>OY728151.1:163813437-166313437 GCA_963277665.1 Viscum album
GAAGGAGTGGCAGAAAGATTGAGGGATTTCCAAAAAAATCCTCCTGATAGTGTAGAGTGAGAGGCCATCATTTTTTAAGGGGAAACTATCTATCACCAAACCACGAAATACTTATACATAAATATGAGTGATATGACAAAGCCATTACTTTATACTATATGAATAGGAAAAATCATATTATGAAATATATGTAGAATTTTTTTCTTAATAAAATGAATAATCAATAATTATTTGATTTTCAATTTGTTTAAAATTAATATAAAATCATCTAAATTTAAATGATATATTTTTTAAACAAATAATTTCAGGGGTGAAATATATTTTTATCTTAATAGATTTAAATAATTACTATTAATAAAATTTTCAAATTATATAATTATATTATAAATTTCATTTAATTATTTAATAGTAATTTAAATATGGTAATTATGTGTGAAATGAAAATAATGTAATTTTTTCTTGAATAACATAACTTCTTTAAAATGGTTGTCATTTCATTTTTCCATGGATGTTATTAAAAATTTCTTCCACATTGATAAATTTATTTATAAAAATGTTAATAATATTTTAAATCACCATTTAATAACATTATTATGATTATTTTATGTTATTTTATTAAAAATATTGATTTTTGAGAGAATATTAAAAAATGCATATTTTTTGAAAATTTTTATTTCGCTTAATTAAATAATGTTTTTTAAAATTATATTTATTTCAATCAAATTTTTTACATAAAGAAAGACGATTTAGATGAAAATTTTGCTAAAAAATTCTATATGAATATATTTTGTTAAATGTTTATATGTTCGCATAAAACCCAATATTATATAAAATGGATTTAATTTTTTTTTCTAAAAATATATTAAATGTTATTTATCTCCCTTATACAAATATAATCATGAAATATATACTATATATTTATAATAGTGAGTAAAAAATTTTGTAATTAGGCCGGTTTCATTTTTTCATTATGAAGGGTAACAATGGTCACTATTTTTCACCACTGTAAATATTTAATCTGCTTAGTTAAGGAAAAAAAAGTTATAAAGACAAAAAATAAAATATTAATATCTATTGGATGGTTTTATATTAACCCTTAACTCCTAAAAATAAAACCTTTATATTTTTTGATCAAATTTTCCAATATTATAAAATTTATGATATTTAGTAGATCATAAAATTTACAAGAGTGACACACCAATCACTTGTAAAAGAGAATATCAAACTCTATTCCTCAAAAAATTTCAAAAATATATCACCCAAAAATGATGTCGAAATATCTCCCAAAAATTATAACATGTGTCCTATAGGTTCTAGAATCTCTAAAAGTCCAATCCTGTAATCCATAATTTTTATGCAAAATGAAGTCTCCAAAATAATTGGTATAACATATAATTGACCATTTTAAAATTTATTTCTTATTGTACCCTCTTAAAATATTATTTAAACATGATTATTTGAGGACATAATTATAATCCCTATGAGAAAATGTTATTATATTGATTCCATAAACATTTTTTATCTTCCCTTCCAACCCATGGAATATAAAATACTAATCTTACATATATTCAAAATAACAACTCCATATAATAATTTGTTTCAGTTTTTCATAACATCCTCATTTAGATGGTTATAATGAAGTAATTACTGAATATAAAAGTTTTTTATGAAATTAATATTATTCTATAATGTAATAATATTACCTAAGACCATGTATTTTAATAGTTTGGGTAAATAATAATATATGTTTTTAATATCTATGAAATACCACCTCTATAATGAAATATGATTTTTTTCCAATCTCATCTAACTTATTTGGTCATAAGGATAGAAATAATGAATAAATAATATATATATATATATATATATATTATTGAATATATTAACAATATAAGATATTATATATATTATTTCATTTATATTCAGTTGAAAACTCGAAATTTTATTCATTTGATTATACAAACTGCAGTCTCCATGAAACGTTGTGGCTCATTTTTCATGTGAAAATCTGATTGATTAATATAAATATTTTTTAATTAATTATAATTTTAATTATAGCATGATTAAAATTTTGGTGATGATGAAACAATGACCTATTTTACCATGATTAATCTATTATTATTTTTTGTATTCTAAACCAATGGTCCCCAACTTGTCCAATACAAAAATAATTTTTTATGTAATTTCATAAAAAATGATAATACATGAAATATAATCAATTGAAAAAATGGAATAAATTAAAAATATTTTTCTAATCAATTAAATACCTAATTGAGTTTTGTTATTTATGATCTATATAATGTATGCTGCTAGATGTTATTTAAGGTAAGAGATTTTTAATCTCAAATTCCTTCCTCTAAGACTCATTCCATTTTCAACAATTTTTTCTTTTTTTATTAACTACCATAATGATATCTTATTTTAATAAGTTATTAAAATTTAATTTTTTTTATAAATCCATTTCATTTTTTCTGATTCAACATCCTTTTGTTCAAAAGATATGAAATCTCTAAGGGATTTACCATTAAACCCTTGTTATTTAGTTTTCTTTTAAAATCATTATCATATATAGAAATGATCAAAAAATGTTTCAATAATGTTATTATTTATGCTTCAAAATTTTTTTAGATCATTTTTAAATATTTTCAACCCACCTTACTAATGAATAAAATGATTATTTTCGATTATTTTCCATCTGATTTTGTATTTCCATTTTATATGTGTTTTAAATAAAATTTATCTTTTGACATGTATTGAATGAAGATATATTTTTAAATCATGGACATTTATTTATTTTAATCATCAAATAAATTATTCCCTAGTTATTTTAAAAGTAATTTAATTTTAACTATCTTCTTGATTTTTTATTTAATATTTTATCAAACCAAAATTATTTTTTATGTTTTCAATTAAAGGATCAAATACTATTTTAAATTTATTCTTATATATGTGAAAATCTATTCATAAATCAAAAAATTTACAATAGACAAACTCTAACAATACCATCCACCATATTACATTGGATTTATTGTGATCTTGTTGTTCTTGTTGTTGACTAAAAAAATATTAACATTTTGTATGCTATATTTTCAATAAAAATTATCAGTATTAATATTTATTGAGTTTGTATTTATTTTATCATATGGTGAATTAATTTGAATTAATAACTAATTTATGGTTTATGATATACTTCATCGATGTGTCAGTTGGTCTCATGAGATAAATCTTCTTGATTATTTGGCATATTTTTCCCAATTATTTGTGATTTTTTAGCATGAGGAACGATGGTTTGTTTATGATGGCTTGGAATGTGCCCCTGATGGAATGTATAAAATATAAAATTTTATGAATTCCATTATTATTAATCAATTATTATAATCCCCATAATTAAATATAATTTTATTATTAAATATATTTCAGGTTATATTTTTTTTATTTTGCATGTAAGTAATTATATTTAAAATTAAAGATAATGAAATTTGATTTAAATTAATGTTTATAATATCATTTAGCTAAAAAATCAGTTTTCAAGGAAAAACCATATATGTTTTTCAACAAAATATCATGAAATATTATTTTCCCTTTGCATTTTCATGTGAAATATTTTGTGAAATTTTGTGGGAAACTCACTTATTATAATATTAAGTAATTATTTTATACACAATGTTTGTTACAAGTAAAGGGAAAAAATACTTTAACATTTTCATGAATTTATAATGGATTAAAAATTTACATTTTTTATATCCCTTGAAGATCATTTTTATCATCCAAACATATTAAAATGTATTTATCTTAGATTAAGGATGTTTCTGACTATATTACCAATATGGGGATCCATATTAATAAAATATGATGTTTTTAAATGAAAGACATGTTTTAATTTATGAATACTACTTTCTGTAATAAAAGTTAATTAATAGTATATTTTAACTTTTAATTGTAACAGTTTTATATATATATGTGTTCTTCCTAATTGTCTTAAATAATAATCAAAAAATATTTTCAAATGTTATGAAAGTGAACACATTTCTATTAAAATAATAATAACTAATATAAATATTATGGGACCTTATAGTTTGTATCATTTGAAAGGATCATATAACATTAGTGGTATGGAGTGTATGAAATAAAATTAACCAATATAGTTAAGAATTCCATTATGGGAAGATAAGATTATAGATTATCATAAGATTTTGTTTTAACTACCATTTTGTGGTTTTATTTGATGACTTTTTATGATGATTTATGTCTATTTTGGGATACATTAATGGTAATTCATCCATATTGGGTTTTTTTGATTTTATTGAAATGGGTATTTTTGGAATAATTATTTTATATTATTGGTAAATATGTTTAAAAGTATTCATTTAATTTACTATTAGTATGATATTTGATGATAATATAATTTGGATAAATCAAATAAAACGTTTTTTTGGGAACATTTGGATTTTTAGATAACAATGGGAATAAAAAGGTATTTGATGAAAAAGGGTTAATTTTTTTTGGAGATGTCCAATACATTAATCGATTTACTTGAATAATAAAAATAGAAATATTTTTTTCATATAATTTGAATTTTTTAGTAATAAATGATGAGTTATCTTTTAGAATAATATTTGATTCTATAAATGTATTATTATGATTTAGGTTATTTAATAAATTTAATAAAATATTTTGGGGATTATATGATTAGGAAAAATACTTTTTTTATTTGAATTTATGGTTCAATAATTTTTTTTTGAGATAAATACTAAATTGATCTCAAATTAATATGTGATAAAATAATTATAATATTTTTTATTTTGTATTCTTCTAATAGTTTTTGATGTTTTTAAATGTTAGTTATTTATGGAATTATTTTAGTTTGACTATGGGTTTTATTTTAGAGTATTTGGAGATAAATATAATAATTATTCACACGAAGCATTGTTAACGATTTATATTATCATACCTTTTATTAACAATTTTTTAATGAATATATTGAATAAAAATAAATTATACATTATCCCATTGTACATTTTTTGATCAATTAAAAATTTATTTTAGTGTTTCATGAATGAATATTTTACTGTAATTTTTGTCAATTAGAGTGAGAGATGATATAGATGTGTAAAAACATCTCTAATCAAAACCATTTGTTTAAATTGTTCTAATTGAAAGGGGAGAAATATAGTTTTTAAATTTTTCCATATTATATATCATTACTATATAATAATCCCCCATTTCTAAAAAGGTATCAAGAGAATTTTTTTTTTCATTTTACGATCAATTTTTATGAATTGATGGTTTATTTTTTTCATAGAAACGTATAACATTATCTAAAAAATAAAACCTCATCCAATTCCATAATTTCGAATTCCACTAATGTCTATTTTTTTGAGAACGAAATTATGTTTCATTCTTGGTTTTCATCTTATTTAAATTTCACACTTATTAGAAATTTACTTTATGTTCCCTTTTTGGGATGCGAGTTTACAAAAAAGTTATTTTTAAATATTAAAATGTTTTATCCATTATTGATATTATGTTTTATATCTCACTCCTTCTAATTTATTTATAAAATTGTTTTCTATAATATTCATTATAAACATAATATAATTTTTAGGATTTAGTTTCTTTAAATATGTATAATTTAATATGAAAACAGTTTTAGCATTTTTCATTGATTAATATATTTGATAACTAGTGGTAAAAGAAACATTATTCTTTAACATGCCCCAATATAATATTATTTATATATTACCATTATGGCTTGGAAATTTTTTGGAAGATATTTATGGGAATAACTATAGTATGAAATATAAGTGAGATTACTTCTTTTAGAAATTTATTAATAAATCATACATTTATTTCCAAATTGTTTGATCGGAAGATAAAATATTTTGATTGAAAATTAGATATTTATAATAAAACTATTTTTATGTGTGCAATTATTACATATCTTAATTTATTAAATTAATAAATATTTAAAAATCATTATAATAATATTAATCGATTATATATCCAATTCTATGAATCAATATTCACTCAAAGGTGTTTATTAGGAAAATAATTGGAATAATGCAATTTATGCCAAAACAAATTTCATCAAAAACTATTCTGTATAATATTTTTCTTGTATAAAATAATTATTTTTTAAAACATTAATAATTTTATTAAAAATTATAGTCATAGTTTTTTTGAAATTAGGATATTATATTTTCTTCCTGTTTAATTTTTATTATTTCTAATAATTAATTTATTGTTGAGTGTATAGTGATAAAATGATGATTATAAAAAAATATCATTTATATTAATTAAAAAAATTTATATAAAATCCCACAAAATTTATGGTTTGGATTGAAAGTATCCTAAGATATATTTCATTAAATATAATAAAAACTATTTATTTTTTTGTAAATATCAATCTTGATTTTTGTATATAATCATATTTTACCTTACATTTATTTTTCAGAAAATATTCTTCATTGTCATTCACACACATATATTATATATATTTTCTACGCATCCAAGAAATTTAATCATTAAAAATATATTTTATATTTTAAATAAGATGGTCAAATTTATTAATGATTTCAATTTTATTTCTAGTCATTAGGAATATTTAACATGAAAAATATGTACATCCCTAGTAAAGGGTAAATCATGTTAATTACTGTAAAAAATAGTGATTATGACTAATATCATCTTCATTTATGTTATATTATTTGATATCAACCCTTATCACATTATAATATATTTTTGAAAGTATTTTATTTAATTCAAATTGAGTATAACATTTATAATATTAAAATTTTCATAAAAATTACAATTGTGCCACTTCTCTCACTTATATAAGGGAACCTCATGTCCTCAGTTCCTCATAGCTTTTAGAAACTATTGATGAACCAATATGAAAATAAATTTATTTTAAATACATTATTTCATTATTTATTACATAAAAACACACATAATACCAAACCAAAAGATCAAGTGGCCTAGTGTATTTGGGAAATTAGATATACAACATAATAATTTAAACCGGGATAAGTTTTTTTTAATTCTTTTTAAAATTTTCTTCAAATAACATTTCTACTATATAATTTAATGGGACAACATGGATATTTATATATGAAAGGGATGATCAATGAATCCCATTGAGGGAATTATGAAAGCATATTATATTTTAAATTAGTATATGTGAGTCATGAGGGATACCATTATGACATATATAATTGAGAATAAAAGTCATGACCCTATAATAATTTTATAAGATACTAATATCAAAGTAAAAATTAAATTTTGAAATAATATAAAACATGAAATCATAAAAGTAATTCAAGGATAACCACTAATACATCATAACATAGTGTTCTTAGGAAAAAATCTTGTGCACTATAAATGGTTTATCAAGAGATTAAAACATTACCCAATATATCAGTGGGCTATATAATTATAGTTTTAACCATAACATTCATATAATATATAGAACATCCTAAAACATTAATCATCTTAATGGTTCCCCGAGTCGGGTCTCTAGACGACGTAAAGATCGTGTTTCTGTATGCCAGAGTTTGAAGATTAACAGTAAGGGTGTAATGAGTCATATAAAGAGACTATTATTCTTTAATAGAGTAATAAAAAACATAAAATAAGTGAAATAGTAGAAAAATTATGAAATAATTGGAATCATAAATAATATAACATTTTCTAAATAGGGTACAAGACACAACTAAACAACAGAATCATGATATATCATGTTAATAGTGCCATGTGAACAAAACCAAAATAAAAACAAATAGAAAAACTCACATGTAGGTCCTTAATACATGTTTGAATCCTATGAACAACCCAATCTAGGCTCAACACCCTATCATTTGTGTGATGCCCCAAAAAACTAATGTAATAACCTTTTGTTTAATAGGGTATATGATAGGAGACAATAAGTGTGTATGTTAATATAATATCTGCATAATTTATAATATATTTTTTATTTATAATATATTTTATATATTTCAACACATGAAATATTGAGTTATCTTTAAAATCATACAACACTGGGTTAACGTACATCATACACAACAAATACATTCTTCAATAGTTTTTGTTACATGGAAAAGCGACCTTCTTCGATGGCTTGCACTATATGCAATTCTTTTTCTTACCAAGAAACAATCTTTTAATAAATAATTATTCTTTAATTTTAAAAAATAAAAATAGATGTTATGAATAGTATTTAAAAACTTTTTAAAATATTTTTCTTATAAAAGTAAATAAATGATTAAAAATAAATTATAAATGAATATAAGAACTAATTGAATATTAAAAGAATATTTGTATAAAAAACAATTTTTCGCAAAAATCTATTTTACCCTAATATATTTAATTAATTAAGAAAAATGAGTTATATTAATTTAATAATTATTTTAAATATTAAATAAATTATTTTTGATATTCATCCAATAGATTTGTTAAAGATATGACTGAATCAAACCCAATATTTCACAAAAAAAAAATATTCAGGCAATTTAAACCACATTATAATGGAGTTCATATTTTAAATCCCAAGTATGACACTTTTAGGATGATAATTTGGTAAAATAAACATAAATATGAAATTTATAATGTCGAAAAATAGTTTGCTTTTTTGGTATTTTTCTAAGAAACATCATTTTTTAATGAATAGTAAAAAATACAGTGTTTTAGATAAAAAATGGATTTTCTTTTAAATAATTATTAATGTTGAAATATATTATAAATTCATTTAAAATTAACATTGGATCAATTATAAATCTATTAGTGAAATTTAATTAATTATAATATATTTATATTTTTTTTAATAAAATATAAATATGAAACATTATTTTGAGTATTTTTTTATTAAAACGAGTTAATCTGTCTGTCCATGAGATTAAAATTAACCCTAATTATAGGGATTCTAGATTTTAAATATTTAAAATCATACATACAACATTTTAATAATGATAATATTTTGGGTTTTATTATATTAACTAAATGTTTTACAGAAATTATTAATGAAAGTGATTAAAATTAATTATAGTGATTAAGGTGTAATTAGGCATAAAATATACTAAAAACCTATGATTAAGGACCCAAATGACCTAGAAACTTGCCCAAAACCCAATTTATGGACATATATCGGACACAAATATTCTATTAATGTGTTTGGGTAAATTTTGGTGACTTTGTTTAGGTAAGAACATGTGTACACCAAATTTCTTTTCAAGAATACCAATTGAGTCATTTTCCTTCCCTACAAAAGGCCACCACCTCTACCCATTCCTCACACCTCTTCAACCTCTAATGTTTTTCCATGATCTGCCCAAATGGCCTCAAAATATACCAACACTATACCTTGATTCTTCCCTTTATAAATAATATATTCTATGTATTTGTTTTTGTTAACTCAAAAGAAGTTACATGATTTAAAGGTAATATCTTTTCTCAATCTCTCTAGTTTCATTTCCAATGTCAAACCCATAAAATATCCATATTTTTTTGTTGTGTAACAAAACCAATAACATCGATATACTATGATTTTTTTTACTCTTATAGTTTTACCTATAATTACACACTCCTCCATTTAATGGGCAATAGAGATACTGTTTTTGTGAACAATGAATTAGTGCCTCACCAAATGATTATTGTTCAATTATCCATTACCGCATCTTATGTGGCCGTTATGATGGAATATATATATATTATATGTTTTTTATAATTTTTTGACCTTATTGTAATTTTATTTGTAACATATATTTAATATTCTCAAGTTGTGTAAATATGATAATCTTGTTTGAGGATGTTTGGACTACTGCCCAATCAAAGTGATCTAATTCATTTGCACGATACAAGAAATGTATAAATGAATGTAAAAAATTAAAAATAAGTTTAAAAAATATATTATTAACAAGAAAATGATTTCTAATAGGGTATATTATTGACATAAGTATATTATATATGAATTTAAATGACGTTCCCCTGAAAGAAAACACAATGTGAGGAATTATTATATCACTTTTCCTTCTGTGAGGCATAATTTATTGGAATGAACCTAATTTAGTATATTAATATGGTGTAAATATTAAAAAATTGAAATATATTTTCATGGACCATATTATATGCATGGTTTTCATATGTTTCATTTGATGATTATTAATTTTGGGTCTTTCGATTCATATGTAAGTGGTTTTGGTCTCAATGTATATTCCAACGAGGCTTAATTATCATTATGCAAAATGAATATTTGAAATGGTGTATATACTACCCTTTTATGATATATCAGAAACCATTTTATTCTT
The DNA here is from genome assembly GCA_963277665.1 of Viscum album. Classification (NCBI taxonomy): domain Eukaryota; kingdom Viridiplantae; phylum Streptophyta; class Magnoliopsida; order Santalales; family Viscaceae; genus Viscum; species Viscum album. The sequence goes on from OY728151.1 coordinate 163,823,736, forward strand.
ATGATATTTTAATAATTAATGTAATGTTATTATTTTAGGAGGATTGTGTTTTAATATATTTGAAGGTGGTATGTGAAATTTTGTTATGAATAATGATTATTTTCCTTTTGACAAATCATAATGATCATTAAAAGGAATTTATATTTGAGGAATATATATGACCATTTTAAAATAATCCATTTCATTGTTCTCTGGTTATTCATGATCATTTTCAAGTAATAATACCATTTTCCACTCTTTGTTACTAAAAGTATTTTAGATATTGTTTTTAAAAAAACATTAATTTATTTTTGTCTTTAGTCGGAGAAAATTTTTCTTCTTCAAAACAGGTTTTATTAAACGGTTATCAAAAAATTATTTTAATATGATTTGGTAAAGCATGTTTTACCATTTTTATTTTTTACCAATGTTTCAAAAGAATATTCTTTTCTCTTTTTGAACAAGGCATTTTCAAACATTTTTTTGAACAAAATGAATATTTCTTTTACCTTGTACAACATGTAAAGATTCATCCTCCATAATTTATTTGAAGCATCCTTTTCAATAGTATAATTCCCAAATAAAAATATTTTCAATTTTTTATTCAAAATAAATAATATTTTACACATGAATATTTTTGAACGATATTCTTTTATTTCATTGATCGCAAAAACCCTCTATTTTAACTCTACCGGGTATTTGTTGTATTGATACAATACTTAATCTTGCTCTTGATGGTTTATGATTTATTTGGCCATGAATAGTATTCAAACTCATATCCTTGATATATTTATTAGTCCCTTTGAAATATTCAATCTTTTATGATCATTAAACATTTAATTTCCCTAAAAGTATCCATTTCATCTATCAGGTATATTACTATAGCCTAAACCGTATACCATATTAATATGGTGTCTACATTGACAGTTATTTAACAATCTGGGTTAATATTTCTAAAAAATTATAACTTTCTCCAAATAGATGCTTGATAACCCACATTGATAAATCTATTATCTGATAGATGGAGAATGTTTTGGAAAGGTATTAAATAGGTGAGGCCTGGTTATATATAGCCCATTGATGCATTGATAGATTCGTGGGATGAGTCATTTGGCTATCCACCTTAGATAGGAATTAAACTACATTTTTTGAAATGTCTGGTGAATGGTCTTGACAATAAAGGTAGCATCTACCTAGGAAAAATGATGTCAACAAACTAAGAAATTACTTTACTTATATTTTTTTATTTATAACGTATGAGATTTTGGGTCATCAAATATATAGATGTGTTTCATTTTATAGATTCAATTATTATTCATCGATGAGATAATGAGTCAACATGTCTATGGAAACCAACAATTTTCAGTTTATTGAATAATTGTAATGTTTTTTAGTTTCATCACTTTTTATATTGATATATCTTTATCTGTTTATTTTAGTAAAATGTCATTTTTTTTATTACATTTTCGATATTTCTTATGTACATCCATTAATTTTATTAATTACATGGTGTGTGTGTTATGTTACTCACCATTCCATATTGAATATTCTCATTGATCCATTATTTATTCCCTTATATTTTTTCCTTTCTAATAATTTGAGCTCATTATTATTATTTTTCATTCCCTAGGATACATGAATTTTACTATGAAATATATTAATGGATTTACATGATGGATTAGAGTTACCCTGATAGATACTTATTTAGAAAAAAGATGAATACATTTTTTGTAGTAAATATATTAATTTATTATACAATACTGATTTAATTATATGGTTTATATAGTCCACTAAACTAATCAGTCCATTGGGGCCTGATTCATTGTAATAATGTAAATGAATTTAGTAAAAGACACCGACTCTCAGAAATATAGTGTTGGGTTGCTACAGTTGATATTAAATAATGTTTACTAGAAACCTTGGGAACAAGATTTAGTAAAACATAGAATAGGGAAAATTGTGATATGGTAGAATTTGAGGATAATTGTAGTAGAAAAACCTATAATTAATTAGTGTAATGATTGTGTGGGTCTTTCTATAAATACATCCCTATCTAGAATATATACATGCAAGTGGTCCTAGAATAGATTTACCTTGGACTAACAAATCCAACAAGGTGTTACTGTCCTAACATAGGGTAACCTAGTACATGACAACAGGCCTTACTGCACATCTAGTTTGACACTCCTAGGGGATATTCATAAGAAAATACACTTTTTCATTACAAACCATTAGGATGTATTTGGATATATAATAAGTAAACTAGGATAAACCTAAAGTGTTTTAGATTGATGATAAGATGTGATGAATTATAAATATGACTAATGATATTATAGATGAACCCTATACAAAAGATGGTCCTATGTGGAAATATGTTTAGTAAATGTTTATGTATTGAGGTTGTATTGAAAACCGTAGTTAAAATTATATTTATATATTAACCAAATTTCAATGATGTCCATAATATTTATATTGGGATGCTATATTAATATGAATTTAGAAAAGGACAACATATAAGTCGGTTGACAACCAATAAAATCCAGAAATTCCACAGATCTTGAACCTAAGAGTGAAGGATGATAAGGGTTTCACATAAACCACTAACCTATGAAACTTCCTTATTAATTATCATTGTTATTTGTTAAATAATTTAACAATTAAATACTAGTGATTAACCAATAATAACACTTTTGGGGATTAGATGTTAATATATAAACCATATTTATTTTGGTAGATAGTTAAGGAAAAATAGTAAGACATGTCACTTCATTATAGTCCATAAAATTCTTTAAAAGTTTCATTTAGTTCTTCCAGAATAAAAAAAATTCAATGTTGTTTGTTATTTTTTTGGGTGTATAGTTATGAATTTGAATTTGGTCAAATAATAACCAAAAGTTAAGATCTATCATATGATATTGAAACCTCTAATGTAATAATTTTTTTTTAGTTAGTAAGTTAATTACCCAACATTTGGAAAATTACATCAGAATAAAAAAGTTGTCCTAATACCTAAATTTCTGTTGATCTAATGGAATTCTAAATATACAATGAATAATTGCTTTGAGGCCCTCAATATTCTATTGATAATTCACTTTTTTGTGATTGATGACCTAATTAAATTCCTATAAATATGTACATTTTTTCACCAATAACATATTTCTAATTTACAATGATGTTATCAAACTTAGAGACCTAGTTACATGGTATTCCATGTGACCATTTTACTTTCGATTCACTTTTTTATAGTAGATTACTTATGAACCACTCTCACGATGTAGGCTTTCAAAAATAAAAGTATAAAACAATATGTCCCCAGGATTTATTTTAAATTGTGAGGACAAAATTTAAATAATATTGAGAGAACGTGATGCCATGAAAAACTAAAATAAGAACCTTGTGTTTGATTGCATGTTTGACACACGAAAACAATCCATTTGTTAATGTAATATATGTATACATAATAATATATTTACTATTTAAAATTTATTTTATATATTTCAATGCATTAAAAACCGAGTTATCTTATTATGCATGCGACACTGGGTTATCTTACATCATACGCAATAGAAATGTTCCTCTTTATCTTGTGTTAAACCCAAAGGTGACTTTCTTCGATGGACTGTGATATACACAATACTGGGTCTTGCTGAGAAACAAGCTATAATAAAAAACCTACTATTTAATATAAAAATATATAAAATAGAAGTTATGTATATTATAATCTAACTTATGAAAATATATGGGTTGGAGAACTAATTGAATATTTAGTTCTCATTTTATTGAAAACTATTATTTTCATACAAAGATCATTTACTAGAATAAATTTAATTAATTAAAAATAATGATTGAAATTAATCTAATAAATATGTTATATATTCAGTAAATTAATTTTTATATTCATCTAATTGATTTCTTAAGAATAATAAAAGATCAAACCCAATATTTCACATGAAAACCTATATTCAGGCATTTTTAACCGTCTTATAATGAAGAACCTATTTTAAATATTAATTTTGACACTATTATGAATTTAATTTGATTCAATAAATATATTTTTTCAATTCATAATTTAAAAATTTACTTTGGAAGATTTTATCACTTATTATTTTAGAAACACATTTTTAGAGAATAATGAATAATACCGTGTTTTAGTTAAAACCATCATTTATGTATAATTAATTATTAAAATTAAATTATATTAAAAAAATATAATCAATGTAAAATTGGATAAATTATACATAAATTAATACAATTTAATTCATTATAATCAATTTATCTTTTTATATTGAATATAAAAATATAACAATTTTTGGAACATTTGTCTATTAAAACCAATTAATCCTTATGTCTGTGAGATTACCATTAATCCTAATTTTTTTTCTTATGTGATTTCAATTTAGAAAATACAATATAAACTATTGTAATAAAAATAATATTTTAGTTATAATATGAGTAACATAATTTTTTTAAAAATGATTAGTGAATGTGATTAAAATTAATTATAGTGATTAAGGTGGAATTAAACTTAAAATATACTAAAACCCTAAGATTAACGTCCCAAAGGACCTAGAAACTTGTCCAAATCCCATTATATGGACATATTTAGACCATTAAACTTTCATTAAATATATTCAGTGGTTTATTATGGATTATTTAGGTAATATAATGTGTACGCAAAACTTTTTTTCAATAATACCAAGTGAGTACTTTTTCTTCCCCATAAAAGGCCCCCATCTCTACCCATTTATCACACCTCTGAAAACTATAAAGATCAAACATGATTGAAGAAATGTCCTCACAAGATACCTAATCTCAACCTATAAGACTTACTTTGGGAATAATACCTTCCATGGATTCCTTTTGGTTCAACCAAAAGATATTTCCCTATTAATGGATCATGTATTTTTGCAATCTCTCTAGATTCATTTCCATTCTCCAACCACTAAAATATCCTTATTCTATTCCAATGTAACAAAAAAAATTTATCTTAAATATACTAGTATGTTATTATTCTGAGATTTAGACCTACACTCACACACACCACCATCTAATGGCCAACAAACATGTTATTTCTGTGATCGGTGAATTACTACCTCACGAAACGATAAATGTTTAATTCTCTATTATCTCATCTTGTGGTGGCCATTATGATTGAAAATATATTTATATATAATTTCTATTACATTTATAATGTTTTAACATTCTTTAATTTTTATTTATAAAATACATTTATTCTTTCAAAGTTGTGTAACCACGATAATCTCTTTTGAGGATGTATGGACTACTGCCCCATCAAAGAGATATGATTCATTTGAATGATACATGGAATCCCTAAATTAATGGGGATAATTAAAAATAAGTTTAATAAAAGTAATTATAAACATGAAAATGGTCATGAAGAAAGTATAAAACTGACCTATGTTTATTAAACAAGATGTTAAAATATGTTAATCATAATAGAAACACAATGTAAGGAATTTATGTCTCACTTTTCTTTCAGTAAGCCATAATTTATTGTTGTACCCATAATTTCATATATATGTATATATATGCTGTAAATACTTCCAAATTGAAATATAATATGATGAATACAATTATCTTCATAGTATTTATATTTATAATTTTAATATTATCAGTTTGAGGTCTTTCGATTCATATGTATGGGATTTTTGTCCCAATTTACATTTCACTGAGGCTTAATTATTTTTATACACTTAATTTCATTTACATAGTGTATGTACCAACCCAGAAATGATATATTATAAATATAATTACTCTCATGATATTGTAATAATTCATATAATGTTATAATGTAATGAGTATTATGTTTTAAAATATTTAAATGTGGTTTGTGACACATTGGAATCCTTATTCATTATTTTCCTCATGGATAATCCTAATGATATTTAAATTGAATTTCTATTAGAAGAAATTATATAAACACTGTTCAATAATCCATTTTATTCTTCTCTAGTTATTCCTGACAATTTTCAAGTATTAGTTCTGTTTTAGCACACTTTGGTACTCAATTGTTTGTAGATAATGTTTTTATGAATACCTGACATTATTTCACTCTTAGGTTGGAGAACTTATTTTATTCTAAAAACCATGATTTATTAAAGTATTTTTCAAAAATTAGTTTGAAATTATATGGAAAATAAATTTTTAACCTTTTTCTTTTACCAATTAATCAGAGGAATCTTTTTTTCATTTTCTTAATTATTCTTTTTTAACTTTTTGTCATACACAATGAATATTATATTTAACTCATACGACATTTACAGATTCTTAAACCATAATTTCATTGAATCTTTATTTTCAAAATAATTTTTTAATGATAAATATTTTCAAATTTTTTTTCAAAATAAAAGGATATTTTCCTTATTAATATTATTAAAATATATTATACGATTTTTTCAATGACAATAACCCTCAATTATTACATTACATGGGATTTGATGTATTGAAAATATCCTTATTCTTTCTATAGATGGTTTTTCATTTATTTGGCAAATGATAGTATTCACATTCACTTCCATTATATAATTATTAGTCCCCATGAAATATTAAATCACTTATTATCAATGAACATTGAATTTCCCCTAAAGTATCAATTTCATTTATGATGGATTTTACTATTGCCTATACCGTATACCAGTTTACATATAGTATCTACTTTGAGAGTTTTTTTGACTATAATGGTTAATATTGATATATTTTTATCTCTTACACCATTCGAATATTTCATAAGGAACATTGTGTAGTCAATTACTTGAAAAATGAGTAATTTTTTCGACTGGTACGACACAGGAAAGGACCAGTTATAGATAGTCCCTCGATGCATCGGTAGACTCAAGAGACAAGTCATTTCAAAATCCTCATTATATAGGTATTCAACCAAAATTTTCTAATCCAACTTATGAGAGGTCTTGACGGTAAATGTACCATGTACATAAGAAAAATAGAATCTAATAATGAAGTATTTGCTGTATTTATATTCTAAAATTTTTCATTTATGAGAATTTTCATCAATATATCTTTGGATGAATTTAGTTTTAGGATATAGTTTTTATTCATCAATGATATAATGTGTCAACATATCTATGAATACATTTCATTTTTAATTCATTGACAAAATATCATGTGTTTCGGTTTCCTAACAATCCAATTTGATAATTTTCATATATTTATTTGAATGGAATGTGATTCTAGTTATTACATTTCTATATTGCTTACGTAATTCCTTCCAGTTTATCGATGACATGGAATGTGTATTTAGTTACTAACATTCTATATTGACTATTATCATTCATTCACTATTTCTTCTACTTGACATTTCCCTTCCTATTCATTTGATCTCTCCCTTATTATGTTTCTTTCCATAGTAATCCTTGAAGCTTACTATCAATGTTATGAATATATTTACTAGATAGATTACAGTTACCCCATGTGTTACTTATTAAAAAGAAGAAAAAATTTATATTGTAATAAATATAATCATTTGTAATATAATACCCATTTATGTATTTGAATTTCTATGACTTATAAACTGATCAGTACATCATGGATTAATTCCTTCTAATCATGTTGATTTATTTAGTATCAGACACTAAATCTAGGCTATTTGGGTCTATATTGCTACAATTGGCCATTTTCCCTTGTCCTAAACAACAACCATGAAATCTGGTCAAGTACACAATGCAGGCCGAATAGGGTGTGAGTAATACTCAATTGGCCACCACCAATGGTGTGTACAATATATCCTATTTTTCAGAGGTTCATTTAAGAAATAAATTAATGACTTGGTAAAATAACCCATCTTCTAATATTTAGAATTATAGAGTTAAACATTTTATTTCATTATAGTCATTTAAGAGGTTATATAATCGTCATTTCTAAATTTATCTTCCTCAACTAAAACATGAGTTATAAATTTTTATCCATTATAAAAAGATCCAAGATAATCAATTACCTTGAGGAAACCACAGATCAATGTTCCCAAACTCACTAGAAATACCATTTAACAATAAATTTCACTACACTGACCATGGAGCATCAGTTCAGGTAATTTCATCCAATGCAACCTTTAGTGTCATAAAGCATTATTCTGACACCCTAACCTAAGCATATAGTGGTAGGGTTTAGAGCATCAGTCTAACCCGACTCAAGGGTATCATTATTAGTGTATCCCGTAACAACCCATGGGTTTAGTGCATTAGTCCAACCTGACCTTGGGTATCAAGAATCAGTGGAACCCACATGACCATGCAATCTGCACATTCTGATTATTCAACGTACCACATACCTTATCACTAACAAAAAAACACCAAATGAAAATTTGTTCACATATGATAATAATTCAACATCTAAACCAATATTTATTCCTAATCCATTAATCATAATAAAAATTTCCCTTACATTAACCCCTTAAACACCATTAATAAATTCACATAAAATTTTCCCTTAATATATATCAATTACTAGTCACATGTAATTTAACAAATTAACTTCATATCATTTAGTCTATATAATAATTCATTCAAACAACCCATAATGAGAACTACAAAAACTAGAGATTACTTCTACTAGTTCCCCTTTATAACCCAATAAAACATGTCAATACATATATGATGATAGGTTATTTATTACGAGTCAGGTCATGATTGACATTTTAATTTATCATGTTCATGATTATTAGTGCACCCCATTAGTGGCCCTAAATCGGTAGAGTAATCCTCAACACCTCCCACAAGGATAATGAGGGGTTAAATTCATTATGTATACACCACTTTTAACAAATCTCACTAATAGACATCAATCCCACAACAAAATTGAACCATGAACACAACCTATATGCACCAATATATAATAAAACTATGGGATATAACTTATAGACCACCTACCCATAATCTAAAAATGAACACACTCCCAGTGTTAGCATTAGATAATGATTTAATAACCCTTTTAAATATCCAACCTTGATCCAACTAGGAAAATGGGTTTTTAAGGATTTGGGAGAATATTAGAGAAACTACAATCCATATTTCAAAAATATATAATAATGTGAAATTTTTGACCCACCCATATCTTCAATCTGCATCCAATGAAACTGTATACATTCATTTATCAAAGAAGAACCACCCTTATGAAACATGGATAAATTTTGATCATCCCTGGGGTTGATAGGAGAAGAGATGATGGAGTAATCATTTGGGGATACAAAAATATTGATGGGGAAAATTATAAATTACTTCTATTTAAAGGGAACATGGTTTGGACTCACAATTTAAAAAAGCAGGCGAATGCCATGTTTCTTCCTCGATTCATTATAGTTTGATCCACATAGTTACCTGAGGAGGCCCTCAATGTTTGAGAAACTATGTTCCAACCATGTGGAATGCTTCTATCCAAGTCCACATGGTTTATCCCAAGGCCATACATGGTTTTACTAAACCGTACTCCATTCATTCTAGAGAGAATTGTCTTTGAATTTCATTTACACAAACCATTGACCAACCACGAAAAATGCACATAAAAGACTTGTTCGTTTTTATTTTATGTATTAAAAACCTAAAACACCATGAAACACCCCTAAAAATCCCCAAACACCCAATAACCTTTTAATCAACCGAGTTTATGGTATTGAAACTAAAATTTTAACAGGGAAAAAATAACTATGTCCTAGATCTTACTACCTCCCTACCTTATAACAGCTCATCATAGAGACGTACTCTCAAGCATCAGTGACCTTCTAAAGAAATAATATTCGGCCACTGTGGACGCACTTCTAACACTCTTTCCAATGTTACTTCCTAAAATTTACCAATTTTCCATACAACATGAACCAAGGGAACATTATTTCCCCATAATATTTCGCACTATGGTCTATAATATGAACTAGATGTTCCTCAAATGATTAATTGGCCCCAATATCTACATACCCAACATTAATAAAATAATGTTGATCAGGGTGATACATACAATGATATGTATCTTTAAAAACATAATGCATTCCACTATATCACTATGTATGATTAAATCAGTATGCCAGTATGAACCTATATAAAATCTCAAAATCCCCACATACCTAGGCACCAACAGAACCTACTACTAGATCCAATAGTCACCCATCCATGGTGACACTGAAAGAAACACTCAATCACCCACCAAAAATTCTTGAAGTCTATAATGTCGATCAGAATAAGACTTCTCCCACCTCTACTTCATTTCCATGTAATTTTAAATCAACTGATGTTGTTTTGAAATCTTCTTCCCAAGACTCGTTCTTGACATATCTGATTCCCCAACCTCCAAGAAACAAAATGGTGATCTAAATGCTCTCCTATAGAGCAGCTCATATGGTTTCATCTAGATCAAAGCCTAGTAACAACTATTGTTGAATAAATGAACATGAAAATAATTATTTTCCAATATTCCACTAAAGTCTAGGATACATCCCCTCAACATGTACCCAAGAATTTGAATAGTAAACTCTGACTTCCCAATTTTCTATAGTTGGAAAACCATTCAAAAAACAATTATGTACCAAGATCCTCAATAATATTTCCCAAAATCATGATGTGAATGACTGATGGTGATATAATACTATAGTATGTGTCACCCCATGAAACTGTACTGTCTCTCAACCATAAATATCACGAAACTATTCCATAGGGATGGTATCTTAAATCGATAAGAAATGAGACACCTTAGTCAACCTGTGAACAACTACCCATATCACATCATTCTTATGAGGTGCCCCTAAAAGGCATACCATGAAATTTATCATCATATTATCCTATATCCATTCTAGAATGGTAAATGGCTACAAAAAAACACTTAGCTATTGATGCTTAGCTATAGTATTTTGGAAGGTAATGCATTGAGCTATAAAACCGAAAACCTCCTTTATCCATGTCCCCCAAAAATTCCATCAATTTCCAGGAAATAATTTTTTTTCAAACTAGGGTGCTCCTCCCACATTGATGGAAGAAACTCACACATCAACTCTTACCATGTACATGATGGAAAATATACATAACCATGAACCAAAATGTTTCCATTATCTCCAATGGTTCGCCCATAAGGTGATTCTCCACTATTAAGACTTTTTCTCACAGAAAAACTTCCCATATCCTCTATCTTCTAGTCCTTTATTCAGATCAAAATAATAGACTCAACTATTATGGATTCATGTTTCACTTTCCTCATCCCATCCTTCACCTCTAAATTCATCTCAACAAACAACACCATCATTCTCCATTAAGAACTATAATCTTGAACTTCCATATTTTTAGTCTTCCTGCTCAATTAATTAGAAAAAAAATTTCTCTTTGTTTGTGTGTAAACCGTCTCAAAGTAAAATTAATTTTAGGTACTCAACCCATCTTCATTTTCTATGATAAAATTCATGTTGATAAAAGATATAATGAAGGACTTCCTGGTCAGTATACATAGTAAATCACTCTCCTAAAAATTAATGCACCAACATTTCATGGAATGGACCACAATGGACAACTCATGAATATGAGTGTGGTTGTTTCATTCCTGACTCCTCAACTAACATGGAACATATAAAATAAACTGATCTTATTACATCAACAAAGATCCAATCCCAACACTAGACTCATCCCGAAACATGATATACCAATTTAATTAATTGGGTATGATTAATATAGATGTTGTAGTCAACAAATTTTAAACTATTCAAAATAATTCTCACAAGCATGAGACCACTCATACATTGAACCCTTCTTGGTCAATCCCGAAATTTGCACTTACAAATAGTATATGTCATTAGTAAACCTTCGATAGTAACTGGACAATCCCAACAAAACATTGAACAACATAAAATTTATTGGGTTACAATCAAAATATATCTACGTTGAATTTCTCAAGGTCCAGAGACACGCTTTCCATAGAGGTAATGTGACCTATTGAATGAAATTTACCAATCCATATTTGTAATTTGGGTAGCTTGTCAAATAGAATATGCCCTCTTAGTTTACTCAGGAAAATGTCAAGATGTTTTTCATGAGTCTTATCGTACACCAATATTTCATCAAAAACGATAAAAAATTTGTATTGATATGGATTAAATATTTGGGTTATTGGGGACAAGAACACTACCGATGAAATGATCCACATGAATGACATCACAATGAAATCATACAAGTAGTACCTACTTCTAATGGCAGTCCATGGTATATCAGATTTTATCACTGTTAGATGATGATAACCCAATCTCAAATAAATCTTGTAGAGAACTAAATCACCTCTTATGTAGTAAAAAAATACATTTATTAAAGTAAGAGGGTATTGATTCATAACCATAATATATTTCAGATTCAAATTACCAAAGGACAACTTTAAAAACAATTTTCCTTCTTTAAAAACAACACAAGAGAACCCCATGGTATCGTGCTTTGAAAAAACCCCTTTACACTATAATTCATTTTACATAGTTTTATGTTCTTAGAGTTCTTCTAGACCAATTATATATGTAAGAACAGAAACTGGAACAATCCTGAAAACAACACTTCTATGAACTATATGACTTTCTTAGGCATTATCCCTGAGAAGTCATCCGAAAAAACATTTTAGAAATAATCCACCATAAGAGGTATGATAATATTCTCCATAACTCCATCATTATTCCTAAGGAAAGACAATTGGGATATGATTTCACTCAAATACTAACAAATTGGACTTTTTCATCCTTTCCAAACATTCCACTCACCATGATAAACATATTTTTTTCCTTATGGGGAAGGGAACATTACCCATCGTTTGAAACAATTAATATGAACCTGAAAGAAAACCCTCCAATCTATGCCCTGATTCAGATGAAAATATTATATATCAATCATGAACATGTGTCACATGAAATGATACCCACCATCCTCATGATAACTACCGTTAAGTTGCCTATTTTTTCTATTCTCACCCCTAACTATTTATCAATAAATATAAACCCACATAAATGTTCCACTACAAGACCCAACATAACCATGTAATAAGATGAAATGAATAAATCTGAGGAATATATATATATAATAGGAATAACTTCTTTAGAATCTATAAGGAACGTACATCGAACAATTGATGGTCTAGAGTCACCATCCTCAATAAAAAATGTACTTCAAGAAGCTGATATTTCCCTTTACCCTTTGTACCTGTTAGAAAACGTAATGTTACACTACTATACTAATATGGATGCTATCCCCCAAGGAACTATGTCCACCACCTCTACAAGTACAATCTTTCTAGCTCCAATAGCCAACTGATAAGGGATAACCAACCCCCCACGTGTACACTATATCAGCCTCGATCATCCATCTATGACAGATATTCGAGGGTTCTTAAAGAACATTTATCTATTCCCTAAACTACAACACAGTTAACACTCATTTGGTGATCAAGTAAAATAACCCCATATATTCCCCACCCCAACACACTAAAAAAAAGACTTGGTCACTTCCTTGAGACCCCAGTTCACTTTTAGGGCTACACTATCCACCGCTTCCCTGGTGATGTCTCTCAAAATGGTTCATCATACTATTAAAATCTATTCTAGTATATCACCTACCTAAAACCACACATTCACACCTAAAATAATTATTGAGATTTCCCATGGTGATGAAGGTTTAATCTATCACACCAACAGACCACATTAAGTGAAAAATATTTACATGGGATATAATATCATCTATGATTCCATCCTAGAAAAATCTTACCATAAATGCATCATCCCCTACTAAAGATGAAATAAAACACCACATTTATTTTATGAAACCAACATAATCCATCACTGATAGATCCCTTGTTCAAACTTCTTAACTCTCTGACATTTTAATTCCTCAAGGGTTCCAAATAATAATGTTGTAGAAACTTTTCATGGAATTCCTTCCACAACATACCCTCTACCTGGCCAGTCCGAACTAGGATGTTCCTCCTCTGATTTTCCTCCCCTCAAAACATATATGTCAGCAACTTGATTGTATTATCAAGTGGAATTTCTAGGTAATCAAGAATTTTATGGATGGAATATTTATATAAATTTTCTTTCTCTTTTCCACCCTCTCCAGTAATGGTCGGAGGGTGATGTAGCATAAAATCTATAGTCTCCCCAATCTTGCTCAAAACAACCCCCCAAGGTCCCCCTCCATCATCTACATAAAAAGAGAAATTTTATCATGGTACTGATCCTCTCATCTATAGAACTGGACCACTAGGGCCTCTTTCTACACTTATGGGTGTGTATTGTCAACAATGTCCTATTGTTAACTAACCAGTACCTATAATCGTGGTGTCAGTTATTTTTAATTACAAATGATAATTTTCAAAAAAATAACAAAAGGATTCCATAGTGTTCATAATTTAATGATCCACATTATCCATTAACATATTCACATACATTATCACAATATATTCCATCACATCTATCACAATACCACCATCCTTACCTTACCATAGCCATGGTCATCATGTGGTAAATAACTTAGATAAGATAAATCCATACATTCAACATTTTACTCTATCCATGGCCATAATTTAAAATATTTCATTGAAAATATTTATCATTATTTACCTTAAAAATTAGAATCACCATTATTAGACACCATTATAATCAATTTTTTAAGGATGTGAAAGACTTTATACTCTATATCTACCATAGACCCTTCCAATGTGAGCCTCCCATGGTGCTTGTCATATATATCCATTGGTGAAAAAAATGAAGCATGAATACAAAATCTCATGCTATTTTGAAAAAAAATATCATAAATAGTCAAATCACTTTTTTGTGATTGATGACCTCATTATATTCCTCTAAATATTTACATTTTTCCTCCAAGAACATATTTCTACTTTACAATGATGTTCTCCAACATAGTGACCTTGTTATGTTGTATTCCATGTGACCATTGCACAATAAATTCTCTTTTTTATAGTAGATTACTTATGAACCATTCTCACGAGGTGGGATTTCAATCATAAAATTATAAAACAATATATCACCATGATTTATTTTAAATTGTGAGGATACAATTTAAATAATATGGATATAATGTGATTCCATGAGAAACAAAAATAAGAACCTTGTGTTTGATTTCTTGTTTGACACACGACAACAAACCATTAGGTAATATAATATATGTATATATTACAATATATTTACTATTTAAAATATATTCTATATATTTCAACGAATTAAACACCTATTTATCGTGTTATTCATGTGACACTAGGTTATCTTACATCATACGCAATAGAAACATTCGTCTTTATCTTGTGTTACACACAAAGGCGATCTTCTTCGACGGCCTATGATATACGCAATAATGGGTCTTACTGAGATACAAGCTATAATAAAAAAATTATTATTTAATATAATCATATATAAAATTAATGTTATGTATATTAATAACTAACTTATGAAAATATATGGTTTGGAGAACTAATTGAATATTTAATGCACATTTTATTGAAAACTATTTCTTTCTTACAAAGATCTTTTACCATAATAAAATTAATTAATTAAAAATAGAGATTGAAATTAATGTAATAAATATGTTACATAATAAATAAATAATTTTTTATATTCATCTAATTTATTTCATAAGCGTAATACAAGATCAAACCCAATATTTCACATGAAAACCTATATTCAGGCATTCTTAACCATCTTATAATGAAGAACCTATTTTAAATATTAATTTTGACACTATTATGAATTTTATTTGCATTAATAAATATAATGTTTGAATTCATAATTTCAAAATTTACTTTGGATGAATTTATCATTTTTTTAGAAACACATTTTTAGCGAATAGTGATTAATACCGTGTTTTAGTTAAAACATCCTTTTTGTTTAAATAATTATTAACATTAAATTATATTAAAAGTTTTATTTAAAGTCAAATTGGATAAATTATACACCAATTAATACAATTTAATTCTTTATAACAAATTTATATTTTTCACTTGAATATGAAAACATAACAATATTTTGAACATTTGTCTATTAAAACTAATTAATCCATATGTCTGTGAGATTACCGTTAATCCTAATTTTTCTGCTACTTTGGTTTCAATTTTAAAAATAAAACATACACTATTGTAATAAATATAATAGTTGTGGTATAATAAGAGAAATTTATTATTTTAGAAAATGATTAGAGAATGTGGTTAAATTTAATTACATTGATTAAGGTGGAATTAGTCTTAAAATAGACTAAAACCCTAAGATTAAGGGACCAAATGACCTAGACACTTGTCCAAAACCCATTTATGGCCATATTTAGGCCATTAAATTTATATTAAATTTATTCAGTGGTTTATTATGACTTTTTTAGTTAATATAATGTGTAATCCTAACTTCTTTTCATGAATACCAAGTGAGTCCTTTTTCTTCCCCCTTAAAGGCCAAAATCTCTATGCATTCCTCACACCTCTAAAACCTATAATGATCAAACATGATTTGAAAAAATGTCCTCCAAAGATCCCTAAAATCAACATATAAGCCTCCCTTTGGGAAAAATACCTTCCATGGATTCCTTTCGGTTCAACCAAAAGATATTTCTTTATTAATGGATCATTTCTTTTTGCCATCTTTCTAGAATCATTTCCATTACCAAACCCCTAAAATATATTTATTATATTCTTGTGTGACAAAACATTTTATTAAATATAGTAGTATATTTTTAAAATGATATTTAGACCTACACTCACACACACCACCATCTAATGTCCAACAAACATACTATTTCTGTGATCGGTGAATTACTGGATCACGAAATGATTACTATTCAATTCTCTATTATCACCTCTTGTTTTGGCCATTAAGATTGAAAATATATTTATATATAATTTATATTAAATTTATAATGATTTAACATTCTTTAATTTTTATTTATAAAATACATTTATACTTTCTCAGTTGTGTAAACATGTTAATCTCGTTTGAGGACGTGTGGACTTCCTCCCCATCAAATTGATGTGATTCCATTGAAAGATACACGGAATCCCTATATTAATGGGAATAATTAAAAATAATTTAAATAAAAGTAATTATAAACATGAAAATAGTCATAAATAAAGTATAAAATTGATCAATGTTTATCAAAAAAATGTTAAAGGATGTTCATCAATATAGAAACACAAGGTAAGGAATTCATGTCTCACATTTCATTTTGTAAGGAATAATTTATTGTTGTACTCATAATTTCATATATATGTATATATATATATGGTGTAAATACATTAAAATTGAAATATAATACGATGAAAAAAATTATCTTCATTGAATTTATATGTCTCATTTTAATATTATCACTTTGGGGTCTTTCGATTCATTTGTCAGGGATTTTGTCCAAATTGACATTTCATTTAGGCTTAATTATTTTTATGGACCTAATTTCATTTACATAGTGTATGTACCAACCCATAAAAGATATATCATTAATCCAATAACTCTCATGACATTGTAATAATTCAAATAATGTTATTCCATAATGAGGATTATTTTTTAAAATATTTCAATGTGGTTTATGACACATTGGAGTGATTAAACATTATTTTCCTAAACGATAATCATGAGGATATTTCAATGGAATTTCTATTAGATGAAATTATATACACACTGTTCAATAATCCATTTCATTATTCTATGGTAATTCAAGATCATTTTCTTGTATTAGTTCTATTTTAGCACACTTTGGTGCTCAATGGTTTTTAGAAAATGTTTTTAATAAAAACATGAAATTATTTCCCTCTTACGTTAGAGAACTTATTTTATTCTAAAAACTATTATTTATAAAAATATTTTTCAAAAATTATTTTGAAATGATTTGGAAATTACATTTTTACCCTTTTTTCTTTTACTACTTTCTCAGAGGAATCTTTTTTTCATTTTCATGACAAGTCATTTTCTATCTTTTTGTCATACAAAATGAATATTCTATTTAACTCATACGAAATGTATAGATTCATAAACCATAATTTCATTGAAGCTTTATTTACAAAAATTTTTTTGAATGATAAATATTTTCAAATATTTTTTTCAAAATAAAAGGATATTTTCCATAAGAATATTTTTAAAATATATTCTATGATTTCATCAATGACAATAACCCAAAATTTTTTTATGACATGGGATTTGATGTATTGATAATATCCTTATGCTTGATTTGGATGGTTTTTGAATTATTTGACCAAGGATAATATTCACATTCACTTCCATGATATATTTATTATTCCCCATGAAATAATTAATCTCTTATTATCATTGAAAATTGAATTTCCCCAAAGTATCAATTTCATTTTTGATGGATTTTATTATTTCCTATACAATATAGCATTTTATATACAATGTCTACTTTGACATTTATTTGACTATCTGGGTTAATATTGATAAATTTTTATCTCTTACACCATTAAAATATATCATAAGGAACAATGTGAAATCAATTACTTGATAAATGATTAATTTTTTCGACTGGTACGACACAGACTGGGGCCAGTTATAAATAGCCCCTTGATGCATCGGTAGCCTCACGGGACAAGTCATTTCCAAATCCTCCTTATATAGGTTTTCAACCTACATTTTTTAATCAAACTTATGAAAGGAATTCAAGGTAAATGTACCATGTACCTAGAAAAAATCAAATCTAATAATGAAGTATTTCATTTATTTATATTCTGATATTATTCATCAATGATATTTTTCATCGATATATCTTTGGATGCATTTGGATTTAGGATTTTGTTTTTATTCATCAATTATATAATGTGTCAACATATCTATGAATACAGTTCATTTTTAGTTAATTGAAAAAATATCATGTTTTATGGTTTCCTAACAAACCAAATTGATATTTTTTATATAGTTATTTTAATAGAATGTGATTATAGATATTATATTTCTATAGCACTTATGTAATTCTTTTTAGTTTATCGATGACATGGAATGTATGTTTAGTTACTAACTATCTATATTTCCTATTCTCATTGATTCATTATTTCATCATCTATACATTTACCTTCCTATGCATTTGAGCTCACCCTTATTATGTTTCCTTCCATAATAATCCATGAAGGTTAATATCAAAGTTATGAATGTATTTACAAGATGGATTAGAGTTACCCAAGGTGTTACTTATTAAAAATAAGAAAAAAATTGTAATAAATGTATTCATTTGTAATATAATACCCATTTATATATCTGAATTTCTAGGACTTATAAACTGATATGTCCATCAAGGATTAATTCCTTCTAATCATGTTGATTTATTTAGTATCAGACACAGAATCTGGGCTATTTGGGGATATATTGCTACAATTGGGCCTTTTCCCTTGTCCTGAATAAAAACCAAGAAATCTGCTCAAGTACATAATGCAGGCCCGAGTAAGATGTGAGTAAAACTCAGTTTGCCACCACCAATGGTGTCTATAATACATCCTATATATCAGAAAGTGTATTTAATTAATAAATAAATGACTTGGTAAAATAATCCATCTTCCAATATTTAACATTATATTGTTAAACAGTTTCATTCATTATAGTCATTTATGAGGTTATATAATCGTCATTTCTAAATTTATCTTCCTGAACTAAAACATGAGTTATACATTTATATCCTTTACAAAAAGATCCAAGATAATAAATTACCTTGAGGAAACCATAGATCAATTTACCCAACCTCATTGGGGATACCATTTAACAATCAATTTCACTATGCATACCTTGGAGCATCAGTTCATGTAATTTCATCCAATGCAACCATTAGTGTCATAGACCATTAGTCTAACACCCTAACCCAAGCATATAGTGGTAGGTATTATAACATCATTCCAACCCAACTCATGGGTATCATTATTAGTGTATCCCAAAATAAACCATGGGTTTAGTGCATCAGTCCAACCCGACTAGGGGTATCGAGCATCAGTGGAACCCACAAGACCATGCAATCTGCACATTCTAATTATTCCACATACCACATACCTTATCACTCTCCAAAAAACACCAAATGAAAATTATTCCACATACTATAACAATTAAACATCTAAACCAATATTTATTCTTAATACATTAAACATAATAAAGAATTACCTTACATTAACCCCTTTAACACCATTAAGAAATTCATATAATTATTCCCATTAAAAGAGATCAATTACTAGTCACATTTAATTTAACAAATTAACTTCATATCATTTAGTATATATAATAATTTATCCAAAAAACCCATAATAAGAACTACAACAACTAGACATTACTACCATTAGTACCCCTTTTTTACACAACTAAACATGTCATCAAATATATCATAATATGTTATTTATTAACAGTCAGGTCATGATTAACATTTTAATTTTTCATGTTTAGTATTATTAGTGCACCCCATTAGTGGCCTTGAATCTGTAGTGTAATCCTCAACACCTCCCACAAGGATTATGAGGGGTAAAATTCATTATGTATACACCCATTTTACCAAATCTCACTAAAAGGCATCAATCCGACAAATAAATGGAACCCTGAACACAACCAACATACACCAATATATAATAAAACTATGGGATATAACATATATACCACCTACCTAAAATATGAATATGAACAAACTCCCAGTGTCAGCCTTAGATAACAATTTAATCACCCTTTTAAATCCCCAACATAGATCCAACTAGGAAAACAGGGTTTTAGGGATTTGGGAGAATATTAGGGAAACTAAAATCCATATTTCAAAAATATAATAATGTGAAATATTAGACCCACCCATATCTTCAATTTTCAACCAATGACACTCTATACATCCTGTAATCAAATAAGAACCACCCTTAGGAAACATGGATAAATTTGGTTCGTCCCTAGGGTTGATAAGAGAAGATATGAGGGAGTAATCATTTGGTGATATAAAAATATTGATGGGGAAAACTATAAATTACTTCTACTTAAAGGGATCATGGTTTGGCCACACAATTTGAAAAATCATTCAAAATCCATGTGTCTACCTCGATCAATTAAAATTTGAGCCACACAGTTTTCTGGGGAGGCTCTCAATGTTTGAGAAACCATGTTCCAACCTGGGGGAATGCCTCTATCAAGGTCCACATGGTTTTTCCCAAGGCCTTACATGGTTTTACTAAACTGTACACCCTTCCTTCTAGAGAGAATGGTCTTTGAATTTGTTTTACACTAACCATTATCCAACCATGAAACTTGAAAATAAAAGACTTGTTCATTTTTATTCTATGTCTTACAAACCTAAAACACCCTGAAACGCCCATAAAAACCCTCAACCACCCAATAACTTTTTAATCAACCAACTTTATGGTATTTAAATAAAATTTTAAAAAGTAAAAAACTCACTATGTCCTAGATCATACTACCTCCCCACCTTATAACAGCTCATCCAAGAGACGTACACTCAAGAATCACTGGCCATCTAAAGAAATGATATCTGGACACTGTGGAGGCACTTATAACACTATTTCCAATGTTTCTTCCAAAACTTTACCATGATTCCATACAACATGAACCAAGGGAACCTTATTTCCCTCTGAGTATTTTCTCACTACTGTCTACAATATGAACTAGATGTTCCTCAAATGATGAATTGGCCTCAAGATATACACACACAACATTAATCAGATAAGATTGATCAGGGTGATACTTCCAAAGATATGTAACATTAAAAACATAATGCATTCTTCTATATCACTATGTAAGATTAAATCGTTATGTCGGTCTAATCCTATCTAAAATCTCAAAATCCCCACATGCCTAGGCACCAACATAAACTACTACCGGATCTAATAGTGACCCATCTGTGGTGACACTAGAAGAAACACTCCATAACCCATGAATAAGTCAAGAAGTCTACAATGTTGATCAGAATATGACTTCTTCCACCACTAATTTATATCCATGTCATTTTAAATCAACTAATGTGGTTTCCGAATCGTCTTCAAAAGACTCATTCTCCACATATCTGATTCCCCATCCTCCAAGAAACACAATGGTTATCTACATGCTCTCCTGTAGAGCAACAAAAATGGTTTCATCTAGATCATAGCATAGTAACGACTAATTTTGAAAAAACCAACATGCAAATAATTATATTCCTATATTCCCCTAATGTCTAGGATGCATCCCCTCTACATGTCCTCTTGAATTTGAACAACACACTCTGACTTCCCAATTTTCTAAAGTTGGAAAACCAATCAAAAAACAATTGTATACCAAGAACCTCTATAATCATTCCCAAAAGCATGATGTGAATCATAGATGATGATACAATACTATAGTTCATGTCACCCCATGAAACTATACTATATCTCAACCATAAATATCAGACTTTTATTCCACAGTGATGGTATCTCGAATCGACATGAATTGTGACAACATAGTCAACCAGTGAACATCTACCCAGATCACATATTCTCATGAGGAATCCCTAAAAGTCATACCATGAAATCAATCATCATATTATCCTATATCCATTCTAGAATGACAAATGGCTACAAAAACCCGCCTAGCTACTAATGCTTGGCTATAGTATTTTGGAAGGTAATGTATTGAGATATAAAACCCAAAACCTCCTTCATCCATGTCCACCAATAATTCCATCAATTTCCATGATAATTTTTTTTTTCAAAATAGGATGCACCTCCCACATTAATGCATGATACTCAAACATCAACTCTTCCCATGTACATGATGGAAAATATACATGACCATGAGCCAATATGTTCTCATAATCTCCAATATTTCATCCATAAGGTGAATCCCCACCATTTTGACTTTTTCTCACAGTAAAACATTCCAGATTGTCTAACTTCTAGTCCATTATTCAGATAAAAACAATGGACTCAAATTTCATGGATGCAAGTTACACTTCCCCCTTCCTATCCCGCACCTCTAAATTCATCTCAGTAAATAACACCATCATTCTTTATTCAGAACAATATTCTTGAACTCCCTTATTCTGAGTCTTCCTGATCAATGAATTAGAAAAATTGTTTCCCTTCGTTTTTGTGTAAAACATCTCAAAGTAAAAAAATTATTTTTGGTTATCAACCCATATTCATTTTATATGATTAAATATATGATGATAAAAGATATATCGAATGAATTCCTGGTCATTATACGTGGTAAATCACTCTCATAAAAATTAATTCCACCAACTTCTCATGGAATGGACAACAATGGACAACTCATGAATATGAGTGTGGATGTTTATTTCATGACTCCACAACTAACATAGACCATATGCAATAAACCGATCTTCCTACATCAAAACAGATCCAATCCCAACTCTAGACTCATCAGAAAACACGATATACCCAATTCTTAAATTGTTTAACATTAAAATAGATGTGGTATTTAACATATTTTAAACTATTCAAAATAATTCTCACATTCCCTAGACCACTAAAACATTGAATCCTTCTTGGTCAATCCCAAAAGTGGCACTTAAAAATAGTATAAGTCATTAATGAACCTTTAATAGTAAATGGACAATTCCAAAAATCATTGAACATCATAAAATTTTTGGGTTACTCTCAAAATATATCTACATTGAATTTCTCTATGTCCAGAGACACACCATTTATAAGGGTAATGTTACCTATTGAACGAAAATTATCAATCAATAAATGTAATTTGGATAGCTTGTCAAATAGTATATGCTCTCTTAGTTTACTCAGGAAAATGTCAAGATGTTTGTCATGATTCTTATCATACACAAAAATTTCATAAAAAAAGAAAAAAATGGTTATTGATATTGATGAAATATTAGGGACATTAGAGCCAAGAACACTACTGGTGCAATGGTCAACCCAAATGACATCACCATGAACTGATACAAGTAGGACCTGCTTCTAGTGGTAGTCCAAGGTATATCAGATTATCACACTATCAGATGATGATTACCCAATCTCAAATAAATCTTTTAGAACACTAAATCACCTCTCATCTAGTCAAAAATTACATTTATTCAACGAAAATGGTATCAGTTCTTAACCATAATCTGTTTCAGATACCAATAACCAATGGAAAACTGTAAAACACATTTTCCTTCTTGAAAAACATTACAAGAGATCCCCATGGTTTCGTTCTTGAAAAAAACCCTTTACTCAATAATTAATTTTAACTAGTATTATGTTCTTAAGTGTTCTTCTAGACCAATTATATATGGAAGAATAGAAACCAGTTCTACTCCCGAAAACAACCCTATTGTGAACTATATGACTCTCTAAAGAAGTATCCCTGAGAAGTCATCCAAAAAATCATTTTAGAACTGATCCACCATATCAGGTAAGATAATATTCTCCATAAATCCATTATTATTCATAAGGAATCACAATTGGGATATATGTTCACCCAACTACTAACAAATTAGACTATTTTATCCAGTCTAAACATTCCACTCGCCTTGATAAACATATTGGTTCCTTATATGTTAGGGGACATTGGCCTTCATTTGTAACAATTAAGATGATCCTGAAAGAACACCAGCCAATCTATGCCCCGAATCAGATCAAAAAATTATATATCAATAATGAACATGTTCCACATGAAATGGTACCCACCAGCCTCATGATAACACCCATTAAATTGCATATTTTTTTTATTTGCACCCGTAACTATTTATCAATCAATATAATCCCACATAAATGTTCTACTGAAAGACCCAACATAACCATATACTAAGATGAAATGATTAAATATAATGGAAATATATATAAAAGAGTAATAATGTCTATAGAATATACAAGGAATGTACCTCGAACAATTGATGGTCTAGCGTCACCATCATCAATATGAAATTTACTATAAGAAGCTGATATGCTCCTCTACCCTTTGTAGTAGTTAGAAATCCTTGAGCTGCACTACTCTACTAATATGTATGCTCTCCCCCAGGGAACTATGTCTACCACCTCTACCAGTACAACCTTTCTAACTCCATTAACCTAACTGATTAGGGATAACCAACCCTCCACTTATACTCGACATCATCCTCGATCATCCATCAATGACGGACATTCGTGGGTTCCTATAGAAAATTTCTCTATCCCCCAAACTACAACACACATAACACACATGTCGTGATCAAGGAAAAGGACCCCACATATTCCCCTCCCCACCACACTAAAAATAAAAGACCTGGTCACTACCTTGAGACCCTAGATCACTTTTATGGCCACACTATCCAGCGCTACCCTAGTGATGTCTCAAAAAATACTTCTCCATACCATCAGAAGTTGTGATGATGGATCACCTAACTAGAACCACACATTCACCAATAAAATCATTATTGAGACTTCCCATGGTGATGAGGGTTTGATCTATCACTTCAACAAACCACAGTAAGTGAAAAATATTTACATAGGACATAATCACATCTATGAGTCCATCCTGGAAACATCTCACCATAAATGCATCATCCCTTACTAAAGCTGAAAGAAAACACAACATGTTTTTGATGAAACCAACATAATACATCACTAACATAGATCGCTTGTTAAAAATCTTAAAATATGTGACATTTCCTTGCGTCATGGGCTATAAATAATAATTCTCTAGAAAATTTTCATGGAATTCCTTCCACAACATAACCTCTACCTAGCCAGTCCGAACCAGAATGTCCCTCCTACGGTTTTCCTCCCCTCACAACATATAGGAAACCAAATTGACTCTATTCTCAAGTGTATTTTATAGGTAATCAAGAATTTTAGGGATGTAATATTTATAGAAATATGATTTCTCTAGTCCACCCTCTCCAGTAATGGTCAGAGGGTGTTACAGCATAAAGTCTATAGTCTCCCCAATCATCCTCAATGGAACCAACCCTAGGTCCCCCTCTATCATCTACATAAAAAGAATAATTTTATCATGGTACTGATCATATCCTCTATAGTAATAGACCACTAGGGACTCTTACTACACTTATGGGCGTCCATTCTCAAAAATTTCCTCACATTAACTAACCAGTACCGGTCATCGTGGTGTCATTTCTCTATAATGCCAAATGTGAATTTTAAAAAAAAAATAACATAAGGATTCCATAATTTCATAATGTAAAGTTCCTCATTATCCATTAACATATTCACAAAAATTATCATAATATATGCCATCACATCTAGCACCATATCTTCATCCTTACCATATTGTAGCCATGGTCATCATGGGGTAACATACTTAAATAATATAAATCCATACATTTAACATTTTAACCTATCCATGGCCATCATTTAAAATATTTCGTTGAAATTATTTATCAGTATTTCCCTTAAAAATTTGAATCACCATTATTAGACACCATTATCTTCAATGTTTTAAGGATGTGAAATACTTTATACTCTTTATCTACCATAAACCCATCCAATGTGTGCCTCCCATGGTGCGTGTCATATATATCCATTGGTGCCAAAAATGAAGCATGAATACAAAATCTCATGTTGTTTGGGAAAAAATATCATAAAGAGTAAAATCAATTTTTTTTATTGATGACCTCATTAAATTCCTATAAATATATACATTTTTCCTCCAATAATATATTTCTACTTTACAATGATGATCTCAAACTTAGAGACCCAGTTACATGGTATTCCATGTGACTATTGTACTTTCAATTCTCTTTTTTATAGTAGATTAATTATTAACCATTCTCATGATGTGGGATTAGAAACATAAAAGTATAAAACAATATAGCACCATGATTTATATTAAATTTTAAGGACACAATTTAAATAATATGGAGAGAACGTGATGCGATGAAAAACTAAAATAAGAACCTTGTGTTTGATTGCATGTTTGACACATGACAACAAGCCATTAGGTAATATAATATATTTATAAATTATAATATATTGACTATTTATAATATATTCTATATATTTAAATGCATTAAACACCGAGTTATCATTATATGCATGTGACAATGTGTTATCTTACATCATACGCAATAGAAACACTCCACTTTATCTTATGTTACATGCATATGCAGCCTTCTTAGATAGCATGTGATATACACAATACTGTGTCTTGTTGAGAAACAAGCTATAATAAAAAAATTTATTATTTAATATAATAATATATAAAATATATGTTATGTATATTATTAAATAACTTATGAAAATATATTGTTTGTATTAGTAATTGAATATTTAATTATCATTTTATTGAAAAAAAAATTTTCTTACAAAGATCTTTTACCATAATAAATTTAATTAATTAAAAATAGTGATTGAAATTAATGTAATGAATATCTTACATATTCAATAAATTATTTTTTATATTCATATAATTTTTTTCTTAAGCATAATACAAGATCAAACCCAATATTTCACATGAAAACCTATATTCAGGGATGTTTAACCATCTTATAAGGAAGAAACTATTATAAATATTAATTTTGACACTATTATGAATATAATTTGATTCAATAAATATAATTTTTGAATTCATAATCTTGACAATTTACTTTGGATGAATCTATCAATTTTTTTTGAGAAACACATTTTTATCAAATAGTGAAAAATACTGTGTTTTAGTTAAAAACATCATGTTTTTTTAAATAATTATTAACATTAAATTATATTAAAAAATTTATTTAAAGATAACTTGGATAAATTATACATCAATTAATACAATTTAATTCATTATAATCAATTTAAATTTTTAAATTGAATATAAAAACATAACAACATTTTGAACATTTTTCTATTAAAACCTATTATTCCATATGTCTGTGAGATTAGCATTAATCCTAATTTTTCTGCTTCTGTGATTTCTATTTTGAAAATACAACAAACAACATTGTAATAAATATAATATTTTTGGTACAAAAAGATAAACATAATTTTTATAAAAAATGATTAGTGAATGTGATTAAAATTAATTACAGTGATTAAGGTGGAATTATGCTTAAAATAGACTAAAAACCTAAGATTAAAGACACAACTGACCTAGAAACATGTCCAAAACCCATTTTATGGCCATATTTAGGCCATTAACCTTTTATTAAATATATTCAGTGGTTTGTTATAACTTATTTAGTTAAGATCATGTGTACGCCTAACTTCTTTTCATGAATAAGAAGTGAGTCATTTTTCGTCCCCCTTAAAGGCCCAAATCTCTTCCCTTTCTTCACACCTCTAAAACCTGTAAAGATCAAACATGATTTTAAAAAATGTCGTCCAAATATCCCTAAAATCAACATATAATCATCTCTTTGGGAATAATACCTTCCTTGGATTCCTTTTGGTTGAACCAAAAGATATTTCATGGTCAATGGATCATGTCTTTTTGCAATCTCTCTAGATTCATTTCCATTATCCAACCCCTGAAATATATTTATTCTATTCTTGTGTGAAAAAAAAATTATATTAAATATACTAGTATGTTAATATTATTAGATTTAGACCTACACTTGCACACACCACCATCTAATGTCCAACAAACATACTATTTCTATGATCGGTGAATTAGTTGCTCATGAAACGATGACTATTCAATTCACTATTATCACCTCTTGTGGTGTCCATTATGATTGAAAAGATATTTATATATAATTTATATTACATTTATAATATTTTAAAATTATTTAATTTTTATACATAAAATACATTTATTCTTTCCAAGCTGTGGAAACACGATAATCTCATTTGAGGACGTGTGGACTACCGCCCCATTAAAGCGATGTGATTCCTTTAAACGATAAATGGAATCCCTAAATTAATGGGAATAATTAAAAATAAGTGAAATAAAAGTAATTATAAACATGAAAATGGTCATGATTAATGTAGAAAACTAACCTATGTTTATTACACAAGATGTTAAAGGATGTTCCTCATAATAGAAACACGAGGTAAGGAATTCATGTCTCACATTTATTTCTGTAAGGAATAATTTATTATTGTACTCATAATTTCATATATATGTATATATATATGGTGTGAATATATTCAAATTGAAATATAATACGATGAAAACAATTATCATCTTTGTATTTATATGTCTCATTTTTATATTATCCCATTGGGGTCATTCGATTCATATGTAAGGGATTTTCTTCCCAATTTACATTTTAGTGAGGCTTAATTATTTTTATGTACCTAATTTCATTTACATAGTGTATGTACCAACCCATAAATGATATATCAGAAATATAATAACTCTTATGATATTGTAATAATTCATATAATGTTATTCCTTAATGAGGATTATGTTTTAAAATATTTCAATGTGGTTTGTGACACATTGGAATGCTTAAACATTATTTTCCTCATGGGTAATCCTAATTATATTTCAATGGAATTTATATTAGATGAAATTATCTAAACACTGTTCAATAATCAGTTTCATTCTTATCTGGTTATTCATGAACATTTTCATGTATTAGTTCTATTTTACCACACTTTTGTACTCAATGGATTTTAGAAAATGTTTTTATAAAAATCGGACTTTATTTCCCTCTTATGTTTGAGAACTTATTTTATTCTATAAACTATGATTTATTAAAATATTTTTGAAAAAATATTTTGAAATGATTTAGAAAATACATTTTTTCCCTTTTTTCATTTAGCAATTTCTCATAGGAATCCGCTTTTCAATTTCCTGTTGAGTCATTTTCTAACTTTTTTTCGTACAAAATGAATATTCTATTTAAGTCATAAAAAATGTACATATTAATAAATAATAATTTCATTGAAGATTTATTTTCAAAATATTTTTGTAATGATAATTATTTTCAAATGTTTTTTCAAAATAAAAGGATATTTTATATAAGAATATTTTTAATATATATTCTATGATTTCAACAATGACAATAACCCTCAATTTTTACTTGACATGGGATGTGATGTATTGATAATATCCTTATGCTTGATCTGGATGGTTTTTTATTTATTTAGCCAATGATGGTATTCACATTCACTTCCATGATATATTTATTAGTCCCTAGGAAATATTTAATCTCTTATTATCAATGAACAATGAATTTACCCTAAAGTATCAATTTCATTTATGATGGATTTTACTGTTGCCTATACCTTATACCATTTTACATACAGTGCCTAATTTGAGAGTTATTTGACTATCAGGGTTAATATTGATAAATTTGTTTCTCTTACACCATTAAAATATTTAATAAGGCACATTGGGAAATAAATTACTTGATAAATGAGTAATTTTTTCGACTGGTACGACACAGGAAGGGCCCAATTTTTTATAACCCCGCGATGCATCAGTAGCCTCATTGGACAAGTCATTTCAAAATCCTACTTATATAGGTTTTCAAACTACATTTCTTAATCCAAATTATGAAAGGTCTTGACGGTTAATGTACCATGTACCTAGGAAAAATAATATCTAATAATGAATTATTTCCTTTATTTATATTCTGATATTATTCATCAATAGATTTTTCATTGATATATATTGGGATGCATTTCATTTTTAGGATTTAGTTTTTATTCATCAATGAGATATTTTGTCAACACATATTTGAATACATTTCATTTTTAGTTCATTGAAAAAATATCATGTGTTTTAGTTTCCTACCAATCCAAATTGATATTTTTTATATAGTTATTTGAATGGAATGTGATTCTAGTTAATAAATTTCTATATTTCTTATGTAATTATTTTCATTTTATTGATGACATGGATTGTGTGTTTAGTTACTAACTTTCAATATTGACTATTCTCATTGATTCATTATTTCTTCTACTATACATTTCCCTTCCTATACTTTTGAGCTCACCCTTATTATGATTCTTTCCTCAATAATCCATGAAACATACAATCAATGTTATAAATGTATTTACTAGATGGATTAGAGTTACCCCAGATTTTACTTATTAAAAAGAAGAAAAAAGATTATATTGTAATAAATGTATTAATTTGTAATATAATACCTGTTTATGTATATGAATTTCTAGGACTTATAAACTGATAAGTCATTCAAGGATTAATTTCTTCTAATCATGTTAATTGATTTAGTATCAGAAACCAAATCAGGGCTATTTGGGGCTATATTTCTACAATTGGGCCTTTTCCCTTGTCCTGAACAACAACAATGAAATCTTCTCAAGTACACAATGCAGGCCCGAGTAGGATGTGAGTAAAACTCAGTATCCCACAACCAATGGTGTCTACAATATTTTCTATATATCAGAGTGTTCATTTATGTAATAAATAAATGACTTGGTAAAATAACCCATCCTCTAATATATAACATTATAGAGTAAAACAACTTCATTCATTATAGTAATTTAAGAGGTTTTATAATCTGCATTTCCAAATTTATCTTCCTCAAATAAAACATTAGTTATACATTTATATCCATTACAAAAAGATCCAAGATAATTAATTACCTTGAAGAAACCAAATATCAATTTTCCCATCCTCACTATGGAAACCATTTAACAATAAATTTCACTACACTTACTATGGAGAATCAGTTCATGTAATTTCATCCATTGCAACCATTAGTGTCATTGAGCATTAGTCTGACACCCTTACCCAAGCATATAGTGGTAGGGTTTAGAGCCTTAGTTTTACC
Source organism: Viscum album (assembly GCA_963277665.1). Taxonomy (NCBI): domain Eukaryota; kingdom Viridiplantae; phylum Streptophyta; class Magnoliopsida; order Santalales; family Viscaceae; genus Viscum; species Viscum album. The sequence goes on from OY728151.1 coordinate 163,855,286, forward strand.
CGACTCATGGTTATCATTATTATTGTATCCCACAATAACCCATGGGTTTAGTGCATCAGTCCAACACGCCTGTGGGTATCATGCATCAGTGGAACCCACATGACTATGCAGTCTGCACATTATTATTATTCCACTTACCACATACCTTATCTCTATCCAAAAAAACAAAATGAAAATTCTTTCACAGAATATAATAATTTAATATCTAAACCAATATTTATTCCTAATCTATTAATCATAATCAAAAATTCCCTTACATTAACCCCTTAACACAATTAAAAAATTCACATAATTTTTCAGATTAATAGATATCAATTACTAGTGACATTTAATTTAACAAATTAGCTTCATATCATTTAGTCTATATACTAATTTATCTAGACAACCCATAATGAGAACTATAACAACTAGACATTACTTCCATTAGTACCCCTTTATTACACAACTAATCATGTCCTCACATATATCATAATATGTTATTTATTACGAGTCAGGTCATGATTAACTTTTTAATTTTTCATGTTCATATTATTAGTTCACCCCATTAGTGGCCCTAAATTAGTAGAGTAATCCTCAACACCTCCCAAGAGGATCATGAAGGATTAAATTCATCATGTATACACCCATTTTACCAAATCTCACTAAAAGGCATCAATATGACAACAAAATGGAACCATGATCACAACCAACATGCGCCGATATATAATAAAACTATGGGATATAAAATATAGACCACCTACCTCAAATCTGAAAATGAACAAACTCCCAGTGTTTTCCATAGATAAAAATATAACCACCCTTTTAAATCCCCAACCTAGATCCCACTACGAAAATGGGGTTTAGGGATTTGAGAGAATATTAGAGAAACTACAATCCATATTTCAAAAAATATAATAATGTGAAATATTAGACACATCCATATATTAAATTTGCAACCAATGACACTCAATACATAGAGTAATCAAACAAGAACCTCCCATAGGAAACATGGATAAATTTGTTTTGTCCCTAGGGTTGATAGTAGAAGAGATGAGGGAGTAATCATTTGGGGATATAAAATTATTGATGGGGAAAACAAAAAATTAATTCTACTTAAATGGAACTTGGTTTGGCGACACAATTTGGAGAATCAGGTTAAAACAATGTGTCTTACTAGATCCATTAAAATTTGAGCCACATAGTTTCTGGGGGAGGCCCTCAATGTTTGATAAACCTTGTTCCAACCATGGGGAATGCCTCTATCCAAGTCCAAAAGGTTTTTCACAAGGACCTACATGGTTATACTAAACCGTACACCCTTCATTCTAGAGAGAACTGTCTTTGAATTTGGATTACACTAACAATTAACCAACCATGAAACTAGGAAATCAAAGACTTGTTCCTTTTTATTCTATGTCTTAAAAACCTAAAACACCATGAAACACCCATAAAAACCCTCAAACGCCCAGTAACCTTTTAATCAACCAACTTTATGTTATTTAAAATAAAAATTTAACACGAAAAAAAATCACTATGTCCTAGATTTTACTACATCCCCACCTTATAATAGCTCGTCCTAGAGACGTACTCTTAAGCATCACTGACCTTCTAAAGAAATGATATCTCGACACTGTGGAGGCACATATATCACTCTATCCAACGTTTCAACCTAAAATTTACCATGTTTCCATACAACATGAACCAGGGGAACCTTATTTCCCCATAATATGTTCTCACTATGGTCTACAATATGAACTAGATGTTCCTCAAAAGATTAATTGGCCTTAATATCTACATACCCAACATTAATCACATAATATTGATCAGGGTGATACTTCCAATGATATGTAATATTAAAAACACAATGCATTCCACTGTGTCACTATGTAATATTAAATCATTATATCGGTCTAATCCTTTCTAAAATATCAAAATCCCCACATACCTAATCACCATGATAACCTACTACCAGATCCAATAGTGACCCATATGTGGTGAAACTGAAAGAAACACTCAATCACCGACCAAAAGTCAAGAAGTCTACAATGTTGATCAGAATATGACTTCTGCCACCTCTATTTTATTCCAATGTAATTTTAATTAAACTCATGTTGCTTCAAAATCTTCTTCACAAGACTCTTTCTCAACATATCTGATTCTCCATCCTCCAAGAAACACAATGGTGATCTACATGCTCTCCTATAGATCATCTGAAATGGTTTCATCTAGATCACACCCTAGTAACAACTATTGTTGAAAAAACCATCATGAAAATAATTATTTTCTTATACTGCTCTAATGTTCAGGATGCACCCCTCAACATGTCCTCTATAATTTGAATAGTACACTCTATCTTCCCAATTTTCTAATGTTGGAAAACCATTCAAAAAACAATTGTATACCATGAACCTCTATAATATTTCCCAAATGCTTGATGTGAATCACAAATGATGATACAATACTATAGTATGTGTCACCCCATGAAACTTTACTGTCTCTCAACCATAAATATCTCGCATCTATTCCAGAGTGATGATATCTCGAATCGACATGAAATGAGCCAACTTAGTCAACCAGTGAACAACTACCCATATTATATAATTCTAATGAGGCATCCATAAATGGAATACCATGAAATATATCATCATATTATCCTATATCCATTCTAGAATGATAAATGGATACAAAAAACCACCTATCTAATTATTCTTGGCTATAGTATTTTGGAAGGTAATGTATTGAGCTACAAAACCCAAAACCTCCTTCATCCATGTCCACCAATAATTCCCATAATTTCTATGATGCATTTTTTTTCAAACTAGGGTGCACCACCAACATTAATGCAAGAAACACACGCATCAACTCTTCCCATGTACATGATGGAAAATATACATGACCGTGAACCAAAATGGTCCCATTATCTCTAATGGTTCATCCATAAGGTGACTCCCCACCATTAAGACGTTTTATCACAAAAAACATCCCATATCCTCTAACTTCTAGTTCTTTATTCAGATCAAAATAATGGACTCAACATTCATGGATGCAAGTTTCACATCCCGCTTCCCATCTTGCACCTCTAAATTCATCTCATTAACAACACCATAATTCTCCATTCAGAACAATGTTCTTGAACTTCCATATTCTGAGTCTTCCTGATCAATGAATCAGAAAAAATATTTCCCTTCTTTTGTGTGAAAACCATCTCAAAGTAAAAAAAATAATTTTAGGTGCTCAACCCATATTCATTTCCTATGATTAAATTCATGTTGATAATAGATATACTTAATGACTTTCTGGTCAGTATACATGGTAAATCACTCTAATAAAAATTAATGCCACCAACATTTCATGGAATGGACAACAATGGAAAACTCATGAATATGAGTGTGGTTGTTTCTTTCATGACTCCTCAACTAACATGGACCATATGCAATAAACTGATCTCCCTACATCAAAACAGATCCAAGTCCAACACTAGACTCATCACAAAACACGATATACCCATTTCTTAAATTGGGTAAGATTAAAATAGATGTGGCAGTCAACAAATTTTATACTATTCAAAAGAATTCTTACATGCCCTAGGCCACTCAAACATTGAATCTTTCTTGGTCATTCCTGAAAGTGGAACTTAAAAATAGTATAAGTCTTTAATGATCCTTCGATAGTAACTATCCAATCCCAAAAAACATTGAACATCATAAAATTTATTGGGTTACTCTCAAAATATATCTACGTTGAATTTCTCTATGTCCATAGAAACACCTTCCGTAGTGGTAATGTGACCTGTTGAATGAAATTTATCAATCCATAAATGTAATTTGGATATCTTGTCAAATAGACTATGCTCACTTACATTACTCAGGAAAATTTCAAGATGTTTTTCATGATTCTTATCATACACCAAAATTTCCTCAAAAAAGACAAAAAATTGGTATTGATATGGATGAAATATTTGGTTCATTGGAGCTAGGAACAATACTGGTGCAATGGTAAACCCATATGACATCACCATGAACTGATACAAGTAGTACCTGCATCTAATGGCAGTCCATGGTATATCAAATTGTCTCACTTTCAGATGATGATAACCCAATATAAAATGTGTATTTTAGAACACTAAATCATCATTCATCTAGTCAAAAGTAACATTTATTCAATGAAGAGTGTATCAGTTCTTAACCATAATCTGTTTCAGATTCCAATAACAAATGGACAATTGTAAACCCCATTTTCCTTCTCGAAAAACAACACAAGAGATCCCCATGGTGTCATTCTTGAAAAAAAAACCTTTACTCTATAATTCATTTTACCTAGTTTTATGTTTTTAGAATTCTTCTAGACCAATTATATATGGAAGAATAGAAATGGGATCTACTCTTGAAAACAACCCTATTATGTACTGTATGACTCTCTCAGGAAGTAACCACAAGAAGTCATCTGAAAAATTAATTTTAGAACTGATCTACCATATGAGGTAAGATAATATTCTCCATAAATCCATAATTATTCCAATGGAAAGACAATTGGGATATGAGTTCACCCAACAACTAACAAATTATACTATTTCAGCCATTCCAAACATTCCACTCACCATGATAAACATATGTTTTTTCTTTATAGGGAAGGGAACATTAACCTTTGTTTGTAACAATTAATATGAGCATAAAGGAACACAAGCCAATTTATGGCCAGAATCAGATGAAAAAATTATATATCAATCATGAGCATGTCCCACAAGAAATGATACCCACCATCCTCATGATAACACCCCTTAAATTGCCTATTTTTTATATTCTCAACGGTAACTATTTATCAATCAATATAAACCCACATAAATGTTCCAATGCATTACCCAATATAACCATGTACTAAGATGAAATGAATAAATATGAGGAAAATATATATAAAAGAGTAATAACATCTGTAGAAGATACAAGGAATGTACCTTGAAAAATTTATGGTCTAGCGCCACCATCATCAACATAAAATGTACCACAAGAAGCTGATATTCTCCTTTACACATTGTTGTAGTTAGAAAACCTAGCACTGCAATACTATACTAATATGTATGCTCTCCCCCAAGGGAACTATGTCTACCACCTCTACCAGTACAACCGTTCTAGCTCCATCTAACCAACTGATTAGGGTTAACCAACCCTCCACCTATACTGGACATCAGCCTCGATCATCCATCTATGACGAACATTCGAGGGTTCCTATAGAAAATTTCTCTATTCCCCAAACTATGACATACTTAACACTCATGTGGTGATCAAGGAAAATGACCACACAAATTCCCCTCCCCACCATGCTAAAAATAAAAGACCCGGTCACTGCCTTGAGACCCTAGTTCATTTTTATGACTACACTATCCACCGCTGCCCCGGTGATGTCTCAGAAAATGGTTCTCTATACCATCAGAAGTTTTTCTAATGGATCACCTAACTAGAACCACACATTCACCACTAAAATCGTCATTGAGACTTCCCATGGTGATTAGGGTTTAATAAATCACTTCAACAAACCATAATAAGTGAAAAATATTTACATGGGACATAATCAAATTTATGAGTCCATCATGGACACATCTCACCATAAATGCATCATCCCCTACTAATGAAGAAAGAAAACCACACAAGTCTTTGAAGAAAAAGGCATAATCCATCACTAACATAGATCCCTTGTTCAAACTCTTAAAATCTGTGAAATTTTATTTCCTCAAGGGCTCCAAATAATAATGCTCTAGAAAATTGTCATAGAATTCCTTCCACAACATAGCCTCTACCTAGCTAGTCTAAATCAGTATGTCCCACTACAGTTTTCTACCCTTCACAACATATAAGACACAAAATTGAATCTATTCCCAAGTGGAGTTTCTAGGTAATCATGAATTTTATGGATGGAATATTAATAGAAATATGCTTTCTCTAGTACACCCTCTCCAGTAATGGTCGGAGGGTGTTGTAGCATAAACTATATAGTCTCCCCAATCGTTCTCAATGCAACCCACCCTATACCCCCCTATATCATCTACATAAAACGAGTAATTTTATCATTGTAATAATCCTCTCCTCTAGAGCACTAGACCACTAGTGCCTCTTACTACACTTATGGGCATGCATTCTCAAAAATGTCCTCACGTTAACTAACCAGTACCTATAACCGTGGTGTCATATCTCTATAATGCCAAATATGAATTTTCCAAAAAATAACATAAGGATTCTATAGTTTTCATAACGTAAGGATCCTCATTATCCATTAACAAATTCACAAACATTATCACAATAGATTCCATTACATCTAGCACAATACCCCCATCCTTCCCTTACTGTAGCCATGGTCATTATGGGGTAACTTAATTAAATAATATAAATCCATACATACAACATTTTAACCTATCCATGGCCATCATTTAAAATATTACTCTGAAAATATTTATCATTATTTCCCTTAAAAATTGGAATCGCCATTTTTAGACACCATTATCCTCAATATTTTAAGGATGTGAAATAATTTATAGTCTTGATCAACCACAAACCCATCTAATGTGTGCCTCCCACAGTGCATGTCATATATATCCACTAGTGCCAAAAATGAAGCATGAATACAAACTCACATGCTGTTTTGGAAAAAAAATATCATAAATAGTCAAATCACTTTTTTATTGACTTTTTCATAACATTCCTATAAATATATACATTTTTCCTCCAACAACATATATCTAATTTACAATGATTATCTCCAACATAGAAACCTAGTTACATGGTATTCCATGTGACTATTTTAGTTTCAATTCTCATTTTTATAGTAGATTAATTATGAACCATTCTCACGATGTGGGATTTGAAACATAAATGTATAAAAAAAATATCACCATGATTTATATTAAATTATAAGGACACAATTTAAATAATTTGGACAGAATGTGATTCCATGAAAAACCAAAATAAGAACCTTTTGTTTGATTGCGTGTTTGAAACACGACAACAAGACATTTGGTAATATAACATATATATAAATTATAATATATTTACTATTTAAAATATATTCTTTATATTTCAATGCATTAAACACCGAGTTATCTTATTATGCATGCGACACTGGGTTATGTTACATCATACGCAATTGAAACACTCTTCTTTATCTTGGGTTACACGCAAATGTGACCTTCTTCGATGGCCTGTGATCTACACTATACTGGGTCTTGCAGAGAAACAGGCTATAAAAAAATTATTATTTAATATAATAATATATAAAATATAAGTTAAGTATATTATTAAATAACATATAAAAATATATGGTTTGGATTAGAAATTGATTATTTAATGCTAATTTTATTGAAAACTATTTTTTCTTACAAAGATATTTTTTTCCAGAATAAATTTAAATAATTAAAAATAGTGATGGAAATTAATGTAATAAATTTTTTACATATTCAATAAATTATTTTTTATATTCATGTAATTTATTTCTTAATCATAATACAAGATCAAACCAAATATTTCACATGAAAACCTATATTCAGGCATTTTTAACCATTTTATAATAAAGAACATATTTTAAATATTACATTTGACACTATTATGAATTTAATTTGATTCAATAAATATAATTTTTGAATTCATAATTTCAAAATTTACATTGGATGAATTTATCATATTTTTTTTGAGAAACACATTTTTACCGAATAGTGAATAATACTGTGTTTTAGTTAAAAACATCCTTTTTGTTTAAATAAGTATGAACATTAAATTATGTTAAAAAATTTATTTAAAGTCAAATTAGATAAATTATACATCAATAAATACAATTTAATTCATTATAATAAATTTATCTTTTTAAATTGAATATAAAAACATGACAATATTTTGATCAATTTTCTATTAAAATAAATTAATTCATATGTCTGTGAGATTACAATTAATCCTAATTTTTCTGCTTCTGTGATTTCAATTCGTAAAATACAACATACACCATTATAATAAATATAATATTTGTGGTATAATAAGGGAAAAATAATTTTTTTTAGAAAATTATTAGTGAATGGGATTAAAATTAATTACAGTGATTAAGGTGGAATTATGCTTAAAATAGACTGAAACCCTATGATTAAGGGCCCAAATGACAGAGACACTTGTCCAAAACCAATTTTTTGGCCATATTTATGACATTAACCTTCCATTAAATATTTTCAGTCATTTATTATAACTTCTTTAAATAAGATCATGTGTACGCCTAACTTCTTTTCAAGAATACCAAGTGAGACCTTTTTCTTCCCCCTAAAAGGCCACCATCTCTACCCATTTCTCAAACCTCGAAAACATATAAATATCAAAAATCATTAAAAAAAGAATCCTCCCAAGATTCGTAAACTCAATCTATGAGCCTCCCACTGGGAATAATACCTTCCATGGATGCCTTTTGGTTCAACCGAAATATATTTCCCTATTAATGGATCATGTCTTTTTGCAATCTCTCTAGATTCATTTCCATTATCCAACTCTAAAAATATCCTTATTCTATTCCTCTGTAAAAAAAATTATATTAAATATACTAGTATGATATTATTCTAAGATTTAGACCTATACTCACACACACCACCATCTAATGGCCAAAAAACATACTATTTCTGTGATCAGCGAATTACAGGATCATGAAACGTTGACTATTCAATTCCCTATTATTGTCTCTTGTGGTGGCCATTACGATTGAAAATATATTTATATATAATTTATATAACATTTAAAATGTTTTAAAATTATTTAATTTTTATTTTTAAAAAACATATATTCTTTCTAAGTTGTGTAAACATGATAATCTCGTTTTAGGAAGTGTGGACTACCGCCCCATCAAAGCGCTGTGATTCCTTTGAACAATACATGGAATCCCTAATTTTATGGGAATAATTAAAAATAAGTGAAATAAAAGTAATTATAAACATGAAAATGGTCATGATGAAAGTAGACAACTGTCCTATGTTTATTAAAAAAGATGTTAAAGGATGGTCATCATAATAGAAACATGAGGTAAGAAATTCATGTCCCACATTTCTTTCTGTAAGGCATAATTTATTGTTGTACACATAACTTCATATGTATATATATATATATATATATTTGGTGTAAATACTTAAAAATTGAAATATTATACAATGAAAACACTTATCTTTATTTTATTTATATGTCTCATTTTTATATTATCACTTTGGGATCTTTTGATTCATATGTAAGGGATTTTCAACCCAATTTACATTTCAGTGAGGCTTAATTATTTTTATGCACCTAATTTCATTTACATAGTGTATGTACTAACCCATAAATGATATATCATAAATGTAATTACTCTCATGATATTGTAATAATTCATATTATGTTATTTCTTAATGAGGATTTTGTTTTAAAATATTTCAATGTTGTTTTTGACACATTGGAATTCTTAAACATTATTTTCCTTAAGGATAATCCTAATGATATTTCAATGGAATTTTTATTAGATGAAATTATATAAACGCTATTAAATAATCCATTTTATTCTTATCTCGTTATTCATGACAATTTACAAGTATTAGTTCTATTTTACCACACTTTGGTAGTCAATGGTTTTGAGAAAATGTTTTTAATAAAATCTGACTTTATTTCCCTCTTACGTTGGGGAACATATTTTATTCTAAAAACAATTATTTATAAAAATATTTTTAAAAAATTATTTTGAAATGAATTAGAAAATAAATTTTACCATTTTATAATTTACCAATTTCTCAGAGTAATCTTCTTTTCCTTTTCCTGACGAGTCATTTTCTAAATTTTTTTCGTACAAAATTAATATTCTATTTAACTCATACGATATGTACAGATTCATAAACAATAATTTCATTGATTCTTTATTTTCAAAATATTTTTGTAATGATAAATATTTTCAAATGTTTTTTCAAAATAAAAAGTTATTTTCTGTAAGAATATTTTTAATATATATTCTATGATTTCATCAACGACAATAACCCTCAATTTTTACTTGACATGGGATGTAATGTATTGATAATATCCTTATGCTTTCTCTGGATGGTTTTTGATTTATTTGGCAAAGGATTGTATTCACATTCACTTCCATGATATATTTATTAGTCCCCAGGAAATATTTAATCTCTTATTATCACTGAACATTTAATTTCTCCTAACGTATCAATTTCATTTATGATGGATTTTACTATTGTCTATAACTTATACCATTTTACATATAGTGTCTACTTTGAGAGTTATTTTAATATTAGGGTAAATATTTATAAATTTTTTTCTCTTACACCATTCAAATATTTCATAAGGAACATTGGGAAATCAATTACTTGATAAATGAGTAATTGTTTCGACTGGTACGACACAGGCAGGGCCTGATTATTTCTATCCCCTTGATGCATCGGTAGCCTCACGAGACAAGTCATTTGAAAATCCTTTTTATATAGGTTTTCAACCTACATTTCTTAATCCAATTTATGAAAGGTCTTGACCGTAAATGTACCATGTACCTATAAAAAATCGTATCCAATAATGAAGTATTTCCTTTATTTATATTTTGATATTATTCATTAATGAGATTTTTCATCGATATATATTTGGATGCATTTAGTTTTTATTCGTCAATGAGATAATGTGTCAACATATATTTGAATACATATCATTTTTAGTTCATTGAAAAAATATCATGTGTTTCGGTTTCCTAACAATCCAAATTGATATTTTTTATATAGTGATTTGAATGGAATATGATTCTAGTTATTAAATTTTATATTGCTAATGTAATTTCATTCAGTTTATCTATGACATGGAATGTGTGTTTAGTTACTAACATTCAATATTGATTATTCTCAGTGATTCATTATTTCTTATACTATACATTTCCCTTCCTATGATTTTGAGCTCACCCTTATTATGTTTCTTTCCTCGGTAATCCATGAAACTAACTATCAAAGTTATGTATGCATTTACTAGATGGATTAGAGTTACCCCGTGTGTTACTTATTAAAAAGAAGAAAAAAAATTATATTATAATAAATGTATTCATTTGTAATATAATACCCATTTATGTATATGAATTTCTAGGAAATATAAACTGATCAGTCCTTTAATGATTAATTCCTTCTAATCACATTGATTTATTTAGAATCAGACACTAAATCAGGGCTATTTGGTGCTATATTGCTACAATAGGGCCTTTTCCCTTGCCCTGAACAACAACCATGAAATCTGCTCAAGTACACAATGCAGGCCAGAGTAGGGTGTGAATAAAACTCAGTAGGCCACCACCAATGGTGTCTAAAATATATGATATGTATCAGAGAGTGAATTTAAGTAATAAATAAATGAATTGGTAAAATAACCCATCATCCAATATATAACATTATAGAGTAATACAATTTCATTCATTATAGTAATATAAGTGGTTATATAATCGTCATTTCTAAATTTATCTTCCTCAACTAAAACATGAGTTATACATTTATATCCATTAAAAAAGATCCAAGATAATAAATTACCTTGAAGAAACCAAAGATCAATATTCCCAACCTCACTAGTGAAACCATTTAGCAATCAATTTCACTACACTTACCATGGAGCATCAGTTCATGTAATTTCATCGAATACAACCATTAGTGTCAAAGAGCATTTTTCTGACACCCTAACCCAAGCATATAGTTGTAGGGTTTAGAGAATCAGTCCAACCCGACTCATGGGTATCAATATTAGTGTATCCCACAACAACCCATGGTTTTAGTGCCTCATTCTAACCCGACTATTGGCATCAAGCATCTGTGGAAACCACATGACCATGAATTATTCACATTATTATTATTCCACTTACCACATACCATTTCACTAACCAAAAAACACAAAATGAAAATTTTTCACATACCATAATAATTAAACATATAAACCAATATTTATTCTTAATACATTAATCATAATAAAGAATTCCCTTACATTAATACATTTAACACCATTATGAAATTCACATAAAATTTCCCATTAGTATATATCAATTACTAGTCACATGTAATTTAAATAATTAACTTCATATAATTTATTATATATACTAATTTATCCAAACAAACCTTAATGAGAACTACAACAACTAGAAATTACTTCCATTAGTGAACCTTTATAACCGAACTAATCATGTCAACACATATATCATGATATGTTATTTATTACGAGTCATGTCATGATTAACATTTTATGTTTTCATGTTTAGGATTATTAGTTCACCCGATTAGTGGCCCTAAATCGGTAGAGTAATCCTCAACACCTCACACGAGGATCATGAGGGGTTAAATTCATCATGTATACACCCATTTTACTAAATCTCACTAAAAGGCATCAATCCCATAACAAAATGGAACCATGAAAACAAACTACATGCAGTAATATATAACAAAACTATGGGATATAACTTATAGGCCACCTTCCTCAACTCTGAAAATGAACACACTCTTAGTGTAAGCCATATATAACGATTTATTCACCCTTTTAAATCCCCAAACTAGATCCAACTATGAAAATGGGGTTTTAGGGCTTTGGGAGAATATTAGAGAAACTACAATTAATATTTCTAAAAATATAATAATGTCAAATATTAGACCCACCCACATCTTCAATTTGAAACCATTGACACTCTATACATCCAATAATCAAAGAAGAACCACACTTTGTAAACATGGATAAATTTTGTTTGTCCCTAGGGTTGATAGGAGAACAGACGAGTGAGTAATCATTTGGGGATATAAAAATATTGATGGGGAAAATATAAATTAATTATATTTAAAGGGTACATTTTTGGCTGCACAACTTAAAAAATCATGTGAAATCCATGTGTCTTCCTCGATCTATAAAATTTGAGCCTCACAGTTACCTGGGGAGGCCCTCAATGCTTGAGAAACCATGTTCCAACCATGTGGAATTCCTCTATCCAAGTCCACATGGTTTGTCCCAAGGCCCTACATGGTTTTACTAAACTATACACCCTTCCATCTATAGAGACCAATCTTTGAATTTGGTTTACACTAACCAATAACCAACCATGAAACATTCACATAAAAGACTTGTTCGTTTTTATTATATGTCTTAAAAACCTAAAACACCCTAAAACACCCATAAAAATCATCAAACACCCAATAACCATTTTATCAACCATCTTTTTGGTATTGAAAATAAAATTTTAACAAGGAAAAAACACACTATGTCATATATCTTACTACCTCCCCACCTTATAACAGCTCATCCAAGAGATGTACTATCAAGCATCACTGAATTTATAAGGAAATGATATCCGGCCACTATGGATGCACTTTTAACTCTCTTCCCAATGTTTCTTCCTAAAATTTACCAGGTTTCCATACAACATGAACCAAGGGAACATTATTTCCCCAGAATATTTTCTCACTATGGTATAAAATATGAACTAGATGTTCATAAAATGATATATTGGCCTCAAGATCTACATACCCATCATTAATCAAATAAGATTGATTAGGGTGATACTTCAAAAGATATGTAACATTAAAAACATAATTCATTCCACTATGTCACTATTTATAATTCAATCGGTATGCCGGTCTGATCCTATTTGACATCTCAAAATCCCCACATACCTAGGAACCAACACAACCTACTACCAAATCCAATAGTGACCCATCTGCGGTGACACTGGAAGAAACACTCAATCACCCACCAAAAAGTCAAGAAGTCTACAAAGTAGATCTAAATATGTATTATACCTCCTCTAATTAATTTCAATGTCATTTTAAATCAACTGATTTTGTTTCGAAATCTACTTCACAAGACACGTTCTCAACATATATGATTCCCCAGCCTCCAAGAAGCACAATGGTGATATACATGGTCTCCTATAGAGAAGATCATATGGTTTCATCTAGATCACAGCCTAGTAAATCTATTTTTGAAAAAACCAACATGAAAATAATTATTTTCTTATATTCCACTAATTTCCAGGATGTATCCCCTCAACATGTCCTCTAAAAATTGAATAGTACACTATGACTTCCCAATTTTCTACAGTTGGAAAACCATTAAAAAAACAATTGTGTACCAAGAAGATCCATTATCATTCCCCAAAACATGATGTGAATCACAGATGATGATACAATACTATAGTATGTGCCACCCCATTAAACTTTACTGTCTCTCAACAATAAATATCACATAACTATTCCATAGTGATGGTATCTCGAATCGACATGAAATAAACCACCTTAGTCAACTAGTGAACAACTACCCAGATCACATCCTTATTATGTGGAATCCCTAAAAGGCATACCATTAAATCTATCATCATATTATCCTATATCAATTCTAGAATCATAATTTGCTACAAAAAACCACCTAGCTCTTGATGCTTGGCTATAGTCTTTGGGAAGGTAAGGCATTGAGCTAAAAATCCCAAAACCTCCTTTATCCATGTCCACCAATAATTACAACAATTTACATGATACATATTTTTTCAAACTAGGGGGCACCTCTCACTTTTTATGCAAGAAACTCACGCATAAACTCTTCCCATATACATGATGTAAAATCTACATGACCATGAACCAAAATGTTCCCATTATCTCCAATGGTTCAACCAGAAGGTAACTCCCAACCATTAAGACATTTTCTCATAGAAATAATTCATATATCCTCTATCTTCTAGTCCTTTATTCATATCAAAATAATGGCCTCAACTTTCATGGATGCATGTTTCACCTTCACATTCCCATCCTGCACCTCTAAATTTCTCTCAGCAAACAAAACCATCATTCTCCATTCAGAACTATATTTTTGATCTGCCATATTTTGAGTCTTCCTGGTCAATGAATCCGAAATATTATTTCCCTTAGTTTGTGTGTAAACCATATCAAAGTAAAAATAAGTTTAGGTACTCAACCCATCTATATTTTCTATGATTAAATTCATGTTGAGAAAAGATACACTGAATGAATTCCTGGGCAGTATACATGGTAAATCACTCTTCTAAAAATTAATGCCACCAACATTTCATGGAATGGACCAAAATGGAAAACTCATGAATATGAATGTGGTTGTTTCTTTCATGACACCTCAACTAACATGAACCATATGCAATAAACTGATCTTACAACATCACCCCAGATCCAAATCCAACACTAGACTCATCAAAAAACATGATATACCCATTTCCTAAACTGGTTATGATTAAAATAAATGTGGTAGTCAAGAAATTTTAAACTATTAAAAATAATTCTCACATGCACTAGACCACTCAAACATTGAACCCTTCTCGGTGAATCCCGAAAGTGGCACTTACAAATAGTATATGTCCTTAATGAACCTTCGATAGGAAATAGCCAATCCCCAAAAAAACACTGAACATCATAAAATTTATTGTTTTACTCTCAAAATATGTCTATGATGAATTTATCAAGGTCCAAAAAGATACCTTCCATAGAGTTAATGTGACATATTTAATGAAATTTATCAATCCATAAATGTAATTTGGATAGCTTATCAAATAGACTATGATATCTTTGTTTACTATGGAAAATGTCAAGTTGTTTGTCATGAGTCATATCGTACACCAAAATTTCATCAAAAAAGACAAAAAATTGGTATTGATATGGATGAAATATTTGGGTCATTGGAGCAAAGAACACTATCTGCCGATGCAATGGTCAACCCGATTGACATCACCATGAACTCATACGAGTAGTACCTGCTTCTAATGGCAGTCCAAGGTATATCAGATTTTCTCACTATAAGATGATGATAACCCAATCTCAAATAAATCTTGTAGAACACTAAATCACCTCTCATCTCGTAAAAAATTAAATTTATTCAAGGAAGTGGGTATCAGTTATTAACCATCACCTGTTTTATATTCCAATAACCAGTGGACATTTTTAAAACCCATTTTCTTTTTTGAAAAACAACACAAGAGATCCCCATGGTGTCTTTCTTGGAATAAAACCCAATATATAATTAATTTTACCTAGTTTATTGTTCTTAGTGTTCATCTTGTACAATTATATATAGAAGAACATAAATTGGTTCTACTCCCGAAAACAACCCTACTAGGAACTATATGACTCTCTCAGGCAGTAGCCCCGAGAAGTCATCCAAAAAATCATTTTATTACTGATCCAGCATAGGAGGTAAGATAATATTCTCCATAACACCATAATTATTCCTAATGAATGACAATTGAGATATGAGTTCACCCAAATACTAACAAATTGGACTTTTTCAGCCTTTCAAAACATTCCAATCAATATGATAAACATATATTTTTCCTTATGGGGAAGGGAACAATACCATTCGTTTGTAACAATTAATGGGAGCCTGAAAGAACACCAGCCAATCTATGCCCTGAATCCGATGAAAACATTATATATCAATCACAAACATGTTCCACAAGAAATGATACCCACCATCATCATGATTACGCCCGTTAAATTGCCTATTTTTTCTATTCACACCCCTAACTATTTATCAATCAATATAAACCCACATAAAGTTTCCACTACAAGACACAACATAACCATGTAATAAGATGAAATGAATAAATATATGAAAAATATATAAAAAATAGGAATAACATCTGTAGAATCTACAAGTAATGTACCTCGAACAATTGATGGCCTAGCGTCACCATCCTCAATATAAAATGTACTACAAGAAGCTAATATTCCCCTTTACCATTTGTACTAGTTAGAAAATCTAGAGTTGCACTACTCTACTAATATGGATGATCTCCCCCCAGGGAACTATGTATAACACCTCTACCAGTACAACCTTTTTAGCTCCATCTACCAAACTAATAAGGGGTAACAACCCCCCCCCCCCACGTGTACTCAACATTAGCCTCGATCATCCATCTATGACGAACATTCAAGGTTTATTACATAACATTTCTCTATTCCCCAAACTACAACATGCTTAAAACTCATGTGGTGATCAAGGATAATGACCCCAAATATTCCCCTCCCCACCACACTAAAAATAAAAGACCTGGTCACTTCCTTGAGACCCTAGTTCACTCTTATGGTTACTCTATCAACTATTTCCCTGGTGATGTCTCTCAAAATGGTTCACCATACCTTCTGAAGTTGTGCTAATTGATCACCTAACTAGATCCATACATTCACCACTTAAATCATTATTGATATTTCCCATGTTGATGGGGATTTGATCTATTACGTAAACAAAACACATTTAGAAAAAAATATTTACATGGGACATAATCTCATATATGAGTCCATCCTGGAAACTTCTCACAATAAATTTATCATCCCCTACTAAAGATGAAAGAAAAAACCACATGTATTTAATGAAACCAAAATAATCCATAACTGACATAGATACCTTGTTCAAAATCGTTAAATCTATGACATTTTCCTTCCTCAATGGCTCTAAATAATAATTCTCTAGAAACTTTTCATGGAATTCTTTCCACAACATACCCTCTACCTGGCCAGTCCGAACCAGGATATCCCTCCTACACATTTCCTCCCCTCACAACATATAGAACACCAACATGAATCTATTATCATGTGGAGTTTCTAGGTAATCAAGAATTTTATTTATGGAATATTTGTAGAAATATGCTTTCTCTAGTCCACCCACTTCAGTAATGGTCGGAGGGTGTTGTAGCACAAACTCTATAGTCTCCCCAATCATTCTCAATGCAACCCACCCTAGGTCCCCCTCCATCATCTACATAAATCAGGTAATTTTATCATGGTATTTATCTTCTCCTCTATAGAACTAGACCACTAGGTATTCTTACTACACTTGTGGGTGTGAATTCTCAACAATGTCCTCTTTCTAACTAACTAGTACCCGTCATTGTGGTGTCATTTCTTTATAACTCCAAATGTGAATTTTCAAAAACAAATAACATAAGGATTCCATAGTTTTTGTAATGTAAGGATCCCCAATATCCATTAACACATTCACAAACATATCACAATAGATTCCATCACATCTAGCACAATACCCCCATCTTTCCCTTACCGTATCCATGGTCATCATGGGGTAACTAACTTAAATAATATAAATCCATACATTCAACATTTTAACCTATCCATGGCCATCATATAAAATATTTCATTGAAAATATTTATAATTATTTCCCTTAAAATTGGAATCACCATTATTAGACACCATTATATTCAATGTTTTAATGATGTGATATACTTTATACTCTTTATATACCACAAACAAATCCAATGTGTGCCTCCCACGGTGCATGTCATATATATCCATTGGTTCCAAAAATGAAGCATGAATACAAAATCTCATGTTCTTTTTGAATACAATTATCATAAATAGTCAAATAACACCACAAGTGCATCATCTAATGGTGAAATATTATTTAATTATAGCATCACATAACAAGAATAATAATTCACACCCCAGGAACATGTTTTTTCTTATTTTACATGGGTTAGGTACACCCATGAACAAGCTCATTTCCAATGCCTGAAACATCCTAATTTATTATCTACCATCCCAACTAATAATACAATAGCAAATGAACATATTTATGATACGACATTGTGAAATCCTCAACCATGAATCCACTAAGTGGCACCCCGAGCTATGTTTCCACAAGACTTCATGTGCGCCTCCACATATGCAAGAGGTTACCGACTAGAAGTAAGGGTATAATGATTCATGTGGGGAGACTATACGTTCTTTACTAGAGTGATAATGAACATTAAATATGTAAAATAGTATAAACAATATGCAATAATAAGAATAATTCATAATAAACCACTCACAAAACATGGTACAAGCCCCAACAAGTCAAATATATTGGTTATCCCAATTTAATAGTGCCAAGTGAACAAAAAATAAAATAAAAAATTACCATATCCCCCTTAAGTCCATGACCCCATGTTATTATCCTCAAACATACACAACCCAATATCGACCCAACTCTCTAGAATTAGTCATTTTCCCTTTCCTTGACATGGAACTATGAAATCTTCTCATGTTCACAGTGAAACCATGAGTAGGGTGTCATTAAAACATAGTAGGCCACCAAAAATGGTGTCTACAAATTTTCTTATCTAACAGATAGTGAATGAAAGTAACAAATAAATGATAAGGTAAACAAAATATAACTCAGGTGAATATACATAAAATTATACACATAAACCATTTATTAAATTTTTATCATTACATCAGATATATAATCATTATTACAAAATTATTATTCTTCCCAAAAACCATGAGTTAACCATTTATATCATTTACACAATGATTGAATTCAATCAATTACCATACTGAATATGAAGAGACATGTTCCCAACCTCACTAGGGAAACCATTTCACACTCAATTTCATCAAACTCAACATGGATCATCGTTTGAGGTAAAATCATTCAATGAATCTATTAGGGGCCTAGAGAATTAGTTTTTCACCCCATCATGTGAATTTTTCTGGTTCAGTTTAGAGAATCAGTCTAACAAGACCCATGGGTATAGAGCAACAATCAACTCCACAACTACCAATGAGTTTAGAGAATCAGTCCAACCCAACCATGGGTATTAAGAATCGATTGATCCCATACTAAAATTACATGTTTACATGATTATTATACCATTTACCACGTATACCATATCAAAATTCAAATGAAACCAATTGAAAATTAATTCTCATTTCATAATATTTCAACATATAAATCAATATTAAGCTTTAATCCAGTAATCATAATATACAAGTCCCTTATATTATCCCTTTTAACATCATTTATCAATTCACATTATTTCTCCCATATACACATTTCAATTACAAGTCAAATTTCATTTACCACATTCACATCATATAATTTATTCCTTATTCACATTTTTCCAAACAACCCCTTATTCCAATTGAAAAAACTAGACATCACTACTAGTAGTTTACCTTTAGAAACTATCAAATCATGTCCACAAAAATATCATGATATCTTATTTAATACAACTCAATTTCATAATTATCTTTTAAATTTTCTTTGTTTGGGTTTATTGGTGCACCCAACTAGTTCCCCTAAATTGGTTGATTGATCCTCTACGTATCCCATAAAGAAAATGGGGGGTTTAATTCCTCATGTAGAAACCCATTTTACCAATTATCACTAAAGTCATCCTTTACACAACAATTTTGAACCAAGAACACAAACCAAATGAAAATATATATAATTAAATTGTGGTATTTAACTTCTAGACCACCTACCTCATATCAGATGATAAATTCACTCCCAACCTTATCTTTAGACTTTGATTCAAGGACCCCTTGAATCCCCAAAATAAATCACACAAGGAAAGGTGTAATTAGGTCATAAAAATATGATAAAAACTACAAAACCTAACCAAAAAAAGAGAATACATGGATGGATTAGACTCACCTGAATCTTCAACTCGAAACCAACAATGCTCTAAACGACCAACAATCAAAGGAGAAGCACCCTCGAGAAAATTGGGATGATTTGGATAATACATAGGTTTTGGAGTGGAATAAATGAGTGAGAAATGGTGTGGGGATCTAAAAATACCAGGGGGGAATTGAAATTCCTTCTTTTTAAAGGGAACACTGTTTGACCATATGGTAGGACAAACCGTTCGCCAACTCTGTGTCTACCTCTATCCAAGAGAATTTGAGCCACATGGATACATGGGGAGGCCCAAAATATTTGAAAAAATATGTTCCAACTTTTTGGGATGACTTTGTATAAGCCCACAAGGTTCCCCAATTGGATGATTTTACTATACCAAGAACCCTTCATCTTGGATAACATGTTTTGGGTGCACTATTTACACTATCTATTTTCCAACCATGCAATATACAATGAAATTACAAATTATTTTTTATCATATGTACAATAACCAGTAACACCTCGAAACCACCTCAAACATATGATAAACATTTAATTAATTAAAATTATGGTATTGAAAGAAAAATTTAAACAATTTCATACCTCTCGAAGATTGAGATCTTACAATTTACATGAAATTTTTGTGTAATAAATATCATTCATCAAAAAACAAATCTCAATACTTTTAACCCCATGATGAAAGATTGTTTTTTGACATATATGGAATGATTCATTTAAAAGTAATATAACATTGTTAGCCACATTTCCTCTAACATTCTTGGCCATATTTCTTATTCTACAAACTAGCGGTTATGATCTAGGATGATATGGTGTGGATACTAAAAACTCATGATTAGTGTGTTACATAAATGTAAAAATTGTCAAAAAAATGACAAAATAAAATAAAACTTCTAAATACCTGATATAAAAATCTAAACAAGAAAAAATAACCAAAGATATATAAATTATCATAAAAAATAATTGATCCAAACCCTATATCATGTTCATAATGATGTCATGTCTGTATTATATAAAAATGGTAATTCATTGGATATATAGTGACATTAATACACAAAAATATAAAAAATAAACATACATACAAGCTATATCAAATAGCATCATGAGAATAGGCTCATTCTTATGCTTCCTTTAAACAATTCTATTACAAAAAATAAAACTACCATAGAAAGATTTATTCCCTTTTCCCTACCTGTATCAATGAAGTATGTCTAAATATCTATCAATGTCAAAGAAAATTTTTTAGATATACCCAGTATTCTAAAAAAACAATGTATAATGCAATCTCGTCCATGAGTATACAATGAACTAGTGTGCATGTGTAATAATAAAAGATGTAAATATCTTATATAAAACCCATGCAAGAACAAGTCTCCCATGTACCACCGATATGATGGTTCCTAATTTAGCTTGTGTTTATATGTAATTGAAATATTATGATATATTACTTAATTTGTATAAAAATATTGGCACCAAATTAACATAGTCAGGGATACCCCCTTTGATCAAATTCATATAATGATACATGAGTCTAATGAAAATGTATAGAATAAATAGAACTAAAAATAGGTATTCGTGTTTGTAAGAATTGATAGAATTCAATTATGTTCATTTAATTTAATGTCTAATCCTTTAATTAATTTTATACTGTATTGATCCTTTACCAAAACTTACTCACAGAAACATGTTATCTCACCAACTATACTATAAACTCACCAATTAATTCATTCCTCAAGGGAAACCATGTAGCAACCAAGGAATAGTATTTTTCATTTCCATACATGTCTATAATTTAATTACATATATGGAATGCAAGTTTCACTCATGGAATACTATAATAAACCCCCAAAGGAGCCCAAACATCCTATTCCAAGTAATTAACACATGTGTAACATATAGAAAAAATTAAGTCCAGTAGCCAAGTGATTACACCGGAGGAATTATATATAAGAATCCTTGTATCTCAAATTACATAGCCAAATTAAATTTATAATTCATTTTAATTCAATAATCCCAATCATCTCGTCCATGAAGTTCAGAGTCCGAACCCATGTATCCCTCTCAACATAACAATATAATTGTTCATGGTTCAACAAAAAACACTTTCCATTTAACCACTTACCAATTACAACTACTCTATTTTCTATTCAATGGAAAATCATGAATATTGAAAAAAGTGAAAAGGAATAGGGGAAATGGATATGGTATCCCCAACCCCTATTCTTGTTAACTCACATCACAACTCGTTCTACTAATTTCCATAATCTAAAATCAAAGGGAACTGATCGCACCATAAGGTTTGATTCTCTTACATAATTACTATTTGATTATTTAACTAATTTTGAAAACACACATGGGTTGGTAATATCTATGTTTCTCAACATCCAATGGAACTATCAATAATCATGGGTCTCATGGGTCAATTTAGTCACATTTATTATAGGGGAAACTCATTTTTATATGGTGTGCACTAAAATACCAACAAAAAAATAGAAAAAAGAATAAATCCCAAGAATTTAATAGGAATTTATTAAAAAATACCATAGATGGGTAGTATACTCCTCATCTGTTATTGGACTTTAAAATGAGATAAAATAGGAGAAACTGAGATATTAAAAAACACCCAAAAAATAAGCCATACTACCTCACCAAAATATAATGATGAATATAAAGTGATAAACTATTAATGAATGGAATACTATTGAATGATTTACAATTACATATCAAGTGTAAAGAAAGAAAAAGGAAACAAATTCATGATAAATAACCTGGCTCAATAAAAATATCTGGTGGAGGAAAGATCATGAATATATGTGGGAGGTGATACACATGAATTGATGGGGAAAATATGATTAAATATTATAAATGATGAATGAAATAATAGAGAGTCCACTAAATTTTAAAGGTAACAATATGTGACATTATGGTTTATAAAAATTGTGCTCCTATAATGTGTTTCCCAATTTCTATGTGGCTCACCCCACGCATGTCTGGAACATGATTTTAGAAACCCATGTGTAGCCTATGAAGCTCCACTGTAGACCATATGCAATTCCTAAACAACTTTTCTGCATCTAGTTCATGGTTTAGACAAATAGTGTTCCCCCTCAATAGTTTAATGTAGTATCCCACTTTGATTTCACAAAATCATGCAACCTCATGTGCATTGTTTAAAAATTTATGGGCCTCACTTATTTACTATAGGAATTATGGTCTATGAACTCTAAACGCCCATGAGTGATCCAATCACTTATAGGGCCTAATTAAAAACATAAAGAAGTTTGGAGGTAAGGAATAAACATTATTTCAAATGATATGTACCCGATGGGATAATATCTGAATTTATAACCTATCAACCGTAAAAAACTCATACTCGAGTTTTGTTTATGGAGGTGTTTGATCAACATCTATGAATAATTCTGTCCACTATGCATGTACATTATCCTCCCTTTCTCAGTTATCATCCTTTACATGACCTTGCATCAATAACACCCTTAATAGAGGAACTAGAATTCCTTGTAGATCATTAATTCTATAATCTATGATATAGAAGGGATAATACAAAACAAAATAATTAACATCCAACTCAACCATATCTAGATGAATAATATGATATGAGTCAAAACGGTATTGAAGAAGCTAAGAAAATGAAATACATCATATATGGGTTAGTTCCTCAAAGATAACTTCGCCATATAGGACATCATCCATATGTCTTTAGTATAATGATAGGAAAAATAAACCTATTCATCATCTTATATTTTTTATATAACCATAAATGACCCTATCATGAAGAAACAAACAATTATACTCTATCTCCCACCGCAAAATCAAGTGTTTGATTGTGAAAATCAATATAATACTTCAGCCTATTCTAATTTATAGACACAAAATTACTAATAAATTTTACCATTTACAATATCTCTTGTACAATATGGGTTACAAGCAGTGCTACCTCTCTAGACTTTAATAACACAAGGGTCAATGAAAAGACCTACCTTATAGGGACTCATAAGGATCCACTTGAGCTATTTCTAGAATGCTGTTATTATAAGAAAATACATAATGTGGACAATTGTTTCCCAAAAAAATCCAAAAATGAAGGAAAAATGCCTGAATAATTTCCTCGAATATCATTATCATATAGAAAAACTAACTATAAGTATATCAGTGATTGGATGTATTTAAAAGGATATGGGAACCGAGTTCCCTCTAGAACCAATTCCATAAACATGTGGTAAACACATAATATATACCTGATAAAATATTACATGGAACTAATGGAATTAATATGGTCTTACTGACATATAATCATCTTATACCATCCACTATAATAGTATCTCTAATAAATAATAATTGAGAAATCCTTTTTACCTATCAACGATCACCCATACTCTGTCTTAAACATTAGGTGAACTAGGTAAACTCATTACACAATACATAGCGATGTAATCCCACTTGCATTCAAGAATGGGTAATGTTTGTAAAATCCCTACCAGATGATGGTGGCCCCCTTGACTTATATATTGGTGGAACACTATATAAATAAACATGTGATATCACTTTTCATCCTCATCCACCAACAATGGTTGTGTATGTCATGATACATATCATTAAGACAAGGATGTACTTTCGAAGATGTGTCACAAGACTATCTCAAAAATTATATTTGGATAACTATAGGAACCTAGGCTTGCACATGCATGTGTAAGATCTCATCCCCATCAATAGACCATACAAGAAGTGGTCCTCTTCTAAAATGCTCTCCCATATGACCAACACTTCATGATAAAAAATTTATCCTCATCTTCACACTATCCATGAGTGATGATGTTAATGTTATTTTTATAATGATAATCTTCCCATGGAACACAATAATTCTAATGTTCATCTTAGAAAATAGTTCCATCAACTGATAATCATGATTATCCTCCTAAATAACCTATGTCTGATTATTTAGATTTAAAAATATGAAAATATGAAGGATTTCCTAGAAATATATGCAATATCAAAATCCAATGAATATATGTATTTTAATCATCATCACTATATTAGGTTCAAGTCACATAGATGATTATATTTCTATGGATTTTATTTTATATAAACAATTTATAACACTCCCTAGTCACATAATTTATTCAAACTATATAAAATTGACAAAAAAAATTTCACAGGATTGTGCATCGGGTTAATTTACTTTTATGCCCTCAAATAGAGAGACCCATTAACTATTTATAACGACCCATACATTACATAACTAGTTATTACATCCTAATTGAAGCATAATTATTACAACATATAAAAAACCATGATTGGATCGTATAGTTTTAGTGTCTTTAGAAACTGGGAAACATAAACAACTGGTTCATAAATCATCGACATAGTCTCCCATTTCCTTCATCATATTTATAGTCTCTTTTGGCATATCCTACATAATACCATTATTCCTTGAACTGGGTAAAATAATTCATACAAAAGGGTTATCTCAAATTCTCAGTAAGGGTAAACAAAAGAAATATAAATCATATCATATTCATAAGAATGTATGATTTTGAAAATCCCAACCAGTAAAAGAGATCATAATATCATAACATGGGATAAATAAAAGTAATGAAATGTAATCCCAATAATAATAAAAAAAATGAAACATTGTGTTATACACACATAATCATAGAAAATAATTTGATATTAGTCAAGGCTCATTGTGAAAACCATCATAGCGGAGAAAGACCATTACTGAACCGAGTTCACTCCTTGTTCCAGTCCTCTATCATTGAACCATAATAACTTGTCATTCCAGCCATGTCTATCTCATGAGATATAAATATTTACCCAATGCATTGGAGGGAGATATAGGTCCAACCCTTCTCATAATGAAACCATTCTTATGTGTGCCACAAAATCATATATCAAAGCATAACCCATGTAATAAAAATGTTATTCTTAAACATCATGCCATCATAACAAAACCCATAAAAGGCCATCCTAAAAATAATTCCATCATAACATTATTAAATCAATGAAAAAATAAGTATATAAATATATCCCTGTATTATCTCAGATGGAAAATAATTTTGATAAAACACTTGAGCTCTATTCTTGAGGAAAATATCTTTTCTACTTCAAATTTTTTTTCCTCTCTTAACAAGTCATCCAATTTTAAACTACGAAAAGTTGATTTAAAATAAAATTGAAAACATGTAAAGGATACATCATGTAAATAATTTTCTTTGAAATCATAAAAATCCATTCATTTCATACAAGTTAAAAAAACATTCTCATAAGTTGGCCGGAAAAGTCAAAAAGTACTTTTTACTAAAAAAGCCAAAATATTCCTTTCATATCATTTACTAAAAACTCACCAATGGGTAAAATTGGATTTAAAAAATTGTAGGTGGATATAAATAATAATACATATTGAGGAAACATGGATGTGGATGATAAATATTCCCCAGAAAATTTTGTAGTATAAACAATCTCAGATAAAAATGAAATTGCAAGATTTTCCCTTATCTTAGGTATGATTTGCTTCGTACATATCTTAACCTACTGTATAATGATTTAAATAATGTCATTGACTTATTAGAAAATAATATTCATTGTTATGATATCATATTTTGTCATATTCTTATCTTCTTATTAGTAATATTTCATTGTTACTAGTTATTCGGGTGTTCATTGCTTTAGGTTCTTATGCATGTTTTGTCGAATAAATTCTTGTTATTCTTTTTAGGATAGAGGTACCTCATTTTCAGAATGGTATTATATTAATATATATCATATTTATTCATTCAATTAATTTATATAATCATTATTCAATGAATATCATGTAGAATGAGTCGCATCACATCGTTGAGATGGTTTGTCGTACATATGCACAAGCGATGATATCGTTCCCATGATCGTGGAATTGAATTGAAGTGTATGTATACTATTTAAAAATATATATCCCTATAAAATAATCATATATAGTAATTCTTTACAATATTATAACCATCCAAGTAAGGTGGTGGTGGAGAACAGATTACACCACGACATGGAGATAGTATTTTGTACGTACGCACGCGCGGTTATTTCGTTTTCCGTAGGATGGATAGAAGGTGAAATAGGGTTGTTTCATATTTATAATAACATATCTGTATATGAGTGATACTGATGTTATTAATTCATAATGAATCAGCTAAATAAGAGGAAGTATAAGAATAAATAAATTTGAAAGAATCGGTAACAGATACTACCTCTACTTCGACACACCTCTTTGAAACCACCTCTTAGGGAACTAAACATGGTCATTAAAGAATAACGGGACCTCTACTATGTTTCTTGGGAAGTTGAGAAGGGAAATGGGCAGGGTTTGGCTAAGATTTAAGGCTTAATGTTCTGTAAATATGAGAGGGAGGAGGTTCACTTTTATATTGGAGGAGAGGGGAACCTTATGAAAAAACATAAAATATTATTTTATAATAAAGTCATATTCAGTTTATAATATCTCACAATTGATTTATTTCAAAGCTAAAGTGGGTATGGGCCGAAATACTCTCAACCAATAGGTTTTATACAAGTTTATGTCACTATTTTAACATTATCATTTAGATTTTACTCTATGTTAAATAATTTAACTTTTACGGTGTCTTCTTGTTTTGTTACACTATATGGTTAATAAACTTACTATAACATGCCAAACGAACCCCAAGTGGTTAATTATTAATATATATAACCTTATCATAGTCATTTGGTTGATCCTTTTATTTTTATTAATTGAATAACAATTAATAATATAATATTTTTTTTAAAAACTAATTAATGTCAATTTTGACACTACTTTGTAATTGATTTTTGTTAAAATCATAAATGCATTATTAGTTCAAAAAACATTAAATAAATAAATAATAACTTGTCATATTATCCTATGAAATTAGTTTAATTTATAAAAAGTCTCAAATTACATTTATTGGGGTATTTAAAATATCAATTATGTTAATATTTGATTAATAAGGTAATTACTGCATTATCATTGTGTCATAAATAAATTAACTTATTTAATTACTAAAAATTATAAATAAAATCCCATTTTGTAGGAAATTTTTTTTTTCTAATAATTAGTTATAGTCGAATTTATCTTATGTATAACCATATTATAAAAATGTTTTAGTTAGTAAACTTTGATTATAACTCTTTTAACTCTTCTTTAAATAAAATAACAATAAAGGTCATAATGTAATCCAAGTGGACATAAAGGGTAATATTTAATCCCTAAGGTTGTTTTTGGTCTAATTACACTTATCCAATAGAATTAGGACATGTGTTAGGGTAATAATAATTTCATTTTTACCCTTAATTACCTTATTTATTTTAACTGTGGTAAATAAACGTAAAAATTTACTGTTGACCAAAAATTATTTTTATCTTATTGTACCATATTTTATTCCTTGATATTAACCATGTCTCTCGGATTTTCAAAATTCAACTCACAGAAGCGGTAAAATTATGTTTTATGTATAATTACAAATTCTCCTGGGAGGTGGGTAAAAGACGGTCAAAAAGTTCAATAAAATATTTATATATCTATATTATTATAAAATGACTCCAATGAATTACATTGAACTTATATAAGAATTATTTATCTATTTTGACCTAAATTAATTTTAAATAAAATAAATAATAATTTAAATAATAATTCGGTTTTAAACTATAACTTAGTGTTTATCACTATTCATAAAAAATTGAATATTTTCAGAAAAATACCAAAAATTCACCCTAGGATAATTTTGATATTATGAATCCAAAAATGAAGTCCATTTTGAATGAAAAAATTTATAAAATTTCAAAAAGTTGGTATTACTATTCATAACGGCTAGTTTTAATAATATTTTAATAACATATCATTCTTTAGTGAAACTCGGTATTTAATACAACACAAGCTATCGAGGAAGGTTTTTCTTGTGTGTAATGAAATCCAAGATAGTGTGGCGTATAGTGAATGATTCATTTGGTGTTGTGTATAACATAATATATAAAACAAAGTATTTCTCATAAAATCTTAGGTGTTACATTCTACCCCCCTTAAAATGAATTTCTCCCTCAAAATTCATCAGTTTGTAACAAATAGATGAGGTTAAATCTCCCTCATCAAATACTTAGGTTCCCATGTACTTATTCTTATTGGTGGTTCCTCCATAAATCATTCACCAAGCGAGTGGTCATGTTCTGTGGGACTTTTTTTCTATGATCTAAAATCTCTATCGATTATTCTTCATAAGAAAGATCTTCCTCCAACAGTACAACTTCTGAACATAGTATATGTGATGGATCAGGTATGTACTTTCACAGGAGAGATACAAGCAACACATCATAAAATTGAGAGAGATTCGGTGGAAGCGCCAATCGTTAAGCTACCTTCCCAATATGATCCATTATTTCAAAAGGACCAATATACCTAGGGCTCATCTTTCCCTTCTTTGGAAATATCATTACTCTCTTCCAAGGAGATATTCGTAAGATCACATTATCACCCACATCAAACTCTAGGTATTTTCTTCTGTTGTTGGCATAAATGTTTTGTTGACCATGATATTCTCTTATGTGTTGTTGAATAGATCTTACCTTTTCTTCCATCTCATCAACAATATCAGGTCCAAATAGCTTTCATTCCACAACTTCATCCCAGAACGTTGGATTCCCGATTTTCATTCCATAGAGAGCTTCATAAGGATCCATCTGAATACTAGATTGAAATATATTATTATAAGAAAATTCCACAAATGGTAGGTGTTGATCCCAACCACCTTTGAAATCCATAGAGAAAGATCACAATATGTCTTCTAGCGTTTGAATTATCCTATCAGACTGACTGTCTGTATGAGGAAGATAAGAAGTTCTAAAACTCAACTCTGTACCTAGAGTATACTGAAGACATCAGCAAAACATTAAGGTATCCCTCGGATCCTGATCAGATATAATGGAAAGTGGTACTCCATGCAATCATACCACTTATGTTACATATATCATGTCAAGCTGATCATGAGATAAATCCTATCTAATAGCAATGAAGTGTGTAATATTCGTAAGAAGAACAACAATGACATAGATAGCATTATTGCTTTTTGATGTTTTAGGATTTCTGGTGACAAAGTCCATAGTGATGATTTCCCATTTCTATTCGGGTATGGTTAGTGGTTGTAACATCCCCTTAGACTTTTGTCTATTAGCTTTAACTTAATTACAAACCATGCATCGAGAGACATATTCAGCAATATCTCTTTTCATGCCATCCCACCATAAGTACTCTTTTAGGTCCATATACATCTTCGTGCTTCTAGGATGAATAGAGAATAAAGAACTATGATCCTCATCCAACATCTCCTTTAATTCTGAGATGGGAGGAACACAAAACTGATTCCTAAACATTATTATCCCATCCCAATAAAGGTTGAATTCTGTAAAAATTCTCACCTTATTTTGTAACTCTAAATCTTCTTTCTATTCCTCTTTAATCTTCACATGTATTGTCATGACCCGTCCTCGAGGCTCGTTCCATGACTACCCCAAGCCCTCATTCCATAATCCAGGGGCTGGCGACTAGCACCAAGGCGTAAATCCCAGTAAAAAGGGAAGGCATTGCCTTTGTAAAGTAAACAAACACCACAGAGCAATCAAGAAGTAGAAGTAAAAACTACGTAAAAACTGATTACAACAGTATGTACGGAAATGTAAATGGACAAGAATACAAACCCAAACTGAAAGTAAAGTACAAATCGAAATGGAAAACAACAACTAAAAAGTAAAGATGCAGCCTAGATCCATCCACTAGACTCCAACCTGAAGTGTGAGTACAGATAGCCTCCATGGCTCCTCGGGTCCAATCGTCCACTGCGAGTACGTCCCGCCAGTGGTCCACCTCCAGGTAGAGTCCTACTCTGCAAACCTCAACCACGATCAGCGATGTCCGTCATCTGCAACCAACACAGCAGAGTGCGGGCATAGCTCGTGTAGGGGTGAGTATAAGCTACTCAGTAGGGACCCCGAGACCCTATAAGGTCTCCCATAATCCATTAAGGATAATCCACAAAGGAAATATACAATCACGAATTAACATCTGACACTTCTTAGGTATATGCCATACATATACCTAAGTCATCAATTCTCATTCGGATCCAACATCTGAGCCCAAGTACAGCCCAGACCACACAGGAAAGAAAAACGTAAATCCACACAGGATAGCACAACACAATCCACAATGGAATGTAAAACATGATTCAGATCACACATGTATACTTCTTCGTATGATGTTAGAGATGATCAGATATTGTCACTAATTCATCTAAGCCATCAGAACCACAAAGGATCGATAGGTACTAACCCTCACAATGAACCACAAAGAATCTGACCCACAAAGGATCAATAGGTAACTAACCCCTGTAAAGACCCACATAGGATCTGTAGGCGCTGGCTCACACAGAACCACTGAGTGCTGACCCACACAGGATCGGACCCACACAGGATCGGTAGCACTGATCCACGTAGGATCGCTGAGTATATTAGTCGGCACAGTCGAATCCACTGAGGATCAATGTACAATCGTCGTTGTCAAGTCGCAACGCAAACGCAGCCAGCTCTAGGGTTCCCGCACACAGCACGCTCGTTCGGGAGGGTCCGCTCCACGAGCCGAGAGGCTGATACATCAACTGACACAATGTCTGGGGTTGATGTATCCAAAAGTTCCGTATCTTCAATAGGAACTCAACGCAACAGACGACGCATCAATCGGACGCCCGGTCTGAGAGTCATTGGCTTTTTCGTCCCAGGGGCCCGGTTGGTTTTTAAAGCAAAACCAACCCTACTATACTCCAACTATGTCCAAACCTAAGGTGGAGTAATCCAAAAGATCCGACTTACTAAGTGTAAAACAACAAAGTCGACGGCACGTCAATCAGACGTCCGGAGCTCAAGTTATGAGTGTTTCCGCTCTGAGGGCCCGGTTGGATTCGTGAACAAACCAACTCGGCCGAAATCAAACTATTCAAAAACTGTGAGTGTGATATGTTGAAACTACCGTCTCGATCCAAGGATCTCATCGCCGCTGACGGTGCATCGATCGGAGGTCCGTAGCCCATGATATTGGCAAAAGAGCGAAGAGGGTCCGAAAACGGGTGTTTCGGGCCCAGATCGACCCGACCCGAGACCCCCTGGGTCGGCCCGAACCCAGTTGGCCCGGCGCGCTGGTGCGCGGTGCCAGCTGGCTAGGCCGAATGGCTGGGCAATTCGATTTGCGGGGGGGGGGGGGGGGGGGGCGCTGCCCCCCGCATTTTGTAACAGCGGCCCCCCTTAATGGGGGCAGCTCTCTGGCCGGCCGGGGGTTTGAACCCCCGGATTTTCCTTTTCGGGGCGGCCCGCCCCGGCCAGACGGTTTCTGCCACCACGG
This sequence comes from Viscum album, assembly GCA_963277665.1. Taxonomy (NCBI): domain Eukaryota; kingdom Viridiplantae; phylum Streptophyta; class Magnoliopsida; order Santalales; family Viscaceae; genus Viscum; species Viscum album. Next base: position 163,888,095 of record OY728151.1, read on the forward strand.
GACTGGCGACGGACGGTCCCCTCCCGGCTCCGACACCGGTGGCCCGCATCCGGCCGCTGGTTCCCATGCTCCGCCGTGGCCCGGTATCGGCCCTGGCCTTTATTCGTCCGGAGCGGCGCGACGGCGCCCCACCCCTCTGCCGTGGCCCCGCTCCGGCCGTGGTGTTTTATTTTGCGATCCTCCGGCACTGCGCAACGGCTCTGCGACTTGGTTCAATTTCACGGCGTCGCGCGACGGCGCCACGCATTACTTGCCGCACGATCCCGCGCGGTGCGACGGCACCATGCCATTCCCATTCCAACCAAATTAGAAACAACATCATGGATAAGGGAGGATGGTCGACCATGTTTGTGCGGTCCGGCCCCCTCTCGTTAAAAGATAGCAATTGGTCATATTTACACGAAGAACGACAAGGTAGTATTCACGAACAATAAAAATAAATAAATAAACCCTACCTTGAGCGTATCTTGAACGAAGGTTCGTTGAACGAGGATTCGACACGGAAGAACCGTTTTGGAAAGAGATGTCGTGAAAGAATACGTCATCGGTGTCGTGGAATACGGCGTCGAGTAGTCGGTCTCCAAGGACTCGGTGTTCTTCGTCAGAGATCGATGCGTTCTTTGAGTTCATCGTCAAAGATAAAGAAGATCTTCAAGTTCCTAGCATTTTCTCCCAATCCTCTCAAGCAACAAGATTCTAAGCCCAAAATAAATTAAGCCTGCACTTAATTTATTAACATAACATAAACTTTTGAATTTCAAGAGTTTGAATTAATTCCACTTAATTAATTCATGAAGAGTAATCATCCATAATGGTGATTTGAGGGAGTGTAAGAATATGAAGGGGTGGGGTTCGTGTGGGCCCCACCACCCTCATAACCTCCCTTGGGAAGTTGGTTAGGTACCCAACTTCCACCCAAAGCTAATAACTATCAAGAGGAAATAAAAATTGTAGTTAAATTATTAAATAAACTTCCACAATTTTTATAATCTTCTCTTGTGAAAATGCAACTCTGTAATAGGTGTTCCTAAGCAATTACTGGCGCTGCGCTTCCATCGGCGCCCTTGGAATTCGATTCGGAGTACCGGTTCAAAAGATAAGAATTCCCACTGATTCGTTCACTGAACGTACCCGAGCTAAACTTCGGATAGAAAATCTAGGCACACTGGGGATCGGAATCAAGTGCCATCAGAAACTGCGTTCTTGTAAAATCCTAAAGAAAATTAAGAAAAAATTCCCATTGAATTATATGGGAATTTACATTACTCCCACCTCAGGGCTTTACGTCCCCGTAAAGATACATCGAAAACACGAGAATCAAATGTGGGTACTGAGCACGCATCTGAGCCTCCCTCTCCCAAGTTCTCTCCTGTAGGTTCCTGTGCTGCCATCTGATGTGCACCAGAGGAATCGACTGTACACGTAGGACCCGCTCATGTCGATCCTTGATTTCCACCGGGACCTTCGCGAAAGTCGCCCCATCATCAACGTCAAGCTCCTCATTGTCAATGATATGCGTCGGGTCGTGCACGTATCTCCTCAGCTGAGATACGTGGAAGATGTCATGCACCCAGTGCAACTGAGGTGTTAGAGCCAGGCGATAAGCCACCTCGCCAACCCAACTGAGGACCTGGAATGGTCCGATGAAGCGTGGAGACAACTTGCCACCTCGGCCAAATCTCCATAATCCACGTCGAGGTGAGACCCGCAAGAAGATGTGGTCACCATCCTCGAACTCTAGTTGCCTCCACCTCTGTCAGCATAAGACTTATTCTGGCTCTCAGCTGTCCTCATCCACTCCTGGATGAACAGGACCTTCTCTGTCGTGGCCGGGACCATCTTCGGTCCCACAAGTGATGACTCTCCAGGGTCTGTCCAACACAAAGGAGATCTACAAGGTCGGCCGTACAACGCCTCGTATGGTACCATCCCAATGGTGGAGTGGTAGTTGTTTTTGTACGCGAACTCCACCTAGGTTAGGTGGTCCTCCCAGCTGTGACCAATGTCGAGGACACATTCGCAGAGCATGTCCTCGAGAGTCTGAATGGTCCTCTCCGTCTGACCATCCTTTTGAGGGTGAAAAGCAGTGCTCAGACGTAGCTACGTCCCAAACGCCTCCTGCAACCCCTTCCAAAGACGAGAAGTAATGCAAGCGTCTCAATCAGAGATGATAGAGGATGGCACACCGTGAAGCCGTAAAATCTTCGGAACATAGAGATGCCCCATGATATCTACTGATCCATGCTCTCTGATGGGTAAGAAGTGTGCCGACTTGGTGAGTCGGTTGATAATCACCTAGATGGAGTCGTGACCTCTAGATGTTCGTGGATGTCCAGTCACGAATTCCAATGATATGTCATCCCACTTCCACTTCGGAACCTCTAAAGGCTTTACCAAGCCTACTGGTACCTGGTTTTCTGCCTTCACCTGCTATCAGGTTAGGCATCAAGAAACGAAATCCGCTACAGACTTCTTCATGCCCGGCCACTAGTGCTGTCGTCTGAGATCCTGATACATCTTGGCCACTCCAGGATGTACTGCCAAAGGAGAAGTGTGAAACTCTCTCAGCACCTCCTCCCGTAAAGAAACTGGTACCAAGGTACGTCCTCTGAAAAGTATGTCGTGCTCTGCTCCATCTATATCTACGAATGATATATGCACGGCGGCTATCTGCTCTGTCGTCTCCATAAGTAGCTGAATGCACGTCCTCTTGCTAAGGGCATATGCTACCATGTTCCCCTTCCCAGAAGTATAGACTATCTCAAAGTCATAGTCCTGGAGGAACATGATCCATCGTCACTGTCTCAGATTCAGGTCCTTCTGAGAGAAGATGTACCTGAGACTCTGATTGTCAGAATAGACTGTAAAGCGCTAGCCAATCAGATAGTGTCGCCATGTCTTTAGAGAGAAGACCACTGTTGCTAACTCTAGGTCATGGGTATTGTAGTTCTGCTCATGCGGCCTCAACTGGCATGATCCATAGGCGATCACTGCCCGCTCCTACATCAGGACACATCTGAGTCTGGTCCCTGATACATCATAGTAGACTACATATCCTACCCCCTCCTGAGAAATCCTCAAGATAGGTGCGCTGGCCAATCTCTGTCTCAGCTTCTGGAAGCTCTGTTGACATCTGTCTGACCATACAATGGGTATTACATTCTTCGTCAAAGCTGACAGTGGTTCCAAAACTCTAGAAAATTATGGCATGAATCTCCAGTAGTATCCATCTAGTCCCAAAAAACTCAGCACCTCTGTCACGCTCCTGGGTGGCTCCCAAGCTAGCACTGCCTCGATCTTCGTGGGATCCACTACAACTCCCACATCAGAGATGATGCGTCCCAAGAAGTGGACCTCGCATATACATAACTGACACTTCGAGAGTTTTCCATAAAGATGGTGCTCTCAGAGTGTTTCTATCACAACCCGCAATTGGTAGGCGTGCTCCTCCTCAGTCGTCGAGTAAATCAAAATGTCGTCGATGAAGACCACGACAAATCGATTGAGGTATGGTTGAATCATCCCGTTCATGAGGGCCATGAACACTACTGTAGCATTGGTTACGCCAAATGGCATATCCAAGAACTCATAGTGGCCATACCGACACCTGAAGACCGTCTTCTGCACGTCCTCATCTGTAACTCTGAGCTGATGATAGCCTGACCTGAGGTCTATCTTTGAGAACCACTGTGCTCCTTTGAGCTGATCGAAGAGGTCATCAATCCACGGTAGTGGATACTTAATTCTCACTGTCACCTGGTTCAAGTGACGATAGTCGACAGAAACTCGTAAGCTCCTGCCCGCCTTCTTGGCGAACAAAATCGGGGAAGCCCAGGGTGAAACACTGGGTCGGATGAACCCATTGCCCTGCAAGTCCTCCAACTGTACCCGTAGCTCTCAAAGCTCGGCGGGGGCCAATCGATATGCTGGAGTCGATATCGGCGATGTATCAGGGTACTGGTCAATATAAATGTCTACCTATCTGCGAGGAGGTAGTCCTGGAACGTCGTTAGGAAAGACGTCTGCATACTGATCCACCACTACAGGAAAACTAGGACTCCTCATGTTAACTGCTCCTAGGATGAGGCTAGCCAACTGATGTGTGATGGGTCGTCCTCTCCTCTGTGAGATTCCATCCTTTGCTGCAAAGGCTCCCTTCTCGCCGGTGAAGGTGAACCTGCTCCCATCGGTGCGTACACATCGCACATTGCACCTAATACAGTGAATTTGTGCATGGACTGTAGATAACCAATCAATGCCCAAGAGGACATCGTAAGGCCTCGACGCCACTACAAGAAGATCCCAGCTAAAGCTCTCGCCTCCTAGAGTAAGCTCACACTGCCGGAACCAGTGTGTAATCATCGATTCTTCTCTCGTAGGAGTCGTTATCCGTAAGGATCGAGCCAACGTCTCTGTCTGAATCTCTGAGCTCCGAATAAGGGCAGCAGCTATGAAATAATGACTCTCTCCTGTGTCTATAAGAACAGAAAAAAGGGTGTAATAGACACAGATATTACCTCGAATCATCTCGGGCGCACCGTGGTTGTAGGCCTCCGTTGCCTGGAACTGTTCCTGTCTCCTACCTCCAGCTCCCTGTGGTCGCGGTGGACCTCCTAGTGGTGGTGGTGGTAGAGCCTCAAAGCGTCACACACCACCTGCTACTCGGACAGCTCCCCTGCCTCATCCGCCAGCTCCCTATGCACCGCCACAGTTGACCCTCTTCCACTGCTTGTGTAGTCCCTCAACCGTCTGTTGCTCCTCAGCATGGTGGGTCGGGCAGTCACGAGCCATGTGGCCCTGCCCGCCGCATGTGTAGCGCTGTCTGCCTCTCGAAAGACGGACTCCACGTTGTGCGTCCCGCACAGCTGAGCCAGTGTTCTGAGGTTGTCTGCCTGAGGGTATGGTCTGCCTAGACCCATGATTTATCCGTCGACTGCCTTCTACAGAAGACTTTTCAATGTGCCACCCTGCGGTGGGTCTCACTGCTGGTGTAGACTCAGCAAGAAAACTCTCGATCAAAAGGGCTCGGTCCAGTACTACTGCCTGGGTCGGAATGCTGAGGGAGATCAGCGATGCCCTGATCTCATTCCTCAATCCCTGCTCAATGTTCCAGGCCCAGAAGAATGGGTCTCGTAACATGTCTGTTGAGTAGTGCGAGAGATCGGTAAATCTCGCCGAGAACATGGCGACCGTCATGCTGCCCTACCACAGCTGAAGAAGCTCCTGGATGCGCACCGCACGGAGGGTGGTTGGGATGAACTCTGAGCTGAAGAGGCTCTCAATGTCCGTCTAGAGGAGAGATGACTCATCGTGCACCTAGAGCATCAAGCTCCACCATCGTCCGCTGCCGCGTGCAGTAGGCTCACTGCGAGGATCACCATGAGGTCTGATGGTGTCCTCACTAACCGGAAAACTCATACCACTCCCTCCAGCCAATCCTTGGCTGCCTGGGGGTCCGTCTCCCCGCGGAACCTAGGTGGTCGCTGGCACTGAAACTCGTGTAGTGAGCTAAGGTGAAATGCATCATCAGTGGCTGGGGCTGGTAGTATCGGTGGCTCGGCGGTAGAGGTACCGCCGGTGCCTCTACTGTCAAAGGGCCATATACCGAGGCCTCGTCGCTCGGTGGGATGTCATCATGCACAACTCTCAGAACCCCAGCTGGCTGCCGTCGTGGGACCATCCTGAAATGAAACTGGTGCGCCATGGACAAAACAATATACCTGGTGAGCTGACAAAAAGTAATGACAAATAAAACTTGAATCACAGATGCAATCAATTTTTTCGTTCATTAAGTCAGAAATCAGAAGTCAGGGTCCTGTTGTACGTATACGTCTGCTGCCGCACCAACACTGGACTCCCTGGACTGATAACCACACCCAATATGCTTATCATTATTGCTTCACATAGAAGAAATATCAGAGTCTAAATTTCTGTGGTAGAACCGAACACCTATGATACCAATTTGTCTCGACCGGTCCTCGGGCCCGTGTCGTGACTACCCCAAGCCCTCCTTCCATAGGCCAGGGGCTGGAGACTAGCACCAAGGCGTAAATCCCGGTAAAAAGGGAAGGCATTGCCTTTGTAAAGTAAACAAACACCACAGAGCAAGCAAGCAGAAGAAGTAAACTCTATGTAAAAACTGAGTACAATAGTAAGTACGGAAAAGAAAATGGGCCAGAATACAAACCCAAACTGAAAGTAAAGTGAAAATCGAAAGGGAAAACAACAACTAAAGAGTATATCCACAACCTCGATCCGTCCACTGGACTCCCACATGATGGGTGAGTACAGATAGCCTCCAAATCTCCTCAGGTCCAACCGTCCACTCCGAGTACATCCCGTTAGTGGTCCACCTCCCGGTACCGTCATGCTCCTCATGCCTCAACCACGATCAGCGTTGTCTGTCGTCTGTAACCAACACTACATATTGCGGGCATAGCCCATGCAGGGGTGAGTATAAGCTACTCATTAGGGATCCTGAGACCACCGAAGGTCTCCCAAAATCCACGAAGGATAATCCACAATGGTTTGATACAATCATGAAGTAACATCGATCACTGCTTAGGTATATGCCCATACATATACCTAAGTCATCAATTCTCGTTCGGCTCCAACATCCGAGCCCAAGCACAACCCAGTCCACACAGTAAATCAAAATTTAAATCCACACAAGATAGCACAACACAATAAAAAATGGAATGAAAAACAATATTCAGCTAACACGGGTATACTTCTTCATATGACATTAGAGATGATCAGATATTGTCACTGATTCATCTAAGCCATCGGACCCAAAAAGGATCAAAAGGTACTAACCACCGCAATGTCCCACAAAGGATCTAACCCACAAAGAATCGATAGGTAACTAACCCCCGCAAAGACACAAATAGGATCAGACCCACACAGGATCTCTAGGTGCTGGCTCACACAGAACCGCTGAGTGCTGACCCACACAGGATCGGACCCACACAGTATCGGTAGCATTGATCCACATAGGATCACAGAGTTTTGTAGTCTTTGCCGTCGAATTCACTGAGGATCTCTGTATAGTTGTCGTCGTCGAGTTGCAACACAGACGCAGCCAGCTCTGGGGTTCCCGCACACAGTAAGCTTGTTCGAGAGGGTCTGCTCCACGAGCCGAGAGGCAGATACATAAACATACACAAAGTACTGATTTTAAGTATCAAAAAGTTCCGTATCGTCAATAGGAACTCAACGCAACAGACGACGCATCAATCGGACGCCCGGTCTGAGAGTTATTGGCTTTTTCGTCCCAGGGGCCCGTTTGGTTTTTAAGGAAAAACCAACCCGACCATACTCCACCTACGTCCAAAACTCAGGGGGAGTAATCCAAAAGATCCATCTCACTAAGATGAAAACATCAAAGTCGACTACATTTCAATCTGACGTCCGATGCTCAGGTTATGAGCGTTTCCGCTCCGAGGGCCCGGTTGGTTTCGTGAACGAACCATCTCGACCGAATTCAAAGTATTCTAAAACCTTGAGTGCGATATGTCGAAACGAACATCTCGACCCAAGGATCGCATCTCCATAGACGATGCATCTATCGGAGGTCTGTATCCCATGATATTGGAAAATGAACAAAGAGGTTCTAAAAACGGGGGTTTTGGGCCCGGACCGACCCGGCCCGAGACCCCCTGGGTCGGCCCGAACCGGGTCGGTCCGACCCTGGTCCGGGTAGGCCGGGCTGGCGCAGCCCAGCTCGGACTGGGTGCGGCTCGACCCGGGGGGCGCGGCCCGACCCGGTGACCCAGCGGGCCAGCGCGCTGGCGCGTGGCGCCAGCTGGCTCGGACGAACGGCCGAGCCGTTCGGTTTGCGGGGGGGGGGGGGGGGGGGTTATTCCCTCCGCGTTTTGTAACCGTGGCCCCCCTTAATGGGGGCCACTAGCTAGCCAGCCGGGGGTTTGAACCCCCGGAATTTCCTTTCCCGGCCAGCCCACCCCGGCTGGCCGGTTTCTGCCACCACGGGACCGGCGACGGCCGGTCCCCTCCCTACTCCGACACCGGCAGCCTGCTTCCGGCCGCCGGTTCCCATGCTCCGCCGCGGCCTGGTATCGGCCGCGACCTTCATTCATCTGGTGCGGCATGATGGCGTCGCACCCCTCTGATGTGGCCCCGCTCTAGCCGTGGTGTTTTCTTTGGCGGTCCTCCGGCAGGGCGCGACGACGTCGCGACTTGGTTCAATTTCATGGAACGACTCGACGACGCCGCACATTACTTGTCGCACGATCCCGCACGATGCGACGGCACCACGCCTTTCCCATTCCAACCACATTAGAAACAATAACCTGGATAAGGGAGGAGGGTAGGCCGTGTTTGTGTGGTCTGACCCCCTCTCGTTAAACGATAGAAATTGGTCGTATTTACACGAAGAACGACAACGTAGTATTCACAAACAAAAAATAAATAAATAAACCCCTACCTTGAGTGTAGCTTGAACGGAGGTTCGTTAAACGGGGATTCGTCGCGGATGAACCATTGCAGAAAAAGACGTCCTGAAAGAAGACGTCATCGGCGTTGCGGTATATGGCGTCACATAGTCGGTCTCTGAGTACTCGGCGTTCTTCGTCAGAGATCGATGCGTTCTTCGTGTTCTTAATCGAAGACGAATAAGATCTTCATGTTCCTAGCCTTTTCTCCCAAACCTCTCAAGCAAAAATATTCTAACACCAATATAAATTAATCCCACTCTTAATTTATTAACATAACATAAACTTTTGAATTTCAAGAGTTTGAATTAATTCCACTTAATTAATAATGACAAGTTGTCATCCACAATGGTGAGTTGAGGGAGTTTAAGAATATTAAGGGGTGGGGTTCGTGTGGGACCCACCACCCTCATTACCTCCCTTGGGATGTTGGGTAGGTACCCAACTTCCACCCAAAGCTAATTAATATCAAGAGGAAAGAAAAATTGTAGTTAAATTATTAAATGAACTTCCACAATTTGTATTATCTTCTCTCGTGAAAACACAACTCTGGAATAGGTGTTCCTAAGCAATTACCGGCGCTGTGGTTCCATCGGTGCCCTCGGAATTCGATTCTGAGTACCGGTAAAAAATATAGGAATTCCCACTTGTTCGTTCACTGAACGTACCCGAGCTAAACTTCGGATAGAAAATCCGGGCACACCGGGCCTCAGAATCAACTGCCGTTAGAAACTGTGTTCTTGTAAAATATCAAAGAAAATTAAGAAAAAATTTCACTTGAATTTTATGGGTCTTTACATGTATATATGCTTAAAAATTCATTTGATAAAGATAATATTTTCTCCATTCAATTATAATTCCAAGATCCATACTTTGTAAATTAATAAATATTGGATATTTTGTGATCCTCATCATGGATAAGCTAGTACAGTCTTGTCGACATAATGCATATGCCACCTTTTTTTCTTTCCCAGGGTGATAATGAATTGAGCAGTCTTAGACATTAATCAACTCCAACCATCTTCTTTGGCACATATTCAGCTCCATTTGTGTGAAAATGTACTTTAAACTTTTATGATCAATATAAATATCACACTCTTTCCATAAAGATAATTCCTCCATATCTTTAGTACAAAGATTACCGCAGCTAACTCCAAATCATGAGTTGGGTAATTTTAAACATGGATTCTCAACTACCATGAGGCATAATCTATCACAAAATCATTTTGAATGATAACACACCCTATCCCCTTCTAGGATGGATCACTGTAGATCAAAAACCTTTCTTTACTACAAGACAGCGTGAGCACAGGTGCACTGGATAATCTTATTTTTAACTCCTTGAAATCATCTTCATATTCTTCTGTCTAAACAAACTTAACTCCTTTCCGAGTCAATTTGGTGAGTGGGTTAAATAATCATGTTTAATCATTCATAAAACATTGATAGATCCCAGCTAAACCAAGATAACATCTGATCTCAGTTACTGTTGTTGGACTCGACCATCTTTCAATAACCACAGATTTTGATGGATCCACATATATTTTAAAGACCCGAAAATTTCATGAAATTTTTTTCTTAAATACTTTGGAATTTTACAAGTCTGTGGCTTCTGACGAACCTTGATTCTGAGGCCTGTTGTGCCCGAAATCAATTTCCTAAGTTTTGCTCGGCTATGTTCAGTAAACAAACAAGCGGATTTTTCTATCTTCTGAACCATTGCTCAGAATTGAAATCTTAGGGCACTGATGAACTCAAAGAATCAATAATTACTTAAGAAGTCTTTACTGAATATGCTTTTTCACCAGAGAATAAGTTATTTTTTTTGGAATAATTGATAGGTGAATAAAATTGTGGAACAATTTTATTTTTTATCTTATGTGGTTATAACCTACATGGGGAAGTTTGGGTGGGACCCAGTAACATCCTAACTACCCATCTGAGGATAAATGTGAGGTGGATCCCACACGAGTCCCAACCCTTCAAATTTCCATAACTCTCATAAACCCCCTTCTTTATTTTGTTAACTCCCATTAAATGTGAGACCACTCAACTCCTCCTCTCTCCCTTTTTAACACATTCAAACCCATTAATTTAATGAATTCAGCCACTTTAATTAATTTGATTATGTTTTTTGAATTTCGAAATTTAAATTACTTGTGATAATAAAATAATAGCATTAGTCTATTATTTTACATAGCACATGTTGGGTTGGGAGAAATTGGTGGAGGAACTTGTGTAAAAAGGAGAAGGAAGTTTCTCTTTCGAAGAGCATCATCCTCCCACGAAGAACGTCATCTATTTGATGAAGAATGCCGCCATCACAAGGTGCAATGACACACCTTTCTATTCTTTTCTCAGTCACAAGTGAGGAGATGCCACTTCCACCTTGAACGCACTCTGACGATGTCTACGGATCCTCACCCCACGATGCCGATGATCAACATCATTTGTTGAGGTAGGGGTTTGTATTAATGGATCAATGATTGAATCTTATTTCCTTCTTGTTTTGTTATATTTAACTGCCTGCTACCGATCTAATGTGAAGAGACTAGGCCAAATTAACATGGTCTGAATCCTCCGCCAATTTTGTGATCATTGGTGGTTCTCCGTGTTCTTGATGGATGAAGAACAACGGATCATTACGAGTTTGTTGAGCGACTAAATGATCAAAAATTGAAGACTCACCATCATATCATCCTAGAGGAGGTGCAACGACAATAGAGGGCAACAGATCAGACCAGAACAGAATGGACCATTCCAAAACCATTCTTTGAGCGAAAATTCAGAACGTGTTTTCAGAGCCAATCGGAAGCCCGAGAATGCCGAAATCGACTTCGGGACAATGGGGCGACCTAGAGTCTAAAGTTTCGTGATGAACGAATGATCAGAATGAAAAAACTAGAATCAAGGGAGGCATGTGGTCTACATGTGTCGTTTTTGGATAATTACAGACTACACAACATTTACACGTGGAGAACACGCCATGTAGTGCAGGCATCCTGTGGCTAGGCTTTCGGATGATAGATGACTAACACACGGCGTGTGACCTCTGTCACATGGCATGTACTCTCCACACATCAAGGAGGTGGTGGCTACGCAAGACTCAGTGTGTAACCGGGAATACACGGACACGGTGTGGAGTACACAGGCATGTACTCTACCACACAGCCAGGCTTGTCCAATGGTGCGGTCTAACCCGTGTACCAATTAAATGGGTTAGAGAACATGGGTTGAGGCTGTGTACGGGAACTTGGCCAATGTACATGGAGCTAACCCAGAAGTGAAGACTCGACGTGTAACCATAAAATACGCCATGTACTACCTTTTTACAAGAACATCCCTTCAACATGGGTCATGGTGCACGGAATGTACCCATGGACTAAAGACATTGTATGTAACCATACCATATGTTGTGTACTTACTTTATACAAGAGAAACCCTTCGATACGGGCTGCTGTACATGGGTAGTACCCATGGTCTGAGGACACAGCGTGTAACCATACCAACATGCTGTGTACTTTTTTGGAAAATGGCTTCGTCGTCTTGTACTCTATGTCTTGGACATGTTTGTTTGGTTTATTCCCTATGACATGGTATACCTTTAGAATATATCAACTCTGGACTTTGTGACCATTGATGTATCGACCCCCTCTTTACTCGTGGAGTGGACCCTCTCAGAATCGAGTACCCTATGTGAGGGAATCCTAGAGATGGCTACGACTGTGATGACAATGACGATTGTACTTGGATCATACCTGGGCTCGGTAGTGCGGAAGACTGTACATGGATACTCCATTTGTTCGACAGTGATGAAGGCTATACTTGGATCTTTCATGGGTTGGGCAACGATGGTTACTGTACTTGGATCCTACGTGGGTTTTCTAGTGACGACTTATGTACATGGATCCTACATGGGTTCGGTAGGGGAGATGATTCATAGGCCACATCTATCATCTCCACCCTCTTCATGAGTAGTATACCTGTGTGATCTGAGTCGTGACTTTCAGTCATTATCATTGATGTGGTTGACATACTTTCCTATGTGGACTGCGTTGTTCTTTCCTGTGTGGACTGGGTTGTGCTTTCCTGTGTGGACTAGGTTCTACTTGGGCTCATGAGTTGGAGTCGAACTAGAATTGATGACTTAGGTATATGTATGAGAATATAGCTATGTAGAATTGGTTGATACTTCGTGTTTCTATCATTTCATTATGATTTATCCTTTTTGGATTCTAGGAATCCTTTGGGGGTCTCGGGATCCCTATTGAGTATCGTATACTCACCCCTGCATGGGCATTTCCCACACATCGTTGTGTTGGTTGCAGACAACAGAAAAAACTGATTGATGTGGAGTCTTGTGAAGCGGGGCGGTACTTAGAAGTGAACCAGTTGGCAGGATGTACATAGAGCAGACAGCCAGACCCAATGAGCTGAGGAGACCATTTCTACCCACCCTTCAGGTGGGATATCCAGAGGACGACTTAGTGGTTTCAGGTTTACTTTACTACAGTTGTTCTTTCTTTACTGTTGTACTATAATTTCAGTTGGGTTTGTATTCTGGCCCATTTACATTCCTGCACATACTTTTGTACTCAGTTTTCATAGTGTTTACATCAGCTTGCATAATCTGTAGTGTTTGTTTACTTATATAAAGGCAATTCCTTCCCTTTTTTTTAGGATTTACTCTTTAAGTGCTAGTGGCCAACCCCTGGCCTATGGAAGGATGGATTGGGGTAGTCACGACACGGGCCCCGAGGATGGGTTATGAGTAATTTCTATCAGAGGAGTCGGTTCTACCACATAATGTAGTACTCTGTTAATTTGTTCCTGTGAATAAATAGTGTAAAGGGTATTAAGTGTGGTTAATAGTCCATAGAGTCTAGTGTTGGTGCGGCAGCTGACGTATCCAAACACCAGGACCCTAACTTCTGATTTTCGACTCAGTGCACGAAACCCTTGATTGAATGTGTCTTTCAAAAGTATTCTTAGTGATTAAATTGTGTCATCTCACCAGGTATATTATATTAACCGTGGCGCACCAGTTTATCTTAATGATGGACCCACGATGACAGATATCTAGGGTTCCGAGCTTTGTGCGAGATGACAACCCACTGAGCGATGAGGACTCGGTATAGGGCCCCATTACAATGGAGGCACCAGCGGTACCACTACCCACTGGGCCACCGATACCACCAGCCCCAGTAGCATAGAGTGAACACCGCCTGAGTGTGCTGCATGAGTTTTAACAACAGAGGCTTCCCAGGTTCCGCGGAGAGGCAGACCCTTAAGAAACTGGGGATTGCCCGGAGGCTGTTGTCTGAGTCTTCTGATTAGTAGGGACAGCAGCTGAACTCATGGTGATCCTTGCGGAGAGTCTCCTACACATAGTAGTAGGTAGATGGTTCATCTTTATGCTCTAGGTGCACGATGAGGCTTCTCTACTATGGACCGACTTCGAGAGTCTCTTCCTCTCGGATTTCTTTCCAACCACCCTCTGTGCAGTGCACATCTAGGAGTTACTACAACTGTGGCAGGGCAGCATGAAAGTAGCCCAGTACTCGGTAAGGTTTACCGACCTCCCGCGCTACTCCATGGACATGGTACGAGACCCATTCTTCTAGGACAGGACCTTCAAGCAGGGACTCACGCATGAGATCAGGGATTCGATGAACCCCCTCATATTTTTGACGCAGGAAGGAGAACTGGAGTGAGCCCATCTTGTGGAGATCTTCCTTGCTGAGACTACACTAGCAGCGAGGCCTACCGTAGGGCGACATGTAGAGGAGTCTTCTGCATCCAGTAGTAGATAGATTTCGAAGAGGTCCAAGCAGAAAAAACCATCAAGTGGGAAACCTCAGGATACTAGTTCGGATGTGCTGGGAACACGCAGTAGATCGGGTAGGGCCACATGGCTTGTGACTGCCCGACCCTCCATTTTGAGGAGCAACAGATGGCTGAGGGGCCACCATGGTAGAGACAGAGGTTCGACCTTGGATGTCTGCAGGGAGCTGGCAGACGAGGCAAAGGAGCTGGCCGAGCATCAGGTGGTGGATGACACTTTCAGGATCTACCACCACCAACTCCAGGAGGACCACCCCGATCACAAAGAGCTGGCACACAGGGGCAGGCTCAGCTCCAGGAAGTTGAGGCCTATGACCATGGTGCACCCTAAATGATTCGAGGTACTATCTGTGTCTACTCTACCCTTTCTATAGTTATTATAGACACAAAAGTGTGTCATTCTTTTATTGCCACTTCCCTTGTTCGGAGCTCAGAGATTCTGATGGATCCATTGGCTCAATCCTTACTGCTAGAGACTCCTACGGGAGAAGACTCGACAATTACACACTAGTGCCGGCTGTGTGAGCTTACTCTGGGAGACGAGTGCTTCGACTGGTATTTTCTTATAGCAGCGTCTAGGCCTTACGATGTCATCATTGGTATGGACTGATTGTCTATATTCCATGATCAGGTCAACTGTATTAGGCGCAAAGTGCGTTGTGTCTGCACAGATGGGAAAAGTTTCACCTTCACAAGCGATAAGGGAGCCTTTGCATCATAGGATGTACTTACACAGAGGAGAGGGCATCCAATCACACATCAGTTGTATAATATCATCCTAGGAGTAATTGATGTGTGGATTCCATGTTTTCCTGCTATAGTGGATCAGTATGCGGACGTTTTTCCTGATGAAATTCCAGGACTACCTCCTCATAGAGAGGTAGACATCTACATTGACTTGTACCCAGGAACAACCCCGATATCTACTCCAGCATATCGGATGGCTCCCACTGAGCTTCATGAGCTGCGGGTACAACTGGAGGACTTGCAGGGAAAGGGATTCATCTGACCCAGTGTTTCACCCTAGGCTTCTCTGATTTTATTGCCCATGAAGGTGGATGGGAGCTTACGACTATGTGTCGACTACCATTTCCTGAATCAGGTGACTATATAGAACATGTATCCACTCCTGAGGATTGAAGGCCACTTTGATCAGCTCAAGGGATCATGATGGTTCTCGAAGATAGACCTCAGGTCAGGATATCATCATCTCAGAGTTCGAGACGAGAATGTGCAGAAGACAGCCTTTAGGTGTCGGTATGGCCACATTGAGTTCTTGGTTATTCCTTTTGGCGTAACCAATGCTCTAGTATTGTTTATGAGTCTCATGAACATGATATTCCAATATTAACTTTAACTATTTGTCGTAGTCTTCATCGACGACATACTGATTTACTCGACTACTGAGGAGGATCACGCCTACCACTTGTGGGTTATACTAGACACACTCCAAGAGCACCATCTTTATGGTAATCTCTTGAAGTGTCAATTCTGGATTCGAGAGGTCCACTTCTGGGGACACATCATATCTGAGGAATGAGTTTTAGTGGATCTTGTGATGATTGAGGTAGTACATTCTTGGGAGCCAACCAGGAGTGTGATGGAGGTTCGTAGTTTCCTAGGTCTGTCTGGGTACTATCGTAGATTTGGGCTAGACTTCTCCAGAGTTGCAGCACCAAATTAAGCTTTGAAAAATAATAGGAAACCCTTCGTATGGTCAGATAGATGTCAACCGATCTTCAAACAGCTGAGACAAATATTAAGCAGTGCACCCATCTTGAGGCTTCT
The DNA here is from genome assembly GCA_963277665.1 of Viscum album. Lineage (NCBI taxonomy): Eukaryota > Viridiplantae > Streptophyta > Magnoliopsida > Santalales > Viscaceae > Viscum > Viscum album. The sequence continues at coordinate 163,904,177 of OY728151.1, forward strand.
GGAGGAGGGTGTATGGTATGTAGTATACTACGATGCCTCAGGGACCGGACACGGGTGTGTCCTGATGCAGGAGTCGGGAGTGATGGCCTATGGTTCACTATAGTTGAGGCATCATGGGAAGAACTATTCTATCCATGACCTGGTGTTAGCATAAGTGGTATTTTCCTTAAATATGTGGAGGCACTATCTAATGGGAGTGTGCTTTATAGTCTACTATGACCACTAGAGTATCAGGTAAATCTTCATATAGAAGGACCTAAACCTGAGACAGCGCCGATGTCATGAGTTCCTCCAGGACTATGAAATTGACATAGTCCATAGTATTATGAAGGGAAATGTAGTAGCTAATTCTCTCACCAGGAGATCGGGAATTCAGCTACTTGGTGAGGAGAAGAAGCAGTTAGCCACTTTGCAGATATCATTCATAAATAGAGATGGGGCAGCCTTCCTACAGTAACTCACAGTAACTCCTCCACTACTTTATTGGGTTAGAGAGGAACATTGTTGGGACGTTGACTATGAGACGTGACATACCCAGATATCCACAAGACAGGCACCTGATGGGTTTTCCCTAGGAGGAGAGCACATCATCCTTTTCAGGGGACGTACCATGGTACCAGATGCATTACATGAGGAGGTTCTGAGAGAGTTTCAAACATCCTCTTTGGCGGTACATCCAGGAGTAGCAAAGATGTACCAGGATATCAGACGACATCACTGGTGGCCGGGTATGATGAAGGTTGTGGCAGAGTTCGTTTCATGATGCCTCACATGCCAGCAGGTGAAGGCAGAGCACCAGGTACCTACAGGCTTGGTGAAGCCAGTAGTGGTCCCAAAGTGGAATTAGGATGGGATATCTATAGATTTTGTGATGGTGCTTCCACGTACTTCCAAAGGACATGAATCCATCTAGGTGATTGTCAACTGACACACCAAGTCGGTCCACTTCTTACCTATCAGAGAGCGGGGATTAGTGGAGAGCTTCATACACCTTTACGTTCTGCAGATCATACGACTTCATGGTGTTCCATCATCTCTCTTCTCTGATCGAGATGATCGCATTACTTTCAGTCTTTGGAAGGGGTTATAGAAGGCATTTGGGATGCAGTTGTGCCTGAGGAACGCCATTCACCCTCAGACGGATGGCCAAATGGAGAGGACCATTCATACACTAAAGGACATGCTTTGTGCATGTGTCCTTGACTTTGGTCGCAGCTTGGAGGATCACCTACCGTTGGTGGAGTTTTCGTACAACAATAGCTACTATACTTCACCATCAGGATGGAACCATATGAGGCATTTATACGACCGAACATGCAGATCACCTATATGATGGACTGACCTTGGGGAGTCTGTACTCGTATTACCAGAGATGGTTCAAGCTATGACTGAGAAGGTGCATATCATCCAGGAGCAGATGAGGACCACACAGAGCAGACAAAATTCCTATGCAGATAAGAGGCGGAGACCACTATATTTTGAGGATAGCGACCATGTATTCCTATGGGTCTCACCTCAAAATGGATTATGAATAATTCTCCAGGGTGGAATGTTATCTCCGCACTTCATCGGACAATTCTAGGTCCTCAGCAGGTTTGGTTAAGTGGCTTACCGTCTGGACCTTCCACCTCAGTTGCACCGTGTGCACGATGTCTTCCACGTATCTCAGCTTAGGGTATCATGCACGACTCGACGTATATCATTGACCATGGGGAGTTGGACATCGATGACGAGGTGATGTTTGCGGAAGTCCTGGAGGAGATCGAGGATCGACAAGAGCGGGTTCTACATGGACTTTCTATTTCCCTGGTACGCATTAATTGGAAGCAGGGGGACCATCAAGAGAGAACATGGGAGTGGGAGGCTCTGATGTGTTTTCTGTACCCTCATTTGTTTCCCTAGTTTATGATGTAGCTTTACAGCGATGTAAATCCCGTATTTGGGAGTAATTTAAAGACCCATTAATTTCAAGAGAATTTTTTTCTTAATTAATTTGGAAATCATACGAGTCTATGGCTTTTGACGACACTTGATTCTGAGGCCCGTTGTGTTCAGAATCAATTTACTAAGTTTATCTCAGGTATGATTAGTAATCAAACGAGCAGGTTTTTCCATATTTTGAACTGTTGCTCGGAATTGAAATCTGAGGGCACTGTTGAACTCGCAGTGCCGATAATTGCATAAGAGGACCTTTATTAAATATGTGTTTTCATGGGAGAAGAAGTTAATTTTTTTGGATTAATTGAGAGGTGAATAAAATTGGGGACCTATTTTATTTTAACCATATGTGGTTATAACCTACATGGGGAAGTTAGGGTGGGACCAATGAACATCCTAACTACCCATGTGAGGATAAATGTGAGGTGGGGACCACATGATCGTCAACCCTTCATTTTTACATAACTCTCATAAACCCCCTTCTTTATTTTGTTGACGCCCCTTAAATGTGAGACCACACACCTCCTCCTCTCTCCCTCTTTAACAATTTCCAACCCATTAATTTAATGAATTGAAGAACATTAATTATTTTGATTCAGTGCTTTGAATTTTTAAATTTAAATTACTATTGTTAATAAAATACTAGAATTAGTCTATTATTTTACATTAGTGAACTCTGGGTTGGGAGAAATTGGTGGAGGCACTTGTGTAAAAAATAGAAGGAAGTTTCTATTTCGAAGAGAATCATCCTCCAACGAAGAACGTCATCTCTTAGAGGAAGAACGTCATAATCACAAAGAGCGACGACATGCCTTTCCATTATTTTCTCTGTGACAAGTGAGGAGACATCGCTTCCACCTCAGACGCACTCAGATGAAGTCTTCAGATCCTCACCCCACAACACCAACATTCAACGTCATTTGTTGAGGCAGGGGTGTGTTTTAATGAACCAATGATTGAATCTTCTTTCCTTCTTGTTTTGTTCTCTTTAACCTCCTACTATCGAACTAATGCAGAGAGACCGTGCCAAACTAACACGGTCCGAATACTCCGCCAATTTTGTGATCATTGGCGGTTCTTCGTGTTCTTGATGGATGACAAACAACAGATCGTTACGAGTTTGTTAACTGACACAAATATCCAAAATTGAAGACTCATCATCATCGAAACCTATCGGAGGTGCAACGACAATAGAGGGAGATGGATAAGACCGGAACGGAATGGATTTTTCCTCGACCATTCTTTGAGTAAGAATTCAGACACGGTGTGGAGTACACAGGCATATACTCTAACACATAGCCACGCATGGCCAATGGTGCGGGCTAACCCGTGTACCAATTACACAGGTTGGAGAACACGGGTTGAGGCCGTGTACGGGCACATGGACATCGTACACAGAGTCGACCCAGAAGTGGCGACACAGCGTGTAAGCATAACAAATGCATTGTACTTACTTTTTACATGAAAAACCATTCGACAAGGGATGTGGTACACAGACAGTACCCGTGGAATGAAGAAATGGTGTGTAACCATACCACATGCTGTTTACTTAATTTTTACACGAACATCGCTTCGACACGGGCCAGGGTACACAGGCAGTACCCGAGGTCTGAGGACACTATGTGTAACCTTACCAAAACGCCGTGTAATTTTCGAAAAATGGCTTGGTCATCTTGTACTCGGTGTCTTGGACACGTTTGTTTGGTTTAGCCCCTATAATGTGGCAGACCATCGAAATACATCAACTCTGTACTTCGTGACTATTGACGTATTGACCCCCTCTTTACTCGTGGAGCAGACCCTCCCAGAATTGAGTACGTTGTGTGAAGGAACCCTAAATATGGCTGTGACTGCGACGACAATGACGACTGTACTTGGATCCTACGTGGGTTCTTCAGTGAGGATGACTATACTTGGATCCTCTGTGGGTTCGACAGCGATGACTACTGTACTTGGATCATTCATGGTTTCGGCAGCAATGGTTATTGTACTTGGATCCTACATGGGTTCGACAACGATGACTTATGTACATGGAACATACATGGGTTCGACATATGAGATGATTCAGAGGCTACATCTATCATCTCCACCCCTCTTCATGAGTAATATCCTTCTGTATGCTGATTCTTGACTTTCATTCATTATCATCAATGTGATTGACCTAGTTTCCTGTGTGGAATGAGTTGTACATTCATGTGTGAAATGGGTTGTGCATTCCTGTGTGGACTAGGTTATACTTGGGATCTTGAGTTGGAGTCGAAAAAGAATTGATGACATATGTATATGTATGGGCATATACCTAAGTAGAGTTAGTTGATACTTCGTGTTTGTACCTTTCCTTTTTGGTTTATCCGTTGTGGATTCTGTGAGACCATTGGGGGCCTTGAGATCCCTACAGAGTATTGTGTACTCACTGATACACAGGCATTGCCTGCACTACGTTGTGTTGGTTGTAGATAATGGACATACCGGATTGAGGTGGAGTCTTGTGGAATGGAACGGTACCTGGAGGTGGACCACATGGCGGGATGTATACAAAGTGGATGGCCAGACCCAAGGTGCTGAGGAGACCATTTGTACCAACTCTTCAGGTGGGATATCTGGATGACGACTCATTGGTTTCTTGTTTACTTTACTGAAGCTGTTCTTTCTTTATTGTTGTACTATACATTCAGTTGGGTTTGTATTCTAGCCCATTTACATTCCTACACTTAATTTTGTACTCAATTTACTTACGGTTTACTTCAGCTTCCGTACTCTATTGTGTTTGTTTACTTATATAAAAGAAATGCCTTCCCTTTTTATCTGGATTTACTCCTTTGTTGCTAGTCGCCATCCCCTGGCCTATGGAAGGCGGGCTTGGGGTTGTCACAACACATTCCCCGAGGACAGGTCATTATAGATATCCCCTCTTTTGAGATTATGTGACCCAAAAAATGAATCTTTTTTAAGCCAAAATTCACACTTGGAAAATTTGGAATATATATTGTCTTTTCTCAGGGTCTTGAATACAATTCTCAAGTGATCTTCATGTTATTCCATGATCTTTGAATAGACAAGAATATTGTCTATAAAGACTACCACAAACTGATCAAGATAGTCTCTAAAGACTCTATTCATTAGATCCATGATGATAGCTGTGGAATTAGTGAGACAAAATGGCATCACTATAAATTCATAGTGTTCATACCTTGTATAGAAAGCTGTCATTGGTATATCCTCCCTTTTGACACCTTATTGATGATACCATGAACGAAGATCAATCTTGGAATAGTATTGTTCCCCGCGTATTTTTTCAAATATGTCATCAATGTGTGGGAGAGGATATTTGTTCTTTATAATGTTTTTTTTATGTTCTCGATAATCATTACAGAGTCTCATTTATCCATATTTCTTATTAACAAATAGAAAAGGTGCTCCCCAAGGTGATACACTTGGGTATGTGAATCCCTTATCAATATTTTCATGGAGTTTCTTATTCAATTCCTACAACTCAATTGGATCCATTCTATAAGGTGTCTTTAAAATAGGTAAAGAACCCAGTTCTAGTTCTATTGAAAACTAAACATCATGATTTGGTGGAAGACCAGGAAATTCCTCTAGAAATACAACATCAAACTCTCATACAATGAGAATATTCTTGATTGTGAGTTTCTCTCCAACAATTTGAGATAAATAACCTTCTTTTAGTGGAATCATGACCCATAAGATGGAAAAAATTCCACTTGAAGGTTATGTTCATCCTTGCATCGACAGAAGATCATAGATTGATCTGGAATATGAAATGTGACTTCCCTTCTTTGGAAATTGATATGAGATCCATATAAGTAAGGCCAATCAATTCCAAGAATTACATAAAATTTCTCTATAGGAAGGATCACAAGATTTTTAGAAAGTACATTGCCACAAACTTCAATTCGAGAATAATTGTAAACATTTTATGCAACTGTTGTGCCATTAGGGAGTTTTACAACTAACTCAATATATAATTGCTAAGGTAATATGGAGATACCCTTATAAAATTATTCTGAAATAATAGAGTGAGTGGATCCAGAATCAAATAAAACATCTTCTACATTATAGTGGATGGTATGTGTAGCTTTCACCACTTAGTTGTTGTACTTAACATCACTGATAGAAATTGCATGTGAATTTCCTTTTCCTTTTCCCTTAAGAGATTTTTGACATCGATCATCACCAAAAAACCATAGATTAGGGCATTAATTGGCATAATTCCACATTTTCTTGCACTTGAAACATTGAAGTGTAGGAGGTGCATTCTGTGTATCCCTTTCTTTGTTCTCATAATCAGGCATCTTCTTCCAACTATTTCGACATTCAACTGCCTGATGACCTTCTTTTCCACACTTAAAACATTTACATATCCCATTAAGAAAATTCCCTCCATGTTTCTTTCCACACATTGAGCATGAGGGAAAACTCCTCTTCTTTTCAGTGTGGTCTTTAGATTTTCCATTGAATTCCAGTTTCCACTTCTTATCAAACCCATATGATTGATGGGTTACTCCAATCTGCATCTCAACCTTGAGAGCAGATCAAAAAATTTCGTCGTAGATATTGAAGTCCCTTATGGATAACACCCTTCGAACACTTGGTTTTATGCCACTAAATAATCGATCGATTTTAGTCTCACGTTGGATAATAATTCTAGAAGCGTACCTTGCATGTCTTGTAAAATTTTCTTCGTAGGTACCAAAAGATTCATCATCCTTTTTCTTCAGTTCAAGAACACACTTCTCCATATTTATTAGTAGAATAATAGGGAAGTACATACTGAAAAATATGTTCTTGAACTCATCTGATTCCATGGACTCAATTTCATCCCTTTGCCCCGTATTCTTAATAAGATTCCACCATTGATCAGCTTCACCTTCCAAACGATATACTACTAAGATGACTTTATCATGTTCAGAACATTGTAGAAAGGAAAATATATTTTTAGTGGTACTAATCAACTATTCTACCACTAATTGATTAGTAGACCCAATGAATGATGGTGGATGTTGCCTCATGAATGATACAACAGAATGTTGTTCATTCCTTTGATCATCTGGAATTATTGCATGATTCAGAATATGAGAATGTTGTGTGAGCATGGATACAAGATTTCGCATTCCAGTTCCCATAGCATTTGGTTGCTCAGGGGGACAATCATTGAATTACCCATCACATTCCACATTTTGACGGTTCCTTTGGGTTCTAGCCATTGACTAAATTCAAGAATAATAATGTGAGCAACACTAATTATAATCAGAAAAAAACATAATCAGTAATAAAATTTCACACTTTAGGTCTTATAATTGGTTGTTCATGGCCATTTCTAAAAAACTGATATTGTGTTCTATGTTTAGACATATCCTTAGAGCTCTTATTTAGGCTATCACATCCCAGTTTACAAAGGTTGACTATACCTTTCCTCTGATACCAACTATGACGACCCATACAATACATACATGGTTATTACATCAGAATTGAATCATACTTATTACAACATAGAACAAAACCATGATATGACATTATAGTTATAGTTTCTTTAGAAAATGGGAAACAAAAAAAAACTGGTTCATAAATCATCTACATTGTCTCCCATTTATTTCATCATATCTAGAGTCCCTTTTGGCATATCCTAATTAATATCCTTCTTCCTGACCTGGGGAAAAGAAAACATACAAAATAGTGAGCTCAAATGCTCAGTAAGGTTAAAAAAAAGAAATATCAATCATATCATATTCATAAGAACATAAAAATTTAAAAATCTTAACCTACAAAAGAGATCATAATATCATAACATTTGATAAATCATAGTAGTGAAATTTAATCCCAATAATCATAAACAAAAACATGAATATTTTTGGAATACACACATATCATAGAATATCATTTCATATTAGTCAAGGCTCATTTCCAAGACCATCATAGAGGACAAATTCTATTACTAAAATGAGTTCACTCCACGTTTCAGTCCTATATCACGGAACTAGGTTAACATGTCGTTCTAGCCATGTATATCTCATGAGATATAAATATTTACCCAATGCATTGGAGGTAGATATAAGTCCTACCAATCTCATAATGAAACCATTCTTATTTGTGCCACAACGTCATAAATCATAACATAACCCATGTAATAAAAATGGGATTCTTAAACATCACGACATAATAACATAATCCATAAAAAGGCATCATAAAAATAATTCAATCATAACATAATCAAACAAATTTAAAAATATGGATATAAAAAAACCCTGTATTATCATAGATGGAAAATAATTTTGATAAAAGACATGAACTCCATTATTGAGGAAAATATCCTTTATACATCAAAAACATTTTTCCTTTCTTAACATGTCATAAAATTTTAAACAAAAATAATTTGATTAAAAATAATGATGAAAACTTGTAAAGGAAGCTTCAGGGAAACAATGTTTTATGAAATCATAAAAATCTATTCATACCGTATAGGTTAAAAAACATTCTTCTCGTACTTTGGCTGATAAAGTCAAAAATTACCTCTTACTAAAAACGACAAAAGATTCTTTTTATATCTTTTTCTAAAAAATCACAAATGTGTAAAATTGGATTTAAAAAATTGTAGGAGGATAGATATAATATTACATATTGATGAAACATGTATGTGGATGATAAATATTCCCCTGCACATTCTGAAGTACAAACAATCTCGGATAAAAATGAGATTCTTGAGATTTTCCCCTACCATACGTCCAATTTGCTTCGTACGTATCCGAACCTCCTGTATAATGATTTATATAATGTCATTGAATTTTAACAGAGTCATGTTCATTCTTATGATATTATATATGGTCATATTATTATCTTTTTATTAGTAATATTTCATTGCTACTTGTTATTCAGGGGTTCATTGCTTTTTGTTTTTATGCATGTTTTGTCAAATAAATTATTATTATTCTTTTCAGTATATAGATACCTCATTTTTAGAATGTTATTATTGTAATATATATTATATTTATTCATTAAATTTATTTATATAATCATTATTCATTGAAGATCATTTCGAACGTGTCGCATCACATCGTGGAGACGGTAGGCCATACGTACGCACGAGCGATGATATCATTCCAATGATCATTGAATTGTATTGAAGTGTATGTATAATATATCCAAATCAATATAAAATTAAAATAATATTATATAGTTTATTTTTCACCATTATACCCATCCAAGTAAGGTCATGGTGTAAAACAGATTACACCACGGTGTGGATACGATATTCCGTACGTACGCACGCACGGTGATTTCGTTTTCTATAGGATGGATAGAAGGTGAAATAGGGTTGTATCATATTTATAATAACCTATCAGTATATGAGTGATACTGATGTTATTACTTCATAATGAAACAACTAAATAAGAGGAAGTATATGAAGAAATAAATTTGAAAGAATCTGTAACAGATATTACCTTTTCTTCGACATGCCTCTTTGAAACCTCCTCTTAGGTCACTAAAAATGATCTTTGATGAAGACTAGGAAATATATTATGTTTCTAGGGAGGTTGAAAAGGGAAATGGGCAGGGTTTGGTCTAGATTTAAGACTCAAAGTAGTGTAAATAGGAGAGGGAGAAGGTTCCCTTTTATAAGGGAGGAGAGGGGCACCTTAGGAAACACGTAACATATTATTTTATAATAAAGTCATATTCGGTTTAAAATAGCTTTAAATTGATTTATTTAGAATCTTAAGTGGGTATGGGTCGAAATCCGCTCAAAAAATAGGTTTTAGACAAGTTTAGGTTACTATTTTAACATTATAATTTAGATTTAACTCTATGTTAAATAATATAACTTTTACCGTGTCTTATTGTTTTCTTACACTATATGATTATATACATACTATAACATGCCAAATGAACCCCAAGTGGTACACAATTAATATATATATCTTTATCTAAGTCATTTGGCTGAACCTTAGGTTTTTATGAATAGTATAATAATTAATAATATAATATTTGTTTTTAAAATATTTTATGTCAATTTTGACACTATTTGGTAATTGATTTTTGTGAAAATAATAATAACATGATTAGTTAAAAAACAGTTAATTAAATCAATACTAACATGTCATATTAACCGATAAAATTATTTTAATTCATAAAAATTCACAAATTACATTTATTTGTGTTTTTATAATATCAATTATGTTAATATTTCATTAATAAGGTAATTACTGCATCATCATTGTGTCATATATAAATTAATTTTTTTAATTTTTAAAAATTATAAATAAAATACCATTATGTAGGAAATATTTTTTATCTTTCTAGTGAATTCTTTTAGTCTAATTTATTTTATTTATAACCGTATATTAAAATTATTTTATTTATTAATCTTTGATTTTAACTCTTTTAAGTCTTCTTTAAATAAAATAATAATAAATGTCCCAATCTAATCCATGAGGACCTAAAGGGTAATATTTTATCCCTAAGGTCGTTTTTGGTCAAATTAAACTTATCCAATAGAATTAGCACATGTGTTAGGGTAATAATAATATAATTTTTATCCTTAATTACCCTATTTACTTTTAATCGTGGTAAATAAAAGTAAAACGTTACTATTTAGAAAAAATTAATTTTGTCTTATTGAACCAAATATTACACCTTGATATTAACCATGTATCTCGGATTTTTGAAATTAAACTCACAGAAGCAGTAAAATTATGTTTTCTGTACAATTACAAATGCTCCTAGGAGGTGGGTAAAAGAAGGTAAAAAAGTTTAATAAAATTTTTATATATCTATATTATTATAAAATGACTCCAATGAATTACATTGAACATATATAGGTATTATGTATCTATTTTGACCTAAAATAAATTTAAATAAAATAAATAAATATTTTATTAAATATTCGGTTTTTAACTATAACTCATTGATTTTCACTATTTATCAAAAATTGAATTTTTTCAGAAAAATACCAAAAATTCACCCTAGGATAATTTTGATATTATGAATCCAAAAATGATGTCCATTATTAAAGATAAAATTTATTAAATTTCAAAAAGTGGTTATTAATATTCATAATGGCTAGTTTTATAAATATATTAATAACATATCATTGTTTAGTGAAACTCGGTATTACGTACAACGCAAGCTATCGAAGAAGGTTTCTCTTGCGTGAAATGAAATCCACGATAGTGTTGTGTGTAGTGAATGATTCATTTGGTGTTGCGTATAACATAATACATAAAAAAAATATTTCGCATTAAATCTCAGGTGTTACACTATGACTCGATCTCTATCAATAAGAACTAATACTAGACCAATGACTGATGCACCATATTAAACTGTATATCCTCTTCGAGGATCAGGTAATATTAGGATCCATGCTAAATTAAATATTCCTTTAATATTATGAAATACTATATCACATGATTCAGACAATGTAATCATGAAAAATTTATTGTCTAGTCCTATGAGTCATGCTGGAAGGTGTGATAAATCCTATATAAATTACTTTTAGTAACTAAATATTCTGAAGAAAAAAATTATGTCACAGACTAACCTATGATTCTCATAGGAAACTTAGGATCTCAACTTATCTGAATACTTAAATAATAATAATTTCTAGATGATGTGACCATTTATGTGAAAATTATTGATCCAAAATAAGTATTTTGTGATCTTATTATAATTTTTGTTTAATATTAGTGTATTCATGATTTTATAAAGATATTTATCATGTATTTTTTCAAGTATGAGGTTACACCAAGATTTATTTCATGGAATATACCACAACAATATCCACATATGATTGAAAATATCTATACATTAGGACCATGAATACTGCTGGTGTGCTCATAAGACCAAACAACATTTTCTGATACTTATGATGTCCATATCTATTTTGGAATGTTTTATGTGGTATCTCCATGTGTCTAACAATCATTTTATGATGTTCCAATATCAAATTATTATTTTATTAATCTCATGCTCCACAGATATGATCAATGATGTCATTATTACATGGTAATTGATTTCAGTTTATAAATGTATACTAATTCAATTTATATAAATCTATTACAGTTATAATGGTACTATATACCTCGATGGAGAATAAAAAATATGATCCCCATGGGTATGTATAATATCTCATAATCTCCCATAGCTTCCATGTCCAACAACTACTTCTTGATCTTTCGAAAAATTGTTGTAGTTATCTTGTAAGGAGTAATTGATACTGGTGATTCTCCTTGAACTAGCTTAACAGTAAACTCCAAACCTCTATTAAGATGGTATACTTAGAAATTAATTATGTAATATTTCTCAAACATAATATACTATAGGTGATAAATATTTACATAACAATCCCTGAGCATCTAAACAATGACTAGAAATAGGGGTTGTCACTCCACCTATCCCTTAATGCATGATTACAGCTTGACCCAGCAAGATATCTCATTCACTATTGTAAATATATTTTTTACCCTTTTATATGTGAAATAAATCCTATAATAATATAAATATACATGGAAAAGTTAAGGAACCAGCTATTATATCCTATGATTGATGTCAGGAACTGTCATTTTGAGGATCTAGATGTCTCATACAAAATGATATCTTCCTACCTCTAGGGGAAACTCCATGTATAAGAGTACACTATCTTCTCAGACTTCCATTGGTGTGCCAAGTGTCAAAACACTATATAAATACTAAATAATAATACCAAGGATCTCTTTAATATATATGTAAATAGAAGAGTGTGAATGTGTTAAAATATCTAACTTATAGAATACTAATAGCTATCTTAAAACAATAGATGGACTGATACCCTTCTCTTTGGGTACAAGTTTCACTGAATACATATTTCTCATACCACATGCATATGATATATCCTATGAACCATGCCAAGGCTAGATATACTAGCACATTGTGTTTTTATAATCCTCCCTTGACCAGGACCACATCCATTGATATAACAGCAAATATTACTCTAGCTCCCTTCTTGACATGGGGTTATGGACCCTACTACTAAATATGGAGTAAATTCCAATCATATCTCACTGCCCATTAGAGAATTTTTTTGAAAGAATATCTTACAATGAACTATCCTCTACAATATTATAACTCAAAATGATCCTTAATTCATTGGGTCTTCTTATTCCCTATACTAATGAACATATGGAAAACGACCAGGCATCCTAGGAAAATTCTCTAGCTACTAATCCCTTGAGAAGTCTCAAAACAATGATTCTTTCTGCTTGCAAAATCACTATGTAACCTATATTATAAGATACTATAGACCACTACATCAACATATCTAAGATTACTCTTAGTACATAATGATTATTTCAAAATCCCCAATATGGTAGTATACCATAATACTTTTAACTGCGACCAGATGACATACCTAAGTACATTGCAAAATCACCTTTCCCTGGATGACTCATCACCCAAAATATTGGATGTTAAGAAATTATACTCTATAAATCGATTAGATTAATCATTAATAGTTAAATATATATTATCCAAGTTTATAAAATCAATATGAATATTATCCCTCAATGCCTCAATAATGAAATAATCATATAAGGTAGTATGGAAATTTCCCAAGACCATATCCCAATGAAGAACCTCATATGTAAAAACATCCCACCACTACGTGGATGAATCAAAAAGTATTTACATTCCATGATTAACTCACAAATCAAGTGGTGTATATAAATTCAAAAATATATATAACATGTCCATTATTCATGTATATTCACCATGATTGCCACCATCCCTTAAAAACACAGGTAGATATTACTACTAAAACACATTCATCAACTCTATCATAGTAGGGGATCCCTTCTGGGTCTATATGATCCATAATATTCCCTCTTAAAAATTAACACCAACACAAATATAAAGAATAGAAGGAAGTGTCAATGGTGGTACTATATAAGGCAATACAAGTGGTTCATGGGAAAAACCTCTAGATCATTATCATCATCACCTGAATGGTCAATTAATTGAGACTATTATGGTGGCATGTATCTATAATTCAGAAGAAACACTTCAGAATAGAACATGATAACTAAATATATCATTTATTGAATAATATAATATTTAAAAATACTTACTATAAATGAATCACAATCCTATTAATGCTCCAAAATCCATTTCTATGTGGTTATATATATTATAATGTAACACAATAGATACTCCCAACTACCTAAAACTATGTCTGGGTCAAAGGAGTGTTATTAGTTATACATAAAAAGGATGTTATTTATTGAGTTTAAATTCCATATTATATATAAAAAACCATTTATGCTGATGTTTTCCTCCAAAAATAGTAAAAAATACTATTCTACAGATAAAATACAAAAATTTATATATGTTTATATTAATCATGGTTCAGTTATATTTGACTTCAATTTCCTTGTTACAAATTATTTCATTTGATAAGGTAAAAATTCGAACTATATGTTACTAAAACCAGTCCATTACAATTTTTGAATAATGTGGATTTACATTTAAAACATATAGATGCACACACACCCATTAAATTTAAATTGGAATCCATTTATTTGTAACTAGCAACATTTCCTCCCCTGTGAATAATGGTCCATGGATCGACATACCATATTTTTTTATTATGGTGGAACCAAAAAAATATTTGGGAAAACACAATTTGGGTTAGTGAATAAATATTAATTAATAAACTATTTATCTCATTAATCCTATACAAGCATTTTTCAGATAACATATATAATAGAAAAATAACTATAACATTCTGTAGGAAATGAAAATTAGAAAATAAATATGTAATAAAATATACAGGACATGTGAATCCTAATGTTCTTATAACGATTCATATAATTATAAAATCATGAATTACTTGTATAGGTTCTTAGATAATGCATAATGATAAAATCAATAAATTCTATACATCATGTGCATCACCCAATAGTTTAATCAATATAGGTATACTAGGAACAATCTAGATAAACAATTCCTATACTATGTAATTTGGCTTTTCACTAAAAACGGGATAACTATTCCCATGAATACACCCAATACAAATTTTTTTTACATCTATAGTATAATTTCTACCAAAAAAATTTGTAGAAAATGAAAATAATATCCAATAATACCACTTTATGAAGCCCCATATATAGTTTACTCAAAAGTAACAAAACCTGATTGCCCACATGGCCGGAAGCAAACCTCTCTATATGTTAGAGGCTTCGAAATATCTTTATGGGTGTATAATGGTATGATGTGGATACTGAACAATAATGATCATAGTGGTACATAGCAGTAAATAATTCATGAATTAGAATATGAATAACATAATAAATAAATAGTGGAAGTTAAAATCCAAACAAGAATAAATTACCAAATCTATTGAAAATAGTAAAAATAATGAATAGATCAATATCCAAAATAAAAAAATGACGTCTTGTTTTTTTTTCTAGAAAAAAGTGGGGATTCATAGGACATAATGCTATATGCATGTGGAACATGAAATATTGAAATGAATAAAACATGAAAATCTATATCTAATAGCATCACAACCATAAGATGAGTATTATTTTCATGCAATCCTTCCTATTAGAAAAACCAAGAATAAATAGGAGGAATATTTCCCTTGTCCCTACCTACATCAATAAAATATTATTTGGCATTAATTAGAATTACAAATAGGTTGTTATATATACTCATTATGCAACCAAAAATAACATCTAATTCTGTCCAGTACTTGTGTGTAAAATGAAACAGTGTGTTTGTAGAATAATAAAAGATGTAAATAAGGACCATAAAATCCATCCTAGAATAGGTATCCATTGTAATACACATATAATGTTACCTTCTTATTCTTATTCTAGTATATCTCTAAATTAATTTTTTTTATTAGATAATTTTTATAATTGGATCTAAACCTGAGGCTCATATTAAAGGTATCCCCTATTATTCATATTCATATTTTGATTAAATGATAAAGATGAAATTTTATAATTTAAATGAAATTAAAATATGGTTTTCATGTATGTAATCAATGACTAAATCCATGTTTTTTTCTAACATGTAGACAGTTAATATAAATAATTTACTTTCCAATTGATCGAATCCCATGAGTTCCTCATAAATAACACATATATTTCACCCAGTGAATTATGATACAATCACCATATGATACCATCTAGGGAATTATTCATGGGAAACCAGGTATAACCCAAGGCATGTAATAATGGAAATTACCTCTAATTACATTCTCAGAATCCTATTTAAGGGACCCAAGTGTCACATGTGGCATACAATATTCTGATTTTCTCTAAGTCCATTATTATAATTCCACATAAGGAACCCATGTGTCACTCGTATCACATCAGAACATTATATACCATGTGATTTTATTCAGTGAATTATAAGTTGGAATCCAGATATCACACACATCGTCAACTAAAATCCATAATAATTTATTTAAATTCAATATTCCTAATAAACCCATCTTTGGTTTTCCAATTTCGAACCAATGAATCGTTCTTGACTTAAAAATAGGTTGGTTATGGATTAGAAGCCATCTTTACCATTTTACCATTTACCTATTACGACATATCTATTACACTTATATGTGAACGACATGAATTTCGAATCAAGGGAAAATTATATGGTCTAAGAGACATTGTATCTTGAACCTATATTCCACATAATTTACATCAGATTTCATTCCATTACATTTCGCATCATAAAAAATTGGGCAAGGATCACAACTTAATAGGTTATTCAATTACATAATCTATATTTGACCATTTTAGTAGTTAAAAAAAATATCTAGGGTGGTTTTATTTGTGTTTCCCAACCTCTGATGGTACTATTAGGTTTCATAGGTCACGTGGGCTGAAGGTCTCACATGTATCATAATGGAAATTAATTTTATGAAGTAGTGCATGGAAATAATGATGTGGTACACAATGTAAAAATGTATAAATCACTATAATTTTATGAATATTAATTGAACCACCTACCTTAGATAGATAATATATTATTTTCCCATTATATTCACATAATATGGGATAGAACTAGAATGAACATTGAAATATCTGAATTTGATGAAAATAGGGTATATTAATTTTCTTGAAAATAATGTCAAAGATTGAATGATAATATATGAAACAAATGAAGATTATTTTAAGGTATATTGGTAGCTATACAATGTGTTGAAAGATGATGTAAACATAGATTAGTTGGAAAACCAGGCTTAAATTTGTGATTTTGGGGATGAAGGAGTTTGAAAATAAATGGAAGGTGATGCACTTGAAATGTAGGATAAAAGAGTGGTAATATTTACACGTTATTGAGGGGAATATGGGAAATTAACACATTTCAAAATGGTATTTAGTTTGGACACATGATTTGTCTAAACCAAAATCCATCCACTCTCACCCACCACCTTTGTGTCATTATCAGTTCATGGCTAGAACATGGATTTAAAAAACATTATGAAACCCATGAGGCTCCTCTACAAATACTATATATTGACCAAATATCCTTGAGTCTTGAGTTTCATAGTTTAAGGAAACCATGCACTCCATTTTAGTTTATTTCCCCACCAGGCATTGTTTGATCTAATTATGTGGCCACACATGAACTGCTAAAATAAAAATTGAACCCCATATGTTTCCTCAAAAAATTTGGGCCTCTAGGATTTGAACACACCCAGATGCTCCACAATCCAAAAAGGCCACACTAATCACTAAAATATGGGGAAAATGAAGGTTCCAACATGAATTTAAAGGATTCATACATCATAAGAAAAAATGGGATTTTTCGTATTTTTATATACAAGGAAGTCCCCAATTAATGAATGATGTGTTCATCTAGGTGAATACCCATGACTGGAAACTGGGATGAGTATTCAATACACAAATGAATTGCCCTGAAAATCATAGGGTAATCTCAACAACATAACAATTTTCCATAAATGTTCTTATAAGGGATTAATGAGAGTCAAATGGTGTATATCATGACATGGATATCATAAACACTATTTATGATATGTTTAAAATCAAATTTCAACATGAACAATAAGAATCCCAAAGGTAGTAAAAATGGATTTCATTAATACAGGGCATGTTATGATCCATTACAATGATAGAGAGCTCATAGAAGCTTAGAAGATATTTATTATAATATTTGGATCACCATGGTTGGGATATATAGTGGGATTGGAAGTGTAACTTCATGATAAATGGCTTTTTGGTGGAGACGGTTGGATGTATGGGTGGATAATTATATAAAGGGGGGTTGTTTATTAATTTTTAATCATAGGTTTTTGAAATTATAGGATAATATACTCAAAACCATATCATATCCAATCATTTCTAACAAAGAGGAGTGTCTATATATATTTTATATATCCATTAACTGGAATACATAAAATAATACCCTTAGTGATGTAGATGTGAGTAATATTTTCAATGAATTGATTTTAATACCATAACATATAATATTGGTTATATAGAAATCATTAATCATTTTAAAAAATACAATATATTCGAAAACAAATTATTTGAGTTAGAAAACATAATTTTGTTCATGGATACACTTTATATAATTTATTAAATCACTATTTTCCTTTTATGATCTCATAACAAATACCATATATTTATAATGTATTTAGATTTTACCTAATAATTTGAATGTATCATAAAATTAGAAAAAAATTTATATTGAATAATTTATATTAGTTTATTTTGAAAAAAATATTTATTTTATCATGTAATTTATTTATGTATGTGAATTTAAAAATTTATTTCAAAAGTACTCGATTATTGAAAATTTTTTTGTTTATAATGATAACATTTTTATAAAGATTATAAAGATTATATTCAACATCATTAAATTATATTAACATTTTATTTCACATAAATATTATTTAATAAATTTTTTTTAATAAAATAATTCACTTTTAAAAAATTATAGAATATATAAAAAATATTAGTTTAATTAAAAAAATATATTTTATAAAAATATAATTTTATTTCATTGTACCAAAATACAATTTTCATCAACTCAGAGAAAATGGAAATAATAAATGTGGATATGTGTAATTTGTGGTTTATTGAAAATAAATCACAAATTATATTCTAATAAGGGTCATGATATATAATTCGTTGTTACACCAATATATTCCCTATGAGTAAGGTTTGTGATGGTGAAACCATCATGGTGTGGTTCAAAAAACATTGTTTGGGCACTTTTCTTGAAAAGCCTAAAATTGTCCCATAAATGGTTTTAAGAAAAATTAATTTGTTGAATCTACATTTTCTTGGTCAAGTTGAAATCCTAGTGATAATGTATCCCTCAAAATCTTAAATAAATTGGATTCAAAGGGTATAATCCTACTAATCGAAGCCATCACTTCATCCATCTCTGTAATTTTTTTATAACCCTAAATATATAATAATTTTATTTGCCACATTCCAATGAATTTATTGTAAATATTTATAATGTTTTATAGTATATTAAATTTTATAGTATATAACTTATAATAGTGTAAAATTACCAAATTATTTCATTTATTTTCTATAACTTCATTATTAATAATTAATTTTTACATATAAAATGGAATTTCATTTATAAATTTTCCTCTCATTTCATTTTTCCCTCCAAAACATTCTCCATCAAAATCTTATTTCATACACTAAAACATGTAAGGGTATATCTATTTCATCACATATTGTAGTTCCCATATTGATTCCTTAAAAAAAATTCATTCCTAGCACGTTGACTAGGTTATTTGACTTTTTCCATAAAACATTTTCTCGGTAATATAATATCTTCACCGAGAACTCCTTATATGAATGATCATTCTCCAAGGGTACCACCTATGGATTTAATACATGTGAGAAGTTGAGTATGTAATTCCTTGAGTGGGATACATGGTACATATCATGTACTTTAGATAGGTTAGGGAGAATTATAGGTAAAAGGAAATAGGTCTGATGAGTTAAATTATGTAAAAGGGGTTGATGCATCTTGGTCTAAGATTTCATATTTCAAAAACCTCATGATATTCATCCATATTGGCATAAAAACAAAAAAAATTCCCCAACGTCAAATTCCAAGCATCATAAAGATTTGTAAACATTGATTTTAAATAAACATTGTGAAAATTTCATATGATGATTAATGTTTAAACCATATATATTATATCAATGATATTATTAGGTCTTATATTCTTAAGAACTATTACTTCATCATAACATGTTGGTGTCACAATAATATTCCTATACATAACCACATAAGGTTTCATATGAATGTTAGAATGAAATCTTTTTCTATTTCATAATTCCATTAGGGGAATAGGATAATACCAACATCTTGGTGAAGGGATACATATTCTTTCATTTCAATGAAATGTATTAAATTTAATAGGTGATCAAACACCACTCAAATAGTTTTATTGAATTTTGTATTATCATCTCATTCATAAGGATTTATAAGAATATAACACACCTTTAATTCCACATCGTGGTCTGGGTTGCAAGATTCATTCTACGCAGAGAATATTCCTCTATTTTCTCCTTTTAAAGATGGTAATATATTGATTAATAATAATCATTGATCATCTCTACCATCATTCATTGTCCCATATTGAGATCCCTCTTTTTTAAAATATACTTGTGGGTTTTATGATATTTGTATATATATATATATATAACTATGTCTTGTTTATCCCTATAGAGATAGTGGAACCATTTCTTTGATTTGATGATCACTATATCCAATTCCAAATATTGAGTTGGGGAGATCATCCCATTGATATTTAATTATAGAGATAAATCGAAAATTGATTATTAATAATGACTGATTAGAAAACCAAATAAATTTATTTTATGCATCTAGGTAGATCATAAATCACTCCTCACAAGTTATAAATTTGAGTACCAGTGTAGTGAATAGCCTATTCCTCAAATATATAATTCTATCCTCACGTTCATTTGTCTAGATAAGTTTTTACCCCTTTCATAGTAGCTGGGATAGTGGGATTAAAAATCAAGATAATTTTCTAAAAAATAAATTATATCACCAAGGTAGTATAATGAATATGATAACCTCCATTATAAATTTTACTATGGATCATCATTTGATATCCTCTATTTTTGAATGATCTACAGAAATTCCTTTTTTGGTGATAATATGCCCCCTGAATAATACTTTCTCTATCCAAAACATACATTTACATTAGATTTCATACAAATCATCCTTTCACAGAGTCATTAGTAAAATGTTTGTATTTTGTATATGTTCATCCGTACTTTTGGTGCAGTAAAAAATATACTCTATAAATACTATAAAATCTTAATTAAGGTAATCATTAAATAATATTTTCATTTTTTCCCTAAATATTATAGGGTAGTTGTAGAGTCCAAATTACGTCACTATGAACCCATTATTCACATAACTTATATGAAAAAAATCATGGTGATATCCTCCTTATTAAACATTATATGATAATATCATAAATAATGATCTAACATAGAGAACAATAGGGATTTATGTAGCTAGTCTAAAAATTCATCAATTTATCGAAATTGATAATATTTTATTATCATGATCTAGTTAATTTCAAAATAATAAATTCATAGTAACATTGATACATATATCATCCAGATGAATATTACTGGTGCACCATGAGATATGAATGTGGGAATATAATCCCTTTATCTAGATTTTCCCATTGCTAATTCTTTATATTTTCAAAATCAAATATTGACACCCTCTATAGATTATTGGATTTTGGAAAAGCAATGTATATTAGGTAAATGAATAAATAAACCCTCAACTATGATAAAGACTAATAAACAAATTTTTTAAACACATTAGTGTGTTCCCTTAAAATGGGCATGACATCAAGGATGATATATTACATAGTTTCTATCATTTGAGATCAATACACATTCTTATATAGAATCACTATCAATTCTTGGGGTCATGATACCAATATGGATTCACAGTTCTCCTAGAAAATTTATATAATGATAGGGATATATTTTATATAGAGTGTTATTTCAATATCATAGTAATTTATGTTGAATCTATATCAGGAAATTCTTTCCCTAAGAAGTATTTACTCAAATTATACAATGAAAATATCACATTTTTTTGGGGAAATTCATCCCTCAAATATAGATATGGGAGAAGTTATATACATTTGATATTATAATTTCACCAATTAACAATTTTAAAAATAGTTCCATATCCATGCTTTGAGGTAATTTTCAAATAGTTCAAATAATATTCCTGGATATGAATGAATTTATAGAACCAGAATCAAAAAGTATATTTAATATTAATAAATTAGTAACTAGTAATTTTTTATAAAAATTAATTCTAAGATCCTCCTCATAGATTATGATGTAATAAAATATATATTTCCCTATAGGCCATATGGGTTTTTAATTAGGGTTAATATAAAAAAGACTAGTACTAGATAATTGATTTACATAGTTTCCTAGTACCATTAAATTAAGAGATTATACAATAAGATTAGGGTTCACTATAGAATTACATTCTTCCATCACGTTGGTGTTTTTTCATGTTGGAATTCTCTTAGTAGGTTCCCTTTTAGAACCGAAATAATTTCATTTCCTCATTCTTAAAATTTCTGGAAGCTTACTCCCACACATATTATGAGTGGGGTTTTATAAAATTTTGTTCCATGAGATTTCTCCACAACACTTCCATAATTGAAATATGTTCCTTGATTTGTATCTCATGACACAAGAGTTCCTTAACAATAGATGATATTTATTTGGACGATGAGAGAATATCCTCAAATATTCACATTTCTATAGAAGTGTCTATTTTCAAAATATTTTTATACACATAGATTTGTCCAATAAAAAATGTGGTAAAAATTACCTTTAGGGATATATTTTTTTTGATGAATCATGACATATTTTGATTTCAGATACACCCAATGGATCCATCGTTATTTTACACAAGTATAATAGAATCACTCTCTATTTTATGTCTGATTTTTTGGGGGAAATATTTATAGAATGTTTTCTCAAGAATTATTTATACTCAATCAGATCAATATCTCCCTAGAATGCAAAATTTACATTTTCATCCCCTATTGATCTTATTTTCCAAGAACATGATAAATAGCTAGAATAACCTTTTCATTCATAGAGAATTAATGTATTGAAAACATATTATCAATGGATTTATTCAATTGTCGTGTGATTAATGGGTTGGAAGATCCATTGAATGTCAGAGGCCATTATACCATAATGGAACCACTTTTAAATTTCACTTTCATATAGGGATCGTGATTCTTACACTTATTCATGTTTCTATTAAGAACATTATTTAGATAGTAAATTAGTTTCATTATGTTCTGGACATCTCCTATTGGGTCAGGAATCTTATTTGGATATCTATTACTTTATTAATCACATTGGTTAGTGACTAGGATCATCATATTTCAATCTATAGACTCATATAAAGCGAAAATTAGGGATGATAATTTTTAATCACATAACCACATAAAAGGGAGACAATGAAAATTGATCTAATAACTCATAATTAACATTTATTCCCTATCTTACAAATCATTAGGTTTCAATATATATGTTACATTATCTATTTAAAAACATTAAATTTCCTGGGAATGTTTTCCTCTTCTAATGGTTTATAGATATACTTTTAAATTTCAAAATCATATCACCTAGGAGTGTTAAACTCAATGTGCATCAGGTATTATTTATCTCACACCATGTGATGATTAAGTCAAAACCAAATGCATGATTCTTTATATTAAAAATTTGTTCAAAAACTATACCAGATCGAAATCCACATTTACTATGTAGACATCGATTTTATTTCATAAAAAACATAATCTACTTTCTCACAAAATTTAGGAATATTTTCCTATTTTTTTATTTCAAATATTTAATTAACTATCCATTTACAATCCTGATAAATAAATGATGAGTCTTTCCTTTGGTACCATCTATGACAACCCATGTATATTAAATAATTTGTTTTGTTATTTTTTAAATAAATATACATATAGTATGATCCTTGAAGATGGAAATGCCCAGTTTCCTTGAAAAATTATATACAAAACACAATAACATAGACATAGAAACAATGAGATTATTTAATTCACATTACCATTCTTTCAAAATTCTTTATCTCTAATAAAACTGACTGGGATAAGCTGGGGTGATTCAAAATAAAGGGGTGATCTATAATGCTCCGTAAGAAAATTCTATAAGCATGATTTTAGGTAAAATAGTACATATGGTTAAATAGTTATAACGTGATGAAAAGTAGTGATGATAATCAAAATCATCAATACTGAAGCATGGAATACGATAATGATCAAAAGGTAACATAAGAATGTGATAAAAAATTTAAACATGAAATCGTAAACCTATATCATGGTTAACTTTCATGACGTAACAAAATTATTCTGTTTTAATAATATCTTATTCATGATACATGTTATTTCATAAGATAAAAACATGAAATATTATATTAAAGGGATATATAATTCTAGTCCCTGCTGTCAAATTCATTTCATGTACATGCATTTGTGTTTCATAGAGGTTATACAACATTTTTAAATTTTTCATCATATTTAACCATATAATTTTAATGTATGGGTTACTAAAATTTTATTACCCAATAATATATATATCGGTACACACACACACACACACACATATATATATATATATGAATAACCATGAGTGAAAAAGGTGATGGGTTTTCACTTAAAATTTTTTTTCATGGAAAACCTTTTGATACTATTCACAGCAAAACCAGTGTATATTATAATGTATTGAAGGATTTAATAAGTGTTAATTTGGATATATAATAACTTATAAATTATAAGGATAGAATTAGGGATGTTTCTAATCATATTTAAAAATGAAAAATTGGAAATAAAAATTCATAATACAATATAAGTTCCTAAATTATGATTTTGTGGAACGGTTCCCTTACGTTGATTGTGAACATCTAAATGCATGGGAGGTTATTCTAAAGTGCATTGGAACACTATAAGAGGATTAAAAAAATTATATTAAGATTATATTACTTCTAAAATTTGTTTTAGATATGTTTATAGAGATTATGACTAGGTATTTATTGAAAATGAGGAGGAAATTTTATGTACTTTCTAAACATAGGATTTGTACTATATATGATAAAATAACAAAAAAAAATCATACCTTGGTATGAAAAAGTGTAGTGGATATAAATATTTTATAATTATAATAACCATAACCCCTAAATTAATATCAATGGTGATGTATATGTTACTCATGTCTATAAGGAATTTATTTGAAAACACTAAAATTTAATAGACTTTTATAAGGATTTATTTAGGTTTTATAAAAATGACAGAACAACATAAAAAGTATTATTCTAAATGGAAGACATAATTTTTATGTGTTGATATTTTTATAGTTTTTATTAAACCAATTATGGGATTTTTTGATTATATTATATATTCTATATATTTATATCGTCTTTAATTATCAACTAACAATTTTAAATGTATGAAAAGAATAAAAAATTCATCGGTGGATACTTTCAATATGTTCACATAAAAAATAATATCTACATTTTCAAAATTAGTGTATATATATAAAATAATTTAAACTTTTAAATCATAAATAATTAATTGATTAAAAAACACTAGTCTTTATAATGATAAGAGTTTTCTAACACTTTTAAAGATTATATTGGTCTTAATTAAATTATATTACAATTTAAATTAAAGTATATAATTCTTTAATGATAACATTTTATTAAAATGACATATATTTAAAAAATTATTTAAATTATCCAAAAGATTGTTTTAATTAAATATAAATATTATGTAACAATACTATTTTTGTATCCCTATATAGAAATATATTATTAATAAACTAATATATAATTGATTCAGTATATAGAGATAAATAAAATAATTCTCTCACTAAAAATAAAATTCATTATATTATTATTATGGTATAGATACATAACCCCTTATTACATCATTATGCACCCTAAGGGTATTTTTTTGTGATGGTGATGATTTTTTTGGGTGGTTCGGGGAACAAGATTTGGGAAATTATCTCATTAATCCCTATGATCACAGAAAATGGTTATCACTCCGAATTTACACATTGAATCACAACTTGGTCTTAGTCACGGAAAAAATCTAGTTATTTCATCTCCTTAATAAGATTTGTTAAATAGCATTTGTAGGGTACCATCCTCTGGATCAAGGCTATTAAATCTCTTATCTGTGTAAGTTGGATTTTATCATAAACCTTAATATATACTAATAATAAAGATGATTTTTATATTTCTATTTTATAAATGGTTATGGTTATTTATGGTCTTTAAAATATTATATGAAATAGATTATAATGTTTCAAAATAACAAAATAATTACATGTGTTTTCTATAACATCCTTATATAATGAGAAATATCCTCATTTAAAAAATGAATTTCATTTATAAATTATTAGGTTGTAAAAAAAATCCAGATTGAAATATATTCCCACCATCCCTCCCATATAGTAAGGGTCCTAGTCTCACTAAAAGAGAAACAATAGAAGTCAAAATGTCAATTTCAAAAAAGGATTCTTAAAAGGAGGTGTAACTATTAACTGAGTAGTTTCATGTTTATTTTTCATTCTACACCACTCAAATATTCTTTAACCATGATGATATAATAACATATAAAAACTCTATATAATGAAATTTTATTAAAATTTTAATATAATATCATTATGTCTTGATTCCAATCTAATGTATAATGAAATCACTGATCATGAATATGTACGTACTAATATCTATACATAGTTATATGTTTTAGTTTTTATCACCACATAATATAAATGGTTATAATTATGGATTTAATTAATATATATGATTATTATGACATTTTTATTATCATTTAATGATAATTTTTTTCTATAATAACATTTTCATTTGTTGAAAATGACGACATTACTCGTCCATATATATAGAATACCACATCTACAAGGGGATATGAATCATGTTTCAATAATGTGTCACATTATTAGCCAGAAGGATGGAATTGATGAATATAATTGTCATTTATAAGGTAATAATAATAATATTTTTAACAAAATATATTAAATAGAAAATTTATTTTCAAACCAGTATAAATATGTAAATGATATTCATGTGTACATTCGAACTCTTATACCCATGAAATAACATGGTTCATTTTTTCATATCCCCAATTCATGGTTGGTTATAAAATATTATTTAATGTTTAACATGGAAAAAATATCGTTATTAATATTCTAGTTAAGATAAAATAATTCCATCTTTTTCCAGTGTCAATGTAACTACTTTTGGATTATTAATGAAACATCATCAACATTCATAATGTAACATGAAAGATTACAAATCTAAAAAATGGTCATAAATTATAAAAACATGATTAAAAAATGAATAAACATGAAAAATATTACCAATCAAATAAATAACTACTATAATATTTATTTTCATGAAAAAATAAATGTACAGTGCTAGATGATATTTAATGTAATTGATTACTCATCTCAGATTAATTTATGAGATATTCATTCAATTTTAACAATATGTTTTATTTTATGTGGTTTATGAACTAACATTAATATTGAATTTATATATAATTTAATGTAGTTAATTTATTATATAAATTCATTTGAATTTATCTTATTTAATGTCTCTTTTTCCTAAATGTGACGACACAAAGAAGGGCATCTCTACTTAATTGTTTTAAAAAAATTCCTTTGAAAATATTTCTCATTATGTTCTTATTCATCAAATGATTGAATATTATTTTATTTATTTATCAAAGACTAATAACGATAATTTTCATCTAAATTATACTTTATATAAAATTTATTAACATGAATATTTTCATATGTTTTTTCACGGCAAAAATTTGACTTTCGTATATTAGTGTGAAAAGAATACCTTATGTTAAAAAACATTAAAAGAACATATTTTCCCACTATCTTGGTCATTATTTTCCTTAAATAATACATTATATTATTACATTTGTTTTCAATGAATATAATTTTCCTAATATGATGGAATTTTTTATTTAATATGTTATCAATATAAAATGATATTATTATGATGTTTTAAATGAATAGTTTGAATATTATGTAAAACATACTTTCATTTATGACACTCTAATATTATGAATATAATTACATTCTATGGATATAAACGAATGAAACTATACATAATATTACACTAAATTGTTTATGATTACGTTTCTGTGATAATATATTTTGTAAGATAAGAACATTTAAAACTATATATTATTAATTTAAAGGTCTACATCGATTATGTATTGAATTTTTATTAATTTTATTAATATGATGAAATAATTGAATGATTCAAGTTATATTTATCGACCATTATATCCCCTTGATTAATCAGTTAGTCTCATATGAAAAAATATCATGGGTATATGATTTATGCCTACCCAATTGCAAATGATTTAGTAGATCATGGAATTATAGGTATTATTATGATGTATTACAATAAGGACCTGAGGGTATGACTATAATGTCCAAAATTATGCATTCAAATATTATAAAATCATATATTGGTATCAATTTAATTATTTATATTTTTACACTTATACATAGTTAATTTTCTAGTTATTGGTGGTTTTTGATGAAAATTTTTTATTTCGTAAGATATGAAAAAGAACATTAATTTAAAATACATTTTTTGAAATCATACGGGTTGAAGGATTGTTTTTATGGAAAATATATATTTTTTTCTAGGAAAAAATCATGAAATATTAGTCTTCCTTTATTATTTATTGTGATTTTTATTTTGAATAACATTGGGAAAAAGATGATTTCAAGGGTAAGTGGCATTTTAAACAGAAATTCTATTTTGAGAATATAAAAATTTGATTATGGATTTTGGTAAATTTTGAAATGAATAATGAGTTATATTTCATTTTATATATATTGGTGATATTTTTTTGGTCATACAATTAATTATAATGTTTTACATAAGAAATAAAGATGGGTAGGAACTATTGCAACAACTGTCATTTATATTGTTGTCCTTTATTGATGAAGTGAAAATATTTTGAATTGAAAAATGAGTTTTAATAAAATATTTGTATTATATGAATAAATTGAACTTGAGTAAATATTAAAAATTTGTATTATTAGGGTATGATAAGTAATATATTTTGGTGATTCCAAAAAAATATAAAATGAAACAATACACTATATGTATTATTATTAAATACATCACATAAAACATCTAATTAAAAAGGTATGGGGTGTCAAAAAATTCATTGTGGTTCTTATATAATTAATATTGGGAAAGATTAAATATTGATGGATTCAGTAAATTATGATATATTAATAAATAAATATATAAAAAAAATATATATATTAAATATGATTTCAAAATGATCATTTTTATAGAAAATAAAATTCTATATATTGATGTTAAGAATATATAAAAGAAATAAAAACAAGTTATTGATGGGATGTTATTATACTACATTTTTTATGGTGGTATATCAGAATTTAGAAAGAGGATATGTAATTTATCCATTTCAGAACTAAAATTATATTAAATATATGATTCTCATAGATCAAATATCTTTATACACTATGGTCGAATGAAAACGTATTGTGATTTTATGGAATAATTTTCATGGGATAATATAAAATGATAAATTTATGACTATGTATTATAATGACTAGTTTTGAGATTGGTAAAGGCTATTATAAAACACCATAAAAGATTGATGTAATATTTACCTACTAATATGTTAAAATGGGAAGATATTATTTTGAGAATTATCTCTATATTTAAAAAAAAACTATTTAATAGAAAGATCACATCGGGGTTATTAATTATCTATAAACCATTTCAACACATTTCATCACTATATTTGTATGTATACCTATTGAATTACATATAAATATCTATATTTGTAATGTTTTGATAAATCATAGTGTTCCACATTAAATTTTATCATATCATGAGAGATTTCTTACAATGAAATTTTGGAATAATATTTTGAAGGATCTTGACACATAGCTTTAATTGATCCAAAAATATCATCATAAGACATATAAACAATATAAAAGTAATATTAAAACAATATAAGACATTTTCAAGACGTTCCCACTAAAATTTAAATGTACATTATTTTAATATTTACCATTGTTGTAATATTCATGTAATAATATCCTCTATTAGAACATTAAAATGGAACCATATGAAGCATTTTATGAAAAAATATATATTTTGAGAAATTTATGGGATGAAGTCTATGAAAAGAAAATTTTAGGCATAGAACATGATTAATAGACAATAGAAATGTTAGATGTAATCAAAGGCATATTAAAGAAGCTAAATTTAGTAAAATAAGATATATTGATAAAAAATGTATGTATTTAAAATTTCATGTTAGGGATCATGCTTTTTTAAACTTATAAATACAAAATGTTTTTATAAGATTTAGAAAGAAAGGTAAACTATAAATTAATTGCAAGAGGCCTTTTCAATTTTGAGAATGAATTGGATTTTTGCATTATCATTTAAAAATTACACAATTCCTCTATAATCTTCATGACATGTCCCATTTCTCATTATTTATAATGTAGAAGAGAGGCCCAATTATTTTTTGACATCAGAGGTTATAGATATTGTAATTCATTTACATTTTTTTGAATATATTATCCATATTATTGACACTGGAGATCATGTGGTGTAGAATCAGGTGACTCTGTTATTGATGTATCATTTGAGAAGTCTCTTAATAGAAGTGGCCAAGTCGGAACATGATAATTTTTTATAAAGAAACACCTATACCAAATCATAATTGTCATTATATAAATATTTAGGATGAATGTTTTGAATGTTATATGATTATATCACATGATATTCAATTATAATATGTTTTCTATTCTTTTTAAAGAAACAATAATGTAATTCTAATAAAATCAGTCAATAATATTATTAAAAATATTAAGAAGAATGTAATACAGTTTAACTAATTTCATTTCATTTTTAATTTTACCATGTCATATTTATCAATATGTTAATTTATGAGTTTTAATGAAATAATTGATTTTTGGGGTTGAAAGCAAAAAAATCTATTTTATGAAAATTATCAAATTTTTTAGATTATAATGATACAATAATAATGTTATGATAAAGAATTTTTTCACAGAAAAAATATTAAATCAAGAATTAATAATATATATATATATATATAATGTTCATCTTTTAAATATATTCTTAAAATGTTTGTAATCTATGTAATGTTTTTCATTTAATGAATTCTATTTTTTTATATTAGACAGGTATATAAATGGTTTATTTCGATTTGCTATTTTTCTTAAAAAAAATAAGTCTACATCGATCAAAAAGAAGATAATAAATACCTTAGGAATAAATATTATACATTATTTTACTATAATATCATTTTTGTAAAACAATCATTTTTCTAAAAATGATTTTCATTACCTTTTCAAAAAATGAATGAAAAGAAATTTTTAATACTTATAGAAGTTTAATCATGTAAAAAAAACAAATATTCAAAATCAATATAATTAATATTATGTAATATGGTCAATGTAATTTTTTACAAAAATTAATTGTAACTATGGTCAATATATATCAAAATTATTAAGGGTAAATGAGTCAATAGGGTTCAAAATATAGGTACAATGATTCAATATATAAAATAATTCTAAATCCTAATTTATGTTTTTATTAAAAAAATTCCTTAACCATTTTTTAATTTATGACTGTTTTGAGACACCAATAATTAGTAATTAAAATATTTTAATATAATTTTACCAGTATTTACATGTTTTCCACCAACCTCACTTATAAAAGAGAACCCCACTAATATATTATCAAAACTAATTGAGAAACATAGCATGACTAATACTTACCCAAATTCCTTCCCAACATACCTCTCCATTTCTGAATGATACTTGTCTCACCAAATGAAAAATTCTCTAACAAATAAGGCATATAATAATGAATGTTATCAAACAAAGATTTAGGTGAGTTGAATTTTTTTCAAGTTACACTCCTCAGAACCCTCCTCCAAAGTAGCAACAACCATCTTAAAATAATTATAATAGTATATTCACAATAATGGGATGATATTATCTTAATTTAATAACTATTTCACATTTTATTTTCATAAATTATAAAAATAAAACATCATCGACCAGTATGTAAATACTACCATCACCACTTTGAAATGGAATTCTCCTTTCATCAAAACTATACATAGATGGTTATAAATATATAACAATGTAATATATAACAATTTAAAATATTATTATTATTTTATAAATTTAATATATCATATACTTTCTCACCATTCAATCTATTGGAAAATGATAACATTATTCATGTGTATGGGTGGAATACCACATATATGAAGCAATGTGATATTTTTATCTCTTCCCAAAATGAATGTATGTATATATAATTATATATAATGAATAAAACTTTATTCATGAAATTAATGACATAATAATGTTTATGGAACCATTTCATAGATAATTTAATAACCCACTATATATATATATTAAATTTTTGGTCAACTAACTAAAGAACCTTAAATTGTATATTTTATGGGGAACTATACAGTGAATATATGTCTATTGATTATAAGATGACATATATTGTTGAAAATGGTTAATAAGATTTTATCTTAGAAATATATATTAATTATATATTTGATTTACTCTAGTTATTAGGTATGGTCTATTTTTTTCTCTGTTTAACTCTTGTGAGGTTCTAGAGTCTTTTTTGTGATGGGGATTTAAAATTTGAATTATTGGATAAAACAGTCATGGGAAATGGTTAGTTATAACAATTTTTAAATCATGTGATATCTCTCTATGATTTCCTATAGTGATTTTAAATGTATGATAATATTTTTTTATAATATTACAAGTAAATATAAAAACTATTAGTGATGATGGGTTTTAGTCAAGTGGTTGTTTTATTCATGAGAAACGTTTTTCAAATGATGAATCTATTACAAAAAATATTTTTAATTGGGTATCCAAGTGACCGTGGATACCACACTGATAGTGCATATTATTTCTTACCATGTGGAATAACTAAGCTACTTCATCCAAATTTATTAATTTAAACCATGATGTCCTTGTTAAATTTTTTCTCTAATCACCTCTTAAACCAGCAATAGTTTAAATAAGGATGTTTGTGATTATCTATAAGGTTATCAATTGGATTTATATTTTTAATAGACTAACCTATGTCCACAAATAATTTAACATGAATTGGTTTTCCAAAAGGCATGAAGAGTCTTCTAAATCGCCACGAGCTAGCGACAATCACTAGGGTATCATACAATGATCATGAAAATTATTTCACATTCATTGGCCATATTATATGATATAAATAAATAGTTTATAATAACATATAAAAATGATAAATCATATATCAAAACAAAAAACCAAAAAGTTATATCATACAAACTATATAATTAGGTTTATATAAAAAACAAAAAAAATGTAATGTTAAGGGAACAAGTGGATGATATCCATATAATACAGTTTTAGAGATTTATATGGTATTATGAGTACATGGTCCTATTTTATGTCCTTACTAATTCTCCATTGGTATATATGGATTAGAATAATCATATATTCCATTAGTTCTTAGAATCATTCTTTGTTCTTTTTTATGGATAACATTTTTTATTCCAGATTAGAGTATGATAATGCCAATAATTTTAATATTATCCTTGGGATCTTGATAGAAAATCATCTCGATGAAAATATATTCAAATTAATGTTCTATATTAAATAGATGAAATTTATGGGCAATGTGATTACTGACATAGGTGTCTCAGTGGTTCCTAAATTGATTTGGATAGTAAATTCATTATTGAATCCCAAAATTGTGTTAGATATATATATCATCATGGGATTGGATCATTATTATAGGTACTTTATTTGAATCATATCTAATCATACATGTATGGAAAGTATGAGAAAGAAATATATAATCGGGCATACATACATGGTCTCTGTGATTACATACATAGGTGTCTTAGTGGGAAGAAGCTTCATTTTTATCATGGAGATGAATGTTAACTGGAGGAGGGATATATCTTAACTTCTTAAACTGACAGAGACCATATATACCTTGAAGATGAGATACAAGGAGACTATGGGTACCTTATCATACACTTACAAGATGACCAAAAATGTGTTTTCAAAAAATATGAGAAGAAAGCTAAGACAAAATAGATAGTTTTCATGACTATGAGTAATGAAGAAATTGTAGGTCATACCTAGAGTATAAGACCTAGAGAATGGGGTGTCCATGAATTACATGGTAGTCACCCTTAAGAGTTCTATGACTTTCCATCCATGGGAGACATGTCCATATGATGATTTAAATGGTGAAGCATTGGATTTTCTTATAAATTCGATGGATTATATTGTGGAGGTGGCTCTTGATATCAATTCCACATAAATATAAGCTAGATTGATGATGGAATGGTTGATATGCATTGATATGAATGGTGAGTTGTTTTCTTGGATCAAAAAGAAATATTTTATACTGATAATAGGATTCAAAAAATGGAATGTCAAGATAGAGGAGTGCATCCCAACATGTGACAAGTTATATTATAAATCTGAAGAGCTTATAAAATTAGTTCCAAAGACAAAGGTAACAATGCTATAGTAGACATCATTTAGGGAGAATCCTTATAATATTATTAATCTCCTTTTCATTGAGTTTGTGATATATTATAATTGTTTTTCAA
The DNA here is from genome assembly GCA_963277665.1 of Viscum album. Classification (NCBI taxonomy): domain Eukaryota; kingdom Viridiplantae; phylum Streptophyta; class Magnoliopsida; order Santalales; family Viscaceae; genus Viscum; species Viscum album. The sequence continues at coordinate 163,938,960 of OY728151.1, forward strand.
CCTGGGTAATCATTTATGCCATCTCAAATTCTTCTTTAAAAGGTTTTTCATAAAGAAATATATTTTTCAGTCAATTCAGATAACACATGATAGGAAAATAGGACAGTAATATTGTTATTTATAATAATTCATTAACCATGAAATATATCTCTATGAATTTTAGTAGATATTTTCAAAGATTTCTATATTTTTTTTCTGATTCTACAATTCTCCAAGAATACCGTATTAGAGGATGGACTTTTTATAGAAGATGTATTACAACTGGGCTCAGTTTTTCAAACTACTTACCTATTCCTAGGAATCTTTATAAATTATTTTTTTTCAATTTAATATGGATCCACTACTTTTGTTTCATGGATTATCTAACCAACTGGTATAACTAGGAGACCAACTATGAATTTCTTAAAATAAAAATTACACATATACCTATATTCATATTTAATTACAATCACCTCATAATCCCTCATTTAGTGAACCTAGACTATAATTACACTCTATATTATTCTCTATTTGACTACTTTAGGATCCTCAATCTCTTTGTTTGGATATAATTATGTTATGTTATGTATTTATTTCATTTTATCTTTTTTCTAGATCTATCAATAATCACTATTCTCTTTGATCTATTGTAAAATTATTTGTTCATTTATTTTTTGATCAACTTTTTTATGGGAAAATATTGAAGTCTCTCTTAGATATAAGCTTGTGAGGGATAGATCAATTCATTACCCATCACTAATATTTATGAAATTAGGTATTTATCATTCAAAAGGTAGGGGTCTTTATCCTATAGTACATAACATTTCATGACTTATTTTCTTATTGTTTCTTTTCAGTTTAGTTTTGGAAATTCAATTTGGAATGATATTTTTTTATAGTTTCAATGGAATTTATTTTTAAAAAAATTTCATTGAAAATTGGATGTTATCTACATCATGATAATGTCCCTAGTTAGAATATTTCTATTATTGAGATGGGGATGGTTGAATTAGTGATACCTTTTCATCATGTTTTATTTCAAATGAAAATCCATGGCCTCAGGTTAAGGATTTAATCCCCTCTTAAAAAAAATTCAAATGAAAATCCACAGGAAGTAAATTATTTACAAGGATACCTATTTAATAAGAATAACTGTATCATTTTTATTGTTTGGAAATTATCTAAAACTACACAATCCACTAGAAAATAATCATTTTCTGTTGAATAAAATCGGTAATATATAACCTTTAACTCGTGTAATACTTTGTAAACAATACAATAGTTTTTATGCTCCCACTTAGCATAATGTTTTTGAAACAACACATTTTACCTATTCTTCATTCCAACATCAACAAATATATAATTTTCAAATAAATTATTTAATTTCTTACCCAGAATCATGTATAAGCTATAATTTCATTGAAAAAAATTAAACATGATTCTCCCAATACTATTCTCTAAGGCAGTTCATAAAATTTGAATTTTCTATATGATAAATTTTACTTTGTTAGAATGTTATAGAGTCAATTTAGCACTCCTTCTTTCTAAATCCAAAAATCACAATATAGAAAATCTAGTTATGATTATCCTTCCTGATATGATGACCATCAGAATACAAATACAAGAAACATCTATTAAATAGCTTAATATGATAACAAGAAGAAAATTATAAACAGCTAAATACAGTGACCACTGAATATGATGATCAATTGAATAATGTCGCGATTGTGTATCCTCACTAGTCCCTTTAATCCAATGATAACTTATCAACACAAAAAAATATACAAATTTAATTCTCTACATAGAAATTAAAATATTCTCTCTCTTTTTGTGAACAAAACTTCTATCATCCAAGTAAAAAAATTTAATATATTTGTTTCTGTAATAATCGGTGACCTATGCGAGGTTTTGGTAGGAATATCGAACACATTCCAGTTCGACCAAATTTACAAAAATATTTATTTCTCTGAAATTTAAGTTGCATTAATGATTTCATTAACTCTTCTTATATCTTCTTGATTTTTATCAAATATTCTCCAAAACATTATACCTTCATCAGAAATTATTTTTCAAATGCAACTCTACTTTCAATTCTCCATTGTGATTACAGAATACGATTCTCCCCTTAACAACACATCCAACACACTCAAGTCTAATTTCAATTCCAATATTGATTCCATTATTACGATTCTACATTATTTATGGATGAAAAAAATAATAAATAGCTATTTATCGTTCTTTTTGATGATAATATAGTATCTATTCCGATATGATGGAAGTTAAACCAATTGAATAAAAACCTTTTACAGTAATTCTTAGATTTAATATCTCTTCTCAATATGGTACCCATCATCTTCATTCTCTAATGAGTTATATCTTTTGGAATTTGGTCTTACTAAAAACTCGTACCTTTGATTTCTCACATTTTTCACAAGTCTACCCATTCTTCAAATTTCAAAATCATCATTTGAAAATTCATTCAACAAATAAAAATATTTCATAAAATAGGGGATTGACCTCAGTAATTACTCTTTTCATTATATTTAATTTAATTATGTTACTATAAGTCAATAAATATTATTTTTACTTTGATTAATATGATTCTATATCGAATATGATGGATCGTTTCAGCAGATTCAACTTTATTATCTCATATATTTCATGATCATTACCTTGTATCATGACATACTTGATGAACTTTAATGCATTAAAGATTGGTTTTAGAATCATCTGAATATCAATGTAAATTTTTATAGATTCCAAAACACCAGAAACCAAAATTCTTTTAAATATATCATAAATAAAATTACCATAATTCAACGAAACTAAATAAGTTATACATGAATCTAATATAGAAAAATTAAAAATGTAGAATCTTTTCTCATTCTATCCAGAAATAATCAATAAGAACATGATTCATATAATATCTTTCACTCCCCATTTGGTTCATATAGATTACCTCACAAGCATTCTAAATAATCATGATTTTTGGATAACTCTAATATCATTAAAGATTCATCTAATTTATTTTATCATAGTCATATAGACTCTGATTCTCCACCAATACGGTCAATCCTTTCATAAATGATTTAGAGTCAATCGGATGACCCTTTACATTTAGAATGATTCTTTATTAATACGACGGAAATTTTAAGGCATCATGAGTCTAATTCATTTGAATATTTAGCTTAGTCCAAATAAAATAAAATGTTTGGTGATTTTACATTATTTTTTATTAAAATTTCGTGATAAAAAAATATAACATATTTAAAAAATAACATTAATCATTAGATTGGTCTTAACAAACCCATTTTTATTTCGTTTCCAAACATGTTCCATAAATCCCTGAACTTTTAATCCTCAAGATATGGATTTATTATCAACAATTATCTAACTCTGTGATCTAACTCATTATAGGAAACAATAATCATTTATAGGAAAACCAGGATGTACATATAAAGTGATTATTAAAACTTCCCAAAATTTTAATTTCATTAGACATTATTCTTCATCTTATTAGCCTTAATAGAATAAAAAATTATCATATAAACAATTCAAAAAATTGTTAGAATAGTTATCCCACATTCAATGTTGAATTCACATCGTACCAACAAATCCCCATTTTTCATGCATTAAAAAGGATAGATTATTGAAACAATTCATTTATCCCCCTTCAAATCCTTATCCAAATGTAATATGAGAGAGGGTATATAAAAAAATATGTCAAAGTTTATGGAAATGTGGTTTGATTTTCATGTCCAACCTCTAATTAAAAATGGATTCTAATAGTAATGATTTTGTTAAAAAGTAAGTAACTCGTTTGGTTGTTGGAACATACTATAACATCAATTCATTCTAATACACATTCTCTTTGAGGAAATTATATTTGATATCAATTTATATTAAATGATATTGTTCAACAAGATTCCAAGTGACATTCATAGTACTTTTATTATCACTACCCAAGAGAAAGTGTAACATCACATAAAAAAGTAAATATTCAAATTGAGTTTTCATCAACATAGGTTGAATAGAGTATTGAGAAGAAGAAACATACTCAGGATCATCTATATTAAAATTTACATTATTATATTTCATTGAATGCCAACTAACCCATTTTTTCATGAAGATTACTCTACCAGATGTGTATCTTTGGTTATAAACATTTCATTCGAAATCATTATTTAAATACCCAAATAAATCAATAAATTCTGATATGTCATGTGTGATTCTGAATATTTTTTTCCATTTAGTGTATCTAAGAACTATTTTTATATTATGAAAATTTTAATCTTTAGGTTAACTTATAAATATAAAATATAAATAATGAACAAAAAATTGTAGGGTCTTGAGGAATTTAAATAAAAAATACATCTAATCACCATCCAAAATTATTTCAGATCAACTTCATCTCATTCTAAATATTTTCCAACATGGTTCCCCTTAAAATCAATGTGGAAAAAGGTTTTCGTTTTCCATACCGAACCATATAAGAAGTTCGTTTGAATAATATTCTAATGAAATAAAAATATGTTTCTCTCTTTGTAATATTTTAATCCCAAGAAAGTATTTCATTACCCCATCATGTAAATTTCAGATAAATTTTTTTATCTATTTATAAAATATTTCACAACTTCCTTCATCATTCCCAACAAATATATAATCACTAACATAAACAATTATGATTCGAGAATACTGTTGTCTTTATCTAACATAAATATTATTATCAACTATTACATTCCTAGTACTCAACTTCTTTATTTGAGTATCCAATATTTAATACAATGATCTCAAATAATGTTTCAACCTGTATAGTTATTTCTTCAATAGATACACATAACATCCATATTTTGAGACAATAATTCCACAAGGTGGTTCAATCTAATTTTTTTTATCAATATCAACATTGAAGAATTAGGAATTAATATACATTTGAAAGATCTTGTAACTTCATTGTGAAAAAATTACATGAAAAATTATGATTTTTTATAATCTGGAAACTGATGAAACGGTTTCATAAAAATCAATAACTTCAATTTGAGATTAACATTTACCCACTAATCATTATTTGTTTTTTATCACTTCACCTTCATCATTCAGCATGTTTCTGAAAAACTATTTTGTACCAATATTGTTTTTATTTTCTGGCATGGGAATGAGTTCCAATATATCATTCATTTCAATTAGATCTAGTTCTTTATTTATTTCCTAAAACCATTCTGGATACTCAAAATCTTATTTCACATCGTTCATCATCACATTTGATTATAAAGAAGTGTATTAAATAACATTTTTTTTCTTCTTGTTTGAACCTTCTGCTTTTTATTGCTAATTATATACTAAGATTCTACTTATTTATTCATACCATGATTATATTTTTGAGTATATTTTTCATCATTAGAAATATTTGAGTTAAATTTCATTGAATAATATTACAATTGACAATATCCTTGTCATAATTGTTATAGAACCTTTCCAACTCAAATTATTTTTCAACTCTAATGTGGTTTTCTACCTCGGATATTTCAATGAATTTCACAAATATTGAATAAAAAATTATTCATGATTCTTCATTGAATCTTCTATATCCTCTTATCTCTAGATAATATCCAAGAATGATACCATCTTCACATTTAAGATAAAACATTCAAAAGATTCCACCATTCTTATTTATAAAGCATGGACATCCAAAAATAGTAAACTGCTTAAAATTTTGAGTGGTGATATAAACCAATTCATATGGATTCATATTTGAGATTGGTCTATAGAAACATCTATTTTAAATATACACAATATTACTCATGGCTTTCCTCCAATAGTAATGAGAAAGACACTATTCAACAGACACAGTTCTCCCCATTTCCACCGAACACGATTTATTTCTTTCAGAAACTCCATTTTATTGGGGAGTATATAGAGAAATGTATTAAATCTTAATTATACGAATCTAATGATAAATATTAAACTCTTCACATCCTTATTCACCACTATAATCATTTATCAACTTCTTAACTGAATTTTCACGTTCATTCTCATATTTCCTTGAGAAACATTTAAAAATGATTGAAACATATGATTTAAGTTTCATATAAAAAACATAAGTAATGAGAGTAAAATAATCAGTGAATTTAATGAATTACTTTTTTATATTTTTCAATTTTTTTATTGGAAAGTTGACATTAGAATGAATTATCTCCATGGGTTGTTTTTAACAAATATCATCATTTTTATGCTTTGAATTTTTGATATTTTCTTTTCTAGAAAATAGTGAGACAAAAATATATTCATCATGAAAAATTAGGAAATAATTGAACACTATTTATATTTGAAAGTATTCTCATTTTTCTTTGGCACATGTTTCCCAAAATTTTTTCCACAATTTATTCTCTTCCACCATACTTAGATAAAAAGAATTATGTACTTCACCATACTGAAACAAATTCCTTTCATGTTTTTTGGAATACTATAACTATATTTCCATCTTCTTAAACATTACCAAAAAAATTATTTTTTGAAGATATATTTTTTACCCTCATCACACAATAGTGTAACACTTAGAAAACTATTTTTCAACCCATCGACTCACAAATCATTTTCGGGTTTCAACTATTCTTTTTCAATGATTTATGATCCAACATCTTTGATTATCAAAGATTCATCATTGAAAAATATTACTATTTCCACATTAAAATCAGTCAGAATTTTCAAAAAATTCAAATATCATGTCATATGATAAGAACAACAACTACCAATATTCCAGGTTCATTGTATTTTTGTAGCTTTCTAATTGATTTAAAAAACATTCTTTTTCTGGTTCCCTTTCATTCAACACATATAGCTTAAGATAATTTTTATGATACATTTTTTAGGAAAGAAACTATTTTATACATCCTTTTGAATGTAGTTTAGTTTGTTCACACCATACTCAAAAATATTCCAATGGATGGAACATATTTTCAACTTTCACACCAACCATCTCATGTTTCTATAAGACAACATTGCCTAAATTCTTCTATAGATGGAATTAATTCCCCCTCAATATTCATAAACTATGGAGTAATAATAATATTGTTGGTTAAAAGAAAAAATATTTTCCATATTTCCAAATCCACCACAATACAAGAAGTTTCAATAGAAAGATATGTTTCCTTTAAAATATTCATACTGACCTGAATTGTGAAAATGTATCTCGAATAACCTTATCTTCACTATTTTTTGAGACCTAAACCTTTATTATATAATAAAAACATTTATTTTTTTCATATTTATAAGAATAAAATGTATTATAAATTCATTATGATTCATAATTTTTGGGATCATTTTTGGATGTAAGGTATTTTGAGCCCTATGAATTTCCCACAATGACGGTTTTTTATAAAAAAATAACATTACTAGATTTTCTATTTTCATAAACAATTCCATCTATATAGTAAACCTTTGAAGGTAACACTTGTTTATTATTTTTAGGATTCTTCTTTTAATAACCCTCACCCACTTCAGAGAAAGATTTAATGAAACTTGTATTTTTATTTTAATCTTTAGAAATCCTTTTTGGATATGTTACAACTCTTCTTATTTTAATTTAGCTTCACCTCTAAATGTTCATTATGATTATTTTCATTATTGAGATATTTTTTTAGATCATAAATTTCATTCACCAGCTTCACTATATATTATAAAAAACATTCTTGATTTCTAGTTGAGTTATATTCATTTTCCAACTATTGTTCTTTCATTTCATGCCATGTGATCTTTCATAGATATTAATTCAACACTTATTTCAAATAGAATTCCACATGAGTTTCTTTTTATTTGGAAGTACTTATTAGGAATTCATTATCATTCACTATTTCAATAAGAGAATTCTCAATGCCATATTTAACAAAAATTTCAAATTTAGCACTACTACCTCCTACTTCTTTATCTTCAGATAAGAAACAAATTCTATTGGTTTTGAAATTTTTTCTATATTTCTCCATGAAATAATATTTTTATCTACATATCTAATTCTTTTATGATATTATTGGTAAAATTTATTTATCATTAGCATTTCTTATTTATTTACTTGAGTAAAATTAACTAAAAAATAAAAATGGTTTTACATTCAAAACATTAAATGGGATGTTTCACATTGTATTTACTTGTACCCCATTTAACATTTTAAATAATAAGGATAAAATATCATCAAATATGATTCATACATAATTTTCAGAATCAAATTCACCAAATTAATCTTTAATAATAAAATAATTTTACTTTTCCTTCTCAGTATCCTAGATATTTATTTCTCTATCAACTATTATTTTTCTTCTAATTTATTTCACCATTATAATTTAAAATGTAATGAGAGTTCTATGAGAATAATCTAGAGATAATGTTTCAGGATATTTTTATTCTAGTGACGAAACTTTTTCATCAATCTAGTGCAGAAATACTGTAAAAATAATTTGAACAACTATAGAATCATCATACCATTCACCAAGACACAGGATAGTGTTTACAATGTCATTCACCCTGATAATTAAAAGGACTTGGCCATAAAACCTTACATAATCATTAATTAAATGAATAATTTACATAGAGGATCTCTTCAGGTTTAGAGTTTTATAGAATTAGGACATAACTAATACATCTTTAAAGATTACAAAGTAGACACATATACTATGTTTCAATAAAATAAAAACTATTAAAAAGAAACTTGTCTAGTTCCATGTTTTAGATAGAATGTCTTTCCTTGATCTCATACATGACATTATTCATCTTCATGTCCTATGGAAAACATTTCAAAAACTTGGGATGAGCATAAAAATCCCTGTAAAAGATACACAAAGAAATAAAACTATTAGTTTTTCAAAACCATAAGTAAACCATGAATACATTATCAAAGTAATACTTATAACCTTTACGAAGTAGTAAAAACTCTTAAATAAATAAAATATCCCCACTTATCATTTGTAACAAAAATATTACCATAAACCCACATAAAGAACACATAACATATTAATGTAACATGGGACATAAACAAACATAAATGGAATAACCATACGGTCAACTTCCACACATATCATTACATGGAATAGCCTTAAGGCCGACTTCCATACCCAATGCATTGGAGGTTATAATGTAACCACCCATCCCGGTATTCACAGCACCACCTGTCATACGGTTTATCACATAACCACCCGACAAATGACCATGTACCATTAGAAAATCATAATACATAAAACAAATATAATGGAAAGAAATCATTTCCACATTTCAATCACAATACATCAATTAAATATACTGACATAAAAAATCCATTATCAAAACAATTTCCATATCAAAATAAATAAGAGAGTATATTGCATTTATTTTATTTTAAAAACATTACAACTTGTTGATGAAGCTAAGGATCAAATAATACTCCCAGCGACAAAATGGACGTTTTCACCGCGTATGATAATAATAAACACACTTCTTGTCATTTAGTAAAATGATTCGTACAAAAAATATTCCATTTGAATAAAATTAAAATTAATTTTTTTTATATTGAGTATAAAATGATGCCTTTTATTATAACAAAAATATGCCTTAATGAAAGGAGATTGAGACAAATTCCCTTAGAAAGTCGGTATCCTTAGATTAACGATAAATCAATTACATAATTATGTGTGAAAAATATAAATACACACAATATAAGAGGATATTAAGTATAAAACAATCAATTTTCATCCACACATATTCATAGTATGACATAATCAAGAAGTAGAGGTTTAACCCAAAGAATTGAAATTGGGTTAATAAGTTCCCTTACAGAAATTCGACAGCCTAACGACATCAATTTAAAATTCCGAAAATGAGATGATGTGAGTTAAAAAAGGGTATCTCATCACTTGGTCATATCATTTACAGAAATAAGGATATATAAGAACATATCCCAACATAATAATATGTACAATAAAAGACCTAACAAAAATAAGTATTTTAAAAGGAGGAGGGTGAAAGGTTCCCTTACCGACTTGGGTATCTTTCAAAACCTACACCCCATGAATGAAAAACTATACAAAATTGATTTAAATACACATAAAAGAAATTATATTACACAAATAGTATAATAATAGGAAGTACATATACAACTAAAATGAAATGGTGGTAAATGTAGCATAAATCTCATGGGAATAAAAGTGAGATGAAAAACCCCTTACGAAAACTCGGCTGCATAATGGCGCCACTTAAAACATCCAAAAAATGGATTTGTGGATCAAATAGGGCCTCTCATTATATGAACATAAAATATAAAGAATGAGGAATATAAAATAACATCTCCTAACATATGAAATATGATCTTAAAAGTAATTACATAAAAGAGAGTACTTAAAAAGAAAGAGAGAGGTAGGATCTCTTACCTCATGTCCGACTTTTCTTGTTCGTTTCTTTATATTCCCGAATAATAAAACTTTGTCAATTTATAATTTCTTAAGGACCTCCTTTAAAGATTATTATTCAGTTCATATCACAGAATATAAAGTTATAATAATTGGATAATAATTTGAGTTCATATCAGACGTTTTTGTCGATGTTCGGTACATGAGTCAAAATTGAACTAGTTGGAAAAGAATTTTCCATGTAATTATATGTAAATAATCTCCAGAATAGTATTAATGATTTAAATATCATATATATCTAGTATATATTCATTTTATACTATTCCATAACATTTGTAAATGAAAAATGAAATGCACTGTTCATGGAGACGGTAGGTAGTACATATGCATGATCGCTGCTTTCATTTCTTTGTCATATTAATGGAATTAAAACTAAATTATAGATATATATAATATAATTCCAGAATTATATACATAATTTTGATGTAATATATGACATATATATCCATTATATATATGTAGTTATAATAGTTCATAAAATTTGGAGATAAGAAATGAAATGTACTGTTCATGGAGACGATAGGTCATACGTATGAATGAACGCTACTTTCATTTCTATTTTAAACTTTAATGGAATGAAAAAATAATGATACATAGTTATATTATAATATAATATAATATAATATATAACATCGTTAAATTCTTCCTTTATACATCCCACATATGGTATTAACGATTCAAATCACTTTGAGGGGGCGGTAGTCGGCACTTCCAAAAATGAAATTATCGTTTTTACCCATTAGGGAAACCATAAAGGTATGGAATAAATGAAAAATACAGAAGTAGAAGGAATACAAAAAAATAATTTATATATCATATATAAATACAGTGACATCCTAATCGCCACCATGAGAGGTGTTAAAAGAACATGGAACAATCATCATTTCGTGAGCCAGTAATTCACCACCCACAAAAAAAGAATGTTCATTAACCATTAGATGGAGGTGTGTATGAGTGTAGCTCGAATCATCCTCATAACAGAATCTTAGTTTTTTTGAGATACTGGTGTTATTACAAAATAAAGGAATAAAATGAGTTTAGTGGGTTGGATAAGCAAAACAAAACAAAAGAACATAAGAGAATACATTATCATCAAATCGGATAACTCTTTTTGATCTGAGATCAAAGGATTCCTTTGAAAGACTTCATCCCAAAGTAAGGCTTCAAGAATTAATAGAGGGATTTTAAGAGACAATATGATATGATGTTGGTCATGCCAAAGGCTTGAGATGTGTGGGTAAGGGGGTAGAGGTGGGGCCTTTTATAAGAGGGATGACGGGAACTCTTAGAAAGTCATGAAACATCACTTTATATTAAAATGTGTTATTTGGATTTTAAAGGTCCCAAAAAGATATATATAGAGGATAAGGTGATAAGGGTTCTAAATCCACCCATCAAATATCTGTTTGACATGGGTATGTCTTAGATTTTACATAATCTTTTCATTTTATTCAAATCGATCATTAATGAGGTAATCGCTTCATAATCACGGTGTCATAAATAAATTAATTTATTTAGTGTATAAAAAATATAAACAAACTTCTATGATCTAGAAAATCGTTTTATCATTCCAATTATTATTTATAGACAAAAATATGACTTGTATATCCCCAAATAAAAATTGTTTTAGTAAAACAATACATGTTTGTGACATTTTTATTTTAACTTTAAATAATAAGTTATTAATGTCTTTTCCTTACCCAAGTGGCTCTATGGGGTCCCCAGGCTGACCCATGGATGTTCTTGGTCGGACATGACTCATCCAATAAGGGTAGGAAATGTGTAAAGGAAATTTCATATTATTATAACATTATATTTACCTTAAATTACACAAATTACCTTTAATCGGGATTAATAAAACCTAAAAGATTCTATTCACCAAAAAATTATTTTAATCCCATTGAACCATATTTTACATCCTAATGACAACAATTTATGTCATATTTTTTAAAATAAAATCATAGTAGTTGTAAGGTTTCATTTAAATGAAAAATCACTTTTTTAACTACCACTATGTGGTTTCACTATTCATTAAAAATTGAAGTTTTTCAGAAAAATACAAAAAATTCACCCTAAGATATATTTGATATTATGAATTCAAAAATGATGTCTATTTTACAAAATTAAAAACAAATAAGTTTCATTAATTAATTTAATAATTAATTCCCTCTATCAAAAACAAATACCATGTTTCAAAGAAACAATATCTATTAAAAGATTGAAACTAGTTTAGTCTAATTTAAATGAGAAATTAATTCCAATAAACTCCATTTGATTAAATGGTAAAAATATATTCTAATTTCACTTTATAAAAAATTCAAAATATGATCTAATCATATAAATTAATTATATTAAAAATAGGTTTTGAATTAAAATACAACATTTTTCACTTATTCATTAAAAATGAACATTATCGAAAAAATAACCAAAACATACACAAAGTAAATTTTGATGTCTTGATTATAAAGAAGGACTTTATTTGGTCATATATAACAAATAAATTTGTCAAAATGAGAATTTAAAAATGGTTTTCCATCAAAAGGCGGTTAATCGACCTTTTAAAGAATATTAGAATATCTGCACTTAAAATTGGATTCATTCGCATTTTACTCCTCTAACATTTATTGTAAAAATGTAAAAATATTTGACAAACATATATAATAATTTTTTAGGTAGTTCTGTTCATTCCCTCAATTACAATGTCTAGGCCTTAACTACCATTTAAAATTATATTATTTTATTATTAGAGTACAACGCAAGATTTCAAAGAAACTCGTTTTTGCGTATTGCGTACGCCATCGAGCATATCGTTCCCTTTAATGTAATATAAATATTTAATTCAAAAATATTAATAAATATGTAAAAGTAATATTATTTATTTACCTATGATGTTACATACTTCCCCCCTTTTGAGAATTGCGTCCTCACAATTTTAACGTTTTTCTTGGAAACGTCATTGAAAGCCCCACATCAAAAAAGGATTAAATTAAGATGCCACATTAAAAGAAAGAAAGGGAAGTAGAAAGGTCACCTATGTTAACTCATACTGGGATTACATGTAGGAAAAAATGGATATGGAAGAAAAAAAGGGGCAAGTTCTAATGGGGAGTGATAGAAAACATGATTAGGAGAATGTTAACCACCAGAAAATCGCAAACTTGTGATGGTTTAAACGGTATTTGATTCCCCGGTAGGAAAAGTTAACATACAAAATTTTTGTTTTATGTTACATTTCATTGAGGAATTTATTTATGAGATTAACTAAATAACAAGGAAACATAATTTCATTTCAATTAGACTTTCATCTCTTACTAGATTTCTTACACAAAGTCATTTTTTCTCCAAAAGACGAGTATTATGGATAACATGTTCACATTAAGAGAGCTATAATCAACTTCTAGAGAATCACCTAATTGAAAAAATAACTATATATTTCCCATGTCTTTAGAACCATAACAAAACCAAAATTGTTAGAACAAGACCAGATAATCCACAAAAGAATAATCCTTTATAATAAGAAAATATATTCTTATTCTCCAAAATTTTTCCAACAAAAACCGAAGTTCAATGAAGACCATTAGATAATCAATTGTCCATAAAATTCATCAAAGTAAAATAAAATAATATTGAAACACAATTCTTTGAAGGATTTAATCACATAGTCTTCCAAGGTAATAATTAACATTTATCTCAAAATAAAATCAATTTCTCTTAAAGTCTCATATTGAAATGTAATTAACCTAATCATATATCCTCCGTGATAGGTCAATATTTTCCTAGATAAACCAAAATATACTTATTATTGATTCATTAAATTATATAACTAAAAAGGATTTGTCATACTAACTATGGACTTCACATAGTCCAGTGGTAGGCGATAAATATCAGTCACACTTTGGTTGTGGGTTCAATTCCCATAGCTTTGTCCAACGTGACGGATTGTCACGGAGTCTCTCTGTTGTCCTTTTTCCAAAACTATATAATTCTAAAAACATTCCCCAAAAAGAGATAAAATAATAAAAAATAACCATAACATAATTTAACCTCAAGTTTATCTCATGCCTTTCATTTTCCATCATAACATATAGTAACCCATAATTACCTCAAATTTAAGGATCATATAGACCCTAATGGTTACCTATATAATTATTACCTGAACTTCCACATCGAGTTGGTCATCTTATACATGATTCATTTGAGAAATCACCAAGTTTCAAGTGGTTAATCATGCCTCAAAATATTTGGTTTAAAATAACCATGAGATTTATCTTTGAATCCTCCATTTCATCCATTCTCTTTATCGAAGAACCACCACAGTTTCTTTCAAACCCATTGTCACTTTGGTGCCTACTAGATCCATCCATTTACTAAAACCAAAAATGTCAGAGTGATTTTATCAACAAAATTATCATTTACTAATGAGTAAGATGAACAGTAAGATATACTTACTCATTCACTTTATCTAAAACTGTTACTCTTTCTGAAATCCTATCCATTATGGAAATATCACTTATGCTTAGAGAATACCCTAACCTCTAAAGTTATCTAAACCGACCATTGATACCAACTATAAATACATGGCCTTAAAAACTTACATAATTACAAATTAAATGAATAATTCACATAGATTATCTTTTCAGGTTTGGTGTTTTATAGAATTAGGATACAACTATTACATCTCAAAAAATTACAATGTAGACACTTCTACTATGTTCCCATAAAATAAAAACTCTAAAAAAGAAACCTGTCTAGTTCCATGTTTTACATAGCATGTCTTTACATGATCCCATACATGACCCTATTCAACTTCAATTCCTATGGAAAAAATTTCAAAAACATGGGATGAGCATAAAAATCCCAGTAAAGGATACATAAATAAGGAAAACTGTTAGTTTTTCAAAAAAACATTTAAACCATGAATACATTATCAAAGTAATACTTTTCACCTTTACGAAGTTGTAAATACACTTCACTAAATAAAATATCACCACTTATCCTTTGTAACCAAAAGATTACCATAAAAAATATAATGAAAAAATAACATATAAAGGTAACATGAGAAAAAAACCTACTAAAATGGAATAACCATACGGTCGACTTCCACACATATCAATACATAGGATAGCCATACAAATGACTTCCATACCAAATGTGTTGGAGGTTATAACGTAACCACCCGTCCTGGTATTCACGGCACCACCCATCATATGTTTTATCACGTATCCACCTGTCAAATTTCAATGTACCATTACAAAATCAAAATACATAAAACAAATATAATTGATAGAAAAGATTTACACATTTCAACCACAATATATCACTTAAATAAATTGACATAAAAAATCCATTATCAAAACCCTTTTCAATACCAAAATACATAAAAATGTATATGTTATTTATTTACTTTTAAAAACATCACAGCTTGTTGTGGAAGCCAAGGACCAAATAATACTTGTGGCAGCGGAATGGTCGTTTTCACTGTGTATTTTAAAAATAAACATACTTTTTGTCATTTAGTAAAATGATTCATACAAAATAGATTCCTTTTGATTAAAATTATAAGTCAATGGTGTATATTTAGTTAATAAAATAATGTCTTGTATTATAACAAAAATATTCCTCAATGAATGAAGATTGAGACGAAGTCCCTTACAAAGTTGGCATCCTTAAATTAAAGATAAATCAATTACATAATTATGTGTGAAAAATATAAATACACCCAATATAAGAGGATATTATGTTTGAACAATAAAAGCTCATACACACATATTCATAGTATGACATAATAAATAAGTTATGGTTTAACCCAAAAAATTGAAATATTGTTAAGATGTTCCCTTACAGAAATTCGACAGCATAAGGGAGTCATTTTAAAATTCAGAAAATGAGATTATGAGAGATAAAAAAGGGTATCTCATCACTTGGAAATATCATTTAAAAAAATAAGGATATAAATGAACATATCACAACATAATAATATGTAAATTAAAAGACCTAACAAAAAGAAGCCTTTGTAAAAGAGGAGGGTGAAAGGTTCCCTTACAAAATTGGGTATCTTTCGAAACGTACACCCCATGAAAGAAGGACAATACAACATTGATGTAAATAATCATAAACGAAAGTATATTACACAAATAGTAGAATAATGGTCATTACATTTACCACTCAAAGGAAATGGTGGAAAATGTAGCATAAATCTCACGGGAATAAAAGTGAGATGAAAAACCCCTTTCGAAAACTTGACAGCCTAACAGTGCTACTTAAAACATCCAAAAAATGAATTTATGAGATCAAATAGGGTCTCTCATAATATTTAAATAAAATTTAAATAATTAGGAATATAAAATAACATATCCAATCATAATAAATATGAGCTTAAAAGAAATGATATAAAAGTTTGTACTTAAAAAGAAAGAGAGAGGCAGGATCCCTCACCTCGTGTCTGACTTGTCTTGTTTGTTTCCTTATATTCCTAAATAATAAACTTTGGTCAACTTATAATTGTTTTAGGACCTCTTTTAAATATTATTATTCAGTTCATATAATTTATTATAATGTTATTATAATTGGATAATAATTTGAGTTCATATCAGACGATTTTTTTCAATGTTCGGTATATGAGTCAAAATTGAACTCGTTGGAAAAGAATTTTTCATGAAGTTATAGGTACATCATCTCCAGAATAGTATTAATGATTTAAATATCATATATATCCAGTATATATTCATTTTATACTATTACATATCATTTGGAGATAAAAAATGAAAAGCACCATTCATGGAGACGGTAGGTCGTACGTACGCATGAACGCTACTTTCATTTCTTTGTCATATTAATGGAATTAAAACCAAATGATTGATATATATATTATAATTCCAGAATGATATAAATAATTTAGAGATAATATATAACATATATATCCATTATATATATGTACTTATAATAGTACATAACATTTGGAGATATGAAATGAAATGTACCGTTCATGGTGATGGTAGGTCGTACGTACACATGAACGCTACATTCATTTCTCTATCATAATGTAATGGAATGAAAAAAATAATGAAACATAGGTATATTATAATTAAAGTATAATATAATATATAACATCAATAAAAACATCCTTTATACATCCCACATATGATATTAACGATTCAAATCCCTTTGAGGGGACAGTAGTCCGCACTTCCGAAAATGAAATTATCGCATTTACCCATTATGGAAACCATAAAGGTATGGAATAAATGAAAAATACAGAATCATAAGGAACAAATAGACATAATTTTTATATCATATAGAAATATAGTGATATCCTAATGTCTACCATGAGATCTGTTAAAATAAAATTGAACAATCATCGTTTCGGGAGGCAGTAATTCGCCACCCACAAAAACAGTATGTTCGTTAACCATTATATAGAGGTGTGTATGAGTGTAGCTCGAATCCTCCTCATAAAATAATCCTAGTATTTTTAAGATACTGTTTTTTTACAAATCAATGTAATAAAAATAGTTTAAGGGGTTGGAGAAGCAAAATAAAACAAAAGAGCGTAAGAGAAGACATTACCTTCAAATAAGATAACTCTTTTTTGATTTGAGCTCAAAGGCTTCATTGGAAAGACTTCTGCCCCAAGTGTGGATTCTAGCAGTAATATTGGGATGTTATGAGACAATATTAGTAGAGTTTGGTCGAGTAAAATTCTTGAGATGTGTGGGTAAGGGGGTAGAGGTGAGGGCCTTTTATAATATGGAGGAGGGGCACTCTTGGAAACTCATGAAATGTCACTTTATTTTAATATGATTTTTCAGATTTTAAAGGTCCCAAAAAGAAATATTTCAAGGATAATGTGATAAGAGTTCTAAATCAACCCATACAATATGTTTTTGACAAGTATAAATCTAATATTTTGAATTATCATTTCATTTTATTTAAATTGTTAATTAATGAGGTAATCGATGCATCATCATTGTGTCATAAATAAATAAATTTATTTAATGTCTAAAAATTATAAAAAAAATTCTATGATGAAGGAAAAATTTTTAGCTTTCCAATGAATATTTATAGCCAAAAATATTAATTTTATAACTACATGTAAAGACAGTTTTAGTAAAATAATACATTTTTGTGACATTTTTATTTTAACGTTAAATAAAAAGTTATTAATGACATATTCTTACCTGAGTGGATCCATGGGGTCCCCATGTTGACCCATGGATCAGCCATGACTCATAAAATATGGTTAGGAGATGTGTCAAGGTAATTTCATATTATAATAACATTATCTTTACCTTAAATTACAGTTATTACCTTTAATTGTGATTAATTAAACTTAAAAGTTACTATTCAACAAATAATTATTTTAATGCCGTTGAACAACATTTTATCCTAATAACAATCATGTATGTCGGATTTTTAATAATCAAATCACAAGAAGTGGTAATGATTCTTTTAAATGAAAAATCATTTTTTTAACTACCACTTAGTGGTTTCACTATTCATCAATAATTGAAGTTTTTCAGAAAAATACCAAAAAATCACCCTAAGATGTATTTGATATTCTGAATTAAAAAATGATGACTATTTTACAAAATTCAAAACATATAAGTTGAATTAATTAATTTATTAATTAATTCATGCTTTAAAAAACAAATAGCATGTTTTTAAGAAACAATATCTATTAAAAGGTTGACACTGGTTAAAGTCTAATTTCAATGTGAAATTAATTCCAATGACCTCCATTGGATTAAATGGTAAAAATATATTCTAATTGCACTTTAAAACCAATTTAAAATATGATATAATCATATAAATAAATTATATTAAAAAGTGGTATTGAATGAAAATACAACATTTTTCACTTATTCATTAAAAATGAACTTTATCGAAGAAAATATCAAAAACATACACAAAGTAAATTTTGATGTCCTGATTCTAAAGAAGTATTTTATTTGGTCTAATATAATATATAAAATTGTCAAAGAGTGTATTTAAAAATGTTTCTCAATCAGAAGGTGGTTAATCGACCTTTTAAATAATATTAGAATATTTACATTTAATGTCGGATTCATTCACATTATATTCCTCTAACATTTATTTTAAAAAACTAAAAATATTTAAAAATATATATAATCATTTTGTAGTTTGTTCTGTTCATCCATGCCATTACAATGGCTAGGTGTAAACTACCATTTAAAATGATATTGTTTTATTATTATAGTGTAACGCAAGATTTCAATGAAACTCGTTATTGAATATTGCGTACGCCATCGATCATAGTGTTACCTTTAAAGTAATATTAATATTTTATTCACAAATATTAATAAATATGAAAAAGTAATATTATTTATTTACCTGGGATGTTACAGAAGTTGCCAATAGATTTATATTCACCTATAATCATGTATTCATACTTCAATCTCTATATTTTTAATTTGTTCTTCTTTATGTTTATGTTACATTAATTTTTTCAATTTTTCATATATACATTTGGTAGTGGAAACACCTTTCACCCTTAGTAATTCACTTTCAAAAAGAGAATTGATAATAAAGCATTCTTTATCCATTCCATTATTCACAATATTCTCCTTACTAAGAGATATAAGATGGACTCTACAATCAATAGGAGGAAACCCATCTCTTTCGGTTTCAATAAAATCATATCCAATTGTTTTATAATAAGGAAACATTATAAAATTAAATATAGGATAAATATTTACATAAAAAACCGAAATACCATTATAGTTGACACAAATAAAATTCTCTATTAGTAAAGAATAAGAAAAGGGAACCAGGTTTTGAAACCATTTGAAAGTTCCCAATGAGAATTATTGTGTCATTGAGAGGTGGTGTGAGAGAATTAGTGATACATATTTTTATATTTACTTACAAATGAAGAAAATCACATCCTGTTGAGGATTTCATTCACTAGTAAAAGAAATTCAATCAAACATCCAAAGGAACACATGTATTTACACCGATTACTGTCTAATAAGAATACATAAATACTTAGTATTATATGTAAATTATTTATAATCACATAACCCACTATAAAGAAATCCTTTTATGTGGAATAAAATGAGTAGGATATTACCTTACAATCTTGTAGCACAATGTAAACAATCCAATAGTACATAAAAACCCTCTTAGAACAATGTTTGAGAAAAAACATTGTTTCTTAGAATAATATTCAAAATCCACAAATGTATATTATTGAATGAATTTCATTTAGAATTCAATTTGATTGACAGAATGATTCTCCTAATATGATTCTCTATGTATGACTCTTTAAATATGACTTCCCAATATGATAAATGTGACTCTATCTGAATACTATTGAGTCAATTCATAAATCATTATTCCTCAGTCATGAAATCCGAATAGGGAAATCCTAATCCATCTATCCATCCTGATATGATGATTGACTAAATATAATGAAAATATAAATATGATAAACAAATAAATATGATGATAAGAAGAATATAATAAATAGCTAAATATGATGGCCACCAAATATAATGGTTAGCTAAATAACACTAAGATATCATTTATTGTCATTTCACTTCAATCCATAAAGGCCTCCCAAACATAGAATAATAAAAAAACCTCCTTCTCTCCATAGAAATTTATAGATTCTCTCTCATCCCATGAATAGTACCTTCGTCTTCAGAATCTGAAATGTATGATATACTTTTCACCATCTATAGGTGACCCATGAGAGTTTTTTTAGGAACCCCCAAAATATTACTGATCAATCAAATTCATAGAAATATAAATTTCACGTGAATTTAGATTGAATTTATAAATTCATAAATAATTCTCTTCACTTATCGATTCTTATCGAATATTTTCCTTAGCTTCCTCAATACTCTAGATTTTATTTTTCAAATTTTCGTCTGATTTCAATTCACTATTCCGATTTTAGAATACGTTTCTAACCTTGATAACACATATGATACACTCATGTTCTATTTTAATTCCCATATTGATTTCATTAATATAATTCCGAATTCGATATGTATACAAGATAAATAGATATCGCATCTTATTTCTTCATGTTGATGATCAAGTATCAATTCCAATATGATAACTGTTAACCCATATGATGAAAAAACATTGATAAAATGTCAATTATTTTATTTAGATTCTCCATATGATACACATCACAATAATTATTTAATGGTTTATATATTTTGGATTTGGGATTGACTAAAAACAAGTACATTAAGTTTCTATTATTTTTAATAATTCTCTCCATCTGTCAAATTCAGAAGTCTTCCTTAGAAAATTCATTCAAACATCTAGAATGGTTGAATACATTATTGATTAGTGTCTATTATTATGATTTGAATTATCTTCAACTAATTTCCATTACCATTGGTATTTCAATAAAATTATATCTTTGAAGAATATGATTGTATTCCAAATACTATATAATGGTTGAATAACTTCAACTCTAACTCATATCTTTCAAAAACATCAACTTGTATCATGATATAATTATTGATTTTAATATATTATTGATAAGTTTTTGAATCATTTTATTGTCAATGGATTCTATTGTAGATTCCTAAAACACCTGCAACCAGCTTTCATTCCAACACCAGTTGAATAAGATTGTCCATAATTCAACTAACTTGAATATGATATGCATGAATACAAGCAGCATGATTAAAATAAGCCGGAATATAATAATCAAATTCATTTATTATTCCATCATGATACAGCCGATATGAATATGATTTATAATCTCTATTTCAATCCTCCTTTCTATCATTAATACTTCATCACATGTTTTCCAATTACTAGTGGTTTTTTAGAACACCATGATTAGAAAAGAATCACCACATTTATTTTATCGTAGTCATTAAATATCCGATTTCCACCAATATGACCAATACTTTCATAATGAATTTAGAGTGAATATAACGACCATTTACACAAAATATTATGATTAAGGCAAGCCTGCTCCCATTAGAATATAATAAAAAAATAATGTTCACAAAAGAGGATCTTGAAGAAACTCAATAATATTGATTATAAATCGATCCATTAGAGTCATCTTGATAAATTCAATTATAATACTCAGAAAAAACAAATGACACACTAGTGAAGTCCTCCAGAATTGATATCTTTGTGAGGATATCTATATATTGATTGGCCTCTCGATAGATATGTGTGGCTTCCAATGATAACAATTCCATAAGCTGGAGACAATTTTCCCTGGCTGGTAACATCTCGCATCAAAAATTCCGTGATAAATCATTGATAATGTGTACTGCAATAGATTAGTCAAACTCGATCCATAAATAATACTAATCATATTTTAGGACAAACCTGAGTTCTTTTATCACTGCCCATAGATCCTCATCAATTTCATATCCATTCCCAATAATATTGCTTGGTGTACAAAATGACTATTTACTTCTAGAAATATTATTCTTCAATAAGATTGACCTTTCCAAGAATTGGGAGTTCGATTCATTTGAATATAATGACTAGTTAGAATCAAATACAAAGTGAGCTGATTTTCATTTCTTATTAAAAATCCTTTATACTTTATAAAAAATTCATGACAATAATGTAAAATGTATATAAAATATCAACGTCATCACCATCTTGGTATTAACGTGATGTTTATGACAAAAACCCTAAAATATAATTTTCAAATGAGAATTGGATTTTATGCATGGAAATTCTGTGTTTTTACTAGATTTTTTTCTATGAAAATACATATAAGAAAGTGAAATTTTATTTCATCAAAGTTTTTATGAAAAATAATTTTATTTATTAAAAATAATAATGATGTAATATCACATTGGGAAGACCATTAAGTATATGGTAAAACATGGTATATATGATACCTATGAGAATTATCTATAACAAGGGGAGGTGTTCAGAAGTATATGATTAATAGTGGTTATATTTTCTAATGGATCCAGGATAATAAGATATATATTTAACTTAGTTCACATTGTATTTATTTTATTCTTTGTTGTGAACACCCTTTGGTTGTGATTTTCTATTTTGCGACTTGAGGATATATCACCTGGGTTTTTAAATTATATTACATTTACCCACTATATTGATGTTGATGTATAAAACATATATATTTATTCTTTTTATTCCATAGTAATATATAATATTTTCTATATCTTTATTTTTGGAATAAGATTTTTTAAATTGAAAATAAAATAATGATTCTATATTGAAAATTATATCATTTTAAATGATTTTTTAATTTTATTTATATAATAACTAATCGATGAATATAGATAGAGATTTTATATATTCTTAATGGTATCATAAAAAAATTATATCTCACACTATATATATTTATTTGTAAATTTCATATTTGGTCTTATAGGATATAGATAAAGTGAAGAGAACAATATAGAGTAAATATCCACTGGTTCATCTATAATTTTTTTGGGATAGGGTGGTGGGAAATATGTTCTCATAGGGATGGAATCTTGGGTTTATTTGAGTTCAATTTTTTTTGTATTTATTTTTTTTGACACGCCATTATCTAGATTTTTATATGTATGTTTTAAGATTGGGTTATTTGACATATAATGATTCTTTACTATATTATATGATACTCCTACTATTTATATCATATCATATGTATGTTGAGGTGAAAATCATCAACATGTTCATTATATGATGCCTTGATACTTGGTGATAGAACATGGAAATCGAGAATGCACTTAAAAGCCAATGATGGGATAATTAATGTTAAAATTATAGTTAATCCTAATTAGACTGTTATAATATCGAAGGGTCAAACAAGTATGACAATTTCATAACCCATGGATTTAGAATTTATTAAAAATATCATTTGGTTTCAAGTTTTTTATGTTAATATTTCATTTTGGTTATTTTTTATCTTAATTACTTATTTCCCATATAAATTCTTATCCATCAGTAATTTTTTTAATTATTCAATTTCCATTTATTTTGTTTTTCTATCAACAATCAACTAGTATGTTATATGTAATGGAATATATTTTTAAAAAAAATTCATTAAGTTAGTTTCCATATCAATTCATATAAGTATGTTATCTATTAAATGTTTCATTAATGTTTTGGATAATGATTAAAGGGATGATAAATATCATTTTGATTTATTTTTTACATTCCATAATTTCGATGAAAAAGGATCCTAACAATATTTTTTGTGTGGGTAATTTTCAAAATTTTTAATAATCACAAAAAAAAGTTTGTTTATTTATACTATTTGACCTCCCTATCCCTCTATCATACTATTACATGATATTAATATTAATTAACCTATTTCTAGTGGTATTTTCATGGAAAATATTATTAAATTTTTTTATTTAATTGAATGTTTTTTATATAAAAAAATAAAGTATTTCATCTTCTTAATGGAATGGAATAAATTTTTGAAGGTGATTTACAAAATCATCCATGCATGATGTTATAAGAATGATATGTTTTAATTTTTTTCTAATATTATTATTTCAATTTCATAAAGGAATTGGTTTACTATAAAACCATTATTTATAATGAGTCGATGGTATTCTTTAATCAACTACTGATTTATGGTTTTTAGATTATAATATTTCCAGTAATATCATTTTTAATCATTTTCCATCAATATTTTGGATATTATTTTGTCATTCATGAGCACATTTCAATAATCATAGATTTATATAGTAACATTTCCCCCAATTTTACATTTTACGGACTGTAAACCAATTATAAATATTGTATTGGTTTATTGAAATTTTTTAAGAACATTATTTCATAGACTAAGGATATATTCAATATTCCTAACTCTATATTGGTAAATTTGTATTTATATGTAATTTATATGATTAATTGTATTAATCATTCAGTAAATGAGAAATGCACACTATGTCTATGTTATTTGTGATTATCAGTTTTTGATATCACCTCAATGCATTGAAAAGTCTCATGAGGAATAATATCATGAATTCCATATTAAATGGTTATCTAGTATTAAAATTACCATTATATTATGAATGTCTTAGTAAAGTCATTGGTGATATGATTCATGATATCTTTGTAAATGCCCTAATTTTAATATCATTAATGTTTAAATGTTTGAATTTCATTTATTAATAATTCAGTTTCCATTATCTAAAATGTTTCATTGTTGATATTTGGAATGAACATACACTCAACACAAGCTTTTTTTTAATGTAATTTTTTGACTATTCACTCATATATATTGATAATAAATTATTTATAGAATATAGATTCCTTTATTAAATTAATTTATTTATCATTTAAGCCTTACCTTTTTTTTTATTTTCATAGGATAAGACTAATCATATTTTTAATGATTTAAATAATGTGAAATGTTTCTTATATTATGGTTTTATATATCTAATTTTTTCGGGGAATAATCTATCTATATAGTTTCATTATATTTCAATGGTGAATGTTTCTACATGTTTTCATCCCTCATATCTAGAACTAATGAAATAAATTTAACACATTCTTTGTGATACAAATTTCATGGATATTAAAATGAAAATTCTTTCATCTTATTTGAATTCGAAAATTTTTATATGGCAGCCTAGAATCATTATGAAGCATAAACATACAAATAAAGTGAATTAAGTCATTATAGTATTCCTATGGAACTACATTTCATGATTACTTTTTTCTTGGGTCTCATCATAAATCAATTCTAAATATGGATGATACTGTAACATCCTAATACAAATTGTTGAGTCTGATCCAGGTATCTATATGATATCATGCATGCCTCTCCATATTTTTGAGGATAATTGAAAATAGTAAGGTGATAAAGTAGATCATTGGATGGATATAGAGTATATCATTGTCCAAATAAATAGATAAATAGACACACATGTTCCAAAATAATTCCAGAGTCTATAAAACCCACTAAACATAACATCTGTAATATATGAATATAGATAAATATAAATAAAAATCAAGGAAAAATAAAAGGAAGCTGATTCACCGTAGGGATGATCATATATAAGTGATAGATAAAGAATTAAAAATATGAGTGGTTATTCACCAAAGAGGATGTATAAACCCTCTCTATCTCCAAACATGTATTGAGATATACCACTCAATGTTCAATTCCATGTCTCAATCTAATGTATACATGAATCATGTTTGTTATTCCGGGTTACCCCAGTGTTAGGATCTTCTAAGCAGGGTTTGAGGACTACTCCATAGGTCATAAACAATGTAGTATGGTACCAATATAGTATATTCTATAAATGAGAATGTGATAGTATTAATATAATTAAAATAGGATACAGATAAACTACACAATCATAACATATAATATCTCTGAAATAAAAGAGGAAAAAAACATGTATATTTATTGATCATAAACATACTATGCCTCCACAGAACCCCTTCGTAGCTACTTCATCTCAATGCATGATGGATCACCAATTATATATGTCTAAGAGTATAGAATCCCGAAGCTTGATGTACATGGACATTACATTACTTTTGCAGAATAGTTAATACATAACAAAACCAGACACACAAGGACCGTAATAGTTTATTGCCTTTGGAAGCATGGAACATAATCTTCTAATCTTGGTGAAAGATCCTCAACATCTCCCATAAATATCATCCCATTTTTTTCTTACCTAAAACCTTTCCATATATCCTGGGGAAAAGAAAACATAAAAACGGTGATCTCATATACTCATTAAGGTAAAACATAGTTAACATAAAACAATCCATGAACATTTGAAAGAAAAAACTTGAACATGAAATTTAAACATCAAAATCTTTAGCAAAGACATAAATCGTGGATGAACATAAGGAATATATCATAATATAACATCAAACATGATAAAATATAATGGGAATAAAACATGTAATTGTGAAAACCATTCATTACATGTTATGATGTCCATAGTAGCCAAGGCATTGCTGCCAAGACCATCTTAGTGGACAAAGTCTCTTTCTGAATTGAGTTCACTCCTCATTTCAGTCCTGTAACATTGAACCAGATTAAGATACCATTCCAGCCATGTCTATATCATGAGATATAAATAATTACCCAAGGCATTTAAGGGATATATAGGTCCCACCCATATCATTATGAAATCATTCTTACTTGTGACACAAAATAAACATACATCATTCATGATAACCCAACGGATAAAATGGGTTTCATAAATATCATCCCATCATCACATAATCCATATAAAATAAATGGATATAAATTCATAATAAGAATAGTGAAACCATGAAAATTATATAGACATTATACTTGAAACATACACATATGAAATAATTTCATCTTAGATAAAAAATGGTTTTGATAAAACTGTTGAAATTATTTCTTGAGGAAAATATCCATTCTTATTCAAAATCAGTTTCTTTTCACAAAATGTCATGCAATTTTAAACGAAATTGATTTTGTGGAAAATATTCATGAAATATTTTGAGAAAGATTCATGTAAATAAGTATTTATAAAACCGTAAAAATTCTTTCATGCCGTAAAAGTAAAAAATAACATTTTTCTCGTACTTTTGTCAGATAAGTCAAAAAGTACCTCGTAACATAAACAAAAGAAATATTCCTTATATAACATGTAGTAAAAGACAAAATGGGTTAAAAGGAAATTAAACATACATAAAAAACTTTTAAAAAACATGGACATGGATGATAACAATAACCCTAGTAAATAGTTACGTATAAGCAATCTCAGATAAAAATGAGATTTGCAAAATTATCCCTTAACTTAGGTTTGATATGCTTCGTATGGATCCGAACCTCCTGTATAATGATTTAAATAATTTAATTAACTTATTAAATAATAATATTCATTGTTATGATATCATATATGTTTCAGTTATGACTTTATATTACCCGTTCTTTTGTAAATTCTCTGTTAAAGTAGTGTTTTGGGTAAAATCATTTCATTTATCGTATGTGTTTTGACATGTAGTTCTTTATATTATTAATTATATCCTGATTTACATAATTACAGAATGTAAAACATGATTTATATATAATATATATTCATCATATACATATATATTATAGATTGATAAAAGGAATGGAATACACCGTTCATGGAGACGGTAGGCCGTACGTACGCATGAACGATGTTTTCGTTTCCCTGTTGAAGTGAATGAAAAAAATAGATAACATACATATATATATATAAATAAATCCATTAGAATTATTTTTTCAAATATTTCATCATTATTCATTATATAATCTTTATGATCATTCATGTATGGTTAACCTGGAGAATGAATCTCATCGGATCGTGGAGACGGTAGTCCGTACGTACGAACGAGCGATGATATCGTTCCCATAATTATATCATTGGAGTGTATGGTATAATATATCAGAATCATTATGATGATATAATAACCATATATAGTTATTCTTTACACCATTATACCCATCCATGTAAGATGATGGTGGAAAAATAGATTACAACACGGCGTGGAGATGGTATTCCGTACGTACGCACACGCGGTGATTTTGTTTTCTGTAGGAATGATAGAAGGGGAAATAGGGTTGTTTAATATTTATAATAACATATTAGTATATGATTGATACTGATTTTATTACTTCATAATGAAAAAACTAAAGAAGAATATGTTGAAAAAGAAATAATCTTGAAAGAATCGGTAGACAAGATTACATCTTCTTCGACACACCTCCTTTGAACTTCTTCTTAGGGCACTAGAGTTGGTCTTTTGAGAAGACCAGTACCTATATAAGGTTTCTATGGAAGTGGGGAAGTTAAATGGGATGAGGTTTTCCGAGATACAATTCTCAAAATGGTGTTATGATTAGAGGGAGGATGTTTCCTTTTATAATGGAGGAGAGGGGCAGCTTTGGAATCCTCAAAAATATTAGTTTAACATAAATTAAATCCCCGCCTAATAACATCCCAAAATGACTCAATTAGATGATTAGATGATATTGGGTTGTAATATGATCAAACAATAAAATTTATACATGTTTTGATCTTATTTTTAACCTTATCATTTCGTTTTATCCTTATTTAATCTATTTATGTTTATTTGTGGTAATAACAATCTAAATTTTAAATGGTTATAAATAATAACTTATGTGTTGTTAATTTCCCATAATTGGATTCATTATGATTTCGTAGACTATATTAATTTCAATTTATAATTTTTAAATATTTTTGTGATTTTTAAACAATTTAATAATATGTTATTTTTATAGATTAACAATAGTGTAAATTTTGACACTAATCATTTATTTTAATTTAAATAAAATATAAAAAGAATATATATATAAGAAATAAAATATTTAATAGATTTCTAACATGTCAAATTTGTCTATAAAATTCGTGTATAACATTAAATAGTTCATATAATATTTATTTTAATATTTTTAAAACCAATTATTTTGTATATCTCTTAATAAAATAATTAGTACAAAATATTTCTATAACTATTTAATATAAATATTTGTTGCATAAAAATTAAAAATAAAATACTATGATGAAGATATATATATGAACTTTCACAATAATATTTTAACTCGAATTTATCATTTAAAAATCACAATATTTAAATTGTTATATTTATTAAATTATGAAGGTGACAACTTTGGCATCATTTAAAATAAAAAAATATAAGTGTCATAATCGCTTTTGTAAGGCCCAAAATTCTCAAATATTCCACCATGGGATGATTCTGGTTTAATGTTACATGAAAATTATATTTTGGTCAAGGTTTTGTGCCATTTATGGTCACTATTAGTTTAATAATAACTATATTCTTGAATTTTCACTAGATAAACAATTTCTACATCACTATTGTGTCACAATTAATGATAATTATATAATCCCTAAAAATTATAAATAAATTTATATGATGTATATAATTTCATTATAATTTTTGAGACTATTCATATTCGATGTTTCATGATGTTTATCTCTAAATTAAAATTAATATACTTATAAGATTTAAGAGAGTGACATGTTGTCACTTTCATTGGTTTTAATAATAATTAAATTATATTTATTGTAAAAAGTCCATAAAATGAATCTAATCCGACCCTTAGATGATATTTGTCGACTTTTAGCCATCCAATAAAATTTTGGCAATTGTTAGGGTAATTTTATAATATTATATTTACCCTTAAATACCCGATTTACCTTTAACTATGGTAAATAAAATTTACCGTAGTTACTATTCATAATGACGAAAAATAAAAAATAGCTTATTATCATAATTTGGACCCACTGATTCGAAATATGGAATCCATTTTTCCATATTCAATACACAAAAGTTTCAGAAATTAAATTAAAATTAATCCCATTGTCGAATGAAAACAGGTTTTTGTTTAAATCATTGCAAAAGATTGAATTGATTTAACCTACGAATTCAAGGTAAAATCAATGATAATGACTTAAATTATATTAAATGGTAAAAATATATTCTATTTATACTTTAAAACCATTCAATATTATATTTTAACCATATAAATTATTACGATGAAAAAAGTTGTTTTTAATTAAAATATAGCGTGTTTTTACTATTAATTAAAATATGAATTTTTTCAGAAAAATATCAAAACATTATCCAAATAAAATTTTTATATCCTTAATCCAAAGAATAATTTTATTTTTTCAAATTAAACTTATAAACATTTCAAAAAATAGATTTAATGTGGGTGATCTATCAAAAGGAGGCAAAACTGCATTTTTTGAAAAATTCATATTTAACCTGAAAAATTTATTTTGTTCTCTTACCATGTTCTGGAAGATGTATAAGATGAATAATAATGTTATAAAATTCAAAACATAGTTAATAATATTAATAATGTATAGTTTATGATAATATTATAACCATATATCATTGTTTAGTGAAACCCGGTATTGCGTACAACACATGCTATCGAGGAAGGTCGTGATTGCGTGTAATGAAAGCCAAATCAGGGTTGCGTGTAGTGAAAGACTCCATTGTTGTTGCGTATAACAAAATACAACCATATTTCATTTATAAATTGAATATATATATATACACATACACACTTAATGTTGCGTAGAATACCAACTACCAAAAAAACATGAAATTGTGTGTAACACGATCAAAGAATAATGTTGTGTATACTGCTAGATTATACGGTGTTGAGAATAGAGCAAGATAATCTTGGTGTATCGTACACCAGAATATATGAATGAAATTAAAAATAATATATCATATAAAATTTCGGGTTATTACATTCTACTTCCCTTAAAAAGAATTTCTCCCTTGGAATTTGTCGGGGTAATAAATGGTTTTCTACTAGAAAGATTCATTAATTGAAAACCACATCGTAAAAAAGAAATACCAAACATATCTTTAAAAAATAAATTATGAAACGTAATAGTTACCCAAATAAACTAATCATTGGGTTTCCACGTAGGAGAACATAGGTGAAAATATAGATATGGAAGAGAAATCAAACCATCATGTTCTGATAGAGAGTGGTAGGGAACATGGCTATTAAAGATCCAACAATCACAAAGTCGTAGATTTGCGATGATCTAAGGTACCATCTGATTCATTAGATATAAGAGCACTAGGAAAACATTTTTGGTTTTCAATATCATTTTCCTAAAGTTGAAAATTTTGAATTAGAAGAAATAGTTTCTTGATTTTGGTATAGTCTCACCGTTGGTCGTTCCTTGGAAGATTTCCACTTCATCTCTTAAAGAAATGAAGTTGAATTTTTCATTCGTGAAGTGTTAGAATATCATGTGATAGAATGATGGATCATTCCATCTGTCTCAAAAAAAAGGTTATAAAAAGTTATCAAAAATACATAAGTCCATATATAGTTAGTTTAATCATATATTGTTCCAAAAATGGACTTATATTTCATATATCATTCTGATTAATATAATAAAACTAAACAGGGACTTCCTGTAGGCCAGTGGTAGGTGATTAAGGCATGTCGCACTTCGGTTGTGGGTTTGATTCCCACAGCCTTGTCTGACGTGATGGGTTGTCGCCCATCCTGCAGGTTTTCCTTTTTCTAAAACTACACTACTATAACATCCCATCAATAATATAGAAAAAAGTTCTATCCTTAAACAATACTAACTTATGTCCAACATAATCCATTCCAATCATTAGGCTTATCAAAAATAATTCGGTCAAGCTCATAGTATAATGAAAACAACTACTAGAAAGGTTATCTACCAATAATGTGAATACAATCATTTATCCCACATATATAATAAGATATATATTGTTGGTTTCATTCCAAACACATGAATACCTTAGTCATATATTCTTTTGAGACATAAATTACCATAGAACCATAGTGAAAACATGAATGCTGTCAAAAGTTTACTCTTTTCACATACCAAAATACCAAAAATTATATATACTCAACCCATAATATCTCTTAGTCCTTATATCAGTCCTGAGCTCATGAATACAATCAAACATCTCATTATTTTCTTATCCCTTCATTATGCGAATAGCATCAACATTCCAAAAATATCTGAATAACCTTTCATTGTTACCAGTACCATTCATAATATACTTTCAAATACTTTAAAAAAACAATAGTGTAACAATACTTAGATGATTATTTATTCCATAGTACCATTAACTATACATCATAACTCTTGATAAACATACAATCATTCCACTACCTTCTTAAACAACTGACTGAACATCAACACTTATTTCATCTCATATATCATTTGTAGTCTCCTCATTATCATCCACATAAATACTACCCATATGAAAATGATGATTCTCTTCATGAGATATTTCCCTTAGGGTATTGGTTTGAATAATGCCCGTACATTCCATATTTAAAACATCTAATCATTGTTGATGTCATAGCAATACCATTATCTTTGTCTATTATATTAACTGAACCTTTTCCTTTTCACATACTGGTTCTGTGTCCTTCATTTCCACACCCAAATCATCTTCCAGTTCCTTTAAAGAAATCTCCCAAATTCCTCTTCCAACATGATTTACATGAGGGAAATTTAACTTTATTTCTTCTATGATCAACATGAAACTCCATCTTTCTCTTATTATCTGAGTCTGGAGACATACCAAAGTTGAGATTATTGATCATATAATGAGATTTTTGATTAGGCATAATAACTATATGTGTACCTCTAGATCCAATTTTATTTGGTCGCTTATGAA
This sequence comes from Viscum album, assembly GCA_963277665.1. Classification (NCBI taxonomy): domain Eukaryota; kingdom Viridiplantae; phylum Streptophyta; class Magnoliopsida; order Santalales; family Viscaceae; genus Viscum; species Viscum album. The sequence continues at coordinate 163,972,520 of OY728151.1, forward strand.
GAATACCATTCCATTGTCCATCATATCCTCCATTATCGTGAATCTTCCTGTTTCCAGCCATTTTCTAAAACCCAAAAAGAATAGTCTGAGAGGCAGAAATCATGCTAGGGAAAAAACATAGTAAAGGGGGTGTACCCTCAATATCTAACATCTCAGGTTAAATTCTAATATTGTTATCATAGATATAGAGCTATATCCTATACATATACTTATCCTTAGGGACATCCCTAGACATACCTTAGAAATATCTCTAGAGATCTCACTAAAGATTTTCCATCCTAGTTTCCAAAGTTTTACTAAACCATTCCTATGATACCAACTGTAGTAGTCTGGAAATACTTCTATTAGACTATAATTGATACCTATCAGGGAACTCCATGGGTGGCTACACCCCCTGGGTGGTACGCACCAGCAGCCCTAGTGGCAGCCATTTCCTCATAAAGCCCTTGGGCGGAGAGCCATGCTTCGTCCAACGCTCACATGTGATAGTTCCCAAGCATCAGATACATTACATACTCCTTTTCCTCTGATACCAACTGTATAAGCCCGAAGCTTGACATAAATGGACATTACATTACTTTGGCAGAATACATTATACATAACAAAAACAGACACACAAGGACCGTAATAGTTTAGTGCCTTTGGAAACATGGAACACAATCTTTTATTCTTGGTGAAAGATCCTCAACATCTCCCATAAATATCATCCCTTTTTTTTCTTTCCTAAAACCATTCCTTATATCCTGAGGAAAAGAAAACAAAAAAAGGGTGAGCTCATATGCTCATTAAGGGCAAACATAGTTAACATAAAACAATCTATGAACATTTGAAAACAAAAACGTGAACATGAAATTTAACCATCAAAATCGTGAGCAAAGACATAAATTGTGGAAGAACATAAGGAATATATCATAATGGAACATCAAAAATGATAAAATATAATGGGAATAAAACATGTAATTTTGGAAACCATTCAGTACATGTTATGATTTCTATAGTATCCAAGGCATTGTTTCCAAGACCATCTAAGTGGACAAAGTCCCTTTCTAAATCGAGTTCACTCCTCGTTTCTGTCCTGTAACACTGAACCAGATTAACTTACCATTACATCCATTTCTATCTCATGAGATATAAATTTTTACCCATTTCATTGGAGGGATATATAGGTCCCACCCATCACATAATTAAATCATTCTTACTTGTGCCACAAAATAAACATATATCATTCATAATAACCCAACGAATAAAATGGGTTTCATAAACATCATCCCATCATCACATAATACATATAAAATAAATGGATATAAATTCATAACAAGAAGAGTGAAAACATGTAAATTATAGTGACATTATACTTGAAACATGCACATATGAAATAATGTCATATTAGATAAAAAATGGTTTTGATAAACACTTGAAATTAATTATTTAGGAACATATCCTTTCTTATTCAAAATCAGTTTCTTTTCACAAAATATCATGAAATTTTAAAATAAAAGGATTTTTTATATAATAGTCATGAAATCTTTTGGAAGAAGCTTCATAAAAATTAGTCTTTATAAAACCATAAAAATCCATTCATGCCGTAAATGTAAAAAAATAACATTCTTCTTGTAATTTTGTCGGAAAAATCAAAAAGTACCTCGTAATGTAAACAAAAGAAAGATTCCTTACATACCATGTAGTAATAGTCAAAATGGGTAAAAATAATATTAAACATACATAAAAATACTTTTAAAAAAAATGTACATGGATGATAACAATAACCTCAATAAATAGTTACGTATAAGCAATCTCGGATAATAATGAGATTTGCAAAATTATCCCTTACCTTAGGTCTGATATTCTTCATATGGATCCGAACCTCCTGTATAATGAATTAAATAATTTCATTAACTTATTACATAATCATATTCATTGTTATGATATCATATATGTTTCACTTATGACTTCATATTACCCGTTCTTTTTTAAATTCCATGTTAAAGTAGTGTTTTTGGTAAAATCATTTCATTTATCATATGTGTTTTGACTTGTCGTTCTTGATATTATTACTTATATCATGATTTACATAAATCCATAATTTAAAACATGATTTATATATAATATATATTAATCATATACATATATATTTTAGATTTATAAAAGGAATGAAATACTTTGTTCATGGAGACGGTAGGTCGTACGTACGCATGAACGTTGTTTTCGTTTCCGTATTGAATTGAATGAAACTAAATAGATCACATACATATATATATATACATAAATAAAGTTGAATTATTATTTCATATATTTCATTATTATTCATTATATAAACTTTATGATCATTCATATATTGTTAACATGGAGAATGAATCTCATCGCGTCGTGGAGACTGTAGTCCGTACGTAAGCACGAGTGATGATATCGTTTCCATAATTATAGAATTAGAGTGGATGGTATAATATATCAGAATCAGTATGATGTTATAATAACCATATATAGTTATTATTTACACCATTATACCCATCCATGTAAGGTGTTGGTGGAAAAAAAGATTACACCACGGCGTGGAGACGATATTCCGTACGTATGCGCGCGCGGTGATTTTGTTTTCCGTAGGATGGGTAGAAGATGAAATAGGGTTGTTTCATATTTTAAATAACATATAATTATATCTGTGATACTGATGATATTACTTCATAATGAAACAACTAAAGAAGAATATGTTTAAGAAGAAATAAGCTTCAAAGAATCGGTAGAAGAGATTACCTCTTCTTCGACGCACCTCCTTTAAACTTCATCTCATGGCATTAGGGATGATATTTTGAGAATACTAGTACCTCTATAAGGTTTCTAAAAAAGTGGGGAACTTAAATGGGTAGAGTTTGTCCGAGCCTCAATTCTCAAAATGGTGGGAGGAAGAGATGGAGGATGTGCCCTTTTATAATGGAGGATAGGGGAACCTTTGGAATCCTCAAAAATATTAATTTAATTTAAATTTAAACCCCAGATAAAAACATCCAAAAATGGCTCAAATTGATTATTAGATGAAATAGTGTTGTAATCTAATCAACCAATGTATTTTATACATGTTTTTATCTTATTTTAAACCTTATCATTTTGATTTATCATTATTTAATCTATTTAATTTTATTTGTGATAATAAAATTTGAAATTTGAAATTGTTATAAATAATCACATATGTTTATTAATTTTCTATAATTGGATAGTTTATGATATTTTAGACTATATAAATTTCAATTTATAATTTTTAAATATTTTTGTGAATTTTAATCAATTTAATATTATGTTATTTTTATAAAATAACAATAGTGTCAATTTTGACACTATTCATTTTTTTGAATTTAAATATAATATACACAGTGGATATATTCGAAATAAAATATTTAATAGATTCCTAACATGTCAAATTTGTCTATAAAATTCGTGGATAACATTAAATAGTTCATATATTATATATTTTAATATTTTTAAAACCATTTATTTGGTATATCGCTTAATAAAATAATTAGTTCAACTTATATGTATAATTATTTAATATAATTATATATTGTATAAAAATTAAAAATAAAATCCTATTATGAAGACAAATATATTAAATTTCACAATTATACTTTCACTCGAATTTATCATCTTAAAATTACAATATTTAAATTGTTATATTTATTGGGTTACGAATGTGACAACTTTGGCATCATTTAAAATAAAATAATATAAGTGTCATAATCACTTTTATAAGGCTCAAAACGCTCAAATATTCTACCATGGGATGATTATGGTTTAAATTTACATGACCAATAAGTTTTGGTCAAGGTTTTGTGCTTTTTATGGTCACTATTAGTTTAATAAAAACTATATTCTTTATTTTCACTAGATACACAATTTTCACATCACTATTGTGTCACAATTAATGATAATTATTTAATCCCTAAAAATTATAAATAAATATATATGATGTAGATAATTTCAATAGTTTTCTGAAGACTATTCATGTTCGAAGATTCATGAAGTTTATCACTAAATTAAAATTATTATACTTATAAGATTTAAGAGAGTGACATGTTGTCACTTTCTTTGGTTTTAATAATAATTAAATTATTTTTATTGTAAAAAGTCTATAAAATGAATATAATCCTACCCATAGTTGATATGGGTCTACTTTTAGCCATCCAATAGAATTTTGGAAATTGTTAAGTTAATTTTATAATCTTATATTTACCCTTAATTATCCGATTTACCTTTAACTATGGTAAATAAAATTTACCGTAGTTATTATTCATAATGCCCAAAAATAAAAATTAGCTTATTAACATAATTTGGACCCACTGATTTCAAATATGGAATCCATTTTTCCAAATTTAATACACAAAAGTTTCAGAAATTAAATTAAAATTAATCCCTCTGTCGAAAGAAAACAGGTTTTTGTTTAAAACATTGCAAAAGATTGAATTGATTTAACCTAAGAATTCAAGATAAAATCAATGCTAATGACACAAATTATATTAAATGGTAAAAATATATTCAATTTTTTCTTTAAAACCATTCAATATTATATTTTAACCATATAAATTATTACGATGAAAAAATTTGTTTTTAATTAAAATATAGCATGTTTTTACTATTCGTTAAAATATGAAAGTAATGAGAAAAATATGAAAACCTTATCCAAATTAAATTTGTATATCCTGAATCCAAGGAAGAATTTTATTTTGTCAAATTTAACTTATAAACATGTCAATACCTAGATTTAATGTTGGTGCCCCATTAAAAGGTGGAAAAATAGCATTTTTTGAAAAATACTTATTTTACCCAAAATATTTATTTTTTTCTCATACCATATTCTAGAATATGTATAAGATGTATAATAATGTTATAAAATTCAAAACATTGTTAATAATATTCATAATGGCGAGTTCGTGATAATATTATAACCATATATTGTTGTTTAGTGAAACCCAGAATTGCGTACAACACACGCTATCGAGGAAGGTCGTAATTGCATGTAATGAAAGCCAAATCAAGGTTTCGTGTAGTGCATGACTCCTTTGTTGTTGCGTATGAAAAAATACAACCATATTTCATTTATACATTGAATATATATATACATACACACTCAATGTTTCATAGAATAAAAACTGTAAAACAAACATGAAATTGTGTGTAACACGATCCGAGAATAATGTTGTGTATACTGCAAGCTAATACGGTGTTGCATATAGAGCAAGATAATCTTGGTGTATTGTACAACAGAATATATGAATGAAATTAAAAATAATATATATTATAAAATCATGGGTTATTACAGAGACATCCCCCCATTATAAAATAACTTTGAAAACATGTTTTAAACATCCCAATTTAATGGATAGACCAGGTATGTGTAAATTGATGTCATACCCATCAATATTTTAGGGATAGATAATATGGTTGAACCTAGATAGGATAGATTATGGAAAAAATATGTATAAGATGATAGATCAATACCACACCATATCAAATAAGAGTCGTAACAAAAAAATCCACACAAGGTTCAATATAGAGCTGATATCTCATAGTATACACACATCACATGCCATAAAATATAGAGAAAATATTTCATGTTGAATCACAACCACACCAAAACTGATTTAACCTCAATTATTAGTGACTAGAATCAAATTAATATAGTATTTATTTTTATCTCTTATGGTAAAAAGTTTTCATAATGTTTTTATGGTTCTATTAATTAATATAGAAATGAAAATCAGTAACTAATTAATAATTACATATTATTCATAACACATATATGAAATAAGGGTTTTTACCTACCTCATATCATACACCATTAAATATGAATAACATCCTTGGGTGGATTACATATGACAACCAACATCAACACATGCCCAAATCCCATTCAACCAATACCCTACCACATTATTCGGGTCATCAAAGTCCACCCAACCTCTATCAGTCACCCAATGGTCCTAAATCATGAAAAAACAATCCTATTTTTCTAATTATGACTATTTAAACATTCATTAAACTATTATAAATAATCTTACGACCAGAGGAGAATTAATTTTTTGGCCAAAGGACTTACTGAGAATCAAAACCTAACCACAACCACAAAAAATCACTCGTAAATGGTTTGTAAAACCATTCTTCAATAATTGTGACTAAAATACATATAATGTTAGAATAAAATAGGTAAAAGGTAATATAAATAAATCTAAACCAAAAAAATAATTCATCTAAGGTATGTACCTTAGATTAAACAACATCAAATAGAGTTTGGGTCACTGTTGGAACCCATCTATTACTATGGTATACAAAAGTCACAAGTCAATTCCATGGTTTTATATAAAATTCAACATAATTAAAATAAAAATATTAATTAAACACCAAATTACATAAATCCATTAAATATTCAATAAATTACATGTTTTAATCATCTTTGGACATTTTCTATCTACAATGATCAATATAATAATTGTTCATAGATAATTCCACCAAGAAGTAGTGGAAATTTTCACCAAACATGTAATAAGAATCCTAAGAAACTCAATATAATTAATCATATTATCATTGAAAAGAGTATTAAAATACTATTGAGACACAAATTATCATAAGGTTCAAGACGTACTATATTAATCATCAATTACAATGTAAAAAATAATTATCTATCACTTGAGTATGTATGATCGTTTATTTATGTATTAAAACTAATATTTCCTGGATTTTCTAATGGATACCTAATTGATCTAAACTGAATTGTGGGGAACTCATGGATAGATGAGTGAAATATTGTGAGAAAAAATATTAAAAAAAATTCATGTAAGGGTGATAAATATTGAAGTGGCTAGATAGACAAAAACACTAAAAATACCCACACAAGAAATATTCCTAGCACACCCCATAGGATAACAAGTCCAGTTTCACTAGATAGATAATCAGGAAACAGTAGCTATCTAATTCCTACAAACTAATAAGTTCATGTCAAACTACTTGTTGAAGTGTCTTTCTAGGTAGATTGTCTATATAAAAAACCACTACCTGGCTTGTGGATATTGCACAATCCCCAAATTATCAAATATACCTTCTCCAATTTCTCATTCTCAAAGACAATAAGAATGCATCCCTTAAATTATGAAAGAAACTACTTATGATGATCAAAAAAGTATCATCATAATTCCACAATTATTTACCTAAATGAATTTTCCACTATATATAAATATAAAATTCTATCCAATTTCCTATCCCATAATATTAGGGGTCATTACTAGTTCTTCACACTACTTCCCTCCATGTTTTGTTTTGAAATATTGTTCTCAAATTATGTTGTAGTTTCCATTTTTCTTTATGATTCAGTTTATCATATTTTTAAAACAATTTTTATGGATTATAGATAAAACATAATTGATTTTTAATTTATTGAAATTCAAAATAACTCACAATTACATTTCACGAAAATTTCATAACATTTTATATTTGAATCATTAATATGTACTAACCCTTATATTTTTCAATATTCCTTCAAATGATATGAAAATAGTTATCAATATCATAAATGTACATAATATGTAATATTATTGTCATATGAGTGAAATAATTAATGTTTTAATGAAATAATTATAAACAATTTTATTATAATTATAATGAAAACCTATGAATAAAATATATATATAAAAATATATTTATGATAATTTTAAATATATATTCAATATATCTCATAACAATAAACTCCCAAGAACCATTAATGATTACTGTTTTTTGGATACATGGTACACAATCATATTATTCAATGAATGATATTTCATATAACCTAAAATGATCTTCTCTCATATTATAAATTAATTAAATACCATAGAAAAAACATTTCATTATAATCTAGTAATTAAATAATATGAAATTGTGATATTAAGTGATTTTTAGGGAAATAATTTGAAATTTTGACGAATAATAATAATATAACATAAGATAAGTATATACATATTATAAAATTATCATGAAACATGATTTAAATTCAAAATTAATCAAATAAATTTAATCATGAATCATTCTATAAGGATATTTTTTAAATGAAGTCTTAATTAATTTGGGAGAATAATAATTAATAATCATTCAAGAGAAATAATAAAATATCATTAGAATATGAATTAATTTTTTGTATTTCACATAAACATAGATAATAAGTAACATAGTTATGTATCACTAAATATACCATAATAGAGTATTGGTTTAACACTTCATTCCATAATTTCATTAGTTGAGGTTCACTCCCAATACCATCGTCTTCTATGGAGTCCATTACTGACTTGGGTATACTCCCTAATATATTCCAAATTGTTTCATGAGATATCATTCATTTCCTAACACATTTTTAGGATATATACATTCAATCCCACCCATAAATAAATTAAATAAAAATAAATATGTTTAAAAGACCATAAAATAAGTAATAATTAATTCATTTTCTAACCCATGAATACTAAAAAAGATTCATAACAATTTCAACGTTTTATTATAACAAATCCTATTGAAATGAAATGAGTTTCATTATGTGTTCTTTATAATATAATTAACTCATAGAAAACAGAAATATTTCTTTGAATAATCATTAAATATTTATCATCATAAGCAATTAAAACTAATAAATTAGATTGAAGCATAAGGGAATATCCTCATTAGAGAATAATAATAGTTAAAATTTGTAAAAATATATTGAAAATTATTTTAGAATAATATATGATAATTTGTTTCAAAATGGGGAAAATTCAATTTTCTGTTGTTTTATTTTAAAAGTTAAAAATTCAAATAATATTAATAGAAATTTTTAAAAAATAATATTTGAAATATTCAATGGAGTATTGAATCTAATGAATAGTTATGACGTTAGGAAAATTTGTATCTATGGTAAAATTTAAAATAAGTATCCCTTTCCCACTTCCTCTAGAAATTCAACATTTACCTGTTTGAAAAAAAATTGTATACATTATTGTAATAAAATTGAATATAATTACAAATATTGTTTAATAAGACTATATAATAATACATCAATATAGAAATTATAATTATGTTAAATATTTTAAATCACATGGACCTGGGAAAAAAATTAATCGAACAAGTGAAATGATATGATTTTAATAAAACAGAATTTTTTATTTTATATAATTTATACTAAAAAAGGTAATAATACTAAATAATTATAATAATAATCATAAGATGAGAATATAATTGGGTATTTATGTATTAGTATTACCTTAATGGGAATTTTTTTATAACAATATAGAAAAACATCATGATTGAAGATAAAACCATACCTCAAGTCCCATATTAAATCATACACATTCAAACCTCTTATATAAAAAATATAGATTAATTATAAATATGTTATATAAATATATTAATAAATTTATTTCTGTTTATCATGCTGTTTTAAATATCAATAATATTTTTATTAACAATTTATCATTAAAATGAATATTTAGGTTGAGAATTTTATGTTTTCCATGAATTTTTTGATTATATGGTTTGAGTACATAGACATGGTAGTGTTTTGGAATATCTTGAATCATAATATTTCCATTCTAATAATATTTATTCTTTATGTACATTTTTATAAACATTTAAATAAATCTGTGATTAAAAATAAATTACATCAATAAATGTAGACAATAATATCTATTAATGCACGAGTGATGTTTCTATTTTTTAATAGATGTACAGAAATAAATGTTATTTAAAAATTGAAAATACCCCAAACCTTGTATCCTAGATATTTTACGTTAATTTATTACATCGGTATAAAAAACAAAGAAGCCATATTCTGAATGATTGAATAGTTTAGTAACATTGGAAAACTAGATACATACATTATTTTTATATTATATCATGTAATGTAAAACACCAAAGAAACGCCATTTAAAACATCAATTAACAAAAATATTATCCTTGAAGATTATTAATAATATAAATCTTCTTATCTTGTAGAAATATTAAACATAAGAAATTGGGGACTTCATCTAATCAATAAGGACAAAAAATATTGACGAGGTTATGGAAAATAAAAATAAAAAATAAGTCCTGGTGAATAAATAAAAAATCAATTAAAATATAATCATGAGGATAATATAGTAGGAATTAATATTTAATAAATAATTCTATATAAATAATCACAATAGAGTGAAACTGTAACATCAAGAGTTTTTATTAGAAGGCAATATGTTCGATAACACACATAATATTCCACATCGATCTTAAGAAAACAAATAAACATTATAATGTTAGCTTATTACATAGCTGGTAAAATGGAGGTAATTGACTATATTATTTTATTTATGAAAATATTGTTTATCCATGTATATAATTAATTCTTTGATAAGAAATTATTTATAAATGAAAATAAGATCATTTTTAATTAAAATAAAATATTTTCCAAAAAAAACTATTTACATTAATATAAGTGAGTGTATAAAATATTAAAATCACAATTTATTTATTTTATTAATTGTATATATTTATAATATATTCAATTGAATGTTTAAAATTTACATTATATGTTTTTTAGAGAATATATAATAAGTAATTCAATTTTATCATTAAAGAAATATTTTTTCCACAAAAATATTGTTTTACCGCCTCTTGATTGAAAACCATTTTTAAATTTTATTTCTTCACCTTCATATATTATATTTGAAAAAATAATATTATTCTTTAGTATCGGTACATCAAAATTCAATTTGGATAATTTTTTTGTTTTTCTATTATTAAATTTATTTATTAATGTGAAGTTAAAAATACACCATTTTAATTTAAAACTAACATTTCATCTAATTCAATTATGTTTGTAGATTATCCTTTTAATTGTTTTTAATGTATAATTAAATAATTTTTTTTATCATTTATTCCTATATTGGTCATTTTAATGAATTTCACTTAGAAATTATATATTAACGCATGTTGATCTTTTGATTATTTATCTTTTAAAAACATCATTTTCTAATTTGGCAATGGGGATTAAATTTAAATTAGTTACTAGAAATTATGTATTTTTATTTAAAAAATGGGAATTAATATTTTAAATCATAAGGTCTGAATTTTCAAGATGGCTCCCTTTTTTGGGTATTATGAATAACATCTTTAGTAATTATTGTAATTGCCACAATTAAAGGTAAATTGTGTAATTAAAGGTATAAAAATATTATAATAATATAAAAATATCCTACAACTTTTCCTAATTTATATGGATGATTTTATCCCTACCATTTTAGTCCTTGGGTTTATTTTAGTTCTACATGGAGCTACATCGATGTGATTATAACCCTAAAAATCATTTTATTTAAAATAAATACTAAGGGGTCATAATCATCTCTCCAAAATAATTTTTTTAATATGGGGTTACTATAGTGATTTATTATTCTATAAATAGTATATAAAAATCTGAGAATCTTTCATACATCATGGTAATTTTTTTAGAATAGAACAATTAAATAAAATGGTGTCACAATGATGATGTAGTTATTTATTAATTAATGATATAACAAAAACTATATTATAAGTATTAAAATAAATATTATATGATAATATTTATCACATCCATGAATTTTTAGGATAACATTTACATGTTATTGGCGATTTAATTGAGTTTTTTCGAACATATCATCTATTAATAATGTTTTCAAAAGTTAACTAATGAATAGTGTCAAAATTGGCACTATTGGTATTTTAAAATATCAAATATTTTTTAAAATTTTATAAAATTAATTAATATCTATGATTAATAAAAATGGTTAGTATAAGTCCAAATATTTTATAAATGACAATTTTTAGTTAATTTTTAATTGTTATGATAATTACATTAACTCATAATGATCAAATAACATAATATCAAGGTATGATTAAAAATGGTAGATTAAAGGTTAAACCAAAATGATATCGATTAGAAAAATATTAATAACATGACTAATATATTTGGATTATCGGTATTCAACCCAAAATCATCATATCATTGAAATAAATTATTTTGAGACCATTTGAAACCAAAATTCAATTGATATTAATTTAATATTTTAAGAGTTTCCAAGGGTGCACCTCCCATATGCTATAAAAAGGAACCCACTCTCCTCTAATACTCAAATTTCCAAATAAAATTGGGTATTCCACGATCTTCCCAAAAATCTACATAGAATACCTCCACATATCCTTGAGGACTAATATTAGGCGGAACATCCTTCTTATAGGTGTTAAAATGTTTTTCAATGGTGATCAACTGAAGATGAGGTATCATTTTTAGGTTTTTTTATATTGTTTCGTTAACATCCCTTAAATATTATTCTTCTAAAATGATGTAATAATTCTTGTATACAAAATATACTTATATATTAGTAGTTTTATATCATTACCTAAATTCCCCTCCAATTTCATCAATTGGGAAATGAACATTTTCTTCGTGTGTATGGATAACTACCACCTCATGAACGGATATAATTCATGTTTCATTAGTATTTATCATGACTCATCATAATGATGGAATAATTGTTTATATATGATATTTATGACATATTAGTAATTTTAAAATAATTATATTTTATTATGTTCTTACTTTACATGTAAATAATAACGATAACATTGTTCATGTGCATGAGTGAACTATCACCTCTATGAAGCAATTTGAATCGTTCTTATTCAACATATAAATTATATGAATCATATAAATATATACAAATTAATATTACTGTGTTAATAATGATATTATATTTATTTAAAGATAAAATTATAATTACCAAATTTCTATAATGATCAATGAAACGTGGAAATGTTACTCATACGTGCATACAACATACCGTCTCCATGAGTATAATGTTATTCATTTTTCATACCATAAAATAATTGTGTTATTTTAAAATTTAATTGATGTATTAATGTGATTAATATTTCAGGAATATTATTATGTTGAGGATGTAATTATGGCCACATTGACTATTTACATTGTACCAAGTTCATTTTCGACTCATGAAATGAATAATACCAAAATTTTGGATATGAACTTATATATATATATATATATAATTATTATGAATTAATAATAAGTTATATAAAATTAATAATAAATTTAAAAAATTTTATCAAGAAATAATAAATTAACCAATGTTTATTATTTAGGAATATAATGATTTTATGTGACTAATGAGACTTAAGGTAACAGATTTTGTCTCAAACTCATTTCCTTGAAGAATTTCTTGATAATATGCACCGTTATTCTTTTATATTTTGTAAATACAACCACTATGACAATTCATATCAATTTTTTATCGATAATTATATCATTTATTGTTTTCGTAAATATATTAATCCATGTATATTAAGATCTAAATATTTACAGTTGTATGGGAAACCGGGAGCATTTATAGAGTTAATTATCAAATATTTTTCTTCACGATATTAATTTATATATTTAATTATATGGCTATAAATAGAATATTTTGGAAATTATATTTCTATATTTAATTTCATTCATTGTTTTTAAAATGTAATATTTTTATACAATTCATTTTACATTCATTACAAAATTATAAAATGAATGTTTTTTTGACATATATGGAAACAATGAAATCTCTACCTTCATAACCATTATTTGATATTTAGACTCCTCTATAAGACATAATTTATTTAAAAAGGTGAATAAATAAATTTTTATGTTATCTTGGTATTGAAAATTTTTTCATAATTAAAAATGGTATTTTTATATGAAAAATTTATTCATATGTGATTATAAGAGTTTTTCAAAAGGGTTTTCATATGAATATGTTTTTGAAATGTTATTTGGGAATTATATAAAATGGGTGAGACTGATATAGCTTATATAAAGGTTTGATCCCCATTGTAACTCACAGGGTATCCTGACACTGCTTATACGGAGGGTTGCACCGTAGTATAGCTCATAGGTTATCCTGTTATAGCTTATATAAGGGGTTGAGCTCCATTATAGCTCAAAGGCAAGTCCGATATAGCTTATACGAATGGTGATCCCCATTAAAACACTTCAATTTGGATGTTGTCCATATAGTTATTCCAATTAAAATAGGATTTAATGGTTTTTATGTATATGATTCCCTAAGTCACCTAAATTGTTTATAATTTCATTAAATTGGTTTTAATTATTCTCATGAAAAAAAGTACCAAAGTTATTCACATAATTTTTTTCTATTTATTCACTAAAATAATTTTAAATGGGTTACCATGTTTTAACTAGACTAATGGTTCTATTCATTCCATGTCTCTTACTGGGCTTTTGTGCTCAGCGCATGTTTTAATTATTTTCATAAGTCTTAATATTTTTATGTACAAAGAATATTCCATGATGAATTTATCAAAGTTGTGTCTTAAAAAATCATTTTTATGTAAAAAAGGTACTTTTTGGTGAAAAAATGGAAACTGAATATATCGTTACACTTAAATTGTATGACTTTACTATGTAATATGTTTTCATAGTTAATTAGAAATATAAACATAAATTATCCTCAAAATGGATTCTAGTACAAAAACACAGGTATATATTATGTTTAAGGTTGTGGGCTTATACATGGTATCACGTGATGGTTTACACAGCATTAGAGATTGGGATGTTTTCTAAAGGATTTGGGATATCATCATGAGTTTACAATTTTTTAGTTCATTAGATGTATAATGTCTTAAAATCCCTTTTGAGTCTATATGTTATAAAAATTTAAGGCAATTCAAATTAATCTAGGAGACATTCATCTTTGAGGTAATTAAAGGTTATAAATTTTTTGAGGAACATTATATTTATGAAATAAAGGATGAGGTTAAAATATGTTATGGTTATATTATCACATTTTGGCTATGTTATATGAATTATAAAGTTATTGAAAAAGGGAAATACCTAGACCATGTGATAAATAGTCAATTAAGAGATGGATACATGAATCAAACATACAACAAATGTGAGGCAAGTATTTTTCCCCTACCACTATCCTACACAATGTCCCTGGTTAATAAGACTCATTCCATTTAGTTAATTGATTTTATGGATTACAAATAATTTTTTTTGAACTAATATTTTATTGAATATATAACCATGGGAATGCAAAATTATTTGGGGATTGATTTATACATGTTCATTTTGGACTACAATCACAATTTTTTCAACCATATATGCCTATATAAAATAGAATACTATGATATTTTATTTGATGAGTAATTGTTGAATTTTATTTTTTAAGAATATATATTTGTTGTAGACATATGGTGATTAGGTTTATTTTTGTAAATGATTATCCTATGTTGGAGAATATATGGTTAGATTAATTACACATTGGTATAAGACATTAAGAGTGGTTGATGTTATTTTGTTATAATTGTAAAAATTTATCTTGGAAGATTAGGTAATCAAATTGGCCAAAATTTTGGGTTTCAATATTAGTTTCGATTCTTTTGAGAAATTTTATGGAATATTATATTTTTAATTTTTTTGTGAAATATTTTATATTACCATTGAATTTTTTATATTAAAGTAGTTTTTTCATATAAATGATTATTATTTTTGTTGAATTATCTTTTTTTATCCTCAGTTATTTTATTTGTTAATTTTTTAATATAGTATGAATAGATAGTTAATATTTTCTAGATTATGTGATTTCTATAAGTTCATTCTATTTCTTTAGGTGTAAAAAAATAATCTTATATAAAAATTTCTTGTTGAAAAAGATGATTTTTGGTGGAATTTTATTAAACTATGAAACTATACTTGTCAAGTAATTGTATTTCCTTATGTTACTATTCATTGTTTTAAAATAATTCCACATCTCTATGAAAAAGATCATAAAACAATAAATTTTTTCATTTTCATTTCTTAAAAAGAAATAAATGAATGTTTAAATCATTACAAGTTTGTGGTTTTACAATTATTAACATTCTCCAAATCATTTTTTCATTCAATATCAATTAGTACATAATGATTATTTTTTATTCTATATTTATGTTTTTCTACATGGACTCCATGTATATATTATATCAGGCTCCCTTAATACTTTCCTTTCATTCTTTTAATGTGGAGGATTTATTTATCCATTTTTTGATGTTTCCAATGAAAAAAAAGTATTTTGATGAGTCATAGCTTAGTTACCGACCAAAAATTCATATTTTAAGGACCCAATTTTCAAAAGGGTGAGAATTTAACATCTAGATATTTTAATATGGGACATTAAGTTTGATAGAAAAATTAATACTCCACATCAAACTTAAGAAAAAAACTATATATTATTTTTTTTCATTATGACCTAGCTTTTAAAAAAGAGGTAATGAACAGTATTAATGGATTTGTGAAAATTTTATTTACAGAAGTTACTAATTAATTATTTTGGGAACAATTATTTATATATGAAAATAAAACCATTTTTAAATTTAAAAGAATTTTTTTTTGAAATGTTATTTAAATTAAAATAACAGAGTTTATAAAATAATAAAATCAACATATATAGTATTTAAAAATGGAATATATCTGAAACAGATTGAATTAAATGTTAAAAATTCAACTTATATGATTTCATGATATGATATAAGAAGAAATTCATTTTTTTGGATTAAAGAAGTATTTTTCCAAAAATAATTTTTTATCGCCTTTTGATGAGGAACCCTCTTAAAATATAGTTTTTTTCATTTTTATATGTTTTATTTTAAAGAATAAACTATTGATTTACAATAGGGACATTAAAATTTATTTTTGGTTGAATATTATTTTCTAATAAAATACATTTTTTGAAGTATAGTGGAAAATACTATATTTTATTTTAAAAACTTCATTTTCATATAATTTATTTATGTAGTTGAATAATCCATTACATTGGGAATAAAGTATAATTATAAAATGTTTTTATAATTTAATCAAATTTCTTTTATTGTATGTAATTTCAATTTCTAGTTATAGATATACACATGCCAATATTTTGATGGTTTTTACTTTAAAACCCCCCATTTTCTTGTTTTGACAATAAGGATTAATTTTAAATTAATTATTGAATATTATATATTTTTATATTGAAATAATAAATTTAATATTTGGAATCAAAAGGATAGAATTATGTAAATAGGTTTTTTTATTTTTGTGACATTATTAATAGTAACATTAGTAATTAATTTAATTAACACAGTTAAAGGTAAATAGAGTAGTTAAAGTTAAAAATAAAATTATAATACTACAAAAATAGCCTAAATCTTGTACTATTTTAATTAGATGATTTTATCCCAACCATCAACATCATTGAATCAATTTTATGACCACATTGAGTTACATGGATGAGATTATGAAACATATAAACATTTTATTTAAAATAAATACCATGATGTCATAATCATGTTTCTCAAAACTAAATATTTTTTTATATAGAGTTATAAAAGTTATTACTTCCACTATAAATAGTAATTAGGAAGATAAAAATATTAATTATATCATGTAAATTTTATTTATATATTTTAGAAAATAAATAATAAAATTACATTGTGATAGAATAATAATGTAGTAATTTCTTAAAAATGAAAAAAATAAAATAAATTATATTATAAATATTAAAATAAATATGTTATTACCTAATTTGGGACATCCAATAATTCCATGTATGTATTTGACATGTTTTGAATGATTTAATGCAGTTGGGACGAACGTATCATCTTATTATGATATATTTAAAAGTCAACTAATGAATATTGTCAAAATTGACACTAATGGTGTTTTAAAATATAAAATATTTTATTTAATGTAATTACATTAATAAATATATAATATTAAGAAAAATTGATATTATAATTACTATTATTGCATATATGGAACTTTTTTGGGTTGTTTGACATGTTATTGTAATTACATTAACTCATAAATTGTAAATATCATAATAACATAGTAATATTAAAAAGGGTAAAATAAGTGTTAAATATAAAAGATATGGATTTAATAAAATATTAAAACCATGTTAAATTTCAATTGGATGAATTTTATTCAACCAAAAAACATATTATCTTAGAAATAAATAATTTTGTGGCCATTTAATACTTAAATTGAATTATTATTTATTTTATATTTTAAGAGTTTCTAAGGGTGCCCTTTTGCTCTCCTATAAAATGTATAGACTCTTCTATAATACTCAAACATCCAATGAATTTCGGTTCTTCCAATCTCTTCCCAATTCTCTTCCAAGAATCTCTCCCCACTTTTATGAGGAATTGTTTTATATAGAACACCCTCATTAATATGTTTTCAATGGTGATCATCTGATGAAGACGTATCATTTTAATTGTTTCTATTGTATTTATTCATCCAATCCCCTAAGTATTATTCTTATAATACTAACTAATAACACCAGTACCATCAATATTATTATATTTTATTAGGTAAATATCATCAACTAAATTCATCTTTGATTTCATCAAATGGGGAATGAACATTTTGTTCGTGTGTATGATGGATTAACGCATCATGAACTGATATAGATTGTTTTACATTACCGTCTCTCAAGAATGGTTATAATGAAAAAATAAATGATTATAAATTGTAATTATGACATATTTTTCATTTTATAATAATACAATTTTAGTTATTCTCTTCATTTTTACGCACATCAAAATGATAACATTGTTTGGGCGTACGTGTGGACTATCACCTCCATGAAGCGATGAGAATTGTGTCCATTAACCATATTAGTTTTATGATGCATATATAATTATATTTAAATTATTATTATGATTTTAATAATGTTATGTTAAGATGAAATAATAATTACCTTATTTCAACAATGATCATTGAATAGTGGAAATGTCACTCATGCATTTGTACGACCTATCATCTCTATGATTATAACATTGTTCATTTTTTATATAGTAAATTATTGGTTTGATTTAATAAGTATAATATATGTATTAATGTGATTATTAGTTCCTTAATATTTTTATTGAGATGATGGACTTATTAACGCATGATCTTTTGACATTATACCACATTCATTTCCGACTCTAGTACCGAATAATGCCAAAATGTTTGATAAAAACTTAAATAAATATGTAATTTTTATAACATGACAATATGTGATATAAAAACAATAATAAACATAAAAATGTTCTCAATAAACTATAATGTAATTAAATTTTATTAATCATCAATATAACAATTATACACGAAAAATGTGACTCAAGGGAAGGGATTTTGTCCCAATATCCTTTTTTTGAGGCAATTCATGATAATACATACAATTATTCTTATACATGGTGTATATATGGCCACTAGGAAATTTAATATCTATATTTTATCTATTATAATGTCATTTTTTGTTTTGGTAAATGTATTAATTCATGGATATTAATATTTAAATCTACAATGTGGTGTGGGTCACATTGAACTTTAAAATATTTCCTTATCAAATATTTATCAATATGATATTATTTTACATTTTAATTTATATTGATATAAAAGGATTATTCAGGAAATTATATGTCCGTATTAAATGTAATAAAATATTTTAAAAATGAAATATTTTGATACAATGTGTTTTACTTCCTTTACAAAATTATAAAATGAATGTTTTTGTTTTAAAGTATAAGACGACGAAAAAATCTCTAACCTTTTTGTTTTTATTTGATATTTGGATTCCTCTATATGACTTAATGTATTTTAAAAGTGAAATAAATCATTTATTTGGGTATCTTGGTATTTAAAATCGGTTCATAAATAAAAATGGTAATTTTATTGGGTTTTTTCATATAGGATTAAAAGAGTTTTTCAAATGGGTTTTATGATTAATGTGTTTTTGAAATTGTATTAGAGCATTATATGAAATAGGTGAACCCAATAATTCATATAAAAAGTGTTGAGCCCCATTATATATCATAGGTGAGCCTAAAATGTCATATATAAATGGTGGGTCCAAAGTATAGCTCATAGACGAGCACATTTCAGCGTATATGAAGTGTTAAGCCCCTTTATAGCTCATGGGAGAGACTGATATTTCTTATACGAAGGGTGATCCCTATTATAGATCTAAAATTTGAAAGTATAGCTTATGTTTTTTCCAATTGAACGTGGTTTGATGGTTTTTTATATATATGTTGATCTGAGTCACCAAAATGGTTTTTAATTTCTTTCTATTAGGGTTAATGTTTTTTTCTCTGAGAAAAAAGATTGACTATTAGTCTTGTCAAAAATATTTTTCTCATTCTCTCAACGAATTTTAAATGGGTTGCCATGTTCTAACTAGACTAATGGAATCACTCTTTTGATTTCCCATACTGATGTTTTGTGGTCATCCCAAATTTAAAATTTTTTTCACAGGTCTTAAGATTACTAAGGTAAAAAATTATGCCATAATGAAAGTATTAAATATGTGTCTTAAAATAAAACCATGTTTTATATATAAAGGGTTTACATTGGTGAGGAAATTGATATTGAGTATAGGGTTCCACTTGTTATTCAAGAGATTAATATGAATTATTTTCCTATTTCTAAAATAAAAAATACTTTAATGTGAATTCGATTTAAAAAAGGCTATAATATGTTATTTTTAAAAGAGGTTCCTTATAAAAATTTAAATTAAAAAATTTTACTAGTTGAATAATCACATGGGATAAAAATATCTAAAATCAGAATAAAGGAATGTATAATTCTAGAAGACATTAACATATCATCATGGCCTTTCCCTTGATGTATACATCAATGGGTAATGCATTGGCCAAAACCTGGTTTATTTTGTCTCATGAGACCTACAGATGCGTCAATGGAATATAATAGTCCTCATCTGTCAATTACTAAGTCCAATGAATTCCTCATATTTTGAATAATAGATTTAAAAAATGTATATTTAAATCAATGTGTCACATACCAAAATTAGATAATTGAATCTTAATCATGGATTAAAATAATATTATAAAACCATTTTTAAATTCACGAGGAATAATGTTTTACATTGGAATGAATAGTTATTTTTGAAAATCCTTTGTACATGTAATATAATCATATTTCAAACATGAATATCCCATAAAAGAAAATTGATGTAAAATTAATTGATTTTTATGTTATAAATTATATCAAACTAAAGTGAAAACATTTAAAAATGGGTTCTAAATGTCTTGAGAAATAGGCCAATTCAGTAGTGTTTAATGGATAATATATATTATTGTATAAAAAAGATTAAGGAATAATTTCTTGTATAAAACTATGAATGAAAAAAGGAAGTTTTAAAGGAAAAAATAGCGATTTTGTGAAAATAATGTTTTCTTAATGTAGATTATGCGTGGTATATGTAAATCGATAAGAAAATTGGATTTTCCCTTTAATTAGGCTTGCTTAACGGAAATAATTAAAAAGGTACCTTATAAAACATGTATTATCCATCCAAAATAAGATAAAATGATCCATATATATCATTTTGGGACATATAAACCTAATGTTGAGTAATTATATAAATATAACGAATTAATATACTATGGTATGTAGAGAGATTGAAAAAATCAAATGAAAAATAGAGATTCGAAAAGAAAATTTTACCACTAAAAAAAGTGGATCCTTATACCCCATAATATTATTGATCATAAGATGAAAAATTTAACACCATGAAGAAACCTAGATTAATGATATTATAAATCAAATTTTAGTACACATAAACCACACATAAGAAATATTAGTTAATAATGACTATCTCATAGAAATAAAGGTGAGATGAGAAAACCCTTACCATATGTCAGAACGTGTTCTGTACTTGCGCTTAATATAATGGATAATCTGATTAAATCCATTTATTTATTAAATAAGAAAATTTTATATGTTTATATAATTTCTTATAATTTTATTATGATTATTTATGGCCTTTTTTATAGTTATAAAAAAATAATTTTATCTTTCTGGTGCTTTTGTTTTCTGGGTTTTCAAGATTGTTTCACTTATATACATGTACGAAAGATCATATGAAATGTGAATAGTTATCCAAAAGTAAAATTATATTTTATTAAAAAAATATTAAATTGCTATAATATCCTTTAGGATATTCTTAGTTAGGATGAATCATTAGACAATATGTTAGTGATAATCATTTAGATTATTCTATTGGTTTTTTGATCATCGCAAATATGTTTTATAAAATTAATTAATATTATATATATATACTGGGTATATAAATGTAAATAAGATATATTACATATATTGTTTTTTAACCTTAAAATTGGTTTTATGACCACCTTTTATGGATGAATTGAAAAATGAAAACACATCATCCACTAATGTGGTAAATCAACACCTCATGGATGTTTTTTACATCATTAAAATATATATAAATTAAGAAGAAATTTGATTGATGATTTTTCATTGACATAATAAAATTACCACATATATAATATAAGTGAGTTATAATGAATGTATTTACTGAGGAGGTGAGGTTATAATAATAAAATAAAATAAATTGAAAATAATTTAATAGAATTTGAAAATGGTTTTTTCTTAAGAATTATTCACTTTGAAAACTTCCTTAGTTATGTTGGATTTAGAATTTTGTTGAGACCTGAACCTCATTGAAGTAGGGAAGATGATTGGTAGGAGTATTGGGTAGGAATTGTATAAGTTTCAAGTATTAAATGGTGTGAAAAGAATAGGTGGTGAGGGGGGGGGGGGTATTTTTAGTACACGAGAGGAGAGTTTTTTATTATTTTATTATTTTGGCTAAAGAATATGAATAGTTTATGAATTATTAATAAATATATTAAAATAATGAAAGGTAATTATATATTATTGTTATTACATAAGAAATAACTCATGTAATAGTATATTTATCTGGTAATGTACTTATATAGTATATATAAATTTACTTTTGACAAAAATTAAATATTTTAGAAAAATCCAAAAAATTCACTATAAATACTAATTGACATGAATAAATAAAAATGAATAAATTTTTTTATAAATATTTATAAAAATATTATAAATTTATTTTTTAAATAAAATTTCAATTTTTTCTAAAAATATCAGTTTTTTAATTATAACTGATTTTATGGAACATTATAATATTTATTAATGACTCATTATATATTATTATAATAAAAAGGAAAAAAGTGTTAATTTATAAATTTATTTTATGAAAATATATTTTAGTTTAAATTAATATATTGATTATAATATTTTAAATAAAAAATATGTTTTGGAAATATACCAATACATATTTCATCATTTTTAAAACAATTATTTACCATTGCATGATATGAATATAATATTTTTTATAGCTAAACAAGTTAATTTACTAGTAAAACCATAAATATACTATTTATATAATACAAATTATAGTTTTATAAAAATTGGGGGTTTTCATTTTTTATTGGAAAATAAATATATTCAATAAAATATATAAATTTCTACCTAAGATAATTTTAATTATACTATTTTTAAAATGATGTTTATTTTTTTAAATATAATTTATAATAGTATGAGAATTTATATTTAAAATAATCGCAATTAAAAATTGGAAAAACAATGTTTTGAAAAAAATTTCATTTTTATGTCAAAATTTGGATTTATTCTCATCTTATGCCTCTAAAAATATTCTGCATGGATGTAAAAATATTTTAACGCATAAATATTATAAAAATTACTTTAATATATTACATTAATTTTTTTAATTTTATTTATTAATATAAAAAGTCACTGTGGGAATATTTTTTATATTAAAATACATTTTTGGTTCAATAGTTTTTCATTTCTATTTAATTTGAAACCAATGTGTTAAATTTATAAACATGTGTAATATTTATTTCCATAATTTACATAATATCATTAATTCCATCTCATTACAAAGTATATTAATTAAATCATAATATTAAATCATATATTAATATCGTAAGCGATCAAAAAAAATAAATTATATAAAATCATAACTTAAAATATTGGAGTGTTAAAATAATTCACCTTTATAGAATAATAGTAATATGATAAATGTCATATATATTCATTTAATTTATCCTTATGAATTCAATTTAAATTTTGTTTTTAAAAAATATGATGTATCTTTAAGGATTTTGTAGTCCACATGTACCTAATAATAACATTATCATTTTCCAATAGATTGGAATGTGATTGAAAATGACAATACCATTAGTATGAAAAAATAAATTTATTATAAAGATAATTATTGTAGCATGATACTATGGTTATAGAATAAAATGAAGATTTATAATAAGAAAATAAATTTGAGAAATAACTGTATGAATATATTCCTCTTCTTCAGGTACCCTATTTGATAGTAACTTTAAGGATTATTGGATGTATAATTTGAAAATACCTATAAATCAGGGTCAAGTATACTAATTTTGTTCTAAATTCATATAACTGTTAATATTTCATTGCATTTTTGCTTATATTAACCCTTATGTATTTATTTTATCCATTAGTTTATCATTCTAACCATTACTATAATATTAAATTTGTGCCTTGGTTAATATTAAAAATTACCATAATTAGAATTGAATAAATTAGAAAATATGGAAATAATGATTCAAAATATCCAAAAAAATTTATCACATTTAACTTTTATATGTGTATGAGGTAATTTTTAAAATAATAATGTAAATAAAAATGATAACTATTTTGAGAAAAATCTAATTTCAAGAAAAAACTAAAATGATTATTTTTTGTTCCTAGTAAAAACCATTATATTAATCTTTAAATATTTGAGTGAATATAATATCTACGTATTAAATTAAAATTATTCATAAAATATGATAAATTTAGTTTATCTTGAAAAAATATATTAAAAGCGTAAAAACTATTTTTCCACTAAACATCTCTTTGTTACATTGAAAATATATTATTTACATTTTTCAACAATTAATAATAAATTGATATATTTTAAAGATGTTTAAAAAATAATATTTCCTAACATATTTCATATTATTAATTCCCTTCAATCCATTGATGTCGTTATAACATTATAATTTAATGATAATATTTCAATAGTATAACATGGTTCAGTAAAACTAAATATTTCTTATAAAGAAAGTTATGAAAGACTTAAATAATACTTAAATATAAATATATTATAAAATTATATTTTCTAACAATCTACACAATATAATTACCTTCACTAAAAAATTATTTCACTAAATGAATAATAAATTAGGTTACCTATGCCTCCCATCCTCATTTTCTGATGTATTATTTTAATATTTTTGGTCTTTTAAAAAACAATAACTTAGGGTGAATGGATTTTCCACAACACTTTATCTCATCAAACCAATGTCTCCATTAGTTTTTTATTACAACAAATATCATTCCCCAATGGTACAACATCTGAGATAATAATATGTAAATGAATAATTATGTACATAGTTATGAGAGATACAATAAACACTTTTTGAACATGATAGTGTTTTATTGGAAACACCAATTGATAATGAACTGTCCATGAAAATCATGAATTTTTAAGGGTCATATATATCTAGGGATCAAAATTCACATAATTCCAAATATCATAAATTAATTACATGTATAAATTTATTGACATACCTTGTCACTTTCCTAAATATATAGTTCCCACCAATGATTTTTGGAATAATGGTTTTTTTTACTCTTGGAAATCATGATGTGTTACTAAATTCATATGACGTTACCATTTAATTTTTCATCTAGCATATGTTTCCAAAGAATTAATTAAAAATATATATAAAAACTCATTAGTGTTCTGAAATACCTAACATATAGGTATTAGTTAGAATACATTTTCTATTTTGAGATAAATATATTATGGTAATTAAACATGACAAGAGATAGATGTTTATCTCGACCATTTTTGGAATCCATAGAACATGATCTCAACCTATATTTTAATTTTTTAATTGTCCAATTATACATAAAATATGTTTAATGATTATATTCCAATATAAATTTTATATAATTTTACAAATATGGTTGTATAATTATTCACAACATTGAGTTATAACCTATATCCCAATAGGATATAATATAATATGATATTATATAAAAATTATTACTTCTTTAATTTATGTCCTTACAATATAACAAGGCAAAAAATATTTCTGGATTTCAATAAAATATGATATCTTTATATCGGGATCATCTATAAAAAAATATCATTACAACCATTAAATGTTTTGGGGACTCTAAAAATTAAATCCATTATATTGTCTTACCGTTTTAATAATGGAATGAGTAATTGTACTAACATACCATAATTCATATATAACACATATATAATTTTATGACATACCATTAAAAAATATAAATACTATGCAATATCATTTTTCATTTATCCCAAGTGAAATACTCTTTTAGATCTTCAAACATCTTCATACATGTATGATGAATAGTGAACGATGAACTCTTATCTTTATCCCAAAACCCCTTATTCAAATCATCATAATATTTTATTGAATCATATATTCTATTATAGACATGATTAAACTAAGAAAAATTCCTCACATTCGTATATAATTCATCATCTTCATTATGTTCCTTTTTATAACTCAAAAGGATTGAAAGTTATAATTTTATCCAAAAAATATGTGATATATCATATTTTATAATAATTTCAAGATCTATATTTCTAAAATCAATAATTATTTAATATCATTTAATAATTATCATGGAAAAACTAGAATAATCTATCCGACAGGGGGAATCTACCACCCTTTTCACCCCCTTGGTGGTAATGTATTGAGTAATCATAATAATTAATTAAATAAAACCATCTCCATTGAATAATATTTAACTCGTTCTATGTAAATATATACTATAATCTTTTATGACATGTATTTATTAAAAATAACTCATCTATGTTTTAGATGATAAAATTATTTCTACCATATCCATATCATGAGTTGGGTAGTTTTTCTTATGCTTCTTCAATTTGTGTGACGAATAAAAAATCACCATATCATTGTGAATGTGTATTCTTCCAAATACATAATTAAATATTGAACTATTTAATTCTGAACCTTTTTCCATTAAATGGTATTTTGATAACGAATTCACTACATATTATTATTTTAATATTTTCAAAATTTCCCTCACAATAATATATTTGATGAATGTTGGATCTCGTTTATGTCATCATGGTTATGACATTAGATAAATATGATTAATATTTAAAAAAGAGTAAATAGCATCAAGTTAGCATAAAAAACTATCAATATTTCCAAACATAGTATGAATGATGCATATTTAAAAGAATTTTATATATGAAATATACAAAAATATACCTTATATTTGGATTTTTTGGTATCATAATGAAACTTTTTATCAGAAAAATTCAAACCCTATATAATTGTAATAAATATTATCCTTCATTAGGGTCATTTAAATAATCCTAATACAATATTCAATTTCATCAATGATCACAGACTATATAATAACAAATTATATATATATAACAATAAATTTATAGAGGTGAACTAAAATACTATATTTTATATATTCATGAAGTCAAAAAAGATATTGGAATATACAAATGGTATCTTAATAAATTTATAATGAGTATAAAACAAACATAATATTGTATTTGGATTAACCTTCTTTTGACCAACGGGTGATGACATCTATATTGAATGTCAATCAAGGAAATGAATTGATCTTCTCATAAGTGGTTAAATATGTCATCAATATGTTGTATGTGATACACTGTTGTGATATTAATCATGTTACATTATCAATAATCAATTTAAATAATAATTGAATGATGTTTCTTCATAAAAAAATAATAGGCAATCCCGAGGGAGACAATATTGGGAATGTGAATCTCTAATCATGATTACCATTATTTATATTCACCGATTTAGGCAAACATAATCGGGGCCATTCTAAATTGATCCTTTCAATAATGTTTTTCACTGGTAATAATGTTATTTTAAATGCATATTCATGATTAAAAATATTATTATTAATGTATTTAGGAAATACATTAGAATACTCCCAAATAATAGCCATATCGTTAATTTTAAGTTTCCTCCTGCTATTTTAAACAAATACCTCCCTTGGATATGTTGTAATTCCTACAAAACATATGAAATTTCCATTAGATTTTTGTATTCATCCTTTAATGATTATAAATTAATTTGCTATCTCAAATGTAAATTTTAACATAAAATTTGTGGAAATGTTATGGGATTTATAAAAATAGGGAAAAATAATACTCAAAATCACATTAAATTCCATTAAAGGAAGAATATTAATGTTTTCGAATGGAACATTCTTAAAACTATAATCATTACACCACAAATTTGGGGTGGATTATACTCATTCATTAGTAATAATGATTTTCCATAAATATTGAAATATAATATTCACTATCTTGGTATATTATTTAGCCATTAGATTTGGGAATTGAATCAACTAATTCCCATGTTTTGAGAAAAAATGAATCAAACAATTAGTGGTACATTATGATAAAAATTAATTATATCCATAAAAGTATTACTTTTAATCATTGTAATTAGTTGGTCTCATACACACTTTTCCATGAACAAAAAATATACCCATTCATTTGAAATACATGGGGAATTTTCAAAAAATTCAAGACATGTAATAAAATTTTTTTTTACCTATATGTTATTTATCACAAAAACATTATAGAATGAAATTTTTTTCTTATTTGATTATTTAAGATATTCATGTAGTTTCATAGTGTTAATTATAATTAGATACATATTATTAGGCATAAATATAGGTTTTTTCATTCCAATTCCCATTATATTTTGTTTTTCATGATGGAAATGGTTGCATTGTAAACCACATTCTTTTTCTCATAATTTTTTGGAAACTCTAGTTAACTAAATTAAAATATATAGTATGAGTAAAAAAATTTGTAATCATAAAAATAAATCATATGAATATGAAAATAATTATTATTATATACTAAATTATGATGCATATATTAATATATTATCATTATATTCATTTCATATCACCTTGGATTTTAATATGTTTTCAAATATTTAAGAATATCATTAATTATAATGCTTTATAATGATAATTTTAATTTAAAAAATCACATCCCCCATGAGTTTCTAACCAGTTTGGAATTTACTAGATCCCATACTAATCACCATGTGAATATTAAGTAGATACTCAACCATCATTTTTACGGTTTTAGCCCAAGGTTCATATATTTCTCATTTTCATAGAAATCCTAGTATTAAAAAATTAATGTTTATTATTATAAATGGGTTATCCTTTCATTACCAGAACATCAAAATATTTTTTACTATGTACATGAATCCCTCAGGTTTTTACAAAATTCATCTATTAATAACCTCAAAAAATATATAAAATATCCCATAATTCAATATATAGTGACATGATCATAACACACATAAATATTAAATAGTGTTATATATAATACATATATCTTATAACCAAACATGCCACAAATAGATAAGGGTTTAGTATCTTCCGGGACTCGATATGATGATAATCATATCTTATGAATGATATTAAAAATTGCAGACAATGTTCTTATGAAATAGTAAAAAAAATCATTGAGATAACCTATCTAATGCATTTATTCATAAATTCAACAATGGAAACATGATTAATGGTTATGTTAGATGCTCAATAATGGTAATTATATCAGATATCATTCAGTGACCGCATGTGTTTATAAGTTAATTAAAATGATATATTAACATGGTCATAACATAAAAAATTCATACCCAATAAGGAAACTATATTTAATTATGAATCATAGAAGAAGACTTTATATTG
This sequence comes from Viscum album, assembly GCA_963277665.1. NCBI lineage: Eukaryota > Viridiplantae > Streptophyta > Magnoliopsida > Santalales > Viscaceae > Viscum > Viscum album. Next base: position 164,002,254 of record OY728151.1, read on the forward strand.
TAAAAGAGAATAATAATGAAAATTTTGAGTCATAATAAATTTCATTATCTAATCATCACTCCCTATAATATCATACTTGGTGGAGTCCCTTACTAAAAAGTTTTGAATCTCAATTCCAGTCCTTATTATGGAATGAAATATAAATATTTAGCCAATATGTTAGAGGTATATATAATTATTTCACCACCTATAATATAATGTAAACCACACATATTTGTGACATAAGATCATAAAAACATTCATTATATGGGTATACATTAAACTAATTAATGGAAACTAGTTTCCAAAACATTTCTTCATTTCATTATAGAATAACTCATGGAAAATAATATTTTCATAAAAAATTCATCATAACATAATTAAACTATTGGAAAGTGTACCACACCACACTTTTCAATCATAAATATTACATATTATTTCTTGGATTTTCTTCAAATAAAAATATGATTCACACCAAAATGATCATATTTTTGTGTTTCTGAAAAAATGGATATGTAAATAACATGTTCATAAAATAAATATTTCATCTACCACTAAGGTCTTATAAACTATCTCCCTTATTTGAATAAACATATCAAATACCTTTATTTTACTCCTAATAAAAAGGAAACATAATAAACGGTGATATAATATGGTCAATAAGTGTTAACAAGGGTTTTACTAATAAATTTTTATATGTATTCATATCATGAGAATAGGAGTTTTATAAAATGAAATAAACATTTGAAATTCGTAACCATCCATTTATTTAATCATAATTCATGGCCTATTTATTGGTAGTATGTTTGAAATAAATCATAAAGGAATAAAAGAACTTGATGATTGAGAGAATAACTTTGGAATAAGATCAATTCAAAAAATAGTGGATAAAATATTCCATAATAATTATAATATAAATATTATATCATGTATACCCACTAAGACATTCATGACATTTTATGCTTTGGAATAAAAACTAGTGTATGTACATTGGGTTTAAGATATCCTCATAGGTACCCTATAATTGGATTAAAATAACCTCCTCTATAAACCTATTATAGGATTGGGATATCATCCCCTCTTAACAAAGAGATCATAAATATTTAATAATTTCCAGATTCATTAGGGGTATATAATCGACCAACCTGTCACGTAGTTGTAATCCAATCATATATATTCTACAATATCGTAAAATCATTTTTCACTAAATCGATCCATAAAATAAGAAAATTAATATTGGTTTTATAAATATGTTTCCATCACAATAAAAAACTATCATAGAATAACTATGATGGTATCATTGGATCATTTCACAACTAAAAAAATGATCAAAAATGATTTCTTTATATAGGAAGTTAGATTTTAAATACTACTTGATCATTTTTGTGGAAAATACACTGTTTTTTAGAAAAACATAAAATATACCAATAAAAAAAGTATTATGAATTTTTATTGAAAAAAACCCTGAAATATTTTAAATTTAGATTTAATGGAAATTGAATCCATGATGACATGGAAATTCCACCTTGTGGTGTATGCTAAAAGAAAAAATCCTTCCACCTTCTCTGCAAAATGCCAAATGGACCTCATTTTAAAAAAAATGATTGATTTAAAAAAATTATCGAATATAAAACCATAGTTATAAAAGAAAGAAAAAATTCATCATGTAAATTTAAAAACAACAATGGAATAGTTTTAAGTAAAATATTTATATATTTTAAAATGTTTCTATGGTGAAGAGAGAAATTATATCAATTTTAGATAAAAACATTCTGTTGGTATCATGACTATGTGTTGAGAGTATATAGATGAACCAGTAATATGATAATACTTAATATTTTAGAGAGATATAACATATAATTCATCAGTCATAAAATTTGGCCTAAAAAATCCTAGTGGAAATTTATATAGTCATGTAAAACCCATACACCCAATCCACCATTCTTCATAAAAAATATAAAATATCTTAAAATTAAATTAATTTATTATAAATATATACTATAAATATAATCTAACCGATAATACTATACATGGTAGTATTATAACATAATTTATCTTATTTATTATGAAATTTTCATTATCTTCGTCAATTTGGGTGTTAACTCAGTTTTTCATATAATTTTTAGTTAGGTAGTTGTAAATAATTGCACATTGATAATTGTTATTCATTTTCCATATTTTTAATCATGTTATAAATATAGTATATAGTCATTATAAACATATTTTTAACTATTCAAATAAATATTTGAAGAATAATTATTTTCATTACTATGTGGATATAGTTGTTCATTCATGCGCATGAGTGATACCTCCATTTTTCAAGCGATGAATCAAAAATATATATATATAAATATAAATTTATATTATAAATAATTTTTTAATAATATATATATACACATTAAATTTATCATAATAATTATCCATGATGCGTGATGAAAAAAATGATATATATTGTTATATGGATGTGGTAGTCCAAATATATGTATGATCCACACTTTTATTTACCTTTTGATGTGTAATTAATGGAAAATGGTTGTGCCATAATAATAATAAATCATAATTTATTTTAGAAATGTGGTTCATTAAATTAAATTTGATGCAACATTTTTAGATATTTTTGAACAATAAATTAAATATATTTATATTATTTCAGATTTATACCTCTTCCTTGAGAGTCCTACATTGGTGAAAAATTTATTCCTTAAAACATTGGCCTTTGGAGAATACCATGGGATATGAGATAAATGAAATGAATCAATAATTTTTTTTTATAGAAAATGTTCAATTTACAAGGATATAATTTTGTGAATAAGGGATAAGAAAATGATCCCCATTATATTTGAGGGGAGGGACAGAAGTGGAATTACTTAAAATTTTCATAATATATGTAACATTCATGTGAAATTATATATAAAAATAAATTATTTGACAATGAGATAAATAACGTTGAATCATATTTAAGGAAAAGTAATTAAACATTTTTTTCATTCTTATCATTACATATTTGTTTAATACACCATGTAAACATGTTTTAACCTTAATCATAGAAACAAATATTTTCAATTTTTACGATTAATTATGAACAATAATTAATTGAACATAGTTATATTATAATAATTATGATGATTTAAAATTTCAAATCCATTTTACGTGATTATATTTATATAATTTGAATAATTTAATATTAAATAAACATGAAAAACATAATTAATACCCATGTTTTGAAAAACACATTTTTAAGCTGAAAAAATAATTTACAGACATTAATTTCTATGTAAAAACAATAAAATGAATGATATTTTTTATTAAAAAATTAATTTATTTAATTAATTATAAACAGTAATCAATATATATTTATATAATTTATTATGATAAACACATTTTAGGTTTATAGAAATACTTTTGAAAATAATATATGATTTTATTAAAAAATGAACTTATACCAAAATAATGTAAAACCTATATTATCATTTAATCAAATTTGTTAGTTAAAAATAAATTATACCTATTTCCTTTACCTTTTAAGAAATACATATTTCAATATTCAAATAAATTTATTTCAAAAGAAATTATTCTATTAGAAAAATCTATATTTTCACAATTTAATGGAAAGTAATACTTTTTAAATGATCTTAAAAATTTACCACAATACAATATTGACATAATGATATAAAATTTGTTATTCATTACAACAAGTAAAATTTCTTACTTTTTATAAATGTGTTATAATCCTAAAAAACATAATTCAATGAAAACAATTTGAATAAGAAAACATATTTTCAAAGCATAAGATGGAATTTCAAATAAATTAGTAATTATTAATAACGAATTAAAATTTAATTTAACTTATTTAGAACATTAATATATATCTTCTATAATGTGTATATATTATTAATACTTATAAAATTAAATTCTACATGATATAGGATTACTATATCACAACTCATTTAGACTCGAGGTTTTGTGCAATGAAATTATCAAATGCATCAATATTATTTGCAAGGAAACATATATATAATAATTGAGTGATACATTTTACCCCCACTAAAATTAACATCACTCTTGAAAATTTTTCCCTTAAATAAAACAACTGGGGATAGTTCTACTTTATCAGAGCCTCATGTTTCCATGTTTCATCATCAAATATCACATTCATCCAACAAACATAAACCAGGTGATTGGTTTATTTCCATAAAACATTATCACTATAATCAAATATTTTAACCATTTTTGCTCATAATAATGATCAGGACATTGAGTGACATCATTCATGTTCCATATATGTGATGTATTGGGTGTTTAATCCTTCATAAATGATTTAATGAATACATTGTGAACTTGATAGTTGTTTATTAAAAGTACAAAAAATAAGCTAGAACCCTTTCCTATTCAAGAATCTCATTGGAAAAAATATACCTTCAGTGAGTAATTACCATTTTTTAATATTTTATCTTTTTCAAATTAATAAATTCATAGTAATACCTTCTAACAAACTATGAGTATTATATCTTTCAATGATTTTTTGTGTTGAAATATTTTTTCAACTATGAGTTTCCGTGATGTGTTCTTAAATTCCTCTAAAGGTTTTTCCATTTTAGAAGATATATCATGTAAAAATAGATTTATATTTCCATGTTCATCCCATAATAATGGATTTCATCAATTCATTGTAAATATGTGTCTTATGATATTATTTGAATCTTTGAGGGAGATATATTTTTGTATAGAAGCATGACTAGAGTAATGTTATGATGCAAAAAAATTAAAATATATTTAATACTATTTCAACATTTTCTCAAGAGTTTGAATGGTCCTATAAAACTGACCCTCTATCTGAGGATGATAAAATATATGGAAACATAACTCTATAACGTATTATTTCTAAATACTTTTCTTTATCATCATGGTAAACCTCAAATCTAAATCAAAAACAATAAATTAATGTATGATCTAAAAACATTCCTCTTTATTAATATATATCCAATAAATGTGATTTATATGAAATTGAAATATGATAAATATTATGTGTTCTGGCTTCATATGGTTATTTATTATATCCCATACAACATCTTGTCTTTTATATGTTTTGAGGGGACTACTGATGAAATATTTTGTGATTTTTTCTAATTTCCTTTATTTTATGTATAACGATTATAAAATAATATTATATGTATATGTCCTTCTCTCAACACAATATCATACTAAGAACAAAGATATACACTCTATAATATCTCATTTAATTCTATCATACTAGAAATACTCTTTCAAATCTCATTACATCTTCATTAGTTTAGGAAAAATATATAATATTGAGCTATGAGGTTAAAAATAGCTTTTTCTTCAATTATTATATGTGTATGACATGTAGTATATTACAAATAGTAATCATTCCATCAAATTCAATGTTAAAATAAGAACAATATATTTGTTTTTTGTATCTCTACGTCCTCTTTTTTGGCCTCATTAATCTTTACATGGATAGATGGATGAATAATCTCTTAAGAAAGATAATATTTAACAATTCATATAAAGACAAAAATGTGAATATTTTATATAAGTATTAATATTCTATTTTTTTATCATTATTATAGAGAAATTAGAATAATATTCTCAACTATAAGAATATTTCCCCTTTTCATTTTCTCAAGGTGGTAATATATTAAGCATTATTAATTTTTAGTCAAGTCTAACCATATTATTGGTCACATATTAAACTCATTTTGGGTGAATATAGAGTTATTCAATTATGATCAGAATATATGTCACACCATTCATAGAAAAATAAAATTCGTTTATATAATTAATGAGAAGATTATATTTCTAACTCAAAATCACGAGTCAGTTAATTTTTATTTTGGGCATTCAATTAGCTCATGGAATAAGTTATATCCATATCATTATTTATAACATGGTATCCCATACACATAATTGATTCACCAATTATATTAATAAACCATCATGAATATAATGTATAATGAGCATAGGTGAACTATCAAATATTCTGGTGAATTCATTAACTGTTAATTATATTCATAATTTTAAAGGAACATGAACACCATTTGAGTGAACATGTGGAGTGGATTATATAAACATTATTAATAAATCAAAATTAAATGATAAAATCCATAAAATTCATGAAAATTTTAAATAATATTGTTCATAGTTAGTGAAGGTTAATGATCAATAAATTGTATTTTTTATAGATCCACCCATATACACTTTAATGTGATAATATGAATTGAAATTTAATATTTTTTAAAAATAAGAATAATACATGATAAATTTTTCCCAAATGAAATATTAATTTCTGGTTGACAATACACTCTTAAATAGATCCTCATTCTCTTATTTATCTTGCATATATTTAGAAATCATCTATAAAGAGTTCCACAAGCATGCTAATGTAATATATAAGGGCTATATTCACTATATCTGTATAGATGGTCGGGGCATTAGTAAGGTCATGTTGTTCCACTATAAATAAATGTTGAATAATACTTGAATATATGTATGCCTTTTATATGTCTTCACTTTTTACACTCAATAGATAGTATTTATATTAATTATAAATCATGAAAAATTGAAATATCCTAATAATTGATTGAATAATTAATTAATACATTGTATATGATTCTAATTTTTGACCATGATAATGTTATGTTCCCATTAATCAAAGAAAATTAAAAATGATACACCATCCTTCATAAAAAAGAGAATAATTTCAAATAATAATGATGCACTTCTAATAATGAATCCCTAATCAAATTTATAATGGAGTTACATCTTTAATTATAGAAAATCAATTAGGAAATTCTTTATGGAGTCACCTGAAGTAGGTTTAATAGGATTCAAAAGTCCAATTAAAAAAATAAAAAATTCGATGAAAAATAATAAAATATTATTCAAATACATCAATAAAATCCAATTCAATTTGAATATATTAAATTTTGAGTTATTTACAACCACCTAATGTATACACCCACATCGATTATTAAATAAGACATTAAAATGAATATAATTTCCATTAGATGTTAAAATATATATATTCACACTAATAGAGTTTCTATAATGGCCATTAACTTCTAATAAAAAACACAGTTAATTACAAAATAAATAAATTTTGTAAATATGGTTAATGTTTATCAATAATATTTTATATAGTTATAATAATAATAGGTAAATTTTCATTAAAAAGGAATGTCTTTATTTTTATCTAAATTGTATTTTCATGTATGAAATGGTTTAGTTTGAAATCCTAATTTACAAATTATAGAATTTTAATTTTAAAAAATACAATTTATTATAAATTAATTATATCAAATTAACTCATGGTGAATTTTGTGTATTTTTGGGAAAAGTGTTTTTAAAAAAGAAGCTAAAAATACAGATTTTGGTTGAAAACATTTTTTTTATAATTTTTAAATTTATGTTATGTTTTAAAAATGTTTGAATGAAAAATATTTTCACTTATATTATTTTCAATATAGTAATGGAGTTTATTGAGAATGGTAATAATGAGTTTTGAAAAAAATAATTCTAATTCTTAAATGTTTATTTTCAATGAAATAATTATTTATTGAGTATTTAGAGATTAAATTTAAATTAAATTCTTCTAATTTTGTGTATTTAATTTTCTAAAATAGATTATTATTTTAAATAATCATCATTGGTAATCAATAATATGGTCAAACTAATTTTTTGACATAATTAATTACAAAAATAGTAAAACTATTTTACTAGTGTTAATGATAAAACGGGATTACAGGGGTCTTAAAAAAAATAAATAGTAGTTATAATGAACTAAAAATCTATAATGTAATGGATTGGCCAAAAAAATCCTCATAAATAGGTGAAATACTAAATCATATCTTCGCCCAGTACACTTCTATTATACATGTGTTGAGGAAAACTAATGAATGGAATTACTGAATTTTGAGGATTTTGCATAATGTACCTGTCTATACTCACCCAACCATCTCAACAATGGAATGAAGAAGAACAATAATAGAATATTTATAAAACTAGAGTAATAACCATGTATGTGATAAACTCTAAATATATTTTCCATTTCTTATTAAACTTCACTAATTATAGAATATTGATTGGTGCCTTCAATTAAGGGCATTAGGTAAATGACTCCCATTTTAGTTATTCTATTCGACGTTTGATTGTAGAGTCTCACTAATAGAATAAATTTTGGTGTAGATTCAACATGGACATCCATCGACTAGGTTGGACAAGTTGATTCAGGTCATCATAGATTGGTATCAAAGTTGGTTCAACCTCCAAACTTTTTTGGATTTTTTCACCATATAATGTTTTTTGGAATCTTAAGCTATTGTTTTCAAATTGACTCACGTGAATCTATTGGGATCGGAAGAAAAATTATGTTTTGAAAGATGACATATCCATACACTAATATTGTGATTAACATTATATCAACCCAGATTAGTAATTCATTTACTATAGGGATCATTGGTACCTACATCATAATGGATTGATTCCATTGAATGTTCTTTTTGAGTCATATTCATATATATATATATATGTTCATATAACCATGTATTGTCTAGATTAAATTTTAATGATTCATCTGTGAAGAAAAAATTGTAGGTTACAAATTTAGGATTATAAGGATGATCCATTATGTGATGAGTCCATAGTTGAACCATCATCCAATGAGATGATTCCTCGAGGTGAGTAGGTAGAAACACACTTATCTATAGATGAGTATATTATACTAGAATTGTATGATGATTTTTTTAATAGGCTAAGCGCACTCGAGGAGATCCTGATCTATATGAAATTAAGGTTCTACAATGAGACAAACTCCTAGGTAGCTAAGGGAAGTCTTGATTTGATGATCTGAGTTTTCATGATAGTACAGACACCAAATAATCAAATAGTTTAACTATGAGTGATTATCTTACATAGATTCTATAGGTTCTAGTAGATTTTAGTCATATATATTCATGATAAGTATGTACTCTCATGGTTTAACATCTAGTAGTTATTTCATGAGTAGTAAAACAACTCATTCTTACGCTCATTTCAGATTTATGAGTTTTTAGAGCTACAAAAGAGAAGGATGATAGTTGCGGAGTATGACACAAGGTTCAATAAATATACATAGTACTCCGTTGACAATGTTAAGGCTGATTACTTATGGGAAAATATGATTGATAACTGTATCCATGGAAATATCTATTCATGTGTGGTCACCTATACATTCTAAGGTATGATGTAGTGTTAGAGTGGGATCTAGTGATGGAGATATTCCAATCTATGGGAAACCATGTAGTTTGTGGTGGAATTGTGGGATATATCATTCAGTCATTGAAAAATGTTAGTAGGAACAACTTGGTAGTATCTTCGTGAAAGTGATCCTCCTATAGCCCGACTCAGAAACATGGTCATGAGGCTTCAAGACTGTGTCATGGAAAAGGAATCATGAATAGAAGAGATTCTATTAATATAATGGGATATGTTACATGGAATGTGATTTCGTGACCCAACGTATTGAGGAGGGTAGGAAGACCGCAAATGAGCCACCGTGATAGAGAAAACAACATGATCTTGGTACTCTCTAGCATAGTTTGGGTGACCCCTTGGGAGGCCATACTAGAATAGAAGACTATGCGGATCTAGGAGGGTGATCTATCGATTGTGGAAGTTATTATTATAAAATTCTACCACTTCCACCAAGAGGCTCATTCCATGCTCCGGGAGAAAGTGGTCTAAGGCATGGGAAATTATAGGCTATAGAGGCCTAAGACAATGTTTCCCATGAGCTCATTAAAGGTATCATATATTATTTTATACTCTTTATTAAGTACTATAATTTTTAGGTGTAAATCATCACTTCCTCTACATACTCTCAGTGTGATATCTAGGAATCATAGTTGATAAATTTTTCTATAAGATATTCATTGAGGTTCTTACAGGGATCATTTCTTCAATACCATTTATCCATCAATAAATTGAGATATATTTTGGTGGAGGGGGGTTTTCATTGGAACTATTGGTAATATTTATGAGACCTTATAACATCATCATGGTTATATTATATTTTTCTACGGTCTGAGCTCAAATTGATCGTCACAATAGATTAGTCATATTTTTTATAACTGATGAGAGCAGATTCTACTTTTTGGCTTAGAGAGATCACATTGATAAACAAGTGGGTCATGGGAGTAGTATTCTTATACCAATCACCCATTAGTATTAGAGTTAATAACATGGAAAAATTTTATCTTATGACATTTTAATTCATTGAGTTAGGAAGTGTTATATGGATGTGTTTCTTTAGGACATTCACGGACTACCAATGTAGTAACAAATGGATTTATTCATTTAATTTTACAATGATATCACTCTGAAAAATTATATGACATATTATATGGCCCCTAACAAGCATCATGGGATGAGAGTGTAGTTGATGGGGAACTTTTAAAGACGTTTTATTCCGAACCACTATCTCTCCTTCGACACCTTAAGTTTTGTTCCCAAAAAATGAATATGAGATCTTGTTACCTTTTGTATATTATAATTGCCTAAATCATGTTATGAGGAAGATTAAGTAATCCTTATAATGTATTAATGACCTATTTTAATATCTCTATGTCATGATATGGTTTTTGATGTTCAATATCAGGTTCAGATACCACTAGTTGAGAGTTTACGAGGCTATTATTCCAATGTTGGAATTATGATGTCTCTAGGGACACTATGATTTCCTATTGATTCCTTTCACATTGAGGATCTCCCCTTTGTGTTCATGTACAAATTTAATAGTACTTAATATCTATTATTATACTAGTTTTTTGTTATCCTAATTGAAAAAATAATCATCTACTCTTAATTTGATGAGAATCATGACGAGTATTAGAGGATGGTACAAGACATACTTAAGGGTCACTGGTATAATTATAATATCTTGAAGAGTTAGTTCTGGATCCCGAAGAAACAATTTTTAGGTAATTTATGTTCTAGTCAAGGATTATATGTTTAACCAATGAATATTCATGTGGGGCTCTCTTGGGGTCCTCCCAAAAGCGTGTTAGTGTTTAAGATTATTCTTAGCCTGGAGAGTTACAACAAGTTGTTTTTTGTATACTTCTATAGGATTGTATCCCTTTAAAAAAACCTTGAAACTGAATTTCAAACATTTACCTTGATAGAGAAGTTCCAAAAATCCTATGAGAAGTTTGGGATGTGGATGAAAAGAGAACTTATTTGGAGGCTAAAAGAGGACGTTATGGGGTACATAGTGTATTGTCATTCTTCAAGAGCTGGGATTGATTTCATGTTGATATAGAGTGAGGAAGTGATAAGATATGTTTTACGAAATTGGATACCCCATTAGGAGAACTACATGACTCATTACCCAGATTTATAAGTGGTAGTATTCACTCTAAGGATGTGGGTGGACTATCATATTTGATATCAAATTGTTGTTTATCCACACCATTAGAGTATCATTTATTTTTTCACATAGAGAAACAATAAACTTTGTTATAAGAACTTGTTGGAGTTCATACAAGACTGTGCATTTGTATGGTCTATAATTTTGGGAAGGGAAACATGGTAAAATATTCGCTGAACAATTTTTATCATTCTCTCTAGATGGAGGAGAAGATTTAGTAGTTGTCTTTGTTGTAGCTGTCTTTTGTAGAAATGATGGGTGTATATTATCTTCAGTTGATGGTGTTGACTCCTCTACTACCCCAACATGTCATGGAGGTTCAATTAATGCACATCAATTGTGATGTCCCCTAAGACCATATATCATAATGAGATTCACTATATAAATTCTAATAATGGGTGAATCACATCATCATCTTTAGGGATGAATGGTGGTTCTGGAAATGATTAAAAATGAGTAGAAGAATGAGTTTCAAACTTATCCTTTGTCTATACCTCACAGTCTTTTGAAAATGTAAATATATGTTTATTGTTTGTCTGGTGGGTTATATTTAGGGTAAGCATTGTCGAGATCATATCTTGATGTCTCACATGACTCCATTCAAAGGATAAGTGTGTAGGTTTTCTTCATCCTCTAGATATCATTGATCAAAAATGGTATGAAATATATGTGGACTTTGCAATAGGTATTATATATATAACAAGAAGGAATGATTCATCTTAGGATATAGTTTAACAACATACTATGTTTTCACACATCCATTATATCGGGAATCCTAGTTTGGTGGGTATTTTATGTTATTTTTACATCTAGTAGATCATAAGGCTTCATGGGGATAACATTGAATGTTGTCTTTGAAAATAATGCATGGCTGATGTCATTTTTATGAAGAGTCTAGTAAAAGGAATTCATGTCCTTGTTTTGGATGAGTAAATATTTTCACTCCTAGATGGAAGGGAAGACAAGAACAAAATAAAGGTGATGGGGGATATGATGAGGGATTGTGTGTTAGAATTCAGCTAGAGTTTGAAGGACCACTTCAATATTGGTATGAATGCTTTTGAGGCCTTATATGGGAGACCATGTAGTCAAGATTATAATAGATAGCTATTTTAAAGTCATCTATTTTTTGGAAAATTATTATTCATGAAATGATGGGGAAGGTTTATGTTATCTGTGAAAATATGAGGAAAACCTAAAGGATGTAGAAATATTATGCTGGTCGATGTCGTAAGCCCTTAGATTTTGATATGGGAGAACATGTATTCCTGAAAGTATCACAGAAATTGAGATTTTGGAGATTATGGCATTGATACAATAGATCCCCATGCTTCATTAGGCTGTTCAAGATCCTATAGAGGGTTAGCTTGTTTTCGTACTTCATAAGCATACCCACATAGTCAGATATAGTGCATGAAGTCTTCCATATATTGTAGTTGAAGAGGTATGTGAATTTTCCTAAACATGTTATTTATAGGGGTGAGCAAGAAATCAATGATAGATCCACCATCATAGAGTAATTGTTGGTGAGTAGGGTAAAAAATGAGAGAATATTTCTTCTATAGGCTATACCATTTGTTTATATAATGTGGTTGCTTGTGAAAATTAAATAAAGCTCTTGGAGGGGGAAAACCATATAGAAAAATAGTATCTCCGCCTCTTTTCTCCATTTATGTCTTTTTTTCAGTAAAACAATGTTTGGAAAGAAAACGCAATGAATATATTTTTACTTTTTAGGACATTAAGATAGATTTAAAAATAATTTATGATATAGGTGTAGAGAAAATATTCGATTCTAAGCCCAGTTAAGCTATATATTGATTTCTTAAAATAGAAAATATATGTTATATCATGATTATATAGTTTTTTAATAAATAATAGAATATTTCATGAAAATAGTGTCAGGTATGAAATATTATACTATAAATGAATCCAGAATATGAGGTTTTCTAAAGGTAGGTTATAAAGTTAGATAACACTAGACCTTCAGATGAGGTTGTAATTGGAAGGTATGTTAAGATAACTAATTAACTAAAGAGAATAATTAATTAATTTAATACCCATTACATATTTCACTATTTAAATATTTGGTTATGGAGATTAAATAATGTTATCCACATAACCAATAGATCATTAAGTGGTGGACTCCATCGACCTTCACTGGTGAATTTTTATTAGACAAAGAATGACAACATGGCCAAAGATAATTGAGGGGTAGAGAAGGAAACATTTACTCTCTATTATTATAAACTATGTTCTTAATCAATGATAAATAAAAATATATCTATGACACTTCGATTGGGGTTTATTTCCCTGATTAAAATATTTATCATCTAATTTTTTTTATTCTTCGGTCTTTGATTATTTTAATCCTTAAAAAGTTCTTGTAAATAGAATTAAATTATTCCATAAATTTATTATAGCCATAATTTCATATTTCACAGACAATATATCCATGATCTATGATCATTATCCAAGAACACATTGTCAATGATTGATTCACCTATTTTATTGTGCCATTCCCCAACACGTTCTTTTCATTATTATTTATTGGGCTACAGGGCCATAGCTCGACATTGTTAGGTGGGTATAAGAAGGATGAAACCCCCAGATTTAGGAAGATGTAAACATAATGATTAATATTGGTATCTTCTAATGGTTTTTGAAATTATTTGTGATATATTTGTTGATTTTTATATATCTAGGATCCCTGATAGATTTGATGTTAAAACTGGTGGTTCATGATATAACAACAGTTTCGAGCAGAGGATCAGGATCTTATTTACAACCATTGAAAGGAAAAAATTTAAATCCAGAGTCATTTCAACCATTATTATTTGAAAAAAATTAGTCATCAGGGTAATATTTCTAGATTGGGAATCCTCATGAAGATTTTATCGATTCAATTATACACCAAACCACACTACGTGTGATGTGATAAACACACAATGTGTAGTCCCCAAATTGTGTTGACATGGTTTTCCATGAGTGATAATTATCACTCATGTGGTCATCTTCTTGTGGTCTAGCATGTAGTCTTGGAGTACATGAACATGAAAACATCCATGTACACGACCACATATACCGAAATGAATGAAATGACACAAGCACGAACAATATCCCACAAGTTAGGCCATTAGGGATGAGACACACCATATTGTACCCTAACATTGCATGGAGTACTACATATAAATAAATGCATGTGTTTTTTTGGGGAAATGACCATGCAGTTTGGTTAGACTACATGTCTTGTGGAAGCCCAAACACACAATTTACTTATTTAGGAAATTTATTTCTCTCCAGTATTTTATATTTTTTTGTTTATTTTACCCTATGAGTATCCTATCTTGTTTTTTTATTGAATATAAATATGGCCTTCGGTATGATCCTGAATTTTTCTAGAGATGTATTAAGTTTTTGATGTACTCATTTACCCTATTTTTGGTATTTTTTGGTGTATACATTGGGTATATTTTGGGTGAATTCTTGATATTTTTGGAGGGGTTTTTGTTAGTGAATTGTTGGAGTGGGCTTTTCACAAACCATGATCCATACCCTAACAACTTGTGAAACCCCAAATAGAGGGGTATATAAGGGATATGGCATAGTTTTAAAACTAAGCATCTTATTATTAGTAACTATGTTCCCCAACACAGGACCCCATGGGCATGAAAATTAGTCCACCAAAATAATATCTTAGAAATTTGAAACCCCTAGTGTGACCTAGATTCCATTTTGATAAACCCTAGAATTTTTTTCATTGAATTTTGATTATCTTAGATGAATTGTATGACCTTTCGATATCTATTCATGAAAAATAAAATAACATATTTCTGGATCATCACCATAGAATGCAATTCATTCTTATTTTGTTCTTCTATCTTCTATCTCTATTTCACATTGAACATGGGATAGTTTTCCTCTATTAAGGATGGTTTAGTTATAAGTTTTTGTGGATGTATGTCCATTTGATCTTATTTCTGGGATTTGGTGTTAGAAATCAACTTTTTCATGATATTTATCTTTCTATTTCTATTTTTTGAAATTTTATTGTTCTAATGCCCATCAATGATCATGAGGTATGTGGTCAAAATTATAAAGCCCATAATCCAGAAATATAATTTCATATATTTATTTTTGAATTTCAGTTTATATTCTTTAAAATTGAATCATTAAATCAAATAATTATTTTATGGAACCATGGAATTGATTTATTGATTTTCTATGTGTTATTGTAATGGGTTTAATTTGGGAAACTTAATTTAATTTATTTATGGAATTTTGGTATTGGTTGATTAATGTGATGTTGAATTGATTGAATAATTGTAATTATGGGATGGTAGAATTCTCTTTAAAGGGTTAATAGTTTATTTGAGTAAATTTTGATAAATTGATTTATATAGAATTCTCATATTATTCCATGTTACATTATAGACCCAAATTCATGAATGTGATATTGAGTGTGTTAAATAGAATAATTACTCATAAATGTAAATCTGATTGATTTATAAATGGGTTGTGCGATTCAAAATAATGCATGAAATACATGTAGGGTCATTTACATGGAATTATAGGACAAAAATGTTGGCATTGGACTATGTTTCCAAGTTTCCATGATGTTTTGATTGAAATTTAATGGTAAATGAAAACAAATGATTTATGTGATGTGTGATAACCCTGTGTGTTATGGTTCAAACTATTGTATGGGAGGAGCCAAGTATTTATTGTTCAGGTGTCTCCAGGAACCTGTGGATTAATGTTTCTAAGTAAAGAATAATTTAATATTTAAACTACTTATTTTCTCACATATATTTTATTTTTAATACAACTATATACATAGTTATTGGATGGATATTATTTTATACACCTTTGGTGATGCCTTATAGTGTTATACTCACAGCCAACATAGGATACCTAATTAGTACCATAATAGACATCATGTTTGAAGAATAAAATTTTGGAAAGATAAAAATGTTATATGTCTTAGTCAGGATAGATCTTGGATGAGGGAATCATAATTTTTGTTGGGACCTAATTGAGAGTGACATTTTGTGTTTCTTTTGGTTTTTCATTATACACATGAATGTTATATTCCATGAAATATCTACTACCATAGCTTATGTTATTTTATCATTTTTTTCATCATGTGGTTCTAGTATTACTTTGGTTATGGTTATTATTTATTATTAGTTGGGTATTGTTTGTTTACATCCACTGTTATGATTAATCTATTTAGAAGAAATAGTATACCATTGTTATGTATATTTGAAAATCACTACTATTTGGTAGCCTCTAACATTTGGGGATGCACAATTGATGTTATGTGGCTGACTGGCTTAGGGAATCATTGTGTGGAACTCAGTTTTAGATGCCATATAATGGTATCATATAAAGGTTTTATATTATTTTCATTTGTATTATCATTTTCGAAGGGTATATAAGATGATATAATAATTCTTGGAATGGTTGAGAGCTCATGCATGGGAGTAGGAAACCCATGTTAGGGGGTAAAAGACTAGTCCCCAGGGTGTGATATTGGGTATTTTTGTGTGTTGTTACAGTTGGATGTTATTTAACCTCATGAGATGAAATTTGTGTGTCATGTGATTATTGCTTCATAGCTTTTATAATATTGGACCCATGGTCTATATTGTAACGAGAGAGGACAATGCATTATTAAATCTAGGAATTAACAATTAATATGTGATAAGGAACATTTTAGGAATGCATAGAAAAGAAGGTTTTTGGTATGTTGATAAATAAAAATTATTTTTTAGTTTTTTTAAACTAAACGTTAATGGTTCCTAATATATAATTGAAATTTTTAAATGATTTAAATTGTAGAAAATGGATAATGGGTGAATAATGAAAGAATTGAATATGAAAATGTTTTTATCCTTTGATAATGATGACCATGATTTGGGATTGTTAATGGTAGTGTTAGATCCCCGGTAATGACCATGTGTCAGGGTTTTGGGGAATCCATTTTAATAGATTTATGTGAATTCTTATAAATGTGATAATAATTATAACAGTGTGTTATGTACATATGATGTTTGTTTTGAGTTATAGAGATATTCATCCATGATGACACTAGTTTAAAAGAAGATATAATTACTTGTCTAAAAAGTAACATCCTTTAGTTGAACCTAAGGGTTCAATAGTGTTGGAAATAGGAGAAAAATGCCAGTTTCAAGATAAATTTTATTGGCCTATATAGTTTATGAAATGTGAACCATGGTTGGTTTTAAAATGTATATATATCTTAATGAGGGAATTTCAGTTCATATACCCTTTTAATTTCACAAGATAGGGAGGAATTTAGTTGGAGGAGTTCTGGATTCAGTCTATCTAGATGTTCCATAATGACTTTTAGAGTCCTTCTGAGATGATATTTAAGCTGCAAAATTATATGATACATGGTCTAGGAAATCATTGGTGGGGCATCCATACTAGAGATGGAATGATTATAAATATAATGTTGATGTACATTATAGAGAATTTTTTAGAGTAATTTTCTATAGAGATACTATGATTTAATAGTGAAGTAGAGCTAATGAGGTTTTCCTAGATAAGTATGTCTAGGATGGAATATATTGGTCCTTTTATAGATATTTAGAAATGGTTGTTGATGAAACAACAACATAAAATTGGTATCAGGATGGACTAAAAAATGAAATTAATTTTTAGGTTATTATCATGATGTTAAAGATGTTTTTAAAATTTTATCATCATGCTCTCATATATTTCAGATTACTTATGGAAAATTCTAGTTGTGGACATGAAATTTTTACTTATTAACTAAAAAGGTACATCTTTAGGGATTAAGAAAAATCAAATTTTTAATGTATAATTGATCATTAGAAAGAAAAATTGATATGTTTATGGGCTAGTTACTCATGTACTAACACGAGTGACCTTCCACCAGTGTTGTGGGGCTTGGAACTTTTGTAGACATTGTATATGAACTCTAGTAGAGTGGTGATCATGTTCTATGATGTGACTTCTACAATGGTTTTATAGGAACCAATTATATATGGATAATTATGGAGGATATAGGAAAGTGAATGGATGTAAATGGGGTATTATTTAATTCACCATTTGTGAGGTTATAATATTATTGGCTATGGAAGTCGAGGTAGAAGATGAGGTAATTCAAAACAAGAGCGCTCAAATAAGAAGATTGAGATAGCATAGGGGACATAGATTATATCATAGGGAATAGTGGTAGGATAATTTCATGCAGTCTACCCAATACATGTGGATATAGAGGTTGGACCATCGATAGTTAGATGTACTATTCTTATATCTTCTACACTAGATAGTGCATTATTTGAAATGGGTGCCCTCATTCTTTCATATCTACCCAACTTGTGAACGGGCTGATTTTGATAGTGTATTTTTTCAATGAGGATATGACGATTGTTACAATATTGTGAGTTCGATATGAGACATTTATTTTTTAATGGGGAGTACCTTAGAGGTAAGGGAGTATCATTTTACTTATGATCTATACATTTATGATATGTCAGATGTTGACTCGATTATGGGTATGGGGTAGTTGGAAGCATAAAAAACCTAAAAACATATATACCATATGGGATAAACCATTACATCTCATAAGGGTGAAATTTATATACATCATGTGGAGTTGGACATCTAGGAGGGTCGTGTAGATCCATTTCGCTAGAAAATGGGGTTGCTTACCACCTTGGTTGCTAGTGTTTTTCTAGAAGACAGGAGTGTGAATGCTAATATATTCTCAGTTTATTGTACTTTTATTAAGACGTGATTCTAGAATATTTATCAAGGTTACCACCTGATAGAAATGGAGAATTTATAATGAGGTCATGTCTGGTGCTGAGTAGTTTTCTATTCCACCCTATAGAATAGAACCAATAGAGCTTCCAGAGTTGAAGTGTCAACTAGAAGAGTTCTTGGATAAGGGGTTTATCAATCAATGTATGTCTCCTTGGGGTTATTGGGTCTTGTTTTCTAAGATGGATGATGGGAAATTATACTTATGTGTAGATTACCTGATGTTGAAATTGATGGAGAGAATAAATGGTATCATCATCCATATTTTTATGGTATCATTGACTAGTTATAATGATCTTGTGTATTCTCCAAGATTGACATGAGACAGGGGTATCCTCAGTTGAGAGTTTGAGCTTCATATACATACCTATAGATTTTTCAAGAAGTAGGTGTTTCATATATGTGTTTTTTATATTAGTTATGTGTTTATGAACACACCATAAATGGTTATGGCATTGATGAACAAAATCTTCCACGCATACACAAAACAATTTTTGGATGTTTCTTTGGATGATATCATTGTGTAATCCAAGACTCATGAATATAATTCAAAACATCATCAAATAATCTTGACTACACTTTTGGATAATAAAATACATTCTATGATATCAAAGTGTTAGTTTTTTATTGATGAGGTACACATCAAGGGTCACATCTTCTTAGTGGATGCTCTGTTAGTTGACCTAGAAAAAGACCAGGCAGTGGTTTCTCAAGAGTTTCCTAATGATGTTTTTGATATCCATAGTTTTCAAGTATTATCATGCTATTATCAAATTTTCATCCAGGATTTTTCCTTCTTAGGAGAATCTCCTTATAGATTTACCAAAAATGCATTATATATTGAATGGTATGGATCATTTGAGAATTATTTATAGGAGAAATAGAATTTTTTGAATACTACATAGATCTTGATCCTATCTGAGCTAGGGGATTATTATATAGTGGTTTATAATGAAAATGAGATCAATTTTGGATTAGTTCTTAGGAAAGTAGATTAGGTTTCTTCATATGGGTCCTGGTATTTGAGGCCACATAAATGGAATTAACCTACAGATGACAGTGTTTCAATTACAATGGTTTTTTATTTTTTGTGTTGCTGACATTATCTATTGGGTGAAATTTTGATAGTGATTACCAACAAAAGACCTTAAATAACACATTTTTAAATTTATATATGAATCTACAGTAGAAACATTGGGTTTAGTATATTTAGTTATTATTACTTGAGCGATCATATATTACCCAAAAGGGAAACAATATTGCTGATACATTGAGCCGAAAAACAAATAAATATGCAGTTCATGAGTTTAGTTTTGATAGGAAGATATAGACGTTAATGGATTATATACATGTTAAAATTTAGGGGGTCCGGGATAAGATGACCCTCATATTTATTTTAGTGTAGTATACACATTTCAGCCTAATTGGGGTTAAATATAATTAGGATCTAGAGTTTCTGGATTTAAAGGAATGCATTGATGATGGGTAGTACCCTTCATATCGTACCATATATGTGTATTAAATCAACTATGTATGATACCGTGTAGTTGTTCTTATATGTATTCATGAGGATATGACGCATGAATTTCATTCCTCAATGTTGAAGGTAAATATATGTTTAACTAAAATGTGTTGTGACCTGTGTTGGTGATATTGGATGCCATGCATGAAATAAATATTGTAGGGTTCATGATGAGATGCTACACCAGTCAATAGGTGATGGATGAGCATTAAAAACCAATTATTTTCCTAAAACCATTTTCCATTATATAATTGATGTGGGATGAAATTACCATTATCATTATGGGGGGTCTCTTTAGGATTACTTGGAATAATGAGGATCTTTGGGTGGTTCTGGACTGACTAATGAAATTAGTGCATTTATTTCATATATGTGAGACTTAATTATTAGACCAGATGAGTGATATGTATGTTCATAAGACAATTTATCTACATGGGATTTCATAGAGAATAATTATTGACCCTTGAGTCATTTTTTAATTCATACATATTCTAGGGATTGCAGAAGGCACATGATACATAGGTTTTTCTATATTAGGCTTTACACCTACATATAAATGGGAAGTCGAAACATACTATACATGGGATTAGGGATATAAAAAGGTCACGTGTTATAGTGTTTAGTGTATCTTTAAATAAAAATTTAAAGGAAATTGAGTATTAATATAACATCATTTATTAGGAAACTATTTAGACTAAACCAAATTTGTATCTGTCACGACCCGCCCTCGGGTCCCGTGCCGTGACTACCCCAAGCCCGCCTTCCATAGGCCAGGGGCTGGCGACTAGCACCAAGGCGTAAATCCCGGTAAAAAGGGAAGGCATTGCCTTTGTAAAGTAAAAAAACACCATAGAGTAAGCAAACGGAAAGTAAACACTAAGTAAAAACAGAGTACAACTGAAAGTGCGGAAAAGTAAATGGGCCAGTATAAAAACCCAAACTGAAAGTAAAGTACAACTCGAAAGGGAAAACAACAACTGTAAGTAAAAGCCGCTACACCGAGCTGTCCACTGGAGATCCCACCTGAAGGGTGGGTACAGATAGCTCCACTGCTCCACGGGTCCCGTCGTCCGCTCCGAACACATCCCACCCAGTGGTCCACCTCCAGGTACCGTCCTGCTCTGCAAGCCTCAGCCAAGATCAACGCTGTCCGTCATCTGCAACCAACACAACGTAGTGTGGGCATAGCCCGTGCAGGGGTGAGTATAAGCTACTCAGTAGGGACCCCGAGACCCCTGAAGGTCTCCCAAAATCCACAAGGAAGATACAAATACGAAGTAACAACCGACACTTCTTAGGTATATGCCCACACATATACCTAAGTCATCAATTCCAATACGCTCCAACCTCCGAGCCCAAGTACAACTCAGTCCACACAGGAAAGTAAACGTATTCCACACAGGAAAGCAAAACGTAATCCACATAGGATAGCACAACTCAATCCACACAGGAAAGCAATAAGATTCAGCTCACACAGGTATACTTCTTCGAAAGACGATAAATATGATCTCTGATCCATCTAAGTCGTCGGACCCATGAAGGATCGATAGGTAACTAACCCCCGCAAAAGACCCACACAGGATCGGGCCTACATAGGACCTGTAGGCGCTGGTTCACACAGGACTGCTGAGCGCAAAGACCCACACAGGATCGGACCCACACAGGATCGGGCCCACATAGGCCCTGTAGCACTGATCCACATAGGATCAGTGAGTTCTGTAGTCGTCATCGTCATCGTCGAATCCACACAGGATCTCTGTACTTTCGTCGTCGCTGTCACAGTAGCAGTAGCAGTAGAAGTCACAGTAACAGTCGCAGCCAGCACTAGGGTTCCCGCACACAGCAAGCTCGTACAGGAGGGTCCGCTCCACGAGCCGAGAGGCTGATACATAAACTATCACAAAGTCCAGAGTTGATGTATCCAAAAGTTCTGTATCGTCAACAGGAACTCAACGCAACAGACGGCGCGTCGATCGGACGCCCGGTCTGAGAGTTATTGTCTTTTTCGTCCCAGGGGCCCAGTTGGTTTTTAAGGCAAAACCAACCCGACCGTACTCCACCTGCGTCCAAACGTTGGGCGGAGTATGCCAAAAGATCCGTCTCACTAAGAGGAACACAACAAAGCTGACGAAACATCAATCGGACGTCCGTAGCTCATGATATGAGCGTTTCCGCTCCGAAGGCCCGGTTGGTTTCGTGAACGAACCAACCAGGCCGAACTCAAAGTATTCTGAAACCTTGAATGCAATATACTGAATCGACCGTCTCGATCCAAGGATCGCGTAGCCGCTGAAGGTTCTTCAATCGGAGGTCCGTGGCTCAAGTTATGGCCAAAAGACCGAAGACGACACGAAAACGGGGGGTCCGGGTCCGGGCCGACCCCGCCCGACCCCCCCGGGTCGTTCCGAACCGGGTCGACCCGACCCGGGTCCGACCCGGCCCGGCCGGCGGCGGTCCGGCGCGGCGGTGCGGCCCGGCACGACGGCGCGGCCCGGCCGGCGGCGGCGCGGCCTGGCGCCGTTGGTGTCACGCGCGGGGGGCAAGGCCCCAGCTTTTCTGAAGGTGGTGGCGCGGCTTAAGAGCCGCGCCTTTTTGTCAATCAACGGCCCCCCTTCGTGGGGGCCTGCCGTTTGGAAAAACGGGGGGGGGGGGGGGGGGCGCTGCCCCCTTTGTGAAACCGGTCCCCCCCTCATGTGGGGGGCCTTCTAGTGGCCAGTCGGGGGAATTAATTCCCCCGGATCCTCTCTTCCAGCCATCCCGACATGGCCGGCCGGTCCTTCCTCAACGGGACCGGTAAGGCCGGTCCCCTTCCGGCTACTGACACCAGCGGCCCGGCGAGCCGCCGGTCTTCCCATCATACCGCGGCCCGGAACCGGCCGCAGTGTTCGTCGTCCGGCGCGGTGCGACGGCACCACGACCCTCCGCCGCGGACCCATTCCGGCCACGGTGCCTTCGATTCCCTTTGACGCGGCGTGACGGCGTCGCGTTCGTGATGATTCTTCCACGGTGCGAATTTCCGCGTGGTGCGACGGCACCATGCCATCTTGTTTCATCCGCAAAATAAATCAACATGATCAAAGGAGGGGGTTCGGCCGTGTTCATGCGGTCTGGCCCCCTCACGTTAAACGATAACACATATTTAAATATCATCACGTTTGTCATGCTAGAACCACAAACGAGAATAAATAAATAAATAAATAAACAACAACAACCCCTACCTTGGGTACAAGTTCGATGATCATCAATGACCTGCGGAAGACAACGTCGCGGAGGTCGGGCGTCGCGGTATTCGTTCGTCAAATCCGATGACGAAGAGGTACGTCGTTGGCAAATCTTCGTATGCCGATGAATGAAGTCCGAGGAGGAAGCGGCGTTCCCTTTTCGTTGACACGGAAGGCGTCGTCAATCCTCGGAAACAACGGGCTACGAAGATGAGAGGAGCGGCGTTCTTCGTCGGAGCTCGAAGGTTCTTCGCGTTCTTCGTCAAGGTTGAAGAAGAAGAAGGAGCTCCCAAAATCCTCTCAAGAAGGCTAGAGAGTTCTAACCCAACAAAATAAGATAGAGTCTTATTTTATTCACAAACTTAACAAATTGAATTTCAAATGTTTGAAATTCAAATAAAAAAATAACTCCAAATTAAAAACAAGTTGTCATGTCATTTAAAGAGGGGTTTAAGGTGTTTTGAGAGGAGATGGAAGGTTGTGTTTCGTGTGGGCCCCACCACAATTAATACTCCCAATGGAAGTTAAGTGGATGTGGGTCCCACCTTTAACTTCCTTTGAGAGGAGTTAACCAACAAGTAATAAAAATAAAATGTGTTCCACATTTTTATTCAACTTTTTATAATTCTCCCAAAAACTAACTTTCGTCCCGCAATAAACGCAACTTCGGAAAAGGTCTCCTTAAGCGAATATCGGCGCTACGATTTAATCAGTGTCCTCGAATTTCAATTCCGAGTACCCGAGCCAAACTTTGGAAATTAATTCTGGGCACTCCGGGCCTCGAAATCAGGTGCCGTCAGAAACCGCGCTCTTGTAAAATTCCAAAGAAAATTAAGCAAAAAATTTCTCTTTAATTTTACGGGTCTTTACATTACTCCCACCTCTGGGCTTTACGTCCCTGTAAAGATACATCAAAAACAAGGGAAACAAATGAGGGTACTGAGCACGCATCTGAGCCTCCCGCTTCCATGTGCTCTCCTGGAGATTCACATGCTTCCATCTGATAAGCACAAGAGGAATCGATCGCCCACGTAGGAACCGCTCCTGTCGATCCCTTATCTCCACCAGGACCTCTGTAAAAGTCGCCCCATCGTCAATGTCAAGCTCCCCATGGTCAATGATGTGCGTCAGGTCGTGCACGTATCTCCTCAGCTGAGATACGTGGAAGCCATCGTGCACCCGGTGCAACTGAGGTGGTAGAGCCAGGCGATAAGCCACCTCACCAATCCTGCTGAGGACCTGGAAGGGTCCGATGAAGCGCGAAGATAACTTTCTACCTCGGCCAAATCTCTGAATACCACGTCGAGGTGAGACCCGCAAGAATACGTGGTCACCATCCTCAAAATCTAGTGGCCTCCGCCTCATGTCAGCGTATGACTTCTGCCGGCTCTGAGCTGTCCTCATCCGCTCCTGGATGACCTGGACCTTCTCTGTCGTGGCCTGGACCATCTCCGGTCCCACCAGTGCTGGCTCCCCAGGGTCTATCCAGCACAAAGGAGATCTACAAGGTCAGTCGTACAACGCCTCATACGGTGCCATCCCGATGGTGGAGTTGTAGTTGTTTTTGTACGCAAACTCCACCAAGGGTAGGTGGTCCTCCCAGCTACGACCAAAGTCGAGGACACATGCGCGGAGCATGTACTCGAGAGTCTGAATGGTCCTCTCCGTATGACCATCCGTCTAAGGGTGAAAGGCTGTGCTCAGACGTAGCTGCGTCTCGAATGCCTCCTGTAACCCCTTCCAAAGCCTGGAAGTAAAGCGAGCATCTCGATCGGAGATGATAGATGATGGCACGCCGTGGAGCTGCACAATATCCTGAACGTAGAGACGTCCCAAGCTATCCACTGAGCCCTTCTCTCTGATGGGTAAGAAGTGTGCCGACTTGGTGATCCAGTCAACAATTACCCAGATGGAGTCGTGACCTCTGGAAGTGCGTGGAAGTCCAGTCACGAAGTCCATAGATATGCCGTCCCACTTCCACTCTGGGACCTCCAAGGGCTGTACCAAGCCTGCTGGTACCTGATGCCTTGCCTTCACCTACTGACAGGTGAAGCATCGAGAAATGAACTCTGCTACTGCCTTCTTCATGCCTGGACACCAGTGCTGTCGTCTGAGGTCCTGGTACATCTTCGCCACTCTAGGATGTACCGCTAAAGGAGAAGTTTGAAACTCTCTCAGCACCTCCTCTCGCAAAGCAACTGGTACCATGGTACGTCCTCTGAAAAGGATGTCGTGCTCTGCTCCAAGGGAGAAACCATCAGGTGCCTGTTCCGAGGATATCTGTGCACGTCGTGTCTCACAGTCAGCATCCTCACGCTGTGCCTCTCTGACCCACTGTAGTAGTGGAGGGGTGATTGTGAGAGACTGGAGGAAGGCTCCTCTATCTTTATCCACGAAGGATATCTGTAAAGAGGCTAGCTGCTACGTCGCCTCCTCAAATAGTTGAATGCCCGTCCTCCTGCTGAGGGTATCGGCTACTACGTTCCCCTTCCCAGGAGTATAGACTATCTCAAAGTCATAGTCCCGGAGGAACTTGAGCCATCGCCGCTGTCTTAGGTTCAGGTCGTTCTGTGAGAAGATATACTTGAGACTCTGATGATCGTAAAAGACTGTAAAGCGCTCGCCCATCAGATTGTGTCACCATGTCTTCAGAGCGAAGACCACTGCTGCTAACTCCAGGTCATGGGTAGCATAGTTCTGCTCATGCGGCCTTAACTGACGTGATCCATAAGCTATCACTGCCCGCTCCTACATCAGAACACATCTAAGTCCGGTCCCGGATGCATCGTAGTAGACTACGTACTCTACTCCCTCCTCAGGAAACCTCAAAATAGGTGCGCTGGTCAATCTCTGTCTCATCTCCTGGAAGCTCTGCTGACATTTGTCTGACCACATGAATGGTTTCCCCTTCTTCGTCAAAGCTGTGAGTGGTGCCGCAACTCTATAGAAGTCTGGAACGAATCTCCGATAGTATCCATCTAGTCCCAAGAAACTTCGAACCTTAGTCACGCTCTTGGGTGGCACCCATGCTAACACAGCCTCGATCTTCGTAGGATCCAATGCAACTCCTGCCTCAGAGATAACATGTCCCAAGAAGTGGACCTCACGTATCCAGAACTGGAACTTCGAGAGTTTACCGTAAAGCTGGTGCTCTCGGAGTGTGTCTAGTACAACTCGCAAGTGAAAGGCATGCTCCTCCTCAGTCGTAGAGTAAATCAGAATGTTGTCGATGAAGACTACGACAAACCGATCAAGGTATGGCTGAAAGATCCTGTTCATGAGGGCCATGAACACTGCTGGAGCATTGGTTACGCCGAAAGGCATAACCAAGAACTCATAGTGGCCATACCGACATCTGAAGGCCGTCTTCTGCACATCCTCGTCTCTGACTCTGAGCTAATGATAGCCTGACCTGAGGTCTATCTTTGAGAACCACTGTGCTCTCTTGAGCTGATCAAAGAGGTCATCAATCCTCAGTAGGGGATAATTGTTCCTCACTGTCACCTGGTTCAGGCGACGATAGTCAACACAAAGCCGTAGGCTCCCGTCCTCCTTCTTGGCGAACAATATCGGGGAAGCCCTGGGTGAAACACTAGGTCAGATGAACCCCTTGCCCTGCAAGTCCTCCAACTGTACCCGTAGCTCTCGAAGCTCGGCGGGGGCCATCTGATATGCTGGAGTGGATATCGGGGCTATCCCAGGGTGCAAGTCAATATAAAATTCTACCTCTCTGCGATGAGGTAGCCCTGGAACGTCGTCGGGAAAAACGTCCGCAAACTGATCCACCACTACAGGAAAACCAGGACTCCGCACGTCAACTGCTCCAAGGATGAGGCTAGCCATCTGATGAGTGATGGGATTTCCTCTCTTCTGCGGATGTCCATCCTGTGCTGTAAAGGCTCCCTTCTCGCCGGTGATGGTGAACCTGCTCCCGTCGGTGCGTACACATCGCACCTTACGCCTAAAATATTCAATCTGTGCATGGACCGTAGATAGACAATCCATGCCCAAGATGACGTCGTAAGGCCTCGACGCTGCTACAAGAAGATCCCAGCCGAAGCCCTCTCCTCCTAGAGTGAGCTCACACTGCCGGCACCAGTGCGTAATCATCGAGTCTGCTCCCGTAGGAGTCTCTAGCCATAAGGATCGAGCCAACAGCTCTGTCGGAATCTCCGAGCTCCGAACAAGGGCAGCAGCTATGAAAGAGTGACTCGCTCCTGTGTCTATAAGTACTGCAGAAAGGGTGGAATAGACACAGATAGTACCTCGAATCATCTCGGGTGCGCCGTGGTCATAGGCCTCTGCTTCCTGGAGCTGTGCCTGTCTCTGCCCGCCAGCTCCCTTTGGTCGGGGTGGACCTCTTGGTGGTTGTGGTGGCAGAGCCTCAAAGCGTCGCCCACCACCGGCTCCTTGTCCAGCTCCTCTTCCTCGTCCGCCTCCTCCCTGCGGACCGCCACGGTCGACCCTCTACCTCTGCCTCGGTGGTCCCTCAATTGTCTGCTGCTCCTCGGCACGACGGGTCGGGCAGTCACGAGCCATGTGGCCCTGCCCGCCGCACGAGTAGCACTGTCTGCCTCTCGAAAGACTGGCTCCTCGCTGTGTGCCCCGCACTGCTGAGCCAGTGTCCTGAGGTCGTCTGCCTGAGGGTCTGGTCTACCTGAACCCCTGAGTCATCCGTCGACTGCCTGCTGCAGACGACTCTGCCATGTGCCGCCCTACGGTGGGTCTCGGTGCTGGTGTAGACTCAGCAAGGAAGCTCTCGATCAAAAGGGCCCGCTCCAGTACTTCTGTCTGAGTTGGTATGCTGAGGGAGATCAGTGATGCCCTGATCTCGTGTCTCAAACCCTGCTCGATGGTCCGGTCCCGGAAGAATGGGTTCCGTACCATGTCAGTCGAGTACCGCGAGAGATCAGTAAATCTCGCCGAGTACTGAGCGACCGTAATGCTGCCCTGCCGCAGCTGAAGAAACTCCTGGATACGCACCGCACAAAGGGTGGCTGGGGCGAACTCCGAGTGGAAGAGGCTCTCAATGTCCGTCCATAGAATAGATGCCTCATCGTGCACCTGAAGCATCAAGCTCCACCATCGTCCTGCTGCTGCGTGTAGTAGACTCGCAGCGAGGATCACCATGAGGTCTGTTGTTGTCCTCACTAGCCTAAACAGACGTACCACTGCCTCCATCCAGTCTTCGGCTGCCTGGGGATCCGTCTCCCAATGAAACCTGGGTGGTCGCTGGCGCTGAAACTCGCGCAGAGATCCAAGGCGACGTGCGTCGTCAGCGGCTGGTGCTGGAAGCATCGGGGGCTCGGCGGGTAGAGCTACAGCTGGTGCCACTGCTGACAAAGGGCCCTGCACCGAAGCCTCGTCGCTCGGTGGGCTGTCATCACACTCGACTCTCGGAACCCTAGCTAGCTGCCGTCGTGGGGCCATCCTGAAAAGGAAACAGGTGCGCCACGGTCAGAACAGTATACCTGGTGAGCTGATATAAGTAATCACAAAGAAAACTTTGAAACACACACGCAATCAATGTTTTCGTGCATTAAGTCGGAAATCAGAAGTCAGGGTCCTGGTGTACGGATTCGTCGGCCGCCGTACCAACACTGGACTCCCTGGACTGATAACCACACTCAATATGCTAAACATTATTGCTTTACATAGAAAAGATCAGAGTTCGCGGTAGAACCGAACAACTCTGATATCAATTTGTCACGACCTGCCCTCAGGTCCCGTGACGTGACTACCCCAAGCCCGCCTTCCATAGGCCAGGGGCTGGCGACTAGCACCAAGGCGTAAATCCCGGTAAAAAGGGAAGGCATTGCCTTTGTAAAGTAAACAAACACTACAGAGTATGCAAGCGGAAATTAAACACTAAGTAAAAACAGAGTACAACTGAAAGTGCGGAAAAGTAAATGGGCCAGTATACAAACCCAAACTGAAAGTAAAGTAAAACATGAAAGGTAAAACAACAACTGTAAGTAAAAGCCGCTACACCGAGCTGTCCACTGGAGATCCCACCTGAAGGGTGGGTACAGATAGCTCCACTGCTCCACGGGTCCCGTCGTCTGCTCCGAACACGTCCCGCCCAGTGGTCCACCTCCAGGTACCGTTCTGCTCTACAAGCCTCAGCCAAGATCAACGATGTCCATCGTCTGCAACCAACACAACGTAGTGCGGGCATAGCCCGTGCAGGGGTGAGTATAAGCTACTCAGTAGGGACCCTGAGAGCCCTGAAGGTCTCCTAAAATCCACAAGGAAGATACAAACACGAAGTAACAACCGACACTGCTTATGTATATGCCCATACATATACCTAAGTCGTCAATTCCAATACGCTCCAACCTCCGAGCCCAAGTACAACTCAGTCCACACAGGAAAGTAAATGTATTCCACACAGGAAAGCAAAACGTAATCCACATAGGATAGCACAACTCAATCCACACAGGAAAGAAACATGATTCAACTCACACAGGTATATTTCTTCGAAAGACGATAAAGATGATCTCTGATCCATCTAAGTCGTCGGACCCACGAAGGATCGATAGGTAACTAACCCCCGCAAAAGACCCACACATGATCGGGCCCACATAGGACCTGTAGGCGCTGGTTCACACAGGACCGCTGAGCGCAAAGACCCACACAGGATCAGACCCACACAGGATCGGGCCCACACAGGACCTGTAGCACTGATCCACGTAGGATCGCTGAGAGTTGTAGTCGTCGTCGTCGAATCCACACAGTATCTCTGTACTATCGTCGTCGCAGTCACAGTAGCAGTAGCAGTAGTAGTCACAGTAACAGTCGCAGCCAACACTAGGGTTCCCGCACACAGCAAGCTCGTACAGGAGGGTCCGCTCCACGAGCTGAGAGGCTGATACATCAACTGTCACAAAGTATAGAGTTGATGTATCCAAAAGTTCAGTATCGTCAACAGAAACTCAACGCAACAGACGGCGCGTCGATCGGACGCCCGGTCTGAGAGTTATTGGCTTTTTCGTCCCAGGGGCCCGGTTGGTTTTTAAGGCAAAACCAACCCGACCGTACTCCACCTGTGTCCAAAACACGGGCGGAGTATGCAAAAAGATCCTTTTCACTAAGAAGAACACAACAAAGCTGACGACACGTCAATCGGACGTCCGTAACACAAGATATGAGCGTTTCCGCTCCGAAGGCCCGGTTGGTTTCGTGAACGATCCAACCCGGCCGAACTCAAAGTATTTCGAAACATTGAGTGCGATATACATAATCGACCGTATCGATCGAAGGATCACGTAGCCGCTGACGGTTCGTCAATCGGAGGTCTGTGACACATGTTATGGCCCAAAG
Organism: Viscum album; assembly: GCA_963277665.1. Taxonomy (NCBI): domain Eukaryota; kingdom Viridiplantae; phylum Streptophyta; class Magnoliopsida; order Santalales; family Viscaceae; genus Viscum; species Viscum album. The sequence goes on from OY728151.1 coordinate 164,033,542, forward strand.
ACCGAAGACGACACGAAAACGGGGGGTCCGGGTCCGGGCCGACCTGGCCCGACCCCCCCTGGGTCGGCCCGAACTGGGTCCGACCCGGCGCGGCCCAGCGCGGCGGTGCGGCGGCGCGGCGCGGCCGGCGGCGGCGCGGCCTGGCGCCGCTGGTGTCACGCGCGGGGGGCAAGGCCCCCGCTTTGCTCAAGGTGGCGGCGCGGCTTAAGAGCCGCGCCTTTTTGTCAATCAACGGCCCCCCTTCGTGGGGGCCTGCCATTTGGAAAAACGGGGGGGGGGGGGGGGTTCTGCCCCCCCTTTGTGAAACCGGTCCCCCCCTAACGCGGGGGGCCTTCTAGTGGCCAGCCGGGGGAATTAATTCCCCCGGCACCTCTCTTCCAGCCGGCTCGACATGGCCGGCCGGTCCTTCCTCAACGGGACCGGCAAGGCCGGTCCCCTTCCGGCTTCCGACACCGGCAGGCCGGCGAGCCGCCGGTCTTCCCGTCTCACCGTGGCCCAGAACCGGCCGCGGTGTTCGTCGTCCAGCGCAGTGCGACGGCACCGCGCCCCTCGGCCACGGCCCCGCTCCGGCCGCGGCGCCTTCGATTCCCTTTGACGCGGCGCGACGGCGTCGCGTTCGTGATGATTCTTCCACGGTGCGAATTTCCGCGTGGTGCGACGGCACCACGCCATCTTGTTTTATCCGCAAGATAAATCAACATGATCAAAGGAGGGCGGGGGGTCGGCCATGTTCATGCGGTCCGGCCCCCTCATGTTAAACGATAACACATATTTAAATATCCTCACGTATTTCATGCTAGAACCACGAACGATAATAAATAAATCAATAAATTAAAAACAACAACCCCTACCTTGGGTACAAGTTCGAAGATCGTCAACGACTTGCGGAAGACAACGTCGCAGAGGTCGGGCGTCGCGGTAGTCGTTCATCAAATACAATGATGAAGAGGTACGTCCGAAGAGGTACGTCGTTGGCGAATATTCGTATTCCGACGAAGGAAGTCCGAGGAGGAAGCGGCGTTCCCTTTTCGTTGACACGGAAGGCGTCGTAAATCCTCGTAAACAACGGCCTACGAAGATTAGAGGAGCGGCGTTCTTCATCGGAGCTCGAAGGTTCTTCGCGTTCTTCATCAAGGTTGAAGAAGAAGAAGGAGCTCCCAAAATCCTCTCAAGAAGGCTAGAGAGTTCTAACCCAACAAAATAAGATAGAGTCCTATTTTATTCACAAACATAACAAATTGAATTTCAAAGGTTTGAAATTCAAATAAAAAAATAACTCCAAATTAAAAACAAGTTGTCATGTCATTTAAAGAGGGGTTTAATTAGTTTTGAGAGGAGATGGAAGGTTGGGTTTCGTGTAGGCCCCACCACACTTAATCCTCCCAAGGGAGGTTAAGTGGATGTGGGTCCCACCTTTAACTTCCTTTGAGAGGAGTTAACCAACAAGTAAGAAAAATAAAATGTGTTCCACATTTTTATTCAACTTTTTATAATTCTCCCAAAAACTAACTTTCGTCCCGCAATAAACGCAACTTCGGAAAAGGTCTCCTTAAGCGAATATCGGCGCTACGAGTTCATCAGTGTCCTCAGATTTCAATTCCGAGCAGTGGATCAAAAGTTAGGAATTCACGCTCGTTCGTTTACTGAACGTACCCGAGCCAAACTTCGGAAATTAATTCCGGGCACTCCGGGCCTCGGAATCAGGTGCCGTCAGAAACCGCGCTCTTGTAAAATTCCAAAGAAAATTAAGAAAAAAAATTACCATGAATTTTATGGGTCTTTACAGTATCTTTATGGTAGGACATGCAGATAAACTCAATTCCATATAGGGGCATGTGAATTAGAGATTTTACAATGATGTCTCATCAAAGAGATGTCAGATAAGGTTAAGATGATTTAAAAATGCATGGATACCGATCAAATCATGTAGAATTAATTTTATGAAAGACATATAATTCCCCTTGAATTTATAGTGGGTGATAATATTATCTTTTCAGTGTATCCCAGATTGGGTAACTATAGGATTTAGAGACATGTCTAGTTGGTGTCGAGTTCTATTGGACCTTTTGAGTTTGTAGAGAGAATAGGGGTGGTGGAATACTATTGGATCTTATACAGTGTTTTTGAGATATTTTTGAAATGATTAATGTGTAACAACATCCATGGTATCATCCTGGAACTTCTCATGTGATTGATTTTGATGATTTTGATCTTAAGACGTATTTTCTCTCTGAAGATAATCTGATACGTTTGTAAGATCACATTGAAAAGGTGTTGTGGTGAATGACTATACCGAATGTTCATGTATTTGTGGAAGTATGAACATGTTTTGGATAATGTAGGGGAGATAGAAGAAATTATGTGGTCCAGTGTCCTGATATTTCACATCAAAATCATTAAGATACACGGGTGTACATCTCATTGATTATTTGTTATAGGGAGGGGGATAGCAAAATCCTAACCATTTTTGGAGATCTTTAGTTAATTATCACGTTATCTTTTACACCATTTTTTATATCATCCTTGGTTTCTAGATTAAGGAAATATTGTCTGAATTTGGATATTTTTTCAGTGGATTTGGGAGTGCATTTTCAGAAGATAGTTTTCCAAAACTGTGTTCACGTCCCCAGAAAACTATGAAAACCGAGATAGTTTTGGATTAATTTTTTTTAGGGTTTTAAAAATTGTGAAATGGCTTATTAAAAACCATATTAAACCTATGTTTGGTGAACTATTTAGATAACCTTATGCCACAACCCAATAAACGACAAATGTAGAAATTAATCCCATGATTTTTTTAAAAAAAAACTCAAATCCCATATTTTTAATCCTGTTTCGACTCCCTGAACCATTACATTTTTTCTTTAGTTTTGGAGCCCCCCAAATGGATTAAAAAGCCCTAAAAAATCCATTATTGATGAATATAATATTTTAATTAATTATATTTACCTCTCACGGTATATAATTTTAGTTTTTGGTATTCCTCTAGCTCTAGTATGTCACTCCTAATGAAAAGGTGACAGTTTTACCCCACTGGTGATGGTTTAGATCCATATTTATCTATATTTTGATTTATTTGATATTGTTTCAAGGGAATAGTTATATATATTATTATTTTTCATGATCATCATCTTTCCTTTTTAATTTTTAAAATTCTACTAGGTGAACTCTTATTAATGATCTTGAGGTTTGTGGTTTAAATTGAAAATCCATGAACCCAGAATTTTAATTGCATGTATGTATTGTTGAATTTCAAGATCCAATAATTGAAATTGAATCATATATTATAATTAATTAATTACTTATCTTACTAATGGAACCATGGAATTATCTAATGGATTTTTCTTGGTTATAATGAATGGGGTAGAACTTAGGAAATTGAGTTTGGTCAATTGCTGGGATTGTGGAATTAGTTGATTAATTGGATCTTCAATTGATTAAATAATTTAAATTACTGGATTGTTGGATTAACCATATTGACTAAATAGTATATATTATTATATGTTGATCAACAAATTAATGCTGAATTTCTATATTAATAAATGAGATTAAAATGTTGAGCCATGTTTGAATTTATAATTGATATGGTATACCAAAATGTGATATATTTATTAAAGGGTAATTTTGAATAACCATGTTAAATGTGATAAGTTTATATATAATTTGATCAATTGAAAAATGGGTTGTGGGACATGAACTAAAGCTTAAAATATATAAGGGGTGATAAAAATTACATTCTAGAAAAAAAAATGAATTCATGTGAGAATGAGTTTTATATAGATACTAGTGCTTCGAAAGTCCCCATGTGATTGATTTATAAAGGGGTTATGTGACATGGAATGATGGTTCAAATACCCAAATGGTCATAGCCATGGAGTTCAATTCCATAAATATTTCTATTATACTATTTTTTCCAGCATCAATGATATTAATATTTAAATTAAATGATAAATGAAAAACTTTGAGTAATGTGATATGTGATAACTCTACGTGTTACGGTTTAGGCTATTGTATGGTATGATATAGTTATTGATGTTTTGAGATTCTTTGGGAACCTAGGTATTTATGTGGAAAAATAAAGAATAAATTAATATAAAAACTTCTTATTACTACTTTTATTTTATTCTTTATACAACAACATAAACTTTTATCAACTTTATATTGTTTTTCACGTCATTGGTGGTGGCCTACTGATCCATAATTACACACTAAAAAGGCTTCTAGATTGGTACTGGAATACACATAATGTTTATAGGGTAACATAAGGAAAGAAACTATATATTAGATAGTTGAGTTGGGACATATCAGATATGTGATATCCCAAATTATAGTTAATACCCCTCTAGGGAGTGTCAGTGTGTATTTATTTTATATATTCATTTGACAGTTGACACTTATATGGCATGACATATTTTCACCATTATATTTTGTTATCGTATCCAATTTTGACATATTTCTGTAATGGGATTACTCTGGTTATAGTTTTTTCTTTTTAGAATTTATTTATTTTTTATATACATCATATATTGAGATAATTTTATATTAATAGTATCATATCCCTATGTTATATATATTTAACACTCACATCAATTCAGTAGCCTCTGGCCTATGAGGTGGTGTGCCTGAGGTAACATGGTTGATCGTATTTGGGAACCGTTGTGGGGATCCAATGTCAAGACATCACACGTTCTTGGTTATTTTTAGATATTATGTGAGATTTACTAATATTAGTTTTATTTAGTTGTTCTTGATGATGTACATGATCAGGAAAGATCATCAGAGAGATTTCTAGTTTGGAAGTCCCCTATAATCCTCTTATAGGTTCGAGGGGTACCATCCTATTGTATTATAAAATTGTTCCACTACCTAGCATGTGGAACCATAAGGATGAATATGTGTATAGGTAATCTACATAGTTAATGGATATCTCCTGTTTTATTAGGCAATTGGTCATAGACCAATTGATCGGTGCCCTCCTATTGTATTAGTGAATGGTTCCTCTACCGACTATGTATAACACTTCATTTATACTAGGGAATGTGTCATATACCTATTGAATTGAAAACTACTTTTATAAAAGGGTTTGGTTCATTTACATCTTTGGTGGATAATTCAAGGTTTATTCATATGTGGTTCGACTACAAATTGAGTGGAACCCTCATGTCGTACTTGGGAATGGGTCCTCTAACTATTGAGTGGAATCAACCAGTCATTCAAATGCATGGTTCTTATAGCTATTGAGTGTCACCCTCTTATTGTACTATGGAATGGTTCATATACATATTGAGTGGTTCCCTCATGTTTTATTTGTAATGGGTTATCTATATATAGATTATACCCAATCTTCATATGTAGTAGTGGTGAGGTGTCGACCTTCCTCATATTTTATTCAGTTAGATATTAGAGATTATTTAAAATGTCGTTAGATCGTTTTTGGAATTATTTGATGACATAAAATCTTATGGTGGAATAAGAGATAGAGTACCCCTTTATCAATTGTATATAACTATTTCATGAGCATGCATATATATCTTCAATATTTTAACATTTCCACTTTCTTTAGGTTGAGAGGATGACTTTTTTCGTCTATCAAATCACTCCAACTCTAGATTTCAAGAAAAATTACTAGGTATACATATTATCTCCACCACATGAGACTTTCCCACATATTTTGTGTTATATATAAATAATGTATATGCTTGTAGTGATTTTTGCGGAGTGTAGATATTCCGTGGTGAATTTGATAAGTTGGGTAGTCATAGATTGGAGATTTAGATTTAGGATCTCTCAACGCTTAATTTTTAGTTGTGGTTAGTATAGAAAATATTTTTTTAGTTATTTTACCCATTTTCTGTTCCATATTTAATATTAAATATGTGATTTTCACTATTCAAACACGATAATTTGGTGAAAAATTTTATTGGAATTCAATTCATAAACCTCATGTAGCTAGAAATCAGATCCTGATCCACTTTATGAAGCCATTGTCACCCCATGAACATCTCATTTTCTATACAATCGGCCCATAATCCAAGATCTATTGGAATCATCACTCGTATCCCACAATGTATCTAAATCTATCTACAAATAAATTTTTTTAAAATTATGTGCATATCAACCATGAATCCGAGGGTCTGTATATGGTAAAATATACCCAATAATGTTAATGAATGGGCCCATATAACAATATTTAATAAAAAATGAATTGGTGGGGAAATGAATAATGAAAAATGATCAACAATCATTTCCATAGTGTAACTATAAATAGATAATATATATTGAATATCCTAGGCGAGGAATACGGAATACTAATGATAATAAATTGAAAAAATAATATATTGTGATATACAAGCTCATGTGATGGATTAAAATAATAATAGATCAAATAATAGTAGATTATTTCATGATCAATGATTTAATCATGTGTAGAAACCAAAATTGAAGTGTCCTAAAATGATTTAGAACAATTTTTGGTGAAAAGAATAAGTTTCTAATTATGAAGAGAACAATCTTCTTTCAGTAGGCCTCGATTCACCCTGATAATATTGACATTCATTATCTAATCTCAATTTTCCAATGAAGGAAGTTGGAATTATCCAATTAATGATCTATGGTTTATGCGGATAACCCTTTTGATTCTCCAGTACCACATATTTATAGAGGTAAATAGTTCATGGGTATGAAATTAAGTAATGAAATTAATTAATTAATTAATTTACTTGACGTACCCCCCAAATATTAAATAAGCTAAATTTTTGATGTTGTAATACTTTAAGTATTAGATAGGGAAAACCCTATGTTTGGGAAAAATGACAATGTTGTTCATGAGTACGTGTGGACTACCAACTCCATGAAGACATGTTATTCATTTTTTACAATATCAATAGATGGATGGTATATATAAATATATTCTAAAAATTAATATTGTATAAATGATATAATTATAAATTTATAATTAAATAATTATAATTACCTTATTTCAATAGTGATAATTAAAGAATAAAAATGTTATTTCTATGTAGGTATGACCTATAGTCTCCATGATTATTACTATATTCATTTTCATGACCATTAGTCATAGTTATTTTTAAAAGTAATACTTATGTATAAAATGATACTTATATCCTCATAATTTTTCTCATAATTATAAAACAAGGGCATGTGTTACCATTTTCAACCTATTAAATTCATGTTGATTATATGAACTAAATTTTTTTAAAACGTATCATGTGAACATAATTGATTATGTAATTAAACATAAAATGGTAGTAAATAATTTTAAAGGAATAATAAAAATTAAAAAAGTTATTAATATAGTATATAATAAAAATAAATTTATTATTCAGTATTATATAGAATTTACTTGTTGATTCATGCTTGAGGTGGGGGATTTTGTCTCAATTTTCACTCTATTAAGAGAAATTTGGTATTATACAAATATTAATATAAAGATGATGAATATAATGAACTTTTGAGTTATTTAAAATGAATATAATTTTTTTAACTATTACCAAAATTTAAATTCATTTTCCTCATTCAATATGAATATTTATAAGAAAATCTGTTCATATTTTAACTTTTAATCGGCTATATTTTTCATCCTTGTCAAACAATTTTAGGGTTTTTTTTTTCTCAATAGAATTTTTAACCACATTGTTTAATCCCTGAATTTTTAAATAGTTTTAGATGAATATTTTAATTTTCCCCCAAAAATGTCATTTTAAATATTTTTATATAAAAACTTAAAGAATGTATTACTTTTATCATATAAGACATTAAAGGACATTATATTGCACTAACAAGTTTACACGCTTAATATTGTTCTATAATATTTCATTTTTTAATATTTATATATTTATGAAAATATATTTAAAATTTTTCATTTACATTCTTTATAACTATTTATTTTACAATTATATATCCTTCTCTTGTGGTCATCTAGCATTTATTGATTAATTTTTTGATTTTAACTTTCCCTTGAAACATTCACTTTTTTGCGATCATTTTATATTACATTTTTTTGAAATATACATATTATATATCAGGGATATTTTTATATAATAAACCTTATATCATTTCTACATATAGTGTTCTACTTTTAATTCTATATTATTTACATGGGATGAAATTATAAAATATGTATACTTCACTCTGTACAAATATTTTATGAAAATCCATGTTTGAAAATATTTTAATACATAATTTAATATATATGGAACACATTATAATTGTATAGGTAGAAAAGGAAGGATATAGATAGAAAATTTCATCGTCTATGTGATTGATGAGACAAATTTGTTGGATAACCTTATTTAAAATCGTTTTTGGTTTATATGTACCCATAGATTAAACCGTCTTAGTGCAAGGTCTTGATGACAATGATATCAGGATATATGACATCATGAAAAATAATATTAATCATTTTAGTAATCAATAATTTAGTTATTATTAATCATGATATTATATTAATTGATCTTATCCATGTATTCATTTCATGACCATGATTTTGATTAAATGTAATGTGTATTTAGTTATTTATGTTTCCATATTTATATGACCACATTGAGTCATGATAGATTTTATATTTGGTAAGAATTTATATGAATATGGGATCACCTCTTTATTATTTTCCCTAGGATATGAATAATGATAAAATAAATAGTATCATTTATGAATTAATTTCTTATACTTTTTATTTTATACTTCAAATTAATTAAGGTAATCATTTATATTTATAGTTCTTTAACACTAAAAAATGATTGGTCTATTAGGATGAGGTAGTTGGAATAATAAACCTTCATAATAAAAGTAGAAAAAACTCATGGTTCATGGAGTTAATGTTTTTATATTTTGAATAAGAGTAATTTTAGTATAAAAATTAGGTTGTGGATTTTAAATGAACATATATAACATGATAATATTAATAACAACATATTGTATTTGGGAATTTTTTCCTTTAATGATATTTTTATTTTATAGCTCAATAGTCATTATTATTTTGAAATAATCAGTGTGTGTTATTATAATATGATTATATATTATTAAAGTAATGTAATCAAAACCCATGGATAATGTAGAGAAAATTCAACTAAAAAATTGAATACATCCACTATTAAAACAGGGAAAATAATGGCCATATTTGGCAAGATTACTATGGTTATAATAAAAACAATTCTTAACTGGAGGAACCAGTTGCTCAAAATGTGATTCTTATATTGTATATATCTTCATGAGATAAATGCCACCATATTTAAATGGAAAAAATAATACATATGATCCTATTAAATGAATTATATCTGTCAAAAATATTTTTCTCACATTGGGATATAATGAATGAAAAAAAGGTATTCTTGATGTCTGTTGATTGAAAGGAGATAAAAGTAATTGTTTTTCATTGATCCAACATAATAAAGAATACATATAAACATAAGTAATGTAATGGTGATCTTTTAACTCAATTTATATAGTGAAATACTTCCTCAAGAACGGTGAAATAATTTAGAGAGAAAATTACAAAAATTATAGTAGAATGGAAGAAGAATGTGTGGTATAATATAAGTATACCATACTATTATTATAATATAATGATTTGTAAACATAAAACATACAAAATTAGTGATCGGTCATTTCAATGATTGAATTATGATTATTTTTTAAAGGGAATTAGTCTATCAATCATTTTCATCATACAATGATATTGTATCTAATGCCATTATGATGACAAAGAAATTTTATAGATCATACATATTCAAGGAAAATTAAGAAAAGAAGATTTTATCGAAACACCAATTAAAAGAGAGTAATTCAAATATGATGAAGATAATGACATAATTTCCATCATGGGAAAATTATGGAAAGAAACATCCTAGAACATGCCTGAAGGGAATGGGTGATTGTAAAATGTTAATATATATGGGATGCAAGGATAATTAATGAAAGGATAAGAAAGATACTAAACATATCAAATTCATCAACTATAAATAATAGTAAATTATTTTTACCAATGTTCCTTTTATAATGAAAATCCACTATATAAAAGTCTAATATGACTACACAAGCTTAAATGATCACTAAATTTTATGTTGATGCTCATAAATATGTGTTGTAAGGTTCTTCAGTCAAATTCTAAAATTTATATACATTATTTGATTTTGTATCATCAAAATATTTATTATCTTGTATTTTTTCCAAGAGTAATTTTAGTATAAAAATTAGGATGTGGATTTTAAATGAACATATATAACATGATAATATTAATAACAACATATTGTATTTGGGAATTTTTTTCCTTTAATGATATTTTTATTTTATAGCTCAATAGTCATTATTATTTTGAAATAATCAGTGTGTGTTATTATAATATTATTATATATTATTAAAGGATTGTAATCAAAACCCATGGATAATGTAGAGAAAATTCAACTAAAAAATTGAATACATCCACTATTAAAACAGGGAAAATAATGGCCATATTTGGCAAGATTACTACGGTTATTATAAAAACAATTCTTAACTGGAGGAACCAATTGCTCAAAATGTGATTCTTATATGGTATATATCTTCATGAGATAAATGCCACCATATTTAAATGACAAAAATAATCCATATGATCCTATTAAATGAATTATATCTGTCAAAAATAATTTTCTCACTTTAGGATATAATGAATGGAAAAAAGGTATTCTTGAAGTCTATTGATTGAAAGGAGATAAAAGTAATTGTTTTTCATTGATCCAATATAATAAAGAATACAAATAAACATAAGTAATGTAATGGTGATCTTTTAACTCAATTTATATAGTGAAATACTTCCTCAAGAACGGTGAAATAATTTAGAGAGAAAATTACAAAAAATTAAGTAGAATGGAAGAAGAATGTGTGGTATAATATAAGTATACCATACTATTATTACAATAGAATTATTTGTAAACATAAAACATAAAAAATTAGTGATCGATCATTTCAATGATTGAATTATGATTATTTTTTAAAGGGAACTAGTCTATCAATCATTTTCATCATACAATGATATTGTATCTAATACCATTATGATGACAAAGAAATTTTATAGATCATACATATTCAAGGAAAATTAAGAAAAGAAGATTTTATCGAAACACCAATTAAAAGAGAGTAATTCAAATATGATGAAGATAATGACATAATTTCCATCATGGGAAAATTATGGAAAGAAACATCCTAGAACATGCCTAAAGGGAATGGGTGATTGTGAAATGTTAATATATATGGGATGCAAGGATAATTAATGAAAGGATAAGAAAGATACTAAACATATCAAATTCATCAAATATAAATAATAGTGAATTATTTATACCAATGTTCCTTTTATAATGATAATCCTCTATATAAAAGTCTAATATGACTACACAAGCTTAAATGATCACTAAATTTTATGTTGATGCTCATAAATATGTGTTGTAAGGTTCTTCAGTCAAATTCTAAAATTTATATACATTATTTAATTTTGTATCATCACAATATTTATTATCTTGTATTTTTTCCAAGATAACATAATATTTCCCTAACAACCCATGATACTATTTTTACATCACAACACTTAGTGTATATCTCAGTGTAACATATACGTGACAGTAAGTACCCATCATGAAACATAAACATGTCCTATACGCTAAAATTTTCATTATACGTATTATTTATTTTGATAAAAGTCAGGTTATGATATATGATTAAAAATATAAATAAAAAATTTATTAGTAATGGAAGGATAATTTGATTGGTGACTAATATGTGGAATTTCATGTCTTTAGAGGGGATACTTCATCAAATTAGTTATATGTAAATCTAAAAATATGTTCTCTAGAGAATGAGATTATTTGGGAATATGATAAAAAATAAACTCTATATGGAAAGGGTAATATTACAATTTAGATTTTTATTATTATTGAATAAGGTAATAAGTTATTTGGTAGAAATTATCCACATACCCACAATAGCTCGATGTGGAGTTTTCAATTAATTTAATCCCTGATAAAAATACTATATCAATGAATCCATGATGAATTTTGCATATGGATTTTTTTTTGATAAAAAATGTGTATTTTCTTATTTTAAGGGATTTATATGCCACATATTTTCCCCATGTGGATGCCCTGTTCTTTATTTCAATAATAAAGATTTACCAATGAGGCTATGATTTGTTTAAAAAGAAGTTAATTCTATTACAATAAAAAGGTAACCAACCTATCAAATATGGATTATTTGATTAACTTCATGGGGATTAATATTTTTCAATGACTGATATTAATTTTGGATATAATTAATTGCAAGTAAATAACAATGGAATCATGAAGGAAACATTTCATAAGATGCGTAGACATTATGAGTTTATATTAATACAATTTGGATTGACTAGTTAACTATATGTTTCTATATATATAATTAATAAATTATTCATACAGTATCTTGGTGTTTTTTATTTATTATTTATTTATAAAATCATTGTATATTCTGAAGGTATGAAGACCAGGAAAATCACTTACAATTTATTCATAAGAATCTTAATGGAAAAGAGACATATGGGAAATTTTTCAATTGTAAATTATAGCTTCACAATTTTTACTTTCATGCCTTTATTTTCTCTAAAGACGTAATACCATTTGATACTATAAATAAAAAGAAATCAATAAAATTAATAAACCACATATCATAATCAATGCTATTAGTTTCATTTGATTTGATATTAATATCAGTGATTTTTTGAAAATATTAGAGTTTGGGAAACCTTTAACAAAATAATACATGTAAATGGGATAATTTATCAATGTAAAATGAATTTGAATAATTTTTTGAATAATTTAATTAGAAATTGGCTAATGCCCTATTTTAACACTTTTTCTAGAAAATACATTATTATTCATATATAGGGATGAATTAAAGAGGGTATTTGGTTTTCTTCTTATATAGTGTGATAAATTTATTAAATATGCATCAAGGTAGTATAATACTCTTTTGATGAACATTATGAATAATGCTATTGAGTTGAATGCTATGTTATAACATTTCAAAATGTGGAAACATAATCAATATGATGAATGATGTGGGATATACAGATGTAATTATAGTAAAAAATACATATTTTAATTGAAATACCCTAACATGGGGGAATGATGACTTCATGATCTACTCATGTAATATTTTTCATCAATACACCAAAACCCCATGAAGGATAATAAGATATGTTATGAATTGAGTAGGAAAAATCATGGAGTTTTGGAAGAAATTAAATTTGAAAGAGATCATACGATAAGAGATTTAATAAATATGTATCTTTGAATTAATAAATATTAAGAATCGTCAAAACTATTTCAATTTATTTAAAAATAGTCTTATTTGAAAAGATAAAAATTTATCACCATGATGAAGAAAATTATAAAAATAAAATCATTGTAGTGAATGATGGGAAATTGGAAAAATTGATATATGAAAATGGTGTTCTAGAATTTTCAAAGAGGATACGTGTTCAATATATACCTATGGTTAAAAGAGAATTATTATAATATTCCCATACCTTATATTTATCTTTTTTCCCTAGTATAACAAATATTTAAAGGGATTAAGATGAAAATTTTTGGTTGGATAACATGAAATGGTTGATTATTAATTATGAGTCATGATGCTTAGTATATAAATAAGTGAAGGATAAGGGGAAGAAACAAATGGGATTCATGAAATAACATGATAATCCTATGTGAAAATGTGACAAAAGTAAAATTACATTGTAAATGGATTACTAAATACTCATAGAATGAATGATGTAATATGGATTATTGTTGATCATCTAACCAAACCTATACATTTAAATGATATAAAATAAGATGTTACCTTTTTAGAACCTTGAATTGACCTATATTTATGATGTTTAAAAACTTCATATAGATACTCTTTAAATTATTTCTTATTACAATAAATGATTTACATTGAAATTATACAATTGCATTATAAAGGATCTTTATAACGAAGTTCATTCGAGAACCGCATATCATCCACAAAATGACCGGTATTCTAAATGGAATATTCAATAATTGGTAGAAATATCGAGTCAATTATCAACTGAAATTCATGGTATTTGAGATTAGTATTTACCTTTTGTAATGATTTCATATAACAATCGTATTTATTCATGTATTCAAATGGTATGGTGCGATGTATTTTTTGGGAAAGATATCATTCTAAAACGTGATTGGATAAAACTGATGAAATGAATCATATGGAACGATAACATGTTTATGTGTAATAAAAAATGTGAAATTCTATACAGAATAATTTTTGGGTATTTAAATATAAGAAAAAGAGTCATGTCGATGCCCGATATAATGATTATTAATTACATGGTGGAGATCCTGATTACTTGAAATTATATACATGGAAGGTTTTCATAAGGTTCTGTAAGATGATAATATTGATCCCTAAGTATTTAATACCATTTAAAATTTTATATATAATTTGAGATATAAAATCATGAAATTTTAAAATGAAATACAATCTTCAATAGCATACAAGATACAGAACACTAAGACTAAATAAATTGGAATATATTTTTATTTAAATGTGACTACTATAACAGAGACTTTAAATTGGAATGAATGAATGAATAATATTATATTTATTAAATTAATATAATGGTCATACCAAATATAAATTTTTTTGCAAATGTTTATATAATATCACCCATTTTTGGGTAATGTCTATTTATTCTTCAAAAATACATATTAATAAAAAATTATATATTTTTTAAAATAATTATATAATTAATGTTACTAACATTGATAATTATTTTAATTAAGATAAATATAATGTTTTATTTATTCTATCAATACTATCCTATGAAAACACTTTATATATTTTATAAATTTTTTCAATGGATAGTGAAAAATACTAATTTTTATTAAAAACAATATTATATATAAAATTGTTTATAATTAAAAATTATATTTTTCATAAGTTTAAAAATATTATTTCTTAATTTTTATTTATAATAATAAATTTATTAATTTTTTAAATTAATATATTACATTAATTTAGTATAAATCTATTTATACTAAAAAAGTTCATTTTTTTGAAAAATAGTTTTTCATTGTGCTTTCCCAATTTCATTGTAAAATAAATTATAAAACATTTATGTTTTTGTATTTATAAAAATAGATTAAATTTTTTGAGCTATTTTTTCAATATTTATTAAATAAGTCATTTTTTTGTCTATGTGAATAATAAGCATATTAATTATGGTCACCATAGTAAAGGGTTAATAAGGAACCTAATGATTAAAAATATAAAATATTTAGAATGTAAAATGACCCTAATACTTTGTATAAGATTATTTTATGATTAAATTTTATCTATAATCCTCCAATATTAGGATATAAGGATTTTTATTACCATTAGTATGTGATTATTACCTTTATAATAATTTCTGTATTTAATTTAAATAAATGTAAAAAATGAAACATTCTTGTTTTTAATAAGTGTAATTTTTCTATTATAGTTATTACTTGAGTATAATCTTGGTTATTGATTTTATTCATGAATATAAAATATTTATAATCTAGTTTTTTTAAAAAAAAATTAGTGATTATATAATTACATTAAATTCCTTCACAATGCTGGCATAGTATTTATTTAATTAATTGAAAAATCAAGTGAATGATATTAATAATAGAAAAATTATTATAATTTAAAATTAATGAACTGATATATTATGTTTACAAATAAACATGAAATATTTTAGATGTTTTAATTTTTTTAATTATAAGTGTTGTTTTGATATTTTTGAAGTCCAATAATTTAATAGCTCTATAAAATTGACATTAATGATATATTATAGAAAATAATATTTTATTAAATGATATAAAATTCATAAAAAATGTACATTAATCCAATTAATTGGGTTATTGTTTATGATATCATTCAAGGACTATTTATGTGACTTTTTTACAATTATTGAAACAATATTGTCTTTCAAAGAGTAAAAGTCATTGTTGTGATAGTAAGTGGGAAAGCGATTAACTATCGGTTAAAACCAAAAAATCAGTGTGAAATGTGATTAAAAAAATCTTTTTTACTATATGATATTATTGAAACAAATACCAATATTATAATTCTAACAAATAATTTAGATTCTTTTTTTTAATGAAAAGTAATTTAAATTAATTTAAAAATTTTGGAAATTCAAAGAATACCCCACCTTTCACTTATAAAACGGAACATATTATTCTTAGTCCTTCACATGTAAACACCCAAATTTTTTTATCAAAAACATTAGTAAATTAATTAATATTACACAAAACAACATTATATAGGCCTTATATTATGAATAATACCAATCGCAGGGGTCATAAGGTGTTATGAAAATGGGGTGTTCAAAAGAAGGGGTATTTTTTTCACCATGTTTTAGATTTATTTCTTCTATAACCTCTAAATATATTATTAAAAGTTATTAAAATACTAAAACTAGTATGATCCATAAACTTCTATAACAATGATATGTGAAATGAATTCCTCATTTTTGTATACAAAATACCACCAACTCCCAAACAGATGTAATTCTGTTTCCATAACAATTTCATAAAAAAGATCTTAATTATGGATTTAAGATATATATATATTTTCATCTATTTTTTTGATTTAATAAATATAATTTATCATTTATTTTCTTATCTATCCATGCACTATAAAATGATAATGGAGTTCATAGATACATGTGTACTACCACCTCTACGAAGTGTTATGATTTATTTTTCATCACCACATCATATTGATTATATATATAGTAATATTTAAATAACTTAAATAGTATTTATGATTTAATGATCATTATGTAAACGTAAAATGACACATACATTATTTCTATTATAATCATTGAAAAATGTTAATGTTACTAATGTATAAATATAGTCTACCATCTCCGTGATTATAAAAAAGTTATTTTATCATAAAAATATTTTATGGTTGAATTTAGTAATATAAATGATTTATATGAATTATAATTTTGTGTTAATTATTATTCTATAAATGGTCAGGTAATTACTACCTTGACGATAGTCATCCAATAAAAGACATTTCTAAAATATGTGATAAATATAAAAAAACAGACAATGTGAAGATAATTGATTATGTAATTGCATAAAAAATTTTGATATATAAAATATCAAAATAAACAAAATTTATAATATTATTAAGAAATAATAAAAATACCATAATTTTTTTATTCAAGATGATAAATAACATACTCAATTAGTTAGCCAGATGGTAAACAATATCATCTCAATTTTCTTTCATTGAAGAATTTTTTAATATCGTAAACCAATATTATTTTATGAGCTATGTGAACTGCCCAGTTGACATATTATATCATCAATTTCTATATTTTTTAGATATTAATTGTTTTTTATATTTAGTTAAATCATGGGTATTACAATTAAAATGTTTCAAAAGAGGTAAGGGATATTATGTTAGAAACCCTCTTTTAATGTTCCTCTTTGAACGGTTTTTATGCAATTTTAAAACTATTTTATTTCTTAATATGTGATATGAATGAAATCTCCCGTAAAAATAAATACTCAATGTATTGATGTTTATTTTATATTTTTATAAGGATTATTTAAATAAATGTTTTGATAATTTTCTTGTAATTTTATTAAGTGTTTCTAAAATGAAAAGGTTATTTTTCTCATGAATGTTTTTATGATATTTTCTTCAATAGAAAATTAAAATCATCCTTTTGTAGTTATTTTGGTTTTGATGACGAGTTATTAAAAATTAATAGGGTATTTAGATATCTAAATTTGATTCTCTTATGGGGTTAAAAGTGTTTTCAATTGTTTTGTGTTGAAAAGGTAAAAAAATAAAATGTTTTATAATCTTGATTTATATGTGATACTAGTCAACATGATACATATTATTCATTGGGTAGGCCCTATTAAATCATTCCAATTTATTTGGTAATTTATAGAATATCAATGTGACAGTTTCTCTAATATTGGATATAATAGTAAATCCATGATTATCTGTGATAGTTCCTCTAAATTAATTATTATAAGTTAACTATGATTGTTCTATATGATATATTCTATAATTTTAATCATGATGGTTTTTCCATTTTTAAAATTCAATAGAACAACTTTCTGGAAAAAAGTTCATGTTTTAATAAAAATTGTTATGAGTTTATTTTTTCATAATTATTCCCATTGAAATGTTTTGTGAAATTTTTTGATTATAGAAGATTATTTAGTGGGTAAAAAAAGGTTTTATTTTGATTGCAATTTTTATTTTGAAAAAAAATTAATTATTCACATTCTAATAAGTTCTTTTTGAATTTTATGTCTCCTACTGATCATTTTTCTCATCGCACATTTTAAAACATAATTTTGTTTTAAGGATGAGTAGTAGAAAATATGAATATTATAAATTTTTTTATGAAAAAAATCTTTTTTTACTTTAATTAGATAAGAATTTTTGGAAAATGGATACTAATTAAAATTGGAAATTTTAATTAATGGGTGTATTATGTGATAGTTGTTTCTCTATTTAGAAAACATTTAATGTTAATGATCTTCAGGGTTGAAAAAATGATTTTTCAAGTCTAAATTCATGATAAAATGTAAGGTTTATAGTTGTTTCCTTATATTTATTGTCTGATCAGGGTTTTGATAAGTATGGATATTATGATGATTTCAATTTAAGTAATCTAATGATTAAAAAATACTATAATAGGTTAAAATTATTAATGTTGATTATATGTTTAAGTGTTAGAAATCCACTTTTGTGATTTTGAGGTGATTACTGTTTTTTGAAATTGAATTTATAATGGTAATGATTTAGTTACAAAGAATTTTATGGTTTATGTATAATTTAATTTTTAAAAGAATTTATTTTGATTTACCATTTTCAATTTACAGTGAAATTACTCGTTCCATGTTTTAATTATATTATTTTTTAATGATTAGGGATTGTTTTTCAAGATGGAGGGAAATGTATCTTTTAAAAAATTATTATCCTTTCTAGGTAATTTTTATCACAAATTCAGATACATATTTTACAAATGAGTTTGAAATCCTATTGAGTATCTAAAATAATCAAAATAAAGTATTTTATATATTATATATGTATTTATTAGCCAAAAATTAATAGGCATCATGTTATATCATTTATCATATTTAAAAATTTCAATTTACCAATCTCATTTGGTAAAGAACATCCATTTTGGTCATGAATATTTATTTTCTAAATATATGGACATTATGTGGGATGATTAAGGTAATATCAATAGCATAAGAAAAGATACTGATGTATAGCTATAATGTATTTATTATTTTACTATGTTCAATGTCTACAACATTATTGAATTTCTATTAAAAGATAATAATGAAATATTCCATATATTAATTTAATGGAATGAATTACTAAGGAATAAAGAATAGAATGTTTTTTGAATAGTGTTTTGAAAAATATAATTTATTTGTATTATTTTATATTATGGGAATCATGATACACATAGAAAATATTTATAGTCGTTGTTTTAAATATATAGAAATGAATATTAGAATGAATCGATAACTTTGACAAGATGAATACCCAAAATGTGATAATATTTTAAAGGGAATTACTGAGATTTGAAAAAAAAATTGAGGTATATGTAACCCTTAATTTTTTTCAATGAAAAAGCTTATTTGAGGATGAATTCCTCTACTTTTGAAAAAAATTATATTATAGGTATAGTTAGATATTATGTTTTATATGATATCTGATTTTTATTAAATTATTAATTGTTACGATTTGGTAGTATATGTTTTATTAGAAATTTATTTGGTTATAAACATTTTTTAGGAAAAATATCAATATTTTGGTAAACATAATTTTATTATGGTATTTTATTTTAGGAATAAAAATTGAATTATCTCTAGAGTCATATATTTTTTTATGAGGAATTATAGTTATTTTTTTCAATTATGGAATCATGTTGAAGACAAAATAGAAATTCCATATACATATTTTTGAATGACAAATTAGTAGATATTAATATTATTGGGTGATAAATGTTAAATTAGTCATGAAAAAATATTTTTCCAAATCTGTAAATATTTTGGTGTTCAATACTATTATGTAATATTGTCAGGAATTTGAAAGATAATGTTTAATTGAAAAATCCATGCTGAAATTTGGGTATTAATATTGAATTTCGGTGATTAATGTTATTTTTATTCATTTAATGGTTTACTCATTTTTTGAATTATCCTATCATTAAATAACCTCTTTTGTTTGGATTACTGTATAATAATTAGATAAATTATTTTACCATTTGGGGTTTATTTGAGTTTTTATAAGTTGAATATATTCTTTCAATCATGAAAAAAAAACATCTTGAAAAATCATTTTTATAATAATGGGAATTAATAATGCTGGGAATTTATTGAAGGAAGAAAATATTCTTATAATATAGATTTATTTCACCAATTTATTATAATAGGCAGAAAAATAATTACTCAAATTTATTAAAATTATTTTGAAAAAAATCATATGTTTACATTTCATAATAGGAAATAAATTTCCTTTTAACACATAAGAAATTTAAAGTTTTTTGATGTTTAAATTTATCATAACCATTTTCACTATCACTTACTATCATTATTTGGGTGATATTTTTATCTTTAATATCTAGGTATTCACTTCCCAACATTGTTTTCTTACACGGGAACTATGTTTTGTGTTATTCCATATAACTTTGGAACCTCCACTTCTCTCAATTTTTAAGTGAAAAGTTTTTAAAACCTTTTTATGATATATGATTTAAATAATGGTATTTTGGAAAATTAAAAATCTTATTGCCAATCCCATGTCTATATTTTATTATAAAATTTCTTAATGGAGGGATAATTTAATATGATTATATATTAATATCTTGTTCATTTTTATATATTTTACATGATTTGGAACACCGATCTTAAAAAAAATTGAAATAATATTATTTAAATGGTATTATTATAACATAGATGTTAAATTTATGTGTATGAATATAAATAAATGAAATATTATTTATATATAATGTTATAAATAAATATCAAGATATTGTAAAATTATTTTAAATAATAAGTCATCTTTTTAGTAAACCCAATTTTTTACTTAAAAAATATTTCATCAAGATTTTTATTTATTTATTTGTTTGTGAAAAGAATATAAATAATTTTTCTCATTTTTTGAAAATGTCTTTGATAAAATTAAATTTATTTTTTAAATTGGAATATCAAAACAATCCTATTGTGAATTTTATAAATTTAATAAATGGTTTTATTTTTCAATGAAAATTTAAAAATACTTATTAGTATCAAAAACTATACATTCATTCAATTTATTTATAAAATAAAAGTATATTTTATATTATTTATAAATTTTCATTTGTTCATTTTGAATATTTATAAAATTAATTTTTTTTAAAAAAATATTATATTTTAATTCAGTATAAAAATGTGTTCTATAGAAAAATAGTTTTTTATGAATAACAAGATTTCAATGCATTTTTATTTTTTATTATAAATTAAATTCTACCACTTGCATGTTATAAATTTTAAAAAATAGACTAAATATTTAAAATAATGATGATTAAATTTACTAAATATGACCATTTTGTTGTTGTTAAAAATTAATTTTCAGATTTTAAATTCTATACCATGATAAATGATAAATCATTTATTTAAGTGTTAAAACTGATAATATCTCTAAAATGTGTCACGACCCGCCTTCACCAAAATAAGGGAAGGCCTAGAAGATTGCCAATCCCTTCCTTCTTTAAGTTGAAGGAGTGATAATGACCCCCAAAACCTGCCTTCAATAGGTCCCGCAGTGGCGACCAGTGCCAACGGTATAGATTCTCACACAAAATGGAAGGCATTTCCTTTTTTATTTTTATAGGATTGAGTGACAAAGACAGCAACCTCAAAAATTCCAAAGGTGAAAGTAATGGGAAATCCAAAAGTAACCCATTCCCATATGCATGTTCAATAGTAAATAATACAAGCCTCAAAAAATCCAAAGGTAAAGTACCAAGAAAAAGGAAAACAACAACAGCAACTTCCCCAAGGACCGCACTAGAATGGTCACATATGATCCCCGAAGTCCTGCTAGAAACATGAAAATAGTTTTATATACATAGTGTGGGAATACAAGTACACTCAGTAAGGACATCCAAAGACTCTCGTACACAAGTGGGGAGGAATTCTAATGCCCTGTGAGAAAAGAGAACCAAAACACCTAGGAAGGAAAACTATCCCCCCAAACCTCACCAAGGTACACTACCCAAATAACGCAAGTATATTAACATATAGTAATAGAAAATCAATGTTTGGGTACCCCGCACCACTTTCCCACTTGTTATTGAAGACATCCAATGCATCAAACCAATCCCACCATTCTCACCGTAGTCCCACTGCCACACCCGCTTGCACACACCTGGGCCACAAACACACATCCCGCCCGCAAACACCTGCGCCACAACCGATATCCCACCTGCAGACACCTGGTCCACAACCACCTCACATAACCATGCCCGCAAACACCTATGCCAGAACAACCATTGCCACGCCTGAAGACACTTGGATCAGAATGTTACCATCATGCCTGAAGACACCTGGGCCTCATCCCGAAGATACATGGGAATCAACCTGCCCGTAAACACATGGTCCAACCACGACAAATACCCCTCCTGAAGATTCATGGCTTAATAATGGACTTCATGCCATCACAGCCTGCCCGAAGAGTCTTGGGATATTTGGGAAAAGGAGTAGAAAAGGATCTAAAAACCATCCACTCATTGGGGTGTTGGAAAAACCACCCTCCCCCATGAAATGGGGGTATTCGGCACTAGGTGCTCAACTCGAGTGGGGAGCGAACAAGAAACATAATACTACAAATATATGTATAGGTAATAAGAACTCTCCCAACCTAGGGTTTTCCAAATCCATCTTAAGCACAAACACACTCACCACTATCCATTCATAAAAGAAATGAACAACACCCACTTCCAACTCGTTTCCAGAACCAATTACCCATTTAACACATTCTTATTTCCATGCCAATATATCTGGATTATGTAAACAATTCTGCACCACTGGGCAACTAAAAGGAATAATCATAAGAAAAGGGGTAAAAACAATATCCACGCAGCAATTTAAACATTCTCACCTGGTTCTCTTGTGAAGTTACAACAACAAAGGGATAAGCGAGATCCCTCGAAGCAATGGAAACAAAGCAAACCCAAGACACATCCCCATGTCCCCAGAACCAATGTTTTCTCTATAGCAATGGATTCCACACTAATATGTGATACAATAAGAGGATCCCATCCTCACCCACATCACCCAGCAATCAAAGCCCCGATCCACAAAATCCATATGGTCACCCAAATTTGGCCCGAGGAAGAAAAAAACCAAACCACTACTACTAACACAAAGCCGTCCCAAGAAGCTATTTTCAGATTTAAATGATTTAAAACACTCCAGGGTTTCAATTCCACTGGGCTTAAACCGAGGTTATCATATAAAAATATTTCATCATGGTGATTTCAATTTATTTTATAGAATATACTTAATTAACCAATTTTATTTATAAAACACAAGGCCGAAAACCAAAATTAAAGACATTTAAACATCATAATTGGTAAGTGTTAATTAGTTCACAGAGAATGACCACCAACAGCCATTATTTTTACTACGTGCAATCCCACACAATTCAGAAATCATTAATCATGAAAGAAGTGAAGACAGAGCATCATCATCGATCACACGCATCCCCTTCATTCGTTTAAAATTCCTTTTGTTATCTTCATTTGTGTTTGGTTCATCCATTCCTACAGAAGCAGTAGCATACCCACCCCGCATGATACACAAAAGGGAGAGATGATGGAAAAATCCCTACTTGATTTATCAAAGATCGGCATTTGTCTCCACGTACCAGGAACAGGGGATGTGCAGCTTGCAGTGGAGGAAATCCGTGGACTCCAAGACGTGCAGAAGGCTCTAGCAGAGGTGCACCACAAGCCACCGGAAGAAAGACACTAGACGTGCTAGGGAAGAAGAAATAAACTCAACTATGAAGAAAAAGAGAACTCTAGCGGGAGATATAGAGCGAGTTACGGGATATGGAATTTAGATCGTTGGAAAAATGGATCGCGGTTTCCTACATGGGAGGGAAGTTACACACGATTATATGAAAGAGTTATTTAATATTCCCCCTCGGGGATGTTTCTCCGGATTTTTAAGAGTCAATTATGAGATTTAAATGACATTAAAATGTGGTATTAAAGTTAATTTATGTCAAAAGATACGTTATAGTAGTGGAAAAGTCGAGTACTGGAAGAAGGAATAAAAGGCTCAGTGAGGACATGGTGCCACCGTCACGATGTCACCCTTAAAATGCCACTGTGACTGGTGAGACCATCATGGTGTCACCCTTACGATGCCACTGTGACAGGTTAGACAGTCATGGTGTCACCCTTACGGTGCCACCATGACTGGTGCCACCGTCACAGTTCCATAGTCATCGTGGAGTCATATTTTTAGTAATGTAATGGTAAAGGGGGTCCGAGCCATTACATAAGATACCTCTGAAATGATTCTCACCCTCGAGAATTAAAACCACACCCGAATAAAGGGGAGGGTCTGAACAACCACCTCGAAAGATACCTCTCAGGAGAAGACCTCCTTGCTACCAAGGAACGCCCCCTTCCTCATCTATCTCCTGATCAAACACAACATACAACCCCTCTCTCCTATGCAACCATGTTAAAAAAAGATTAAACCATCCAGTCATGTGGGTGAGGGGTTTTTCTTCCTCTATGGTAAGATACTATCCCCTTTGGGAAACACTGACTCGCCCGCACGAGTTCAAGCACATCCATATTAATGTATCTTAACAGTGGATCATATCCTCTCTCCCCATTCTTTAAGACACATGACACACATTCATAGAAAAAGGAAATTCCATATCCCATAGTCAACAAGGTAAAGCATTACATATAAAAAAAGTACTGACAAAACAGGAGAAAACTCTAAAAACATTGGGTACTGGGCACACATATATGCTTCCCTCTACCAGGTACTCTCCTCAAGCCCACCATGCCTCCATAACACGCGAACCAATAGCATGGTTCATCCACAAAGCACCTTCTCCTCACAACCTGCAATCATCACTGGCCATTCCACGAAGGTTGCATTGTCTTCGATATCTAGCTCTCCCTAGTCGAGGATATGTGAATTGTCCTGTAGATATCGACGAAGCTGGGACACATAGAAGACATCATGCACCCTTTTTAACTATGGTGGAAATGCCCACTAATAGGCCACCTCACCAACCCAGTGCAACACCTCAAAGGGTTCGACGAACCTGGGAGAGAGCTTACTTCCCCTACCAGACCTCTTCTACCCACGCCGAGGGGACACCTTTCCAGAACACGTGGTTTCCATCCTCAAACTTCAAGGGCCTCCTCCGGGTATCATCATATTACTTTTTCCAGTCCTGGGCCGCCTTCATCCTCTCTCATATAAGATGAACCTTCTCTATCATGCTCTGCACCACCTCTGGGCCATGAACACCTGCTTCCCCAACCTTTTTCTAGCTCACGGGTGAGTGACACGACCTTCCATATAGGGCTTCGAACGGGGCCATGCCAATGGTAGTGTGGTATCTATTGTTATAGGAAAACTATACCCGAGGAAATTGTAGCAACCATGATCCTCTGAAGTCTAGGATGCATAATCGCAGCATATCCTCCAAGGTCTTGATGGTGCGCTCTGTTTGCCCATCTCTCGGGGGGTGGAAAGCAATGATAATGCACAACTGGGTGCCAAAAGCATGCTGCAAACCCTTCCAGACACGTGAGGTAAATCGTGCATCCCTATCCAAGACTATGGACCTTTTAACTCCACGCAACTGCACCTCCTCGTCCACATACCTCTGTGATAGAGCGTCCACCACACTCAACTCCCTGATCACCAGAATGTGAGCCTACTTCGTCAATCGGTCTACTTATACCCAGATGGTGACATATACTCCTTGAAAATTGGGTTTTGACATGACGAAATCCATCGAGATGTCATCCCACTTCCACTCAGTGACATATAAGGGTTTCAACAAACCACCTAGAACGCAATGTTGATCCTTCACCTACTGACACAGTGGTCACTTGGCCACAAACTCTGCCACCGCCCGATTTACCTCGGGCAACCAAAACTGTCCCCTCAGACCCTGGTACATCTTGGAAACTCCTAGATGCACCATCAAGGGTGAGCTGTGGAACTCTCCAAGGACCCACTCGTGCATCTCCTCTGGAACAAACATTCTCCCCCGGAAGAGAATCCGGTTCTGACCATCCTATGTCCATCCTTCCAGAGCATGGCCATGGCTAACCCGATCACACGTCACTTCACTCTCTCGGTCACCCCACTGAGACTCCTCCTCCTGAAGTAATAGAGAAGACTGTAATGTCATCTATTATAGGCAACCTCTAACACTATCCATCCTCACATCTAGGTGCAAGGAATCCAACACCTCCATTACCTTCCAAGCATCTACCGACTCTCAGACTGCATCCTTCTACGACCTCCTGCTCAAAGCATCAGCCAATACATTCACTTTTCCTAATGTGTAAGAAATCTAAATGTTGTAATCCTAGAGGAACACCATCCACCTTCACTTCCATATGTTTAGGTCCCGCTGGGAGAATATATACCCCATGTTTTTGTGATCCGTGAAAACCACACAACATTCTCCGATGAGGTAGTTCCACCACAACATTAGTTAAAAAATGACCACTGCAAGCTCCAGATAATTTGTGTCATAATTAAATTCATGAGGGCATAACTTCCTAGACCCATAAGAGATCACCCCTTTCCGCTGCATGAACACACATCTAAGGCCTTTCCCTGAAGCATCACATAACACCTCATACGCCTCCCCTTATTCTGGTAGTCTCAGCACTGGGGCACTAACCAACTTCTCCATTAGATAGATGAAGGTTGCCCCACTCTACTCACTCCACACAAAAACGTGGTGCTTATTGGTCAAGGCCATAAAAGGTGCTGCAACTCGATAGAAGTTGGGTACGAACCTCCGGTAGTAACCTGCTAGCCCGAGGAAACTTTGAACAACTGCCACGTTCTTGGGTGCTGCCCAAGAAACAACCGCCTCATCCTTTGATGGGTCCACCCTTACCCCTTTCTCGGACACTACATACCCAAGGAAATGAACTTCTTGTGTCCAGAACTTGCACTTTGACAACATCTCATAGTGTTGGTGATGTCGGAGGACCTCCAATACCATCCTCAAGTGCTTAGCATGGTCCTCCTCTAATCTTGAGTAGATCAGGATGTCGTAAACGAACATGACTATGAACCGATCCAGATACTCCCAGAAGAAAGATTTCATAAGCCCCTTGAATAGAGCTGGAGTGTTCAAAACTCCGAAATGCATGACTACAAACACTAAGTGCCAATATCTACACCTGAAGGCCGTCTTCAAGATGTCTTCCTCCTTTACCCTCAACTGGTGATACCCAGACTACATGCCATTCTTTGAGAACTATGGTTCCCCTTTTAGCTGGTCTAAAATATCCTCTATCCTCAGAAGAGGGTAGGGATTCTTTATCATTACTTAATTCAACCTCCTGTAGTCTATGTACAACCTTAGACCACCATCTTCCTTCTTTGCGAACAAGACTGGAGTAACCCAAGGTGATGCGCTTCATCGAACATAATCCCTCTTCATCAGATATTCAATCTGAATCTGTAACTCTCGTAGCTCCAAAGGTGCCATCCAGTATGGAGCCATCAAAATCAGTCAAGCACCAGGCTACAAATCTATCCCAATATCTATATCACGTCGAGGCGGTAGTGTCGTCACCTCCTTAGGGAAGTCGCCCATAAACTCACTGATGATCCCTAGTACCTCCACCATCTCAGCATCTACTGACTCCACTGACATCTCAGCCAACAAGGAGAGGAGGGGTTCCTCTCACCTTGTACCCTTCTGGACACTCCTCTTTCCAGTGAAAGTAACATGTCGGCCGCCCAATCCTGAGAACACAACCCTTCCTCAGATGTAGTCAATGATGGAACACATAGAGAACAACCATTCGATGCCTAGGATGACATCATATGGCTGTATCTGTAGAAGTAGTAGATCCATGACCGATTTATGTGGCCCTATCATCAGTCTGCATCCTCTACAAACAAATAAAAAGTCGGTCTGACCTCCGACTAGTGTGCTCAGCAACAGGGGAATTGGAAGTCTCTCAGAATCTATTCCTAGATCATGGGCCAGATCGGGTGCAACAAGGTACTGTGAAGCTCCGGTATCGAACAAGTAGTAAGCAAGGGTACTGAAACAAAATGATCGTAACTCGATCAACATCTGGTCCGGCTAGAACTATTGCCTCCGCGGCATGCAACTATACACACCCAGCTCCTCTTCCCCTCGACTGTTGGCCGACT
Source organism: Viscum album (assembly GCA_963277665.1). Classification (NCBI taxonomy): domain Eukaryota; kingdom Viridiplantae; phylum Streptophyta; class Magnoliopsida; order Santalales; family Viscaceae; genus Viscum; species Viscum album. The sequence goes on from OY728151.1 coordinate 164,062,056, forward strand.
CCCCGAACATTCCCAGGTCGAGGTCCTTGAGAAGCACCCTGAGGTCAGCCTCCCCCTGTAATGTATGTCCTCGAAGGAGCGGGAGCTCGCTACCCCTGCTGCTACTACTGAAAGGCCTAGTTGAAAGATGCTGCTAAGGCGAGTGTTGGGTATGTCTGCCACTACCATATTGTACCCGGTACGGGCACTCATTCTAAAGATGTCCATGGCTTCCACATATGAAGCACCTCAGTCCTGGGCCCGATGGGAAAGTGCAAGGACCGGGGGACAAGAACTGAAACTGTTGCGGCCTACTCCCTACTAGTCGGAACCTAGGGGGTCTCGATGCTAGAGGTTTGGTGCGGACGGCATTTCCCTTTGATGGGCCTAGCTGAATCCCCTATCGTGACACACATCCTAGTGTGTACATTCTCTCCACCACATCATCCTTCTTCTGGACCTCCAGGTATGTCGACAAGGTGAAGGGGGTAACAACGTACTAGAGGGAGGGTCAGAGCGCCTCCTCTTAACGTCTCTCCCGAGAATCCTCATCTGAAAAGTGGTCTGAAGAAAAGAGGAGGAGATCCTTGAACTTGATCCCCAAGTCCCTTACTGACATAATCCTCTTCTTGACGGAGAGTAGCTCCTGCCTCTTCTCTGCCTTCATCATAGAAGAGAGGAATTCTACCCTGAACTCCTTCTCTAAATTAGAAAACACCACCTCAACTTCACTACTCTCCCCCAGGTAGAGCGTCCACCACTAACGCGATGGACCCTACATCTGGCTAATTTCTAGAGGAACCCAGCACTCAGTTGTAGCCTAGATCAAGCTGGAAGCTATCACCAGCTCCTCTAGCTAGCCCTCCGTCTTCATGATAGAGGTGATGCCCACGTACTTCTTGAGGGTCTGTTGCTTGATGGTTTGCAGTGTCTTCTGCCATTGGTCATCCTCCTCCTCTCGATCAGCCCTCTATTGATCGTCCATGTCAACCTTATAGGCCTCGATCTCTCATACAACTCATGGCCGACTCCTGTGTTCCATGACTGAAAGGTAAACAATGAATGTTTAAGCCCAAGTAGTACAAAATATTGTTCTTGAAATTTCTTATTCATTTAATTTATTTCCATTTCCCAAAACACCAAAGAAACATGAGAACCCAAGTCATTATGATGGATGGACCTTTCCTAGGGTCTCTACCATGCAATCAGCATGGCCTCACTGGGTCGTTCAGTAGGTCAAGAGTCCTTGCATCAGATCACGGGGGGGGGGGGGGGGGGGGGGCTGTAAAATCCCATGTTCTAGCCGATATTCCCTGGCCTAATTAACGTACCAAGGTCACCAAACACTGTTACCCTACCATACCATGAAATCCTCACTGTACCTAACTCCAGACTCCATCATATCTCTCAACCATCCTCCCTCGGATAACATTCTATCACAACCTGCTTTTACCCAAAAGAGGGAAGGATCAACATATTGCCAAGCGCTTCCTTATTTAAGTTGAAGGAGAATAATGAGACCCAAAAACCTCCTTAAACAGGTTCTGGAGTGGAAACTAGTGCCAAGGGTATAGAATCTCACAAAAAATGGAATGCATTACCCTTTTTATTTTTATAGGATCGATAGATAAGACCGAAACCCCAAAATTACCAAAGAATAAATTAAAGGCAAAGCCAAAAGTAACTCATTTCCATATGCATGTTCAACAAAAAATAATAAAAGCCTAAAAAAGTCCAAAGGTAAAGTACCATGTAAAAGGCAAACAACAACAGCAACTACCCCAAGTTCCGCGCTAGTATAATCCTGCACGATCCCTGATGTCCTCCTAGAAACCTGAAAACAGGTTTATATAAGCAGGGTGAGCATACAAGTACACTTACTAGGGAAAACCAAATAATCTATTTCACAAGTGGGGAGGCATTCTAATTCCCTATGAGGAAATAGAACAAAAACAATTAACAACAAAAACTATCCACCCAATCTTCACCAAGGCACACACCCCAAAAAATGCAAGTCCAGTAATTTATAGTAATATCACATCGATGTTTGGGAACCCCACACCACATTCCCACTGGTTATTGAAGAAATCCAATATGTCGAACCAATCGTGCCATTCTCACCATAGTCCCACTACCACACCCGCCCGCACACACCTAGGCCACAACTACACATCCCACCCACAAACACCTAGGCCACAACCGCTAACCTGCCCGCTGACACCTGGGCCACAACAACCTCACATAACCATGCCCACAAACACCTATTTCAGAACAACCTCTGCAAATCCCGAAGACACCTGGGCCGAAAAGCTACCGTCATGCCCAAAGACACCTGGGCCTCATCTCGATGATACTTGGGAAACAACCTTCCGGTAAAAACTTGGGACAACCACCACAACTACCCCACCCGATGATTCTTGGGCTAATAATGGACTTCTGGCCATCACAACTTCCCCAAAGTGCCTTGGTCTATTCAGGCAAGAGAGAAGAAATGGAGCTAATAACCAGCCACTCATTAGAGTGTTGGGAAAAACACCCTTCCCCCTGAAATGGTGGTGTACGGCACTAGGTGCTCAACTCGGGTGGGGTGCGAACAAGAAACATAAGAACTACAAATATATGTATAGGTAATAACCACTCACCCAAGCTAGGGATTTCCAAAGCCATCCGAATCACAAACACACTCATCACTATCCATTCTTAAAAGAAATGCACAACACCCACTGTCAACTAGTCTCCAGAAGCAATTCCCCATTTAACTGATTCTTATTTCCATGCCAAGTTATCATGTTTAAGTAAAAAATTCTGAACCACTAGTAAACTAAAAGGCATATGCACAATCTAAGGGAGAACAAATATATCCCCGCTACAATTTAACAAATCACAACTAGAAATTTTGTGATGTTACAACAACAACGGGATAAGTGAGTTCCCTTTAAGTAATGGAAACAAAGAAAACCCCAAGACATAGCCCCATGTCCCCAAAACCAATGTTTTCTCAACAACAGAGGATTCCACACCAATTCTCAATACAATTAGAGGATCCCATCCTCACCTACATCTCCCCAGATATCTAAGCTCCCATCCAAGAAAGACATAAGGTCACCAGAATTCGGCCTGTGGAAGAAAACAACCAAACCACTAAGACCAACACAAAGAAGGCCCAAGCAGGTACTTTCGGATTTAAATGATTTAACACACTCTATGATTTCAATTCCACTGGGCATAAACCGGGGTTATCATTAAAAATGAGTTGATCCTTGTGCTTTCAATTTTTGCCGAATATACGTAATTAACCATTTTCATTTATACAACACAAGGTATATAACCAAAATACAATCCATTTCAACATCATAGGAAGTAATATTTCATTAGTGAATAGAGAACAACCACCAACGACCATGATTTTCAGTAGGCACAAGCACACATAATTCAGAAATCATTAATGATGAAAGAAGAAAAGATAGAGTAGCATCATCCCTCACAACCCTCCACTTCATTCTTTTAAAAGTTTTTTATCTTAATTAGTGTCAGGTTCGTCAATTACTACAGAAGATGTAGCGTACCCACCCCGCATGATACATAGAAGGGAGAGATGAAGAAAAAAATTCCTTCTTGATTTATAAAAGATCGGCATTTTTTTCCACGCGCCAGGAACAGTGTATGCGTTGCTTGCAGGGGAGGAAATTTGTTGACTCCAAGACGTGCAGAAGGATCTATTAAAGGCACACCACAAGCCATGAGAAGAAGGACTCCATGTGAACCATTGAAGAAGAAAGAAACTCAACAGAGAAGAAAAAGATAACTCTAGCGGGAGATATAGAGAGAGTTACGGGATATAGAATTTCGAACACTGGAAAAACGGATCGCAGTTTCCTACATGGGTTGGTAGTTACACAAGATGATATTAAGGATTTATTTAATATCCCCCATCGGGGATGTTTCTCGGGATTTTTAGGAGTCAATTATGAGCTTTAAATGACTTCAAAAGGGGGTATTAAAATTAATTTACGTCAAAATATACGTTATGGGAGCAGAAAAGTCGGAAACTGGAAGAAGGAACAAAAGGCTTGGCGAGAAAACGATGCCACCGTCATGGTGTCACCCTTACAGTGCCACCGTGACCGGTGCCCCTTTCATGATGGAATCGTTCTTTTTTTGTAAAGTAATGTCCTGGGGGGGTTCGAGCCATTAAAAAATTACCCTAGAAATTTTCATATTTTTTTTGGATGACTCATTTTCCACATACTCATCCAATATTAGGTTATATGGACTTATGATTCCATTTAGATGATATTTTAACCATAATAATATCTTATTTATAGAAAATTTTGAAGCATCGTACTCTTATTTTTAATAACAATAATATTTTGAACATATAGATTACTAGATGATACGTTTCATTATAAATAGTCCTTATAAATGAAAAATATTTATCGTTATCATGTTAATTTATTTTCCATTTTTTCAAATGAAATAATTATCTTAAATGATTTCTCAACTCAAACCCAGAAATTACTTTATGAATTTAAATTCATAGAAATGATATTTAAAATATTAAAAGTATTATAATTTGAAATAATTATTAAAATCAAATTTTTATCATAAATAAATATTTCTCAATAATTGAAATTTTTTCATTAAAGAACATTAAAATATTCATCAAAATTATTCAGTTCTAGTGAATTTTGAATCATGGACACATTAAAAAGTAGTCCATAAGGGAGCCATGTCATCTTCCATTATGTTCTTCATAAATAGAACCCTTATTGAGAATATCATACATATGAAAATCCATGTTATCTTTATGAAATGAATCATAATAAAGTGTGATATAATATTCTTATAGAGAGTAAAAATGTTTATATCAACATAGGATAAGCATATGTGCATGAGAATATGAGAATAACATATGAAAACCATACCCTCCAATTCATAAATGATTAACTTATGTCATTTACTAAATCGTGGTAGATCATAAGACTTTAATTATAATGGAATAAAATAAAATGATCCATAATATAATAAAATTTCCTAAGACATAGAGTTATGAAATTTATATAATCAAGAATAATCTTATGTCAATGTTACCCAAAAAGACATCCATCATAGGTAGGCTCAGGATACCCACCTATGTACTTATATCATGCCGAGGATAACCTCATTTGTGCCTTCTTTTTTAATTATGATAATCTTATATGTACCACCTTTAGTATTGAGATAACCTCATACGTTCCAAATGCCCTCATTTAACCTTAATCATTACCCAGTTCATTAGAGGGACATAGAGTTACCACCCATTAAATAATCCATGCATTCATGTTCCACAAAATCATAAATAATTATTCATAATTTAATCTAAAGAATTGAAATGTGTTAGAAAACAATAAATGATAATAATAAATTATCCATATAAATAATCAGTATGTTACAATTTGATTATATCTATAGTATATCTAACGTAAAATCCAAGTATATCATCATAGATAGAAAATGATTCTAAAAGATCGCTTACAACGTTTACAGGGAAATAATATTTTCATTTATAAAATATAATTCTCACAATTAATAGTTTATAATTTTTTTTTAAATTCAGTAATTTTAATTTTAAAATTAATATTAAATGTTATATATGAATCTTTAAATCAAATAATTTTCACAATAGTTGGAAATTTGGTTTATGTCATAGAGGTTATAGAAAATAATTACTTCATATTTGTGGTAAAATCAAAACATGATTTTTTTGAATAATAACTTGAATATTACTTTTATTACAATTTAAAAAAATTCATACACGGGTAAAATTTTATTTTAACTTTCATAGTATAAAAAAACATTGAATTATTAGGGGAAAAAATTAACATGGAACAGAACAGGTTTGAGACTGAATAATGAGATAATATTGTTTTTATGAAAATCATTTCCAATTATTTTAAGGATTGAAGAGAGGAAATTATTTTATTACATGAAAAAATTTTAGTGAACAAATGAAAAGAAAATATATGTTTTTATAGATATGTTTATCCAAAAATGTTTCATTTAAAAAAATCATAATCAATATTGATAAACAATGAGATTGTTAAAAAAATAGTTACCACTCTATTAAAAATTTTATCATAAGATACTTGTAATAATAACATCAAATAAAACTATTAAATATAATTAAATTAAGTACATTATTGATTTAACATGTAAAATTTTCATTATATACACCTTATAGTATAAGATAGATGCATAACGTAACTATTGTCCCAAAGAAGACAAATTGAGACAAAAACCCAATACCGTAAGTCTTGATTTTCCTCACTCACATTTATACCACATATATAATAAATGTATATTTATGATACACGTATTAATGAAACATAGTTATATATATTAAACCACATAATATTTACATTGTCTGTTTGTCACCGGTCTATTCACAATTCCATGTTAATGTCAGGTTTTGGATATAAACACATTTTTTTCAGGTATGTATTGATTTTTTATGAGACTATTAATACTAACCTGGTTACATAATATTAATAATTATAACCATGATAAATATAAAATTTATTTATTATATATTTATTTAGTGTAATCAGTAATATTTTATGGTAGCAAATAAAATACATTACTCATTATAACGGGGTTTCATACATATGCATGAACATTTGTCCCTTTTTATTCATGGAAGGATATATATAAAGCAATATAATATATTAAAATTACATAATAATATTTATTTCATATATATCACAATTTTTCATTAAACATTTCTTCATTAACTGTGATGTAAAGAGTGAATGAAATACATCACATCATGTCACAGTAGTTTATCGTACACATGAGTGACATTATCATATTTCTATATAATTAAATTGAGAAGGTATATGTGATATAATAATTTCATAATTATAATATTTCATTAAATATCATATATTAAAAATCAATCTATCATTATATCTCTCCGTGAATAGTTGTTATTGTAAAATAATATCGTCGATTCACAAGGTAGTAGTCTACCGTAAAAACGAATAATGATTTTATAACAGATTTGACTGAAGTAGATATTTGTTGAAGTCATTAACTTAACATAGTAACATATAAATATATGAAATATACTGATATTATTATTCATCATATATTTATAATAATTTATGGAGATGGAGGGTGAAGTGAAATAAAATGCCTGATCATGGAGGTTACCACTTCTTCAGAAAACTTCCTTTACATTGTAGGAAAGGTCATTCATGGATGAATTTATGAAACACACATGTTAATAGGGTGATATGAAGTAAATAATTATGTAATTTCATTAGGTATTATCTTAAATAATATTTTTTTGAAGATGATATGAGATGGGAGGACTTATATAAATGATTTTGGGGGCACATTTTTAATTTTTGAAAAGAAAATAGTCTACCAATGATTTTGGCACGACATAAGGAACAAAATAAAAATTTATCAATAATTAATGGTTATAAGGTCAAAATATTTCCCTAAAATTCTGTTTGAAAATTATTATATGACATTTTAATGTTTATTTTTAGTATAACCCCCAAAAAATCAAATTTTACCTTATCCATTATAAATTATTTTTGTTAAATTATCAATTCTCTATGGTAAAAAAGAATGCTAAACATTGTGGAGAATATAAAGTATTAATATACCAATTTTGGATTCCATTATTCCAAATTCTATTCATCAATGTTTAAAAACATTATTTAAATGTAATCCCATCGATTTGATGAAAAAGAAGTTTCCCAAATAGAAAAGTTTCAAAACATTAGAAATATTTTATATCAATGTTCAATATGAAATGTATTAAACTTCAATAATTTGGACATATAGGTATTTAATTCAACTAATGATACTTTTAAAACCATATTTATATAAAATTATATATTGTAATTAATTATTTAAAAAATTTATTTTTAATAAAAAAATGTGTTTTTTCAGTATTTATCGAAAAATTAATCTCTTTAGAAAAATCTCAAAAATTCACCGTTAGATTTTTTTAAATGGTGATTTAAAAAATTTATCTTTAGTTTATCAAATTATATATTTATATTTTTAAAATGTTATTATATTATTTTTTCATAAAAATAAATAAAAACAATTTTTTAAGAAAAAATTAATTTTTGAAGAATATATATTCTTTTCCAAAAGTTATGTTTTTATTTATAAATATATTTTCTTTAAATAAAATATTTATATTTAATTTATTAATTTTATTTATTAATATTTATAACTCCATGTTAAATAATTATGTTATGTTTGTATTGTTTAAATAATAATACTAATAAAATATCACAATGCATTAAAAATCAATGTTTCTTGTAATGTAAGATATAAAAGAAATCTCTATAGTGAACTCGAATGCATGATGAAGAACGTCATTTCAATGTGATCTGTCAATAAAAAATTTGATCACATTTTCAAAGAAGGTGTTCACTAAACCCAATTAGAAGGGAGGCCTTGTAATCAATGATCATAGATTTTTAAATCATATTATTAATCATAAGTTTATTTGGAATATTTTATCTTTTAATGATTAATATTTAGATTTTTTTCATAATGGTTAAAGATTAAGCTAATTAATGGGTATGCCCATTAAATTTTTTTATTTGTTATTAATTCTATCAAACATTCCTTCAATGACATAATTCATAATTCAAAATGGCTAGTCTGTATAAAATCATAAATCAATTGTTGGTATGATATTTGGTTGGGCATTCTAATTAACAGTATATATATACCTCCTAGTCTTCTTGGATTTTCGATAGAAGAATTCCTAACTCGCAGAGACAAGCATGATGATATTGTTACTCCAAAAAATCCAATTTTTATATTCATAATTACACGTTCATATGAAATGAAATCATATTTTCGAAGCCAAATAAAAAAGGAAATTTCATTAGCAAAGAGTTTTATAATTTTAGTTATTATGGATCCATGAAACTAGCCCCCTAGTTATTCAAATTTAATAATCCTTTTTCTGTACTGTAATGATTTTTCTTCTTTGGAGAATATAAATGAATTAGTTTCCCATGCTTGATTAATTGAGATACACTAGATAGCGCATAGTTAGTTCTTATCATTTTTGATTGATTGTTTTTGAATCTATGCATCACTGGTTTATGTGATTCTCATTTTACAATATTCAATATAGATATATTGGTTATTTTATTATTACTGACCTGTGTATTCATAGGAACATTGATTATTTTATGAATCACATATGGAAATTTTATAGGGGTGACTAGATTCAGAACCTTCTAATGGAAGCTATTGTCATTAGGTTTAACGTTTTCTAGACTACCAGTAATTGATCCATATTTGATATCACGACTCCCTACATAAATATAGAAATATAACATATCCATAGGGATATACATTCCACGAACGAAATCTGAAATGGCCTTATGTAATACACCTATATGGACCTCAATTCACTTTATGTACTAGTAATATCAGCTGGACATAATAAGCCTTTGATGATAAATAGTGTATACTTGATTCATCCCATATATTCAAGTGATAAATCTAATATTCAGGAATTTTATTATTTAATGGAGATATGATTGGGGTGTGGAGGTGTCTTCTACAAATAGGGTTACTTCATTAAGGGTTGATTCCACCATTTTTTTGGGATGGGAATTTCCTATAATGAAAAATTGTGTGCCATTTTCCATGATATCAAGCATTTTTTTACATCATTGATGGAATATTTTATGGATTAAATCAAATTATGAACATTCAATTCATACTCTAATGTCGAGAACCAAGAACATGACATGGATAATTCTACCTCATTGGATTTGATGTAACCATCAAGTCAAATCTCTCAGAAAAATTGCCAAAAATGTTTATAGTGGTGCTAATCAAGTAGATAATGCACTTTCATAGAGAGTATTCATGTAAATGACTACCACGTGGTCCTGCAGGGCTCTTGAGTACTATTTAAATTTTATGGAGGAATAAACGAGGGAAGTGTTTCATTATCTCTTTTGAAACGCCCTTTTCATTATTAACATTGTAATATCATTTATTATATTTAGTTTATTGGGATGGTATAATCAGATCCTTGATTTTAGTAGAAATATTATTTGAAAAATTTTATTTCATATAATCTATTGGTGATGTATTATAAGACACATAAAATGAATATTTATCTTGAAACTGTTACCACTAATACAAACAATTGATGATAATTATTCAAAATTACATCCTTAGGTCCCACATATCTTCCCCATGATGGTGGTTTCATCACAAAACATTTAGAGGTGAGTTGTATTACTTCATAGAACCTTCTCTACTAGATCGATAATATCCACTAATCATTCCTTATAAAAATGATATTTATCATGTGGTATGAATTCTAAGTTAAGTACAATAAAGGATTAGGAATGTACTTTATTAGGATTGATACAAACAATAGATCATGAACTTGAGAGATACAAGCTTGAAGAACCAACTGATATGTTATTGTCCTTATATGATTAATAATGTCAATGTTACTGATATACCTATGTTTTAATTTTCCATTATTTCAAAACATCATTACCATTTTTTATGGAGATGTTCATAAAAACACATTATCATAATCTAAAAATTCAAAATCACAATAGTGACTATTAGAATAAACTTTCTTTGAACTCTGTGCCACCGAAATGTGATGGTGAATTATTCTATCCATAACATCCATTTCATCAGCTACGTTATGTCCAAATAGAATTATTTCTCCAAATTTATTCTAGTACATTAATGTTTGGCAATTATTTACAGAGTTATCAAAAATATCCATCTAAATTCTTGAGTGACTGATAGTATTATATTAAAACACAACTAGTGAAGGTGTTAATCCCAAACGCCTTTTAAAATCCATTAGAGAAATATCTCAAAATAGGCTCTGTTGTTTGAATTATTATTTTTTAGACTGACCATTTACCTAAGGATGATATGTAGTCTTGAATATGAACTTCATGTTAGGATTTTTCTTAATATTTGACCAGAACATCGATGTAATCAAAAAATAGTTGTTGGATACAATTGAATTTGATACTCCATGATACCGTAAAAATTCATTAATTTATCCCCTAGAATTATGTTACAATGATAAAAATCATGAAATTATGATAATGTGTATTAAATTTTGTAGCGGTAAACTAAAAACCAAATAGATTTGTCCTATTTATTTGACTTGAGGCGTTATAAGACAATATCCATGGTTATTTTTTCCCATTTCAATTATAGTATGGGTAATGGTTATTAGAACCCATTATTCGTTTTCCTTTCATCCATAACTCACCAATATACTAAATCCTTAGATACAAACTCTGAAATATCTAACATTTAGGTCATTCAAGAAAACTCCATTAGATATTTACAAATTTTTATATATCATAGATGAATATATAGTTAATATATATTAGTTTTCTCTAACAGATCATTCTTCAAATATGATATGGATATAAAATATACATTGTTCCTAAACCTTATCATACCATCATGAGGACTTTTAAGAACATCTCCATCTCTCATATTATTATTTAGCACATCATCATCCTTTTTTGCCACTTTAATATTCACATGGATAGATGATGGTATATTAAACAAAGAAAGATAACATTTATTTCCTTCATCCAAGCTTTAAAAATTTATCCTTTTCAAATACTAAAATATTGTATCTTTTGTGATCCTTAGCATGTATAATCTAGAATTATTCTTTGGAATTAGTGAATCAACTACATTTTTTGAATTCTAATGGTGGTAATGTATAGATAAGTCATAATATTTAGTCATATCTATCCATATTATTTAGATCATATTCAACTGCTTCAATGTGAATATATATTTTCAAATTTTATTACTTATATATATATTAATCATATCTTTTTAAGGTATTATATCTATATAATTAGTGAAATAAATTCCACAGTTATATCCAAATCATGAGTTTAGTAATTTAATTCATGATCCTTCAATTATCAAGGGGCATAACCTATAACCACATCATTCAACATAATAATTAATTCCAAAACCTTCTTGAAAATATTATTATAGTATAAAAACCCTTATCTACTACAATTAAAATTAAGAAATGGTTCTCTAACTAATATTATATTTAGTAACTTATAATTTTACTCACAATCATCCATTTAGAGGAACATGGTTAACTTTTTAGATGACATAGTGAGTGGATTAAATAATTATATAAAAATTTACAAAAACCATGAAAAACATCACTATATACAAAACAATGTGTATAATAGTCACCATTATTGGTCTGTTTCAATATGTAAAATCACCTTTCATTTATGGATCTACCCATATAACCTCTCATGGGGTTACATGTAACAAAAAAATGAACTTTTTTTTGAAAAAAATATCACATTGTAAAATTTTCATATTTTTTCTCCATCCATAGGGTATTCTATACAATTATCATGTGATATTCATGGTTATCATTTATATTTTAATATATAATAATACCATTTATAAATACTACCATAAAATGTATCTAGTAATCACTATTGACCCTATTAGTTTAATCCTTGATGAATGTACGTAATTAATATGATCAAAAGGAATCACTATATGTTCATTGTTTTCTACCTTTAATGAAATTATATCTTAGGTATATCCTTTTTATTTACTCTCATTTAATGATATCTAGATTGAAGGTGAATGTTAGAAAATTATTTATCTCTTTATAGTTGGTCAAATAGGTAATCAATTTGGGGTAGAGGATACATATTCATGATTGTTATCTTATTAAGCTCTAAATAAGTAATATCGAGTTGTATAGTTAAATAATTATTTAAAAAGATGTTTTTTCACCACACATTGACACACATGGTAAGTGAATCCCTTTTCAATTTTCTCCTACTGTTTCTTTTTCAATTCTTGTAACTCAACGGGGGCCATTCTATAGGGATTATTGGAAATGGGTGTGGCACCATAAATTAGTTCTACTAAGAACTCAACTTCACAACTTAATGGATGATTATGTGTTGGCCTCCTCATGTGTTAATCATGTCTAAATGATCACAAATCATTAACATTATGTAAATCTTGTTAATCCCATTTAATCTTTCACAAATCATGTGTATATATGATTACTTTTTTTATGCATTAAATAAACCTATTCAAGATCATAAGTGCTATGTTTGATTATTGTAATCTGTTTTTAATTTGTGTTATAAGGGATTTACTTAATAAATTATTATGTCTACTTTATATATTAATATCATTGTTTAAGTCAGTATAATTTTATTTTGGATATGTCTAAAAAACGTGAGTCTTCCACCGGTTATGTTTTTCTAGAAAAGGTCCCAAACAGGTGCCTAGACACTGTGACCCAAACATTGTGACCCAGACACCGTTGTTTAGGAACTGTTACCAGACACCATGACTAGAAAATGTGACCAGACACCGTGACCCAAACACCATGACTCAGCCAATAGGGCCTTGACCCCATGGTGGGACACTGTGATCAGACATTGTGATCAGACACCATTTTTGATGTATGGAAAAGGACCAGACACTAGGATCAAAAAATCGTATATGTGCTACTACTTCTTATTCTATATAAAATTTTGCCATTATAATTGCCTCTCCACTCAAATTCAATGAAGGGGACACTGTTTCATGGAGATAGTATTTCCCGATTGACTGTGACACCGTTCATTAATCTTTTTTTTTCGTTTTTAAATTTTATTTCTAGTATTCATATTTGAGTATTTTAAATGCAATGATATAATTTTAGTTTCTTTGTTGACATGTCACTGGACATAATGAGGTATGAGGTGAATAATATTTGTATCATGTGGGCTCCAGCACAAGAAATCCATGAATATAAAGAACAATGTGGCTAGAAACAAAAATAGAGAATAGAAAAAATGTGTGTGCGATAATGAAGAAGAACAAAAATTATTGAGATAAAAACTAACACATGAATCTAAATAAATCCAAGGAATGCAAAATGAAATCACCAAGATTTCATAGATCATAATTGAGAACATATTTTCAATAGCAACTCCATGAAGAACATAGTCGAGATCTAACTAGAAACCAGATCAACTGACTAGAGATACTCTCTTTCTCACAAGTGGACTCGATTACTACATCTTCATCTTCCTAGATGTCTAGAGCTACATAGAATAAATCATAGAGCACTTCTAACCTCTTCTAATAATTTTGGTTTTGTAGTGTATTATTATTTAGATATCGAGTTTTTGATGTGTGTTTGTATAAAAATATTAATTGTCTCTTGCATTAAACTACAGGATAAAATAAATCCTTCCTTTCATATATTTTTACACTCTTTTATACCCACAGATAAGTGTTGAAGAGTACCTTGTGTGACTTGATATTTTATATGCACGAAGAACTGTGGATGTGGCTGTGTACCCTGGAATGTCTTGTGTACTATTAATTACCCAGATCCAAGGTGTGGATCAAGTTTATTTATATATACTTTTTAGTGGTAGGTGTCCACCAAGTGGAGTGGATTAGGACTAATCTGGTTACTTAACCACTTGTTTTATATCAGATGTGTTTTTTAAATTAATTATCTCTGTTTTATAGTATAGTTCATAAATCAGTAAACATACTTTTATAGATAATATTTTAAAGCAGTTCTAATTGTTGTTCCTTATTAGAATAGCTTCAAAAGTAATTTTAATAACTCATATTAATATTACTGAGAATTAATAAATCTTTGGGGAATTTATTTAAATAGTCAAACTATTATAACCATATTACTTTGTTTTATAAGGATGTATTTATTTTTATTTGGGAACTTTTATAAGAAGCCATTTCAAATAGAAATTTTTAATTGATTCTAAATTCACATCCTCTAGAGTATTGTACTAGGACCAAAATTTGGTATCATAGGTTTTTTTACTATTAAGACTCTATTTATGACCCTATTCCATTACGATTTTACTTATACTATAATGATCCTTAAATTTCAGTTAATTCTAATTATATAGCTCTTTAAAAGTAGTTCATTATTATGGATAATATACTTGAAGGTGCTACATCAAACATACCACAATTCATTAATGGAACCAATTATGCCTAACAGAAAATTAAAATGAAAATACATTTTCAAATTATGGGTTTTGAAATTTGGTCATAAATTATTGACGAGTATAAGATTCTTACTACGGATAGAATCAAATGGGATGACCCTAAGAATACTGCCTACAATAGCAATTTCAATGCCATTAATGTTTATTATTTCTCTTTAATATATGATGAATTTAGCAGAATTTCAGCATTTAAAACTGCCCATGAAATTTGGGATACTTTTTTTTGTTTCACAAGAAGTAACTTCTAGTGTGAATGAAATGAGTCTTAATAATTAAATTATTAAATATGATAAATTTAAAATGAAACATGATGATATTTTTTTGACATGTATATTAGGTTCAACAAAATTTTCAACACAATGAATTATATTGGGCGAGATGTCACTAGAAAGAACAAATTATAAGGATTATCATATGCTTATTGGATAGATGGAGTAGAACATTTTTCCATTTGAGAGAGACATGAAACATAATCATGTTACATGTAAAAGAACTGATTGGGGAATTGATGATGTTTGATGAGGAGTTTATGGTCAATAAGGATGAAGAGGATGAACCAAAAGAAAATTTATTTAATTTAACAACACCAATTATAAACATAACGAGAATGAGAAATTGGATGTATCGGTAAAAAGTTATAACAGTGAACAATCATCACATGATAGTGATGAGGAGATGACTCAATTAACCATAAAGATTATGATATTTTACAAGAAGAAGAATTTTTTGCAGAAATACTTACATAAATGGATGATATGATCAAAATGAATTCGGGAAGAAGGATTGGAAATGAAGTGACAAGTCTGATGAGAGATTATTCTATGAATTTATGTTAAAGGGACATATAATGTCTGACTGTCCGAAGCTCAAGTTCAAATAGAAGTATGAGGAAAAGGATAGAATGTATAAAACGGAAGTGAAAGAAACAAGGAGTGCTTCTTAGGACAGATTATGTAACAAAAACGCTTCACATGATTAACATGATAACAAATCCAATATACGTTTTATGACAAATTCATATGAGGCAACAAATGAATCTCTTATACAGAATTCTTACTATTCTAGAGATGAGAGTTATTCTGAAAACTTGTCTAATGCAGAAATGTTTATGTACTGTAATATGCTTGAAGATACATGTAATGAACTGAATGATAAATATAAGTCTTTAATGAAACATAATGCTCTTAACTCAGCTATTAAAATTGAACTTACTGTAAAAAGAGAGAAAAATGATCAATTAATCAAAGAACAAAATAAACTAAAACTATATAATTAGAAATGAAAAAAGGATCTTGAATGGGTTTTTATGGTAAATATACCTTGGTACAAATTCTAGGTAAACATATTGCTCCTAAATATTCTACTGGCATAGGTTATCGACTTGGTAAATGGAATTTTGAAAGAACTAATTTTGTTTCTATGTTTAGGAAATACAATCTTACTCCTAGTTATTAATAAAATACAATTATTTCATGTTATGATACACTCCCTACTATTTCAATTTTTTCTGGGAAAAATAAAATTTACTATTCAAGTACTATACGTAATACATATAAGAAACCTATGAGGTAGATAAGGGTTCATAAAGCACTAGTCAATAATATTACTGTACCCAAACAAATATGGGTTCCAAAATCCATTTTTATTTGAAAATTTTGTGAGGTAATGGTTTTAGGATTCAGAAATTGGAAGCACACTCATAAACAAACCTGATAAACATTGAGATTGTAACACACATACATTACCACATTGTTAATGTTTGAATTGTAATATACATGAAAGAATAGAATCAAATGAAGATTATAAATATAAGGATAATATGTATATTCATGAAATAATATTTTATGTTGGTATTTTATACTACTAATATATAATTTAGGCTCATAACATAACCAATGTCCCAATGAATAAAAATTACGACAAAATATCCTTTACCTTATTAGTTTAATTCCATTGTACATTATAGAAACTAATTTATAATATAATTTGAATTATTATAAATCTAATCGAAAATAATAATTATATATCATACTATATAATAATTATTTTTACCTTTTATTACCTACAGATTAATAATTCAATGTTAATGTCATCTTTTTTGTAATAACTATTTTTTATATATGTTTTGATTTTATGTTTTTGTCTATATTAAATTGGTCATGGTTCCATAATATAAATAATTCAATCTATGATATAAATATAAAAAATATTAAATATATATGTATTTATACTATTCTATAAATTTTAGAGATACGAAATAAAACACACCATTCAGGTGGGGAGGCTCCACCTTCGCATAAAAGTTGTTTCAATTTTCCCAGTGGAAATAAAGAATGAAAGTTAAATAATATACAACAATTTTAGAAGAATTTTTATTATATATATATATAGATATATTATATTTTAATTAAAAAAATTCCTATTAAATTCCATATAAACTATGAATGAGTCACAACACTTCTGGATGTAATAGTATGCATTACACTTGAACAATGTTATCATATTCCCACAGAATGAAACATAAGATGGTATATAGGATATAATAATTTTATAAATGTAATATTATCATAAATATATTACATAAAAATGTCATCCATCATTATATTTATCCTTTAGTGTTTATTATGAAAAAATAACAACAATGTTTCAATAGTCAGTAGTCCTCCATAGAAACAAATGATGATTTTATACCCCACTTGATAGAAGTGGAAATTTTTCACGTATATACCCATAATATAAATTCATATTATTATATGGAATGTAATTTTGTTATTATATTTTCATTGAGTAATAGGAATTAAAGGATGTGGATGATGAAATAAAAATTATTGCTCTATTAGGTGAATTACCCCCTCTCTAGACAACTTCTTTTGGAAAGTACCAAAATCCATCCTAGGATAGAATTATAAAAATAAGGATTATATGATTAGAAGATTAAATAAAGTAATTTATTTTGGTGGGTATTTTCTAAACTAATTTGTTTTTTATGTGTGAAGTGATGAGTAGCGGGGGAATATTTTTATAATTAAGGTGAGTGTTACCCGTGTAATATATGAAAATAAAATAATATAACAACTTTTTACTCATAAAAAAAGTCCTCAAAATTGTTAATTGTCAAAAAATAAAAGTTTTAATGCCTAAATGTATGAATAAATTGTTTTTTGGATATTTTTTATGTTATTTTATCTGATAACTTTTTAGTTTAACCCCTTATAAACTAGCTTTAACCATAACTATGATAATTACTTTGTAATGTTTTTATAATTTTTTATAGTAAAAATTTAAGTTGACCTTATTATATAAAAAAATATACGATTATTATAAATATATAATACATTATTATAAATTAATCTAACATAATTGGAAAAAATATAATTTAAAATTAATCCCATAGAAATGAGAAAGAAGTGGTTTTGCAAAGAGAAAAGTATAAAAAGATTAAAATGTTTCAACATAAAACGTCAACATGATATTTTAATATAATGAAATAAATTGGATTAATATATATATAAATTTAAAAAAATAACTTTAAAACAATTTTGAGACAAAATTAACATTATAAACATTTCAAATAAATAGTCAGTTTTTTATAAAAAATAGTATTTTAAACAATTTCTCAAAAAATTAAAATTTTCAAGAAAATACCCAAAAATTACACATTTCTATTTTTAGAAATTATTATTGAAAAAATTAAGTGTATTTTATGAAATTAACTTTAAAAATATTAAAAAAGTATATTTTTTTATTTCTTCAAAAAAATAAATCAAAATGATATTTTAGAGAAAAATATATTTTAGAATCATATAAAGACATTACAATAAAATACAATCTTCATTATAAATATGTTTTTAATTTTTAAAAATAATATATTCTATATTTTCAAAATATAGATATTAATATTTATTGCACCATGCTTAATGACTATGTTTTAATAATATCATTTAAATAATAAGTTTAATAGTACATCAGGAATTATTAAAACAAGATGTTGCAAGTAACTCATGTGATCAAAAAAATTATATTTTAAAAAAAATAATGCATAAAATCAAATGGTGTAACATTATTAATGTGATCCATGAATCTTTATATACTACAATGATATTTTTTTTATGTTTTAAAATATTTCATTCAAATTCTATGCATTTTATTGGTATTATTTATATTAATGTACTGAATAGTTCTAAAAAATTGACATACATGATATATAATAATAAATATTATTTATTTAATAATATAAAATTGACCAAAAATATTATTTTCGTCCATTTTATTAGGATATGGTTTGTGATATTTTCCATGGTATATTTATGTCAATTTTTTCAATATGTTGTAACCATATTTTCCCTCAAGGAGTAAAATATTTTTTTTAATGATAATAGTATAATGGGTTAACAAGATCTTAAAAGTAAATCATAGACGAAAATGTGTTTTTTCTATTTCATATTGTATTAAATTATTATTATCTATACTAATCCTATAATCGAAATAGATTAGCTTCATTCCATTTTTGAAAAAAATTAATTTATATTGAATTAAAATTTGTTGATATTCAATGACTGACCCCTCTCTAGTATAAAATTGAACACATTATTCTCAATCCACCACACTTTAAATTCCAATTTTTTTAGACCATACCTACTGAAATTTCATCTTAAAACCACTACCCTCATTATAGAGTCATTATAATTTGTTGAATAACTATATAATAGGTCAAAATTTGTAAAAAATTGAGACATTTCAAAAAATATATACAATTTAATCTGCATGTTTTAGTATAATTTCATCTCACACTTCCTTAAAATTTTAATCTATCTTTATAGAATAATATTACTAATATCCTAAAAATAAGTAGGTGTTATTATTTAAATATAAATACGTATTTAATTCACCAACATCCATCTAAGGGTAAAGGAATTTATCAATCCAGTGTATGGAATATTGCTACCTTATAAAATTATTTAATAATTTTTCACAACATTAACTTAAAAATGGTTTTTTAGACAGATATTTTTTATATATATGATATTGAAGTTATATTTATCTTTTTTTAAATATAATATAAACTATTTTTTCATACCATTCCATACACAAGAAAACTATGACATCATATGGGCATATGGGTGGACTACCACCTCGACAAAGAGATGTGATTCTATTTGAATCCTCATGTGTTAATCATTATTTAATGATCTCAAATCATCTACATTCTATAATGTTTTTTAATGTTATTTAATCTATATAAAATCATGTGTACATTTGATTAGTTTTATAGGCCTTATGTAATTTCTATTAAATATTTTGTTTATAATAAAGTTCTCTTTGATTTTTTTGGAATCAATGAACTATTCTCTTGTGTGATAACATGGTAACTCCATGATGGAAGCGGTATGGGCTGTGCAGACTTTATTCCTTGACTATGGAGTCTAGGGTTTGGTCATGTCCATCCCGCACTTCCCCAGCTTCAATCTTCCTTCCCCGGTGGGTCTGCGTCGGTATCTTCTCATGCTCGTGACCCATGGCATCCTACTGCTTCGCGCAATCCTATGGATATGCTAGTTACTTGCGATTTGGCCTCATATTGGTTAGTTTCATATCTGCCTGTTGGTTCTACTGACATGCCTCAATGACATGTTTCTGATAATTACCACTACACTACAGATGTATTGAAGAACCACATCTCGGATGATCCTCATTTGGTGACAGATCTTCGAAAAAGATCTAACGAAATGTTGTAATCCTTCCCTCGTCTAGTTTCTGATCTCATTGATAGACCAAAACTTATATGATCTGCTGATGGTTTCTTGTTAAATGGTAGTGATGTGTGGATGTTATCCAGTCTGATGTAGAAGCGGGATGCTAGGATGGATTCAACTCTTCCGGGTGTTAACAATTTTTCCTCTCAATCTTATGATGATGCTTTAATGAATCGAACTTTTGGATCTAAGTTGAATGGAATTATCTCTTTGGGTATGTTTAAAGATTCATCTCATGGTAGAATTCATCGTAAAGGCACATCAGCTCATGTTGATGCTGATCCTGCAGCGCTTGCTGAGAGACTGAAAATTGGAAAAAACTCATTTATTGCACACATTTTTCTACCTAAAGGAGAAAAAACATGGATTATTTAATACTTGACTCGCTGAGTCTCGATTTTATGGGGCTTCCCTAATTTGAAATGTGTTTATCTTGGTAGAGGTTTTTTTTATTTCTTGTCTTTTTTTAGATGATTTGAAACTTCATTCTTGGATTATTGGGACCTTTCATTTAAAACCTGGTTACCTTTACATACAAGAATGGTATTTGGAATTTAATGTCTCACGTGGTAGTAATGCCTTTTCTCAGGTTTGGGTTAGTCTGCATGGGCTGAATTGAGTCCTTTGGAATCCGAAGATTTTTCATGACATTGCCACAACAATTGGCACCCATATTCTTCTTGATAAAGAGACTGAAGATGTTTGGTTTGGTCATTTTTTCAGGATGTTGGTGGAGGATGACCTCAGTTCCACATTGGTTGACAAGTTGACTCTTTATACTCCTTCTGATAACATTCAAATTGATGTTGAATATGATAAAAAACCTCTCTTCTGCAATGAGTCTTTAGATGTTGGACACTATTTGGAGCCATGTCAGAGGCATGTCTCATGTGAAGAGTGTAGAATGAGGGGTCATCCAGAAAAACTATTCCTAAGGAAATCAAAACCTATTGTTCATGGTGGTGATGAACTCAAGGAAACGACTTCCATTGTAGCTGATGTGACGACTTCTGGGAAGTATGATGTGTCTAATCTTAAGGGAAAATTTTTGTTGATGGATGTATCTCTGGAGAGAGCTCATAGTGGCCCCTCAGTTCCTTGGGTTGATGATGCTAAAGATGTTACTTCATCTATGGATCCCCTTACAGAGCCTCCAGTATTGATGATCCCTGATCACTTGCAGGGTAATGTCTCTGACCAGGCTGATACACACCATGGTGTCGACTGTCATTTAGAAATTCAGAAGCTCTTTCACTCATCTGAATTTTATAAGAAATGGGGGAGTGTTTTTGATGATGAAAGGGAGCATATTACCCCTATTCAGGATTTTAGTAGGGGTGGGAGTGCATCTTAAAAGGATGTGGTTTTGAGTGGAAAGGAAAATAAGATTGGTGGTGAGGGTATCACCTCTATTCCCGTAAAGAAAAGACCACACAAGGATTACTCTAACTATCGTAGGAACGTAACTACAACATCATCATTGAAGTTGTCCAGGAAGGTGGACACAAAGATTCTTAAGAATTTTAATTTGGAGAAATCTCCATCTGAGTGGGAGGATTCAAGTGACTCTGATTATGGAAATGATATGTCGTATTATGATATATAGTTCTGCGGTTAGGGGGTGAGGTCATTTCTTCTTGTTTGATCCCATCGACCTCTTATCAATACTTTTTATTTAATTTTAATAAATGGTCAAAAATGTTTCTTCTGACTAAGACTTTCGGGTAATAATGTACTCTTTTGAATGATTATGTATAAATAAATCTATTAATGTCACTGTTTAAGTCTATGTATAGAGATTGGGCTAAGTATGAGACACCGTGCCAATACAGACTCTGTAACCATCAAGACACGGTAACCATGCAGACATTGTAACCATCCAGACATCGTAACCATCAAGACATCGTGACCATCTAGACACAGTGATGATCGAGACACTGTACCAATATAGACACTATGACCATCTAGAAACCTTGACCATCTAGATACTATCACCATCCATACACCATGACCATCTAGGTACAATGACCATCCAGAGACCATTACCAGACACTGTGATCCAAACACCGCATTTGTGCTACATGTTCTTGATCTCTATAAAACTATTCTATCATATTTGTCCACCACTCAAAGAAAAAGAAGAAGACATTATTTCATGATGAAACCATTTTCTGGAGACACCATTTACAGATAGAGTGTGACACGTTTCTTAATCTATTTTTTCATCTGTGAATTTAATTTCTAATTGTCAAATTTAATGTTTTTAAATGCACTGACAAAATTAATGTTTCATTATAGACATTTCACTTGAATGTATGATGTATGAGGTGCAGAATAAATGCATCATGTCTTCTCCAAAACATGATTTCCATGAATAAAAAAGAACATGGTGGGTAGAAGAAAAAAATGTGATTGTGGTGACTATTGCAACAATTTTGTAACAAAAAAATGAGTGTGTGTACGATGATGAAGAAACACGACCATTCATGCAACCCAATAATTCTAAATAACACTCACAAAATTCTCAAATCCTAGAGTCAAGATTATTTTTCATTTTGAAGTCAATGATGTACACATGCCAGAGATAGCTAAAATGAGATACACTTTTTCCCATAAGGGAACTTGATATATACATCTGTTTCATCCCAAAAGTACAGAACTATGTAGACTAACACTCATATCACTTAGAACCTTATGCCATAATTTTTTCTCTATTGATTATTATTTTAATCCTTCAGGTAGTGTGTGTGGGTGTTTGTATAAAAAATTCACTATCTCCTACATCAAACTAATGTATACAAGATATATATTCTCTTTCATCATTTTAAACATGGGTATTCCCACGAATAAGTGTGGAAGAGGTCCCTGTGAGACCTATTACTTCATACCCACGAAGAACTATGGAAGAGTTCGTATGACCTGAACTGTCTGATGTACTGTTGTTAACACAGATCAATGGTGTAGATCAAGTTTATTTATATAAACTGCTTGGTGTTAGATGATTACCAGGTGGAGTGTATTAGGTCTCTCCTACGGAATGAACCAATTATTTTATATCTGCTCTATGGTTTTTTAGTTTTATTTGTTTAATGGTTTAATACAAGAATCACTAAATTTACATTTATAGTTAATCTTGGAATTAAGTTATATTTATTTTTTAACTATTATAATTGCTTCATAATTAATGCCAATAACTAATATTTAGATTACTGGGAAATAATCAATCAACTGTAAAGTAATTTAAATACTCAAACATTGATTATATTATGACCGTGATTAACTAGAAAATAATTATCATTATAAGGGAACCAATTTATAAATAATGTTTAAAAATAAATTTTTATAGATACTCAATTCACACCCCCTCTTCAGTACTCTACTCTGACCATCATTTGGTATCAAAGGAATGTTTTAAGACTCTATTTTTCACCCCATGCAATTTTGATTGCAGTTTTACGATAATGATCTATAAATTATTTGTTAATTATAAATTTACATCTCTTTTAAAATAAATTCTAATTATGGATAATCGACTGGAAGGTGATGTAACAAAAAATACACCATTAATTATTGGAACCAATTATATATAGTGGGAAATGAAAATGAAAATGAATTTATAATGTATGAGATATGAAATAAGTCTTCATTTATAATTGAATATAAGATTCCTAGTATTTATAGAATCACTTGGGATGAACCTACCAAAACCACCTACAATAACAATTGAAAAGATATGAATTCTTTATACTTATCTTTAATAGATGATGAATTTAATAGAATCACTCCATGTAAAACTGCCAATGAAATTTGATATATCTTGTTTTTTTTCAAATGATTGAACTTATAGTGTGAATGAAATTAGATAAAATACATATAAAATTAAAAATGATGACTTTATAATTTAACATGATGAGCTAATTTCTAACACATATATCATGATCAACGAAATTGTCAACCCAATGATTTATCTTGGAATAGAAGTCACTACCAAAGAACAATTCATGATGATTCTCAGATGAAAACCTAAAAAATATAGTGGATCATATATCTCTATTAGAGTTTTATGAAAAATTAGAATGCTACTTGTAAAATAACTCAATGGAAAACTGATGATGTATGAAGGGGAGATGAAAGTCAATAAATAATAGGAGGATGAACTCAAAGGAAAATATGATGCATTAAAAACCACCACTTCGTAACACAAATACAAAGGGAAAATAGAAGTTTTTATAGATTGTTCTAGTACTGAACAATAATCTCATGACAGTTATGAGGAGTTGGCTCCAAAAGACATAATGATTAAAATATTTTAAAATAAGAATAAATTTTTCATAAAGCCTTACATCAAGGGATGATATGATCAAAAAGGATGTTTGAAGAATGAATGGAAAACAAGTAACAAGTTTTATGAGATTGTCTTCTATGAATGTAATCAAAAGGGACATATCATGGCTGACTGTACCAAGCTCAATTAAAAATAAAAAAATGAGTACAAAGATAGAATGCATTAAAAAGAAGTTGAAGAAACATAGTGAGAATTAAAGGATAGTTCAAGTGACTAAGAATCATCACATGATGAACATGCTAACAAATCCAATATGTGTTTTATGAAAAACACATCTGAGTTAACATTGTAATCACCTATACAAAATTCATATTATTCTGGATTTAATATTGACTCTGAAAATTTGTCTAATGATGAAATGATTGAGTACAGTAATATTCTTGAAGATACAAACAATGAACTAATTGATAGATACAAGTCTTTTAACAGACATCATTCTCCTACCTCAACTGTTACAATTGTACTAAAATTATTAAGGGACAAAAATACTAAATTACTCAAAGATAATAGAGAACAAAAAATATCTAATGAGAAATTGATGAAAGATATTGAAAGGTTTACTAATTGTAATGATTCAATGGTATGAATTCTAGGTAAATAGAATGATCCTTAATATACTACTTGCATTGGCTATCAACCTGGTAAAATAAATTTTAGATGAACTAATTTTGTATCTAAATCTAGTACATACAACATTACTCCTAGTTCTAGAAAACATTCTGCTAGTTCAAGTTATGATACACTCTATAATGATTCAAATTTTTATGAAAAAAATAGAGTTTATTTTTCAAATTCATTATAGAATATATATAGGAAACCTATGAGGCATGTATGGGTTCCAAAAGTACTAGTCACTAATATTACTAGACCCAATGAAATATGGGTATTAAAATGTGTTTTTCGTTGACTATTTTTGTTGGAATTATCCTTAAAGAGTTCCTACAAATACTTATGGAAAATGGATATTGGGTGATCGAGACACATGATATAAGACTATTCATTCTTCAAGAACAAAATAAAAATTGATGGATGACTTTTCAACATTGGTGATAATACAATAGAAAAAATTATTGGACTTTTCCAAATCAATAACTGTAACTCGGTGTTGATTTTCAATGTTATATTTGTTGATGGATAGAAATATAAAATTCATACTATCTCACAAATATGTGATGATGGATTTCATGTCAAAATTGAAAACAATTTTTTCATTGTTTTTAATTGTAAAAAATGAAATATATTTTAATAAATTAATAAATGAAAATGTATATTCTGTTAACTTACATTATTTAGACTTCCAATATGCTTTATGATTAAGAGAACTTCACAATGTGTTATTCATTTAGCATAAGAGACTATGACACTATAACATCCACTCACATTGAAAGTTAACATAAAAGGGCTTAATCAAATCCCAATCCTAACTTCAGTTTCCAAATGATAATGTGTGTAATCCATGTCAAAAGGTAAAGAAATACAAAATTTCCTTCAAACCAAAGAAAGAAGTATCAACTTCTCAACCTCTCGAACTAGTTCACATGGATTTGTTTGGGCCATATAGGGTTTCTTGATTAAATTTTAAGTTCTATGTTTATATTCTTGTTGACGACATTTCTAGATATACTTGGACTTTATTTTTATCTCACAAAAGTGAAGTCTGCTCTCATTTTAACACATATGTCAAAACTGTAGAAAATCATAGTGGGTGTAAAATTAAATACATAAGAAGATATCCTAAACATGAGTTTTTAAATCAAGAGTTTGAATCCTTTTTGTCAAAAAATTTCTATTTTCATGATTTACCTACCCCTATAACACCTCAACAAAATGGAGTTGTAAAAGGAGGAAATAGAACATTGGATGAGATTTCTAGAACCATGCTTAGTGAATATGAATTAACTATTTACTATGGGGATGAAGTTGTAAATACATCATCATATATAATCCATAGTGTTTTGATTAGGCTTGTCCTTAAATGAAATCCATACAAGATGTGAAATAATAGAAAACCCAATGATATCTACTTCAAATTATTTGGTTACAATGTCAATAACCTAAATACAAAAGAAAATCTTGACATATTTGAATTCAAGTGTGACGAAGTAATATTCCATGGATATTTAATTTATAAGAAATTATATAGAGCGTTTAATAAACAAACTAAATGTTTGGAAGAATATGTCCATGTCAAATTTGATGAAACAGATCCACAAGAGCCTAAGGACACTTTAGTGAAACTGGAGGATGATGTATCAAATTGGGACATTAATTCAAAATACCCTAATCATCCTGTAATCAAATCATTGAAAACGTCCATTTCTAGAAATTATTTAGACTCATGTCACAATGATCCAGAACATGTTGATGAACATGAAATCACTAGTCCGTTTTCTATATCTATTAGAACTCCTAAGAACCATCCTTTAGATGTTGTTGTAGGTGATGTAGAAAAAGTAACTCAAACTTGATATTCTCATAGAAATCAGGTTGAACATCAAGTATTCTTGTCACAACATGAACATGAAAACATTAATTATTCTATCAATGATGAATTTTGAGTGATTTCTATGCAAGAAGACTTTAATCAGTTTTAAAGAAACAATGTTTGGAAACTTGTTGACAGACCCAAAGACAAATACAACATAGGAATTAAATGGGTGTTTTGATATAAGGTAGATGAAGTTGGTAATATAGTCAGAAACAAGGATAGATTTGTTACATAGGGATACATTCAAGAAGAAATAATTTACTATTAAGAGTCCTTTTCACAAATATCTAGACTTGAAGCCATCAGAATATTTCTTTCTTATGCTGGAAATCAGATTTTCAAACAATATCCAATGGATGTAAAAAGTGAATTTCTAAATGGGTATATAGACGAGGATGTATTTTTTGAGAATCGCACTAGTTTTAAAAATCCCCATTTATTCAAACAATATTTTTAAATTATGAAATCATTTATATGGTTTAAAACAAGCTCCAGGAGCCTGATACAATAGATTATGAATTTTTTTATTTCCAATGGTTTTACAAAATAAACAGCTGATCCAACCCTTTTTTAAAATAAATTTTCCAATAATATTGTAGTAGTTCAAATCTAAGTAAATGAAATTATCTTTGGTTCTTCAAATTATTCTTTATGTATTGAATTTTATAAAATTATACAAAAACAAATTTTAATGAGTTTAATGGTTGAACTAAAAATCCTTTTTGGATTTCAAATCTTTCAAAATAATGATTGGATTATTTTAAATCTATGAAAATATAACAGAGATAATGTAAAACATTTTGGATTGTATAGAACTAAAGGTAGTGACACAACAATGAGTACATATTGTAAGTTAGATCTTGATAAAGATGGAAAATCTGTTGATCAAGCCACTTACAGAAGAAAGATTAGAAGCTTACTCATTATAACTACTATTCGACCTGACATTATGATTAGTTTGTGTATGTGTTCTCAGTTTCAAGAAAATTCTAAGGAATCACATTTAATAGTTATTCAGGTAATTTTCAAATACCTTAAGAATACACTAAATCTACGACTGTTATATCCTAGTGGACAATAATTGGAGTTAGTGAGTTATTATGATGCCAATATTAGTTGATGTATGTTCAATAGAAAAAGAACCTATAGAACATGTATGTTTTTAAGTCAGTCATTAATATCATATTGTAGTTAAAATCCAATCTTTGTCTCATTATATTCTGCAGAAGGTGAATACATTGCTTCTTGAAGTTGTTGTGCACAAATTATGTGCATGAAACACACATTACTAGATTATGGATATCAATTCAGGCATGTAACTATAATTTGTGGCATTTAAAGTGCTATTAACATCTTAAAAAAATCATGTTTCACACTATATGACAAAACATATTGATGTAAGACATCAATTTTTGAGAAATCATTAATCAAAAGGTGACATCACTATGGAATTCATTAGAACTGAATATCATCTTTCTGATATATTAACCAAACCATTATATTCTGAAAGAATAGATTACATCATAAATGAATTGGTCATGATAAATCATAAATTTTAAGTATACTATTTCAAATTTTATGGTTTCACAAGTCACAGTATTATGATTACTATTTAACTATAATATTTCTATAGTTGTATTGTCTTAATAGTTGATGTTCCCTTTTTTTTGGTCTCACAGTTAATATTTCCTGGTTACCGTGTGGCTCTTATTGTCTCAAAAAACTTGGTAACACAGTTTATAAATCTCACTATTGAGGTCTCACCATGAGCGCTTGTTACGGTCTCACAGTGAACGCTTGTTATGGTCTCACCGTGAATGCTTGTTAGAGTATCCCTATAAATATGATTTATTGTTTTATTTATACATTATAACCCGTATTATGGTAATTCATTGTTTTAATATTTTTTACATTCCCAGGCTTTTGATCCCACGATGCTTGATAACCCTAAGTGATAAAATAAAATAAGTTTGACTCATTCTACACTTGAGCTACCATATCTCAAACCATAACCCATATTTCAACCCTTATCATTCCCGAACCATTGGTGAATGCCGAAGATGAAATTCCAATTATCGTTCTCTCCTGAAAAGCGTAGTTCAGAGAATAGGGTTAAAACCATGATGAAGTTAGCTTTTGTAGGTCCTCTGAATCTGGACATGGTGAATAGAGTTGTTGTACCTGAAAAGAAGATATTCCCTAATTTTATTCATTCATGTATGTCCTTGGAATTTAATGATAATATAGAGCAAGGATAGCTGGATTGGTTCATAAAAGAGTATATGCCTATTTACCCAAATATAGTTGCATAGTTTTACCAGTATGATCAATTTTCCTTTTGATTCCATAGATGGCTATGTTTTTTATTGTTTGATCAATAGAATACTTGTACCTTTTATTCAAGGTTATAAGATGTATTCTTTAGGATAA
Organism: Viscum album; assembly: GCA_963277665.1. Lineage (NCBI taxonomy): Eukaryota > Viridiplantae > Streptophyta > Magnoliopsida > Santalales > Viscaceae > Viscum > Viscum album. The sequence goes on from OY728151.1 coordinate 164,092,137, forward strand.
CTGATAATGGTATCTTTGAGGACATCCAGAGAGGTACTCCACCTCTGTGTGTGTTCATTATTTTGGAAGAAGTTTTGAGATGTTTAATTGTCAATGAAACTATGAGGATAACCATAGATGCCGAGATATATGGAGAAACTAGAATTCATTTTATTTTTGTTCGAAATTTGATTAACCCTAGAAAATGTTATTTTTCTATACTCATGTATGAATATAGATTTTTGAATCACCATATGAAAAAATTACTAAGATGAACCCATGAATTTATATTACAAGCCTTATGTGTGTATAGTCAAAATCAACCACCATGTAAACCTCCCAGTTTTATTCAAGGCATATCTCAACTATCGTTAATGTGAAGGTAGGGGTTGGACTAGATGATGAATGTCTTAAGGATTAGGACTTCTGTCATTCTAACGTTACCTTAATGTGAATGAAAATCTACTTGAACCCATAGAGAAAAATGTGGGTGGATGATAATGATAGATTATATGAAATGTTTAATCTGGTGGAACACCCTTCATGACCTAAGGATATTTATGATCCTAGTTTGTAACAAGATGAACATGATGATTATTCTACTGAGGAAGAAGAAGAATAGGTTGTTCTAACTCTGAGAGGAACTGTTCTGGTTGAGGATGAATGTGAATCTTCTACTCAAGTGTTATTTGAGAAGGACATGAATGTTCCTAAAGTAGTTTTTGATCTAGATGAACAACGTTCATTAAAAGAATAATGTGTTTCTATAGTAAGTGAAATGGATTTGAAAAAAGAACATATAGAATAATATCTTCATGCTGTGAAAGAAGATTCCCTTGAAGAACACCGAGAAAAATAATGTGTTCCTGAAATTATTCCCTCTCATGAAGAGAGAATGGAGCTAGCCTTTCAGTTAGCTAGAAAAGAAAATGGGTGAGGATATTAGGGATGAAATCATGGAAATATATTAAGTAACTAAATCTATCAGTCCTTAGAAACATGCACCTGTTCAGGGGGAGAATCCTCCAATATGTAATCTATTGAATTCTATAATCTGATTTATCCAAGCTCTGTGGATACATGGTATAAATTCCCCAATTATTTTGATGTGACTGTTTCCTTAGAATTCTTTGTTAAAACCATTGATATGTCTACTATGTTGCATTTGAAACTGGCATTTTCTCTTGAAGCCATCTCTGCTAATGAACCTGACCTTGTCTCATCTTCTATTCTCGAACCTTCACAGGAACCTCCAATCTTGGTGAATAACAATGATCTGAATGTTTTTTGAGCTACCCTATGGTAAATTTGAGAAACTCATGAATACCCAACCGACTCATTTAAACAATTTTTTGATAGAGATATTCTTCCTTATTGTTAGAAAAAATCATATATTAGATTCATCATAAGATGCTTCATGAGATTCAAGAAGTCGTATTTGAGAATAAATAGCTCAGTGATGAATTAAAAACTCTCAATGGAAAGGTTGATGATATGCAGAGAGTGATAACCTCAATACCAAAACCTCCTTATAATCCTATTTATGATATTGTTAGTCATACTACACATGATGTAGCTTCACTAATTCAATATCTTTAAAATTCCTTGGAAAAACATATAGGTGAAAGTAACATGAATATTGTTCAAAAAATGTGTTAGATTATTATTATTCTTATCAAGTTATCTGATGAGTATAAGGGTTGTCAGTAAAAAGTTATAAATCATCTGAAATCCATTAACAATACTGTCATGGTTTCTCTTACTATTGGACAATCATCTCAACCATCTTTAGATAGTGATCTGATTTGAACAGTTGTTAAAGAAGAACAACAGTCTTTTTTTAGTGGCATGTACTAAGAATCTTTATCTGAAGATATCAAGAATAGTGAAAAAGATCTTGATTTGGTTAGAATTAATTCCATGATTTCCAATTATGATCTGCAAGAAATTTCTAAGAAGGTGAATTTCTAATTCTATGATATCTTCTCTAACAATGGCATGACCAACCACATCATGTAACTTGTAGAGAACCTAAGGATTCCTCATGTTACTCAAGCCTTCAAAAATCATGTCCAAAATCTCAAATATTTCACTCCATTGTTGGATATGTTTAGGGAGAACAAGGATAACATTGAGAAATCCATGCAGTATAGTAGAGAGATAATTTCTGAATTAATTAAGCATTTGAGGCCTAACCTTCATGTATAGAGTACTTCCATTGTCGCTCCCGCAACTACACACCTTAGATTTGGTTTTCCTACCTTCTCATTCTGTGCCATTGCCTTCACATCTATGGATGTCTCTCAAAATTTGAGTAAGATCAGGACTATTATCCTTGATAAACAATTTCCTCGGTCTTCCACTATACCAACCATAGTCCCTTTTTTTGGAAGGACTCCCTTTACCTTCTCTGACAACTGGTTCACTCCCATATTCCACTTATACCTATACTAATATAATTTCTTCTTCTGATGTTTCTGCCAAGGACAAAGAGAAGACAAGACAGTGTTGAATAATAGTGACTAATATCTTTTTATAGGGTAGTTTTACGTAGTCTTGTTCCCTAATATTTGCAATGACACCATTTAACAACTTAATTCCTTGTGCACTTTTATTGTCTACTTCTATTTAATCTTTTTAATAATACCAAAAGGGAGAGAAATATGTATTATATATAAAATAAATGAACATTAAAGAAGATCCACATTAACTAACAATGAATCTATCACTAACATGATTTGTGATCATAAAAAAGGGGGTGATTTTTAGAATCCACATGTTTAAATCACATTTTAATGATCACAAATCATATAAATTCTGTAAATCTTTCTAATCCTGTTTAATCTATCTAAAATCATGTGTAAAAATGATTAGTTTATTTATGACATATGTACTTATTGTAATCTATTTTGTTTATAATAATTATCCCTTATGAATGATTGTGTTTAACTCATTTTATGAATATCACTATTTAAGTCTTTGCATAATTATTTGGATAAGTCTGAGACAATGTGACCATCCTGTCAGTGTATCCATCCAAACACCGTGACAATAAAGACACTGTAACCATCTAGACACCATAACCATCCAGACACCATTACTGTCTAGGAACCATTAACATCAAGACACTTTCACCATCAAGACACTATTACCATCTAGACACTGTGACCATCAATAGACATTAACAATCCAGACATCGCGACCATCCAGATACCGTGACCATCCAGACACTATGACCACACATCGTGATCCTAACCCCACATCTGTGACATCAGTTCTTGATCTTCATACAACTGTACAATCATATTGTCTCACCGATCAATGAAAAAGAATAAAACAACGTTTCAAGGAGACACCGTTTACTGAAAAACTGTGACACTGTTTCATAATCCGTTTTTTCTTTTCCCATATTCGTTTTCAAACGATCATATTTGTAGTTTTTAATTACACTAACATAATAAATGATTCTTTATATACATTTCACCTAACAGTAAGAGGTAATAGATGTAGAATACAAGAATCATGTTGGCTCGAACACAAAAATTCCAAGAAATATATAACAATGGGGCTAGAAGAAAAAAAATTGAACATAGTCATTGTGGTGAAAATAGTCTAATAGAAAAAAAAGTGTGTGAATGATAACAAAGAAGCATTATCATACATGAATCCTGACATTCCTTAATAACACACGAATCATACATGAATCCCAGATTTGAGAACATTTCTACATTATCCACTCAACAAATAACACGAGCCAGATCTAGCAGACTTACGATTCTCTGTTTTTCACAAGGGGACATGATTTTTTCATATGATTCATCCCATAAGTCCAGAATTGCATTGACTAACACTTAGAGAATTTCTAACCATATCTCATAAATTATGATCTGTTGTGTATTTTATTTATATTTCGATCAGTGTGTTTGTATATGTATAAAAACATGAACTGTCTCTAACATAAAACTGAAGGATACAAGATATCCTTTATCTTACATCTTTTTGTACTTGTGTATTCCCACAGATAATTGTAGAAGATGTCTTTCTGTAACCTATTAGTTCATATCTATGAGGAATTGTGGAAGATGTCAATGACCTGGAAAGTCTTGTGTATTCTTGTTAAAACCGATATAGATTGTGGATCATGTTTATTTATATAAACTTCTCGGTGACAGGTGATCTCCAAGTGGAGTGGATTAGGTCTCGAGGTGAGTCTGAACTACATGTCTTATATCCACTATGTTGTTTATATTTGTTTTCCATAATTTAGTATTTAATTAAAAAATAACTAAATTTACTTTGATAGTTAACCTTGGATGGATGTTATAATTATTTTTATTTATTATAATATCTTTAAAAGTAATGATAATAACTGATATTTTAATTTCTAAGAATTAATCAATCTTCTTTGATGTTATTTAAACTGTCAAACATTCATAACTGTATAACCTTGATTAACTAGGATGCATTTAATTTTATTGGGGAACCCTTTTGAGAATACATTTTAAGAAGATATTTTTATAGATAGCTAATTCACTAGCCTCTTGAGTACACTACTCCGACCAAAAAATTAATTTTTTAAAACCACACAACATGGATGATATATATTTGTACAATAAAAAATAAAATAATATTTATGATATGATTATCATTATGAAAATATATAATTATAGTATCCTTTTTTGTAACATCCTAAATATATCAATGTAAATAGTAAATTATTATTTTATAATTTAGATATATTTGGTTCTAAAATGTGTTTAAAAAATGATTTCATTTTAAAATATAAAGTTTGATTGTAATTTTATTTCTTGTTCAAAATTATCATAATAGTTAAAAACCATATAATAAATAAAAATACATTGTATTTCTTTTTTGAAAAATTTATATATATTATTTGATTAAATTAGATTACCAATAAAATATTTCTTTCAAATACTATGATATAATATTTTTTATTTAAAATGTTTTTAAATAAAATGTTATAAATATTATTATAATTTATCTAAATAAATATATTAATAAATGTGATATATTTTAATTTATTCCCATTATAATATATATATATTTATTTTAATTTTTTTGGATGAATTTTTTTAATAGAAAAATTTATTTTAAAATATGTGATAAGGAAAATAATTTTAAACTAATCCTAATTTTTTTATTAAATAATTATAAAAACTATGAATATTATAAATGGAATTTAATGTATAAATAATACGAATATGATTATTATTTTGAATTATAAAATTTATATAAATTTCAATATAAAATATTGAAAATTAATTATATTAACTTTTGATATGAACTAAATTTATAAATATTAATGAAATTGAATTAAATAAATGTTAATAATATGAGTAATAACATTTAAAATCTAATTATATATTTTCAAAACATGTTTATATATATAATATGAATTATATGATATATATATATTTAATGAAATTTATGTGATATATATATATATTGAAAAAAAATGTAAATAAAGAATCAAGATTCATTTGGGGAAGGACAAATAGAGGCTTCGTTAAGGGATTTAAACCATGTATAGGACAACCGAGAACTTGCCATGATTGGGGGAAATTGATGAGGTCTCGGATATTTTATATGGAAGGGGAGTTTGAATTCAATAGTGTTGAATCTGAATCTCCTAGTGGTGATGGTAAAGGGATTTAGCAAGGATTGGAATGCCAGAAAATGTTGCCAAGCACAATTAGGGGTTTCAATGTATTGAGATCCAGATCTGAGGGATAGAACCTATATCAATTTATATCATTAATATAAGTTTTTTATTAATTTAGATGTCAAAATTATTCTCTATTATATTATATGTGGTGTATTGATTCCCTTTGTCTATCATATTTTCAATATATATCCCTCAGATGAAGATTTCTATCCTATTTGGTTGTTTTTGGGTTATTGGTTAACTTTTTGACATCGTTTGTTTTACGGTTTGAAATCAGATATTTTTTAAGAAGCATCTACTAATTTCAAGGTATATCAACATATGATTTTTGGATTTTTGTTCTTTCAGATGCAGTAGTAATATGAAATTATAGTAATAAAAATTTTTTGTTCTTCTTTAGTCATCGTTTTTCAGAAATGGTTAACAAAGAAGCTTAAATCAGACCAAATAAAAATGAAACTAATTAATTTATCCTCTTTTCTTCCTATTATAAGAGTTTTAATGAACTTAAAATATAATATATTATTGGATTTATTATAAATGACCAGTATAAATTTAGTGATCATCCAATTTTTCTCATCGTAGTGATGTATATATATTATATAGTATATTCTGAATCACGATATATTCTTTCCTATTATTAAGTATATCTAAACCATATATGTGGATTTTTCATGTTTATGTTGCATATAAGATAAATTGTATTCATTTTTTGAAAACTAATTTGTAATCAATCATAATATAGTTCTTTAAATGATAGATATTATATGTTCATGTATTTTTTCACATTGTAACATAAAGACTATAAATAGTGCTATTCATTGGTTAACACCTGAAAAAAACACAACTCATTTAGAAATAAAATTAAAAATAGAAAATAGGATAAAAATTATGAACCATAAAAAAAGAATATTATGATATCAATACACACAAATCCTAGTGAAGGAAACAATTATTTTCAAATACTTATTTATTTGAAATTTTTTGTGTAAATAAAAGTTTTTTATAATTTTTGTATAAGGTGTTTTTGAGATCCATTTTCATGAGATATATTTATTCATGATTTTAAACTTATAATTTTCAATCATAGTTGAAATGAATTATTTATTTAATTAAATGGAATTAAATTTTTTATGTATGAGATTCCTATTTTATGAATAAAATTATTTTTAATAGAATTTATTATTTTATTTAAATATTTATATTTTATGAAATGTTAATACCTTTTTTCAAATAACTCTTTTATTTTCAAAAATTTAATTTTGGTTCTTAAGGTAATTAAATTTATAAGAATATATTTAAATGATATCATAAAAGATGTTATATAATTTTTAAAAAAAATTATTTTTATGAAAAAACATTATTTTTTATTGCTATTCTTGTATTTCATAAAAATTGATTTCAAATGTATTTTTATTAAATCAATATGCTTGTATTTATGCCTTTAGAATACATGAAAGGTATTATTTTATATTAATTTCTAATCTATAACATGTTTTAAATTAGAAAATGTTATCATTTTATGCGTATTAGGTTTTTATACATTCACAAATGTCTTAATTTTTATTATAAATTCTCTAATAGATACATTCATTACAATTCATGCCTGTATTATTTAATTTTAATATGTACCTTATTTATACTTACACGGATTGTATGTAATTATTTAAATGAGAAGATTATTTTAAAGAATATATTTTTTAAAATAAATATGTATTTAAGGGTATGCTATGTAATTTTCAATGTATTAATCAATGTTATAGATTTCTTATAATATGGATTTTTCCAAAAAAATATTAAAAATGTGATTTATTGACATTTGGGGAAATAAAATTATTTTATTTTATGAAAATAAATTATATATGTTTAGATATTTCTTAATGAATTAATATTGAGAATGGAAGATCCTTAAAAACGTTTTCATATAATTTGACTAGGAAGTTGGGTACTAGGCCAATGAATGAAAAATGGGGAGTAAACCCCTAGCCTCACAGAATGTTGTTCCATTAGTGATAATTTTAATGGCCATATAGTTATTAATATGGAATCCCCTGTATCAAAACAATTTATAAAGAGAGAATTATTTTTAAAATATTATAAAATGAGAAATCCAATTGTTTTTAAAAACTTATATTTTTAAATTATTGTTTTATATTATATTTTTATATCAAATATTTATATTTGGAATAATTTATTTTTAAAATAATTTTAATAATTGGTATTACAACTTGTTTTAAATTTATTACTAGGAAATTCACTTCTTAGCCCATCTTTTAAATGTTTTTCACATCCATATTAATGTTCTATGATGAAAAATATTACATTAAGAGTAGTGATAAAAAAATAACGTTACTTATTTATCTAAACTACAATAAATTGTAATATTTACTTAAAATATCTAGATCATAGACGAGAAATGGTCTCTTATTTTATATTGTGTTGTGTATTATTTCAGTTATATTTTATAAAAAATTACACAACATGTTAAGCATTGAATCTGTAAGCCTGTGTTGAAGATATTTTATTTGAAAAAAAGAAATGGTTTAGACAACATTAATGATTAAGAAGTCATTTTTTGGGGAAGAAATTAAAGTGATAGATTTATATTTAGATAATTAACATCCCTTATAAATTTCTTGTTTTTTCCTAATTCTGTAGACGAAAATTCAAAATTATCATAACTCCGATGAAGGAATTGCAGGGGTGAAATTATTTTAGAGGCGTGGGGGGATAACGTAACATCCTAGAAAATTCGTGGTCATTAATAAATTAATTGTTTTATAATTTAAATTAATTAATAAATGAAATATCTTTTATAAAACTAAGTAACATTATTTAATAAAAAAAATATTTTGATTATAAGTTATTCGTTTTGATTAATATTATAATAATACAAAGAACAATCCAATAAATAATAGGACATTGTATTATCTATTTGAAAAATATTTATAAATGTTAATTTATTTAATTATATTATCAAAAAAAACATTGTATTCAAATAGTTTGTTATAATATTACTAAATTATAATTTTTTAAACAATTTATTATAATGATTAAAATTTAACATAATTTTTCTATGAATGTGATGTATTTTTATTTATGATTATTTTAATATAAATATTTAGGTCAATTTTTTGTAATAATAATGCATTGAAAATAAATTATTTATAAATATTTGAGAAGGAAAATAATTTTAAATAAAATATATTATTTTTTTATGAAATAAATAATATAAATATTATAAATCTAAAAATAAATTACATTATAAATTATTTTAATATAAGTATTATTTCAAATTAAAAAATTTCTATATATTTAAATATAAAATTTGAAATTTAATTATGTCATCTTTTAATATGAAGAAATTTTATCAATATTAACGAAACAAAATTTAATAACTGATAATAATAATAGAATGAAAATTTAAAGGTGTTTCCTATATTTTTAATTTGTTTACATATATATATTTATATATCCATATATGATATATATATATATAATTAGAAATTGGAAATGAAGAATTAAGATTCATTTGGTGGATGAATGATAGAGGGTTCATCAAAGGATTTATAGTGCATAGAGGAGATCCAAGCATGAGGCAGTGTAAATGGTGAGTGGTGAGGTCTCTAATTATCAACATAAAAGGTTGTTTTGATTATAATTTTGTGACTATTGATCTTCTAGTGGTGATTTTAAATAGAACGAGAATGGATTGAAATGCCAAAAAAGGAGGCATAATGTGATTAGGTGTTTCAAAGTATCAAGATCTTGATCTGATGGATAATCTCAGATAATAATCAATACTGCAAGTAGTTGTGTGTCTAATTGATTTATGTGTCTGAAATATTATCTCATGGAACATATGTACTTTATTGGTTTCATATGTCTGTCATCTTCTTAGATCATTCTCACAAGGATGACGACTGCAATCCTATTTGATTATTTTTTATTTTTTGGTCTAATGTTTGATATAATTTAGAAAATGGTTATGAATCACTACATCTTGAAGAAGCTTCTATTATTTTAAAAGGATATCGTCATCTATTTTTTGTATTTTTCTTCTTTCAGACAAAATATTTATATTAAATTCTGGTATAAAATAATTTTTTCTTCTTTTGTCAACAATTACGGTCGGTTGTTTATGAAGAAGTGAAAATTAGTCCAGATAAAAATGAAACTAATTATTTTATTATCATATGGTCATATTATATCAGTTTCAATGAGCATAAGAAATAATATATTATCTGATTCTATAAAAATTCAGTGTCTAAATTTCTAGATCATCTTTGTTTTTCAATAATAGTGATTTGTCTTAATATATATATATATTATTAATATAGTTATTTCCTTTATTGGAAAGAAGTAAATCTTTACAAAATATGATTATTTTTATTATCTATTTTTGACTAGAAGAAATATTGTATTCTTTCATTGAAAACTAATTCGATATATCTCAAAATTGAGTTCCTTAAATGATAGATATGTTGTCTTCTTCTGAATTTTTATTACATTGTAACATAGAGACTGTAAATATGTGTATTCCTTGGTTAACACCCCGATAACAAAACAAACCATCTTGTTTTGAAGAAGAGACAGTGAGAAAAGATGAGACAAATTATTAATGGTAAGAATAAGAAGAATAAAATTATGGTTCAAGAAAATCCATGAAATGAAAACAATTTTTTTTGAAAAATTTTTTTTGGTAAATTTTATGTTTGAAATGAGTTTATTTTTTTTTTATAATCAAAGGTTGTTATGAGATCCATTTTTATGTGATCTAATTTTTTTAATGTTTTTATTGTTTTTATTTTCAATATTATTAGAAAATATTCTTTCTTTAATTAAATATTATAAAATTTTTATTTATGGTACCACTATTTCATGTTCAAAAATTATTTGTAATGGATTTTATTATTATTTTAAAAAATTTCCATTTAATGAAATTGTAATATCTATTTTCAAATAAAACATTTATTATTAATAATTTAATTTCTAAGGTAATTTGATCAATAAGAAATTATTAAAATGATTTCCCAAATGTTATTATCTTATTTCAAAAAATATATATATTTTTAAGAAGTGACATAAATAATTAAAAATATTTCATATATTTTCTGAAACATATTATTTAATTGGTAATTTATTTTATCTAAATAGTTATTATTATATTGTTTCTTTTATATTTTATGAGGGGTATTATATTATGTGTATTTATTATCTAAAATTCATTAATTAAAAAAGGTTATCATTTTATGTGCATGTCACGACCCTCGGTCTTTAAGATAAGTGAAGGGATCACAATGTCCAATGAACTTCCATCATCAAGTTGAAAAAGATATAGTGACCCCAGAGTCCATCCTTCAACAACCCGTAGGTTGGAGACCTGCCCCAAGTATATACAATTCCAAAATTGAGAGGCATTATCATTTTTACAGTAATCAAGACTGGGAGATAAGATGTATAATCCTCAAACCATCTCTAAGATATATATTAAAAATAAAAAAAATCCATCCCACATATATGTGTAATGTGAAACACTATGAAATATAATGAAAAAATAAAATGTAAATTCTAAAAGAACAAGCTACGCAGTGACAAAGAAACTATGTTGATGCCCAATCTAGTAAGGTCCAAAACAGTATGCATAATCACTATGGAAACCTGAAAACCGTTTTATATATGTAGGGTGAAAATACAAGTAAAATCAGTAGGGAAAAAATTCACTCGTGCATAAGTTGGAGAGGCATACTTATTCACCCATGAAAAAAATAGAAAATCAAAAGCACCTAACGAGGTATAATATCCACACCAACCTCACCAAGGAGCACTCACCAAATAATGAGCTTCATGTAAAGTAAATTAGTAAGAACATTGATATTTGGGTAACATGCACCACTTTCCACTAGTTAACTACTCATCCCAAATGGTGAATGTTCTGATGCTGTCGTGCTCTTCCATAGGCCCCACTCCCAAAAACTACCTACACAAACCAAGGCCCAATATTTCATCACATTCCTTCCATTAGACACCTAGGACTCATCCCAAAGACTCTTGAGAGGCACACCTCACCCACATACAACATGGCTACATAACCACACCACAACCCACCCAATGAGTCTTTGGATACCAATGCCTGTAAGAGGGGGTAGAGAAGAGACAATAACCAACAATCCATCCACCAACCCAAATGATGGGGAAGGACACCCTCCCCCATAATGACAAGGGTGTTGGACATGCAGTTCTCAACATGGGTGGGTGCATATAGAAATTAAAAGGAACTGTATATATATCTATAGGTAGAAATCACTCATCCAAACCGACGGGTTTTCAAAACAACTACCATACCACTGCAAAACTTCACTTACTGCCAACCATACAAGCACACTACCACGAATGACAGTCACTTCCATAAGTTTTTAAAGGAATGAAACTCCGTTACAAGCCACAACTCTATACATAACCACATTTAGTTCATTTATCTAGCTTCTATTCAACATTATAAATTTATTTATTTATTTATTACATCCCTGACTGGGAAACTACCGAACACAACCCACCTCATGTAATATCCTAACCAATGCACACGTCATGGAATTTTAGTAATTCTAGGAGAAAGTCCAACAAAAGCTAACACCATCTTTCATCAAAATTATCCCTCCTAAACCATCCTTGGAATCCCTATTTTATGAAAACACCACATCTAGAAAAGTAATAAAACTCAACTAGTTTGAAATCCCACTACACACTCCCTTTTCTTGAATGCATGTTCAACCACATTAACCATCACTCTTCAATGTAATGTTTCATTGTACTTAATATCAACAATAAAAACCACAACACAGCACATCACAACCACACTCGGCTTCCAAACTTCATAACAACAACACTACGACCACCACTCACATTAATAAAACATAACACAACATAAATCTTTAGACCTGCTACCCAACCACATCCTAGATGTAGTCCCATAACATAACATGTTCATGAATTTCTTAATAAATAATTATCCCAACATGGGATATTATCCCCCTACTCATTCCACCACATACAAACATTTAAACTCCCATAAAAGAAACCAAAAAACCATGAAAAAACATAGGGTCAATTAGATTCATAAATAGAACAATGCCACACCATATAACAATGTTTATTTTGATTTTTCAGCACTCATTTTCTATTTACACTTTCATTATTCAGGGGAAATAATTGAACATTTTAGATCATATTTCATCTATATATTGAATACAATAAATGTAAATAAATCAAATTTCCATATTTTTAACTATAAATAGAAAAAAAAACAATTATTCACAAGTCATATATGTGTGAAAATAGAGGCCACCAATAACCATGATTTTCAAAATGAATACAACCGTTAATAAAAATTGACATGGATGAAGGGAAACATGCAAAACAAATCAATGACTCTCACTATATTACCAAACCCTCATATATTAAATCTTATTATCATAGTTAAATTGATTTCAACTATAACTATAGGAATACATCCATACACCAACCCCAAATTATACAAAAATAATAGATATGTGAAGGGATACCTACCTGGAACAACACATGATAAAAAATTCCTCCTTCTTCCAAAAAAGGGGTCACATGAGTAGCAAGAAAGACTCGAGGGGAAAATCAAAAAGACTACTATACATAAGAGCATGACTCATTTTGGAAGAAGGGTTCTCAATGCACCAAGATAAAATTAAAGGGATCAATTGAAGAGAAGATCTCAGATTTAGAAATCTAAAATCCTAAATCTATGGAGAAATGATTTAAAAAGCTATTAATGTCAAATCACGATCAAGACCCTGAAATTTAAGATTCAATGGAATATTTAGATTTGTAGGAGATAAATACCATTTTAATTAACCCAAAAACTCATTAAATTTAGAAAATAAATCAATTTACATTAAAATAAATGAAAAATGGTAGAATGTAGAAAAATTGATGAAAACTAGAAATGAATCACTGATGGGTGAGTCACTGATGTGAGCCACCAATAATGACTCACTGATGCCCGACTAACGAATAAGATTCAATGAGTATATTCACCAACATTAGTCACCAAAACTAGTCTTACCTATGCAAGTCAGTAATGTGACTCACTGACATGAGTCACTGACACCCTTCCAACTGATGTTATAACGTACCGACACCCTCAATCACCGACACATAGAGTCACATTTGGGAAAACAAGAATTTTGGAAAACTCTTTTTTTTTTGAGAAACTATTGTCTCACAGAACACCCCAAACACTAGATTTTGACAGTGTGACGGAACACAGGGATTTGAGCCTTTACATGAGGTACCCTAGAACAATCTCCTCAAACAGGAATAAAAAACCAAACCTAGAAGAATGAGTGGTCCAAAAAACCACCATGTAAGGTACCTATCAAGGATAAAACACCAAGTATTGTTAAAATATGTAGTGAAACCTAAACATATATGGAAACCTCCTCCAATATATACTACCACCATAAAAACAAAAAATCACCACATAAGAAAAAACATCCCAAACACATGATGCATGGAAGTCTATCCTCTATGTCAAGATAATATCTGTTGTGGGAGGCACTGACTCTCCCTCATTGGTTTAATTGCATTTCAAATAATGCATCTTGATTAGGAATTCAGTCTCCACCATCTTCACATGCTAGGACTTTATCATATGTTACAAAATATGGAAACAAATCATATCATAGAAAATACTATTCAATCACTACATCATATATAAAAATAAACAAGAAAATCTCAAAACTACTATGGGTAAATGGAATACAAATGAAAATGTGTTTCCAAAGTACATTCTTCTTGGACACCATGCCTCCGCAACACATGAACCACGGGAATGGTCTGTCCATGAAACAACTTCTACCAAATTTCATGGATATCCACTAGTCACTCCAAAATTTATGAGTCATCTTTGACATCAAACTACTGCCATTGAATGGAAATGGAGTTATTGTGAAGATACCAATGAATATGAGGGACGTAAAAGATGTCACCGACTTTCTCTAACTATGGTGAAAAAAATGGTATGACCCTCACCCAACCTAATAAAACTGTCTAATAATCCTAGGAGAATGTTTTATCTCTCTAATGAACCTCCTCTACACACATTTAGTGGATAAAATCTAGAACACATGGTATCTAACCTCAAAATCCAATGGCCTCCTCCTTCAATAAGCATACAAAATCTACCACTATGGTGTTTCTTTCTTCCTCTCATGGACAAGCTACAAATTCATGGTCACACATTGCACAATATCTTGACCTATAATAGCTTCCTCCTCAACATATATCAATCGCAATGGTGAACAACATTGTATCCCATATAGGGATTTGAACAAAGTCATATTAATTATTGATTGATAACTATTATTGTATGAAAACTATACGAAAGTAAAGTGTGACATCCAAGAAAAAACTATGTACAAATAATATGCCTAAAACATTCCCTGCGATATTTGGATGGTCATCTTTGTTTGCCCATATGTTTGAGGGTGGAAAGCAGTGTTGGGGTGTAACTATGTGTAAAAGGAAAGAGGAAATCCCATTGAGTCTAGTGGGGTAAAACATATATCCTAAAATGGGATAATGGATATCCAAGCCCCATCCAGTCATACCACCTCATCAAAATATAAATGTGTTAAAAAATACATTGTGCTAAACTCTTTCATTACTAGGAAGTGGGCTGATTTCGTCAGCTGATCATTCACTACCCAAATCACATAATAGCCTCCCTGATCCCTAGGATTTCTTATTACAAAATTCATCGATATTTTATCCCACTTCCACTCATGGGAATCTTAGGCCTATAAAAAACCAACAGGAACATGGTTATTAGGTTCACCAACTAGAACACCATGATGTTCACCACAAACACCACCACATCAATCTTCACCCGGGCCACCATAACAATTTCCCAATACAAAGTTAATCATGTAATATCTTGGGTGTATAGATGAGTATGTACTATGAAAATCATAGGTAAATCCATTGTGCTTCACTATTAAAATTAATTGATTCTTAGGGAAAATAATCTGATTCTGAAAATCCTCTTCACATCCCTCCAGATCATCACCCTGGTCAATGGGATCACACATCACCTCCACCTCTGAGTCTCTGCATTGTGACTCCTCTACATGATACCTCAGATATGACTACACCTTTATCAAAAATTTATAAACTCTAACACCATCTATCGATTCACCTATGTGAATGGAATCTAACTCCTCCATCATCATTCAAGAGTCTGTAGATTCCCAACCAACCTCTCTCTGTGACATTCTTCTCATAGAATCAGCTACAACATTCCATTTTCCCAACGTGTACTAGATCTAAAAATCATGGTATTGAAAAAAATCAATCCATATCAATTGCCATAAATTTAGATGTCACTAGGAAGAGATATAGTATAGATTCATGTGATTTGTGAAGATGAAAAATCACCCCCAATGAGGTAATTCCCCCACAATGTTTGCTCAAACCAGACTTTTAATAGATTTAGATCATGGGTGACATTGTTAAATTCCTCGAGAAGTATATCCCTAGACCCATTAGAGATTACTTCATGTTGATGTATCATCACACAACCGAAGCCCAGATGGAAAATATCACAAAACACCTCAAATATCACCCATTCCCTCGAAAACATGAGGACTAAATCACTAACCAATTTCCCCTTCAGATATCCATACACCGCCTGTAACTACTCAATCCACACAAAAATATTCTCTTTTCTAGATAGATTCATCATCCGATCTTCTACTCAGGTGAAATTGGGTATAAATCTCTATTAATACATTGGATGATAGAGAAAAATGTGAACCTATGTCACATTATTTTTTAATTCCTATGAAACAACTTCCTCAACCATTTATAGGTCCACTACTACACCCTACAGAGACAACACATGTCTACTGAATTGTACATCCAATCTATAAAATTTTAACTTGGAAAACATCCCATAGAGATAGGGGAGTCGAGGAACCTAAAAGAGAGTTTTGAGATGCTTGGAATGATCCTACTATAACATTGAGTTGATCTAAATGTCATTGATGAAAACAAAGACAAAAAAATCCAGGAACTCAAGAAAGATAGTGTTCATAAGCCGATGGAACACATTGATGTGTTTGTAAAAATGGATGACATAAAAATGAACTCAAAGATCCCATACCTTCATCTAAATGAAGTCTTCATGATGTATCCATCCTTAAAACATAACAGGTGATACCCATATCATAGAACGCCCATAGAAATCCAACTTTCTCTCCTCATTTGGACTAAAATATTTCTATCCAAGAGAGAGGGTATCATTTTCTAACCATTACCAAATTCAATCTTTATTAGTCTATACACGTCATCATACCTACATCTTCCTTCGTAGAAAATAAGACTGGAGTACCCCAAAATGACACTCCTGGTGAGATAAATACCTTCTTAACATGATCATCTATCTGAATCTGTAACTCATTACTCTCCATTCAATAAGGATCCCTTGAAATTGGAGGAGTGCTGGGTTATATGTCAATCCCAAACTCAATATCACGTTAAGGGGGATGAGTGACAAACTAGCTAGGAAAATACTCCACGAAATTTCTGACAACTCTTGGAACCCCAAGAATCTCAGAATCAACCGATTCCACTATCCTCTCAGCATACAGAGAAAGAGGAGGCTGACTACCCATCTGAAAACACTTCTTTCCAAAGAATGTTACATGCTGGACATTAACATCTGAAAATATAACTCTTCTTGGGAAGTAGTCAATAAGAGCATTCATAGAGGACCACTGGTAAATGATAAGGCTAACACCATATGGATTCACATTAAAAAATGAGATCCCCACTGGATTGATGTTGTCCCATCATTTTCCTATATCCCTTTCAAAAATAAAATAAAATGGACTATCCTCAAAATGGTGTAAATACACCAGGGGCACGAGAAACCCTTCTATGTCTTGTGATAGATCTTGGGATATAGTGGGTGAAACATAGGAGGTCGATTCTCATGAATCATAAAAGGGAAAAGAAATAGTACTAAACAACCTGATCATATTTCAAATGATCTCTGGACCTGCTAGGACTGATGCCTCTGAGGTGTGCAACTGACCATGACCGTATCCTCTTCCCCACTAATGTGGACTCCCTCACTAACCATTCATTTGTGGAGAACCCTGTAGAATGCGCTATGGATGACCTCTTAATTCTCTAACTCCCCTCACGGGATTAGGAGCCTACTATCCATGTTGCTGAAATGGACTAAATGACAACTACTGCTGAGGTGGGTGCCAAACCAACCAACCTTCACCATACTAATCTCTTATTGGGAAATAAGAAAGAAGGATGTCGTGATCTCCACAAGCAAAACACGTGAGTATCAAGACTAATGGAAAATCACGTGGACTATAAGGTAGGAACTAAAACTGATGGGGTTGGATCCTAGTTTCTTGAATCATGGATGGTCCTGACACTGGTGACCTGCTACTGACAACCTTCCTGTTTGATGAACTCAACCGGATCCCCTCTCACGGTAAACCTACTCATGAGGGAATTAATTATTTTACCTCATCCATTATTTGAACCACTATGTATGATGATAAAGTAATGGGAGTTACTACATACGGAAGAGAAGGACTGAGTTATTCATCCTAATATATCACCCACGAACCCTCATCTAGAAAGATATCCAAAAAAAGATAATTAGATCCTTGAATTTGATCCCAACTTCCAATAACGACATAGTCCCATACTGGAGGAAGAGTAGCTCTTTTTGCTTCTTATCTTTTATTTTCAAAGAATATAATTTCTCCCCAAAATCATTCTAAAAACATCCCATGAAACATCAGTTTACTTCATCTCACTGAGGAAAAGAACCCACCCCTGACACCCTACTCCCCTCATCTGGCTCACCACCAGAGGAACCCAATACTCTATGAGAACTCAGGTTAATTTGAATGTGATCACCAGATTCCCAAACCAACTCTCTATATCGGTATCTAAAAAGTTTCCTTTATACATTCCCCATGTAAGACACTAAAATGCATGAATCATTTTTTTATTGTTTGTCCTCCTCCTCTAGATCAACCCTACACCAATTAGCAGGATTGGCCTGTTGATCCTCAACATATCAGGCCACAGGTAGACGATGAGCTGGATCCATAGCTGAAATGAAAACATACAACTCATAATCTTGAGTAGTATGGAATTTTATTTAGGATTCATTTTAACTCATTTTTTATTTTATTTTCACAAAAATTCAAAAAACAAACAAGATATCTAGTCATTGTGATGCATGAACATCTACTAGGTCCTCTACCCCAAAAATGGTGTAGAATAACCAAGTTGTTGGGAAATCTTATATTCCTTGAATCAGATCATGAGGGGACCTAAATCCAATTTACTATCTAGTCTTTTATATCCTAAATAATGAAACAGGATCACTCAACAAAAATTATTTACCATGCCATCCAACCCAAACTTTGCCTATCTCGAAAATCTATCCTATCTCTCAACCATAACCTCTGATACCATTCTTTCCTGACCATCCTTCTCCAAGTTGGGATAAGGGATGTAAAAGTGTTGTGGCCTTCCTTAATAAAGATGAAATAGATATAGTGACCCCCCGAGTCCTGCCGCCAATAATCCTCAGATTAGAGACAAGCACCAAGGGTATTCAGTATCACAAAATAAAAGGCATTATCCTTATTATAATAACCATGATCGGGATATACGATCTATCAAAATAAAATATAATAAAATATAAATTCATAAAATTATCCAAAAATAAATCAAAAATTTATTTTTTTAACCAAAAAAACTAGAAATATATTAAAAAATCGAAATTAAATACCAATATAACACGCAAAATAGTTACACAGCTACTATCCAAACTTCTGGTCTAGTAAGGTCCAACATAGTCTGTGTAATCTCCTTTGAAAGATGAAATTTTTTTTATATATGTATGGTGAGCATACATATATAGTAAGTAGTAAATACAAAGTCACATGTCACCAATTGGGAGAACCATACTAATTCCCATGTGAAAAAAACATCAGAAACAAAAAATAAACTAATATGTTTTATAATCCACCCCATCCTCACCAAGGAACAATCACCATATAATACAATTCATGTAACGTAAATTAGTAAGAAAATCGATATTTGGGTACCCCACACTGCTCCCCACTAGTTAACAGCTCATCCCTAATAGTGAACATCCTGAATCTACCATAGTCTCCCACAAACCCCAATGCCAAAAACATCTTAGACACACCTGGACCACAAACCACACCCCATTACTGACTGCAAAACACCTGGGCCTCATCCAAAAAAAATAATAGGATGAACACCTCACCCTCACACAACTACTCCTCACAACTACCCCACAACCTATTCTAAGAGTCATGGTCTAACAATACCTAGTATGGGGTTCATAAAAGTTCCAATAACAACCCTCCATCCTCCCACAAGGACAATGGGATAAGACACCCTCCTCCATAACTATAGTGGTGTTCATCACATAGTTCGAAAAATGAGTGTGGTTTTTATAGAATGAAAGAGGAACAACATGTATATATATAGGTTCCACGAAATTATCCAAACCTATTGGTTTTCAAAATAATAATCACCAAAAACAAAAACTACCCTTTCTACAAACCCTACATGCACGCACTACCATGAACGACAGTCACTTTGATATATTGATAAATGAATGCCACTTCACTAGATCCCACAACTCAAAATGCACCCCAATTAAATTAATTTTTATAGATGTTATATTGAAATATAAATTCACTTATTTATTTATTCCATCCCAACCTGGGGAACTATCAAACTAATAAATCCCCATGTAAAATCTTATCCCACACCCAATTCAAGAATGTCGAGAAACTCTCGGCGAAAGGAAAACATAAGTTAAATATATATTTCACAACAAGTATCCCTCCTAATCTATCCTTGTTATCTACGTGCACAAAAAACACCCCATCAAAGAAAAAAACAAAACTCATCCATCTTGGAGTCCCACTACACACTCCCCTTTCTTAAACACCCGTTCAACCACTACCACTATAAATATTTTAATTAATAACACATTTTTAATCCTATCTATAGGAAAACTCCTAAAACACTTCCACACAACCACCATCGGCAGCCCACTACATAACAAAAACACTACACCCATAAATCCTAATAATAATATATAACACCACATGAATCTGCAACCTCATTACCCAAAAACTTCTTAGATGTATTCCCACAACATAAAAAGTTAGTCCATACCAAAATCAATAAATATCTCAACCTGAGATACCATCACACCATCGTTACCACCCCATACACACAACCACATTCCCAACATACCACCCAAGGACCAATACAAAACACACAGTTGATGAGATCCATACACATCACAAAACCACACCAAATAGTGAGGTATATTTAAATTTAGAAGAACTCATTCTATAATTCTACATCCATTATTCACAAGTGATAATAGAACATGTTTGATCCTAGGTTATCCATATATTTAACCAAATATATGTGATTAATCATATTTCAATATTTCATCCATTCAATAGAGAGACAACAAAAAATATTAACAATTCCTACAGTTGTAGAAATAGAGGACCCAAACATCCCTGATTTTTAGAGGAAAAAAATGGTTACAAAACATGACATTGATCAATGATAACATATAAAACAAAGTGATCATAATCACCATAATCCCAGCCGCTTAATTATTACTTTTTATTATCATTGTAAAATTACTTTCAATTGTAACCTTATGAAAAAATCCATACCCCAACTCTACATGATACACCTTAAAAATATAAATGAATATGCCCGTAACAATAAAAATAGATGATCAAAAATCCCTCCTTGTAAAATAAATAGGGGTGCATTCGATCATCATGAATTAATCAAGGGAAAAAACACTACTATAGAACATGCGTAGGACTCCTTGTGGAAGAAATTTTGTCGGAAGGAAGATATAAAATCATCTTTTAAAAGGCTAGATCCTAAATCTACGGGGAAAAAATTTCATAGGCCATTAAATTAGTATCATAATCCATACCACCTAGTTTAGGAGTAAAAGTAAGATTTAGGTTTTTAAGAGATAAATAACATTTTAAATGGCCCAAAAAACTCATTAAATATGGAACATAAATCATTTAACATCAAAGGAAGTGTCAGTGGGTAGAAACTATAAAGTTTGGAGAAAATGTAAATGAATAACTGATCGGTGTGTCACCGAAATGTGTCACAGACTGTGAGTCACTATTTCTCGACTCACCGATGTGACTCACCGATGTGAATCAATGACACGAGTCACCAACACCCGAATCACCGACATGAGTCACCAACACCCGACTCACTGACACAAGTCACCAATCTTCCTCACAACATGAGTGTCTGAGGATAATCACAGACACCCATCCTATCGACACCTCGACCTACGGAAACCCTAAGTCATCGATTACATGTGACACTGATGCCCTACGTCCTTGACACACTGAGTCACCAATTCAAATAGAGTATTTTTTCATGTCATATAAAGATCCAATATTGACTCCTTAAACACCCTAAAATCATGATCTTTACAAAGTAATAGTCAATTGGGGACCACCAAAATACAGTTCACAATATAAGTACCCAGCCTTAAACCTCACTTAATCTTGAGTTATTACAAGATTACACATTGAGCATCTTTTCTGGTTTACAGTTTTAGAGAATTAGATCATGAAACTTGCATTAAATTCCACATTTAAACAAAGTGGTTACATAAAATACGGTATTCATTCTTCCCATCAACATAAACATATTTAAAATAAAACATGGATTCTTTCTTGACACATCCTTGACACTATCATCACATCATGTAACTTTCCCTTGACATGTGAAAAACATTTCAAATACATGGGATGAGCATAAAAAGCTCAATAAGGGATATAAAAATATGGAAAGGAAACATGAGTTCATATATACATATGAATGAAATCATAATTTACCCAAAAAACATAGGTACTTTAACATACCTCATCAAATCATGAATAAATCATAGAAATCATAAGACATAAAAGGTAACTTGAGGCATTCATAACATTATTATGTAGGGAGTAACCCTCTTGGTTACGTTTCGAATACCCATCATAGTATATTCCCTAAATTTCATCGGAGAAACCTTAACGTTTCACTCCTTCGCTTTACCCAATGCATTGGAGAGCTATATCGGGCTCACCTGCCCTTAGTTTATCACGGAATCACCCATCTTAATAATAATTCCCAAGAACCTCAACATAATCGTATCACATAAAAGATGCATAAAGGAAACATAAAATTTCCGCATTTCAATCAAAAGATATCAATACAACACATTGATATAAAAACATTATGAAAACCATTTTCAATACCAAAATAAAATACAAGTAAACATGGTATTTGTCTTTCTTTTAAAAAATAGGTATGGCTTGTAGAGGAAGCCGAAGCTCAAATAATGGTCACGGTGGCGGAGAAGTCGTTGTCACCGCATACGTACGAAAAAAACATTCCCCTTTGTTGTTTAGTAAACGCTTCATATAAAAAACATTCCTTTTGGATAAATGTAAAAGTCAAAGGGGTTTATACACCGTATAAAAGTTGGTTTTGTATAAAACAAAGTATGCCTCAATGAAAGGAGATTGAGATGAAGACCCATACAAAGATTGTATCATTGGTTTAAGGATAAATCAATTACATAATTATGTGTGACAAACGAATACACCAAATATAAGTGGATATTAATTGTAAAATAATCAAAGGTCATTCACACATATTCAAAGGATGACATATTCAATATCTACATGTTGAACCCAAAGAAATTGAAATTGGGTTAAGAAGTTCCCTTGACAGCATAACGACGTCACATCAAAATGAGTTGATGAGAGATAAAAAGTGTATCTCATCACTTGGACATAAAATTTACATCAATAAAGATATATGAGAACATATCACAACATAACAATATGTAAATTAAAAGAGCCAACAAAAGAAGTCTTTTAAAAAGAGGAGGGTGAAAGGTTCCCCTACCGACTTGGGTATCTTTCAAAACATACACCCCGTAAAAGAAGGACAATACATCATTGATGTAAATACTCATAAACGAAATTATATTACACAAAGATTATAATAATGGGAAGTACATATACCACTCAAAGGAAATTGTGTAAAATGTAGCATAAACCTCACGAGAATAAAAGTGAGATGAAAAACCCCTTATGAAAACTCGGCAGCCTTACGGCGCCACATAAAACTTACAAAAATGGATATATGAGATCAAATAGGGTATCTCATAAAATGCCCATAAAAAGTACAGTATTATGAATATAAACGAACATCCCCAAACATAAGAAAGATGAGCTTAAAAGAAATGACATAAAAGAGAGTTCTTAAAAAGAAATAGAGAGGTTAGATCTCTTACGAAAATTCGGCAGCCTAACGGCGCCACTCAAAACATCCAAATTGGATTGATGAGAGGAAATAGGGTCTCTCATCATATGAACATATGATTTACAGTAGGATTAATATAAAATAACATCCCAATCATAAGAAATATGAGCTTAAAAGGAATGACATAAAAGAGTGTACTTAAAAAAAGAGAGGGGTAGGATCCTTTTCCTCGGGTTCGACATGACTCGATCGTTCTTTAACGTCCTGAATAATAAACTTGAGTTAATTTAAACTTTATTAAGAACCTTTTTCTAGTCCATTATTCTTTTTATATCACTTATTTCCATGTTATAATCATTATGTAATCATTTAAGTTAAAAATGATTGTTTTGTCGATATTTGGTTCTTAAGTCGAAAGTGGACTTCTTACAATTACATGTTGTTCGTGTGGTCAAATTTTCATTATATACAGAATTTTATTCATGATTTGGATATCATATATATCATATATATCCAGAATAAAGATGTATTTATAATATTAAATAATCATTTAGAGGTAAGAAATTAAATGCACCGTTCATGGAGACGGTAAGCCGTACGTACACATGAACGCTACTTTCATTTCTATGTCATATTAATGGAATTAAAACCAAATGAGAGGTATGTATATTTTAATTCCAGAATTATATTCATCATTTATATGTAACATAAATCATATATAAAATGTTTAAATCCATCCTTTATACATCCCACATATGGCATTAACGAATCAAATCACTTTGAGTGGGCGGTAGTCCGCACTTCCTAAAATGAAATTATCGTGTTTACCTACAATGGAAACCCTAAAGGTATACCAAAAAAGAAAAATACAGAAACATAAACATATTATATATAATATATAAATATAGTGACATCTTAATGGGCACCTTTTAAGGTGTTATATGAGTGTTTAACAATCATCGTTTCGTGAGGAAGAAATTCGACATCCACAGAAACAGTATGTTCTTTAACCATTTGATGTAGGTTTGTGTAAGTGTAGCTCTAATTATTCTTATAAAAACATCCTAATATATTGAAGATACTGGATTTGTTACAAAATAAATGAATAAAAAGAGTTTAGGGGGTTGGAGAAGAAAAATAAAACAAAATGACTCAAGGGAATACATTACCTTAAAATCGGGTAACTCCCTTTGGTTTGAGCTCAAAGGCTTCCTTGGGAAGACTTCTTCCCAAAGTGAGGATTAAAGGAGTTATATTGGGCTGTGGAAAGACATAATTGTTAGTGGTTGGACGAGCCAAAGGCTTTTGAAGTGTGGGTAAGGAGGAAGAGGTGGGGGACTTTTATAAGAGGAGAGGAGGGGCACTCTTGGATAGGTATAAAATATAACTTTATTTTCAAATGAGTTTTGGATTTTAATGGTCCCACATTGATGTGTTTCAAGGAAAAGGTGATAAGGGTTTTAAATATACCCATACAATAGGTTTTTGTCATGTGTAGGTCTTATATTTTACATTATCTTTCAATTTTATTTAAATCTTTAAATAATGAGGTCATCGATGCATCATCATGATGTCATAAATAATTTAATTTATTTAATGTATAAAAATTATAAAAAAAATACTATGATGTAGTAAATCGTTTTAGTTATCCAATGAATATTTATAGTCAAAAGGAACATTTATGTATACAAAATTAAAAATATTTTACTTAGGTGTACATTCTTTGTTACATTTAACATTTTTTAAAAATAAAAAGATAAAAAGTCACTTTCTCACAAAAGTGATTCCATGGGGCCCCCATGTTTTGCAAAAGGCATCCCATTGTCGGCCATGAGACATCCAGTATCCTTAGGACACATGTTGTGGTCATATTTTATTATTATGATATTATCTTATTATATTTAACTACCTGATTACTCATTAATCAAGATAATTAAAGATAATTACCGTCGTTACTATTCATAATGTCCAAAAACAAAAGAGTATTAATTACAGAATTTGGACCTTCTGATTCCAAATATGTAACCCATTTTACCAAATTCCAAACACATAATTTTCAATAATTAATTTAAAAAAACTTCCTGTTGTCAAAACAAATAGTAGGTTTTTTAGAAACAATATTTATGAAAAGGTTTTCACTTGTTTATGCACAATTAAAAAGTGAAATTAATCCCAATAACCATCATTGGATTAAATGGTAAAAAAATATATTCTAATTACACTTTAAAACAAATTAAAAAGATAATGTAACCATATAATTACATTATATGAAAAAGCAGTTTTGATGTAAACTACAGTATTTTTCACTATTCATTGAAATATGAACATTGTCAGAAAAAATACCAAAAATTAACCCAATGTAAATTTCAATGTCCCAATCATAAATAATATGTATATTTTGAAAAATAGAGCTCATAAAATTGTCAAATGTTTTATTTAAAAATGGTTTTCCATCAAAATGGTAGTAAAACAATCTCTTAAAAATACTAGTGTATTCAATGCTTAAGATTGGATTAATTTGTATTTTAAGCCTCTAAAATTTATTGGATAAAAGTAAAAACATTTAACAAACATATATAATCATATTTTAGTTATTTATATTCATTCTTTTCAATACAATGACTATGTGTTAACTACCATTTAAAATAATATTATTTTATTATTACAGTGCAAGGTAAGATTCCAAAAAAACTCGTTGTTGTGTGTTGGGTATGTCATCGAGCATATCGTCCCCTTTAAAGTCATATTAATATTTTATTCACAAATATGGATAAATATGAAAATGTCATATTCTTTATTTTCCCGGGGTGTTACATCCTTCCCCCCTTTTGGGAATTGCATCCTCGCAATTTTTAAAATTGAGCTTGGAATCATCCTTGAAAGTCCCACATCGGAACAAGAGTCTGTAAAACAATCACTTTACAATAAAGGAAGAAGAGTACAGAGGTCACCTGAGTTAACCCATACTAGGATTACATGTATAAAAACATGGACATGGAAGAAAAATCAAAGGGTCATGTTCTTGATGGAGAGTGATAGTAAACATGTCTAGGAGAAAGTTAACCATAATAAAATCACAAACTTGTGATGGGTTAAACGGTATTTGATTCCCCAGTAGGAAAAGTTAATAGACAACATTTTTGTTTTAAGTTACTTTTTATTGAGGAATTTATTCATAAGGAAACATAATCACTTATCATGTTGACTTTCAACTTTTATTAGATTCCTTACACAAACTCATATTTTCTCCAAAGGACGAGTATTTAGGAATACTTGTTCACATTAAGAGTACTATAATAAACTTCTAGAGAATCACCTAATACACAAAAGAGAACTATATACTTCCCATGTCTTTAGACCTTATCAAAAATAAAAACCAAAAAGATTAGTACAAGATCAGATAATCCAGAAAAGGATAACCCTTTATAAAAAGAAAATCTATTCTTAATCTCCAATATTTTTCCAATAAAACCGAAAGTTCAATGAGGACCATTATATAATCAATTTGTCCATAAATTTCTTCAAAGTAAACCAAAATAAGATTGAAACCCAAATATTTGAAGGATTTAGTCACATAGTCGTCCATGTTAAATCATAACATTTATCTCCAAACAACATCAGTTGCTCTTAATGTCTCATATTGGAAAGTAATTAACCTAATAAAATATCCTCAATGATTGGTTAATAAATTTCCATAGATAACCCAAAATCAACTTACTCATAATTCATAAAATCATATAACTAAAAAGAATCAGTCAAACTAACTAGGGACTTCACGTAGTCCAGTGGTAGATAAAAAATACCAGTCACACTTTGGTTGTGGGTTCGATTCCCACAGCTTTGTCCGACACGATGGGTTGTCACACGGTCTGTGTGTTGTCCTTTTTCCAAAACTATATTATTCTCAAATCATTCCCAAAAAGAGATAAAATCATCAAAAATAACCATAACATAATTTAACCAAAATTTAATCTCATGCCTTTCACTTCCATCATAACATATAGTAACCCATAATTACCTCAAAAGTAAGGATCATATAAACCCAAATGGTTCTTTATAACTATGTCCACAATAGAAAAGATAACTATTCCTTGAATAAAATTTTCATATATTAAACATCAGGGTTACACATACTATATAAAGTCTTCTAATGTAACCCCACCATCAAAAGAGACTTAATACTCTTAAGAATTTCACAATAACTCTTGAATACCTTATATGTTGACATCATACTCATTCAACATTCTTCATGATCCATTAACCATTCCTTTCCAACTTATTCCGAAATACCTCATTCCTACAAAAAAAAATCATGAATCATATCCTAAGATTCCAAAATAGGAAAACAATAGTCATGAAATA
Organism: Viscum album; assembly: GCA_963277665.1. Taxonomy (NCBI): domain Eukaryota; kingdom Viridiplantae; phylum Streptophyta; class Magnoliopsida; order Santalales; family Viscaceae; genus Viscum; species Viscum album. Next base: position 164,120,608 of record OY728151.1, read on the forward strand.
ATACATACCTTTGATTGGTCATTTTCAGTTTCTCCATCCTCAATCGGAATGGCATTAGGTATTGGTAAAAGAACATTTGTACGCTCTTGGTGATCTCATTCATGAAACTTCTTCATAGTACATGTGTTTTCATAATTACCATGCACACCACATTTAAAACATTCAATTGATCCCATAGAAAGAACTTCTTTCCCTTTCCTCGAGTCAACTAGATGCTTCCTTTTTCCATGGCAGGTTCTTGCTTTATGACCTTTATTTACATATCTATAGCATATTTCTGTCCCTTTGATTCATTTTCCTAGGTGTTTCCTTCCACATTTTTGACACATAGGTTTTTGAAACCACTTACCTTTATGATTATTACCTGTAGTTCCGTAGGGATTTGTTTCTCGCATATATAATGCCTTAGAGAAATCACCAAGGTTTAGGTGGTCAATCATGACTCCAGATAGTTGGTTGAGGATAATCACAAGAGTTCTCATTGCAGCTCCCATATCATTCAGTTGCTTGCTCAAAAAACTGTCACAGTTTCCTTCACATCCACTGTTACTTTGGTTCCTGCTAGATCCATCCATTTACTAATACCAAAAAGGTCTGTGTGAGTATATCAACCAAACCATCATTTAATAATGAGGAAGATAAACACTAAGATATACTTAATCATTCACTTTATCTAAAACTAGGACTCTTTCTGAAATCATAACCATTATGGTAATGTCACTTATGCTTAAAGAATACCCTAACCTCTAAAGTTATCTAAACCGACCTCTGATACCCACTATAAGGCCCCAGCTTTAAACCTTACTTAATCTTGTGTTATTACAATATTACACATTGAGTATCTTTTCAGGTTTAGAGTTTTAAAGAATTATATCATGAAACTTGCATTACATTCCACATTTAAACAAAGTGGTTACATAAAAGACAGTATTAATTCTTCCCATCAATGGAAACATATTTAAAATTAAACATGGATTCTTTCTTGAAACATCCTGGACACTATAATCACATCATGTACCTTTCCCTTGACCTGTAAAAAAAATTTCAAAAACATGGGATGGGCATAAAAAGCTGAGTAAGGGTTATAAAAATATCGAAAGGAAACATGAGTTCATATATACATAAGAATGAAATCATACTTTACACATAAAACATTGGCACTTTAACATACCTCATCAAATCATGAATAAATCATAGAAAACATAAGACATAAAAGGTAACTTGAGGCATTCATAACATTGTTACGTAGGGAGTAACCCTCATGGTTACGTTTGGAATACCCACCACAGTATATTCCCTAAATATCTTCGGAGAAACCTTAACGTTTCACTCCTTCACGTTACCGAAAGCATTGGAGAGCTATATCGGGCTCACCCACCCTTAGTTTATCAAGGAACCACCCGTCTTCATAATAATCCCCAAGAACCTCAACATAATCATATCATATAAAACATGCATAAAGGAAACATCACATTTCCGCTTGTCAATCACAAGATATCAATACAACAAATTGATATAAAAAAATTATGAAAACCATCTTCAATAACAAAATAAAATAAAAGTAAACATGGTATTTATTTTTCTTTTAAAAAAAGGTATCGCTTGTAGAGGAATCCAAAACTCAAATAATGGTCATGGCGGTGGAGAAGTCGTTGTCGCCGTATACGTACGACAAAAACATTCATCTTTGTCATTTAGTAAACGCTTCGTATAAAAAACATTCCTTTTGGATAAATGTAAACGTCAAAGGGGTTTATGCACCATATAAAAGAAGGTTTTGTATAAAACAAAGTATGCCTTAATGAAAGGAGATTGAGATGAAGTCCCATAAAAAGACGGTATCATTGGTTTAAGGATAAATCAATTACATAATTATGTGTGACAAACAAATACACCAAATATAAGTGCATATTAAGTGTAAAATAATCAGAGGTCATTCACACATATTCAAAGGATGACATATTCAATAGCTACATGTTTAACCCAAAGAAATTGAAATTGGGTTAAGAAGTTCCCTTGACATCCTAGCGACGTCACATCAAAATGAGTTGATGAGAGATAAAAAGTGTATCTCATCACTTGGACATAAAACATACATCAATACGGATATATGAGAACATATCCCAACATAACAATATGTAAATTAAAAGACCCAACAAAATAAGTCTTTTAAAAATACGAGGGTTAAAGGTTCCCTTACCGACTTGGGTATCATTCAAAACATACTCCCCATGAATGAAGGACAATACATCATTGATGTAAATACTCATAAACGAAAGTATATTACACAAAGAGTAGAATAATGGGAAGTAAATATACCACTCAAATGAAATTTTGGCAAATGTAGCATAAATCTCACGGGAATAAAAGTGAGATGAAAAATCCCTTACGAAAACTCGGCAGCCTCACAGCGCCACATAAAACATACAAAAATGGATTTATGAGATCAAACAAGGTCTCTCATAAAATGACCATAAAAAGTACAGTATTAGGAATATAAAAGAACATTCCCAAACATAATAAAGATTATATTAAAAGAAATGACATAAAAGAGAGTACTTAAAAAGAAAGAGAGAGGTTAGATCTCTTACGAAAATTCGGCAGCCTAACGGCGCCACTCAAAACTTCCAAAATGGATTGATGAGAGGAAATAGGGTCTCTCATCATATGAACATAAGAAGTACATTAGGAGTAATATAAAAGAACATCCCATTAATATGAAAGATGAGCTTAAAAGGAATGACATAAATGAGTGTACGTAAAAAAAGAAAGAGAGGGGTAGGATCCCTTACCTCGGATCCGACTTGACTCGATCGTTCTTTAACATCCTGAATAATAAACATGAGTTAATTTAAACTTTATTAAGAACCTTTTTCTAGTTCATTATTCCTTTTATATCACTTATTGCCATGTTATAAACATTATTTAATCATTTAAGTTAATAATGATTGTTTTGTCGATATTTGGTTCTTAAGTCGAAAGTAGACTTCTTACAATTACATGTTGTTCGTGTGGTCAAATGTTCATTAAATCCAGAATTATATTCATGATTTGGATATCATATATATAATATATATCCAGAATATAAATGTATTTATAATATTACATAATCATTTAGAGGTAAGAAATGAAATGCATCGTTCATGGAGACGGTAAGCCGTACGTAAGCATGAATGCTACTTTCAATTCTATGTCATATTAATGGAATTAAAACCAAATGAGAGGTATGTATATTTTAATTCCATAATTATATTAATCATTTATATGTAACATAAATCATATATAAGAACATTAAATCTATACTTTATACATCCCACATATGGCATTAACGAATCAAATCACTTTGAGGGGGCGGTAGTCCGCACTTCCTAAAATGAAAGTATCATGTTTACCCACAATGGAAACCATAATGGTATGACACAAAAGAAAAATACAGAAATATAAAAATATTATATATCATATATAAATATAGTGACATCTTAGTGACCACCTTTTAAGGTGTTATATGAGTGTTGAACAATCATCGTTTTGTGAGGCAGAAATTCGCCATCCACAGAAACAATATGTTCATTAACCATTTGATGTAGGAGTGTCTAAGGGTAGCTCAAATGATACTTATAAAAACATCCTAGTATATTGAAGATATCTTAGTTGTTATAAAATAAATGAATAAAAGGAGTTTAGGGGGTTGGAGAAGCAAAATAAAACAAAAGGACTCAAGGGAAGTCATTACCTTAAAATCGGGTAACTCCCTTTGGATTGAGCTCAAAGGCTTCCTTGGGAAGCCATATGCACAGAGTGAGGCTTCACGGAGTTAGAGAGGGATGTGTAGAGACAAAATGGGTAGGGGTTGGACGAGCCAAAGTCTTTGGAAGTGTGGGTAAGGAGGTAGAGGTGGGGGCCTTTTATAAGAGGAGAGGAGGGGAACTCTTGGAAAGGTATAAAATGTAACTTTATTTTCAAATGAGTTTTGGATTTTAATGGTCCCACATTGATGTGTTTCAAGTATAAGGTGAAAAGGGTTAGTAATAAACCAATAAAATAGGTTTTGGACATGTTTAGGTCTTAGAAATTACATTATCTTTCCATTTTATTTAAATCGTTAAATAATGAGGTCATCGCTGCATCATCATGATGTCATAAATAATTTAATTTATTTAATGTCTAAAAATTATAAAAAAATACTATGATGTATTAAATATTTTTACCTTTCAAATGAATATTATTAGTCCAAACGATCATTTATGTAGACAAAATTAAAAATATTTTACTGAGGTGATACATTCTTTGTTACATTTAACATTCTCTAAAAATAAAAATAGAAAAAGTCACTTTCTCACAAAAGTGATTCCATGGGGCCCCCAAGTTTGGCACAAGGCATACCATGGTCGGCCATGAGACAAACAGTAGACTTAGGTCACATGTTGTGGTCATATTTTATTATTATGATATTATCTCATTATCTTTAACTACCCGATTAATCATTAATCAAGACAATTAAAGATAATTACCGTCGTTACTATTCATAATGTCCAAAAAACAGAAGAGTCTTAATTACATAATTTGGACCTTCTGATTCCAAATATGTAACCCATTTTACCAAATTCCAAACACATAATTTTCAATAATTAATTTAAAAAAACTTCCTGTTGTTAAAAACAAATAGCGGGTTTTTTAGAAACAATATTTATGAAAAGTTTTGCACCTGTTTATGCCCAATTAAAAAGGGAAATTGATCCCAATGACCATCATTGGATTATATGGTAAAAAATATATTCTAATTACACTTTAAAAAAAATTAAATTGATAATGTAACCATATAATTATATTATTTGAAAAAGCAGTTTTGATGTAAAATACAGTATTTTTCACTATTCGTTGAAAAATGAACATTGTCAGAAAAAATTCCAAAAATTAACCCAATGTAAATTTCAATGTCCCAATCATAAATAATATGTTTATTTTGAAAAATAGATCTCATAAAATTGTCAAAAGTTTTATTGAAAAATGGTTTTCCATCAAAAGGGTAGTAAAACAATCTTTAAAAAATATTAGTGTATTCAATGCTTAAGATTGGATTCATTTGTATTTTTAGCCTCTAAAATTTATTGGATAAAAGTAAACACATTTAACAAACATAAATAATAATATTTTAGTTATTTCTATTCATTCATGTCAATACAACGACTATGTCTTAACTACCATTTAAAATAATATTATTTTATTATTAGAGAGCAAGGTAAGATTCCAAAGAAACTCGTTGTTGCGTGTTGGGTACGCCATCGAGCATAACGTCCCCTTTAAAGACATATTAATATTTTATTCACAAATATGGATAAATATGAAAATTTCATATTCTTTATTTACCTGGGGTGTTACATCCTTCCCCCCTTTTGGAAATTGTGTCCTCACAATTTTTAAAATTGACCTTGGAAACATCTTTGAAAGTCCCACATCGAAACAAGAGTCTGTAAAACAATCACATTAAACTAAATAAAGATAAGTACAGAGGTCACCCGAGTTAACCCATACTAGGATTCAATGTACAAAAACATGGACATGGAAGAAAAAGCAAAGGGTCATGTTCTTGAGGGAGAGTGATAGTAAACATGTCTAGGAGAATGTTAACCATAAGAAAATCACAAACTTGTGATGGGTTAAACGGTATTCTATTCCCCAGTAGGAAAAGTTAATAGAATTTTTTTTTGTTTTAAGTTACTTTTTATTGAGGAATTTATTCATAAGGAAACATTATCACTTATCTTGTTGACTTTAAAATTTTATTAGATTCCTTACACAAACTCATATTTTCTCTAAAAGACGAGTATTTAGGAAGACTTGTTCACTTTAAGAGTACTATAATCAACTTCTAGAGAATCACCTAATCCACAATAGAGAACTATATACTTCCCATGTCTTTATACTTAAACCAAAACCAAAACCAAAAAGGTTAGTACAAGATCTGATAATCCAGAAAAGGATAACCCTTTATAAAAATAAAATCTATTATTAATCTCCAAAATTTGCCCAACAAAACCCAAAGTTCAAAGAGGACCATTCTATAATCAATTTGTCCATAAAATTCTTCAAAGTAAACCAAACTAAGATTGAAACCCAAATATTTGAAGGATTTAGTCACATAGTCTTCCAAGTTAACTCGTAACATTTATCTCCAAACAACATCAGTTTCTCTTAATGTCTCGTATTGAAAAGTAATTATCCTAATCAAATATCCTCAATGATAGGTTAATAAATTTACATAGATAATTCAAAATTAACTTACTCTTAATTCATAAAATCATCTAACTAAAAATAATCATTCAAACTAACTAGGGACTTCACGTAGTCCAGTGGTAGGCGATAATTACCAGTCACACTGTGGTTGTGGGTTCGATTCCCACAGCTTTGTTCGACACGACGGGTTGTCACACGGTCTCTATGTTCTCCTTTTTCCAAAACTATATTATTCTCAAAATCAATCCCAAAAAGAGATAAAATCATCAAAAATAACCATAACATAATTTAACCAAAATTTAATCTCATGCCTTTCACTTCAATCATAACATATAGTAACCCATAATTACCTCAAAAGTAAGGATAATATAAACCCAAATGGTTATTTATAACTATGTCCACAATAGAACAGATAACTATTCCTAGAATAAAATTTTCATATATTAAACATCAGGGTTAAACATACTATAAAAAGTCTTCTAATGTAACCCCATCATCGAAAGAGACTTAATACTCATAAGAATTTCACCATAACTCATGAAGCCCTTATATATTGACATCTTACTCATTCAACATTCTTCATGATCCATTAACCATTCCTTTCGAACTTATTCCGAAATACCTCTTTCCTACAAATAAAATCATGAATCATATCCTAAGATTCCAAAATAGGAAAACAATAGTCATGAAATAATACATACCTTTGATTGGTCATTGTCAGTTTCTTCATCCTCAATAGGAATGGCATTAGGTATTTGTAAACGAACATTTGTACAGTCTTGGTGATCCCATTAACAAAACTTCTTCATAGGACATGTGTTTGCATAATAACCATGCACACCACATTTAAAACATTCAATTGATCCCTCAGAAAGAACATATTTCCCTTTCCACGAGTCAACTGGATGCTTCCTTTTTTCATGGAAGTTTCTTGCTTTATGACCAAAATTTCCACTTATATATCATATTTCTGTCCCTATGAAACATTTTCCTAGGTGTTTCTTTCCACATTTTTGACACATAGGTTTTTAAACACACTTTCCTTTATAATTATTACCTGTAGTTCCGTAGGGATTTTTTTCTCACATATATGATTCCTTAGAGAAATCACCAAGGTTTAGGTGGTCAATCGTGACTCCAGATAGTTGGTTGAGGATAATCACAAGAGTTCTCATTGCATCTCCCATATCATTCAATTGCTTGCTCAAAAAACTGTCACAGTTTCCTTCACATCCACTATTACTTTGGTGCCTGCTAGATCCAGCCATTTACTAAAACCAAAATGGTCAGTGTGAGTATATCAACAAAACCATCATTTACTAATGGAGAAGATAAACACTAAGATATACTTACTCGTTCACTTTATCTTAAACTAGGAATCTTTCAGAAATCGTAACCATTATGGTAATGTCACTTATGACTAAAAAATACCCTAACCTCTAACGTTATCTAAACTGACGTCTGATACCAACTATAAGGCGCCAGCCGTAAACCATACTTAATCTTGAGTTATTACAAGATTACACATTGAGGATCTTTTCAGGTTTAGAGTTTCAGAGAATTAGATCATGAAACATGCATTACATTCCACATTTAAACAAAGTGGTTACATAAAATACAGTATTCATTCATCCCATCAATGGAAACATATTTAATAGAAAACATGGATTCTTTCTTGACACATCATTGAAACTATCATCACATCATGTACATTTCCCTTGACCTGTGAAAAACATTTCAAAAACATGGGATGAGAATAAAAAGCTCAGTAAGTGTTATAAAAATATGGAAAGGAAACATGAGTTCATATATACATAATAATGAAATCATACTTTACCCATAAAACATTGGCACTTTAACATACCTCATCAAATCATGAATAAATCATAGAAATCATAACACATAAAAGGTAACTTTAGGCATTAATAACATTCTTACATAGGTAGTAACCCTCTGGGTTACGTTTCGAATACCCACAACAGTATATTCCCTAAATCTCTTCGGGGAAACCTTAACGTTTCATTCCCATGCGTTACCCAATGAATTGGATAGCTCTAACGGGCTCACGCACCCTTAGTTTATCACGGAACCACCCGTATTCATAATAATTCCCAAGAACCTCAACATAATCGTATCACATAAAACATGCATAAAGGAAACATAACATTTCCGCCATTAAATTACAAGATATCAATACAAGACATTGATATAAAAAAATTATGAAACCCACTTTCAATACCAAATTAATAGAAAAGTAAACATGGTATTTATTTTTCTTTTATAAAAATGGTATGGATTGTAGAGGAATCCGAATCTCAAATAATGGTCACGGCGGCAGAGAAGTCGTTGTCGCCACATACATACGACAAAAACATTCCCCTTTGTCGTTTAGTAAACGTTTTGTATAAAAAACATTCCTTTTGGATAAACATAAAAGTAATGGGGTTTATGCACCATATAAAAGAAGGTTTTTTATATAACAAAGTATGCCTCAATGAAATGAGATTGAGACGAAGTCCCATACAAAGACGATATCTTTGGTTTAAGGATAAATCAATTACATAATTTTGTGTTACAAAAGAATACACCAATTATAAGTGGATATTAAGTGTAAAATAATCAATGGTATTTCACAAATATTCAAAGGATGACATATTCAATAGCTACATGTTGAACCCAAAGAAATTGAAATTGGGTTAAGAAGTTCCCTTGACAGCCTAATGGCGTCACATAAAAATGAGTTAATAAGAGATAAAAAGTGTATCTCATCACTTGGACATAAAATTTACATCAATAAGGATATATGAGAACATATCCCAACATAACAATATGTAAATTAAAAGACCCAACAAAATAAGTCTCTTAAAAAGAGGAGGGTGAAAGGTTCCCTTACCGACATGGGTATCTTTCAAAACATACACCCCATGAAAGAAGGGCAATACATCATTGATGTAAATAATCATAAACGAATGTATATTACACAAAGAGTAGAATAATGGGCAGTACATATTCCACTCAAAGAAAATTTTGGCAAATTTATAATAAATCTCACGGGAATAAAAGTGAGATGAAAAATCCCTTATGAAAACTCGGCAGCCTAACTGCGCCACATAAAACATACAAAAATGGATTTATGAGATCAAATAGGGTCTCTCATAAAATGATGATAAAAAGTACAGTATTAGGAATATAAAATAACATCCCCAAACATAATAAATATGAGATTAAATGAAATTACATAAAAGAGAGTACATAAAAAGAATGAGAGAGGTTAGATCTCTTACGAAAATTTGGCAGCCTAACGGCGCCACTCAAAACTTCAAAAATGGATTTATAAGAGGAAATATGGTCTCTCATCATATGAACATAAGAAGTAAAATAGGAGTAATATAAAAGAACATACCAATCATAAAAAAGATTAGCTTAAAAGGAATGACATAAAAGAGTGTACATAAAACAAGAAAGAGAGGGGTAGGATCCCTTACTTCGGGTCCGACTTGACTTGATCGTTATTTAATGTCCTAAATAATAAACTTGAGATAATTTACACTTTAATAAGAACCTTTTTCTATTTCATTATTCCTTTTATATTACTTATTTCCATGTTTAAACATTATGTAATCATTTATGATAATAATGTTTGTTTTGTCGATATTTGGTTCTTAAGTTGAAAGTGGACTTCTTACAATTACATGTTGTTCGTGTGATCAAATGTTCATTATATCCAGAATTATATTCATTATTTGGATATCATATATATCATATATATCCAGAATATACATGTATTTATAATATTACAGAATCATTTAGAGGTAATAAATGAAATGCACCGTTCATGGAGACGGTAAGCCGTACGTACGCATGAACACTACTTTCATTTCTATGTTATATTAATGGAATTAAAACCAAATGAGAGGTATGTATATTTTAATTCCATAATTATATTCATCATTTATATGTAACATAAATCATATATAATAACTTTAAATCCATCCTTTATACATCCCACATATGGCATTAACGAATCAAATCACTTTGAGGGGCGGTAGTCCGCACTTCCTAAAATGAAATTATCATGTTTACCCACAATGGAATCCATAAAGGTATTCCACAAAAGAAAAATACAGAAAAATAAACATATAATATATCATATATAAATATAGTGACATATTAATGGACACTTTTTAAGGTGTTATATGAGTGTTGAACAATCATCGTTTCGTGAGACAGAAATTCGCCATCCACAGAAACAGTATGTTCATTAACCATTTGATGTAGGTGTGTGTAAGTGTAGCTCGAATGATTCTTATAAAAACATACTAGTATATTAAAGATACTTTAGTGGTTACAAAATAAATGAATAGAAAGAGTTTTGGTGGTTGGAGAAGCAAAATAAAACAAAAGGACTCAAGGGAAGACATTTCCTTAAAATCGGATAACTCCCTTTGGTTTGAGCTCAAAGGCTTCCTTGGGAAGACTTCTGCCCAAAGTGAGGCTTCAAGGAGTTATAGATGGATGTGGATAGACAAAATGGGTAGGGTTTGGCCGAGCCAAATGCTTTGGAAGTGTGGGTAAGGAGGTAGAGGTGGGGGCCTTTTATTAGAGGAGTGGAGGGGCACTCTTGGAAAGGTATAAAATGTAACTTTATTTTCAAATGAGTTTTGGATTTTAATGGTCCCACATTGATGTATTTCGAGGATAAGGTGATAATGGTTCGATATCCACCCATACAATATGTTTTGTACATGTGTAGGTCTTAGATTTTACATTATCTTTCCATTTTATTTAAATTGCTAAATAATGAGGTCATTGCTGCATCATCATGATGTCATAAATAATTTAATTTATTTAATGTCTAAAATTTATAAAAAAAAATACAATGATGTAGGAAATATTTTTAGCTTTCCAATTAATATTTATAGTCTAAAAGATAATTTATTTATACAAAATTAGAAATAGTTTACTTAGGTAATACATTCTTTGTTACATTTAACATTCTTTAAAAATAAAAAAATAACAATCACTTTCTCACAAAAGTGATTCCATGGGGCCCCCATGTTTGGAACAAGGCATCCCATGGTCGGATATAAGACAACCATTAGCCTAGGAAACATTTTGTGGTCATATTTTATTATTATGATATTATCTTATTATCTTTAATTACCCGATTACTCATTAATCAAGATAATTAAAGATAATTACCATCGTTACTATTCATAATGTCCAAAAACAAAAGAGTTTTAATTACATAATTTGGACCATATGATTCCAAATAAGTAATCCATTTTACCAAATTCCAAAAAAATATTTTGAAATAATTAATTTAAAAAAACTTCCCATTGTCAAAACAAAGAGCGGGGTTTTTAGAAACAATATTTATGAAATGTTTTTCACTTGTTTATGCCCAATTAAAAAGTGAAATTAATCCCAATTACCATCATTGGATTACATGGTAAAAAATATATTGTAATTACACTTTAAAACAAATTAAAAGGATAATGTAACCATATAATTAAATTATATGAAAAAATAGTTTTGATGTAAAATGCAGTATTTTTCAATATTCATTGAAGAATGAACATTGTCAGAAAAAATACCAAAATTTAACCCAACGTAAATTTAAATTTCCCAATCTTAAATAATATGTTTATTTTGAAAAATATATCTCATAAAATTGTCAAAAGTTTGATTTAAAATGGTTTTCCATCAAAAGTGTAGTAAAAAAATCTTTTAAAAATACTAGTGTATCCAATGCTTCAGATTGGATTCATTTGTATTTTAAGCCTCAAAAATTTATTGGATAAAAGTAAAAACATTTAACAAACATATATAATAATATTTTAGTTATTTATATTCATTATTGTCAATACAACGACTATGTGTTAACTACCATTTAAAATAATATTATTTTATTATTAGAGTGCAACGTAAGATTACCAAGAAACTTGTTGTTGCGTGTTGGGTACGCCATCGAGCATAGCGTCCCCTTTAAAGTCATATTAATATTTTATTCACAAATATGGATAAATATGAAAATGTCATATTCTTTATTTACCAAGGGTGTTACACACAATGTATTTATACATTCATGAATGTCATAATTTTTATAAGATCTAGACAAATAAATAAATTTTTTACATTTAATACATGAAATTTTGAGTTTTAAAAAGTCTTTTCACTAATTATATATATATTGTATGTAAGTATTAAAAGGAAATGTTTATTTAACAAAATATTAATAAAAAAGATAACAATTAATGTATTTAAGATTTTTTTAATTAATTTTAAATTTATTTTTCTATTTTAAATATTTCACAAAATATAGATTTCTCCAACAAAATTTATGAAAAATAGATTTATCAGATTTTGTGGAAATAATATTTTCTGTTTTATGAAAATAATTTATGTTTGTTTTAAAATGTATTGATGGACTAAGATTGAGAATGGAGGATCCTTATAAATGATTTCAAAATATTTGAACCAGATTATGTGTATCAGGTGTGATAATGGTGAATAAGGACCGAAACCATGACCTCATGGAATGTTGTTCCATTGGTGATATTTCTTGTGGTCATATAAGTTTTCATTGGATATTTATAGTATGAAAAAACCCGTAAATAAAGTGTTTTTTAAATGATTTAAAAGGAAAAATCCAAATGTTTTTAATTAACTATTTTTTTCAAATATGTATTTTTGAAAATATTTTTATTTTCCATATATTCATATTACATATAAAATATTGTAAAAGTATTTTTTTCTAAATTTTATCACAGTGGTTTTAAAATCCCTTACTTTGAAATTTAATGCGCATCCCATGTATAATAAGTTATCCATTGGTAACTTCAGGTTCTAAGATCAACATCCACAATTTTGGAGTTAGAGGGTGAAAAGAATATTGATTAATTTCTTTACAATTATGATAAATTGTAATATATAATCTAACTATCCCAAACCGTGAATAGAAAAGTTCTTTAATTGTATAATTGTATGTGTATCATTTAAATTTTCATTTATAAAAACGAAATACATAGTATTTTAAGAACCAGATCAAGAAGCCTGGGTTAGGGGAATTATAATTGGTATCAAAAGAATGGTTTAGTAAATATTTTAGAGTAGACGATGCATTTTTTTTAAAAAAAATTAAAGAGATATAACATTAATTAGGAAATTATGTTCCCTTATAAATTTTTGTTTTTTTCATAATTGTAAAATTGAAAATTAAGAATTTTCACAAGTCTGATGAAAAAATTCTGAGGAAAAAATTGCTTTAAAAGGGAATGAAAAATTTGGAAAAAATATGTATGTATTAAAGGATATGTTTTATAAATTAAATTAATTATGTTGAGAAATACATTTTTTGAAACAATGTAATTTTATTTAATCAAAATAAAATTACATTATATACTATTTGGGCTTTTTAAAATTAAAATAACACATAAAAACCATACTAGAAATAATTCCACTTTGAATTATCATCATAAAAAATTTAAAAATGTTAATTTATTAAATTATTATATCAATATAATACAATTTTCAAATAGTATATTATAATATTTTTAAATTATAATATTTATTAATAAATAATTAAAAACAATATTAGGTTTTAACTTAATAACTCTTTTTAAACATGTGATATCTTTTTAATTAAAACTATATTAATATAAAAATTTAATTTATTATTTTTTAAAACTATTATTTTTAGATAAAAAATTTAATTATATATATTTGAGAAGGAAATAATTTTAAAAATAAATATATTTTTAAATTTATTTACCAAATAAAGATAATATATAGTGATATTCTAAAAATAATTTCATGTATAATTATTTGACTATGAGTATTACTTTGAATTATTAAATTTATATATATTTGAATAATAAATCTTGAAATTTAATTATGTTAACTTTTGATATTAAATAATTTTGTGAATATCAATGAAATTAAATTATGAAAATGAAAATAATAGGTGTATTAATATTTAAAATATGATTTTATGTTGTATATATATATATAAACTTAATTGATATATATTTTTTAGAAAATGAAAATGAATAAGTATGTGTTATTCGGTGGAGAACCGACAAAGGCTTCTTTAAGGGATTACAAGTACATAGATGAGAGTTGAGTGTTGGTCATGGTCTAGGGTGAGTGATCCGGTCTTAGATTATTGACCCCAAAGTGGAGTTATATTATAAATCGGGGACTCAAAATCTCCTGATGGAGATGGAAAAGGGATATAGAACATAGTATAATGTTAAAAAAATAGGCTGAATGCAATTAGTGTTTTTGAATAACCGAGATCATGATAGGAGGGATAGATGTTGGTTCTTCTTCAATCATGTAATTAGGTGAGTTTTAAATTGATTTAAGAATCCCAAATACTGTCTATTGGATTGTATATAGTATATTGATTTCCTTTTTCTTTCATTTTCTTTAATATGTCTCCCTAAAGTGATGATTACAATCATATTTTATTGTATTTGAGTTATTGGTTACCTATTTGACATCGTTTTGATTATGGATGTGAATCTCGAGTTCATTAAGAATCATCAACTATTTTTATAATATATCTTCATTTGGTTTTTTTATTTTTTTTCTTTCAAATGCATAAGTTATATGAAATGTTTATACAAAATCATTTTTTTAATTCTTTGGTCAAAAATTCCCGTAGCTGCTTCACAAAGAAGCGTAAATCAGTTCGAATTAAAATTAAATCAACGAGTTTGTCCCTTCTCATAAATTTCAATGAACATATAATTTAATTTATTAATCTACTTCTATATAAATGATGTGTATAAAATCATAGATCATCTGATTTTCGAATAGGGGTGATGTATAAATATACTATTATATTCTTAATCTAGGTATGGGAATATTTGGGAGGTAGTATATTTGATGAATAGATATTGATTTTTATTATCTATTTCTGATTAAATGAAAAAATTTATTATTCCATTGAAAATGAATTTAAATTATATCATAATTCATTCACTTAATTGATAGATAACCACTTAATTTAATTTTTTTTACACAATAATAATGAGATAAGAAAGTGGTGGGTATTATTTTGTTAGAACCATAAGAACCCCAAAAGGCCCAACTAATTATGATATAAGGACTGAGGGAAAATATGAGTGAAAATCCAAATGGTAATAAGAAAAAGTGTAGGATTTCAGTTCACGCAAACCAAAAAATCTGAACAATGATTTTTTCTAATATTTTTTTATTTGATTTTTTTGGAAGGGGGTTTATTTTAATTTTTTATTTATGGTTGTTATGATATCAATTTTCCTAGAATCTATTTTTATCATGATTTTAATGACGTTACAAATAATCTTTATTGAAAATAAATATATATTTAATTAAAATATATTTAATTTTTTGGTATGAGATTACTATGTTATGTTTAAAAATTACTTGAAATGGATTTTCTTATTTTATATAAATATTTTCAGTTTATGAAATTCTAATCCCTTTTTCCTATTAAATCTTTAACTATCAAACAGTTATTTTTTGTTTCAAGGAAATTAAATTTATAATAATTTATTCAAATCATTTAATAAAAGTTAGTGATCTATTTCACAAAATTTATATTCAAAACAAATGACAAAAAAATTACAATTATTTGGTAGTATTGTATAAAAATTTGATTTCAATGTTAATTAATCTTATTAAAATATATCTTCTTGTATTTATGCCTTCGTAATAAATAAATGGTATTATTTTCGGTTTATTTAATATCTATAACATGTTGTAAATTATAAAGGGTATTATTTTAGGTGTGAAGAGTCCTTATATAATAATAAATGTCATAACTTTTAGATGATATGAGAAAATAAATATATTTATGAAATTTCATGCATGAATTAGATAATTTTAATAAGTATTTTCTTTATTGTTATATTCATTATATGTTAGTATTTAATGGAAATGATAATTTTTCTAAATAATAACAATGTGATTACTTATGAATGTATTTAATATTTAATAATGTAAATATCATAGTATTTCTCCTTTTCAAAAATTTTCTATAATATTTATTTGTCTTAATATTTTTTTGAAAAATTGATTTATTAAAGATTGAGGAAAAAGAATTAATTTCATTTATGAAAATATTTTATTTAAATTTTGATATATTTGAATAGTTGAGCTTGATAAAATAGGATCCTCTAAATTTTGTTCTCAAAATTTGAACCGGCATGTACGTATTAGGGGGAGAATGAGGAATTGGTAGTGAACCCATGAAATCATGTAAAATTGATCCACAAATGATATTTCTTATGGCTATATAGTGTTTCATAGGTTCTGGCTGGTATCAAAACAATCCATTAGAAAATTATTATATTTGAAATTATTTCAAAGGAAAAATATAAATTTATAAAGTGAATGATATATTTTAAAAATATGTATTTTTTATAATATTTATATATATATATATTTAATATTTATATTTAAAATAATTTATTTTTAATAAATTCCTTTAAATTGGTTTTACCCTGGTTCTAAAATACAATACTATGAAATTGAATGTGCATCCCATGTTTTAAATTTTATTTATAGGCATATTAATCTTCTAAAGATTAAAATATTTACTTTTTGGGTAATGGAATGATAAATATATTAATTTAGATTATTAAAACATTTAAAACAATTAATATGGAGACTAATTATCCTGAACATAAAATAAAAAATTCATCTATTATTGAATGTTTTTTTATTATTTCAAAAAAAATTGATAATAAAATAGAAATCATTTTGGGCACTAAATCTAGATGTTTGTTATCGGGGTGTTATATTTTTCATAAAAATCGTTGAAACATTTTAACATTACTTATGTGTAAAAACATCCAACCATCTCCATGATTGTAACATAGTTTATTTATCAAAAGTATGTTTGTGGATGGTTTTCAAAGTATAATTTTTTTGTTGAAATTACAATTATTTATTACTTATTATTCTAGATATGGTAGATTAATGAGAACCAAGACCATAGTAAATCTACACATATGAGATTAATATAATTATATAATCATGACCTGAAATTAATTTATTATTAACTTATATATAACATGGTACTAAATAAATTAAAGGAATACTAATTATGAAATTGTTTCTTATAATTGGATAAAAGTAACTTATTTTGGTAATTCAAGAAGAAAAAACATCATCGCTGATGAGTCAAACTATAGGTAAGGGGCATGGACAAATTATCTATGGGATAATACAAATTTTGATGTAAAGGATCCGTATTATTTTAAGTGTTGTATATACAAACCCTTGGACATGTTATATATTAAATTTCTTTGTTCTCATGATATTAAAATATTTTAATGATGTTATTTCATAAGGATTATTCTTAAAATGATTCAACAGTGGTAAGGGAAATTCTTTTTGAAATCCTCTTTTAATGATCTTATTTAAAATATTTTTTAAAAAGAAAAATGGATTTTTTAAAATATATTTCATTAGTGGAACTTTCTACTACCATGAGACCTGATTTCTTGTAAATTTATTTTGTATGTTCAGAAGGTTATTTTAAATGAAAATGTTTCCCTTTATAAATAAGTTGTTTTTTATTATAAGTGATTTCAAAATGGAACGTTTATATTCTTTAAGAATGATTATAATGAAATTTTCTTCAATTAAAAACACTATTTCCCTTCTTCTTGGTATTATGGTTTTGAAAATGTTTTTTTATGTAGGAAAGGTAATTTTGATATCTAAATATGATTTTAAATGGGTTTAAATGATTATTTAAAATGGTTTTATAATGAAAATGTAAAAACATTAAATGTTTTATACATGATTACTATATGTGAAAAAAGTGAGATTGATACCACATATATTTAGAGTTATCCCCACTATAGATATCCAATTAATTTTAGAATGTTATGATGTTATCCATTAGGTATATTACATGATTAAATATAATCATTAATCAATAAATATAAATGTTGGTTACTCTATGATAATTTTAATAATTTAACTGTGAATGAATTTTATGAGTAGATCCAATGGTTACATTAGTTGTAATAATTTTTCTATTATATATATTTGAGTTAAAAGAAAAAATTATGAAAACATTTAATATAATTTTAACCTTTGGAATGTATCATTTATGAGTTTATTTTACCTTAAATATTAAAAAAATTGTATGATCACAATTTTTGTGTAGAGAAGATTATTTAATGGATTATAAAATTGTTTTATTTGAATAGCATGTTTATTTTTACAATGTAAAATTATCCTATGTATTCGTTGACTGATAATTAATTTCTTAATCTTGTTTCCCATAATAATATTTTTTTCTCATCGCACATTTTAAAAGTTATTTTCTTTTTTATGGATGAATATGGACAAGGATGAGTTCAAGATATATATTGTGATGATTGATCATGAAAATAAATCATGATTTAATATAAAGAGTTTTTGTGTGTGGAAAACATGGATACTAATTTGACGTTCTTGATTATAATTAATTGGTTTACGGCATAATAGATTTTCCAAATTTATAAAATGAATAACCAAGAAGCCATTTCAAAATGAATGAATGTGAAATATAGTATAATGTTAATATAATATATAATGTTTAAGTTCATCTCTTTACAAGTGTTGTGTCTTATCAATTGGAAATTACCCCAACACACACTAAATAATAAGATGTATTCCATAACTATTAGTTATGAATGTATATATGAGACCAAATATATGTTCTCACATATAAGGAAATAGAATAAAAACATGTTCTATATAACTATAAGATCTAATATGATGTTATAACAGAATGGATATTGTGTTTATGAATTGGAAAATTTTATTCATATAGGTACTTTAGAGAAATAATACTATAAAGGATGCAATTTAAGAACCTTGTGTTTTTTGGAATAACTAACCCCGTCTTTTTAGAAATCACCATCCATGAAAATTTTGAAGGGAAATTTTTTTAGCATCGAATAATGTAACATTCTAGGTATTGATAGAATAAATAATTTTAATGTATTATATATATATTCATTAATTATATCTCATGTGGATATTATAATATTAGAGAAATTCTCAGTAATTATTAATGAAATTGAAATTCCATGCATTATATGGTTTTATATTAAATCATAATTTTAAAATTTAAAATTTTAATTTTATGAGATTAACACTATTTTTTAATTTAAAATTTCAAATTTATCTTAGGTTTAGTTTTTTAAATATTTTTTAAATGTTTTATTTTTTATTTAATTATTAATATTTTTAATTTTCATTGAAAAATGTATTTTCATTTCAATAATTTATAAAGTTACCATTGGTGTTAAAATGGTTTAAAATCATATTTTTTGTTTTACATTATTTATAATCCTTGTATGGCTTTGGAATGAATTTTATTTTTTATTGTCGTATAAAAACAATTTTAAACTAAAATAATCATTTTTGGGAAAAAAAAATTCCTTTATTATTTTTGTTTTAATTTTATTTAAATTCATCAAATTAGGTGAGATTAATTTCTAAAAAATGATTAAATATTTTTAAAAAATAATTTTTAATATATGTAATAATATCAACTTATTTTTTATTCATAATTAATAGTTTAATCATTAAAAATACTTCCCTATAGTTAATGATAAAACTAGTTTTCCAAGGGAAAACTCACGATACATTGTATAAATTGACATAAATAATTATATTAGATGAATGTTTTTAACCATACCACATCTAACATTTGATATTAATATATTTTTGTTATATTTTCATTGAGTTAGAGACCAATATATTTTATTAATTTTAAAAATTCCAAGTATGCCCCATCATATAGTTATAAAATCCCACCCTTGTCCTCTCCTCTCCACACTTCATGATAATTTTTATTCCGCCAATACATACCCTATTCCATTCCATAAAACCATAGACCTGATCTAGAGTTCCAGTTTTTTATTAGGACCCTATCTTAAGTTATCTTTATGTATAAAAATAACAAAATTATTGAAAGAAAAGGTATAATTATGAACTATACATTTTATTTTTTTTAAATCATCCACCACTATAAAAAATTATTTAAAAAATGGAAAAAATTATAACTATATTTTATAAATTTTGATATGTTATTATTTTAATATAATAACCTATATCAATATTCCCAACCACCAAATTTAATATGAAATAGTAAATCGTGTGTATGGCGAAGAACGTCATCATGATCCAATATAACATTTTTTCCAACACTAACTCCCAAATCTAGTTATAATGATTGATTTAATGTATATATATAAATTATATTCATTACAAATATATCATTATATAAATGAAATATATGTTAATATTTTTTACATATCCATTCTTTGAAAAAATGATAAAATTGATCGGGCGTGCGTTTGGACTACCACATCCATGATGTAATGTGATTCATTTTCCACCGCCATAACACATGAATAGAAAAAATGGTTTTATTTAAATAAATCCTATAGTATATTTAAATTTACTAATATATTTAAAAATACTTACCTTCTATACATCATGGTCATTGAAAATATTAATGTTACTCATGTTTACATACAAACTACATTGTCCACGATTACAGTGTAGTTCATTTTTTATAACCCTCGTTAATGATGGTTTTTAAAATTATTAATGACATATTAAAATGAAAATTATTAAATTATTTTAATTCATGATATAAAGGAAAATGACCACTTTTACAATAGATAATCTACTGATCTCATTATTTACACATGAATTGACTATAATCAAAATTACTGGTATGAAAATAAATGATAATCTAACTAAATATAAAAATTTAATAAAATGAATAATATGAATAATAATAATGAATAATTTTTTTAATAAATTAAATAATTTAATAATTTTTTATTCTACAAGATATAGATAATATTTTATGCCTTAGACCTCAGGTAAGAGATTTCATCTCAATTTCCAATCTATTGATACATATTTGGTAATACACACCTAATTAATTTTATGTGTTCTATATAATACCCATTAATGGTATTTAACATGAATGTATATATATATATATATATATTTATTTATGATTATTACCGATTCAATTAATATTACTCTATCAAAATAAATCATAAAAAGAATAGAAAATCTTATTCCTTTTTTTGACCGTGTATATTTTCCTTCTATGTCCATATTTATCAAAATTGTTTTTTAGAAGCCATTTTTATAGTGAAATGGTTTATTAAGGACATTTTATGTCATCCTTAAATGTTTTCATGGTTTTAATGAAATATTTCTTATTTTCACCCCACAAATGGTCATTTTAATTTTATTACAATGTCAAAAAGAGTTTTTTAATTTTTAAAAACATGATATTAATGGACATTACCACTACCAAAACCATTATATTGAATTTAGCTTATTATATTAGAAATAAATAATTTTTAAATGTAAAAAATTTATAATTTTTTCGGTATTATGATCTAATTAATTAAAAGAATATATTTTACTTTAAAATCTACATTTATGTGGGTCATCTATAATATCATAAATAATCATTCGTTCAATTTTTATAAAAGTTGATTAGATTTTTATTAGATATCATCTTAAATTATCATAGAAATAATATTTCATTTAATTAAATTTTATTTCTACATAAAATTTTTTACCACGAATGGTATTTAATTGGGATTTTTTTTACGTTTTTAAAAAAATATATTTTCCAGAAAATGCTTACAGTAATTTTTTTCTAAAAATGTAGCTCAAAGGCGGCATCCCGGATGACGCCTTTGCATTTCAGGGGCAACGCGGCATCTGCGATGCCGCCTTTGTGCAACGGGTGAAAGGCGGCATCCTCGATGTCGCCTTTCTCCTAAAAAAAGTTTTTTTTTGAATATTTTTATATTTATTTTTATTTTTTTGTTTTGTTTTGTTTATATATATATATATAAAGAAAACA
Organism: Viscum album; assembly: GCA_963277665.1. NCBI lineage: Eukaryota > Viridiplantae > Streptophyta > Magnoliopsida > Santalales > Viscaceae > Viscum > Viscum album. Next base: position 164,142,749 of record OY728151.1, read on the forward strand.
AAAAAATTTCAGCAGAATTTATCTGCTATTAAAGATCCAGCGCTACATCCATTACAGCAGTCTGGATTCTGACAGAAACTCTTACCCAGGCCTCCCTTTTATAAGAGGGCTTGCCCTAAAAATCATTCTGCATTTTCGATGTGGGATTAAGATTCTACCTTTACAGCACAGTACATTCTGCATTTCCGATGTGGGATTCTATTACAAGTACGTGATTTTGAAATACAATAAAATATAAACTATAAGGACAATATAAATGAAATTTTAAACATTGATTAAACATATAATAAATAGTTGAAAACAAAATGAATTTCTCTAAAATGTTGATGAAAAATAATCTATAACCTTTCAAAACCGCCTACATGAAACTTAAAAATGTTTCAAATACATGAATTTGAGAGACTATAAAATATAAACTATAAAATGAATATAATTGAAACTTTAAACATTGATTAAACATATAATAAATAGTTGAAAACAAAATAAATTTCGAAAAAATGGTGATGAAATGTAATTTATAAGCTTTAAAAACCGCATACTTGAAACTTAAACGTTTTCAAGTACGTGACTTTGAAAGACTATAAAATATAAACTATAAGGCCAATATAAATGAAACATAAAACATGGATTAAACATATAAAAAATTATTTAAAACAAAAAAAAAAATCATAAAAAATGATGATAAAAAATAATTTATAAGATTTCAAAACCACTTACTTGAAACATAAGAAGTTTCAAGTACGTGATTTTGAAATCTTATAAAATATAAATTATATGACCAATATAAATGAAACTTAATACATGAATTAAACATAAAATAAATATTTGAAAATAAAAATAATTTCGTAAAAAATATTGATGAAATATAATTTATATGCTTTCAAAACGACCAACATGAAACTTAAAAATGTTTCAAGCACGTGACATTGAAATCCTATAAAATATAAACTATAAGACTGATATAAATGAAACATAAAACGCGAATTAAACATATAACAAGTAGTCGAAAATAAAAAGAAATTCGAAAAGTATGCAGTTTTGATATACTAAAATATAAACTATAAGACTGATATAATTTAAAGTTAAAACATGAATTAAACATATAATAATTTATTTAACTATCAAATTAATATTATTAATAATTAATTATATAATAATTAATTAGTAATATAATTATTCATTATAAATATTCATTAGTAATTATTAAAAATTATTATATAATAAATAAGTAGATAATTAGTAATATATTTTTTCATTATAATTATTCATTATAACTATTAATTATTATTTATTATTTATATAATACTTAATTAGTAATATAATGATTAAATATATAATTATTAACTATATAATAAATAAATAAATAATTAGTAATATCATTAATAATTAAATAATAATTAATTAGCTAATTATAAATAAGATAATTAATTATAATAAGTAATTATAATTATTTATTAGTAATTATTAATAAATAATTATGTAAAAATTAATTAGTTAATTAGTAATATTATTATTATGTATATAATAATTAATTAGTAAATTTGTAATATGATTTTTAATTATAATTATTCATTATAATAATTAATTAGTAAATTTTTAATATGATTTTTAATTATAATTATTCATTATAATTATTAATTAGTAATTATTAATAATTAATTATATAAAAATTAGTTAGTTAATTTGTAATATTATTATTAATTATATAAAAATAAATTACTAAAATAGTAAACTAATTATTTAATTACATTTATTCATTATAATTATTTATTATTAATTGGTAATTAGTAATTAGTAATTAGTAATTAGTAATTATTAATTAGTTAATTTATAATATAAATATTAATTATAATTATTAATTATAATTATTAATTATTAATAATTAATAATTAATTATATAATAGTTAGTTAGTTCATTAGTTATATAATTATTAATTATATAACAATTATTTAGTAAATTAGTAATTTAATTTTTATTTACATTTATTCATTATATTTTTTATTTATTAATTAGTAACTATTAATAAATAAATATGTCATAATTAATTAGTTAATTAGTAATATTATCATTAATTATATAATAATTAATTAGTAATATAATAATTACATATATAATAAATATTTATTTAATTAGAAATACAATTAATAATTATAACTAATTAATTACTAATTATTAATTATTAATTAGTTAATTAGTAATATAAATATTTATTATAATTATTCATTATAATTAGTAATTAGTAATTAATAATTATTAATAAGTAATTAGTAATTATTAATTAGTTATTTAGTAATATAAATATTAATAATAACTATTCATTAAATTATTAATTATTAATTATTACTCATTAATTATTACTTATATAATAAATAATTAGTTAATTATTAATAAAAATATTAATTATATAATAATTAATTAGTTAATTAGTAATATAATTATAATCTTTCAAATTCACGTACTTGAAACATTTTTATGATTCAAGTAGGCGGTTTTGAAAGCTTATAAATTATTTTTCATTTACATTTTTTTGGAAATTGCTTTTGTTTTCAACTATTTCATATACTTTTAATCAATTTTTAACGTTTCATTTATATTGGCCTTCTATTTTATGTTTTATGGTTTTTCAAAGTCACGTACTTGAAAAATATTATGTTTCAAGTATGCGGTTTTGAATGCTTATAAATTACTTTTCATCAAAAAAATGTTTTCAAATTTCTTTTGTTTTCAACTATTTATAATATTTTTAATCAATGTTTAAAGTTTCAATTATATTCGTTTTATAGTTTATATTTTACAGTCTTTCAAATTCAGGTATTTGAAACATTTTTAGGTTTCAAGTAGGTGGATTTGAATGGTTATAGATTATTTTTCATCAACATTTTTGAGGAAAGTATTTTTGTTTTCAACTATTTATTATATGTTTAATAAATGATTAAAATTTCATTTATATTGGCCTTATATTTTATATTTTATTGTATTTTAAAGTCATGTACTTGAAACAAAATCCCACATCCGAAATGCAGAATGTACTGCGCAGTAAAGGTATAACCTTAATCCCAAATCGAAAATGCAAAATGATTTTCAGGGAAATCCCTCTTATAATGAATAATTATAATAAATATTTATATTACTGATTAACTAATTAATAATTACCATTTACTAATTAATAAGTTATAATTATTAATTATATTTCTAATTAACTAAATATTTATTATATATGTAATAATTAAGTATTATATAATTGATAATTTTATTACAAATTAACTAATTAGGTATTATATAATTAATGATTAATAAACACTAATTACCAAATTACAAATTATATACTAATTAATTTGTTATTTCATAATATAAATATTAATTATATACTAATTAAATAGTTAATTAGAAATAGAATTATTAATTATATAATTTTTAAATAGGTAATTAGTAATTATTAATGTTTTATTATTATGTTCGTATGGTTATATAAATATATATAAATAAAACCTAATTTACCCCCTCCTGAGATTCCACTCTGACCAACAAGTAAAAATAGTATTTTGATTTCAGTACACATAAAACATGTAAACAATAATGTACAATCAATTTATATGTCTGTGGTGAGGAGATTCCATCCCACATGGTGGTTTGCGAATAGGACGTCTGCGTCGAGTGCGTAGTGGAGTCTGATGACCTGGAGAAGGCTGATCCTCGGGCATTGAAACGTCGACTGTCGCATCCTCCATCTGTTTTTAAGTGGGACGAGCTGTCAGCTGCATCTCGTACTGCCATTCAGATCCTTCTCCCACTAGGGTGGTAGAAGGACCTGCCTCCATCACAGAGGGGAACGAAGCCTGTGATGGAGCTATACCCCAAGACGACGACGGCTCTAGAATCCAAGGTTGTGAAGGATCTGGAACCCAAGATGGAGAGAACTGCGGATATCCTTTCAGGAAAGGCAGATCCCATGCCACTTGAGGCACATCTTGAATAGGCTGATCCTGGACTACTAGAGGCCCGACCTCTGCCTGTGGAACAGGTGAGGCCTCACGTACAGCACGACACTGTCTATGTCGCATTGGTCGTGGCTCCTCGGCACCAGCAGCAGCTGCAGGATGTTCCTATGGGGCAGGAACCTCCTGTCTCCGAGCCAGGCACGTGAAGATGCTCCCGGAAAGTGCATGAAAAGATGCCCTCACCTCCAGCGCTGTAGCATGGACGGCTACCCGGCTAAAGACCCCCTCCTCCTCTTCATCACTCATGCGAACAAGCTGCTCTGTGTGACTTCCCTGTAAGTAGATTCAAATGGAATTAGAAAATAATTCAACAAGAAAACTAATAGGAATTTATTAACTTACAATCCTCTACATATCTATGCCAGCTTGGGTAAGATACATTATAGACTTAATTCTATACCATGTAACATAGTCACCCTGCTCTAAAAGAGAGAATCGATTTGTAGGAACACCCTGAATACGTAACTCTGCACGTCTGTGCCAGCAGTCGATAAAACTCGCATTTACTTGGGACCAGTCATCATCCTGCCTCCCTGTCAGCTTCATCCCATGAAGCTTGTCTGTCTATCTAGATGGTAGGAATCGGTTGAGTAAGAAAAAATTGGCGCATGACCCTGTCAGGATGCTGCCACTCAATAATATGAAAGTGAATGAGGGGCACTACAACCATAGCATCTTCAAGCCCATCAGTGCAGTATGCTGGAAATTGGTCCATAATAATCCAGTATGGAAGCCATGAAATCTGAAATGAAAAGTGATTTTGTCAAAAAAAAAACCCAACTAAAACCCAAAATTGATATTATTATTTAAAATGTTAGACAGTGATAGATTGTATATACATACCTGATCAGGTAAGAGACAGTCAAACTGTAGCCGATATACGCCCAAATGATGTCTGAGAACCACGTCAAAATTGTGTCGCTGGCACCACCTCCAAAATACAACGATAATGACAAATAATGAGAAATTATAGTCAATAACTCATAGTAGAATCAAAAACCAATAGAAATGACTTATCATACCAGCGTCCACGTGGAGCGTTATGCAGCACCTCCATCTCGACCGGTGGACCACCAAGGTCAGGGCAGAATGCTGGGATGCGCTCCAATGCCCACATCTGAATAAGTATGACGCATCCTCCAAGAACTGTACGGTCCCTATGGGATAGTCTGTATAATGATCTGTACGTGTATGCCAAGCAGGATGATCCCCAACTATACGTCCCACCCCGATCAAAGTCCTCTAGTAGGGGTATATACATCATATGCATGTGCATCCCCGAGTGATCAGTACACATGGTCCCACCAATGAGTCGTAAGATATATGCACGGGCGTAACACATGACGGTCTGCTCATCATCATCATCCTGTAAATGTGGAATCTGCGACTCCAACCAATTCATAGATATGGACGATCCATCTGTAGCCCTACGATCGGACAAAATATCAACGTCTAACAAGTGTTGAGCAAGGTCTGGCCAAGCTGCACGAGTGGGTCCAATAACGGGTCTCCCCTGAATAGGAAAACTGAGAAGCACTACGACATCCTCGAGGGTGATAGTCATCTCTCTCTCAGGCAAGTGGAATGTGTGTGTCTCTGGTCTCTATCTCTCAACCAGGGCAGCAAGTAGGTAATGATCTACAAATGCGAAATCTGATACGGCAAGGCCATAGAAGCCAGCACGACGCAAGTAATGTGTAATGGCATGTGGAGGCTCCGTGTGATGAAAATGGTGTGCTCGACGCACCTTCACAAATCAATCTAGATGACCCTCTAACACGGCCTGTGAAATATGGGTAGGCTGCTGAGTGAGTAGTATGGTATCATTCATCTACATATAAATAGTGAAAATGAGTCGTAAGTGTAAAATGTAAATATAACATTATGATGTTTTTAGAATTTATCAAATTTTATGTATCCAATATCTTATGCTAATTATTATGATACTATAAAATTGTTATAGAACAGTTTGCTAAAATATCCTGCATGTTTGCATTGGGGTTTAGGTTGGAGGGTTAAGGGTTAAAATTTTTAATATTAACGTCCAGGAAACATGTTAATGGGTTAACTGACATTTACTTTTCAATATGGGTTAAGTGTTCCGCTTTCGGAGTTTTGAAAAAAAAAATTATTATCTCATATTTAACGTTATTTCTTGAAACAATGAATATTAATAAGAAATAAGTTATTTTATCTAAAATATTGAGTCTTGAGTTTGGTTACACATATTTTGGGGGAGCTGTATGATTAAATACTTATGGATTGGATTAAGATAAACCATGTCAATTAGTAATGATGTTTTTAGAGTTTATCTAATTGTATGTATTCAATATCTTATGCTAATTATTATGATACTATAAATTTGTTATAGAACAGTTTGCTAAAATATCCTGCATGTTTCCATTGGGGTTTAGGTTGGAGGGTTTAGGGTTAAAATTTTTAAAATTAACATCCAATAAACATGATAGTGGGTTAACTGACATTTACTTTTCAATATGGGTTATGTTTTCCGCTTTCGGAGTTTTGAAATAAATTCTATTATCTCATATTTAAAGTTATTTCTTGAAAGAATGAATATTAATATGAAATAAGTTATGTTATCTAAAATATTGAGTCTTGAATTTGGTTACACATATTTTGGGGGAGATTTATGATTAACTACTTATGGATTGGATTAAGATAAACCATGTCAATTATTAATGATTTTTATATAATTTATCTAATTTTATGTATTCAATATCTTATGCTAATTATTATGATACTATAAATTTGTTATAGAACAGTTTGCGAAAATATCCTGAATGTTTAGATTGGGGTTTAGGTTGGAGGGTTTAGGGTTAATATTTTTAATATTAACATCCATGAAACATTTTAATGGGTTAACTGACATACACTTTTCAATATGGGTTAAGTGTTCCACTTTCGGAGTTTTGAAATAAATTCTATTATCTCATATTTAAAGTTATTTCTTGAAAGCATGAATATTAATATGAAAACTTATCTCATATGTTTGGGGTTTAGAAAGTCAAGGAATAAAGAAGAGATAACAACATTTAGTTTACAATATGGGAATGTCACAATGAAGACAATACATCATTATGAATGAGACTGTGAAGTCGACCCAACAATGTTAGGGAATCGCTTCCGGTTATGACCTTCTTTATGACATATTGTGCATCGCAAACTCTGTCCTTGTTCTTGAGGCCAGTCCATCTCATTACGCATCCAACTCGCCATTGGTCTCCCACGAGGACGTAATCGATTCATGTCAGGTATCACTATCGGTTGGCCTTCAGGCATTGGGAAATAACGATACTCCCCAATAGGTGTCCATGGTGTAGCATAACAGTTGGAAATGATATCCATCCGGTACACTGGATCAACATATGCTTCCCATGAGATGTACACAGAGGAACATGCTGTGATGGCGTGTGTACATGGAAACCGTAAGGCCTGAAATTTTCCACATTCTCATTTCCTTGTTTCCAGTAATACCACAATTTTTTCACCGATGAGATTTCAGATGGGGTCTGAACGCTCTTGAACTTCAAATCAGGAGTCTTCTCTTCGAAAGAGATAGACTTGATAACCAGAAGCTTCTTCAATATTTTTTTCAATCTCTCGTTGAAAGTGTCTTCCATATCTTATCCCTTTATGTATTCCGTCTGATGATGGTTTTTGTCTATCCACAAAGTACTTCACACATCGATATAATGTCTCCTGAACTAAGGCAGTTATAGGTAGCTTAAGAAGTCCTTTAAAGATACCATTGATGCACTCCACAATGTTTGTCGTCATGTGTCCGTACCTCTTTCCCCCGTCATATACCAATGTCCATTTCTCTTTTTGAATCTGCATCATATAATCATAAACTTCTTGATTAGCCTAACGAATTTGTTCAAAACGTTCTTCAAATCGTCGTTGGTCTGACTAATATGCTACAAAACGTAGATGATATTTCACATAAATTGATTTCATATTTATATTGAAATAGTAAAACAGAACAAATAAAATACGTACCAAGCCTCGTGATTGCCTTCTTCATCGTTTCGTTGTGGATTTTTTATGCACATTGATAGCAATGTGTCTAATGAAGAACTGATGATGTGCATTTTGGTATCTCCATGTATTAGGATCTTCATTGATTGCCTCATTAATTTCTCTATGGCAATCAGATATCAAACAAACTCTCTGAATGTTGGTGAAATGGTTGCTGATACATGCCATAAACCAACTCCATGATTCATAGTTTTCTTTCTCTACAATGGAAAAAGCAAGCGGAAGAGGTGAACGGTTTCCATATTGGGTTGCCACAATCAAAAATACGCCCTTGTATTTTCCATACAGAAATGATCCATCAATCTGAATAAATTGTTTGCAAAAACGAAATGCGGAGATACAAGGAAGTAACGCCCAGAACAACTGATGAAATTGAACACGAGATGGATCAAGTCGATTATCAGGAGACACATGTTCGTTTTTATCCAGATGGAAAAAAACATTGTTATGATGCCTCAGTATGGCTAGAAATTATGGCAATACTCGATATGAGTCATCCCAATCACCATATACCATCACAACTTCCTTCTGTTTCGCCATCCATGCCTTATTATATGAAATCTTATAACCGAATGTCTGTAGAATCCTCTCTTGCACAAGGGCTATTGGAACATCTTGGAATGTCATAATCATCTCAACAACAATAGATGACACAAATTCTACATCTAATGAAGTATGATCTTGTGTAAGACTTGGCTGAACGCAAGTATGAGCCGCCTCAATCCTTGAGATTCTCCAACCTCCAAATGTAATGTCTGGAATAGCCCTTAAGTGAAATCTACAATCATCCCCATACTTCACGCACTGTATAACAAATTTACTATGGAATTATTCATTAACTACATATTTGAAGTTTCTCTCAATATGAAATCTCTTTAATGTTAGTTTTAAGGCATCTTTACTGGGAAAATTAAGTCCAATATATAAGGTTTTGTCCACCTCACTAAACCTATCTGGTACAACTCCAGGGAACTCAGTTGTCGGTGTGAGAATAGTATTATCGAATTCAGGCACACGTGTCATTGCTTCTAACCAAGATGAAAATAGTGGTGGATGATTTATTGACCGATGTTGATGTACAACAATTTCATTTCTCAAAACCTCCTCTCTATCTTCTGTTGGTCCCTCCTCATCGGCACTGTTGTTGCCATCTAATCCATCATTATGAAACTCCTCATCTGAAGTCGGATTGACATGTATATCTGGGAGATCATCTTGGTTGTCCTCTTCTGCTGCATCATTTGGAATAGGCTCAATGTCATGGGGTAGACTGTCTTCAACCACTCTTGTATTTCTACGTCTTTGTACAAGTGGATGTTGTTGTTGTACAGTAGCAACAACAACGTATAAATCCATCATGGTACCGTCTAACCGTTGATAAAATAAATTAATTGCTTGGACCCACTGCGCATCAGCAACCAATGGACAAGCTATATGCCACAGTGTTGTTGGAAATTGCAAATGTCTATAGCTCATAGACATGATCTCTTGATCGGGTCCCGGATTTAAGGATACATGAATTCTCTCTTGAAGGTCACTTATGGTGACACAATCAACTGTACTAACAACCGTAATTGGTTGTGTACTGTAAGAAGATCTTTGCTCAGTTTTAATAATCTCCCCATAACAGTACACATAGGAGAACATGGCTCTCTACGTCAAAAATTTTTCTTTCATAAAAATTATGATAGTGTAACAAAATATTAACAATTATGTTTGATGATATGATGTTTATTATAAGGTATTTTTAGTGCGCCTTTCTATACCATAAACTAAGCTACTAATGTTTGGCCATATGATATTTATTAGAATATAATTTTAAAGCACCTTTTTTTAGTTAGTTTGTTCTTCTTCATTTCACATTATATGTTCATTAGTATCGTTACCTAATCATTATATGAATTCATGTTTTAATCCTATGTTATTTATTAATTATTCTAAAATTAACTAATAATAACTAATTTTTAATTATTCTATTATTATATAATTAACTAATAATAACTTTAATACGTTAATTATTATGTCCTTATTTGATTCTATAACATTATATTTATCATTTATAATTGATAAATATATTGATCATTAGTATCGTTAACTAATAATTATATGAATCTTTGTTTTAATCCTATATTATTTATTAATTATTATAAAATTAACTAATAATAACTAATCATTAATTATTCTATTATTTTATAATTAACAAATAATAAATTTAATTCGTTAATTATTATGTCCTTATTTGATTCTAAAACATTATATTTATCATTTATCATTGATAAATATACTGATTTTATTTTTCTTCCCTTAGAAATTTTAGTAGTTTATAAAGAAAATATGAATCATCTTATGCATATTCCCCGGGAGTGTCAAACCAGGATGCAGCAAGGCCTGTTATCGTGCACTAGTTCCCTTTCGAGTCTAGCTCGAATCGGTGTTTTCGGGTTTTACCCCTATGTACATCTGTGCCAGAGCCACATCCACTTGTTTGTATCCAGATAGGAATTTAATTGCGTAGATAACCACATAATCTTTAAGCTACCAAAATTACTAAATACTTAATCTTAAGTTAATCTATACTTAATCTTTACTACATAACAGTAATTTTTTAAAACTATATATAACTAATTACAAAAACTAAATAACGAAATATTAATAAATACCTAAACTACTTAACAAATGAACGATTTAAAACTAAACAAAATTAAATTAATTACATAAAAACATTAAATTAATTAAAGAAACATACCTCTAAATGAAGCTTCGTAAAAACTCGCACAGCAAAAGATTTTTTTAGAGAGAGAGAGAAATTTAGAGAGATGAATTGAGGATGGACAGAGGAAGGAAATGAGAAAGTGAGGAGAGGGGAGGGGGGTGGCCGCCCTTTTATAGGGAGTTCAGACGAAGGAGGCATCACGGAAGCTGCCTTTCCCCTCTTCGTATTGCCAAAGGCGGCATCACGGAAGCCGCATTTCGCCTTACCCTGAGGCGAAAGGCGGCCTCCCCTCGGCCGCCTTTTCCATGTCATCGATCTGGGCCAAAGGAAGCACGGGGGAGCAAAGGCGGCATCACATATGCCGCCTTTGTGCGCTAAAAGAGAGGCATCTGCGATGCCGCCTTTGTAGCGTAATCTTTAAGAAAAACATACCTAGGAAGTTTTTTGGAATTTTTTTTGAAAAACGTATTTAAAAAAAATCCTATTTAATTGACATGGAATAATATGGAAAAGTTGTATGATTTTATCATTACTAACCATTATTGATAAGGAATGTTGTTCTGAATTCAACTTTTCATTTAATATATAAGGACTGAATAATACATGAATTAATGAGTATGTATTAGATATAAATATAAACAGGTCTCGTCAATAGGTCACTTGATACAAGCGTGTTGGCTAACCATATTTACTGGGGTTTTTGGTGTATGGATACTAATAGATTAATCTTTTCTAACAAAAGGAATTCATGGTCAATATATCATGATATATTAAATCATGACATCAAATATTAATCATTTCTATAATTGATAAATAAATAATTATTTTCCTTGGATGCATTTCCTTATCATGTTATTGATTAAATAGAATGTGTTTTCAATTTTTTAACTTAATATATTGATTATTCCACATTGATTTTGTATAGATTCTGATGAAAATAACACTTAATGAGCACCTAACTAGATACATTATTTTTTTCTTTTTCCCAGGATATAAATAAGTGTTTTATGAATAAAATAAAGTGTAAAATAATCTTTCTATTCTATGTATTTTAAATTTATAATGTGTGATGGAAATCATTGTTATATCTAGTTCATTCATAATACCAAATTTTACTATATATCAAGATGATATTATTTGTATCTTATACTAATTAATTAACATATAAACCAACTCAATTTTTCTAGAGTTGGTTTAGCTATAAGTAATACATAAATACTATATCTTTTTAGTTGGAATATTTATTATATATCAATATGATCCATGACAGAAATATAATTTCATTATTTTAAATTATGGATATATATGAAGAAACTATTATATAAATTATCAAAAACATTTACCATTTTGATCTTCACAACTAAAACCCTTCTTAGTAATAACATTCTTAAGACCATTCTTCATAATATTATTAAGGGACAAATATGAAAGGTTGAGCACCGATCTTTATTAAGGAAAAATATAAAATACATTAATAAATGATCATAACTGAGTATTTGATATGAATATGGGAATCGAAAAAATGAGATTAGTATTATATAAATTATTACTATACATTCATATATCATGATCATTAAAATCCCATAATGGATTTACCAAATGAAATATATAAGACATAATCGTACGAAATTATCAATAATAAATCAAAATCAAGGAAAAAATATCATAATAACGTGGAATGTATCATTTATATTAAAGTATCATAGATTCTCATTTCTTTTTTAAAGGATCAATACCATAAATATAGTAGTAGATTGGATTCATTATACATTACATCATTTCTTATATCTAGGTTCATTCCCAATGATGTTTGTAAAAATCCCTAACTAAAACAAGACCCCACTTCATCATAGTGATTATTTCCCTATTAAAAATCCATATTTAACAAATTCAATGGTGGATGGTTGGTATTAATTATGATCTCACACATCACAGAATAAAAACCATAAAAATGTATTCCAAAAGATCACAAAACATACATCATATCATCATATCATAATTTGTGGGAAGGATATAGTTATAATAAACATTTCAACATTATAACAATAAACCACGTATATATAAATAACAACTATACCATTGTATAATATCCCCAAAAAATCCAAAAAGAATCAAAATATGGTGTTTTAGATATAAAAACCTTAAAAATATGACTAAAATATTTCTTAAGGAATACCCCAATTATAATTGAAATAAATTTCATAGATTCAAAAAATTGAAAAACTACTAAGGGAAAAAATTAAAAAAAAATGAGAAATATAGACATAATGAAAATGACTCTTGATCGATGAGAAAGGTAAGGTATGTGTTTCTTCAATATATTATTTTGGCCTTTTGGGTTTTTAATGAATGAAAAATTATAATAAAACTTGTAATATATATAAATAACCATAGTATAGGAAAATATACATGATTTATGAAATATATATTGTATAGTTTCATAATCATATATTTATGCTTAAATAATCACAATTATGAAAAAATATATTGTAACATTAAACCCTTATCTATTGTCATTATTTTTTCATATGCACTCTAAAAATCTATAAAATGAATTTATATTTCATTATAAATATATTATCAAATAAAAATCGTAACTATAGAACCATAGATTTGATACTTATAACATATTATCACTCTTTCATTAATAATCCTCAATTATTGTCACATTTCAGGTTTTGAATGCCTTAGTTTTTATGTATGTTTTGGTTTATAGGTTATTCTCCATGAACATAGATTAAGGTTACATTATCTATAAAATGAGAATAATGATTTAGATATTAAATATATATAAATACATTATTTATATAGAGAAAATATTTTCTATTATATAGTGATGAAAAAGTGATTGCATCACTATATACAGACTATAGTCCATAGGCACTATGAGTGATCATTCTATTTTTGTATATATCATAATAATATAGGTTAAAATTAATCCACCTTTCAATAATTGTTATTGTAAAATAAATATAATTTATAAAAAATAAATCAATCATCATAACTATCAAACCTGGATTTTTAAAGTCATCTTTTATCATTGTTGGGATTTAGTGATCAGTTCATTTCTTCGAATCTGTGTGTGATGGTTATAAATTAATAGAGGATTCTACCCTTATTTCATTGTATTAATGTTTTTTGGGTTATATTTGAGTTGTGCACATTTTTGGGTGAAAATGGTGATTTTTGCGACTATTTCCATGTTTCACGGTTGAAGTGAACAATTGGTTTAACCATAATGTAGGGGTGCATGGGGTTGTCTGGTTTTCACATCATTTCAGAATCATACAGTCAAATTGAATACGACATGATGAACTAGAAAATGGAAAATATCATGTTTTTTACATGGTTTCCTAAACCTAGCGAGCTTACTATACAACCCAATCAAGAAAAATATATTTTTGGTGGGTTTACCAAATATTTAATTATGGTTTCTCCCTGTAGACCCTCCTTTGAAACTCTTATTACCTGGAGGCCCTCCATGGGTATTTTTATTACCTCCAATACATTCCTATTGTGATTAATGGTGATTTATTGGCAATTCATTACCTAGATCAAATGGTTTGGGACTTCTTCTTTTCCCATCCTAATTTCCTTCCATTTCATTCTGCTTCTATAACCCTAGTTTCAATTTTAGTGGATTCCTATTATTTGGATTGCTTTACTTTTCCAGGATTCTCATTCATATGGTTCCTTGGGGATTTTATTTCTTCCAAAAACCTTCTAGGATTTTTCTTGGGTAGGCTTCGTTCTGGAATAAGAATTTTGGGGTAGGATCCCTTTTCATATTGTGATTAAATTTTCTATTTCATTTATTTCATAAATTTTCACCCTCCCTAATATTTAAATAATGAATTATGATTTTTATAATAATTGTCCCATGTAAAATAAAGTTTTTTGCTTCATTTTTTTGAGTTTGTGGTGTGGGTTTGATGATGTTGTGAAAACTGTGGTCTTGATAGATAGAACAGTTGGAATTTTCAAGTGTTTTATTACATTTAAATGATTTTTTTCATTTTAATAATTTATTTGGGATGTTTAAAAAGGGTTAATATAATTTATCAAATTGTTTTCTAAAATATTGAAATTTTAATAGGGGTTTTTGTTGGGTTATTTGTGAAATGGATTAATTTGTGTATATCATTTACAGCTCATATTGGTGTATTTGAGATGATTTATTTTCAAAAATCCCTTACATGAGAGATTCGTTACCTTTTTGGTTGATAAATTGGTTGTAATTTCCTCATCTTCAGACTCCACTTGTGTGAATATTTTTTTATGGAAGAGGGATACTCTTTGTGGTGGATGGGGTGGTGTTAGTTTTTATTACATATATTGTGACTTGTGTATGGTTTGCTAATTGATATTTCTTAGCAACCCCATTTGGGAGCATAAATTGGGAACATATTATAGAGAAGAGTTTTTATGAGAAATTTTTTGTAGTTGTCTAGGTCATTACACATTCTAGTGAACCATAATAGGGGGTTATTTTGAAATTATTGTTTATGGATGGGGCCCCTCGGTAAGGAAAGTTAGGGAGACGATCGTGCATTTACGCATTATGATGTTACTAGTTAAGTCATACATTCATGATGAGTCACAAGTATATCATGTTCTAGTTCTCATATGAGTTACTAGGTTTTACTACGGTTCTCTAACTCCAGCATCATTAGAACTATTTCCCTATTTTTGTTGAATCATGATCCATATGCTAGATTTTTTTATTATCTTAATAAATTTTGAATTGTAGGTTTTGTTAAAAATGATTCAAAGATGATGTTTTGAAAAAAGAAGTGTTTTCCATTTCTCCTTTTTACAAAAAAATAAATTTTCCTATTTAGATCATTTTTTCCTTCTCCCCTACAAAATATAAACATTATTTAATGAAGGGGCGTTGTTTCTAATTACAAGTACAATAAATTGTGATTTAAACTGATTAAATTGTTATGTGTTGAAAACCTACTTATATTAAATGTATTTTAATCATGAAATCAAGATATATTTATTTAAATAATATACATTAAGAATATAACTATTCAAGTTTACTGACCAAATTCTAATACTCACACCTATAGTCTTTTCTTATTTTTGAACATGTCTTACAGGTTCCATCTTTGGTTCAATTGACCCGGGTAATGTTTAGTATTAGATTGGAGAGTAAACCTTAGGGTCACATGGATACATCATGGCTGTTATATTCTATTTATGTTTCATTATGTTGTTTTTTGTTCTGGTCTTGTATTTTCATTTTATATCTAAATGATTTGAAGAAATTGCATCCGTGATTATTTTGGTTTATCATCCTTTATTTGGAAAATTTTATTATTGTATTAGAAAAAATCATTCCAATTATGTCTATTGATTACCTTTGAATTGGTCTCCATCCTGGGAGGATCGAGAAAGATTCTCAGGCCTTGACACAAATCGTATCAGTTAAACGGTTTAGGGTTGCCCCGGGTTGGTTTGTGACAATATCCAAACATAAATGTTGGTACTAAATTTAAAATGAATATCTTTGATACACTATGACGGTAGTCCACATGTACACATGAGCGATAATTTCACATATGATTTTATTGAGAATATTTGTTAATTGGTTTTACCATCACTATAAAAATATATAAATATATTAATTATATTTTATTGATCATTTGTGTTTGGAAAAAGTTGTTTATATAAAGTAGATGATGATATAAATTTGAAAGTTCATGCTTAAGATCTATGACACCTCTATGAAATATCCCATTTGTCAGACAACATAGTTATTAAAGGTTTACTCTACGAGAATTAATACATTTATAGGTTGAATGGATTTATTTTAAAATGGTATTTGACTATGTTTATCCAATTTAGAAGTTTCTTATTATTGGACTAATAGAGGAGATTTTGATTATTATATATGTCAGGGGTGGGCCATAGTTGGAATTTATGAAAAGCTTGCTATGATATAAGGTCATATTCATTAGAATGTGGATCCAACATAATAGTTATGTTATTATTGAATAATATATGGATATAATATCTTCATTGAATAATATTTTTATAGGTTTAGGTGGAAATATAATCCTTATATCATTTTTAACACCTAATAATTATGTTTTTACCTTAACTATGATAATAATATTTTTCAATTTTTAATATTATATATGAAAAAAATGATTAACAATATTTGATATTTTATCTATTATGATTAAAAATAAAGAATCCATTTTACTATATTCAATTTTAATATTTGGCATAATTTAAAATTAAATAAATTTTGAACTTTCAAAAAAAACCAATTTTTTTAGAATGAATCTTTTTGAATAAAACACAATTTATTCTTATTCCATTCATTGTGAATCTAAAAAATTTATTTTGAGAATATATTATTGATTATATAATCAATAAATTTCATTGAAACCATAAATCAATATAAAATATTTTAATATTCAAATATAAAAACAGTATACACAGAAAATAAATAGTGTTTTTGATAATTCAGTTTTTATGCCAAAAAATAATCTTGTGCAAAAATCTAGAATAATTATTATTTTTATAAAATTAATTATATTATTTCTATTTAAATGGAACTTCTGTTTTTAATAAAATATTCTAATCATAATGAGACATATTTTGGAAAAAAATGATTTTTTTTATAATAATCGGTATCCTTTAATATAGTATTTTAAAAAATATTCTAAGAAAAATCCAACGAATTCACCCAATATTATATTGAAATGATGATTTAATAAATAATATTATTTTAAAAAAATAATAAATCAAAAATATGGTATAGATTAATTCTAATTTTATGTTAATAAAACTATGAGAAACAATTTTTTGATAAATTGTTTTTTCAAATATAATATATCTTTACTAAAGATTTAGTACATATTTTAAATGAATTAATTAATAAATTTTATTTAAAATAAATTCAGAATATATTTTTTAAGTAAGCCATTAATCATTATACCTTATATTTTAGATTTTGGTATATAATTGTTTACGATAGATAAATTCCAATAGACTCGGGGATACCTGTGATGTAGGTTATCAAATTTATTATGTTTTATGAATATAATATATTATAGTGTTATATTCTAACCACAACAACTATAGATAATTTCAGCCATGAAATTATATTACTCTAGTTCAAAAAATAGGGATATACCTTCTTTATCACATCATTATCATTACATATTGCTTCCCCAAATTTATGAATCTTCAATAGAATATTTTCTAGTCAAGTTGTCTCCTTCTATTAAATTTAATATCTATTATCAATGATTTCAACGTGTTGTTCTCCACAATATAAATCATTCATAGTAAAATATCCCAAGAGTTTAGTATATTTTAAAGATCAAGTATATACTTCATCTGGGGAGTTATGTATAATGCACTATAGACAAGAGATAGAGTTTGTGGGTGTGTCTTGCGATAAGCTATAGACCATTCTCGATTAGGATTATTAAAGGGACCAATATAAATACGGATATTTTTCACCACATTATGAGCCTGATAATATTTTCATATAGATAATTTTAAATGATGTTCCTCTCTCTAACATCAAACTCTATATATCATTGATGTATGTTACTATAACACTTTTTTCCGCTCAAAACATCCTTGATGTGAGGTTGAATGGGTTTATCATTATCTATCATTTCCATATCATTATTAAGTCATAATATCATTATATCTCATAGTTAATATTATAATTTTACTGTTCATCTATTATATACATAAATTTATCCATAAAGAGATGTCAAAATGTTCATGTGAAATATTTTTTAGAAATAAAACTCACCAAGAGGTAGGTCTTTATCCAAATCCCTTTAGATAAATACAAAAAATGATATTAAAATATCTTATATTGTTTTAATGGTTCCCTCAGTCTATCAAGCTGTCACAGAATGATAGTTAATACTAAAACCTAATACCATATATAAAACATGAAGAAGACATTGTGAGAAAATCTAGGTAAACATGAACTATCAATCAGATTTATAGAATGTTGTACCCCATGTAACCTTTCTTTATAAATAATTAATATTGTAAAAATATAAATAAGAGATATATCCTCTCAAATATCAAGGAAATGCACTTAATTTGTATGACGATCAACTATAACTCAAAAATAAAATAGACTTTAAATATTTTTGGGCGTCTAACAATAAAATTAATATTTATGTTTTATCATTTAAATTATAAATTATAAATGGTTTAAAAATACCAATATAATTTTTCCCAAAAAATAGATTTCACATATACCATGAACCGAGATACAAAATCTAAATTATCTCTATTTATGTCCTTCCCCCAAAAATAATATTTTAGATCTAAAAATAGAATCATGCATCTAACATGAATAGTGAATAAGGAACATTGATCTTCATCAAATAGTTTCTTTTTCATTTGTATTATTTATAGGACATATAGTATGATTCATAACATTCCATAAAAATCAGGTTTAAACTTAGGAATGTTTCACAACATCATTTAGATCTCTACATCCTCCTTCTGCGACACTTTATTCATCAATGGATATATAGTTGAAAAGAAAATAGAGAAAATGATTTATTAATCCATTTTCTTCAATATTTAATGATCCATAATTTTTAAAATAAAGAAATATTTGATCTTTTTTCATCTTAATAATAATTATGTTAGCATAATCCTTCGGAGTCAATCCATCATCCACCCTGTTTGATTTCCACGAGTGATAATTTTTTCATAAATCTTAGTCAATAACCAAATCATACTATATTATCTAAAATATATTCAAATAATTTTGAGTGAATATATAAATTAAACATTTATAATCATAATATATTTCAAATATTTATTCATTGACATAACTCCATGGAATAATTACTACAATGATTATCACTACTGACATCAAATAATGAGTTGAGAAATTTAACACATGAATCATTATTTAAAATGAGTCATAATCTATAAACATTTACTTTTGTATAAGAACACATTCCAACCCATATTTTTTCATCATTATAAATCAAGACACATTCTCCATTACATGTATATGAGTGAAAAATTGAACTATCCAATATTTCCATTAGTTCAGTGAAATTATTTTCACATTAACTAGTCTAATGGAATATAACTCCCTTCTTTATTTACATAGGCATTAGATTATATTTTTTTGAGTGAAAATTATTAGATCATTTGAAAGAAAAATATAATAATAAGAAAACAACAAATATCAATCACATTGGCTAGTTTGGATCCAATGTTCATTAAGATATGTACTTGGTGATTCAACTAATATACCTTCTCTTGAAATAATAAAACCCAAAAGTGAATCTTTCTATAGTAAAAATTATCCATTGGTTAAATTTTCATTCAAATTATTCATCCTTATAGACTTTAATAAAATACTTATGTGATATTTATGATCTTCCTTTCATGAATAATTTTTTATAATATCATCAATATGGACTATAAAAAATTAGTAAATAATATATCTAAATAATAAGTTTATTAAATGGATAATGATACTATAGGAATTGGTGGGACAAAATGGAATTTCCAAAAAAATACTATTTCTTATACATCAAAAAAAAGGCTAATAGGTGTATATAATTAGTTTTTACCCTCAGTTAATAGTATATACACTAATGCTCAATCATTGAAAAATATTGGATCCCTCATAACAGATCAAAAATATCATCAGTATAGGGAAATAGATATATATAATTATTTAGGATCTTGTTATGCTCTAGTTAATCAATTTATTTTCTCATTGGTCAATATATATTAATAAAGAAATTATTAGTTGACCTAATTTTTTTGGACTTTGATGAATG
Organism: Viscum album; assembly: GCA_963277665.1. Lineage (NCBI taxonomy): Eukaryota > Viridiplantae > Streptophyta > Magnoliopsida > Santalales > Viscaceae > Viscum > Viscum album. Next base: position 164,163,329 of record OY728151.1, read on the forward strand.
AATCCATTACTATGATTTTTAGGGAGTTTCTTCTTCAATTCCCACTACTCTATCAGGTCCATTATATATATGGTATTTGGAATAGTTATAGCACCACGTATATATTATATTGAAAAAAATATTCATAATTCAAGGGAATATTCGGTAAATATTCAATAAATATCTAAACTAACTCCTGTATAATAGGAATATATTCAATTTTTATATTATCTGCAACTATATGAAATATATCCCACTTTAAATAAAAATAAAAACACATGAAATATAAGTTATATCCTTTTGAAATACACAATTTACCTTATAATGATATATAATCACATTTATATATGGGATAATAATGGGATTTACATATTTAATATTTTTATACGTGATCAATTTTGTGATAGATATTAATGATAATGTAACAAAAAAAATAACTAAATGAAGAAAAATAATATTTTTATACGAAACATTAAAAAAAATTAATATGGAATCCCTAGTTATAGAGTACATGATATGATTTCATTATCCTTCATAATCCCCATATTTGTTTGATATAACACATAACCTTCCTTGTTTTGGGTTTTTTAAAAGGGAATAATGGATTAAATACAAGATGTATCATGTTCCCCATACATAATACATAAAATTACATGATCATATGTTTCATTAGTCCCTTTATTTCAATATTGAAAAACTACCACCCTTTAATAGAGACATTTCTATTGTTGCATCTTCCCACATTCTCAACATGAGTGAAATTTAATAGTCTTTATTCTCTGATCATTCACACTAGATCATCCATAAAATTACATTTACCAATTATTTTATGTTTTATTTAATTCACAGATGTTTTTGGTTATTCCTATTTCATGATGCCTAATTATTTATAATTATAATGTTTTCATTCTAAATTTTATATTAATCACTATCTGAAGTGAAAAATAATTACAATTTCATTCACATTAAACTATAACATAGCTACTTTGGGTCTATATAATTAATTAAAAAAAATAATCATAGTATGATAGTGAATAATTATTATTTTAAATCATAAAACCATGGAAAAATAATTCATAGTGTTTCTCAATCATGACATGTTATTTTCAATATACGAAACTTATTTTTAACCCTGGTCACCCATGGTAATTATTTATTGAAATCATTCATTATGAATCAATATGAAATTTTAAATATACAAAATAATATCCCACAATAGCGTCAAAACAATATCCTTGTAAGGGATCATTCAGAGCGCACTTGAATTCTGATTGAGATATAATTTACTACATCTTTTCATTCTTATTTCCCCTTGACATGTTTATAAGAAAACTACATCCACTTGTATTATCAAAATGAGATTAATTGCTAAAAACCCATTATTTACCATAACATAGGATGTTCTTTCATAAATAGGATTATATTATGGGTTTTCACTAATATTTTCTCATCTTGGTTAATGCAAATTTTTAAACCATTCTCTGATATGAACAATAAGTACAAATACTTTTCATATATAAACACTACATCTTATAAATTTAAATTTCCATTATATATCACTATTGTCGTCTCCATGACCGAATATGTTTAGTATGATTGGAAATATGGAAACATAAGCAATTAAAATAGTAATAATCTATTTTATTTCCCATTTCGTTCTTCATAACTACCACACTAAATTTACATAACATATCTAAAAACTGCATCTATAACCCTGGGAAAAGAAAAAAATGAAATGGTGAGATCATATTCATAGTAAGGATAAACATAAGAGATATAATCAAATGATCATAATAGAGTATAAGATATAAATATGAGTATAATAATATGATATAAAAATGATAAAATATTACCCATCACTACATATACCATAATAATGGATGAAGGAATGAAGATTTATCAATCTAAATACACAAGATATGAGAGTGTTATCATCAAAAATCAACCATGATCCTTGATAAAATATTACATGAATAATATATATGTTTTCATCATGAATAAAATACAACAAAATAATTTCATTATTAATGTTTTATTTTTAAGATTTCCATAGTCGATTTTCTTTACTATACATTACATATATTCCAAAGACAAGGTTCACTCACAAGAATATTATATTGAAAAAACTACCATACTATACAAGGTTAGATTCTCTTCTAGGTTCTTATAATTTTATAACATGTCTTTCCATTCCAAATTCATTATAGGGATATATAATAACATTACAAATATTATTATAATTAAAACATTACATATGTGTGCCACAATATTATATAAAATTCATCATATCATCATATCATAACCCATGAAAATGATATAGGTTATATATATATATATATATATCATCATCACAATCCCAAACCAATAATACAAATAATAAAAATGGTAATATTTAAACATTTCAACAAAAAAACATCATAAATATTAATGGATTCTATTATATAAAATATAATCTTCAAATGATTACACGAATATTTTTTGATGGAAAAACAATTTTACTTGAAATCAAGAATTTACATTTACTTTTTTTAAAAATCATGAAAATCAAATTATATTCTATTAAATTTTAATATTTAAATAAATATATATTCATGATGGTATGGTAATTTCATAATATGGTATTACATAGAAAAAAATATCTTTCCCAATTTTCACTAAAAGTTAAAATGTACAACACTTTGAGAATTATAAGAAATTATCATTTATACCAACTTATGAAAAGTCTTATATAGTTAAAAAATGAATAAAATATCATTGTATAATATTAAAAACATTGATGAATTATTTTCAAGAAAATGTTGACATTGAGGAAAATATTTCTATTAAAATAGAAAATGGTATGTGTTTTTCCTTAGAAACAATATTTATTTATAGAATGTACTTTAAAAGGGTAAAATCCAAGAAAAAATATAATATCTAGAAATAAATTAAAGAGATAAATTAAATATTACATTATATCAATATATAATGGTGTTTCATCCTCTAGTATATATGAATAATGAATAGTAAAAAATGTGATTTTAAACAACATGGTTTACTTATAAAATATTATCCCTCATTCATTAATAATATCTTTTTATCATCATCATTCTGGGGGTAAAAACATTATTTATCATATATGTATTTGTTTAGAGATAATGGTTTATGCACTATGAACATTTTCCATTATCTCTATAGTGTAATTCAGGATATAAATATATTATATTATTAGTACATATAAAAATATTACCATTTTTAATTTCTCAAACCCTCATGGTCAATTACTTTGACAAATTTCTGGTGTATGAGGTATCCTGGGGACCACCATTGATTCATTATAATGTTTACCAAAAACACAGTTCCACAAAATTTTTCCATCGAGATGGTAGCATCATCCTGACTGGGTCGTAACGGTAGCGCCATGATGGTGGCACCATGATGGGGATATCATCACGGGAACACTCGTTATGCTCACACCTGCTATGGTCGCACCCGTGACGGTAGCACACTGAAATGGTGGCACTGCTAATGATGTCTCGCCGAAATGGTGACACCGTTATGATAGCACCATTAAGTGTCACCATTCCTCCAACCATTGGCCTTTTTCCATTTTTCTTGTATTTCTAGATGTTCTCTCGTAATGTATATTTTGACATAAATGTTTTTTAATACACTTTTGAAATCAACTAAAATCAATTTAAATATGGTTTAAACCCCCAATATTCAGGCAGACCATTAATAACCAAAATGTGTATATTTTTCCTTAGTGTCATACATTTCCCCATGGCTTCCACATTCTCCCCTATAACGTGGTTTTCTTAGATTAGAGGATATCTATTAACTCACAACAATTATCTCCACCATCTCTAAGGAGATAAATTAAATAAATATTATTTCAATCATGTGTAACCACCCAAATTCATAGTGAAACCATGATCCAAATTTTAAGAAATCCAATATTCCAAAACCTATAACTACAATATCGTACCTTTTAACCCTTAGATATTCTTTTTCTTATTCCTTTATTCCTTTATTTTATATGGTGTATTTGGGGTCCCTCTTTCAGAGATGAATCACATGCCGTGCTTGATACTATCCCACTCAGCCGTAAATCCCTCAAATTTGTCTTTCCATGCTAGTCTGGCATCCTCAGTTCTTGGTGAAAAGATAAAACACTGACTGTTGATCATCCATGTCAGTTTTTCCTTCATCTTTATTTACAGTGTATCATGCATGGTGGGTATGGTAATATTTCCATGGGGTTTGGATAAAACTGAACCTTATCAAAGATAATTATTGTCTTTTTAAGAATGAATGGGTGTGCTTGATGATGATGGTACTATAATCTTTTTTCTTTATTTATATGTTGTGAAATGTATAAGAATTTTCCCACTTAAAAGAATGGCCTTTAGTGGTCCATTCTTCTACACTAAAGAAACCTCTGATTTCCTGGATAATCTTGTTATTGAATGGAAATATCATGGAAACTGGTTAATAATGTAAACTCAGTTAATTTAATGTATTCCTAATTAATGATAATTCGTGTGTGATCCCCCATTTAATCAATCTAGAAGAAATAATTTGTTATGTGGTTTGTTTAAATTTGAGATCTCTCTTTCTATATTCTTCTAAAATGTGAGGTTGTTCAACATTATGCTTGCGTGGTGATTCGGATGGGAATGAGATCCCCTATTGTTCAGCTATTGTCTTATAGATCTAAATCATATGGTGGGGCATGGTTTTGTTTCAATACTTTTAGGGATTTGATAAACCCATTTTGTTTTTGTGACATTACTAGAGAACCGGTTCTGAATGCTTAAATTGATGTTTGGATGTTTCCTTTGACATTATAGAGTAGTTTTGACTTGTGGATGTGCATGATAATTTCCCTATAGTAGAGAATTAATTTTATCTAAATTATTTGAAGATGATAATATGAATGAGTTCAATGGGTGGTTCTCTCATTGTGATGTTGTTCATTTGTGCATGTATGAATAACATTTAGCGCGTTTGTGTTTGGGATAGTTTTTGGATGGTTAGGCATCAATGAGTGCATGTTTACTAATATATATAAACATAGTTCATGTGTTCCTTGTTCACACCCCACCAAATTTTATCACTTTGTGCTGAACACTCCCATTTCCTAGGTGGGGGGTTTGTGAGTGGATGTTTGTTAGCTCTTTTTCTGCTCCCTCTCCTAGGAAGGCAAAGACTCTTCAGGGAGGTTGTGATGTCCCTAGGTCCATTATAGTAGAATAAACATCAGGCAAGGAATGTTGTGGTGGTTTTACCAGGTGTTCGTATATAGGTTTGTTTCCTATGTGTCTCTGGGATGAGGATTGGGTGTCATTAGGTGTTTGAGTGGTTGTTATATACCTGGTGTCTGTGGGAGTGGTTTTTCATGGCTGTGGTGGCCCAGGTGTCTGTGGGCATAGTGGTGGTTGTTCAGGACCATGTCTCGACACGAGTGGTCAGGAATGGTTTTGGTGGCCTAGGTGTCTATGGGTAGGATACATGGTTATGTAGCACAAAAGGATGTTATTGGGGCAGTAGTGGGACTGTAGTTAAAGTGGCAGGGGATTTATCACACATAGTATTTATTAAATAATTAGTAGGAAACCGGTGTAGGTTACCCAAATATCAATGTGCTATTATAATTACTTTACATGACTTGCATTTTTTTTGGGAGTGTGCCTTTGTGAGGATAGGTGGATAGATTCAATTATAGGTTCTTTGGTTACCAAAATTTCACATAGGGCACTGGAATGACTCCCCACTTGTGCAAAACAACAATTTTTTATCCTTATTGAGTATACCTATTTACTCACCCAACGTATATAAAATTGCTTTCTGGTTTACAAGAGGACATTGTGGACCATTCTGGACATTACAAGTTTGGGCATTGGGATAGTCGTTGTTGGTTCTTTTATTTTTTTTGGTACTTTACATCATTGTTTTATTTTTCATTGTAGGAGTTTATTTGGATCATGTGTATGGTAATAGAATTTTTGGATTTTAGTTTAGATTTAGATTTTATAGTTATTTTAGGTTTTCCAACTTGTCTCCCAATATTTTTCAATAAAAAGGATAATGTCATCCATATTATTTGTGATTATATAACCTTGGTTCTTTCCTCCACTCTGGGACCTATTGAAGGTGGGAATTTGGGGGGGGGGTCATAATCTATCCTTCTACATGAATAAAGAAGGGTCTTCTATTTTTCTATACCTTTTTTCACATTGGTGAAGTCGAGTCCTCAAAAAATGGTATCAGAGGAGATGGTTGAGATATAGGATGAAATTCAAGGTTAGGCACAGTGATGATTTCAGGGGATGGTAGGGAAATATTTTTAAGCAATCTTGGTGTATGAAATAGACCAGGTAAGACCAATTAGGAAATGGGATTTTAACCCATGGTGATCTTAGGCAAGGACTATGGTCATACTCAACGACCAGGTGTCGCTATAGTTATTGCAGTGTAGAGACCATATGAAGTGTAAATTCATTATAATTCCCTGAGTTATTTTGTGATATTGGTGTTTATTGAATTTAAATTTTATAACATGTTTCATAAATATTTAAAATAAATCCTCTACACTAATTGGGATTAAGAAATACTTGTTTACCACAAAGATGTGGCATCTAGATGATGTCTATGAGTAGTGTGGGTGATCAAGGACCATTATCCAAATCTAGATGGCCATCAAGGGAATGATCTAGATGATTAAGAAAACTCATGGAAAAATATTCTTTAGGCCTTTCAATGATAGACCCTCAAGAAATTACGAGGGTAGCATCTGGGTCATGGAGATAGAACGCTGGCTCGAGGAGTTGGTGATAGATCTCATCTTTATCCATTCACTAAGAGAGTTCCGGGTTCTTATGGATATAAGATTGATGTCAGAATCGGTGCATCATTTGTGGATTCTATATTCATGGGAGAATAGGGATGCTATGGTTTTGTAGACTGACTTCGAGAGGGAGTTCCAGTTGAAGTTCCTCTCATCCAAAATAAAGCCTAAAAAGGGAGAGGAGAAACTCTTCCTTCAGTATGAGAGTATATCAGTGATGGAATTACGGATCAAGTTAAAGTTTCTCCTTAATTTTTATCCATACCTCTTTCCAGAGGAGGATTCATGGGCGAGACGTTTAGAGAAGGAACTCTGAACTTCACTTCAATATGTTGTTACTCCCCTTACTCTACCGACATACAAAGCTGTTCTGAAGAAGGATGATGCGGTAATGAGGATGCACATTCTTGGAAGTGCGACACGACAGGGGAGATATTTCAGTTCGCTGAAGGGGAAGGCCATCAATAGTAGGCCTCTAACCTCTGGGCCTTTTAGGTTTTGGCTGATGAGGAGAAGGCCCTAGCAGTTCCAGTTTTGATCTCCTGGTCCTCACCCCATCCCTGCAGGCCCAAGAACAAGTTGCTTAATATGTCTCATTTCTGGGAACCTTCTGATTCAATTTTCGGACTAAGTGCAATATAGAAGAGGTGGGAAGGTTCTTCACCCACCTCAGTAGCAAAAGTCTATGGCCAAGCCTTTTTAGCAGCAACACTTGGGACAACAAGCACCCTCTCCTTCGAGAGTAGACATTATAGGAGGAGGCCAACCTCAAGGAGCTCCTTAGAGACCTTGTCCAGGTCGTGGTCGGGGAGTCATCCGACATCGGAGTGGCAAAGGGGCAGGGCATGGGTAGTTAAATTCCATGAAAGTAGTTATTCCAGTAGGGCCAGAGGTCATTTGAGGTATGATAATCTTTTTTAGTACTCTTTCCTATTCTTTTTTTAATAAATGAGTATCACACTCCTTTGTTTCACCACGTATCGCCCATGATCTGGGTCTAGATGTAGAATGTCTTCATGTGCACCTGGTATTGAGTACGCTAGTCAAAGGTCATAACATCTACTCCAATGAACTCTATGGATGTACACTAATGTTGGGGCTCCATTAGTGTAGTGGTGACCTTTTCATCTACAGATATATCCATATGAAGTAAATTTAGGCATCAACTAATTATTCTCAATGTATTCTATTATCTAATGCTTTAGAGAAGGGTTTATTTTTAGAAGTTGGTGGCCAGTGCATAGTCTTCATTGGTGTGTGGTTTGTCTAGGAGTGTAGCCAGTGTGTGGCACTACAGGAAAATGGGCATATAACAAAGGTTTTTCAAAAAAACCATGGTTAAAGGGAAAATATGGGGACATATACCCACGTTTTCAGAAAACCGTTGTTATAGATTAATTTTAAAGTCTAATACCAACATTTTTTGCCAAACCGTGGGTATAGAGTTTTTTCAGATGACCTATACCCACAGTTCATCAAAAATATCATTATTAGGGTATTTTATTTGAAAACCTATACCCACGGTTTTAATGAATAGTGGGTATATATTTCCTACCATAATGAGGAACAAAAATTACATGGGACAACAAAAAAAAAATTCGTATGTAAGACGATCTGGATTAATATAATTCGGAGGATAGAAATAAAAAATAACAAAGATAGTGTAGCTGAGTTGGTTAAGCAGCTGTTTTTTATATCTGCAATTCCTAGGATCAAATCTCGGCGAGGTTTATTTTTAAATTTATAACTATAATTAATATAATAAGGATAATATATACATAGTTAACAGAACTCTTCACAACATTGTTGGTTTAGTGCTTCTTCTCTTTTAGGCAGGTTGCTGGTTCAAATCCCAACTTCTATAATTTTCAATCCCACGTAATAAATTTTCAAATCTTGTGAACCTATTAATATATATAAATATATACATGTATATATTACAACTAAAATACATATCTCCTCTAGTTCATTCGTGAGAAGCGGTCAGGAAGCAGTTCGTGAGGTGTGAGTTCCAATTTTTTGAATATTAATACCCACAGTTTTCAAACTGTGGGGACTGTAGTGTGGCATGCTGGAACAGCATGCTGTGCGCATAGAGAAACCTATAACCACTGTTCTGCAAAACCGTGGGTATATGTTGAGACCCCTATACCGACGCCTTTCCATCCCACCGTTCCTGAAATCGTGGGTATAGGTTATACCCACAGTTTTGGGGGCTATGCCCACGGTTTTGAACCGTGGGTATAGGCTGTTTTTCCTGTAGTGTGGAGCCACTTCATTACTTGTTAACTGAGCTGTTAGTAGAGACGGTTGATATAAAGATGGTGGAAGTCCTAAGGATCATCAAGGAAATCATAGACATCCTCCATGTATAGTCGGTGACTGTACCACATCAACATGATATTGATTTTGGGATAGATAAGAAACCCGATGGCTATCCTATTTTGATGGATCTCTATCGGATTACACCCTCTGATTTGTTGGAGTTGCAGATCTAGGTTGAAGATCTAATGGTTAAGAGTTTCAAAAAAATGAGCACATCACCATGGGGTACTCTAGTCTTGTTCGAAAATAAAGAATATGGTGGCCTCAAGTAGTTTATAGACTGCCAAAAGATGAATTAGGTTAGAGTCAAAACCGTTACCCCCTCCCAAGGAACAACAATCTTTTTATATTGTTTAATGGTGAATTTTGGTTCTTGATGATCAACCAGAATTTGGGATATCACTCGTTGAGGGTGAATGAGGTTGAAATCTTGACGACTGCTTTCAGGTGCAGATATGGGCACATTGAGTTTGTGGTCATGTCATTCAACGTTATGAACACACTATCCATTTTCATGGGGATCATTAACCACATATTTTGGGAATATCTGAACTAGTTTGTAGTCATGTTTATTTACGACACCATGATCTACTCAATATCTGAGGAGGATCTTACCAAACATCTGAGGATGGTTTATAGGTCCACAGATAACACCATATCTATGGAATGTTGTCAAAGTGAATGTTATGGACACAAGCGGTGCACTTATATGGGCACATGGTGTCCCTGTAGGGAATAGCAATGGACCCTTCAAAGAATGAGGTGGTGGTTTTTTGGACTGAACCAGGAACATGGCAACAGATTGTAGTTTCCAGGTTAGAGAAGGTTACTACTGGAGGTTCCCTCCTAAATTCTATCAAGTTGATCCACATTTTATAGCCTCGACCAATAAAGAAATATCTTTTTTATAGAGTGATATGTTCCAATAATCCATTAGTTATCTAAATGGAAAACTAGTTATCACCACAAAACTGAGGTTTCAAGAGTATGGGGTAACATTTCATGTGTTATGTGATGCTTCACTTCCATGCTTGGGGTGCGGGCTGATGCAACAATGGGGGTGATCTCTTATGGGTCTAGGATGTTAAATCCCCAAGAGAATAACCATGAAACCCTCATCTTCGAAATTACAATAGTTTTATTTGTGAAAAAGTAATGGCAACATTACCTCATCAGTGAATGCTTTGTGGTATCCACATTTCACAAGATATTGAGGTATATATTCTCCCAGTGTGACTTGAACATGTAGTAGAGGAGGTGGATGTGGTTTCTTCAATACTACTACTTCAATATTCTTTACACCTATGGAGAGATGAACGTGGTGTCCATTTCCATGTGTCGGATGTTGTAGAAGGATTTGGTTTGAGAATATGTAGATGACTAGAAAGTGATGAAGGAGTTGACCACCTAACACATGGATGAAATGATGGATGATGGTAGTGGATATCTATTTGCGATGATACTGAAATACTATTTATTACATAAAGTGGAGGAGTCTCAGTGGGGGAACATAGAGGGTGATGTAAGGAATGATTGTGTTATCCAGGGAAATGCTCTAAAAGGATGGTTGGAAGATGGTCAATAATTAGATTCATTATTGTGGGATGTTGTTTGTCCTGAAGTCGATGTGAAAGAGAATTCTTTTTGATATCCATAAACCACCCCTAGTAGTACAACAATGAATTTCCATGATTTACCAATTCTTGAGAGGTCAGTTTTGGTGGCCCAAGGTGAATCATGAATTGCCCATGTTTGTGGAAAATTGTAGTGTGTGAAATCAAGTAATGGTTGGGAACCGTGTTCTGGGCGGTCTCTTGAAGCCTTTAGATGTCCCCGAGTGGGTGTGGGATGGCCTAACGATAGATATTGTCATAGGGCTTCCAAGGTTCCATGGAGGATATGATTCCATCTGGGTATTGTTGGATTGGCTCATGAAATCAACTCACATCATAGCGGTCATGTAGTCAAATGTGGTGGATGACTTTGCACATATATACGTGGATGAGGTGGTGTCGTTTCCATGTGTTCCGAGTTCCATCGACTTTTATCGGGAATCAGGATTTACCCCACAAGTATGTAAGGGAATTAAAAATGATTTTCGCACCCAGCTATGCCTCAGCACTTCTTTCCACCCTCATACAGATTGGAATACAGAGAATACCATCTAGACATTTGAGTAGATGATGCGGTCATGTATTCTGGACTTCGAGGGATCATGGGTGAGAAACATGACTCAGGTATATTTTTCATATAACAATAGCTATCAACCTTCCATTATCATGGCTCTGTTTGAAAACTTCTATAGATGACCATGTCGTTCATGTGTGTGATGGTAAAAGGTTGGGGGAACACGTGTTCTTGGCCCTAACATGGTCTAGAGAACAACATTGAAGGTTCTTCTTATACGAGAGAAGTTTAAAGTGGGAATGAACCAGAAGAAGTCTTATTCAAACCATAGGGGGAGACCCAAATAGTTAGAGGATGGGTTCCATGTGTTCTTAAAGGTCTCCTCTCAGTGCGAGCAACATAGGGACATGGAGAGTAAGATTTCTCCGAGGTTCGTTGGACACATCAAGGTGGTGGGACTATCAACAATGTGTCTTATCAGCTGGTTCTACCACCACATCTACTGAGGGGATATGACATCATCCATGTGTCTCAGCTCTATAAGAATGTACACGATAACTTGCATATCCTCGAATGGGGGAGACATGATATCGATGATGATATGACATTCATGAACCGACCAGTGAGGATTGAGGATCATGATTTGATGGTACTTTTTTGATGAACCATTCCCTTTGTTCATGTGTTATGGAGTCATGGTGTCCTCAATGTGTGTACCTAACAATGGGTGGAATATATGAATTCCCAGTGCCAATATTCATGTGGAGTTTTGTTTTATGGTTGTTTTTTACATGATAGTGATGCAATTCTTGATGTCGTTTTCTATAAGATGGTATGTTTTATGTATTTTTTAATTGTGAGTGAACATTCTTAGATGTGGGGAGGGTAGAACCTAATACCTAATCAAGACGCATTAATTTTGTATGTGATTGAACTCGAGTGGGTGAGTCAGTGCCATGAAAAGCAGATAATATATTGACACGGAGGAAATAACTACCTAATTTATATATCTACATTGTTTGATTTTGTGTTTGTGTGGTTGCTCGATGTTACTACAATTCATCAGGAGATAGGTGAGAGAGGTACTCCAAGATGTCAAGGTTGTTATGGATTTTGATCAGGAGGTTCTATTCCATAAAGGTATCTTATGAGGTGGTTGTTCAGACCCCTATCTTTTCTTGGGGTATACTCTTGGATTCATGAGGATGATAATAGTTTGAGAGGTATCTGATATATTGGCCTAAACCCTTTTGATCCATTACATTTCAAAATTTCTTGTTAATAAGGTATCTTGGGGATCACCACTGACTCATTAAGTTGTTTTCCAAAAACATTGTTCCACCATCTGGTTCCACCGAAACAGAGGCACTAATCACAGGGGCTCCAGTCAGAGTGGCACTATGAATGTGGCGCCATGATGGTGGTGTTGTGACAGTGGTGCCCTGATGGTGGCTCTGTGACGGTGACACCATGACAGTGGAACCCTGAAAGGGGAACTCTGGTCATGGAACAATCATATTCACACCCACGATGGTCACACACAAAAATGGTGGCACCACTTATAGTGTCTCACAAAACTAGTGGCAAGATTACGATAGCACTGTTACAGTGGCACGGTGTCTCCGACCCTTTGAATTTTTTTTTCTGGGTTCCGAGTAATTTTAGATCCTCTCGTGTGACGTATATTTTAATGTAAAATTATTTTTATGTCCTTTTTATTTCCATATAAATCTGTTAAATGATGTTTTCAACCCTCAAGAGTCTGGTGACCCTTCAGTTACAAAAATGTGTCTCTTTTTCCATGGCATCTAACCCTTCCCCATGCCTTCCACATTCACCCATTTAATGTTATTTATTATATTTATAGGATATATATTAACTCACAACCATTATCACCACCATCATCAAAGTAAATTATTAAAAAAAATTAATCCCATCATGAGCAACCAGCCAACCACATGGTGAAACCACGAACCACATTTTAAGCTATTTGATATTTCATATCCCGTAACTCCAGAATCTAGTCTTTTATCACTCGAGGATTCGTTTTCATCTCCCTTGATTATATTATTTTCCATTGTGGACATAGATTCCCTCCTTTGGAGATGAATCGCGCACCGTGTTATGTCCCTTCCCACTCATCCTTGAAGCCCTTGAGTTTTTCATTACCTCCAAGTCATGCTTCATAGTTCATGGTGGGAGGAGAAAACATTGATTGTTGATCATCTATGTAGGGTTTTCCTTCATCTCTATTTACCTTGTATCATATGGGATAGGTATGATAATTTATCCCTAGGGAGTGGATGTAACTAATCCTTAATGAATAAAATTAATGATTTTTAAGAATGTAGGGGTGTGTTTGATGGTGATGCTGATACACACTTTTTTCCTATTTTATATGTTGGGAACTATATGGGATTATTCCCACTAAATATCTTGGTCGTTTGTTGTCCTTTATTGTGCACTAATTCACTATTTTGTCTATATAATCTTGTTATTTAATTGATGTAACATGGAAACTAGTTAATCATGTAGAATTGGTTGATTTAGTGGATACCCAATGTATAAGAGTCATTTTGTGATCACTCTGGTTAACAAAATGAAAGGAAAGAACTTGTTAAGTTTTGTTGTTAAAAATGTGATCTCACATGCTCTGTTTTTCTAATAAGCATGGTTGTTCTTCTTGATTCACGGTGGTGATATGGATTGGAATGTGATCCTCTATTGTTTTTTTGTTGTCTTTTGGATCCATGCCCATATTTTGGGGCTTGGTTTGGTTACATTACATCGAGGGATATCATAGATCCCTTTTGTTGTTGTGACATTACGAGAGAACCATCTGTGAATAGTTAAATTATTGTTTTTTTTATTTTCTTCTTTAGTCTAGAGTTATTTTGACTTGTGTATGTGTCTGTTAGTTTCTCAGTAGTAGAGAATAAATTCTAAAAATATCACATGAACATGATAACCATAATTGGTTTAGTGGGATGTTCTCTACTTGGCTATTGTTCATTTGTGCATGTATGAATAGTAATGAGGGTGTTTTTATATGGTCTTGTTTTGGGACCCTAAGGCTGGAATGATTGACTGTTTACCAAGACATATAAATTCAGTTTTGTGTTCCTTATTCTCACCCCACCCATGTTGAGAAATTTGTTCCAAACACAACTATAACATAGTGGAGGGTGTCTATCCCAACAGTAATATGAGTGGAAATTTGTTTGATCTTTTTCTGCTCCCTCTCTTGGGTTACCCATGACTCATTGAGAAGGTTTTGATGGAATGAACTCCATTATAGCCTAAGACACATCAAGTATGGTATGGTTTTTTGGTTTTCCCAGGTGTGTGTGGGCAGGTTTGTTTCCCAAGTGTCTTCGTGATGAGGCCCAGGTGTCTTCAGGAGTGGTGGTGGTTGTTCCAGCCTAGGTGTCTGCAGGCATGCTTATGTGTTATTGTGGTTGCCCATGTGTCTGCGGGCATAGTGGTGGTTGTCCATGGCCAGGTGTCTCGAGTGTGGTATGCGTGGTTGAGGTGGCCCAAAAGGTTATTTTTGGGGTGGCAATTAGAGTGCAATGAAAATGTAGGGGGAGTTCTGACATGTATGATGTCTTCAATAACTAGTGGGAAAGTAGTGAAAAGTACCCAAAAAACAATGTGTTATTACTGTTACTTTTCATAAGCTTCATTATTTGTGGAGTGTTCCTTGGTATGGATGGGTGTATACTCTACTTTAAAGGTGATTTTATTACCTCGATTTCATATTGGGAATTTGAATGCCTCCCCCATTGGACAGGAGAGCATTTGGTTTTCGCTTCTCAATATACATATATACTCACCCAAAATATATATAACTATATTAAGGTTTCCAAGAGGACTTCATGTACCATGACAGATTTTATTATCTTGGGATTCTGGATAGTCATCATTGTTGCTTATCTTTTTTGGAACATTATTTTAGAGCACTCTTATACATTGTAATAGTTAATTTTGAGCATGTATGAGGGAAGGAATTCATGGAATTTATTTTACTTTTAGTTTTTGGGTTTGTTTGAGATTTAGCATCTTATCTCTTAATATTTTTCTATGAAAGGGTAGTGCCTTCCATATTACGTGTGATTATATAACATTGGTTCTAGTCACCACATCGGGTCCTATTGATGGCGGGACTCAGGGGGTCATTATATATCCTACAATATGAAGAATAAAGGGTTTGGAATTTTTTTGTACCTTCTCTCATCTTTGTGAAAGAGGGTTGTTACACCATTAGAATAATTCAATGATTAAAAATGAATTACATAATTATTTGGTTACGACAGTCTATAAATAGTCACTATTAATATATCAATATTTTAATGGAAATAATCAATGAATGTTTAAAATTAAATCATCCTTAAATAATAATAATTATATCACAAACATCATTTATAAGAACTTTATATATATCGTTATATTTAACCTTGAATGATGGTGGTTGTTTAAGATAAATAATATCAGTATGTGGAGGTGGTGGTATATGAATATACATGAGAGATACTTACCTATCCTATTTTAAAAATAAGAGGTGGTATTTGTTTTGGATCCCCATAATAATATTTCAAAAAAATTTCTTATTATAATCATCATATTTCGATGGACAATTTTTTTCATTGATATAAAATAAGATATGAAATTGAATGTGGTTAGATAAGATATATACCACTTCTTTGAGAGACCTCCATTTTCTAACACCATAATTCTAAAATTATTTGTCTGAGTTAATTAAATAATATATTGTATTATAGAAAGTATTCTTGGATGGGTTTTGAGAGTGTTTTTTTAATGATACAATGATTAAATGGTGTATGTAATTAAAAAGAACGAGTATCAATAATAATTTAGTGAACAGAAATAGATTGAAATTATTAAATAATTTCAATTATATATTTTAAAATTCAAGGTAATATCTGTCAGAATGGACAATCATTTTATGATAGAATAACATAATATTTATATCATTACATTAAATTAAGAATTTTACTGATTTGGATGGAAATTGTACTTGTGTATATTCATTTTACACCATCAAATAATGTTTTTTTAATTTAATTGGTAAATTTTTTACAAGTTATAATATCACTTTACCCAAATCATTATTTCTGATTTCTTTAATGAAAAGAAATCGATTCCAAAAATAAAAATCAATTCAACTATAGGTAGAAGTATATTATTTTTATGAACACAATCCAATAAATATATATTGGGGATGTAACATAGACTCGATATGGAATAATTATACACTATGGGGTCTTTGTAGATAAATTAAACTCTAATCATTAAGATTTTATTGTGGTATCCTAACCAACACCTCGAGATATATAAGAGTTGGTATGACCATAATGAAATAAGAATTTTTTATTTATAGATTTTATGGTAAATGCACATTTTAACACTTCGTTATTGTACCCCACTTTAAAGAATGTTATTTCATGGTAATTCCATTTTACAGCTATCAAAAGATATTACTAAAATCGATCATCATCACTAACCATAGTATTTAAGAACTAGTTATCATTATTCTCTTACAACATTCAATTAAATCATTTAATTGTAGTTATTTCATTATGAGGAGCATTCTTTCAAGTCACATGATTATCTAAATTATACTTATTACATAAACATTAAATTTCTCAGTTACAAACCTTTCAAAAAATAAATTATTTACTTGTAACCATAAGAAAGTAACATTCTTTAATCATTACACACTTATAGAATTGATGATGACCAATCATCATTCCTAAAATGTTACTATAATAAAAATTTCCATAGAATCATATAATTTTCTTATTATCTAACCCATGGGATTGATGACTGACTCTAATATGTATGCTAATATGATAGATCATGAAATTATTTCATTATAATTTTTGATAACATTTATTGATACTTTTTTATAGAGATATCATTTTACACAATAACATAATCAATCAATATTACTTTTTGATTCAATGTTATATCATAAGAATACAAAACTTGTGTTTTAATATTATTTAATTTGTCTTAATGGATTCATTATACGTCTATTATAGATCAAGGAATTACTCCTAAATTTTCATTTAAATAAAATGGGGATCATACTTTTTTAAAAATAACCACCTTAACTCAACCCACAATATGGAGTTAATATCTTCATATTGACTCATATTCTTGATAATATTCCAAAATTGATCGGATTCACCCTATAGACGAATAATTACTAATTGAAAATTTTCATGTACTGATAACTAGATACGTAAAAATATATTTTTTTAATTGTTAATCTATTTATTAACAATTTGTGTATTATAAAAACCCATAAAAATTGGATTTTCTCTCATAAAGGAATAAATTATATATTTTTATCTAAATTATTCATTTGTAATATTATCATAATTCATATATTAATAATGATACATGATTAATCTTAGAAGACTATATACTATTACTCATATAAATTTTTTTTCTCATGAGGAAAATAATTTCCAATCACAACACATTAATCATTAACATGGTTCCATATTGTTATACCCATTTATATGAATGAAAAATCATTTCATAAGAAAAAAATATCATAATGAGATATTATATAATTATCGTTATAATTTTTATGAAGTATATATCCTGATACCTTATTTTTACTCTATTTCACATTGGGTTTATATCAGGGTGCCCATAGTCATTGTATTTAAATATCATTAATACTATATCATAATTAAAATTTGAATTAGCTGATGATTATCCCCATTGAGTTTCTAGTGTTTTTAATTAATCACATGGATCATGCACTGAGGATGTCGGAGGAAATAAAAAATATATTCCATTTATTGTTGTTACCCATAGAGTAATCTATTCGATAACTACATCCACTAAAAAGTATCAAGGAAAGGATTTACATTCAAGGGAATACCAAATAATTTTAGATATATATCTTGTGAGTTATTATATATTGAGGGTTACCCTTAGTGTTCTCACTATTTTTTATCATCATTGATTGAAAAATTAATAACACCCTTATATTATAAAATCTATAGAGACTATCCCTTTTCATAAATAGTTGATTTACTAAATTAAACGAGTACTCAATACATATCAATATGATCCATTATTAAATCATAATCGTTTAGTGTATTTTGAATCCTGTATATATAAAAAATTGTTATATAAAATGAATATATCATTTTACCCTAATTTATTTACAAAAATATCCATTCAGGGACACATCTTACTTAAAAACACTCTTTATATCCTGGGGAAATGGAAGAACAATAATTGTTGAACATATATTCTTAGTAAGGTTAAATAAGTGATATCTTAGTCAGTTATTGTATACAAGAATATCATATACTATAACTATGAGATAAAGAGGTAAAATTTGAAATTAAAATAAAAAAATTAATATAATCATGTGTCACAACACACATCTTGGATGTTCCTAATTCTTGAGTCATAATAGAATATAAAAAAAGACATGAGAGAATAATATTTGGATGATTTTTAGGTCAAAAAATATTGGAATAAAATTCAAAATAATAATAACCATACAAATTTTATTCTAAGAAAAATCACCAATACATTTATAACATGTTAATAAAAGGATAACTAAATATATACCTACATTGGTATTTAAATAACATCATATGGTCCTTCTATTAGGATTGGTATAACAACTAGTGCACTCAATATTAATATTGGTATGAAATATCATGTAATAATTACCTAAGTAATTATAGGTATATAATAAAATATTACACATTTTTTGTGTTATAATTAATTAATAATCAGTACCTTAAAATAAAATTTCTTTCATATTTACCATAAAATGTCAAAATAATATCAGATGAAAAAAACAAGATGACTCCAATCAAAAAAATTATATAATGTAAAAAATTGGAAAAAATGAAATTGTAAAATAGTTATTTAATTTAAAAACAATACTGAAGACATTGTAAATAAAATATGCATATGGAAGAAAAATATTCCTGACCAAAGTTAGAAATAAAGATGATTTTCTTTAAAAACACTATTTCTTTATCATGTGTAAAAAAGGGTAGAAAATTAATTAAATAAATATAATACATATAAGTAAAAAATTATATATTAAAAATAATAATATATATATATCAAAGAATATCACAATAGGAAATATTGGCTGAAACAATGTGGGTAAAAAGTGATATTATAACTTAAAACCCTTACCTCAATCATGTCTTACATTATATGAACTCCAAAATCATTTATAATAGATTATTATTTATTATTATTATTTCAAAACCCATAATCATACCTATAATACTACACAATACAAACATATAACATCATTTCACTCATTTAATATAATTCTTCCTGTATAATCATTGTTTTGGGTGTTAACTGCTTTGTTTTTCGTTTATCTTTTATGTTCGAAGTCATAGATTGGGATCATTAATCCTAATTTAATTATCTATATAATTTTAAAATGATATAAATTTAATATATTTTTATGATAAACAAATTTATAACAATTATTATAAAAAATTGATGTAAATTGAATTATATCATTTTTGTAGATATGGTAATCCATAAGTAATTAAAGAGTGATTTTCCTATTTTTTTGTTGGATGGTTTAAAATAAAGGTAAATAATGAACCACATTTCTAGGATCATTATTATATTGAAATATTTTTATTTATAAATTAAATCTATCATAATAAAAAACATGAATGATTGATATGTACACAAGAGTGATACAATCATTTTTAAATTGATTTGTAAATAGTGGTAAATGGTTATTCCAACATCAAAATAACATCTCTTTATCTTAATGACAAAAAAATTCAGAAATTTGTTAAACAGAAAATCTTTTTTGAGAATTTATAATATGAAACAAAATTGACATATCTTTGTTATTTTCTTTCCATTTTTATTGACCTCGTTTTCCTTACACCTATAACATTGATAGATTGGTCTTAGCTAAAGAAAAGGTTCTCTAGGATGAAAATAATGAGTCTGTAATGTTTTTTATTTTGGAAGATAATATAAAGAAACAAAATATTTTCCAAAAAAGGGAACATAAGGGTATCCATTTTATCCAAGAGGGGATGTATGTGCATAAACAATATCAAATATTTCCACCATATAAGGTCACATTAATGAGAAACTATCTTTAAAGTCAACATTAATTCTAATGTAGGATACTATAGAATTAGAATAGTTTCTTATTATTAGAATAATTAATTTTTGGATAGAATTAATACCCTTATTTCATAGTACATGTCCCCAAAAGGTAAACCCTTTATAACCTTAACCATGGAAAAAAATCCACCCCTTTGGTACACCCCATTTAACCATAACAATGAAATCAATATTTTACACATTTTATTATTTAGTTTATATAAAAATTACGTTGAACCTATAAAAATATAATATTTATGTATATTCAAAACATGGAATAAATTTTTCCATATTAATTTTCAATATTTTATAGTTGTTAATTTTAATTAACCCAAAAAATATAATGAAAACCTATCTTTAGAGAAACTCATTTTTAAGAATAAAACCGAATTTACATTTAATAAATGTCTTGTAAAAAATTAAAAATGAATGTAAAAAAATTTATTGAATATTTAAAAAATAAATTTCAATAATACGATTAATCAAAAATAAATAATTTAATTTATTTATTTTAGATAACATTTCTAACATAAAAAAATATCTTTAAAAATTGATTTTAAAGCCTAAATATGAACTTATACCAAAATCAATTAGTATAAGGATTCCCATCTAATGAAATATATTATTTTTATTTTAAGGGATATAATTTTAAGTGATTATAATTATCACAACATAAGAGGATTATTCAATTAAATTATTTAAAAATAAATTTGAGTTTTAATAATATCTATATCTTTTACTATTAACAAAAAATATTTTTCCCTAGAATAATCGTAAAAATTAATCCGAGGATATTATTGACACGATTACTGAAGAAGTGATATAAATCACAAGTAATATAATATTACTACAATTTTATAAATTAACTAAAATCCCATGCACAATATATAATAAAAATTATTTTTAATGAAAAAAAATATTAAATAATAATATGTCTTTGGTGAATTTTTTTACTAATTTATTATTCATTAACAAACACAATTCAATTATATAAAAATATTTAATCAATATCATAATGTTTCTATTATGTTTTTTTACCCTTACAATTACATGAAAATGGATAATATATTAATATTTAAGGGTTTATTTAGACTCTAGGATGTATATAATGAAATATATCAAATAAATCATGTTTAATTCAAAATAAATACATATATAATCATGGAGTTTTACAGAAAGAAAAGTGTTTCATAAAATAAAACTTAAATAATCATCATACCAATCCATACACATATTAATATTGTATGGTAACATAATAACATCTCCCTAGTGAAGCATAGAAGGGATTAAAGGATGTTAAAATATATTAAAAATATATTTAGGGAAGTATTGTATAATTTCAACAAAATTATGGGGAAATAATTTGTTATTAGTGTCATTAAAAAATAATAATTCACAAAAATTTGGGAAAAGATAAATATTAAAAAAAAAGGAATATTGTAAATAAATATTCAAATATTTTAATGGTGTTAACAACAAGAAAACCAATTTATGTGGTGAAGGATGAAAAATGATAAATTTCACAATTTTTAGAAAAAGTCTTAAATAAGATGTTCAAAAAACAAGGTAATAAATAATTTACAAAAAATTAATGTAAATTAATATATATTTCAAATATTATATAAATAATAATTTCACCACAATAATTAGTATAGTTAAAAACATAATAAAAACATACACATTGATGAAAAATATTTCCGACCAAAAATAAAATATGTCTAATTTTTTTTATTATTATTATAATGATAAAATAATGTACCAGAGTGGAAAATTTTTAAATATTAAAAAATTCAAGGAATATTTAAAAGGAATAATATTTAGTTTGTTTTATTGATAATAATATTATATTTTTTATCCGTGGAATTTTGAAATAAATATTACAGAAAAAATGATATTTTAACAAAACCCCTTAAATCATGTATTTTATTACTTCATACATGTCAATACTAAATTATAACATATCTTTAAATATTTAAAAATATTTCACAACCATATTATTATATAAAATTTTATGTATTACTCTATTATGACATCAAATTTCAATTTTATAAAAAATTAATAATTATCATTATCATTCAAGAGAAAACTGGTCGGCTTTCCACGCATGATCTGGTTTTATTTTTCTAGTCCATACAACATGGTCAGGGATTCATCATAAAATTAATCATAATCGAGAAATAATTATCATAATAAAAATTTATATAAAATATTATTACTATTCATACAATTAAGTAATGAAAAACTAATTACATCACTTCATGGGGTCGATGGACAATTGATACGCACATGAGATGTCTCTATATTTTGATGTATAAAATGAAAGAAATGTATATAATAATTCAATTTTACAAAAAAAATAATTATATCATAAATAAAATTTCTATTCATTAAACATATCTATATGGCCAATATTTAAAGGGCAAATGAAATGGGAATGACATCACTCTATGAAGGTGGTAGTCCACACCTACAAATGAGAGAGATTATAATTTTCTATGAATGGGAATGATATAGAGATTTGATATAACATAAACCAAAAAAAATTATATTAGATTATATATATATATTCCATTATCTTAATGTGGTTATATAAATTTATGTGTAGGATTATGGAAAAATTAATAATTAAAAAAATTTCTAAGAACATATACATCATTACTGGTTTCCTCCGTTGGAAAGAACCTTAATGATTATTGGATGTGACTTTTTTAAATACCATGAACACAATATCATGTATAAGCGTTTTGGGATAGTATTTATCAAGATAATAGCTAGTATAAATGTATCATGTTGTGTAGGTATGAGTGGAGAGGATGTCCCTTTTATATGTGATGAGAGTCGAACTCTTGAAGATAAATAAAAACCATTAATATAATATAAAGTCATATTAATCTATAAATGTAAGAAAAGATTGATTTTTTTAACAAAAGATAAGGATGTGTTAAAATAAAATTAATAATTAAAAATTATTCATGTTTTTTTATGATAACCATTATCTCATTAGATTAACCCCTCATTGCAGCAATGAATTTTCACATTAATTATTATTCATATTTTACAAAAATGAAATTGAATTAAAAAATTTCGAAATTTATTTTCCAAATATTTTATCTTTTATAATATTTAGTTTTTATATGTTGGATAAATTTATTTTTAAATATGGTTATAAAAATAAAGAAAATTTGGTCATAGAAAAATTTATTTTAATCATAAAATGTAATCTATTCTTATTTTATGCATATTAAAAACTGTTATATTTCAAATATTTTATATGATATATTTTATACACATTTCACTGAAATTATTTATCAAAAGTCACATTTTATAATTTTTAATAAAATAAAAAATTATATATATAAAAATATTTTTCATAAAAACTTCTTTTTTGAATTAAAATGTTTTCATTTTATTTTCTAAAGAATTGGTAAATAATAAATTATTTTTATTCATGTGTAAAAAATATTTTTAAATAATTAAGTGGTATTTATTCATAAAATCCAAAAAAAATTCTAGGCGTTAAGATAATAACTTAATAATAATATTTAATAATAATATTTTTATCCAAATAAAATACATGTTTCCTATAAAGAAATTATAAAAGAAAACAAAATTATTAAAAAATTATATTAAATTTTTTTACAATGTTATAAAATAATCACAGGAAACTAATATATGAATGAATAAGTTCAATTGGTCTTGAAGACTAAATATCCACTCTTCCACATTAATATTTTACCATCATCACCCTTTTGACCGTTTACCATACTACCTCTCCCGACAATATAAATTGAATATGGTATAATACCGTATTCTGATTCACAATATTACATTTAAAACTTTGGCCTAGATTTTCAGAACTAATGTTATGTAATTAAATACATTCATTATCTCTAAAGTGGAATAAATGAGTTATTTATCTATTTTAGATGAAGATTATAATTTTCATTTCTCCTTATGTGATGATATTTATATATTTATAATTTTTAACATGAAAATTTTTTCACTTTAAAATAAATACATTATAGTATTTAGAAAATTTGCATAAGCATAAGATATTATTCTTAATCCCATCCACATAATGAGTAAATATTAAATTATTATTATTTTTTTAATTCATAACTAATCAAGTAAATTTAATTAATAGTTAATTTTCATTTCAAAAATCACTTCTTCTCTATCATGGAAATTTTTATTCATCAGGATTTTAATATCAGTCGACATATGTTGAAAAAAACCACTATAAAAATCATTTGAAGTCGTACCATATAACACTTCAGACCCACATTATCAAAAATAATTTCCCGCTAAATTGATATAAATATTTCTTTAACATTCTCAGTATAGGCCATTTTTCTAGGATAAAATATCCAAAAATCATCAACTATATTGAATTATAATTCCATTTATCCATAATTATTTTATGAATATATGATTCAATTTATTGTGGAAAAACCATAGAATCATATTTAATTCTAGGTGAATATATTCTCATATTATCATAATTATGAAAAAAAATTCATATTCTCTTCATGATAAAGGATTTTTTTCAGGATGAAAAAATTTATTGAAAATATATCACATGAAAAAAATTACCCCATAAACCTAGATCCACTATAGAAATATCAGGGTTTTCCAAAATTTTAAAATAATTTTACTAGAAATGTTTCACCTCGGTTTTTTAAGAATTGTAAATATTTACAGATTAATATATTTCATAGATGAAAGAGAGGGTTTATTATTACCATTACTTGGTCCTAAAAGACTAGATTATTAATACTAATGTTTTTTGGTTCAATAAATAATATTTACAATTAACCATATTAGATAATAATTTAGTCTAATACTCTTCAGAAGTCTTTTTTTACACATCCATATCCACCATAATTTTATCATATTAAATATTAATATTTTTTAACTCCAATTCATATTTATGATATTTAGATTGATTTTATCTAATATAATCTTCCTTCAACATGAGTTTCTCTCTAAAATTATTCATAATTATACAATCTATTATATGTTTTATTTTTATGTTTCTAATTTAATTAATATATTAATAATCAATTTTATGAATTTAATCACATGATTTGTCATTCTATTCCTCATTATTCTTTATGATCGTCATTACATTCATGAGTTCTATATTCCACCCAAAGTATTCCTACAAATAATATTTTACAATTTATTCATCTTGTCTGTTATATCTCCCCTACCTATAATTCTTAATGATTCAATATGTTTTTTCAACATGGTCCATTATTCATTTATAATTTATCATCCTTTACATCAAATAGTCATATAGAAGGGGTAAATTATTTTATTCTTCAAATAATATATTCAATAATCTTCAATTGAGAATATTTAACATATTATTTCATAATTTTGATGTTTATTTTATATATTTATCTATCTCTTCTCTGGAGTCTTATCATCCTGGGAATTATATTCACTCATTTTCTTCATTATAGAATTATTAGAAAAGTTTCATATATACAAATGGTTAAGACATTTCAGCATGATTTTACCTAAATATTTTTACATTACATTTCAGGAAAACTTTTTGATATTTTACAAGACTATTCTATGTTTAAAATCGTCTCCATTATAATATCCATTTTTTATTGGATTATCCATATTTTATTTTAATCTTAATTTAATCTCTTCAATTAATCATAAATGTTGGTGGATATATCATAACACATTCAAAGATAGTGTAAATAATTTCATCAATAATCATATCATCAGATTCTTCAAGTGATTATACTTCAGTTAGAATCAATTTCATGATTTTCAACACCACCTTTTAAAATATTGTACAGTATTAACATCTATCACTATATCGACAGATTAAAGTTACAATATCATTTTGATTATTTAAATAGTTATTAAAATTTTCATTTCTTTCTAGCTTCGTATAATAAAATTTTCTATTCTAACTGAATATGATTCATTATTTTACATTAATATTTATGTAAATGTGGATTTCAATAATTTCCAAATTTACATTTTAGTTTTCATCCAAATCAATTTGGTTTATAAATTTTTATATAAGGAAATAATAATGGAATTTCTTTCTTTCCCCTTAGTCTCTATGTTTCTCATTTAAGTAGAAGACAGTTTGTAATTTCGGTAAACTTATGGGAACACTACTATAACTACAACAACAGCTTCAATTCCAAGTGATTAAAGAAAATAAAAAAAATTATTCTAAAAAAATATAATTTATTCCATATATTTTCATCATAAATATTATATTAAAGGAATTGATATTTTCAATCCTAAAGAATAGGGACTTAATGTGGTGGAAATTCACTTAGATACCAATTAAAATATCCAACAAGGAAATTCACCGATTAGATAGTGGAAAATAAGTGGCAGTTATATTTGAATATTTCATTAAATAAGAAAGAGTCTATTACTATTTTGAATGCATGTTCCTATTATATAAAATTCTAATATTTACTTATAAAAATTACCTAACTAAGAATCATAATGCACTTAACATTTTTATATAGTTCACACACTACGAGGATACAAAATATTTATTCTGTTCAACTCAAATTGTGTCATTGATTCTTCAACTAATTATTATAAGAAAATATAATATGAAGTGTTAGGGATACTTTTAAACCTATTTTAAATGAAACCAAGTCTCATTTACATAGAAGACCCATGTTAATAAATTAATTAAAAATAATGAAAATGGTGTCTTGATAGTATATTTTATCCACAACTCTAGAGGATATTATCATTGAGACTTTAATTTTATAACAATAATTTTCTCATAAAGTTTTCAATTAGATTGTGATATTCTATTCAAAAATTGGTTCATATTCAATTATTATTATATTTTGAGATACTAAGATGATGGAAATTACTTTTGAGCATTAGGATTTGGATACTAATCTTTAATCTCTTCTTTGTTTATAACTCCTTTCTCTATCATCAATATCACATCACGTTGATCATTATATAAAATCATCGAAATAACATAATTATATAGAAATAAATTCAATCTCATTACACTCAAAAAATCATTTAATATAATCCAAAAACATGATACTCTATGATTTTATCACATGGCTAACTAAAATTACAACTCTATATGATTTAAAAATATTCTTCCTTCCCTTAAATAAAAATCTAAAATCATTTTCCAATTGTACAATTTTTATTTCATGTATTATTAATGGAAAATAATTAAATATTCTTCCCTAGGCTCAAATAATAAATATAATAATTAGTAAAATTTTGAAATTTTTACTTTCAATAATCACGTTATCTTATTCAAAATTTACCTATTTTTACACATCTTATCCCAAAACATGACAAGAATAATTAAATGAATACTTATAAAATAATGAAATAATATTCTTGAGCCTCCATACATCAAAAAATAATCTTGAATCTCAATAATATCAAATTCTAGTTATTATTTGAACCCTAAATCATTATAACATCACACATTAAAATCATATATTTTATCATTGTATAATCACAGGAAAATTTTCTTCTGGAATTCTTTTCATAGTTATTACATGGGAAGCATGTGAACTACAAAAATAATTTGTTAAAAGATCACCATTTTCAAAATATATAAAAAACATGCTTCTCATTTTAGAGGTGTTATTTTGATATTTAAAGATTTATTAATGTATCATTTGATTTAATATCCTCCATATATTTATATTCTATAAGATAGATCTTATACCAATAAATATTTTAAATGTCAAAATGTACTGAACAATCACATTAGGGACATCCCAAGAATTATCGTTACTTATATATGAAATAGTTTCTCATGGAATTTCTTTTTTATAGTGTAATGAAATTCCCTTTTCAATAAAGGATTCAATTCGGTGTTTTACTATGATAATGAATCAGAGTAATTTATAATTCATCGGAGATATATGCCCAGTAGTAATGAAATGCACTCAGTGATGTCTTTGGGTGCATATAGTAAAAGAAATATATTTAAGAATTATTAAATTTTAACAGTCCCTATAGCTTTCTAACTTCATTAAACAACCAAAAGTAACCATTAAACGGATTATAATCTCCACAAAATATATCAAACAATTTAACATTTTTTAATCATGGCTAAAAAAATTAGTATAATAACAATAGTTATAATATCTCTAATGGTAAATCATTCCCCATTAAAATGAGACATGTTTCATGAAAAATACAATAGAATCATTCATAATAAATATTGAAATAATAATGTTAATAGTAGAATTAGAAAAAATAAATAAATAAATTTAAAATATTATTGAATATATATAACACTATTTTGATATTATTGACAAAGAAGATGGAAAACAATTTATCATATTTATGAACAATTATGATGATTTTGGAAATTTTAAAAACTCACACTCCAGTAACCCATAATCAATTTTTTAATTTATTAAAGTTGTAAAATATACAGAGGACAGAAACATGATTTATTAATTATATTATTTTTATTGAGATATTAGATATATTCATAAGTTTGATATTAAATTTTGAAAATTAGACATCTCATAAAAAAATCATGGATCTATAAAGGCCATTTAAAGATATAATTATCATATAATTTGGGAACCAAATCGAAGTGGAAGGTGATATTAAATCCTCAATATAGAAAAAATTATAATTGACTCTATCATTATTAAATAAGACATTTACAATATAAAAAATTGGTTAATTTATTCATAGCCCAATTAACCAATCAATTGTGCTTCAAAATTATTCTATATAAAATATAAACATAAAAATAACATAGTTGTTCCTAATTAAAAGCGCAATGAAGGGAAAAAATAATTTTATATGCCATGATATTTTTGTTATGGCCTCATGCTATGAAATCATGATCCTTAGCAGTAATTAATTTTTAAGAGACATTTCAATAAATGTCTTGGTATAATAAAACAGGTATCTAATTTCCCCAACAATTTCTCTAATTTGGATAATTGATGAAATGAATGAAATTATTTAAATTATCCTAACATGTATATTATAAATTTCAATTTCAGTCTTCATGTATCCAATCAATATTATATTTCAAACTCAATATGACATACAAATAAAAAAAATAATTGATTTAGTCATGATTATGGAACATCAATATTTTCAGTGAAAATGAAATACCATATTAAAGAATCTTATATCAACAAACATCATAACCTAAAATGGTAAACAATTATTTTAAAAAAAATAACTGAAATTATTCTAATTATATTCATGTTACTATATTTTTTGACATTAAATAAAAATTCATTTGATGAATATTGGAGAGTCATAGAGAACAATATCAAATGATTTTCATTATCATAATATATGGTTTAATAAAAAATTCATTAAAGTATGGTACATGTCAAAAAAACACATTAAAATTATATTATTAAAACAAAAAAATGTCAGGTGAATATTATAGAGGGATTTGGAATAATAAATGTAATAATAAAATACAATAATTATTTTATATTTTCTTTAAAAAATTCATTTCCAAAATGAATTTAAAATAATGTTAAAATACAATTCCTCTTTATTTTTAAAAAAATAGATATTTATTAAATAATAGAATATATTTTATTTGAAACAATATAAATACCTATAGAGGAATCAAATCATAGAATAATGGTCACATATATTAGACAATATGTTTGAAATGTATATTTTTAAAGGAAAATTGATTTTAAATATTTATAAAAAATATGATGAGAAGTCTATATAAAATAGAAATTCCAGTTAATAATTTTTTTTAACAAATGTAAACATTAGTAGTAAATCCCAATTATAAGATATTTATATTAGATAAAAAATTAATAAAAAAAATTTGAGTTTGGATATGAAAGAGAAATATTTCATTTAAAAAATTAAAGAAATTCTCTTTTGTTTGTAAACAATCATACTAAATGTGTGTAAAAATGTGATGATTTTTTTTAATAATAAAATATAAAAACTAGTAATAATATTGAATGATGTATCTATAAATTTTTTATGAATAAATAACATATAATTATTCTAGAAATTAATTAATAATAAAAAATTGATATTAATAATGAGATTGTAAAATAAACTATTATGACATTAATTACTTTTGAATCACAATCTTTTTTAAGGGAAATTATAAATTGAAACCTTAAATTACATAAATAAAGATGAATATAAAATGTAATATATAAAATGGGTTGTATATACATTATAAAAAGGAAACCAGATATATAATATACATAATGTCTCATTGGAGAGGAATTGAGATGAGAAACCCCTTTCAAGAAATCTGCTTGATTAGATGTATAACATAAAAATGAATTATCAATTTTTGTATTTATAATACATAATTATGAATGTTTTTCTTATATAATTCATTATTTTTTGATAATAATATCTTATCTGTGAATTTAATAATTTTTTCTTACATTGACCACTTATAGTTGTTAAATCAAATAAAAAAATTAAAACTGGATATTGAAATTAGATAATGAGTTAGAAAATAATTAATTCATCCCATTATTGTTAATAATTAAATGAAAATAATTTTATTCAGTATATACAGTATAACATTCTTCTATGAAAAGTTAGTAGTGAGAAACTGAATAACATCACTACATGTATATAATAGTCTATATATAAACACGAGTGATGTTATAGTTTCCAAATAGATGATATGGTAAAATGTATTTTATAGATTACATATAAAGAAAAATTATCAATTTATAAAATATATATTCATTTATTACATATTTATGACTATATAAGTAATTTGGTAATGAAATATTAATTAAATTGCTACATGGTACTAATGAATAAGCAATGTTTTCATTTTCCATGGGATGTAAATGATATATAAAATTAAATTAAAATTAATATTTTATCATATAAATATAGAAAATTTATAAAGACAATTATTGATGATTTATAATATAATATTTGAAGGAGTTTTAAAAAGAAACTAATTTTAGTGACATTGGAAAGAACATACAGATATTTTTGTAAGAAACCTCATTTCATTTACACCTGAAGCCTTGTTGAATTATTTTTTTGAGAAACAAATTTAAGGATAGAAAATATAATGATGAGAAGTGATTTGGATTTTTCATGGTCATTATATTTGGCTAAACTTTTTTCGAAATATATGATCGGAGAAGACCATTTATATGTGATGTCGGTGGAAAATATTAAAATACATGAAAAAGTATTATATATTATATGTTATACTCTTCTCAAGTGTCTCAAAATTATAATATCATCAAATATATATATATATACATATTATTTAAATAAAAAAATAAAAATAAATTTATGATTTTTTTCACAGTATCATGAAGCATTAACACTTTTCATCCAATTTTATCCTTAACCCAGGTCATAAATTTATACCACAGTTACTATTAATTATGATTACAAATAGTGTAATGAAAATTATCTTATCATAGTTATTATTATTAATATTTTGGAATTAATTTTTCTATATTCAACTATTTTATGTGGATGAAATTTTATTTCATATAATTTCACATAACATAATAAAAAACTATTTTTTAAAAAAGAATTGGTCTAAACCATAAAGTATATTTTACAAAAAAAATTATGCATAATGTTGATTCAAATTGAAATAATAGAATTATTTAAATTATTTTATAAAATCTATTCATTATAACATAACCAAAATAAATTTATTCTATATCAATGGTTAAATAATAATAATCAAAAAATAATTTGTATAAAAATAAAAATATTACATTGATTTCGAAATGACAAGACAATAAACGTCTAATTTTGAAATAATTTTATAAAATTAAATAAATTACTTCTTTATATTAGATTTCATTTAATTATATTTTATAAAAATTAATTTTATATTTATATAATGATCATTAGATAAAAAAGAATGTATTTGTAATCAATTTTATATTCATTATTAACAAAGTAATTATTAATTTAATAATAATCCAAAAAATATTCATTTTTTTATAATATTATATAGAAAATTTATGTTCAATTTATTAGATAAAGAAAAAAATGTAATATAAAAATTTCTAATATTTGGTCACAAAATATCGAAAAATATTTTTCCAAATAATGATTTTTTAATTATAAAAGAAGTTTACTGACATTTAATTTATAGTAAAAACAAATAGATTATTTCCAATTCTTTGGAATGAATATACAATAATAAAACATAAAAAAAATATTTTATCAATGGTGATTAATTTAATGATATCATGATAAAAATATTTTGTGCAATTGAAAACTTATTTTCTAAAAAGTAACTCTTTTTCCCAAGGAATGATTTTATAATCATTTCAAAAAAGAGGTAAAAACAACAAATAATAATTGATTTCTTTAAAAAACATATATAATAAATTTTTTCTAAATTGAATACTATAAAAAAGATGAATCTATATATTGGACTAAAATAAAAATTACATATCATAACCTATTTTATAGAAAACATTACCTCATTAACATGTTTCAGATCAATTAAAAATATTTTTTAATTTTTTAACTATATATATTTATAATGTCATGACGTTTACCTTCAATTTTACAGAATCTATTTTTTAATTTCGTAAATATTTTTTTATTTCACAACGTGTTAAATACATTATTTATGTAAATGAAGTCACATAATAATATCATGGGGTATTACATTCTCTTCCATCACCACTAAAAATAAATTCCATCATTAAAATTTTATTTTTCTCTCCCATTAATAAATCTTTAATTACATAAGTATAATACTATATTCTTCATAAGTAATTTATATGTTAGAATATGTAATTAAATAACTAAAAACCCTTATTTAATTAAATATAAGATTTTTATTTATAAACGACATTCCAAAGTCATACCTTGAGGATGTGAGTTATTTCCTAAAATATGTGTTGATATGTTCATTAAAGTTTATATTGAGTTTGAGGAATTATTTTTGTATGGGTAATAGAATATTATATAATATGTCTACTTGATAAAAATTATTTTTCAACTGTATTTAAATAATTTTTCAATCCTTAAATCATCACATATTCTAAATAATGAATAACAAACGTGAATTTTCATTCTTTAAAAATGAAAATAAACAGTTCATGTATCATACGACTCATATTAGATAGAAAATTTATTCTTTATATTCATTCCCACGAAAATTAAAAACAAGATTATGGTAAAAACAACATCCTATGATATGTTTTCTTTATAGTCCATTGTTATAAAAATACCAATAATTAATAATTGGTTATTTTATTCCTTATTAATAAATCAAATAATATTAAATTATTATTAAAAACCAAAATATAGGATTTTTTCAACATCACTAATACATATAACAAAAATATTTTTAACAACTTAAAAAAATATTCATCTTACAAGATACTAAAAATATTATTCTCATTGTAATAAGATTCTCATTGGGAATCATAATTGATTAATCCAATATTATATTCTCAAGGGATGATTCATATTCATGAGAAAAATATAAATGTGTGTATAGATAAATAATAAAATAATGTATGAGTGTAAAATTAATGTACATGTGATCACTACATAAGGGTATTCAATATAAGTTGTATTAATTTCATAAGATTTTTAATATTCCTTTATCTTATTCCATGGTAAATTCCCTTGATTATTAGTAAATAAGATTGAATAATTGCATGCATTATTTAATTTGATACAATTATTATTAGTTATTTCTTTCTTTCCATTTAATTCATATTCCTAGTTGACATTATCACTAAAACTATTAAACACTCATAATTCTATTAAAAAAATTCCTTTTTTTATTTCTGAAATTATCACATGTTTGTAGTTCCATTCTTCTTTTATTATACTTTATCACTTCTTTTTTCCTTCATGATTAGTTTTTCTTTTAATCTATTAATTTTATAGTGAATATATATTACTTGTAACATTATTTTTATATATTGATTTATGGGGATACATTATCATTATATGACAAAAATGTAATAGATATATGTTCAATTAAGAGGAGTAACTTTCTTCCATAAATAAAACTATATATATATATATATCATAATGGAAATAAAATATATAGTGTATTGAATGAATATTAAATCAAATAATGTTTACTTCATAATTAATAACACATTACTATACGTTTTTTTATGAAATATGGAAATTTTTCCTATATTAGTTTATTTCTATTGAGGAAAATGTTTCATAATAAAATAAACATATATACATTCTATTCCCTTACTCCTAAATTTATGTTCACTTTAATGTTACAAATCTATTATACCTATTGTTCCTTATATCCTTTTAAATAATATACCTCCAAAATAAAATTTTATTTTTCATTACTTCTCTAAAAATAAATATATTTTCAATTGTCATTATGTATTAAAAAACACTATATTAATTGTTATATTAATGGGTTAAGGCTTCAACTTCATGAATTATTTAATCAAAATTACATAATGATGAGAATAGATATTTTTCTCAATTAATATAACTTTATTTTACATAACATAAAAACATTAATAAAATAGTTATAATATTTTCTGTCACATCACTAGTAATATTGAAAAAAAATTGGTGGTAAATTTCAACATTAATTTTGGTTGTTGATATGATTTCAATTATATCATATAGGATCCATATCTATATAATGGAATACATATTATGAGGTTATAAAATAATTAATATTAATCCATAACATAATAATCAAAAATATTTACTGATCATTATATAGATTTATACTACTATTCATTCATGTTGTGTTTTCCTAAAGTATATATCCCAAGAGTCCATATAAACATACTTCGACACAGACTGTACCAATAAAAAATCATGTAACCCATATCCATTGTTTACGTTATTAAATTTTTGTATGATATTTTGTATCAAATCCTATAGGATAAATTAGTATATTAGTGTTAAATGTTGAGATGCAATCATGTTTTCCATATTATATTGTAAAAATAAAATAGAGCATAAAAAATTCCTTTCATCATAAAGATAATTCAATGATACCATAATCATATCTATGGAATTTTGTAACATATTAATGTGTGTGATCAGATACTCAATAAATGATATGTCATAATGGAATATATCATGAGTATATAATGCATCTATAATATGGTAGATTAAAAAATAACATCACATGTTATTCAATATATAACATAAGCTTCCAAATGTATCTATAGAATATATCCAAAATCAAATCAAATTCTTAATATTAACTAAAATTATATTTAATTTATTGAATAATGTATTACATTATAGTATTTTCATAATGGTATCCTTTAATGAAAACATGAACCATAATGTTAAGGACCAGTAATAATATATTTCAATGAATATGTAGGCATACATGAAATAGTCATCAAAATTGGGAATATTTTTATTGCATCAATTATATTAGGAATCATATGGATATCCATAACAAGGTCCCAAACATCACATACATATTTAAAATACATTCTTTATTTTTTTAACCAATATCATAGAATATTAATAATATTCCCTATTAATTATTAAATTTTAGAATGGAATGAAAAATAAAAACACTATTACTTCCATATAAAATGAAAAAAAAATCATAATAATATTAATTAAACTAACACCGTAATTTGTGATGGTTGATGGATAAGTATGTATAAATTTAGTATAAATAGGTCTAAATATACCAATTTTAGTAATGTTATGGTCAGAAATGAGAAAAAATTTATATGTAATGATATAGACTGATCGATTACAAAATCCCAATAAATTGATTGATCACAAAATAACAAATAATAATAAAATAAGAAATAGATTGTATAGGGAAAAAATTCATTAGAAATGATGGTTTAAAATAATTGGAAATCATTTGATAATTTAATTGAGAATTAGATGCAAGAAATTACAATTAGTTCACTCTAATGTTTTAGTATATTTATTGTAAAAATGACAATATAAATCATTTAAAAATTACCAATCACCTCTTAAAAAATAATGAAATATTAATTTCATATATATATTATAAATATTTTAAAAAATGTAGAATTATTTTAATTTTAAAACCATATAACTTATAGAGGAATCAAAAACGTAAAAAGTTTATGGAGTTTTGAAAATTCATTTTACATTTTATGAATTTAAAAATTATTTTACACTTTTAATCAAATATTAAAAACAAAATTAGCATAAATAATTAAAAATAATTCTTTTTTACATTTTAAAGAATTATATAATAGAGAATGTATTGAATTATGAATCATATAAATGTAGATTAAAACATACAATAAAGACATTTGAGAATATCGATATATAAGTTATTTATTCTAGACAATAAAATGAAACTATTGATAATTTAGATTAAAAAATAATGTTATTATTTTAATTTAAAAAACTTGAAAACATAGAAGAAAAAAATGAAAACACAAATAACCAAAGAATATTTAATAATATTACTTTTAAGAATGTAATAACATATTATTTATACAAAGTAAATTTAAGCATGAATAATTCTGAATAAAAGTGTGATTGAAAAATAAACATTTACTGGATTAAAAAATGGTGATTAAGAAATACATGAAAGAGAATAGAGGAATTCAAAAATTAACAACAATAAATAAATTGGATATCATGATATAAATGTTCAAAATGGTAAGAATTTCTAAATATGAAATAAATTGGGTGTATAATTTAAAATAACTATATTGGTGTGTAATTGAGATGGAAAAAAATTACCAAAGATTTATTCTTGCTATGACATATTATGTACTACTGAATTATTAAGTTATATTTATTAAATACATTATTTAGAAAATATTAATGAACAAATTTTAGAGTTTAGTTCTTTTTTAGATTATATAAAATACATTCATTTAATAGTTCTAGCGTACATAGAACACTTATGTTATTTAGAACAATTAATCACGAACTACTTTGGGATATTAAATATGGATAAAGGATTTATGTAATATGTAGAAAATATAATTTTTTATTAAACTATTGAATATTAATTGTATTAATTTTATATTAATTTTATTCATTTATATACTGTGGTAATATGCTAATAGTTCACTTCACTTCATAGAGTTGAGAATTCATATTTACACACAACTAACACTATTTTTGTCCAATTGATGGTAGATTAAAAAGGTATGTGAAATTCATATATAGAAAAGAATAATTATTTAAAAATATCATAAATTTTTTGAATTTCTATATTTATAATCATCCAGGAAGGGGGTTAATTTTTTTAAATTATATAGAGATGATAGTTCAAACGTACTAGGGAGAAATGTCTTCATTTTCCATAGTATTTAAATTAGAGGGAAATCATAATAACATAAAAAACATCTAAATATGGTAAATATAATTACTTTTTTAATGTTATTATGGATATTAATAATATTTCGGAGGTTTTAAAATATTGGAATGGGAGAAGTCCCCATAATAGCATTACCTTATTATTTTGTAATCTTGGTTGATTTAAAAATCATGAGTTTTTTATGTTGAATTTTTATAAGAAAAAACACTTGGTATAGAAAAATAATTTTCATATGTTCTACAATCAAGGCAAGGTATTGATAAGTTGGTCTGGAAGTGTGTAGAATATAGAAGAAGAGGTGATATTTTATATTTATGGTGAGTGGTGAACTTATATATACAAAAACATTATGAGAATATATATGTTTTACTCTAGTAATATGGATCAAATTTGTTATAAAATAGTGTATAATGGATTTGTGGTATAAATAAAACAAAATAATGAGATTTTGGAATGTTTTTTTGTTATCGTAATGATTTATCACATAATTTTAACCCTATTGAACCAATTTTAACATTAACCGATGTAATAAATTTGAATAACTGTTTATATTCATTATAAAACATATGTTGAAATAATTTTATAATATTAATTTTTTTATTAAATATATAGAATTAATAATATTTGTATCAATTGCTATAATTTTGATAATTTTAAATTTTTATTAGTTCGCAAAACATAAAAAATATATTTATTAGAAATATATTTTTTAATGAATAAAAAAATTTATACCACAATTATAAATATTATATAATCCAAAACAATTAATTGGATAATGTTAAATAAAAAAGAAAATTAATTTTTTAATAAAGCACTTAAACCAAAAATATCTATTTAAATAATTGATTACGTTTATTGAACCCAAAATCATATTTAATTGAATAAATACATTACTATGATTTTTTCAAATGGTAAATATAGATTTATATGTTTTAAATTCTATTTAATATAATAATGTTAATTATTATATATTTATTTTTTCAATATTTTTTTAAAAAAATATTTAATGTTACTCATATATCATATTAACGTCATAAATAGATTGTATTTTTTAAATTGGTATTTTTCAATATTTATACAATATTATCTATTTTATAATAATACAAATAAATATAATTTATGTAATTTTAAAATGGTGATATAAACAATTAAATGCAATTTATCTAATATAATTTCAAATATTTCTATATAATAATACTAAATATTGTGCACTACACATGTAGAAAACATCTAATGAAGTTTTTTTTCAAAGAATTAAAATAGTTTACTCTCATTCCCAGACCAAAAAAACTATTATGTGATAGTTAATATCATTTATATGATATAATATCAATAGATTGTATCAATATAATTAATAAATTTTAGATAATTTTATATATTAAGAAAAAAACATTTCTCCATAATAATAGATTTATGAAAACAAATTATTTTTCCTTTTAAAATGATTTTATCATTATTTTAGAATAAATTATTAATAAAAGTTTGAAGGATTATTTAATATTTTTTATCAATACACATTACATTTTAAGTAAATTAAATAATCTATCGGAAATAAATTTACATTTTAAATGAAAAAATTCTAGCTGAAATTATTAAATAGAAAAATGACCTTCCTAAATTTTTTTATTTTTCATTTTTAAATGAGTTTTTGTTTATTTATTGAAACAATATATTTTAATAATGTATTCATTTGTACAACTTATTTTAAAATATATTTTTTTATCAAATTGATTCATTGTTTTGTATATGACATGATACTCAATAAAATATTTATTTAAGTAAAAATTAAGCTAATATCTTTGGGTAATAAAAAATACATTTTAAATCTATTGAAGTATCTCCTCATAAATAATATTCTTATAAAGGTGTAATATTTTGTTCATATAGGTAAAATTAAAAAAAATTATTTTTTAAATGATACTATAACAGAAACATTTGGGGTTCCCTTTTATATATTATTTAAGTGAACTCAAAAAATTATATAAAATTTCTTTAATAAATTATAGAGAAATATATTCAGATTGATATAATATCATTATGTATATGGTTTATGAATATTACTAGAAGAAAATTAATGGATGTTTAGTTTCATATAAAACTATCAGATTGGTTAAATTAGTTATAAGGGGAATTGAAATTGAGAGAGGACATGTAGAATATAATCTAGGACGACTTGAGAGTAAAATGTATGGGTATTTTAGGGATATGTTTCAGAAAAAAATTCATAATATGTAACTAAATTCATTTTTCTACAAGATATTGTAATGAAACCATTACCATTAGTCCAACCTACTATGGAATATCTTTAGCCTCATGTATAGTAAACATAACAATCATAATTAAAAAATTTGAATACATTATTCAAATCTATTTACAATTATAAACATTATTTTGATATATTATTATAATGTTATTATTAATTACTATATATTTTTGTCATTTTATATTAGTGATTTTTATTATTTAAAATACTGTTTATAATTTCAATGTTTTTGTTATTATTTGATATTATGTTCATCATTCATAGATATATATAGTATCATGATTAAACATGGATAACCAGTTATTCTTGAAATAGAGTTAGGCTTAACACTACCAAAATGACATTCTTGATCCCTTCAGGTTGAATAATATAATTAAGGCATAAAAAACAATCAAATAGAATGAATTCTACTAAAAAATCCACACAATAAAAATTAAGTTTATAATATTTTTAAAATTATATTATTCCACTATAATAAATAATGGAAAGATATCAGAAAAATGTAAATTAAATAACCCATCGAGAAATATTACTCCAATATATAACAAAAACCAATCAAAATATAACAAGCAATATCTCATCATAATAGGTGGAACACATACAACACATGTTACATCCAATCCCCATGGTCTCAATATTATGAACAACCAACATCACCCTTTAGTCCATTCCCTTTTCATGGACATGGAAATACTGAGTCAACACTCGTAAAAAGAGAATATATGGTTTGAGAAATAGTAACCTTGGAAATACCAACCAGCGATTTCATAAAATATATCATATCAAATAAAAAATCCACATATTTATATGTAAAAAGTTTATGGGAAATATTAATCATCATGGATAATAAAATATTTTTTAAAAAATTAATAATTTAATAAATAAAACATGAAATAATTACCATTTCTATCAAATAGGCATGAACAAGAATCATGGTCACAATAATCATGAATTAATCATTTTATGATCACAGTTCTAAATAATCCATTTTTGGTCTCACCATAATGGTTATAAGATATAGGATTTGTTAGACCATGGATCAAAGAACCTCACACTCTTAGTAAAATATGCTTTTTGGTATGTGGATGTCCCTATATATCATGACTAAGTGAAATTACTGTCAAATCTATTAAATGAACCCCTTCATATAATCGATGTTTAATTAAAAATTAATCATCAATATCATTATTGATTGAGATAATACAAGGCAAAGATTATTGTCTTAGACCACCCACGAAAATAAGAAGTCCCCCATGTAATTAAAAAGGTCAATCAGGGGGGAAATCATTAATCTCAAATTAGATTCACTAATCTTCATGAATGAATCCCCAAATAGAATTTTCATCACTAAATTTAATTTAAAAAACAAACATCAAATTATTTTAATAATAACATATTAAATTTAATAACAATTATTTCCATTCTAAATATTAAAGACATTAAATGTATTATTCTCAATACAATCAACAGCAATTTCAATCTCTAAATTTTTCATTTTAGTCAAAAACATTTTTTTATGATCCAATAAATTATTTAAAAATCTACTTCCAAAGAGTATATATCATTCCACATCCCATTTTAAATAAATTACCATTAATATCAATTATTAATTTGTAAAATATTATAAATTAAAATCAATTCCTAAGAAATTGAGGTTAATTATTAAGGACTACATTAGGAAACCACCATCCTCAATTCATAATATTTTCAATAACCTAACAAGGTATCAATAATTGGAGAGATGTAGGGCCACAATAAACTGTGATAAATACCTAGAAACATAATTCACAAATCAGTTTCTAGATCCATTAACAATTCCAGTATTTATAACCCCAAAATAAGGTGATACATGAGGAAATGGGAATTCATGGTGAGATAAATGTTGCACTTGATGAAACAGATTCAATATTTAAATCACAACTTCGATCCCCCATGATTCATGGATTAGAAGGTCAAAATCCCATTAAGTGAGAATCTATTATCAAAGTGAAAAAATGGTAGCAAAGTATGAAGTGATAATAATTAAGATGAATATTTTTGGTGAAAAATTAAAACACAACCCATGAATTTCCATCCTCGATCTACATAAATTTCTTGCCAGTATATTACATATATTTTTTCTCAGCTTTAGAATTATGGACACTTGAAATCCAAATATATGAACACCACTTGGACTATAAAATAAGGGGAAAAATCCCAAATACAACCATTATAGTTATAGAAACAAGAATTAGTAACCATTAATCTAGATGATAAAAAAAGAATACCATACATAAATGAAAGTGTTAATATGTTACAATTTCCCTAATAATAATAATTTATTTAATTATAAAACATCATAAATATGATTGGTCCACAAATATATTTCACCAGGGATCCCCCATCATATTATCATGAGATAATATCTAATTTAACTCAAAACAATGACACTGTACAACTTTAACCATGGGAAATAAATATATTTTTTCATCTTTACTTGAGATCAACAATATAAACCTTATTCTTAGTCATGATTATATTATGTTCCACAAAAACATTATTCCCTATTCATAAACAGGTGATGATTATGAAATATATTTATTAATTCATTACATGTTATATAAATTATGGGTAAAATTCAATTAGGGGGTAATTACAAATGGTAATATGTCATTCCAATCCACTCAATAACATCAAAAGTTATAACATATATTATTTTCAACATCACTTCTTTTTCAATCCATCAGTGACCTAACTAATTCATGACACAATTCATGACCCTCATGAACACCTGGTATAGAAATGTGAAAATAAAATTATATATAATAAATAACATATTATATTTATAATTGTAATGAACCATTATTAACATTTGATTAATCATATTGATCTTTTTAATCATCTTGTAGACCCTTTCGAGTTCCCACCAGAGAAGCTTCATGATGCATCGACCAAAAAACAAAATACTTACAGGAATAATTATACATGGGGTAAAGGAGTTCAATTTTAATAAAAAACTTTATATATTGATGTTGGAAAACTCAAATTACCAAAAATGGGTGTCTTATTCTCCTTCAAATTCGTGTTAGCATAAAAATATAATGTCATAAAAAGTTTTAATAGTCCATTTAGTCTAACATTTCATCAATGGATGGTATAATGATCTCAACATTCCATATAATCCCAGCACCTTCTAGATACACTTCCAAAACCAAATTTGATATGGTTATAATTAGTACAAATAAATGAATATGGAACTCTCAAAAACCAAATAATATTGACGACACATAGATTTATTATATCCGTAGCATTTTTTGTATCATAAATAAGAATATCGTGATATGATTATCTTAATTATTCATTCACAACCAAACACAATTTATTTCTTAATGTGGTATATGAATTCCCAACAATGAAATCGATCAATATCAAATATTTCTTATAGTTCATTCGAAGGAGGTGTTGAGAAAGACTAGAATACCATTTAATGGACATCCATGATATCTAAATTTGTATATTAATATGAAACCAAATCAGTGAAGTAATTTTAAAAAATGGCTTATAGAATAGATTCCTCACATTGAAAATCAACATAGTTATTCTTATGAGAACTAAACAACAACAATGATAAAAATTCACCATCACATCCTTTCATATATGGGATAGAAGGAAAAAATTGTTTTAGAGTCAAATAATACCCACTTAATATAGGGAACATTCACCAATAGTATCTAAATGATATGAAGAATTCATGCTTCTTATAAACATATAATTAGGATAAATCTTTTGGATGGACATCAATATTATATATGAATTGATCTGAACAATTTCTATAAAAAAACTATCATCATCTTCTATAACTCCCAAATACATGAGAGAAAATAATACTATTAGATTACACAATATTGATAATTCATTCACATAATGAGATAGATAAAACAAACTAATTGATAAAAAACTCTACTATATTGTGCTGTAGTTAATTGTAAATTTAAACTATTTCTATACCTTACTAATCACCTAGATAAAATATTTCATCATTATATAAACTAACAAAACTTAATCTCATATGATATGAGTAAATGTTAATCCTTACCATGAAATGTTAAATTATTATACTTTTAATGAATTTCATATTAGATAAATGTTTTAAATAAATATTTGGATTGATATTATAATAATGATAGATATGAAAAAAACCACAATCCAATATTTTTTAAACCATATGAGAACACATCCAAAACCCAAAAATGAATCATAAAAAATAACACACAATACTACACAACCATTGGAATAGTTTTTATGAGAGATAAATTAAATTGATATTTTACTAATTGAAATATGTTTATTATTTTGATCCACTAAGGAAATTTTATCCCCTCAATATGTGATTATTAATATGGGAACATTGATAACTTTTAATATGGTATGTGTTTCATTATAATGTCCAAAAACAATTATAAAATTAAAGATATGATCCTCATCAATTTTTGAATAATACAAGATGTCATAAATGAATACCACATTGAAGGATTCATTATACTAGTGGAAAAACATAGTAATTAGTTCCATAAACCAAATAAGAGTGATTGTTAGGCCAAATAGCATGATAATATATGAAAAATTTCCATACATTATTATTCATGTAATATTTTTAATATATTAATCAATGACTCT
This sequence comes from Viscum album, assembly GCA_963277665.1. NCBI lineage: Eukaryota > Viridiplantae > Streptophyta > Magnoliopsida > Santalales > Viscaceae > Viscum > Viscum album. The sequence goes on from OY728151.1 coordinate 164,207,945, forward strand.
ATGTAGGTGATTACCAATTAATTTTAAATCACATATAACCCCATCACCCATTAAATATAATCATATATGTCATAAATGTGGGTAATATGTGTTTATTCTTAACTATAACATGGTTAAGATTTTTGTAATAAAGACACATTCAATGGGGTTCATCAGCCTTTTTAGCTAAAAGAACTGGTTCGTCCAAAGGTGACAAACTATGTAAAATAGGATATTTAAAAATATAGTTATACAACTAGTTTTTTAGTTTATATATTTTATTTGGTAACATACAGTATAATAGAATATATTTTAGTTTCCAACAAAAACACATCTTTATAGAACTACACCTTCCTCTCTATTAATGGAAAAGAATTTATGATAGAAAAAATTCTTGAAAATTTATAGATACTAGATGACATTCACTATAAAATACTTCATGTTAATGATTAATATCAAAAATATATATAATTTTACCCTTATTTAATATAGGGGGACCATCTTTGCTGGATCATTAGTGTAATTGTCCCTATAAAAAATGAAACACTCATACAGGGGTAGTAAACAGAACCTAATGATGAATACATTTAATTAAATATTTGTGATAAACCAAATATTCCATTCTATGAATAAAAACATTATAAATCATTTTAGAATCCATTAGTCCAATAACAGATAAATCACTAGTAAATATAATGAATAAAAAGTATCTTAAATACCTATATCCCTCTTCATCCTGAGAGGTTCAATAATTTCCATAATATAATACATATAATACATTAAATTTGTTTAGTTCGGTGATGTAGGATTAATCAAGTGAATGAGATGGACTATTATCAAACATTATTGTCAGTATATATAAACTAATATAAATTTTACCTCTCACCATCATAAGACTCACATCGATTTCAATTGGAAACTCATATGTGACTTGTTGTTGCTTCATTCTTAATTTTGGATTATAGAAACAAAATATTATCAATGAATAAAACTACGAAACATATATAATATGTATTTAATTGATCATAACACTATTTGAGGTTGTTAAGATATATAAAATACTCTTCATTTTCCTTAATCATTTTTATGAGATAAAAATATTTATCACCTCTATGAATGAAAATTTGGGGATAAAAATCATTCCAAGTTAGAAACAATGCAGTGGGCCATATTATGTAAATGTTTTTGATATGATAAGTTATTTTGGTTGATGGTCTTGATTACTATTTCAACTAATAGGATCATTAATATTTCTATTCAATATAGTTGAATGAAAAATCCTTCCACTATGAGTAAGAGGAACTCCAATGAATCGTGACTTTATATCGAGATCTAATTATAAAACTCAAGCCCTATATATAACATCCTAAAATGATGTAAAATTCAACATAAATACCTGATACTAGAAATCTTATTAAAGAACCATATGAAACATATAAAACATTATATTTTCATTCGAATCCACTTCTATAGCTTCCCATATAATTATAAAATAACAAATATTTATATATATTAATATTTCTGAATTAGATATTAAATTTAATTTAAAATGGATGTTGTTTTCTATAGCATACCTAACATGTGACACTGTGCTTTTTCAAAAATTATGTTACACACACGACTGAGATATAATGAAAAATAATATATTACTAATATTATTATTTTAAATAGTAGTTAACACATATCCATTGTAATTGAGCTAATGAATAAAACTAAATGAATTTTGTTTAAACATTTTTATTAAATATATTTACTTTATTCTTATAAATTTAAGTGTCTAAAATGAGAATAAATACAATTTTAAGCATAAAACAAAAATAATTTTTAAAGGTAGTTTTACCACCATTTGATGGAGAACTATTATAAAATATAGTTTTTTCTCTTTTATATGCTCTATTTGACTAAATAATCATCTTCATTAGAATAGGAAAATAAAAATTCACGTTGGTTTAATTTTTTGTAATTTTTGATATTATTCAATTTTTAATTAATATTGAAAACATAAAAAATTATTAATTCAAAACCATCTTTTCATATAATTTAATTATATTGTTAGATTATCCTTTTAAATTGTTGTAAGTTATAATTATATGTTATTTTATAATTTATTCTAATATTGGACATTGGATGTAATTTCATAGTTAAAATGGATATAATGATTTTCCAGCCTTTCGATGGGTTTTAAATTTTGAAAACTTTTTTCCTAAATCCATTAGTGGGATTTATAATAAATTAATAAAAGTAAATTTTTTCAATTTAATTATAAAAAATGGGCATACATGGTTGTAATTAATATAAAAAAATTTATCTAATATGATCAAAATAATTTTGGTGAATAGGATCTTTATAATATTATTTTCCACCGTTAAATGGTATATTAAGTAAATATGGATTCAAATAATATTATAATAATAATAAACTACCCTAAAACTTGTCCAAAATTATTGTATGAGTTATGGATAACCATTAAAATCTTTGAGCCAAAAATATTCCCTTTTGATGCCAATTTGTTGTGATTAATACAGTTATACCATTAAATATAATGTATATGAAAAAAAGTCATAATCATGTCTATTATTTCTATTAGTATTAATATAGGGATATATAAGTGACATATTTGACTATAAATACTCATTATAAATATTAATATTTTACCTAAATCATGGTATATTGTTATTAATTTTTATTGCATTAAATAATTGAATTTATTTATAACAAAACGATGATGTATTGATTACTTTATTAATGAATGAATCAAGTAAGTTATATTATAAATATTTAATTATATATTATATAACATGATTTATTTTATAAATGAATTTTAAAATTGAATATTAAAAGATATATTTATATTAAATGTTTTTTTTAAAATTATCTCTTCATTGGTATTTTATTTAAATTTAATGTAATTAATATTGTTAAAATTTTCATAATTAATATTTTTTAGAAATTAATAATTTATTAAATTATTTTAAATTACAAAAAAATTATATAAAGTAAAAAAACATGATTTCATAAGGTATAAAAGTTTATTAAGTTTCCAATTATAAAAAAATTGACCTCATAAAAATAAAATTTATTACCTCACAAATTAAAAATGTTTTTACCATAATTATAAATAAACGAGAATAATTAAGGTTTAATTAAATGAAAAGGTTTAAAATAAAATTAATATGTGTAAAAAAATATGTATGAGAATATTTCAAACTATATTAATATTATATTTTACATATCTCAAGTTGGAATCATTTGGTTAAAAAAATTAATTTATTTTAATTTAATATTTTAAGAGTTTCCAAGGGTGGCCCTCCCCACTCTTATAAAAAGGTACCCACTCTTCTCTTATACACACCATTAGAGAACCAATTTTTTCAGAAAATCTCTTTTCAAAACTATTCCTATAATACCTTCAATATTTCATGAGGCCTTATTTTAGGCATAATACACTTCTTAAGGGTGTGAAAGTGTTTATCAGAGGTGATGAACCGAAAAAAGATTTATCAATTATTAAGATTTTATATTTATTTATACATCAACATCATTTAAATATTTTTCTAATAAGATGAAAAAATAAATCCATTATCCTCAATATAAGGTAATTTTATAATGTAAATATTTTCACCATAATCTATCTTGAATTTTCTCAAATGGTAAATGACAATTTCACTCATGTATAAGAAGGATTACTGCCTCACAAACCTATATAGTTCATTTTTCTATACCGTATATCAAGACCGATTATAATAATGGAATGAATATTTAAATACTATATTAATTAAATATTTATCATTGTAAAATAAAAATAGTTTAATTATGTTTTAACCATCCATGAACATAAAAACGATAACATTGTTCATGCGTACATGTGAACTATCACTTCAAGAAGCGACGTAAATCGTTTTGTTTTCACCATATCATTTGTATGATATATATAATTATATGCAAATAAATATTATGATGTTAATAATATTATGATCATTCTGGAAATATAAAATAATAATTATCTTATTTCTATATTGATCGATGAAATATTTGTAAAATTACTCATGTGTATTTACATCCTACTATCTTTATGAATATAATATTGTTCATTTATCATAAAAATAATTAATGGTATATCTCAAATAGTTTGATTAGTATATAAATGTGATGATTATTTCATGAATTAAATTCTATATATTTCTGAATAATGACCATATGGACAATTTATATCATAACATAATCATTTTGATATCAAGTACCAAATATGGAATTTTTTTTGATATGAACATAAATAATTATGTAATTTTTGTAACATGGTAATAAGTAATATAAATGGAATAATAAACATGGAATTTTTTCTCACGAATTTATAAATTATCCAAAGTTTATTATTGAGGAAAATTCTAATTGTACATGATGATTTAGACTATAGGAAATAGACATTTTGTCAATCTCATTTCATTGAGGCATATTTCGATAACATATGAAACCTTCTATTATACAGTCTATAATTAACCCCTTTCACCTTTAATAATATTCAAATGATTTCAAAATGAACTTTTCTATAAATATTCGAACAAAATGACAAACACAGTGTTTTTTAGCATATGTTGCGATAATAACCTTTTCACCGCCATGTACTTTATTTGAAATTTGGATTCCATTACAATCTTTAATGATTTTAAAAGGATAATAAATAACTTATTAAATTTTCATTTATTTTGGTATTTAATATTGTTTTGAATTGGGATTGATTATGTAAATGATATTTTGTGATTGCAATGTGGTTATTTTATTTTTCCATTATAATTGATAATGTGTTTTTATTATGTAATTGTTTTAAGGAATTGCTTATGCATATGAATGGTTATGTGATAAACTAAAGGCAGGTGAGATCCTGACAGTTGTCAGATGAAACGGGAAATGAGATAGAGTTAAATGATATGTTTTCTCCTTATATATTTAGGTATTATACTATGATTTGTATTCCAAACATTTCCATGAAGGTAACCATTTTTTAGATGTGAAAGCTAAAATTTAAGTAAGATATAAATGCTATAAATTCCCTTTATGTTTTATTATTTCTATGATATTTTTTGTTATCTTACTAATTCAATATTTAAGCTTGGTATTTTATGATTTATGGGTGGAAATTATGATTTTGTGACAATATTTTCATGATATTAAAATATTCCTGGAAAAACGATTTAATTATTTATTATATATTCCTTACAAAGATTTATGTTCTCATTAATTTTTTTTGAAATGTTTTTCATAGGAATAAAGCAATAATATAGTCAATGATGAGATTAGGGAAAGGTTATAATGGTTAAAATTAAAAATAAACTATTTTTAATTTTATATTATTTCGTTTTATCTAAGAAATATATTGTTGGAAGGGTCCACATTGAATTTATATAGTTAGTTATGTAATAGTTATGACCTAATTCAATAAAAATGCAATCCAGGAAAGTTCATCAATGTGAATTATTGATTAAACTCGGGATTATTTAATTCTTCGGGATGGGGCCTTATTACTTCTAGTGAAATCATGGAATCATTAAAAAAAAACTAGTAGACATAGTTAATTTTCAATCACCATTTTGAAGGATAAAAATCCATGGACATAGAAAATACCATAAAATTAGTATATAATTAATATGTTAAATGTGACTTCCCATTACTCCACCCTAGTTTATCATTCCACTTTTCTAGAAATATAGAATCCCAATTTCTGTTTCTAGGCCTGTAAAACATGTAGAAGAAACAGATCACCAAATAAGAATATTAAATCTATAAGAACTGATGTGTTTTACAGTCATTATTGACCAATAAATGCCACATAATTATTACTCATTCCATGAAGAATTTTTTCTTTTTTATAAACTCATGGGAATTATGTATAATATTTAACCATTATGGATCCACCTATTTTTCTTGAATGAGGATATTGTAGCTCATTACTTTAGAGCCCAGATTACACACAATATTTATTCTATGAGGATGTAGTGGATTGGAGGGTTTTCCAATTGTCTTACATAAAAAACCCTTATGAAGGATTATTAGAAGTATAAAATGTGGAAAATAAATTAATAAATAAATTGAATATATGTAATGATTAGTCACGAAACATAAGAAAAATAATCTCTATCATTTAAAACTAAAAATGAAAAATAAAATCAAATATTGAAGTTTGGGAAAAGTCAACAATTAGGAAAATAATTTCTCTAATGTATCTTTATCCAAGTACTCATTTTATGTTACGACTTCTTACTATGATATTTGGATTTTAAAATAACTCAAAAAGTGTCCATCGAGTCCAAAAATCATATCCCATGTCTACCATGTAATAAGAAATTATACATAAATTTATATGAAGAGATACATCCCAATTTTAAACAAATTTTCCATGAACAAGCCAAGATTAAAAACTATGACAAAACTCAATTCTGACCAGAAATTGGTTGAAGGATGTTCCTAATCCCCATTAAATGGCGAATTATACATGGAAATTAAAAATAGGCAATGGGATTGATTTAACCATAATAATTAATAAAACATACAGAAGCAGCAGATAAATACACATAAATAATCAGTACTCTATTATAGTAATAAAGAATTTTTTTGGAAAAAATAAGAACGTACATAACATGATATAAAAAAATTTAATGACATCCCTTAAATTTATTATAACATAAAAATCAATATCTCTATATAGCAGGTTGAATAAATATGATTTATATAACAGCAAACTCCCATGGTCCCACATTCAAAAACATCCACTACATTAATTGGGTTATTTATCTATTCCAATACTTATTAAAATGAAGTGTTTATATTAAAAATATCATTGATTTGGTGTGAGAAAAATATCGTCGTAGGATCCCACCAGGATATTTTATATACTTTTCAACATCAAAGTCACCCAATATAATTATTTATAAATAAAACATATGATAATAATAATTTTCGCAACTAATAATAAAATTGATTTCAATTTCATAATGAGAGAAACTATAAATAATATATATATATATATATATATATTAACTACTAATAAATATACATGAATAAAAACATTGATAAAAAATAATTAATAAAAAAATTTAGAAATAGTGGAATGCATCATTCATTTTCAATTCTACCACCACTGTTAAAGGATTATATGTTAGCTAAATAAAATACCATGGCTCTTAAATCACTATGGGAATTATGACTAATGGATTTAAGAAAATAATATATTTTATGTGTACAGGGAATATTAATCCATTTAAAATAGATTGACCCCTACCATCAAGAATGTATAGTTATTTTTTCTTTATTAATCCATTTTATTTAGAGATAATACATGAATATTGATGTAAAATTTGATCACCCACCAAACTATCTTTGATCACATGTGATAAAAAAGAAATAAATTAATCAAAAATAATTTTATGTCTATTAATGGTAAATTTACATCATATACGTACAATTTTAAACCTCTTAATACTAAAAATTTTGTTCCAAAATTAAAATTAAAAGATAATATATGGTAAACCAAAAATCTATGGTTAAATATAAAATAAAAACATGTCATAAAATTTTTGGATGATTTTATATAAAACTATAATCATCTTATATTTGACATATGTCATGTTTTATTAATTTGAAATTAAAAATTATCTAGAACTATATTAATATTTTAGAAGTTTACATTGGTTCCCCTCCCCACTCTCATAAAAATTTACCTGCTATTCTATAATAATAACAATTCATGAACCATTTTTTCCACCTATATATTAGAAAAACGCTTTATATAATACATATTTACTATATTGATGCCTTTTTTGTTAGATAACTCATCTTATAGGTGTTAATGTGTTCTTCAATGGTGATCATCTAAAGATGATGTATTGTTTTTCTAGCATTACTATTTTATTTCTTATTCCAATTCGTTTAAATATAATTCCTATATAATGAAATAATAAAAAATGTATCCCCAATATATATTGATTTCATTATTTAAATATCTCCACCAAAATCCTTCTCCAGTTTCATCAAACGGGAAATGAACATTTTGTTTCTCGGTACTGTTAATTACAACATCTTAAATAGTCATTGATCATTTTTCATTAATATCTATCATGAATTGTTATAATTAAGTAATAAATGATTAAATATCATATTCAGGACCTATTTATCATTTTATGATAATAATATTTCAATTATTCTCTTACCTTCCATGCATATACAAATGATAACGTCGTCCATGTGTATTTGTGAACTATCACCTCTAAGAAGTGATGTGAATCATTTTTATACACCATGTCACTTTTATAATAAATATTAATATATTTAAATTATTATAATGATTTTAAAAACATTATGATCATTTTATAAAGATAAAAAACAATTACCTTATTTATATAATGATCAATAAAAAATGGAAAACATTATTCATGCGTTTGTGGGACCTACCATCTTTATGAATATAATGTTGTTCTATTTTCAGAACCATAATAAATATATAGATTTAAAAATTTTGATTAATGATTAAAAAATACTATTATTTCATTAACACTATTTTGTATATGATGGACTTATGAACAGCCGGACAATTTACATCATAATAAGTACTTTATTTACTGAAGAACCATATATCGACAAAACATCTGATATGAACATAAATAAATATGTACTTTTAATAAAATGATAATAAGTTATAAATAAGAAATAATAAAAATTAAAAAGTTTCCCAGTAAATTACAAATTAACAAATTTAAATTAATTAAGAATATAATGATTTTTTGTGATGAGCTAGACTTATGGTAGGGGACTTTATCTCAATCTCCATTAATTGTGGCACTTTTTTTTATTATATTGACCACCTTATTTTATTAAGTGTATAATTAAAACCTTTGTATATTAATTTATAAGTATTTTTTCAAAATAAATATATTTCTACGATTCTTTTTTCTCAATGCCAAAAGGAATGTTATTTAACACATGTGGAGACAATGACCATTCTGCTTCCCTGACCATTATTTGATATTTTCCATCCCCTATAAGCCTTACTGTTTTTATAAGAAATATAAATAGCATATTAAATTTTATGGTATATTTTTTTTGAAATTTTTTTTGAGAAGGGATTGAATATTATAATGATATACTGTGATTTCAATTTGGAAATGTTATTTTCCTTTTATATGTGTCATGGTGTTAAGATTATGTTACGGTTATTGGGAAATTCTTGAATATACAAATTCTTCTATGATAATGCAAGGGCTAGTGAGCCCATGATATATCTCCAATGCATTATGTTTTGAGATAAAGTAAAAAAAGGTTCCTCTAAAGAGAATAAGAGAATATACTATGATTTTTATTCAAAATATAACAATAAATGTTACCAAATATATTGTTATCAAAGATACAATTTAATTAAGATATAGATTTGAAAATATACCTTTATGCTTTATGATATCTATGATTTATATAGGAATATTATGATTTCATGATGTATGCTAATGAATTTATTTTTTATGGGTTAAAAGTATAATTTTTTTGAAAATGATTTCATGATTTTAAACTATTCATGGGCTAATTATTTCATTTATTATTTCATAACCCTTACTAGGATTTAATAAATCATATAATGATTTTTAAATTTTTTTTAGTATTTAAGTGAGAATAAAATCAAGGATAAGATCATAGAAAAATTAGGATTATTAATCATGGATTGAAACAACATTTCATTTTAAAAGTTTCTGTTTTATAGAAGAAATTAATACTATTGAATGTGTCCAAAGTGTTTTTATATGGGTTTTTTGTTACAATTATGGCATAATTATCTAGAAATATAACCCTAAAAATATCCTAATTTTGAATTATTATTTAAACTCAAGATTATATAATTTTTTAGGTTGGGGAACTATAATTCGTATCAGAGGTCATTTTAGATAAAATTATAGTTTTGGGTGATATATTAGAATAAGTTACAAGTATTACATAACCAAAATCATTATCAAAATAGACACAATAAATGTTATTTTATATAAATTAATTTATTTTTAGTTAAAATCAATATGTATATCTCAGTGTTTATCTTCCAAATATGATGATTTAATTGATATACTCACACTAACATTTTTGGTTTTAGTAAATAGATGGATCTAGCAGGAACCAAAGTAACAATGGATGTGATGGAAAATGTGGTCGTTTATTGAATAAGAAACCATATGAAATTGGATCTACAATCATAAATCTCTTGGTTATTATAAACAAACTATTTGGTGAAATGATGAACCACTTGAACCATTGTCATTTTTCAGATGTATCATATTTTAGAGAAACAAATACCTATGGATGTTTAGGTAATAATTATAATAATGGTAATACTATTCATAAACATATGTTTCAAGGATGTAGAAGTAAACACCTTTGGAAATTTTTAAAGGGACGAGAAGGAGTTATAGATGTGGTAATCAGGGTTATAAAGAAATAAACTTTCATGGAAAAAGGTTACTTTCATTATACTCTAGGAAAAGAAAGAAGTTACTTCTGAGTTATCAATTAAATGTTTAAAATGTGTGGTGTATGGAAATTATGATAATATATGTCCGATGAAAAGGGTTCATGTATGGTATCAATAGAACCATACTAATATATTATAATTAATAGATAATTTCATTCCAATCGAGGATGATGAAACTAAAAATGATATATTAAATGTATGGATTATATTCATGTCTCAATTTTGATATTATTGAATATTATGTAATGATTCATGTTTTTTAGAAAAAATGTATTAATGAATATGAAACAAAATTATGTTTAAGATTAAATTAAGAATGCTGAATGATTAAGAAGTCAACATAGAGGGATTCGAGATTTATGTTGTATATATGGATGAGAAATTTTTAAAAGTATTAACTATCCTATGATGATAAGATTAGTTTGGAAGAATGATTCAAGTATTTGTAACCATTAGTTTGGTTAAGTGGATAATATATTTGGGTAAGAAGTATTTTTTTCTTTTATGGACATAATTATAAATTTAATAATATCATTTAGGGTTTCTATGAACTTTTATTTTGAGGTAATTATGGGTTAATAAATTTTGTAATTCAAAATTAAAGGAATGAGATACAATTTTAGGATTAAACAAGTTATATTAATTTTTGAGGATTTTACATCACTTTGAGAATATTATTAAAGTAGATAATTTTTCAAAAAGGATAACCCACATTAATATTAACAACCCATCTCATTGGACACGACTGTGGAAATTAATCCCATAAATAAATTTTGATAAGGGTTTATCATCTACCACTTGCTTATTTGACGTACCTAATTAGTGTGATAATTTTTATTTAAATGAGATTATGGAGTTCAAATAAGATAAATTTTGGAACTTATGTTTTAACAAATAAATATCGTTTGTATTGGAAAATGATATGGAAATTAGGTGATTAATTTTATTTTGGACAATGTTATCTATTTTTGGAACAATATATGAATAAGTTAAATATAATACTAAGGGATTTTAATTGAGGAGAAATGGCTTATTAATATTTCGGAAGAATCTATGTTATTTATTGTTTAATTATGAAAACTTTGGATATTTATGGAAATGATTATCCTATATTATATAATATTTGTTTAGTTTAATTTCTTTTTCGTATAAGATATTACTAGTGTTTAATGATTTTTGGAGATAAAGGTTAAATTTTATCATGGAAGACTACATGATCAAATTCATTTGAATTATCAGTTTCAATTATAGTTTTCAGTATTTTAAACAATTTTATAAATAGTTTGTTGAATGGTCTATGTTGATATTTGGGTACTTCTATTGAATTTTTTAGATTAGAATAATTTTTTTATTTAAAATTATATTATATTATTAGAATTATATTATTCTATCTTTACTTTTCTGTTTTTGTTAATGTTTCAAAACAAGATGAATAGATATTTAATCTAATATGGATTATGTGTTCTCTAGAAGTTAATTCTTGTGACTAAAGTTAGAAAACTTCATCTTGAATATTCATCGTTCAGATAAAAATATGATTTTGGTTGGAAATAAATTATATTATGAAACTATACTTTTCAATTAAGTATATATCCTTTTGATCATTGTCTAGGTATTAAATTAATTACACAACTCTAAGAAAAGGGTCATAAAAAAAATCTATTTACTTTTCCACCTACTAAATGAAATATTGATTTACCCGTCACATGTTTTTGGTTTTTCGATGGTGAACCTTCTACTGACGATATTTTCTATCAATCTATATCAGATCATGATGGTTGATTTTTCTTATATATACATGTTTTCAAACATGGAATAATTATATGTTTAATCTCGAGTTACAATTGTGCATATCATTCGTTCTCCTAAGGTGTATTTTTTTGACACTTTTTCTAATGTGGTATTTCGATGATGTAATTTTGGAAGGTGAAACCTTAATTACTCAGCCAAATTTATAAGTGTGAGGACCTGATTTACAAAAGGGGTGAATGATGTACATCCTATGAAATTTTATAATAATAAATTTTAATATTTTTTCATATTTATGAATTAAAAATAAATTTTACTTTAAAAGGGATACTTTCACTAATAGTGAACTCGAAAAAATGGGTTTCGTTGAAATCTTATGTTTCACACAAGACTAAGATATAATGAAAAATAAAAAATCATTAATATTATTATTTTAAATGGAACACAACACCTAGTCGTTTTATTGGTGACAATGAAATAAAGTATCAATATTATATTTAATTTTTTTTTGATATTTTTTCAAGTATACTAAAAAATTTTAGATTTTTAAAATGGGAATAAATCATATTTTAATCATCAAACAGTGTAATAATTTTAAAAGGTTGTTTTACCATCTTTTTATAGAGAAACCATTCTAAATCTAGTTTTCTTCACCTTTATATATTCCTTTTAAATAAATATTGTTATTCTTTTGAAGCGGTACCTAAAAATTATCTTTGGATGAATATTGGTTATGTTTTTGATAAAATTCATTTTTCTAATGAATAGTGAAGAAATACTCTATTTTTTATTCAAACTACCATTTATTCAAATTTATTTATATAGATAGATTGTAATTTTACATATTTTTAATGTATAATTAGATGATATTTTAATCATTTTATCTAATGTTCTAAATAAGATGTAATTTTACATGAAAATAGGATATAAACACATGTAAATCTTTTGATGGTTTTAACTATTAAAGAAATATCTTCCTAAATCCATCAGTAATATTAACATTAAATTAATTTTATTGATTTTTATATTTGAATTCTGAAAATATAGATAAATGGTAGTAATACATATGAAAAATAGTATCTAGTAGGCTCAAATTAATTTTTTGGTGAATAGTAACTTTATTATTTAATATATCATTGTTAAAAGTTAAATCAGCCAAATAATGATTAGAATAATATTATAATAATGATAAACTACCCTACCACTATTTCTACCCCTATTGGATGAGTTATATATGACCGAAAAAATCGTTGGGATGAACTTTTTGACTTTCGAAGCCAAATTGGTGTGATTATGTCATTTATAACATTTAATTTAAGGAAAAAGAAAATATATCTTAAACATGTCCCTTATTACTAAAACAATTTTAACATGATAATATATAAGGGATATCTTAAAATAATAATATTAATTATAAAAATAAAAAAATTACCAAGATAATGGTAATTTATTTAAAATATTTATATATTAATTAGGTATATTTAATTATGACACAATGATGCTATAATGAATGATTTATTAATAAAGGAATCAAATAAGTGATATTATAAATATTAAGATAATTATTATTTTAAAGAATTTATATCATCCAAAAACATTCTAGGTGAATATTATATGTTATAATTATATGATATGGGTTTTTATAAATTATCTCTCTTTTTGAATTTTATTCAAATTCTATGAAGTTAATATTGTTATAATTAAAATAATAGATATTTTATAAAAATAAAAAATTATTAAATCATTTAAAAATGCTAAGAATATTTTAAAATTAAAAAGATGATATGATTGGTCAAATAGTTCATTAAGTGTCTTATTATGTAAAATTAACCCCAGATAAGTAAAATTTATAGCCTCTTATTATTTAAAATGTCGTTACAACATTTAAAATTAAAGAAGAATATTTGAGGCTAAACTAAAAGGATATGGTCTATAATAAAATAATGAAATGTATAAATAATATTTTATAATATTTTTTATAAATATAATCATCTAATATTTGACCTATCTCATGTTGTAGTCATTTGTATTAAAAAATTAATTTATAATAATTTAATATTTTATGATTCTCCAAGGATTCCCACCCCTCTCCTGTAAAAAAGTACCAACTCCTCTATGATAACCTCACATCATGAACCATTTGGTTTATAAAATCTCTACAAAAAATACTGTTAAAATACATTCCCACTTTCATGAGGATTTATTTTTGTCATAACACCATTTTTATAGGTGTTAAGGTGTTCTTCATAGGTGATCTACCGATTAATAAATATCATTTTTTAAGTGTATATATTTTGTTTACTATTAAACATCCTTTAAATATTTTTTTATATGTTGAAATAATAACTAAATTATAATGAATATACTTAGACTTAATTATATTAATAAATTCACTTAAATCCGTCTCCAACATCATCAAATTTGAAATGAACATTTAGTTCATGTGAATGGTGGGATACCACCTCATGAATTGATATAGTCTTTTTTCATTATTGTCTTCTAATACTAGATATAAATATAGAATCAATGTTTATATTTTATATTAATGAATTTTTTTTCATTTTAAAACAATAATATTTTAATCATTTTCTTACCTTCCATGCACATAAATTTGGTAATGACGTTCGTGTATTTGTATGAATTATCACCTCCACAAAGCGATTTGAATCTTTTTTATTCACCACATCACATGTAATATATATATATATATCCAAATTATTATTTTCATTTTAATAATATTATGATAATTATTGAAAGAGAAAATAATAATTACTTTATTATCATAATGATTTATGAAAAATGGAATATTTTAATCATGTATACGTACGACCTACAAGATCCATCAATATAACATTATACGCTTTTCACAAAAATAATCAATGGATTGATAAAAACTGTAATATTAATGTATAAAATTGATTATTATGATAAGAATACTATTTTGAAGATGATTTATTTATGATCACATGGACAACATACATCATAACAAGTTCATTTTCAACTAATTTATTGAATATTGATAAAATGACTAATAAAAACATAAAAAATTAGGTAATTTTTATAAACTCATAATAAGTTCTATAAAATGAATAATAAAATTATAAAAGGTTCTAATTTCTGTATAAATTAACTAATGTTTATTATTCCTGAATATATAAACTGTATGTGATGATTTAGACTAAAGGTATGTGATTTCATATCAATATAATTTCGTTGAGGAATATTTCGATAATATACACCAAATTATACTATACATTGTAAAATTATCCCATTAGAATTTTAATTTCATTAACTATTATTCAAATAGAATATGTTTTAATAATTATTTTTACTGAATAACAATTTAATGTCTTTTCATGTACGTGGCAATAATGGCCTATTCCCTGTAGTGACCATTATTTGATATTTGGATTCCTCTTTAATCCTTAATGTTTTTAAATGTAAAATAATCACCATATTCCCATTGCATATATTTTGGTATTAAAAATAGTTTTGAGAGTGGATTTATTAGGTCAATGATATATTGTGATTTTAATGTGAACATGTTATTTTCCCTTCATGATTATTAATGAGTTGTGAATATGTTATCGTTTGTGGGAATTGATTATGTATACGAGTGGTTCCATGATACTCTATGAGCAGGTTACCCCATGATATATCTCCAATGCATTGAGTAATGAAACATATTTAATTTATAAGCATTATCCTAAGATATTATGGTAATAATCATTGATGGGAATTCCAAATTTTACCATGATGTTAACCCATAATATAGTTGTAAAAGATACAATGTAAGAAAGACCTAGATTCCAAAAGTTACCTTAATTTTCAGTGAGTTCCCTGATGTTTTATATGAATCATATTATTCTATATGTTAAGATACATATTTTATGTTTTATGGGTGAAAATTATGATTTTGAGAAAATATTTTCTTGATTTTGAAATAGTCATCGATTAAAGGTTTCATTCATTATTTAATATCCCTTACAAAGCATTATGTTCTCATCCAATGTTATTGAATTTTTTTTCAAAGGATTTGGGGTAGAATGGATTCAAGGAGGTGATACTAGAAAATTTATGATAATTAATCATGAAAATAATCCACATTTAAATTTAAAATTTTCTATGTTATAAAAGAAATGGACTATATTGGTAGTGTACAATTTTTATTTCTATTGTTTTTAATGTAATTTTAATTAAATAATTATATAAAACTCAAAACATGAAATTATCTTGACTTATAATTATTTATTTAACTAAGGATTATGTAATTTTTAATGTTGGGGTCTTATAACATCTGGTGAAAGAATGGAAACATTCGTAAAACAATTATTGACTTCGTTAATGTCCAATAACCATTTTGATGGCTGAAAACCCATGAAAAAAATACCAACAGAACAAAATAGAAATAATTTGTAAAAAGGTTATTGAATTGTTTTCTACCATAATTCACCTTTTTACATTACTTGACTATAGAGTCCCAATTTCCCCTTCTTGTACCCTAATGCTTAAAGAAAGAACACATCACCATATAAGAATATTAAATATGTAAGAACGTGATGAGGTATTCAATAAATCATGACTAATAAAATGTGTCATAATTATTATTCATTCTATGTATAATTTTTTTTTCATATAAATAAATATAGGGGGATGATTTCTATTAATACCCCTTCAATGATAAACCAATTTATCCTTAATGGGGAAGTTGTAGCTCATTAGTCTAGAGCTTAGATTTCATACACTATTGATTCTTATAATATCTAGTTGAGAGGAGTGTAATCTTATTGTGGTACATAACAAACATCTTTTTGAAATACTATTATATGTTTTATTTTGGAAAACAAATACAGAACATCAACAAACTATAAGTAAAAAATTAGTCATGAAACCTAAGAAATGTAATCATTATAATTTCCAAATAAACATTAGAAATTAAATCAAATTGTGGGGATTAGGATAAGTTTAAAATTAAATTTATCATTTATATAAAATAACTTTATCAAATACACATGGTATGTTAATTATCATTAATATGGTATATAGATAATAAATTACTAAAAAATATCTATTGTTCGGAAAATCATATCTTATGTCTATCATGCCTTCCCAAATTGTATATCAATATTCATAAAGAGAAAAATCCCACACATAAACAAATTTCACAGGAACTAATAATGATGACCCAATATGATAGAACTAAATTCTGAAAAAACAATAGATGAGGGATATTCTTAATCCCAATGGACTGATGACTTATACATGTGAATCATGAATGGTCAATGGGAATGATTGAAACGTAATAATTAAAAAACCATACAGAGGAAGCAGATAAATATCCAAAAATACTCAGTACTCCATTATGGTAATTATGAGAAAATTTCAATAAAATTTGAAAATAAATAACTCATTATGAAAAAAGAATAAAATGCATCCCATAAATGAATTATAACATCACAAATAATATCTATATATAATATGTGGATGAAATAATATTTCTATCAATGAATACATCCAAGGACTTTCTTTAAAGAATAATAAATACCTCCATTGTGTTATTTCCTTATTTTTAACAAATTAATAAAATTTATATTTAAAATTTCATGTATTGGGAGTGAGGAAAAATATCTTATTGTTATCCAACCAAGATATATAATATAATTATATATATAAAAAAGCCTAAGATAATTATTTTTAAATAAATCATATGATAATAATAATTTTCCCAACAAGAAATTAAAATTATTTAAAAATCATCATGATTGAAAAAATAAATCTTGCATGACTTATAAATTCTAATAAATATACCTGATTACGAATATCGATCAAAAAAATCATCAATAAATCAATTATAAAAATTGGAACACATAATTTGTTTTCAATTATAAAACCATGATAAATGGATTATATGTTAGTTAGATAAAGGATAAAGGATCCTCAATATCTGGGTGAATTATGGGACATGGTGTGCAATCCTCCATAGGTTTTATGTATAGGAGGAATATTATTCCACCCTAATAAATGAACCCCAACAATGACTAATGCTTAGTTAGTGCATTATTCATTAATCCAATTATAGTTAGAGCAAATACATTACTAGTCTTTTTATATTAGACCACCCACCTAACCATCCTTGATGGGAAATCATTAAAACAATTTATTTTTAACAATCTTAATTCATGAAGCACCAAATAACATTTTCAATCATCCATTTGATTTCAAAAATAAAAAAAAGGGTCTCATCAAACCTGATGTCAGTTTAAACAATCCATTTCATCAAAAAATAATAAAACATTTCATGAATTCATTTCAAAATAAGAAACATCAAATAAATTATCAAAATAAATTACCTGAATGAAAAATTATTTTTAAATATTCAATTATTTTTAAAATATATTTCCAAATATGTTGAACACACAAAATTCTAGATGATTTTTTTTTCAAGAATCTAAATTTATAATATAGATATAAATTAAACTTAATTTTAATTCAATCAAGAATGAATGGTTTTAGTTGATTGGGAATACATTATGAAACTACATACCTCAATTGAGGGTATTTTAAGTCACCCAAAAGGGATACCTAAATGCAGAAATAAATTGATAGAAGAAATAAATAGGGTGTCCTAGAAAAATAATTAAGAAATATGGGTAGAGAACATTAAAAAAATCCTACATACCTTATAGAGTAGAGATTTTAGGAAAGGGGTGTTAACTATTTGATAAAGTTTACACTAATAAAAAGACATTCAACACCTCAATCAAATATTTGATCAATGCAAATACATGTTTGGAAGGAAAATTTTTTTTATATAGAGCCTCTATGATAATATGGATCCTATGGGATTTGATGGAGAAGCAATTAAAATAATAAGGGGGATTTTATGAATGAAATTATGAATGTGAACATGACTTTCTTACCCATAATTAAAATCATAGGATAAACACTGGATACCAAAAAAATTATGCACCTAAAGAAACACTACGAGTAAGAAGATATATTTTGACTAGATAGTAGATAAGATTCCTGTAGAAAGTTTCTAGTCCCAATATACCACCTATTGGCTAGTGTTTCTCACCCACTAGCCAGTGGACTTCCTATAGTTCTTATCAGCTAAAATACTATGCAAAATTGAAATACAAACACTCTAAAAACTCATAAACTCTTAAACATGAACTAAAACCACACCCCTAACCCATTGAATTCTAGAACGAAGTATAATAAAAAATTGATCTCCATGAAAATCATGAAAAGAAAAAAAACATTATCATACAAAAAATATAGTGATAATACATCATATGGTACTAGATATGATATTATAATAATATTTATAAAGGTATATTTTAATTCAATGATATATTTAGATATGATTAATGAATATTAAATCTAATTACTAGCTTGTTTTGTATTTTTCAATGAAAAATTTGTTGTATTTTGTTAAATGGATAAATATTAATAAAATCCCAAATGTAACATTATGGTATCATATTATTTTAAGAAAATTAATATTTATTCATTATATTCATTATTATAACAATATATGTAATGAGGAGAAGAAAAATTTAATGTGTCATTCATGGATAAGGTAGTGTGAACATAACGTGACTGACAATTTAATTTCGCAATTGATCCATCTGAGATAGATACTTTCAATTCCATAAATATTATCACATTTCAGTATCGTATAAATATAATATCAATATATTAGTATAGTTGGAATATGATTTAATGAAGATGATAGAGAATAAAATGTTCGGGAGTATATATTACTTATATAGTAGACTGGAATATTATTACAAATTACTTCATCGAAATGGAATAATTTGTACCATTACATGTATCCAAGAGATTATGTACACATAATGGACAATAATATAAGAAAATTGGTAATAAATTAATTTAAAATTTGATGTAAATGTTTTTTTATGTTTTTGTATTGAAGATCGTTTTTTAGGTCAAAAGAAAAATATTTCATTGTAAACTATTATCAGGGGAGGGGTAAAGATGGAATAACAAGGGTTTTAGGAGAGTTATGGGATGATGGGTATTTAATCAAGTTGGTTTGAAATTCAAAACAATAAAAATTATTATATATGTTATAAGTTTTATATTATGTTAGAATCATTCGAGCCACATTATTTCATTCCATTTAATTTTTATTGGCCTTGATTAAATTTTTACCTAGGTAATTAATTATAAACCAAAATTATAATATAAAACTTATTAACAAAACAATACTTTTTTATTCCTAATTTTGGACTCATTTAATCAAATATAATGTCTAAATATGGGATAATTAAATTTTAAGATAGAATGTATGATATATAATAATAATTAATTTATCAAAATTTCTCTTTATGTAGTAAATGTTTTTATTGGTATATCCTATAAATTAGTAATTAAATGAATTAAAATATATATTCTTATTTGTTAAAAATTAGTATTTTATTCATCAATTAAATTTGATAAATTTAATTTACTTAGAAAAAAATTATATAATAGTTATTAATACAATTCCATGAAAAATTAATTCATTATTATAGATAAAATTATTTAATTTTGTTACTTATTTGCATAATAAAAATTAAAAAATACCACCTGATTTTTTAGGATATTATGATTAATAATAAAAAAATAAATTTCTAAAACAAATTTTCATATAGGCCTCCACAATGATTGAAATAACATTGAGGTACAAGTTCTCTTAAAGAAAAAAAACTATTCTTATTTCATGTATTATAAAAGTTTTTAGATGAATTTTAATTTATTTCAATATATATTTTAAATACATTTAATTATTATATGTTCTTAGTGGGTATTAATTTTATAAAGATAAATATGAAAATTATATCATCAAAATTAGATCCTTGAAAAATACACCATTATATTAAATGATTCTAGTTGAAAAATAATAAAAATAAATATTTATATTAAAACTATTACATGAATCAATTTAAATTGAATTAATTATTTTATTTTTATAAATATATTATATCATTATTTAATAACATAATTTGGTAATTCCACAAATAATTACACTAATATATGTTAATAAAATATTAAATATTTATTTCATTGAATATAATTTTTAAATGAATAATAGAACAAAAATATACCAAGTAGATAATTGTAAATCTAGAAACCATATATATAAAAAACATGTTTCCAATAGACTTTTTCTAATAACCATTTTCCAATTACCACATTTAATGTTCATTCTTAATTCCCATATATATCCAATCAATGTTATGCTCATTCAAAATCTTATTTTAGATCTCTTTCAAGAAGCCTATTATATTTACAATGATTAATTTTTTTTAATCGTTGGTATCTGGGTTAGGATTTTCATGGTGTACCATATGGGTAAAAAATATTTTTGAATTTTATTTTGTTATAAGTTAGAAAATATTATCTGATACATTTTTTCTTGTTCTCTGTATCAGCATAATGTATTGATGTTTTGATATAATAGAGAATATTGAATCATAATTCACTCTTCAATGGTGGTTCATGAGAAAAAATATACCCATCATATTTTTTTATAAAATTAATAATAAATTTTAAATTAATGAGGCGTAATTAATTCACTATTCAATGACATGTTGTTGTAGGCATTGATGAATAATGGATGAATTTAAGGGGTGAATATCTAGATAATTACATTTTATTAAATAGAATATGCTATAGTGTGGATTCTTGATACTTAATATGAAACAAATATCAATTAAAACAATGATTTTTTCACGGGAATTTTGTATTACAAATAAATATTCAATTTATTTATAATGATAGAGGCTTTAATATTTTTTTCTCTAAAATGAAAAATTTGAAAAAAATGTTGTTCATCAATCCCATTATTTTTGGTAGACATTATCAAAAAATATTAGTTTTTTTTCTATTTGAATTGGGGTATTTAATTAATTTCACTAATGAATAACCATTTTAGGGGAAGATATTGTGAAATTTAAATTAGTGAAAAAATTATAGGTATAATCTACCATATTAATGGAGAAGAAGACAAGTGTTCTCTATAATATAATGTTTGGAAAATTTGTTGAATAATATTTCTTGACCACACAATCATAAAATCGTTATATTATTTAAGAAATAATAAATGATACCTTGATATCCCAATGATTAATCACGAATTTAATCACCCATATGATGTTTATCAAGAGGTTATAATCAGTCTCAAAACATATATTCTAAAGTAGAATAACACCATAAGGATTATTGAATTTGTTTTTTTTATGTTTGGATATTGTTGTCAAACAAATCTATTGGAAGGTCCCTTTTGTATTGTTTATCTGTGATAATAGTAATAAGTCATTCTTTAGAATGATTAACCATAATTCTAATGTATTTCATTCATTCACTCATTTTCAATCAATTCATGATTCCTTTGGGAAAATGATTTCAATTTTATTTATATATAATTTAATTGATTTTAAAAAATAAAATAAAATTTTATTTCAATCATAGGAAAAGTAGAGATATATTTAACGGAATGGGCTACATAATAAAATTTTTTAATATAGTGGATAAGAATGTATCATTAACATCATGGCCTGAAAAATCATCATTCAAAATGAAATTTCAAAATATTTCTTGGGTGGAATATATTTTGAAATTAATATACATTATCAATATTAAATATTTATTTGATATAAAATAAGAATATTTATGAGTTTTATTGGTAAATAATGTGAGATGATATGTGAGTATGATATACTCAACTATATCAAATGTACGATCGAATATAGAAACAATACAAGATGGGGGTGAGTTTTATACTTTAAAAAATTCAATTGGAACCTTTAAAGTTGATTAAAAATAACAAGGATTTCCTTAAACAATGGAAAGAGCTATGTTTAACAAAGGTAAACTCAAGAAAATTCACAACACCTCTAATATAATCAAAATATTACAAAAAGATATTCTACCTTAAAGCGTAGAGAATCTAACTCTAACGGAGTAGAAATGTAAGGAAGTACAATATGGTTATACTTACCATAATATACAAAACACAACGGAAATAAACTTGTAACAGAAACAGTAACAATAAATAATTCATTTAACCTAGAGAGAAGGGTTTCCAACAACCTTGGATAATGTTCCATTGATTTATACATTCAAGAATGTATATATTACCCACACCTAGGTAAGCCCTCGATACGAATATCGGAGTCGTTGTCTTGCTATCCCAGCATGCCCTCAATATCAAGGTAGTTGGCAACCTCTGCCTTCCTCAGTAAGGAATCCCTCATCTTCAAGGTAGTTGGCAACCTCTGTCTTCCTCAACAAGGAAGCCTCCAACTTCAAGGTGTTTTAAACCTATGTCTTCATATCCCCAGAATCATTCGATTGTGATCACCAACAATCGGAGTCGCACGAAGCAAATATGCACAAGGAAAAGTTTAAACAAATAGTTCAAACATTCTACACAAAACTGGGAGTTAATAAGAGCTTCTCTATCTAGAAATCACTTCAATAGTATGTGTGAACAATGCCCATGATTTTTTGAGCTCATTTAAATGATCTCTTATTTATAGGCAAGGTTAGCTCCCCCCTCTAACAGTCATATCTTCCATAAAAATCGGAGGGACCTGTACACATGTCACTTGGACAATAGTTAGTTTATAACGGAATAGATGACATCATTTTATATCAAAACAAGTGTAACAGAAATTATGACATCGTTTTAAGATTAGATAAAATGACTGGAGTGAAGGTTCATAGTGTAAGCAAAATATCAAAGTGTATAAAAATTATAAAAGTGTAAGAAAAATGAATGTTCAAAGTCTAATCAAAAATAATATTCGGAGTCTCAATAAATTCAAAGTGTACAAGGAAAAGATAATCAGATTCTATTTAATAAGAGAAATCAGAATGAGAATTCGTAATCAGAATTCATTGTCAAACTTCATGAGAGTTCATATCCAGAATTCAGAGTAGAACATTATCAAAGTTCGTATCCAGAATTCAGAGTGGAACTTTATTAGAGTTCGTATCTAGAATTCGGAGTGGAACATCATTACAGTTCTCATCCAGAATTCAGAGTGGGACTTCATTACAGTTTTCTAAGTGGAACTTCATTACAGTTCTCATCCAGAATTCGGAGTGGAACTTCATTACAGTTCACATCCATAATTCAGAGTGGAACTTCATTACAGTTCTCATCCCAAATTCGGAGTTGAACTTTATTATAGTTCTCATCTAGAATTCAGAGCCTAAAACAGAATGCTGCATATCAATGTTTTAAACAATTTTGAGAATATATAAATGAATTTGATTATTATACTTAAGAAATATATGGATATATATAATGAAAATATGATAAGGATAATTTTCCTTAGAAAATAATTTTTCCTTATAAAAGAATAGTAGGGGTAAAAAAATATTTTCCTTAAAGATAATGTGTTTGTGATTTCCAAAAAAAGAATGAATAGAATAGTGATAAGGAAAACCATATTGACTCAACAATCTCCCCCTTTTTGGAAAGAACAAACATCCTTATGAAAAATAAAGACGTAGAAAAAAACATTAAGGCTTATCTCCCTTTTCTTATGGATGCTGATGAATACTACTAAATCCCCCTTAGGCTTTGTAACTCTAAGGATTGTATTCTAGATTTCCAGAATGATATTTCATTAAGGATAATAATGTCTTATATAATGAACACTTCCCCTTAGATAAACTCTATTAGAGTTCTTTTTTTTTCTCACCCTTTGTTAAGGTTCTTTTTCCTTCTCCCCCTTTGTGATTTTCAAAAAGAATTCGAGGGAATGGAAAATATAACAAAGTATCTGAAAAAATAGTAACAACAACAAAAGATACATGAAAGAAAGATTTTCATTAAGATTGAATGATCAAAAACAAGGAAGCTAAGATACAACAAAAGATCAGGTTTGTCTATTTTGGATCTTTTTCCTTGGACATGAGACCCTTGAGAACAGTTTTTATCATCTTAAAGTTTTTATGGTCTTCTTAGACTTGCTTCTCTAACACAACTATTCTTTCACACTGATCTTCAAGATTTTCTTCTTGATCTTCAAGCTTTTCTTCCTGAGCTTTCAAAATTTGTTCTTGCATTAAAAACTTATCTTCATCCTCAATATAACGATCCCTTTCATTCCTCCATTTTTGAGCAATAGAATTCAGCTTCCCATTCAGATCTAGGTATTCTTAAATCCAGGAATTCTTCTCAGCTGTAAAATTTTCATCAAAGGAGGAGGTAAGATCATTTAGCTTCCTGTCTTCTATCTCAAATTCATCTTTAAAATTATATTGGAATTCATCCAAGAGCCTCATCTCATCTACAGTTTTCTTCGACCAACTAGTCATTTTCTTATAAGACCTTTTGTGGGCTTCATAGACGACAATAAAAGATTTGAATTGAGCCTTCATCCCTACACATTTATCCATAACCATTGATACATAGTCTGTTTTCTGATTCAATGTATGTTGGAGCACCTGGAATCTTGAATCAATACTTGAGAAGGTTCGAATAGAACCCACCAACTTCTTTAATGACTGAACAACAAAGTCACGCCCCAACGAAGATGACTCTGAATCCGAGACTTTTCTTGGAAAAATTTATTCTTCAAATTTCTCAACCTTTCTATTAGAAGAACCACCAACCTATCTTCTCTTTACAGCCACTGAGCTTAGGGTACCGATAAAATGTTTCATTCCCCTGTCCACTTTCGGAATGGATACCTGTTCCAGGGTTTTCTGTTCACTATCAGACACTTGAACAACATTGTCTTCATCTTCAACATATTTTTGAGCACCATCCTCTACGTTCTTCATTTGAGAAATAACATGTAAATGATTTTCTTCTTCTACATGATAAGCTACTTCTTGTTCTCCTATTTCCTCATCCTTCCATGGAGTGACTATCTTAGAGGACTCATCTTCTGATGTTCGGAGCGAAAAATGTTCCGAAGGTGTCTCTTTATAAACTTCTACATGGTTCATTAGATCTCCGGTCTCACCACTACTTTCATCAACTGCTTCTTCCTCTTCCACTTGCTCAAACTGCTCAACTTCCTCAACATGCTTAGATTTTACCTTCTCGGAAGAGACATAGTTTCATCCTGGAGTCTCAGGTAGAGATTCCACCGAGAAAGATCTCTGTTCTGGAATGTTTCTAGAGGCCATCTCATTATACTTCAATAAAGTCGGTGCCACCTCAGCTTCAGACATCTTCTTCAAAATCTTCTTTTGTTTCACTTGTTTTTCTAGTTCATCTGCTGTTTTTTCTTTCAAGGCCTTAGCCTCCGCAAGGTCTAAGCCAAACTGAGGCTCGCCTTGAACTCTCTTCTCATTGACTTCCATCCACGTAGAAACTACCTCAACAGGGTAATATTTCTTCTTCTTCAATTTTGGAGGTGCTGAATGAACTTCCTTAGATTTAAGATTCTCTACTTCAACTTCAACTTCCTTCACCTTTCTATTCTTCACTGGTTTAGAAGATTCAGGTTCAGAAACTTTCAGAACTCCTTCTTCTTGAAATGGCATATCAAAGAACTCACCAGTATTCTTATTGAAAGAAACATTCATCATTTTAAGTGTATCATTACTCAACAACATAATTTTGCAAGCTCTTGGCTTAGACTTTCAAGCCTCCTTGAATGACTCAAGGCACTGAACTATTAAGTTCGAGATGATTGCTGGATACATTACGATCTGAGCTCTCATATTCCCTTTTGTAACATTCTCAATGGTAATAAGAATGTGCCTCATCAGATTAAACTTCCTTATATTTATCATAAAATCTAGGATAAGGATCTAGCTCTTCATTAAACTGTCTTTTTCACCCTTTCTCGGTACGATAAATCCCTCTACCCATAATTCTAGAATCTGAAAAATCGTAGACAGACTAGTAATCATCAGATCCTTGTCATCTGGTAGTCCGAGAGTCCACAATGCATTTTCCTTGTTGAAGCTTCCCTTTGAATCTGGAAAAACCTGAGTGATGAACTCAGATTATCCTTCATAGGTTAGCCCCACCAAGCTGGCTGCCTTGGCATAAGAAATATTATATGTCATTCTATAAGACTTAAATTAAAATTTCTCCCTATCATTTTATTAAAGAAAGAAACTGTCTCATAGAACTCAAAAAGCAACTACGAATATACATTATCTTGAATCCCTGGTTTAGACACAGCAACATCTTCCCATACACTGAGTTGTATATTCTTGGAGATAAGATAATCATAATTTTTGAAGAAATCAGGGTGAACCAACCTTTCTCTATATACTAACAACAAGGAAATCGGCTTAGAGGTTGACATGTCTTGAGAAGCTACTTTCACAATCATTCGGATCTGAAGACTTCTGAGAAGTTTGGAATGGATATTGATGACAATCAGAAGAGCCTTAAAATGGAGAGACTGAGCATCGGGACGCTGGAGCTTGAAAACCCGATGTGGGATGACCATTTGGGGTCCCCTTTAAATAGGAAATGATATGACAATTCATCTTGCTCGGTTGATCGAACAGTTGTAAAATACTGAGATCAGATCTGATGGTTGAAAACCAATTCCCAAGAAAACATGAATCCGATCTTTTGAGGTTTTTATTAAAACAGTGATTTAAGAAAACTTGAATCTGAAAACAACATATAAGAAAACACCAGCTAGTAATGTATGATTACAAAAACCTGAGTAAGGAAATCATACCTTTCGGATTAGCTTAGAATGATTATTCATAATGGGTAACATCCTTCTTGAAGAAAAAAATGACTACAAAAACTTTTACTATGAAAAGACATAGATCTCAAAACACACTACAAAAAACTCAGAATGGAAAACCCGGTACGAAAAGAATAATAACAAAACGAAAATTCATTATAAGAATTTCTGTATGAAAATTTCATTAAACAAATGAAAGAGCTATGTTTAACAAAGTTAAACTCAAGAAAATTCACATCACCACTAATCTAATAAAAAGATTACAAAGTGAGTTTATACCTTAAAGTGAATAGAATCTAACTCTAACAGATTACAAAAGTAAGAAAGTACAATATGGTTATACTTTCCTTAATATACAAAACACAGCGACAATAAACATCTAACAAAAACAGTAACAAGATATAAATCTTTTAACCAAAACAGAAGGGTATCCAACATCTGTGGATAAAGGTCCCTTGATTTATACTTTCAAGAATGTATGTCTTACCCACACCTAGGGAAGCCCTCTATATGAAGATCAGAGTCTCTGTCTTTCTATCCCTGCAAGCCCTTAACTTCAAAGTAGTTGGCAACCTCTGTCTTCCTCAGCAAGGAATCCGTCAACATCAAGGTAGTTGGAAACCTCTTTCTTCCTCAGCAAGGAATCCCACAACTTCATGGTGTTGGAAACCCTTGTCTTCCTATCCCCGGAATCCCTAGATTGTGATCTCCAACAATCGGATTCGTACGAAGCAAATCTGCACAAGGAAACGTTTGAAAAAGCTGTTCAAACTTTCTGCACAAAGCTAAAAGTTAATAAGAGCCTCTCTCTCTTGAAATCACTTTAACAGCATGTGTGAACTATGTCCAAGATGTTTTGAGCTCTTTCATATGAGCTCCTATTTATAGGTAAGGTCAGCTCCCTCCTCCAACGGTCATATCTTCCTTAAAAATCAGAGGGACTTATACACATGTCACTTAGCCAACGGTTATTTTATAACGGAATAGACGACATCGTTTTATATCAAAACAAGTGTAACAAAAAGTACGACATCATTTAAAGATTAGCTAACATGTTCGGAGTGAAGGTTCAGAGTGTACGAAAAATATCAAAGAGTAGACAAATTATAAAAGTTAAAGCCAAATGAATTTTCGGAGTCTAATCAAAAATAATATTCGGAGTCTAAATAAATTTAGAGTTTATAAATAAAAGATAATCAGATTCTATTTAATAGGAGAATTATTAATGAGAATTCGTCATCAGAATTCGTTATCAGAATTCGGTGTCGAACTTCATGAGAGTTCATATCCAGAATTCAGAGAAGAACTTTATTAGAGTTCGTATCCAGAATTTGGAGTGGAAATTTATTAAAGTTCATATCCAGAATTCGGAGTGGAACTTCATTACAGTTCTCATCCAGAATTTAGAGTAGAACTTCATTACAGTTCACATCCAGAATTTTGAGTCGAACTTCATTACTATTCTCATTCAGAATTCGGAGTGGAACTTCATTAGAGTTCTCAACCAGAATTCGGAGTCTAAAACAGAATGATTCATATCATACTTTTACACGATTCCAAGAATATATAAATGAATTTTATTCTTATACATAATAAATATATTGATATAGATAATGAAAATATGATAAGGACAATTTTCCTTAGAAAATAAATTTTCCTTATAAAAGCAAAGTAGGGGTAAAAAAATATTTTCTTAAATATAAGGTGTTTTTGATTTTAAAAACAAGAAGGACTGGAATAGTCATTAGGAAAACCTTATTGACTCAACAAATAATATATTACCGAAATACATTATAATATTTATAAGAAAACTATTATTTTATAAATTTATAAAATTGAAGATTACTTAATGTCATATATTCATAGTGATTAATTGTATATAATCATACAATACCATGTTATATAGTTATTAAAATTAATTTATGAGAAATATAATCAAAATACAATATATCACTGTTGTAGAAAATGCGAATTTTGTTTTTAAAAAAGATGTCCAATTTAGAAACAATTTTTTTACTAATATAAGTAGCTTAATTTATGAATAATCTATTTTATATGATTATAAGTAAAACAATTATTAATTGTTCAATTAATGTATATCAGTCATCTAGTACAAATATTTATGATTTGAAATGATTTATAACATGAAGTTTATCATTAAATAAACAAATATTGTAGAAATATATTAGAAAAAGTATTATAATAAGCATCATTCCATTCATATATAGAGGTAAATAATTTTAGGTAATCTCATAATGAATAGAATTAGATAATTCATATGATTGATAGAATGATCAAATTTAATAGAATCAATAGTTATAAATTATCCTATTAATAGGATAAAAATTACTAACAAAACAAATAGTTTTTTCATAATACACAAAATGAATATGTATTGGTAGTTTAGAAAAATAGATATATTATTTTGCATGGTTATTAAAAAAATATTGAATTGATATTGATAATACATTGTTTATATATGAATAGATAGAAATTATTTAATTATTAATGTAAATTGTAGTGAAAAATTCATTGTTTTCCAAATGGAAATGAATTTTTTATTTCTCTGGATTATGTGATAATAAATTATATAATGAGTTGCCTAATTTTTTATCTAATTCACGAGGAGTAACATGATGTTTGTTGAATGAAGATAATATTTTTCGGGCTAATAAAATAAATAAGAGAAAATTATTTGAGACTTAAAAAATATATAAAATGGTTTTTTAGAGATAATTCTTTAATCGCAACTACTATATAAAAAAAATGATTAAAATATGAATTATTTCATGTGTGTTAATGAAATAATTTCTTGATGATAGATTAAATAATAATTCAAGTAGATAATTTAATTAATGATTTAAGATCCTTAAATGTGAGTGATTGGGGAGTTAACAATTTTACTTGTTTTGAAAGTGACATAATGAGGAAAATAAATTACTATTTGAAAATGAAAATATTACAATGATATAATAAAACAATACTAATAGAATATTCCATATATATAAGAACATCAAATTTACCCTAAATGATGACTTAAAGTGATGATGGTGGAAGGTTATTAATGTGACTAGATATAAAAAAAATTATAGTGATCCATCTATACATGAAAGAAATATAAAATCACATTATAACATATTATTATTATGTTAGAAAGTACAAAAACAATATCTAGAAAATCTACCCCCAACCATCAATGAGAATAGTGTGGTACATATAATACACTATGGAATTATTTTGTCTTACAATAAACGTTCATAATATGTTCTATTTAGAGTAATGGATATAAATTTTCTTAATTTTATGGATGATCATAAGATGAAATCAATTGTTACATTATATATAGATAAATTCTCATTTTATTTTCTCCAAAAAAATTTAATATTACATTTAACTATTCTATATAATAGATGATTACATTTTTGAAAATATATAATGTACTCAATTATTGATTATAAAGAAATATATGGAGGATATTTTTTTTATGAAATATCCCAGTACTATCAACTTAGATAAGTTGAATAATATTAATATGTGTAAAAATATTATCTATCTATGGTTGAAAAGGAATATCGAGGAATGTATAAAATTAACATGTTGAAGGTCGGGCATAGATTTTTAAACTTTTAGTATATTTATATAAAAAACAATTTTATGTAAATTATAAATTGGACTTATGTCTTGATGGTTTTAGAATTTATTAATTATCTCTGAGAATATTAAAATATATAAGGTCAATCGAACATAACCTACATAAATTTTTCATCATCTTATATTATTATTGATTAAATTTCACAATAAGAAAAACATTTGTACTATAATGGTTTAATTTATTTGAAGAATAGATATAATATAATATTTTTTATAAAAAATACTTAAACTTATCCCCTGAATTTAATATCTTGTAGAAAATATAGTAGTCTTTTTTGTCATAAAACATATATTAAGAAACATGGAAAAAATATAAACACAAGAAGGGGTGGCAGAAGATGATCATTAAGGGAAAACAAGGTAGATAATAATCGATGTAATTATAAAATAATATTACGCCATGAAATGGATGAGATCCTAATTGTAAAATAAGATGTTCTTCCCCAAATGGTCATAGGTAGAAAATCATGAGTTATTACAAAAAACATTATAATTTCAAATATTATTTGTCATGTGAGTGAATAATAATCATTATTTAATAATGACTAATAAATTTATTTCAGAATCTTAAGAAAATTCCATAGGAATCAGAGAATAAATATAAGAATATAATACCATATCATTATTCAAATATCACTCATATGAACATCATTGTGGAATGATACCTTAGTTGATTTTGTTCACATACCTTACCATAATATTCTTATTGTATGTTTAATCCCAATACTCTAACAGTTGACAATTCTTATTACTAACCATGGATCCCCCCCATTATAGTCTATATTATCTCATCAGATATCAGTCATTACATAATTCATTAGTGGTATTTAATAGAAAAAACCAGCATATAGTTATATAGAAAATTGTTTTTGGCAGAATGTCATAAACAAATTCATCAATTCATCCTACCATAACCTATGGAAATGGAATTCAATTGATAATATTTTAAACATCACAAAATCCAAAAAATTATAAATAAATAACAATTTTAGTATCAGTAGTTCATGTCCCTAATATTAAAGATAACACATAAAAGTATATTAATATAGATAAAATGTAACATTAAAATAGAATTTAATAATTTCAT
Source organism: Viscum album (assembly GCA_963277665.1). Taxonomy (NCBI): domain Eukaryota; kingdom Viridiplantae; phylum Streptophyta; class Magnoliopsida; order Santalales; family Viscaceae; genus Viscum; species Viscum album. Next base: position 164,240,604 of record OY728151.1, read on the forward strand.
TGAAAAAAGGGGAATTATACATTTTCTTCCATATCATCAAAAATAATTTAAATAATTTTGAGATGAAATATTTTAATTAGAAATACAAATGAAATCTTTTAATGAAAAATCATATGTAATAAGAATAATTGATTGTGGAGATATCTAATTTTATGGTAAATATTTAAAATATCAATTCCATTCACAATTTTGGTAAAATTCAGTAAACTAACTCATTTAGAAAAAAAAATTACATATAAATGTAAGATAATTGGAGTTAAAATAACCTAGAAAAATAATTTCATCATTGAGAATAAAATTCTTTAATATATTTTAATGACCATAAACATAGAAGAAAATTAAAAAAAAGATTAAATCAGGCAATTTTGTCCTGAAAATGATTTCTCAAAAGTATTATGTACCAAAATTTAGATGAATTATAAGTAAAAACACAAATAAATGAATAAAAGGGATGAAAATATATACTAATTAAATGAAAATAATTTTATAATATTTCCCATTAGAAATTTAAAATATAAATCTCTTTAATAAATGGGATTTAAAAATAATGTTTTACCACATGTCTTAGAAATATATTTATATAATCATAGGTCCTATATAACAAATTAAAATAATATATATATAGAACGAAAAAAAATTAAAAAATTTATTAAAATGTAACTTTATATTTCAATTTCTAAATATATATTTATTAACAATTCATCCTTAAAAACAACATTTTGTTGGAAACAATTATATTTTTTAGGATTTTTTTTATTTAGTGGTTCTCATATATAAAAATTTTATGTGGTTTCATAATATTTGTAATATTAATAATTTAATATGTATCATTATTATTCATTATATTATGTTTTATAACCATTCATATAAGGCGGTGACTAAAAATTAATTACATCAATTCACGATAATGGAAGTCCATATATATAAATGATTATTATTTTCATTTTTCAATGAATGTAAAGGGAAAATATAGATTATTATATTTCATTTAAAAATATTTCAATTATCCAAAATATATTATATATTAATTAAACATATCCATAGGTATAACTATGAATAAAGGACATAGAAAATGAATCACATAGCTTCGTAGTGGTGGTAGTCCACATGTACACACAAACAATGTTATACTTTTTCATAACATAGAAATGTGGGTGAAAATGGTTGTAAAATTAACATAAAAAAATTTTAGTATATAAATAATATTTCATTAATCAAATTAGTATTTTTATATAATATTTTAGGATGTTATGGAATAAATAAACTCAAAATATATAAGTAATGGAAATTACATATTCTTTAGGAAACATTATTTGGCATAAAACTCATATCATCAATGAGTGTCATTTATATAACCAATCCCATTAATATAAAAAAATATTCCAAAATAGATTCATGGAAAAATAATATGACCTGAGTAAATTAAAAATTATTTTCAACATTTATTTTTCATTTAATTACAATATTTTTTTGAATATATAATTTAATATAATTATTCACATAATTTTATAGTTTTTTTCTTTATAAGATATCAAACACATATATTTAATAAAATAAATATTCTAAAATCAAATGGTGTTTAATAAAACAACCTTATTATAATATCTCCCATAAAATTATATTAATCGGATAAAAAAATATAAGGATTCAATTTCGTCTAAAAATACTTAAGATTCTACATAATTTCATAATGTTTTAATTCCTCCAAAAATACATTACTAGATGAGAAGTAATATTCCATTACACATTATTTATGTGGATCATTATTTTTATTGGTTTTTCATCATAAAAATATTTCAATCTAATTTTTGAACATATATGTTAATAAATCATAGTGATATAGGATATACATTCGGAAAACAGATCCATGGAACTCATTGTGATGATGGGAGTGGTTTAAAGGAAGGCCCAAGTGACAATATATCATCCTGATGTAAGAAATAATCTCATAGGTAACTATATATTTATAAACCAACCATAATTTCTATCCAAAACTCATTTACTTTTTAATGACATATCAATTATAACAATTTATCACTATATTTTACTCTAAGCCTCATCAAAGATTGTGAACATTAATTTTCTGCCTATATTGAGCCACATTAGTATGATGAAAAACATATATAAATATCATTTTAAGTACCATAGATGATGAAAATACCAATTAATTTTGTTTTCCAACATAATCCCATCTAGTTAGACAATATTGAATCTTTCCATATATGAATTTATAAGGAACCATCATAATTATTTTGTGAAATATATTATTTTATAAAAAGTGTAATGGAAATAGATTTATATCCCATACTCCTTTTTTATATATAGATCATGCTCGATGAATATAATCATATATAGGAATTTTGTACTCATAAAGACCAATTATTGGAGGATGATATAAAATATTGATGATCAAATCCCAATTCAATGTTGAAATCATAAATCTACATAAAATTAAGTGAAATAACACATCATTATGAGACAAGATTATGAGTGATACATTATGTAAACATAAACCTTACATAATGAGTAACCTATCAAGATGATCAACAGGTAATTTATATGTTATAGTAATGAAATTTAAAAACATTATAAGGTAATAGAATAAAACTTTAGCACCCTAAATTCTTGTGAGTAACCCATTATTTATGTTTTTTATGAATTTAAGTAATATAGATGATGTCTTGGATATTATGGATAATTTTTTATGTGTTTTTGGGATTTTCTATAATTGAATGGTTAGTACAGAGTTTTGGAAAACCACGATAAACCTATAGGAAACCATTCATAATGAGACACCAGCTAAAGGGATGGTTTATAGGAAGCTTACGGGTTATCCAAACAGTGAAAAAGTCTAGTAGAAACCATCATTCATGATACAATTATATTTTAAATGATTGGGTCATGTATTATTAACTATGAATCCCATCCATGAGATGTTCATATTTAAGGTAGTGTTTGGAGTATAGTTTTCATATGTTCTACTTACCTATGCAACAAAAACATGCGCGTTTAGAAAACTAGATCTTATATAGTGGATCTAGGTTTGAATTGTTTTTAATGCCTCTTTTCTCCCCTAAAATGTCCCTAACTTGGTATTTTCCCCTCTCAATGGTTTTAGAACCTCTCCCTGGATATTTATAATAAATATAAAGGCCTCACTTAGTTTTTTGAAGCAAAATTCTTAAGATAAGACTTCGTTCTATATAGTTCTTTGTGGTTTTTCATAGATAATAATCATTAACTCTCCCCATTAATATACCAACACCCACATTGGATATATATAATATTGTGGTTTTCATATATGGTTATATTTTTTTCTAATGATAGGGGAACAAATATAAGGGGTGGGTTTTGAAAATTCAACCATCTTTTTGTGGATATTTCATGCCATTCTGCATTATCCTTATAAATCCTGAGAAAGGTGGCCTCACTATTGACTTTACCTACTAGAACAAAATTTATTTGTTAGAAAAAGATTAAATTTATTTATTTTTATTATGTAGTTGTTTTGTGAAGCATGATATAATCCTTTTTTTATTTTTTTAGGATTTATATGAATTAAGAGATTCATTTTTCTTGTGCTCTATTAAATGATTTTAAAATGGAAATTTTTAAACTATTACTTGAATAAATTTATGGAAAAATTGGATATCAATAAAAGGATATTTGGATGAAATACATTTTTCATTTGATATGGTTTAGGCAATGTTTCATTGGTATAGTTTTTGGGCATAATTGGTTGTGTTTTTTATATAGACATATGAGGCTTGGTTGAAATATGACATTGTGATTTGTGAAAATGATTTAATATATCATGGAATTTGATTATGGTATAACAACATTATAGATCAATGTGAAATTGAACATGAGTATGGTATTTTCACAATTAACCATTCTTTTGTAGAACTTTACATATGTGGATATGTTTTCTAGAATGGGGAATTAAAAAAAGAAAGATGAAATGATTTTTAAAAAATTTATTATTTGATTTAACAGAAAATTGTTTTTATATGGAAAACTATTTTTCTAAAATAATTTTGGTTTTGTGATAAGTTGTTTCTAGTTGAATTATATAAATTGTTTATAAAATGTGCTAAATATTGTTATCATAGTGGCTTGAGTAGTGAATTAATTTATGAAAATATACTATGTTTTTTTACTCACCCATTCTTGGGAACATTGGTTTGTTTTATATGTTTTCTACCAAGAAACATGTAAGGGTATTTCTTTTCACTTCTCTACTGGTAATTCATGAATATGAAGCATGGAGTTGGAGTTTGGAGCTATTTCATTGGAGTATTTGTGATTTTTTATTTTGTATTTCCCTATATGATTTTATATTTTTTTCTCATGTTGTGGTGCACGGTTCTAGATTTTTTTTAATATCAATGTGTTGTTTTGAGTATACTATCTTTGATATCATTCATCATGTAGTTTTTTTTTTGGATATGGTATGTTGGGATGTTTATATTATTTTTAAATGGAAAATCCTCACCCTTGTACATTGAATCCAATGAACATTTACTAATATCCTTTTTTTATTAGGGATGTCCTTTAAGTCCAATTAGAAATTCCACCTCGACTCAAGCCAATGAGGAGGGGGATATTATAGTTTGTATCAGTTTTTTCATTCCACATTATTTTTTAGAAAAGTTGAATCAGTTTTATCAGTCTAAAATTCTATTTGTGACAAGTGATATCCCTTTATTCATTACATTCCTCAAAATTGGACTTCAGTTATATTGGTCATGGAGTTCAAATTCATTATGGTGTATTACATGTGTTAGGATGGTAGAAAGGAGTAATATTGTTGGATATGGAAATAGATAATAGAAAAAGTTACATATAATCATTTTATTTCGAACGTCATGCTAAAAGATATTTGGTTATATATGTTTTGGAGACACTTATAAGAATTGAAATATCATTATCATGGGTTTATCTAATGAGATGAAATTTAAATGAAATATATAAATGAATTCCCCATAAGTGTTCATATTTTATTTTAAGTAATAATTTGGTGCAAAATATTTATGTTTTGATAATATTTAAATTACATTAAAATGTGATTTTCTGAAAAGAGCATGGCTGTGAAATTTTGAAAATGATTTGATTTTGAAACGTTAGTATAGATTTTTATAAATTTGATTAACTATTTGAAATTACAATTGTGATTACATGATGTGATATAATTTTAAATTGTGATGAATTTATATAATAGAGTGTGATAATTGTGATGATTCACTATTTTTCTGGAAAATGGATATTGTTTTCTGTTATAGAAACCAACCCAAAGAATCTACTAAAAATATATTTTCACCTAATCCACATGTCAACCATAAATTTGTTCTGATTATTCTATAATAATTATAGGTTTATGATAAAGGGTATAAGAGGTATGAAACTCAGAATGTGGCTCCTTCAATCGAGTTCGAAATAGAGAATCCACACATCATTCGGGGTGATTCCGAACCGGAAAAGGAAGAGTTGTGGTTTAATATGATGAATCATATCTTCAAGTTTATTGGAACACCATAAGAGTTATAAATAAATCTATATATATTCATGATGGGTGATCATGCACTCCAATTGTGAGATTTAGATATTCAATCTAATTTAGACACAACTTTCATGGAATGATATGAATTAATTATTCAATAATAAACATTATACTTATTCAATCTTAAATCAATGATTGATGTATTTCTTCAACATGAAGTAAAGAAATCGTTTTCCCTAGGGTATGAAACTAAATTCCTTAATTTAGTTACTTTTTCACCCATGGTTGATTCAATTGAATCCTTATAGGCACACATCATGGAATTAGGGATGAGAATTGAGACTCACTTGATGATTGATGTGATAAATATTAAGGACAATACATATAGTGTAAATGGTTAATTCGTAGCTAATGTAGACACACCAGGAGATATGGAAGGAGTAAGAATGTTAATTCCTATGGGAAATTTTGGTAACTCAATTTCAAGGATCATGTAGAGAAGGGACACTTATTTCCATGGTGGGAGCATGATTCAGAATCCGATTACTCGGTCAGGAAATATTCCTCTAAGACCAAAGAGCCTAGTTGAATGTTCTAAACATTTAACACTCGACCACATGATGTGATAGTATAAGACACCATCGAGTGAGTTATATAAAATTAAAAAATGAATCATCTTGAACTTTTTTTCACAGTGCTTCAAGGTCAGGTGTTCAAGACATTTCACATGTGTCACAGGTGTCGTATGCTTCAATGGGTTGATGGTAGTAGAATCAAGCTCATCATCAGAATATAATCTCCCTACTAATTCAAATAATACCATGACTCATCAGTAAGGGAAATGTAAAAAATGAGATATGTAACAAATTACAGCGATAAAGAAATTTTATAAAGCCTAACTGGTTATGATGGATGATTAATCTTGTCCACCAACTACGAGAGGTTTGATTTGATGAAATAATACCCTTATGTCAGGGGTTTTTGTTATGGATACTTACCATTTATATATTTCTTCTATAATTTTAAATTGTTTTATTTTAAATAATTAGACGATTCCTTAAATGATAAAACATCATACTTCCCATCAATGATAGTGTCAAGACATTGTGTGTAGAACAACTTCTATATCCATTGATGAAGATGACCTAAAATGGGATTTCCATATGCTGGATATTGATTTTTTATATAATCCTATGTATTGATTGGTTGATAATGTTTGAGGTTTATATTGACTATTATATCATAATTTTTAGTTTTCTAACTAATGATGGCATGTATGATCTCATTTGTGAAGATTGGAATATAAAGGTGTCTGAAATGGGATTTTTTACACATGAAGTTAGAACTATATTATAAAAAAAATTATTTTTTTATCTTCGATTGAAGAGATTGAGAAAAAAAATATTTACCCATGTTTTGGATTAGTTTCTATATGTGATTATTAAATATTTCTAATGGATTCCACCTGTAATAGAATTATAATTTATGATTGATCTCCTTTTAGGGACTAGTACTATTTCCCTTCCATATAATCGATTGGTGTTAATAGAATTAATGGAATTAAATGTGTGGTTAAAAGATATGGAAATCAATGATTTTATTCGACTGAGCACGTCTCCTTGGGAAGATCCAGTCTTGTTTTACAAAAAGTAAGATAAAACTCTTCTGTTTTGTGTTTATTATCATAATATTAACATTTTATGATAAATAATAAATACTTAATTACATTCATGGATGATATATTTGATTGGTTGAGGGGATCATAATGGTTATATAAAATTGAATTTGGATCTAAATATCAACAATTTCCAGTTTGAAAGGTGGATATTTAAAAATAACTTCTATAATAAGATAAATCCATTAAGAATATGTGGTTATTATTTTTCATCTTTTGAATAAACCAAAACACATTATATAAATGATAAATTTGGTATTTTATAGATATATGGATTATTTTATGGTGTTTTTTGTGGATTAAAAATTAATTCATTAGTGTATAAGGGTGTTTCACGAGCATTGCTTGCTGAATATGATGGGAATTCAGAGAGATAGTCACTTATATGGAAAATTATCAAAGTGTAATTATGTGGATACAATAGTTATGATTCAATTATCATGTTATAAATTTAAGACACACGCCTATATATCCAGCAATGATATATGTAGTTACTTATTAGAAAAGTCCATATAAAGTCTTTGAGATATGGATTTCACTCAGTCTAAGTGGTTATTATAGATGATTTTTTCACGATTTACCATAAATATCATCACCTATAACTTATTTTAAAAAAATTTCCATTCCAATGGAATAAGGAATGTCAAAAGTATTTTCAAGAGCTTAATGATAACCTTACATCAACACCAATCTTGATTTTTTCAAAATCAGGATGAGGGTATGTTATTTAATATGATCCATCAAAATTAGATTTTAGATGTGTTCTATTGAAGAGATATCATTGTTGGTTATGGATAAAGAAAATTATGGTTTTATGATAATAAATTCCCAACACATGATTTGGAGTTTGCTATTTTATTCCCTTATTTGAATACTTGACAACATTATCTCCCTGGTGAGACATTTACATTGTTTATAGATCATAATATTTTGAATCATATTTTCTCACAATGGGATATTAATGTGAGGAAAAGAATATGGATGAAGTATCTCAAAATGTTAATGTTAGTCTTTATTTATACATCGGTTAAAGGAAATTCGGTGTCAAATTCAATATGAAGATAAACATATGCTCATTTGGAAAAAGAGGCTTTAAACCAGTGTAGATGATGTTAATGATAGTTGATATGAACATGGAATGTGAAAACTAAGTTGATGTTGAATTTTTATTTCAATATTCACATATTCATGATCTGGTAAAATTGGTTAAAGTGGCATAGATTTCTAACTCACAATGTGTTGAAATAATGTTAGAAATCAATGGAAGGGAAACCACTAAGGGATGGAAAGTAGAATTCATCCATGTGTTGTGGTTTTGAAATTAAATATTCTTGCATATAGAATTTCGAGAACTACATCATGCTTACCTCCACTCAATATGGGTTATTAATCATGTAATGTAGAACACATATAATTCATTTAAATCATTGTTTTTGTGGAGATGTATGTAAAGGAATTTCCTAGAGTTTATTTTAATTTTCATAAATTTTCATTATGTAAAAGAAGAGAATCAAAGACCATTATTTATGTTACAGTCAATACCTATCCTTGTTTCGATCTAGCAGCAAATAGCTATGGATTTTTTTAATAGTTCATCTAATAAGGTATGGGAAACATGATTTAATTTGAGTGATAGTGGATTATCACACACATTCAACTAATTTCATTCTTTTTTATGAATCTCATATGGTATATGAATTTTTGAAAATCTATATTAACGACATGGTATTATGGCATGGTGTAAAAATTTAGATATTTTCCAATAGAGAACATAGGGTTACATATAGTTTATAGAAATCCCTATAGAAAGATAGTGAGACTCTATTGACTATTGGTACTGTGTATCATACTTGGATGGATGGAAAATCAGAATGTATTATACAAAAAATAGGAAGACAGTCATCAGGCTTGCTTAATGAAAATTGGAGGACCATTGGAATGACTTTTGTTGTTACAAGTGTTCTCCTATAACAAGAGTTTCATGGTTTGATTCAAATTGTGTTGTTCAAAGAATATTATGGGTTTCATTTTTTCATAATTCTTTTATCAGAAACACATGATACTTCACTAGTTAGTCTATGCCTCATCAACAATACAAGAGAGAATATTTGGCTGATCAGGAAAAAAAAGTAGATAGCTCAGAGTCATAAAATATCATATGAGGTTCATCACCAATGACCATTTTTATTCCCCATAAGTGATCATGTGTTCTTTAAAATCACACTATAACATGGGAATTAGTATTTTGGGATTTGGGTAATGTTATCTCCTCAATACATAGGCCCTTTTGAGATACTAGAACTGGTTGGTGGGGGGAATATCAGTCTGAATTTCAACCATTGTTCAGGCCGTTGCATAATGTGTTCTATTTATCTCAGTTGAATTTGTATCAACATAATCATAAACTTGTTATTATATGACATCATATTGATCTATAAATGTATAATTAATTATTACATATTCCATCACCTATTGTGGGTATGAAACGGAATGCATTTCATGGTAGAAGCATCGGTATAGTGCATGTTTTATAGAAATATAGTCAGATTCAGGATAAAACATAAGAATAAGAGGATGAAATGAACCATAAAATGGATGGAACTCATTTGATGAAATATTGGTTTTCTAAACTTTTGGTATGTAAATGAAAAATGCATGGAGAATTTATCACCATATTTTTTAATTTAGTAACCCTTTATTTTCCCATTTTATGTATTTAAGTTATATGGATTATTTTTTAGAGAGTTTAGAGAACTTTAGGTGTGTTTTTTGGGTAATATTTATAGGTTCATGGTTGGTGTTTGGTTTTGAAAAACAATTAAATTCCTATAGGTAACAATAAACAATTAGATAGTGGCTAGAGGTAAGGTGTAAGGGTGGCACACAAGATAGACTAGCTGTATGACTAAATCTTTTATGATTAGAAAACAAGATCCTAAAAATGTGGATCTAGGTCATGATTGTGTTTTAATACCTCGTTACCCACCAAAAAAATCCTAACATGGTATTTTTCCTTCTAAAGGGTTGGATAACCTCTCACCATGGATATGGAGGTAATCCAAGGTCTTCCCATGGTTTTTTTGAAACTGTATTCCCATAGTAAGTCTTCATCCATTGTAGTTCATGGTTGTAATTCTTAGATCATGTTCTCAATCTCATATGTTTTTAGATCAACACCAAGTTTTGATGGATCTAGGATAGTTGTTGTCAAATATTATTATTTGTGACTTTTTTAATGATATTGGATGATATATAAGGAAGGTTATTGGATATTCTACCCTCTTTGATGTGATTTTTGAAGTTATCCTTTGCTGTCATCACAAAACCTATGGTAGGTAGTTTCACTCTAGAGTCTTATTTATAAATATTATTGTCTTAGTTTCATATTGATTAAATTGATATCAAATTTGTGTAAAAAACCTGGTAGAAACCATATTTATTGATGGTTTGAGGATTTTTGTGAAATCTGGGAATAATTGTGCATGCTCTATGATAAATGATTATAAAATTGTTTCTTATATTAGTTTTTGGAAAAAGAGATTTAAATAAAAATATTTTTTAATTGACATGGATTGGGAATTTTAAATGGATTCATTATGATCATATTATAATTGATATTTGGTAAACATGGAGTTGTGTTTTAATATTTCGTTATGGGGATTGGTAGAATACTTTCCATGTTCTTAATGCCAAAGGTGTAATGGAACATGAGATTTAATCACATTGTGATGAATTGGTATATCAATGAGAAACAACTCATGAGTATGGGATTTGAATAATTAAAAATTCATATCAAGATGTTTCAATATGTGTATATGTGGTTTTTAATGGGGTATTCCAAGAAAGGAAAGATGTAATGATTTTGAAAAACGTGTTTGGAATCATTTAGAAAAAATGAATTTTAGTTTGGAAAAATATTTTGTTAAAATATTTTTGGATTTGTGATAAATTATCTCATGTTTTTTTATATAATGTGTTTTATATGAATTGGTTGTAAATTTTTTTATATATCTCTATCATAGTGGGGTGAGTAGGGAAGTTATAAGCAAAACCTATTGAGTTTAATTATTTACCACATATTTGGAACATTGGTTATATTACAGATGACTTTTACTAGGAAATAGAAAAAGGATAAACAATTCAAATTTGTAGTTTTACATCATGGATCTAGATCAAGGGGTTGGAGTGGGAGTTTAGAGATATGTACTTGAACTATAAGAGCATTTTTTGTTTTTCTTTGGTTGTTTGCTTTGAATTTGTAGTCTTGTAATGTGGTATGATGTTTTATTTTATTTTAATATCAATAGGTTTTTTGAGTTATATTTCATTGATATCATGCATCATGTAGTGGTCTATTAGGTTATGTTATGTTTGGATTGTTGTATTATTTTGAATGTGAAAATCATCTCCCTTGTACATTGAAGTCCATGGACATTTTATTTCAAGCCTTTGGAGTATTGGGGATTTCATTTAAATCCATGTAACTTTTCAAACTCTACTCAATCTAATGAGGAGGGGAAAGATGTTACAAAAAAATAAATACAATTTTTCCCTTTAGATGTTTTTTTGAGTATCATGATGAAATACATGATGATTTATACACAAATATTGTTAGGTCTAGGTAATGTTTCGACATATCCATTTATTTATGTCTCATAAAAAAAATATGTTGTTGTAATAAGTATAGTGGTACATTCTTCCAAACACAGATTTTCAAAATATCCCACCATAAATTATGTTTTAGATATAAATAAAACATCCCACATCTGGTATTTATAGATAATAATGAGCTATGAGCTTCATATTATAACTCCTTTTTCAAATCAATTGTTTATAAGAGACCAACACTATTCTAGATCCTAATAATTCAATCATATTCATTGGTTAACAATTGTAAAAGACCCACCTTCTTCGAAAGAATCATATATTCCTTCAATTATATTTTCTTCTTACCCTAGATGTATTTTTTTCACTATTATATGGGAAACATATGATACTTTTTACATTCCATAGGATTTTTAAGTTCGTCCCTTGAAAACCTATAAGTGTTTGATGAAATTAAATACTCTGTAAAGAAAAACATGCCTGGTGTTGCTGAATTTGAGAATTAGAAACCTTATATTCATTCAGTTGTTGATTCTTCAGTCGATCATACATTAAAAGTAATCAGTTCCCACTATCTCCCCTAATAATTTTTAAACTCTTCCTATGTTAATATATAATTCACAATTTTATTATCCTCATATATGTCAAAAATTTCATCGCAGTGCTCATGTATCCATATCATTAATGAAAATTTACCATTAGAAATTTTATATCAAGATTCATGCCATTATTATCATTAAGATTAAATTTATGAGGAATAAGAAACTATAATTCCTATTAAAATGATATCATATCTCATTCACTTCATTGATGCATCAAATTTCATCAAAAACAATTCCTTGCTTGAGTGTATTGAGAGAACAACTACATTAAACAAAATTTTCTTCTATTTTGTGAAAATCAGTTCCCACTAATATATCTATAAGAACAAATATCTCTTCCATGTAAACATTATTTGTAGATTTGATAGTCATTATAACTTCTTCTGAATGTTTTAATAGTTTTCTTCCAATATAAAATTTGGAAAATTTAGTAATCACGGATTGTCAGGTTCATTTCCAAATAACTTCCATCATTAAGGGACCCATTGATTCATGCTCAATAGTAATTATAAGACTTATGAATGATAAGTTCAATATAAAGAACTCATATTATCAAAACTTTTTCAATAATTTTTTTTCCTCCACATCATCAATATTACTCTCGCATGATTTGAAAGATCTTTAATTATCATGTAATATATAATAAAATCATCTATACTGACTATAAAAAAATTTACCTGGTAAAAACTAAATAATCTATTCATTATATCCATGAACATTTCACAGAAATTGTTAAGTATAAAAAGAATCACAATAACTTTATAGTTTCCAAATATCTTTTGGATGATTGTTTTTGATGTTTCACCATTGTTTCACACTAAATTGATCATATCCAGATATGAGGATAATATTTGAAAATATTAAGATCCCCACAGTTCATCAAAAATAAAATAAACATGTTGAATATTCTACATGTACATTAATGAAACTTTTTCAAATTCTCTATGACAATTATAAACATATATTTTAAAATATTAAATTTAAAAAATAGAATAGTTGAACCCCTTGGTGAATCACGTGGTCGATTAAAGCCCTTATAAATAGTCACCCGGTGTTTTTTATTAAATTAATATATATCAATGAGTCCTATTAAAATTGGAGTCTATAAAATTATAATTTACTCATGTATGAGTTCTTTTGAAAACAAAATAACACGATTTTGGGGAAGAATCAAAAAATTCTTAATAAAATACATCTATATATTCCTATATAATAACCATGTAATTGATAATGACTTTATTTCCATTAATTTGATATATATACCATTTAATAATATATAATTATACCTCTAAAATTTATTTTAGATAATATAATTAATCATGAGGTTAAATTATCATAGTATTTTTTTTCCATAAAAAATTCAATATTTTATCACTGTGGGGAAAATATGATACCCTTAGAATATTATTCCACAATAAAAGTGTTTTAGGTTTAGAATAATATAATTAATTTATAGATGTACAATAATGTTAAGTGTTCCTTTCAATAATTGTTTTCCAATAACAATCATCGATAGTTCTGATGATTAGATCATTCCATGTAACTCATGTCATCAGAGGTTATAGTAACTGATTGTCATCATTCACACTTGGATCGGTGAATAATTTTTCATAATTCTTGTAACCCTAGTAGTTGTATCATTATAGATTTTGTAATTAATTAAAAGAATATATTTTTCACCATTCGTTTCATAGTATTTCAAATTTATTAATATCATGTATAGACATTTTCAATGGCCTTCATTTTTGTGTGTAAAAAATTGACTATCCCTTAAAAATAATATAGAAATTCTTCTTTCCAAATTTTTTTTCTAATAGAACATTTATTATTATTTCTAAAAGGGTTTCATTATTATAATTTCTTTTGAAATCACATATTTTTCTTCTAATCAAAACAATGATAATTAATGTAATCTTTAATCATCAATTATACCTCAAGAGAACATCGAATAATTTCTTTGTTTTTACTATATTCTATTGTGGATAACACTGTTCAATGACATCATTTTAAGACACCAAAGGAAAGATCAATTATTAATTTATTTTATATGATATAACCATAAAAATAACTCAAAAATGTTTTAATATTTAACTCATTGGTACCAATAGATTCATTATAATGATATTTAAGATCAATTAATTACCTTGTTTATTTATTGAAATGTGTTTGGGGAATGAAATAAATAAAAATACCATATTAAACTTATCTAATAACATGGAATTAATTTATAAATATTTAATTATATAATTAATACTATTACAGTACTGGTTTGATTAAACTTTAAAATGAAACCCCACTGACATTACTTTTCCATGATCTGAGAACTGAAAGGGGGATAATATCTTTTCAGGGGTGTAGATTGATTCCCGACCACCAATGGATTTTTGTAACCAATAGATGTAGTTTTATGTTTCATCATAAAATATTAAATGATATATTTTCCACTCAATTTCTATTTCGGAATTGTAATATGATTCATGGATTGGGATATTTTTCCGACTATATAACTTTATTTTAAATTCTATCTCTCATGTCATCTGGTTTGTCAATAAGATAATATTTTCTTTGATTTAAACACTTATTATTAAAAATATTTCTAAATAACCTAACCATATTTTCCCAAATATAGAATTTACATTATTATATTAGATGCAGATATAGGTGATCACATCCCAAAGGACTAAATAGGGTCTGAGCCTTGGTATACTAGATATATAAATACGTCATTCATTACATTTGAAAAAAATAACACTTTAATTTTTTTCAATAATATAATAATTTTCACTTGAATAACATATGATATCATTCATAATATAGTTAATGGATTCCTATTAAGGAATAAAATAAGGTTGAGATTAGATTCTTAGTAAGTGTAACATTAACTGAAATCTATTATGAATCAGAATGCATAATAAAAATGAAATGTTAAATAACGTACTAATACTTCTATTTAGATTATTTTACTATCACTATTAGACAATGAATAATCAACAGTGAAAAATAAATATCTATACACACATTTTAGTTATTAAATGACCCGACTGTTATGACTGATGAGGAATAATCAATACGGAAAATAAAATATATAAAATATATTCTATTTAATCAATTGCTTCACTATAATTCATATATAAGACATAATCATCGTGTAATGGAAAATACCATAGTAGAATGGACATTTAATTAATAACATGACTATAATGATTAGATAGGTCACACTCATTTTTGGAAGGTAAACAACTAAAAAAAGTTACATTTAATTTCTAATCCAAGAATGAAATGAATCTAGATATAATATTACTATGAAAATATAATGGTTAATTATAACTAAATTATTGATGATGGTTTTTATTAATTATTATATTTCAAGATTGTAGGATTCATGATTCCACAAATATTACAACCTTCCACAAGACAGTTTAAAACTTATGGGTAGGTATAAAAACAAAAATCCATTTAAATAATGAATTCAAGATTCTTTATATCATTATACCAGTAACACATCATTATAATATCTATAACATAGATCAAACCATATCTTCATGTCAAATTCATTTATTACATTTCAAACTGAATAAATTTTGATTTAACATTCCATATCATCAAATATTTTTATTCATTATAGAAAATATATTTATAAAATTTACTAATACAATAAAATAAAATTTAATATAGAAAATCATATGTATAAATGAAATATATTTTTAAAAAATAATTGTATACATGATAAATAATTATTTATTTGGGAAAAATTCAATGTCCAATGATCACAATACATTTAATATTTGATAAGAAAGTTAATGGATAAAAAATTGATCTTGAAATTTAATCTCCAATTACTACATTGTAAAAAGGATAATCAACCATCAACATAAAAAATACTTTTTGTCCTAATAAATCATATCCTCCATGGTGTGTATGTTAAATAGAGGTTTTTACATTGATGAATAAAAATACTATCAGAACTAAAAATATCTGATGGAAAATATCTTTTTTTTTAATTTCAAAATTAATTTAAATCTAAATCATCAAAAAATATTTTTAATATAGTTTTCGTTGAAAAACAAAATTCAATATTATTAAATAATGTTCTATATAATAGAGTGTTATTGATAGTAGTGAATTTTGAACATGTTGTACATTTAAAAACAAGGATTCATTTCACATTTTTAGAAAAAAATAAAATGATTCTTATTTGGAAAACTACTTGAAAATTCATTTTATTTATATTATAAATGTAATAAAAGGGTGAAAAATTATTTAATAATTATTTTTTAGAATTTTAAAATTATCTGTTAATTAACACCTATAAAACATTCATTTGAAAAAAATCATTATCCACTAAAAATAGATTAAGTAAAATTTTATTAAAAAAAATTATAAATAATTATTTGTGCCAATGAGTAATAAAATGGTACTCTTAATTTAAAAGTTAATTTATATCTATATTAGATTAAAATGAAAGGACTTTATTATCCAATTATCAAATAGTTTCATTCAAGGATTATTCAATCATAGAAAATCTCAATTAAAATGTGATTGAGAATTGAACCCTCACAATGATCCTAATGCTGAAATACTACTTAACTAGTTAATCAATTAAATGTGTCAAATATAAATCCAAATAAAAAAATTTATATTAAAAATAAGATATTCAATTTTTTTTAAAAACAATCCTATAAGAATAAAGATAATGATAAATAAATATAACCCAATCAAAATAAATTACGTTATAAAATTCATTACCACTTGGTAATGTGTTCGTAAAATTCCCTGAGATGAAATAATTTAAATTTATATAAATAATATAATTAATTATAATTTATTCATGATATTACATGTAAATTTTCCACTATAAAAACTATATAAAACAACGTAGGCATAAAACATATGAATATGCCTCAATGAAGAGAAATTGAGATGAATTCCTTTACCTCACACTTCATTTTTGTTAAATGAAACTTAAACTAATGTATAAAGGATTTATATAGTTTATTACATTTTCTACTAACCATATTAATTTTTTTTAATATCGTATATGTTTATTTAATATCACTGTGGAAAACAATTTTTAATAATAATTCATTATTACTATTGTTTTGGTTGTTCACTACTTTTTTTCAAGAAAGTTGTAATACGAGGGTTATATATCATGTGTATGTTATATTGTTACATAATATATAAAATTATATTTTGGTTATAAATATTATATTTTCATTAGATACTTTATTATAATCAATATTAAAATTTTAACGTACTGAATGGATAACATCTATACATGGAGACAACATGTTGTCAGTATACAGAAACAATGTTATCATTTCCGTAATGGGTAAAAGGGTAAGTAATGGGGTCATATATTATTTTTACTAAATCAATATAATATCACATATATATATCATATAATCATTAAATTTATACTCATTACCTTCAATATAAAAAATAAGTGAAAAATGAATCACATTTCTTCACAAGGTTGTAGTTTTTCATAAACACATGTGATAATATAATAATTAAAAATATTGGGAATGTAATAATTTATATGTGATATATATAATTAATTTTAATTAAATAATTAATATTACATATACACATTAAATCCATCATTACATGTTATATTTATTTGTGTTGATGAAAAACTATTTACCACATTTCGTGAGGTGGTAGTTCATTGTACAGAAGATTGATGATTTCATTTCATATTTGATGGATGAAAAGAATGATAAATACTATTAAATCATTATAAAAAATATCCTTATATTCTAGATAGTTTATTTTTTTACATTTGATATCTTAATACATAATTTATAATGGAAGAGGAAGAAATAAAACGAAAGTGCTTTGCCACGATAATTACATTCTCATAGAGAAACCCCCTTATAATATCCTATTAAAGACCATAGAGTTGTTATTTTTGGATTTAAAGAGAAAATATATATTGGATCTCGGTTTTGGGGAGTGATTTGGGAAGGGATTGGTTGAGAAAATTATCTTTAGATTCTAATATAACTGATAGAAGTGATTGACCATTTATAAGTGAAGGAGAGTACAAAAATGAAATGTTTTCAATGTCTAATGTCAAACTATGTTTTACACATTAAAACTATCAAAAAAAATGAACATTATACAACTCTAGAGGGTATATGGTCTTAATAATTCTAAATAATGTTTTTGTAACATGTTTTAGGTAATTTTATCACTCGTATTGTTAGTTTAACCACCAGTAAAACCATACTCACTTTAACCACAATAATTATTTTTAACATTTTTCAATATTCCATATGATCAAAAATTATTCGTACCAAATTTGAAATTACAAATTATTATAATTATAATTTTTTAATGAAATTACCAAATTTTTATCCTCATATGTGGAAAAATTCAGTATGAAAATAAACTTGTTTTCACATTGAAAAAATGGGTTCCCAAAAGAAACAAATTCAAAATTTTAAATACTTTTTATATAAGAATTCAAAATAAAATTGATAATAGTTACATAAATAGGTAAATTATAATATACTTGAACTATTTTTAGTATATAACCTATTTAAAATATATTTTTACTTTTTAAATAATTTAAATGAAAATGTAGTGTTAATTACAAATCACCTTTTATCACTACTTATAAAAAACTAATATCTTCATTAAATTATCAAATATTATCATGAGGATAAATTCTACATGTAGATTTCAAAAAATAAATTTATTTCTCTAAATAATATTTTTAAAATTTAGTTAAAAATTGTTATATAATATGTTTGTAAAGAGTTACAAAATAGCATTTTTGTAGAAATATAGTTTTTAGAAAAAAAATATTTTATTCATTAAAATTGAAAATTATTTTATTTCAAGTCAATAGATAAGTAATTAATTATATTCATATCTAAATAACATTCATTTCATAATTTTGGTGGTACTATTAATACCCTATAACATAATAGTTAAGTTATAATTTTCACATTTTAAATAATATTAACTTTATAGAGCTTTTAAAACCAGTGTTGTGTTCATTTCATGCTATTGAGGAGACTGAATTTCTCATAAATAAATATATCATAATTTCTTGGGGTGTTGTATTCTCACCAATTTTTTTTGTGTTTCATATATTCTATTGATGTCAATTTAGTTATTGTAAAATATCAGGGAGTTACATGATTCCTCAAGGTTTAATGCACTGAATAAAAATAAAAAATATTGTTTTCAAATATATTTACAATATTCATATAGAGCAATCATATAATAACAACGATAATTTTTAAGAAAGACTAAATTATTTAACAGTTTTTTAACTTATACACTTTTAGGGTAACTCTATATTATATTTAGTTTCTATTGGTTGGATTGTATTCTATATTAATATCATTATAATATAAAATATATATATAATCTAAACTATGAAATAGAATAGAGATATTTGAGTATAAAATATATACTTATTTCATCATAGTATGTAAATATTACTTATATTACATAATAAATAATCATTTATTTCTATAAAGGTTTATTCTGAGTAAAAAATATAAATAAACAACTTATTTCTTTAAATATATTCAATATATTACAAACTTTTCTTTGATTTTACCCTTATTTGATCTTAAAAATTAAAAATCATTGTTTATAACATAGGTAAAATTGAAACATAAGAAAGGGTGATATCATATTCTCAATAAGGGTAAATATTTTAAATATTAATTTATGATCATAATCAATATTAATATACACATAAGTGTTTGATATAATTATTTTAACTTTTTATGAACTTCCCCAAATTTTCATAGTACATAAATAATTATTATTAGGTTAATGCAATATAATTTGAAAAGTCCTTAGTCATAATAGATAACTAGAATCAATAATCAGTAATGATCCTTGTGAGAATATGATAAGAATAAGAAAATTTCATAGGAATTGAAGATAAAAAAATCCTATTAAATAATTTCATAAGTCATGTGACAGTACCAATAATATTATAGTGTAGAATGTCCCAATGATGATTGGGTTCACTCTCCATTATAGTATGTCCTTATTCAGGATTCATATCCAAGTTTGTCAGTGTAGATAGTGTCTATTACTGAATCAGGATCACAATTACTTTAAATCCATTTTACCTCATGAGATATCAATAGTTACATTATACATTGGATCAATTTAATGGATCTGCTAAACACATAATGAAACTTTATATGTATGTTCCATAGGATCATAAATATAGTTATCAATTCAACCTTGAATAACACATGGGAAAAAGATAGTTTTTCAAAACCATTTCAATATCACATAATAATAATCCATCCAGATAAGGCACATAGATTGTTTCATTACATTAAATAATTATCGAAAAATATAAATCATAAAATTAATACCATTAAGAAGAATGATATCATTCTAATAAAAATTTTAAATTTGTTTGAAATTTGTGGAAAATATCTTTTTTATAGATATCTACAAAAATGAAATTTATATAACTTCAAGGGAAAATATTTATTTAAAAAAATTAAAAATTCAAATAGATTCTTCAATATAATGAATGGTTATGGGGTTGGAAAGCACAATCAAGTTCTAAACATTATAACAACGATTTCATTGACATTTTTTGTTAAAAACCCAAGAAATATTTTAATTATAAAATTTCATTATTATTAATATTAATACATTGAAAATAATATAAAATATATTTAAAAATGATTATAAATAATCATATTATTATATAAAATACAATTCCAGAAAACATGTTAATGAACATGAATGTGTAATAAAAATTTTATTAACCCAATAAAAAATGGTAATTTTTCCAAAACATATTCTCAATTGTTTTATTTATCAAATTGTGTAGAGTAAAAAGATAAAAATAAAGAAAATGATGAAACTAAAGTATAACTAAATAGATATATTTTAATGAACATAGGTCATATTATTTTCCTTCATATAAATATAATATAGAAAAACTTGGTAATAAATGCTATTGCAACAATAACCCTTAACACAAGTCCTAGGATTACTCAAATGTGCTCTTATGTTGTGATATTATATTATTCTATTTGTTATATATCTATTCTATAACTAAGTAATAAAAATTCATAATATATAACATTTAATTATAATTTAAAATCATCCATTTATTAATGATTCCTCATTTAAATCATTAATTAAGTGAAAACTAGTTTCATTTACATGTTTGTTTCAGTTGAACAATTTGAGAACATCACCCTTGTTCATGTTGTAATCATCTATATGAAAAAAATCATTTTATGAGTATCATAAATATTAATTATATATAATTTTATTAAATAATCATCTATGTTGGTGATGAAAAATAAATTACATACTTAATTTAGATTGTAGTATCTTCATTCGAACAATTAATGTTTTAATTTGTCAATAAATTGAAATATAGAAAGTAAAATAGTAGTATATCATTATAGAATAAAACTAATATTATAAATATAAGATATATATATATATATTAAACCCATCGAAATCAACATCTGTTTTTGATCGAAATTAAAAATGTATCACATCCCTTCATGTGTATTGTATTCCCCACGTACACATAAATGGTTTTATCATTTCACAATAGATGGAACGGGAGTATTCAATGGTAGTGATTTAAATTTAAAAAATTTCATAATATTAATGTAACTAATTTCACTCTGATAATACTTTTATAAATGTTTTAGATGTCATAAATAAATAACATAACTCGACATATGTCGATATAGTAAATCTCTACTTCTATAAGAATAATACATTAGATTACCCATTAATAATTAATAGGATATAATTTTTGAATGACTAGAAGCTCTTGTACATTGGAAAAAATGTATAGATATTATTTCATTTGGTGTTAGATAAAAAGAGGATAAATGTGTGTTAATAAGTGAAGATGATATGTTCTATTTTAAAGGTGTGGTGAGTGATACTCTTATAAATAGTTAAAACATTAAAATATATTAAATTCATATTAAGGTACATTCTCGTAAAATGGACTGGAAACCACATCCATCAATTCTCTATACTAGACCACATAAAATCCCAAAGGGTGTTTTGGATTCCTATAGGTTTTCCACTAGCACCAGTGCATCAGTAATAACACTAGTGAGAAAATATCATAATAAGAAACAAGGGACATAGATTATAAATATTTAAAGTACCCATAAATGAAATTTTATATAACAAAATAGTGAAATTGGTATCTATATTAATCGAGGTAGTATGTTAAAAAACCATGGTACATGTCTGTAAAAAATATTCAGAAATGAAATCCAAACTAACAAAGGCTACTCCACATGACGTGTGGGAAATATGCCCAACTCACCACCAGTTACCCATTAACATTAGATATAAAAATATTCAATGTGGAAATGTTTGAATTATAACATCAGATAAAATAAGGTTTACACAACCTCAATGGTGAAATATGGTTGCAAAAAAAATTGGACCACTAAGATCCCATATAGGTTCTCCATAAAATTTGTTAGTAAAATAATTACACAATGCTAAAATTAATGAAAAATTATTATAATTAAGAGTGAAATATTTTTTTTAAAAGCATAGTAAAATATTACTATTTTTTTAAATCATCCAAAATATATTGTGACCTTGTTTTGAAAAATAATTTCCATAAATAATTTACATTTAACAATTAAAGTACCAAATCATATAAAATCTAAAATTGTAAAAAAGATAAATAATAATGAAAATTTTCTATGAGTTAAGAATGGTTGGGATATCTAGGTATATTTAATATCAATAAATAGTAAAAAGATTGTGAATTCTCATGTCCTATGATTAAATTCATCAATTATATTAAGACTGAGGAACACCCTTTAGAGTTAACCCACAATAAAGTAATTCAACTATATAGAGCCAAAGTGACAATGATCTACGTAGAGAAAAGCACCCCAAAAAGTGATCACCATTACATTTAATACCAACATGTACCACCAGTAAACCATGCACCTAGGTACTAAAGGATCCAACATGTGGCATATAAATCACAATTTAAATCATCTTATAAAATTTTACGAAAAATTCCAACTAACCCCTTATCATAAAAAGCATTATTTGATAACAATTTCACAATGAATTTGATAATGGGTTGGAAAAAAATATATTTAATAAAATGTTCTATGAACCATCTTTTCACACAACATATTTTTACAAAAACAAATAAATCAATTCAAGAATCATTCAAATTCATTAATAAAACCATTAATAAAATAAACAGCATCAATGGATCATAGGATATTGGTAACTGATGGAACCACCTTTATCATGTTCTAGTCACACACTACCAACAACTGGATCATTACAATTCAATATATAGGAAATAATAAAAATATGATGTGAGGACCTAATTTAAAATTAAAAAAAACATATAACAATGTATATGAATGAAAGAGGGATATTATAGATGGTACATCAATGTATTCTTAATGATTATCACATGTCAAAACCAACCTATATGAGTTCATGAATTTGAGATAAAAACTCCAATGAATATATAAATTATCAAGAGATATAAAAAAACAAATGATTCCAACATCAAATCCAAGAAACACTAAAAGAACAATAGATCATGAGTAATTGTGAAATATTCAGTTAAACATTTTAATTTGAGGGAAACAAGTCATACTGTGATCAACACATCATGAAAAAGTGTTTAGAGAGATTATAATCATAAAAAATATATAGGAGAAGGCATATGGTAGTGTAATAAAAACGTTATGTTAATTATAAAAGGGATTGGTTACAAATACATATAATCTACATGGCTTGATATGATTCACATAATTAATCATTTTTCCGTTATGTAAACTTCGAGAATTTATGATATAATGAAATAAAAATATATATGGAATAAAATATAAAAAATATTCTTTCTTTGTTTCATATATCTCATTGTGAAATTTTCGATGTATTGAACCCATAATCATAGACCATATATAGAATACATTCACATCATTAATATATAGTCACATCTTCAATCTAATCCTACTGCAACCGATCATCCTATGTTTTTAATAATATCTCTTGATTATCCTCTCACACCACTTGAACCTGAAAAGTATCCTATTAAGCATAATAAGTGGGTTTACCATCATTAGGATATTACAATTCTCCCACCCATTGAACATCATATCCCTATATATCAATAAAGATAAAGGATTATCAAGAAAGAAATTAAGTTATATCTCCCTCACTAACAATTTCCTCTCTCATGCCTCATGATAATATGCTCTATGACACACATACACATTGATAAAATGAATATAAATTCTAAAAAATAAATTATTATATGAACCCATATTATTTAATAGTAACTCTATAAAGAAAACATGCATCTCTAACTAATATTCTTTCCAAATATAGTGTAATGATCCACCAATTCTCATTGTCATCAGAGTACTATGAGTCATTACTTGTCCTTAAGTGACATCACCAAGATTCCAAATGATGGAAATAAATTATGTAGGGTTTCAAATACAAGTGGTGGATGATTTAACCTTTAAGAAATAAACCAATAAACCAACCAACATTTACTAATATGTATGATCAAATGAATGATAACTAATAAAATTCATTAATGTCAAACCACATCAAGTACACAACAGAAAAAGACCAAAACAAACATCAAAGTACACAGTGGAAGAAAAACTCATGACTCTAAAAAGACACCAAAACTCCATGCTATAGAACCTCCAAGCTCCACAATCACCGAACAACCCTAATCATTATGAGGCAGTACTAAAAACACGGGAAGCATTACCTTTTCCCATGTCCAAGAAAATAGCATCTGCAAAAGCACCAATGTCCCAAACCAGGGGTGAGTATAAAACACATTAGGTTTACCCAGTGACATACCTACTCACACAACTAGGATTGAAGAGTTAGAAACATTTATTTAAAAACACTTTATATAATTCATTTTCTCAAAAGCAGTTTATAACTAAATATAAACAAGTTTCCCGAAACCACTTATTTCCAAAATAATTAAAATTGAAAAGAATTTTTTTTTTCAAAAGAGATATTTCTCCAGAAAAATGGCTGAAATGTAATTATAACCATTTTAAAAACATTCCATTTTTCCATACCCAACCATTTCATAGATCGTGTAACCAACCATGCATACTTTGTTATTACAGTTCCATACCCATGAGAGGTTTCTCATCGATCTACCAATTTGTCACAAGGTAATTGTTTCCAACGTTCCATTATTCCTTTTTCACCAACAACATGTTTATATTTCAAACATACCTCATACATATAGTTACCATATTCCATTAAACTATTCACACCGAGCACAACGTTATATTTTAGCCATGTCTCAGACATATAGTTACCATGTGCGATTACACCTTTGGCACCGAGCACAAGGTCATATTTAAACCATGCCTCGTACATGAAATTTGAACTCACACCACATTTTACCATCAATCATACCAAAACACCGTTTTAATAAAAAGACATTTTTATTGAAACCCATTTCCATCAAAATTATTTCAATGCCAAAAAATTTCAATTCTAACCATTTCAATAAAACTCCCTTTTTATGGAAAACCAATACCATCAAAGTCATATCAATATCAACCAATTTCAATAAAACTATATTTCTATATAAAACCCATTTTTCACCGAATCATTTAAAATTTCAGGAAATCCATAATTTAAAGGAAAATTATTAAATTCATGAAGCCAAATCACTTTCACAACAATTCACCAAGATTATACAATTCAACAAAAACAATTAATAATCACCGAAGAAGATCTGTTATATGATTTTCACAATAAATTCATTTCAAATAAGCCAATTTGAAACTAATAAAATCAATTATAACAGGAGGAGGTGATAGTGATTCCTCCTACCATGAGGGTTTTTATGAAAACCACAATGAATAAAAAATGCACAAGATAATTAGGTTTCTTCTTCAAAAACATGCCTTAGATCTCTTCTCCTAGAATGAACAAGACCATATATCATCATATTTGGCATCCACACAATATGATATATTAATAATAGGCATAGATCATTGAAACTGAGAGTGGAAGAGAAGCAGATCTAAGTAGATCAAAGAAACAGACCAACAACGATGGAGAACGACTACATACCTCAAGAATCTGGCTTTGATTCAACAAGTGAAGCATTTAAATCACCTCTAGAATGATGGGAGAATCCACTTTGACCTTAGGAGAATCCAAATCCAATGTTAGGTCTACTTCGGAGAAAAAATGAGCCTCTTAAAGGCGAAAACTAATGAGATATACCATTATAGGATTTCATTTAAGAGGCCGCACAGTTTGCTCGCACTATTAGACAAACCGTGTGCTAAACGTGCATTAACCACTACCTTGGAAGACTCTCTACACAGGGTTTGGATGCATGGTTAGATAAATTGTGCACTATCCATGTGGACAATACTTCCTAAAAGACCAACTGCGCTGGGTTATGATTTACAATTTAGAAAATATGTGGACATCCGTGCAACTGCCCCTTTTCCTCAAAACATCATTCAATGTTCTCCCGACTCTCCTATTCATTAACCTTAACATTAAAACGACGAAAATAATAAAGTATGGTTTCCATACTACAAAACATGGGTACTAAAATCTCCCCACCATTGGTTTTTACATCCTCGGAATGTAGAAAACCATCACGTAACTGAAAGAGTTCTGGCCACTACTCTTTCATTTCCTTTTCATGCACCCATGTCTCTTCCAGAATCTGACCATGCTGCCATAAAACCCACAGTAGACCGATGCTTTTTCAGTGAAAGAATTTTTCTTGCCTATCTACAATCTGTACTAGGATATATATCAACGAAGCATCCAGCTCTAGGTCAATGTGATCCCATCGGATCAAATTGTCAATATCAGGCTGATACTTTTTCAACTACGATACATGAAAAAAATTATGCATCACAATGAATCGAGGTGGTAATGCCAACAGACATTCCACCTATCCAACCCATTTGATAACTTCAAAAAGGGTCAATGTATCTAGGAGATAACTTGCCTTTCTTCCCAATATTATGATGTCCAAGGCATGGAGAGATCCTGAAGAGGACATGATCACCCACAACGGATGACAACGTTCTATGGCGGTGATATTCATAAGATTTATGATGACTCTGAGCTATCTCCATCCTTTTTCTAATCAATTGGTTCTTCTCTGTTGCTTCTTGGAAAAGGCTTGGCATGTATATTAACATTTCACCATTTTCCACCTAGCATAGTGGAGAACGTCGAGGACACCCATATAATGCCTTATATGAAGCCATGAATATTTAGGATTGATAGCTGTTATTGTATGAGAAATCATCAAAGGATATATGTTCCTCCCATGAGCCACTGAAATCCATTACACAAGCCTGTAACATGTCTTCCAATGTTTGTATCATTATCTCAGATTTCCCATCTGTCTGAGTATGATATGTCATTCTCATATTCAAATGAGTTCCAAGGGCTTTTTGTAATGATTTCCAGAAATGAGATGTGAATTGCAGATCTCAATCTGACATTATAGACACTGGTACAACATTCCTCTTTACCAATTCTCAGATATAGATTTTTTAAGGATCCTCAACTGTATGATTTTCATGAATAAGGATGATATGGGCTGACTTGGTTAGACATTCCACAATCACCCAAATGACATAGTGTTTCCGGAATGTTCATGGAAGACCAGTAACAAAATCCATTGCTCTCTTATCCTATTTCCACACTAGGATGGGAAAAGATTTTAACATGCCTGCTGGTCTATGATGCTCTACTTTAAACTGATGATAAGTTAAGCACTACAAGACGAACTCGACCACCATTCATTTCATGCCTCTCCACCAAAACTGAGCCTTCAATGCCCTATACATCTTCTGTTTACCTGGATGTTCAGCCCATATTGAATGGTTGTAAGCATGAAGGAGTTGTTCCTGGAAAACTATAGGTACAAACGTTTGATCTCTGAAACATAAAAATGAACTCCTTCAAGCTTCTAACTCTCAATGGTCTCCCCAACATTAAGTTTTGAATATACAACCAAACATTATACATCAGTTCTTTATGATTATTTGACAATTTTTACTATCTTAAGAACAAGCGTAGCTGAAAATAAAACGGAAACATCACCACAGTCTTCACATTCCAAATGCATGTCGTCTAAGACCGACATCAACTACCATTAATCCGAAGCTTCTTTTTCCAACTGAGCATATGAAATTCTACTCAATGCATCCTCTACCAAATTTCCTTTCCCCGGTGTGTACATCAAGTCAATGTCAAAAATTTAGGGATACTCCATCCACCTCCTTTGCCTCAGATTTAAATCTATCTGTATGAAATTGTGTTTTATGTTTTAGTGATCCTTAAACAAGGTAAATTTCTCACCAAATATATAATGTATCCATGTTTTCGTATCATTAATTACTGTATCTAACTCTAAATAATGTGTTGGGTAATTTTTCTCATGCATCCTCAACTACCGTGAACCATAAGCAACCACAAGGTTTCCTTGCATGAGAACACTGCCCAAACATGATCTCGAAGCATCACAATACACCACAAAATCCTATCCTAATTTTAGTAAAATCAAAATAAGGACTGATGTGAGCGAAACATTTAGTTTCTAGATGGACTTATGACATTATTCTGTCCATATTAATGGAGAATTATTATTTATCAGAGTTTTCATTGGTGAAGTATGTCATGAGAAATCACACACAAAGTGTTGGTAGTAACCAGCTAGACCAAGAAAACATCGTATCTTGAACACCATCTTCGGTGGTTTCCAAGAGATAACAACTTCTATATTTTCAGGAACAAGAGAAAAATCCTTCTTAGAAATGACATGGACAAGGAAATGTACTTCCTGTATTCAAAAATCACACTTTGATAATTTTGTATACAATCGATGATCTATCACGATTTGTAGCACTCTTTCCAGGTGCACCTCTTTATCATCTCTTATTTTTGAATTGTCCAAAATGTCGTCCACAAAGACCACAACAAAAGAATCTATATATTGTTGAAATATCAGATCCATCAACACCATGAAGACTAATGGGGAATTTTTTAGACCTAAAGGCATGACTATATATTCATAATGGTCATATCTACTTCTAAATGTTTTTTTAGAATATCCTCCTTCCAAACTCACAATTTGTGATATCCTGATCCCATGTCAATCTTGGAAAACCACTGAGCTCCCCTTAATTGATCGAAAAAATCATCAATTCATGGAAGTGGATATCTATTCAGTATCGTAACTTGGATAAGCTTATGATAATCAATACACATCTAAATAGATCTATATGCTTTCTTAACAAACAAAACTGTTCCTTCCATAAAGATGTACTTGGTCACATAAACCCCTTGTTTTCCAGCTCCTCTAACATTAATTTCAATTCCAAAAAATATTTTGGTTTATTCCTATAATATTGAAGGGAAATAGGACTAGTCCCCAGAAGGATATCAATCATAAAATCAACTTCTCTTAGTGGTGGTAACCCTGAGAAGTTGTTCAGATAGACTTCAGGAAATTGATCCATTATAGCTGGAAAACTATGTTCCTCAATCTCTTCCATTGATTCCAAAATCAAAGCATCTAATTGGTATGAGATCCTTCTGACTATTGGTTCAAAATATCTCTTTTCACCACTATTTACAACACTCTCTCTTCTGAAGAGATGCTCGATGCCATCCCTATTCATGAATCCAACTATTCTCATGTAATAGTTGATTCGAGCCTTGAACGTTGTAAACCAATCCATACCGAATATTACATCATAGATATCCATATCTGTCATTGATAAGTCCCATTTTAACTTATCTCCATCAACAGTTTGAGAACATGATCTACACACAAAGGCTTGACATTCTCTTTCACCAAGAGGATTTTGAAGTTTCAAAACAGAAGGAATCGTTTCTTCTTTTAAACATAGCAAGTCAACAACACAAGATGCAATGAAGGAATGTTATTCACTAGTATCAAACAAAAATTGCACAAAGGTATAATTCAAAAGAATCATACCTCATACTATAGATGGTCCAACCTGATCATCGACAATGATTTTCTCAGCTCTATACAATTTCTTCTTCACTATATTATTCTCCTTGTTTCTTTGCTGAGGTTTCCATGGTTGAGGAGTCAGGTAATTTCTATAATCACCATGGCTAGCTCTATTTTTCTTGCAAGAATGACTCTAAAATCCTTGTCCTATCAAATCATATGATGCTTGTGATGCATGGGAAGTGTCACGCGCACCCGACCTCGGAGTATTTCTACAATAGTACTGTAGATTTCCCATTTCCATGCAATTGTGACATGCTCAGGGTTGTTCAAGACATTACAAATTTATATGGTTCTTTCAAACAACATTGAAAACAACCTACTTTTCTCTGGGGTCGTGGAGGAAGGATTACTAATCCCGCTGCCTGGTTCTAATTTCCACATGCACCTTGGAAATAGGTTTCCCTTTTCCTATTGTTCCCAGCGGTAGAGTTCCAACAATTTACAATAGGAATCATCATTCATCTCCCAATATATATCAAGATATCACACTCAGCAAAAGATTCTCTTTTCACCATTTATATATAATTCGTAATACAGAGCACCACAATCAATGATCGAATTTCCTTCCTTATCCCTGATTCGAAGATGCATGCCTTTAAGGACGCACCTGCCACAACCTCTGGTGAAAAATGGACTACATTTATGGACTTAGCTGCATACTCTATGATAAAGAGGCTCTCCTGCTTCATAATGAATAAGTCCAT
Source organism: Viscum album (assembly GCA_963277665.1). Lineage (NCBI taxonomy): Eukaryota > Viridiplantae > Streptophyta > Magnoliopsida > Santalales > Viscaceae > Viscum > Viscum album. The sequence continues at coordinate 164,271,754 of OY728151.1, forward strand.
TGTTTTATAGATTTTTATCATGTGAGGATAGAATTTTTTGTTGAAAATTTCTTCCAAATCCTCCCATGTAAGGCCTTCATCCAATTTAGCCTCCACCGCTAAATCCCACCATTGACGTGAAAGATTTAAAAGAATATACATCGCTAACTTGAACTTGAGATCAGATGGTGTGCTGATGAAATCGGAGTTAAGATTCATCTTACTTATGCACGCCTCCACCTTTTCGGGTTCAGCATCACCCTGAATGTTTGGTGGATTCTACTTCATGAACTGGATGGCATGAATCACATGCCTTGGTTAATTCCTACGGTTCCCCATATCCACAGAATTTAAAGCCTGAGAAATACTCTAGAACACATATTGGTTCACCTATGGTTCAGGTGAAACAACATTCTCCACATCTTCTTCAGGTTGGTTTCAACGACGCCTATCAGGTACCATTTTTTAAACCAACAACATCCTCGTTCAATATCACTCTCTACCAATTGATGGCATAGAATTTAAAATTCTATCACATCAACTATCACAAAAAAAATTCAAAAATATTTTTTTTCATGTTCAAATATTTTTGAAAACATTAAACATGTTTTTTGAAATCGTTTCATTTTCAAAATACACAAAATATCCTATTCTCAAAATCATTCACTTAAAACAATTTCTTCATTTTCGAAAATTCACACCTTATAGAAAATCATAATTTATTTCTTATAATGATATATGCAATCCTAGTGGGAATTAATTCATCTAAAAAACATGCCATGATCATCTCATTATCTAAACCAATGACAATGTTATTTTCAACATTCTAAAATTGTATCCAAAACACTTACATACCTAACACCCTGGTCACATGGAGTTCAGTATAAACAGGTCAGATACGCCCTTTTATGCTATACATTTGACCTTATAACAATCGTACTCCTTTCTAAGATATAAACAAAAGGAATAGAAATGAAGTAATTTCAACTCCAAGACTATGAACATCATGTAGTACATGTTAGGCAAGGACCGAACAAGCGGATACCATTTGTAATGACCTGCGAATTCTCATTGGCATAAGAGTACAACATGAAATTACATGTCCTTAAGTGATATCCCCAAGACGCCAAAGGCTGGATATAAATGTCAAAGGGTTTAAAATACAAGTGGGGGATGGTTTACCATATAATAAGTAAACCAATATACCAACCAACCAACATTCACTAAGATGCATGAAAAAATGAATGACAACTAAACAACTTCATTTATGTCAAACCACATCTAGTACACAATAGCAGAAAACCAAACCAAAAATAAAAGTACATAGTAGAATATCAACTCAACAATATAAAAACACACGAAAACTCCATTCTCTACATGCTCCAAGCTCCATAATCACCGAACAAAACCAATAATCATGAGGTAGTACTAAAAACATGGGAAGTGCTACCTTTGCCCATGTCCCAAAAAATAGAATCTACAATAGCACCAATGTTCTAAAGAAGGTGTGAGTATAAAACATAGTAGGTTTCCCCAATGAATTATCTACTCATGCCAATAGGATAGAAGATTTAGCATCATTTTTATAAAAATAGTTTATATAAAACATTTTCCCAAAAGCAGTTTATAACCAAATATAAACAGGTTTCCCAAAACCACATATAACCAAAAGCATTAAAATGCAAAAAAAATAAATTTTCCAGTGACTTAATTTTTCAAAACTATAAATAAACAAGATTCTAAACCATTTCAAAAACATCCATTTTTGGCACACCCAAGAATTTCCTATCTCGTGCAACCAACCATGCATGATTTTTTATGACAGTTTCATACTCATGAGTGATTTCTCATCAATCTACCAAGTCGCCACAAGATAATTGTTTCCCCTGTCCCATTACACCTTTGTCACCAAGCACAAGGTTATATTTCAACAATGTATCATACAGAAAGTTACCATGTTCCATTAAATGTTTGGCACCGAGGAAAAGGTCATATTTTAACCATGCCTCGTATATATAGAAACCATTTTCCATTACACCTTTGGAACATAGCACAATGTCATATTTCAACCAATCATCATATATGCTACATGAACTCACATCACATATTCCCATCAATCATGCCAAATCTCCCTTTCAATAAAACACCTTTTTATTGAAAAAATTTTCCATCAAAACCATTATGAATTCCTATATATTTCAATTCCAAACAATTTCAATAAAACTACCTTTTTATTGAAAACCAATTCCCCTCAAATCCATTTAAATCTCAAACCATTTCAATAAAACACCCTTTTTATTGAAAACCAATTTTTCATCAAACCATTTACAATTTCAGAAAATACATAATTTAAAATCATCATTTGAAATTCAAGAATCCAAATCAATTGCACAACAATTCACCAAGATTTCACAATTTCACCAAAATTGTGAATCATCACGAAAGAAGATTTATTCTATGATTTAAACAATCAATTCCATTTAAATAACAAAATTTCAAACTAAGACAATCAATTATAACAAGTGGAGTTGTTATTGAAGCCTCCTAACTTAATGTTTTGGATGAAAACCACGACGACTAAAAAACGCATAAGAAAAACGGGTTGCTTCTTCATAAACCTGACTTAGATCTCTTCTCCTAAAATAACAAGACAAAATAAAATCATATTAGTAATACACACACTTATATCTACCCATAATGGGTGTAGATATAAGAACCCGATAGAAGAGTAGATACAGATCTAAGTAGATCTAAAAAAATGAACATGAACGTTGAAGAACGATCACATACCTCAAGAATATGGATTTGATTCACTAAGAGAATCCTTTAGAACACATTTGGAATGAAGGGAGAACCCTCTTTGACCATAGGAGAAGACAAATCATAAGTTAGGGCTACTTAGGAGGAAAAAAGAGCCACTTATAGTCAAAAACGTGTGAGATCCACATTTATAGGATTCCGTTTATGTGGTCACGTGGTTTGCTCGCATGGTTTGACAAACCGGGCACAAACCGTGCATTAGACATTGCCTTGGTAGACCCTCCACACATGGTTTGGCCGCACAGTTAGACAAATAGTGTTCTAGCCATGTGTATGCTACTGCCTCTAAGACTAACTATTCATGGTTTTTCCGCACACTTTTGACAAACCATGTGTCATCTGTACGACTTCCCCTTTTCCTCAAAACGTCATTCAATGTTCTCCCAAATCACCCATTCATCACTATTAAATTTAAAACCATGAAAGCATCAAGTAATGGCTACATACTAGGTACTAGGGGTACTACACATAGGACATGGGATGTATATGTGTTGTACTTATTAAGCTATAACATTTTTAATACATATTTAATACTCATAAACTGAGATGGTAACCAAAATGGATAAGAAACCGAAGTAACATTAATTTTATTCTAAAATGGTCTAACATATATCATATCCAAAAACCATAATTTTCAATGCAAAATGATTCCCAGAAGGGGATAATTTTTTAATAAAACTTTGTCACCATAGGGAAACTCCAATGGATGGTTCTAATGATCCTCATACTATTTATTTCGACATTAAGCTATAACAATGAGAGTGTCTACCTCAATTTTACCATAGAAAGGAGTGATCTTTATGTACGACCATATAAAACATAAATGTGATCCATTTTGGTCAAATTAAAGTAATTTGTGTTGTAATAAAACAAGGGAAGAGCGATATAGTTATCCCATAATCTATCGAAATTCAATATAAAAGAACCAAGTGTATCCTATAGAATATATATAGGTCACCTTAACTAGAAATATGCTTTTGGATAGTTTGATGTAAAATATTTGACTTCATTCCCCACAAAATCTTGAAGAGTCTGCCAAAATATGGATACAAGACATAGACCCTATTAAATACATTTGAAGAGGGTGAAGGTTCTGAGAAACAGAAATTCGTCAGAAGGAAAATTCAGATTTTTTTAGTAATCGATGATTATATAATTAGTTACACAAAAATAATTTCAACGATCAATTTAATTGAATATAGGAATATAGATAATAGATAATCTCCAAAACTAGCATGCGTTATCATCACATATTATTTATAATTAATTTATTCAATTAAATTATTTCCTTTTTTGAAATTATAATTTCATTAATGGATATTCAAATGTATATTCATTGTATGATAATTTCAGTATAGTAATCATTTGTTGGTTCTATATATAGGAAATCCAAAAGTGTCATATTAACCTCCGAACATCATTTTAGGAATCTTTTAGTGCTGGTACATTATATCCAAATTTTTGTATCCTTCACTATTGATCACCACAATAATTAATTCAAAGAAGGGTTATCTTAGATCTTTATAGATTTGAGAGTGGTTGTGGAGGAGGATATCCCTTTGTAATTGAGATAATTCTAGGAGGAGGAGCCCTTTTGGGATTTTTGTGGAATCTCTATACATGTCATTATGCATACCAAAAGTAATTTTCCCCTATAAGAAAAAAATATAAAGTTTTTATATTCTCCTATTGTTAGCAAATAAAAAATTCATATTATCCCTTATTATCTAAATAATTCCAATGGAACCCCAAGTATAAAATAATAATAATAATTTTTTTCTTGAAATGTGCGAAACACAAGAATTAAATTAAATATAAATTATTAAAATAATAATTAATATATATTATTTCTCCCCTAACAATTAAAATTGATCCTCTGTTCGACAATATTATTTATCATGACTTGAATAAGATTCTTTATTTAACAAATAAATTTAAATACTAAATTAACCAATAAATAAATAAATATTATCCCCACAAAATATTATATAAGTATTTTTAAATTTTCCACTCCCATAATATTTTCTTGAATTTCATGTGATGAAATATAAGCAATCAAGAATACAAGAAGTGTAACACCCCAACCCCAGTTACCTAGAGTCGGTGCATTATTACATAACATTGGAAAGATCACAAGAAAGATCAAATCTCAAAAGACCGATCAGTTTAGTAGCCTTGGAAATAGTAGATATATTAATAAAGTTTTATATTACATCATAAAAATAAAAACTACAACCACATTGTCTCCATAGACCATACTCTTATCCCATCATACTATCCCTACAGGTCATACATAATTTACTTCTTCACATCCTGGGAAAAATAAAACATAGAAAAGGGGTGAGCTCAAATTTTCAGTAAGGAAAACAATATATCGAAAACTATCATAAATAAGAATAAACATTTAAGGGAATGAATAAATAATACAAAAGCCTTTTAAACTTGAACTTCAACATAGTAAGGAAAAAATAAAATGAAATAATGCAATTTACTTATTCACATGGATATTCTTCTATTCGAATTATCAAATGCAATATCAATAACCACTTTCATAATGATGGATTGCATAATGCTAGACGATCATAACCACATAGCCAAGGCCTCGTTCCAAGACTTCAAATGAGATTTTGTCAAGGCCTTGTGCCAATTCACTAGTTTGTCTCATGATATCTGTCAATGCATCGTGGAGCTATAACGAGCTCCACTCGTCACATATTAAGTCCAATGCATTCCCATATGAAAAGGTTTAAACATAACATAAACATTCATATTAAAAATAGCATACGAAATGTAAATAATTCATCTATAAAACATGAATGGTATAAAAATAACACATCCACAGTCAAACATATCACAAAACCTTCAATACAATATATAAGTTTTTTATCATAATAAATCATCTTCGAATAAGCGTAAAATCCATCAAAGGATGTTGACATATATGAAATCAAAACTCAATTTAGAGAAATATATCTTTCCATTTTGAAATCATTTAAGAGTCATATATTTTTAAAATAAAAAATTTTAATTGATAATATTCTTATAAGATTGTATGTGAAGCTTCAAATATTTTATAAGGGCGGAATATAGCTGCACCTGTCGTATAAGTTAAAAAAACATTCTTACCTTAATTCAGCCGAAAAGGTTAAAAAGTACCGTGATTGGAAAATGATGAAAATATTCTTTTATAAACCACTTATAAAAGTAAACAAGGGTGTAAATGACTATAACCTATATTCTAGTAAATAATAAAAATGTTTTGAAATATATTTTTATGAAACATGGATGTGGATGATAAAGAAATCTCAGTATATTATTACGTACAATCAACCTCGGATAATGAAGAGATTGAAAAATAAACCTTTACCTTGTACTTTTACATGGATGGGGGTAGATTAACCTCCTTTATAATTGTTAAATAATTGTTATTAAATTATACAATAATCATATACATTAATATTATATCATATATTATCTTTTAACATTGATTAGTTAATAATATCATTGAATTATAGTCGTTTCGGGTGTTAACTTACTCATTTTCATTTATATGTTTTGTAACGTAAGTAGTGTTTGTCATAGATAGGTTGTATCTTATTCATATCCAGAATGATATCAAGTCCTTAGATACTGTTATTAATCATCATATTATAATTATACTTGAATGGATACGATGGAGAATGAATCTCATCACGTTCGTCGAGACGGTAGTCCGTACGTACGCACGAGCGACAATATCATAATTTTATTATTAAAATAATATTTAATTAGATGGTATATCATATATAAAAAATCATTTTCATGTTATATTTATTATTTACATGAATTACAAATATCTATTATAACCATCAAAATAATAATGTTTTGAATAACAATTACACCATGACATAGAGACAGTAAGCCGCACATACGCACGTATGGTGACATATAATTCAAAGGATTGATTAAATACTGAAATATGGTTGTAAAATGTTTATAATAACATAAAAGTATATATAATATACTGGAGTTATTATTTTATAATGGTAATAACAATGATAGAAGAAGTAGAAGAAGAAAGGAACTTGGAAAGGGGTGGTGAAAATATTACCTCTTCTTCAGGTTCTTCCATTTGATTTGATAAAAAGAGCTTCATAGGATGGATTTATAAAAAAACTAAGGCCTCTAGGTTGTAGTGAGGGATGTTTAGATAGTATTTGGGCAGGGGTTGTCTGGACCAAAAGTCGTTGAAAGTGTGAATTAATGAGACAGGGGAGTGCCCTTATATAAGAGGGGTGAGGGGCACCTTTGGAAGAACTAGAAATATTATTTTATAATAAATTTATATTCAGTTTCTAATGGATCCAAAGTGGATTATTTAAAGTTTATGTTGGGGAGGGGTTGATAAACACACAACCAATAGAATTTAGACAGGTTTGGGTCATTATTTTAACCTTATATTTTAGTTTTAACTCTTAGTTAATTAGTTTGACACTTACAAAGTCAGTTTGTATTTTTATATTATATAGTTAATAAACATACTATATACCTCCAAGAGACCCCCAAGTGTCCCATTAATGATACACCAATAATTATATAATTCTATTTTCCAATAAATAGATTTTTTGGAATTTAATATCAATTAATAATAAAATATTTGTTTTAAAAACACATTTTTGTCAATTTTAAAACTATTCAATAATTGTTTTTTGTGAAAATCGTAACAAGAATGATTACATTGAAAAACGTTAATTACGTCAATCCTAACATGTCATACTAACCTAGAATATTAGTTTAATTCATAAAAAGTCTAAAATTATATTTATTTGGGTATTTATAATATCAACTATTTAAATTTTTCACTATTATGGTAATTACTACATCATCATTGTGTCATAAATAAATTAAATTCTTTATTTTCAAAAAATTATAAATAAAATATCATTATGCATGAAATATTTTAATAGTTCTAATGATTATTTAAAAAGGAATTTATCTTATGTATAACTCTATATTAAAAATGTTTTAGTAAATAGACTTTGATTTTAACTCTTTTAACTCTTCATTGAATTAAATAAAAATAAATGTCCTAATCTAATCCAAGTGGGCCTAAATGATAATATTTTATTCGTAAGGTTGTTTGTGGTCGATATACACTTGTCCAATTGAATTAGGACCTGTTTTATGGTAATATTAATATCATTTTTACCCTTAATTACCCTATTTACTTTTAACAGTGGTAAATAAAAGTAAAAAGTTACTATTCACAAAAAATTATTTTCATCTCAATCAACCACATTTTACTCCATGATATTAATTGTGTCTCTTGGATTTTTGAAATTCCAAACACCGAATTGGTTAAATTATGTTTTATGAAAAATTCATTTTTAACTACCACTTAGTGGTTTCACTATTCATCAAAAAAAGAAGTTTTTCATAAAAATACCAAAAATTCACCCTAGGATAATTTCGATATTCCGAATCCATAAATGAAGTACATTTTGAAAAATAAAATTTATAAATTTCAAAAAGTGGGTATTACTATTCATAATGACTAGTTTTATTGGTTGTTGTGTGTTAGAACTCGATGTTGCATACAACACACGCTGTTACATTATTCAAAGAGAAGTGTACCGTAGAATGTTGGGGTGTTACATTATCCCCTCCTTCAAATAATATCATCATCAAAATTTCTAGAATACTACCTCATGAAAAGACTCAAGTGGTTCGTCAGTATAAGTTCCTCGGGTTCCCATGTTGCCTCTTCCATCTTATGGTTTCTCCATAAGACATTTACCAGAAGAGTCATCCGGTTTCTCAGTACTTGTTCTCTTGTATCAAGAATCATGACGTGCTCTTCGCAATAAGACAGATCAGGTTCCAGTTTTAATTCTTCATAAGTGAGTACATGCATTGGGTAAGGCATGTATTTTCTCAATAGTGATACGTGGAACACATCGTGAACTTTGGAGAGATTGGCGGTATTTCCAAATTGTATGTTACAGCCCTAATTTGTTCTAGAATTTCAAAAGGTCCGATGTACCTGGGACTCAATTTACCTTTCTTACAAAAACATATGACTCCCTTCCATGGAGATACATTCAGGAAAAAATGATCACTGACTTGAGATTCCAAATCCTTACTTCAATTATCGGCATACATCTTCTGCCTACTTTGAGCTGCTTTGATATGGTTTGGGATTACCTTCACCTTTTCCATTGTTTCCTCCACCAGTTCTGGTCCTACAAGTTTTCTTTCACCAACCTCATCCCAACAGGTTGGTGTGCAACATCTCTTTCCGTATAATTCTTCATATGGTTCAATCTGAATACTCGAATGGAAGCTATTGTAACAGAAAAATTCAACCAGAGGTATATATTGATCCCACATGCCCTGAAAGTCAAGTGAGCAGGATCTCAGCATGTCTTATAAGGTTTGAATAGTTCATTTTTTTTGTCCATCTGTTTGAGGGTGGTAGGCAGTGCTCAAATGAAGTTTAGTATACAAGGCTTTCTGAAGACTTTTCAAGAATCTTGAAGTAAAACGGGGATCACGATCAGAAAAAATCAATAGGGGTACACCATGAAGTCTCACAACTTCATTAATATATAGTCTATCCAGTCATTCAAGTGGTAAATCTTCCCTTATAGAATGAAAATGTGCTGACTTGGTAAGATGATCAACAATGACCCATATTGAATCATTCCTTCTAGGAGTCTTTGTTAGCCCCATGACAAAGTCCATCGTAATATTGTCCCATTTCAACTCCAGTATTGGAATAGGTTGCATGAATCCTCTAGGATGTTACCTTACAACTTCCACTTATTGATAAACCATACATCTTGACAATAAATCAGAAATCTCCCTCTTCATGTTGTCCCACCAAAAATGATCCTTCAATTCTCTATACATTTTGGTGCTTTCAAGGTGTATAGAGAAATTGGAACTATGGGCATCATCCAGCAATTCCCTTTTTAGATCAGGTATATCAGGAAAACAAAATATGTTTCCAAATTTCAAAATTCCATCTTCATACACGATGTATCTCAATCTCCAATCATTCACAGCATTAATCTTCTTTTTAAATTCTTCATCATCAGTCTGAGAAATATTAGTCTTTTATAGTAAATAATATTTGGAAACCATTTGAAAAAGTATTTATGTTTCACCATCCCTGGTTATTCCCATGTACATCTTCACTAGATCCATGAAAGTTGGATCCCTTTCAATTCTCATATTGTTAAAAACTCCATGATCTTTTCTGCTCAAAGCATCTGCCACCTTGTTTTCTTTCCTCTTGTGGTAGTGTATCATAAAATCATAATCCTTGAGTAATTCAAGCCATCTATTTTGCCTCATGTTGAGTTGTTTTTGTGAGAAAATATACTTAAAACTCTTGTGATCAATATAAATCTCACATTTTTTACCATAGAGGTAGTGCCTCCATATTTTAAAAGAAAATATTATAGCTGCTAACTTGAGATCATGAGTAGGATAGTTTTGTTCATGAATTTTCAATTGTCGTGATGCATTGGAAATAACCCTATCATTCTGCATAAGGACACAACCAAGTCCTTTCTTGGATGCATTACTATAAATAATGAACCCATAATTCCCTGATGGTAGGGTTAATATAGGTACATTGACTAATCTTCTCTTCAGTTCTTCAAAACACTCTTCACACTCTTTTCTCCAAGAAAATTTAACCGCTTTACGTGTGAGCTTTTTAATGGGTTATCCAACCAGGAAAAATTCTAGACGAAACGTCAATAATAACCTTCCAAACCAATAAAACCGCCTTCCTCAGTTATATTCGTCGGTGCTGGCCATTCGTGGATTGCCATGGTCTTAGAAGGATCAACATAAATTCTATCATTAGAGACAATATGGCCATGAAAAGAAATATCCTAAAGCCATAATTCACACTTGCTAAACTTCTCATATAATGCATGTTTTCTCGGAGTCATTAGGATAATGTGCAGTTATTTTCATGATCTTCATATATTTTGGAGTATACCAATATATCATCAATAAATACCACCTCAAATTCATTAAGATATTACTTTATAACTATATTCATCAGATTCGGGAATACAAAGGGTGCATTAGTCATTCCAAAAGGGATTACTGTAAAATCTTAATCCCCGTACCTAGTTCAAAATGATGTCTTCGGAATGTCTTCCTTCTTCACACACATATAATGGTATTCCAGATCAAAGGTCAATCTTTGAAAAATATTGAGCTCCATGCAGTTGGTCAAATAAATCATCAATGCGAGGTAGGGGACAATTGTTTTTTATTGATATATCATTGATCTCCCTGTAGTCGATACATAACCTCATAGATCCATCTTACTATTTAACAAAATGAACAGGGGCTCCCCATGAAGAAACACTAGGGAGAATAAATCCCTTATTACTCAATTCCTCTAGTTGTTTCTTTAGTTCGACTAATTCCACAGTGGCCATTCTATAAGGGGTCTTCAATATAGGCCTCGATCCATGAATTAAATCATTGGAAAACTCAACTTCTAGTTATAGAGGATATCCAGGTAAATCTTCCAGAATCACATCTACATATTTTTTCACAACAGGTACATCCTCTATTTAAACATTAATTTCATCACCCACAATCATTTCATTCTCTTCCTCCCCAATAATTGAATTTATTTGAGATACCAGGGTGGATCTAGATAAGAATTAGGTGTTGACAATTTTACTATAAAGATTAGGTGTTCTTTATAATAATCATCAAAAATTGTAACCTCCTTCTTCTTACAATAAATATTTGAATCATTTTCCAAAAGCCAATCCATACCGTGGATTATATCAAACTCAATCATAGGTATGATGAAGAGATCAGTGGATAAAGAACATTTATGTACTCTAATGGGGACAGATTCACAATACATTGTTGCAATGATACTTCTCTTAGGAGTTCTAACTGATAACTCCCCTGTTAAATAAAATTATAAATATCATGTTTTCATAAAAAACTGGGATGATATGAAACAATGTGATGATCTAGAATCAAATAATTAATTTTCTAAACTTGAGGAAACCATTAAATTACCTACCATCACGTCTTTTGGAGCTTATACCTCAGCAGTAGTGATATCATATGCTTGGCATGGATCCCTTGGACTTTTTTGAGGTAAGTTCCCCTGACGCTTAGGACATTCATTTTCATAATATCCCATCTCCCTGCAATTGTAGCATTGGAAATCGGTAGCTTCATTCTTCCCCTTGCAATCACAAGCTTGGTGGCCTTTTTCACTACACTTCTAACACACACTCGTTCCTTTTAAGCAAGTACCAGGGTGTTTCTTCCCACATTTACTGCAGGATTGATATTCGAATTTTCCCTTATTCCCTTTATTTCCATTCTCAGATTGATCAGCAGATCTCTTCTTCTCTTGATTTTCTTTAAATTTATAAGACTTAGAGAAATCCTTTTCTGTCTTGATAGCACAGGAGACAATTTATTCTTACAATGAAAAGGATTGTGAGACTAATGATCGAAGGAGAAATGATTTTAACCCATCAAAGAAACAATCAATATTACTTCTTGGGTTACATATATAATCTCCAGCATACCATTGTAACCTTGTAATGTTATCCTCATACATTGCGACAATCTCATCCTCATACTTTGTGACAACCTCATCCTCATTTTTTATCAGACTCAGAAAGTAACTTTCCATATCTGCTCGATGGTCACGAGGAAAGTATTTTTATAAAAATATATCATTGAACTCCCTCAATTCGATATTTGATACTTCATTATCATCCATTGTGTTTTGAATCAATGACGACCAATGATCAGCATCTCTAGTGAGGTGGAAAACTGACATGATACCTTTTTCACTTTCACAACTCCCCAAATCCTGAAATAATTTCTCAAGGGAATTTATCCATTTCTCAACTACCAATGGATTTGTACTCCCATTGAATGTTTGTGGATGTTTCCTCATGAAGAGATCTAACATTTAACCTCCACACTGTGGATCAGGGTGCTCCATACGGGTATGGTTATTATTCAATAATGAGTGAGTTGTCCCAGTATTGTGATTAGTTGATCAGCACCCGTTGAATCACCAGCTCCACTATAATTATCTTGAGCAGGAGGGATATCCCTACATTGAGTGCATGCATTGATACTGTTTTCTTTTATTCCACTAGACGCCATTTCTAAAAAATGGCATATTCTATATCAGTTTATGAATCAAAACACATAATTCCATATATATAAGACACTTAACATAAATTGAACTATTTATGGATAAAATCCACAATCATAAAAATGTATTCTTTGAGGATGTATATACTAATAAACCCTTCATAATGATTTGTAAATAAAATGAGAGTTATCCTAAGAATATCCCTTCGGGAGTGACTTAACCAATAGTGAAGGAAGGATCGTTGTTGTGAACCAGTTCACGTTCGAGTCTAGCTCACAGCGGTGTTTTCAGGTTTTATCCCTAGGTACATCTGTGCCAGAGCCGCCTCTATCTGCTCATATCCAGACAGGGATGTATTTCTCGGAATACTCAAAAAATCTCTATAATACCAAAATTATAGAATGTTCTCCTATACAAATCCTCAATGTCCATCTTAGGTTTATGAGATCTAATCAGAGTTTTTCTAAATCTAGCTTCCACGGTTTGTACTTACATCCTCTGATACCAACTGTAACGCCCCGACCCCAGTTACCCATAGTCGGTGCATTATTACATAACATTGGCATGATCACAAGAAAGATCAAATCATAAAAGACCGATTAGTTTAGTATCCTTGGAAACAATAGATATATTCATAACGTTTTATATTACATCAAAAAAATGAAAACTACAACAACATAGTCTCCATAGTCCACACTCTTATCCCCTCATATTATACTTGTAGGTCATACATAATTTACTTCTTCACATCCAAGGAAAAATAAAACATAGAAAAGGGGGTGAGCTCAAATGCCCAGTAAGGATAACAATATTGCAGAATCTTTCATAAATAATAATAAACATTTAAGGCAATGTATAACTAAAACAAAAACTTTTTAAACTTGAACATCGACATAGCATGGAAAAAATAAAATGAAATACTCCCATTTACTTATTCACATGGATATTCTTCTAATCGAATAATAACATGCAATACCAATAACCACTTTCATAATGATGAAATGCATAATGCCAGACTATCATTACCACATAGCCAAGGCCTCATGCCAAGACTACAAATAACATTTTGTCAAGGCCTTGTGCCAAGACACTAGATTTTCTCATGAGACCTACCGATGCATCGATGAGATATAGTAGGCTCCTCCCTTCACATATTATGTCCAATGCATTCCCATATGAAAATTTTTAAATATAGCATAACCATTTCTATTAAAACTAGCATACGAAATGTAAACATATCATCCACAAACCATGAATGGTATAAAAATAACACATCCATAGTCAAACATATCACAAAACCTTCAATAAAATATATAAGTTTTTTATCATAATAAATCAACTTCAAATAAGCATAAAATCAATCAATGGATGTTGATATAGATGATATCATAACTCTTTTTAGAGAAATATCACTTTATATTTTGAAATCATTTAAGAGTCATATATTTATAAAATAAAACCTTTTAATTGAAAATGTTATTATATTCTTGAATGAGAAGCTTCAACGATTTTATAACAGTGGAAAATAGTCACAGCTACTGTATAAGTTAAAAAAACATTCTTACCTTAATTCTGTTGAAAAGGTTAAAAAGGCCTTGTTTGGAAAACGACGGAAATAGTTCTTTATAAACCACTTATAAAAGTCAAAAAGGGTATAAATTACTTTAACCCATATTCTAGTATATATTAAAAATGTTTTGAAATACATTTTTAAGAAACATGGATGTGGATGATAAAGCAATCACAATAGATTATTACATATAAACAACCTCAGATGATGAAGTGATTGTGAAATAAACCCTTACCTTGTACTTTTCCTTCATTGGGGGTAGGTTACTCTCCTTTAGAATTGTTAAATAACTGTTATTAAATTATACAATAATCATATACATTAATATGATATCTTATATGATATTTTAACATTGATTTGTAAATAATATCTTAGAATTATCGTCGTTTCGGGTGTTAACTTACTCATTTTCTTTTATATGTTTTGTTACGTAAGTTGTGTTTGTCATGGATAGGTTGTATATTATTCATATCCAGAATGATATCAAGCCCTTAGATACTATTATTAATCATCAAATGAGAATTATACTTGAATGGATACGATGGAGAATAAATCTCATCGCATTCGTGGAGATGGTAGTCTGTACGTACGCACGAGCGACAATATCATCCTTTTGATATTAAAATAATATTTAATTTGATTGTATATCATATACACAGATTCATTATCATGTTATATTTATTATTTAAATGAATTACACATAATTATTATAACCATCCAAATAATAATGTTTTGAATAACAATTACACCATGACGTGGAGACGGTAAGCCGTACGTACGCCCGTATGGTGACATGTCATCAAAGGATGGATAGAATACTGAAATATAATTGTATCATTTTTATAATAAAATCAATGTATAAATCATATACTGGAGTTATTATTTTAGATTGGTAATAACAATTATATATGAAGTGGAAGAATAAAGGAACATGAATAGGGGTGGTGAAAACAATACTTCTTCTTCAGGTTCTTCATTTTGATTTGATCAAAAGGGCTCTTTAGGTTGGCTTTCTGATCAAACTAAGGCCTCTAGGTTGTAGTGAGGGAAGTTGAGGGAGTATTTGGGCAGGTTTTGGCCGATCCAAATGTCATTGATGGTGTGACGTAATGAGATGGGGGAGTGCCTTTATATAAGAGCAGGGAGGGGGAACTTTGGAAAAGCTAAAAATATTATTTTATAATAAATTCATCTTTGGTTTATAATCGATAAAAAGTAGATTATTTAAAGGTTATGGTTGGGATGGGTCGAAAACCACTCAACCAATCGAATTAAGACACGTTTGGGTCATTATTGTAACCACATCTTTTAGTTTTAACTCATAGTTAATTAGTTTGACACCTACCATGACACATTTTATTTTTATATTATATAGTTAATAAACTTAATATATACCTCCAAGATACCCCCAAGTTGTCCATAAATGGTATACCTATCACGATATAAGTCTATTGGCCGATCCATAGTTTTTTAAAAATTTAATATCAATTAATAATAAAATATTCGTTTGGAAAACTCTTTTATGTCAATTTTGACAGTATTCAATAATTGATTTTTGTAAAAATCATAACAGAATGATTACTTCAGAAAAAGTTAATTATGTCAATCCTAACAAGTCATATTAACCTATAAAATTATTTTAATTCATACAAAGCCAAAAATTATATTTATTTGGGTATTTATAAAATCAATTATTTTCATTTTTCACTATTATGGTAATTACAGCATCATCATTGTGTCATAAATAAATTAAATTATTTATTATATAAAAATTATAAATAAAATATAGTTATGTATGAAATGTTTTTAGATTTATAATTAATATTTACAATGGAATTTATCTAATGTATAACTCTATATTAAAAATGTTTTACTAAATAAACTTTTATTTTAACTCTTATAACTCTTCTTTTAATTAAATAATAATAAATGTCCTAATCTAATCCAACTGGACCTAAATGATAATATTTTATTCCTAAGGTTGTTTTTGGTCGAGATACACTTGTTCAATAGAATTAAGACATTTTTAGGGTAATATTAATATCATTTTTACCCTTAATTACCCTATTTACTTTTAACCGTGGTAAAAAAAAGTAAAAAGATACTATTCACCAAAAATTATTTTCATCTTATTGAACCACATTTTACTCCTCGATATTAATTGTGTTTCTCGGATTTTCGAAATTTCAGTCACAGAAGCGATAAAATTATGTTTTATGATAAATTCAGTTTTTTAACTACCACTTAGTGGTGTCACTATTCATCAAAAAATGATGTTTTTTAGAAAAATACCAGATATTCACCCAAGTCTAATTTCGATATTCCAAATCCAAAAATGAAGTCCATTTTGAAAAATAAAATTTATAAATTTCAAAAAGTTGGTATTACTATTTATAATGGAGATATTAATTGGTTGTTGTGTGTTAGAACACGATGTTGCTTACAACACACTTTATTTCATTATTCAAAGAGAAGCGTACCGTAGAATCTTGGTGTGTTACAAGAATAATTATTTTACCATGTTTAATAATAATATTTATTCATCTTGTTAAATAATAAATAATAATTCAATATTAAACTTTTATTTTGGATACACATCGTGTTACACACTCTAAGACACAATTTTAGTGGCATTAGGCAAAGAAACAAAAATTATATAGTAAACCTCTAGAAACATGTCGAGGAACCCATAGAGAAAAAATTTAATGCTACACTAGCATAATACTACATACTAATTCATACCATGAAATTAATCATTTTATTATGAAATATCTAATCAAGAAGGTTTCATGCTTGTGCCATCATACTATGTAATCGATGTCCCATTATTTGAATTTCTAGAAAATGTACATAATTATTAAAAAACATGGAAATCGAATAATTTTGCCTATAACATTTTAATTATATGGCTTAGGATATTGACATCCATTAATTAAAATAAAAGAAAAACCTTTCTTATATTATTCATTAATGAAATATTACTTGTTATGAACCCAAATTATCCAACCTCACAACAACTATATTCGATCATAGTATTAATCAATACATTAATGTATGTGACATATAATTGTCCTTATTAATAATATTAATTTCTACAGATCAATATACATGTTCAGAGATTGGAACATCCAATGACATATATAAACATGGATTCCCTACTCATGTGTCTCTATTTCATAATATCGTACACTAGATATTAACAAGGGCCTACACTATGAGAAGTTCCAAAGACATACTACATGTATCAGAATATAATAGCCTATATAATTTTGTCCCTAAAATAATTTCTTTTATATTATGAAAATATATTTAAGAATACAATCATGGAACTTTTGGGATCTCATTGTTGTAAAGTACTATTATAATCTATTTGTGAGGATACTACTCTTAGGTCATTATCACATAATATTTTTACAAAAAAATCATGATTTGATAATGAGATTATTACTATTTATATAACCTATACTTGTTATCCTACTTTTCACATTATTTGGATCTTTGTAAGAAACTCGCATAGAATTTGAATTTTACAAGAGCCAGCTGCTAAGAAAATTCAATCCTATATCTCTCACATGATACTCAAACATCTAATAGGATATATTTTTTATTCATGGGGTCCACCATGTTTTTTTATATATGAAATATTCTAACCTTTACATTACCCCTTTGAGAAATATCCTTTAAGTGGTGATTTCTCTAGAGTATGTTATTTGTTCATTTCTATGATCATGTTCTTATTTTAGAGCCACCATTATAGTATTATCAAAACACACTATGATATATTCTTTTAATATAGTTATTAAATCAATCTATTAGTAATTTTATTCTATCCAAATAGCCTTATTGTCTATAAAAGAAGCCACTATATACACATACTCCACTATATATTCATCAAAACTATCTTATTCGAATTAATCTAACTCCCAACTCCTATATTTATACTTAAAACCCATTTTTAATATATATTCATATCATTAGGATCTATTTGGAAACTACATTCAGTGAAAATATTACTGACTAGATCCTTATCTTCTCCATATACTATAAATATATCCTTATTGCTTCTCAAATAATTAAGGATAAACATAACATTAGACCAATGTTGTTCTCGAGGTTCAACATGATATATGACTACCATGGTCAATGAATATGCGACATCAAGTCTATTATGAAATACAAGGATGATCTAGTAGCTTATGTGTGAGAGATCCAACATATCATAACTTTCTGCTATTGTATATCATGACACATTTTCATTGAATGATATATATTATGTGATAGATTATTCCATTCTAAATCTCTTTAGTATAAGATAAGGTATATATAATGACATATTTAAGGAAGACTATCATATCTATCAAGAAGGATATTGGTCCATGGAATTCAATCTACATCAAATAAGTCTTTTATATATATATTTTTGAAAAACATGTATATAATATTCAAAAATATTAGTATGTTGTTTCCTATAATTATAATCTATTTAAAATATACTACTAGGATAATGAACAAATTTCATCTAAACCTCTTTTGAACACTTGTATTAGAATTTTTCATAATTAAACCATATTTTTTAATAATATAATCCAATTTAAAGTTCCATGACCTAGATTAATCCTTCAATCCATAAATTTATATCACCGACTTTCTATCCTTTGGGAATCACCGGGATTAACAAACATTTGTAGTGCTGTCATATAGAAACCTTCTTGAAGTGTTCCATTATGTAATTATTTTTTGACAACAAACATCTAAATATCATAATCACTATAAGCTGTTATAAAAAGTATATTCTTATGTATTTAATTTTAGAATCTAGTGAAAGAGATTCGTTATATTCAATTTTTTGAACGGTATTTAAACATTTTTCAAATATACATTCATTATAGTTATTTACTTTAACTTCCATGTCTAATTTCACTTGAATACCCATATCAACCCTATGGTCTTTAGATCAACTAGTTTATCGACCAATACATGTATCATTATCATAAAAGGAATCCATTCCAATATTCATGGATTTTTCTATGTATTGTAAATTATTATCTCTATACCTCTTCATTGTAGGAGAATGGTTCATCATTGTCAACTAATAATAAATGACACAATTCAGGGACACAGAAACTACATATCATTAGTTTTGTTACCACTCTTGAAATACTACACATTACATGTATGTTATTAAATATTTATTCTAGGGGGACCAAAAAAATCTATTCCAATACCGACTATTATGTATATGAAGCATCAACTTCATCAATGTATATAATTCTACACAAATCCTACTTGTGTATATACTCCCTATGAAGAATGATAGAATGATGACCAACAACCATATTCCTATATTAATGGTTGTATTGGTATTATCCCCTAAATTAGATGGGATTACATATAAAGATACAATTTTTTAATTAGTGTGGTCATTTTTTCTCATAAGGCCTTATCAAACACCTCGATACCCCATACATGTGTATGTGACAAAAAGAGTTTCTTTCCAGCACAAAAATCTAAAAAAATATATTTTTCAAATTAATTGTTAACAAGATTAGTGTTTAAGAAATTTTTTTTAATGCATATCACCAAATTTATAATGGATCATCTAGATGACTCATCATTGACTATACCATGTCTAAATATGTATAGTTACTTGTTTGAATAAAACAATTACACTTTAGGGTGAATGGTGGGGTATGATGTGATGAAATACCAAACAAGATTAAAATTCATATTTACATTTAGTTAATATTTTCACAACATTAATCTGATTGAGGATGATTTTTCTACCATCAATTTTTATTATATATTTATTCTTGAATTCTATGAATTTAACAAAGGAATCACACTTATTCCTAATCCTGTAGACATTACCATGTCTACTAAATTAATTAGAAAATGTTACCCTGTAGTAATAACCACCTCCAGATCCCACTATAAATGGTCCACACACAATAGGGTGTACCAATCCTATAAGCCATATGAACCTTCAATCAAGACCAAAAATTGATTGTTTTTATCATTTTTTATAATAAAAAATTATCACATAGTTAAATTCATTTCAACTCAAAAGATACCAAATAATGAAGCCTTGTGATCTTTGTCATACACATAACATTTACATCACTAAATCTGTGATCCCATAGGTGGTTTATATATTATTTTTGTAAACATGAAACACTATATATTTTAAATACACTGTTTTAATGATTTATTACATAAAGACAATTATTTAAATATTTCATACCATAACATATATTGTATTTAATAAATAAATGACTTTTATTTCCAAAATTTTAAAATTAAACCCTCTACAAAATAGAATGATAGATAATTGTTTTCTTTTGGTAATAGTTGATATATAAGAAAATTTTCATAAATCCATTATGATTAATATTGTAAATGAATGTTGTTATTAACTAATTTCTAGAGTATCCAGCCTCACAACATTAATAGCTCAATAATCCACATATCCATTAAATTTTTGTGGAATTTACATTGTTACTAAATTTGTATATATAAGTGAGTAGAAAATGATATATCCAATACCAAATGTGTAGATATTGAAAGATTTAACTCAAAAAATAATGATCCAATAACTTCCCCTTGGTTTTTGTCGATGTTCTTCTTCTAGTAGCCATTACTTCCACAGAGAAACATAATTCTTCATTTTCCATTCTCTACATTTGTATCATCCTCCTCTTAGAAGGAGGGTGGTTGGGAGGATTAGACATTTTATGAGTCTTGGGACCCTTCCACTTTATATTCACATTCTTATATACCATAGGGGCCATGTGTTTGTAATGCCCCATGTTAGTGTCCCCCTAGAGAATCAATGTAAGAATTTTTTAAATGATATTCTCATTAATTTTCATATTATAATTTGTAATAAAACTAGATATAGACTTGGGAAGTGAAAAATTTATGAGATATCTGAACAAATCATTTGTGAATTTAATCCCTATGTTTTATTAGAATTCAATACAACCTATAATATTCATTATGTGATACCTAATAATAAATGGACCCCCATGATTAGTTTCATATAGGGAATTATATATATCATATCTGTATTTTCTATCCTTATCTAGATAGTGATCTAGAAGGTGATACATCATGTTATACACATAGATGTCCCCATTTTTTTTAAAACCTCATTGAACATGGATGATATCATGAAACACTAAACATCTATGAAGTCATTTAAATTATGATCATAGAGAGCTATTTTTATCTCTAGCCTCTTATGCAGGACCGTCATTAATGGGTTATCAAATATTATAAAATATTCTTCTCATCATATAGGAAAATGCATAAGTGCCTTTCCACTCAATGAAATGTGTGATGGTGAGAAGGTTATCCTTATCATGTATGCATCATAGTAATATGATTGAATTTATTTTAGTTGTATTTACTCAATTATGAAGATAATAGTTATTGTATATTATAAGATAATGTTTAGATAATTAAATAAATATTATATTTATTAATTTCTCACTATTTTATAGAAAATGAATATCTCTATCTATTGTAATTTTAATACCCTATTTTTTGGAAATTAAAGTAGAAATGATCAATATTGACCTATTCTTCCCCCAGAATTTGGTTGGTTATAAAATTTGAAGGGTTTTAGGTACGCATTCTAAATACCAACTACATTAACATATAGTTAACTGATATGATGAGTGGACTCTCTAATACTAAAATACATTATTTGGATTTATACTACATTTTCCTCTCAGTTTAACCATGTCCTTATTTGATATCCAACCATTGATTTGAATTAGATAAATCAACATTTAAATTTTTTTTGTATTCCTTGATAATTGTAATCACACCAATATTGACTTTCCAAACATGTTGAATTATCAGTTGATTAAAGATTATGTTGAGGAAGTCTATGATAACATAATATATATAATTGAGGGATATTTTTATTTACGTGTATATTTATAAGTATTATCATTATTTAATACAACTTAATATTAAGTTAAGATTCATTATTAACTAATGATGTTGTAGATAATAGTTATATATACGTCTTTTTTTCTATTCATCATTCACTAATTTTAAATAATTAATTCCTTTTATTTTAACTAAAAATCTATTATATAATAACCATGAATCATGGAAGAAATAAAATAATAAATCTATATGACCAAGAGGCTTTTCTTATTTTATGTTTATCTAGATGATGATAAATTAAACATTGATCAAGGGGAAAAACACCTTGAACCATATATTTTTTGTTTGTTACCTTTCGACATATCCCCTTATATATCTCTCTTGGATTGGGTTCATCTAAAATAAAAACAGGATTAAACTCAAATTTATTTGTAGACCTATCTATTACATATTATATTACTCACATATATGTCAGAGGAAACAAAGGATTGGTTATGGGGTTTACATAAAAGTATTCATGGACATGTAGGCCATTACATAAAGAAAGGTGGACTGAAACAGATTCCAAAAATTTAATTTAATAATCAATTATAATCAACTGATCACATAAAAAGGCCTACTCTAGTATCCTGATCATCATAATAAATTCAATAGACAATGCATTAATTATCATTCAATTATTAAAAAAATTATTTAAGGAAAATCATGGATTAAAAAAATATTTATCTTTAATTAATTCATTATTATATTTTAATTAACATGAATATGTAATTATTACTCTCATCTATCATAATTTTTTATAAATAAATAAAATTAATTTAAAATTGAATTTTTATTTAAAAGTATACCTTTGAGAGAACTGGGTTGGTACACATAAGAACAAACCACATGTATTATATTCATATATTTTTTACTCTTGAGACATGTGGAATAAATGAAATATCATATAATTAAAAGTTTTTTATTTTCGTATTAGTGAATTTATAAAACAAATTTTATTTATGTATTCAGTTATTCATTAATTTATGTATATTAATAAATTTAATATGGCTTATACATGAAATGGTAATCATAAAGTTGTACAGAAATTATTTAGAAGTATTGATATGTAAATCCCATAAAATGTCATGTAAAATCATGTTAATGACCACACAAAATACATGTTCATAATGTTTGAGTAGTATAATAATTTAGTTTTTAATTATTCATAAATATCTAAAAGTGCATGACATGTTCATTAAAGAAACCCACCCTGTATTATTCTCAATGTCTCTCCAAGAACAATTATTGGGGTTAATTATGTTATAATTCCATAGAATATATTGATGTATATATCATGTAAATGGGATACACAATATGTATTCTTTGAGATAATAATATTATTGATATATTGGCTGTATATGATGATTAACAACCCATCTGTGAGAAAATGACTCAATGTCGTTTACAGATGGAACACATTGTGTACTCCTGCAGACCATTGTTGATGCTCCTTTCTTCACAGAATCTAAAGATTGGAGAAGAGGATATCTGAGCTCAAAGTGATTCAACCTTTGGACAAATATCAAAAATTGACAAAGTAATGAATAAGAAGAACATTGCAGAAGGGTCGTGCAAGTTCTACAATGGTCGCGCAGGGACACCTGGGTGCCACAATGGTCGCGCATGTACACCTGCATGCGGAAATGGTCGCGCAGGTACACATGTACGCTGAAGTTGGTCGAACAATTCACTTTCATGCCCTTGGTGATAACCACCTGAGGTTTTCTCTAGCCTATAAATACCCTGGTGGGCCCCCCATTTCAGGGGGAATTCGTTCTAAAATTCAGATACAGAGCTCTGAATGCCTAAGTCTCCTCTTCCAGTCTTCTGAACACGTCTAAGGTAATTCTTTACCTAGAATTGAAGGTCTAATCAATAGGAATAAGGTCTATGTGTTATAATTCACTAACACTTGCGTGCCTAAGTTTTTTACCCTTAAGGGAAATGGACACACTTGTACGCCTCCTTACCATATCATTGAAACTTGCGTGCCACTCTTCTGAAAGTACCTCAGGATGATTCTAAAGGCTTTGGTCAAGATTTGCCCAAGTATAACCTTATTGGTTAACAGTCGTGCAAGTACCCATAGGACTGCGCGCCCTGACCTTTTTTGGGTGCTTTTCATTCCCATTTTCAACCCTCTTACGCTATTCCACCTCTATTATTCAAAATTCAGACATCAAGACACTCTTAAGAGCCATTTATGGCCTGATGTTTTGATTTGGAGTCCTTGTCTGAAAGACACTCCGTGGAACATCTCTCAAAATCTAGTGATTATGCATCATTATGTCACTAATTATTGATATTTAATTCATTCAACCTCATCTTTTAAGATGATGTAATCCTTACCATGGGAATCCTTTTCAAGAGTAAGCCCCCATCCAAATTCTCATTACTATGGGCATCCTATTTAGGAGTAAGCCACAAGTCCTCTAATCTAGGCATCCACCTTAGGAGTAAGCCGTAGTCTTAAAAGATCCCAAATATGGGCATCCTCATTATGAGTAAGCCCCAACTATAACTCTTTTAACCTGGTCTTCCTTTTCAGGAGTAATCCTCAATCTCAAATTTAATCCTCCTTTTTAGTACTAAGACCCAGCCTTAATTTCCTTTTGATCTGGGCTTCCTTCTTAGGAGTAAAACCCAATCATAGGTCCCCTCATAATATGGTCATCTTATTTTGGAGTATGCCCCAAGATTAGAATATCCAAATCTCCACGAAGAACATACACCTTTATTGTCCCTGTTCCTGGATTTCCTCCCTGAAGTAAATCTTAATCCACATTTATTTTGGGTAGTCATACACACATAAGCCCCACATCATTGCATCTTTTGTGGAACAAATTGTTTGGATTAACTGATACCTCTTGTTTCTCACACCGAGCATGAATCACGTGAGCTTAGAGTGTAAAAGTAATCCTGACATATTTCATGATCCATAGATCATGCATAAACATCATACTACCTTACTCAAACTACGTGGGTTCTGATTCCTTCTCCAAAACAAATGATACGTAGGTAGCACATCAACTAGTATGATCCCAACTCTGAAATAATCCATGTCCTCCTGAATGAAAATAAAATTTAAGTGCCCAACATAGTGGCTTTAAAACCAGTATGGTCATCATAATGACCAAGAGAATTTTATGTATTTTTAAGGATACCATCAACTAAGAATCTTTAACAAATACAGATGATTCTTCATCGATGAAGAATCTCGAAAACATATAATAGATTCTCTGAATTTACTACGTACCAATAATTGATTTTCAGACTAAAGGAAAGCTCATTTTATACTTGGTAATGTAATAAGGATTCACGAAAAAAACATAAATCTATAAATAGAGCCCCGGAGTAGGCAATAATTCCCCTCAAAAAGGTTCAATGAGTCCGACCTCCCATCCTCTAGGCCAATTGAAATTCCTAGGCCTCATTAGTCCACAACTAATGAGCACTTAAATTTGGAATGTAGGTCCAAATGGATATGGAATCTTTGGATGTTTCTGGTTCTATGAAAAAACCCATTAGAAACAGATTGGAATGTTTGAACCTTAAATCAATGAGGTCATCCCCATTTACAGAGGAAAAAAAATGGTGACCCTGACATGAATCCTTAACCATGTTAAAATGATGTTTTACTTATTTGTTAGGCCCCTATTTAAAACTCAATGAGAGGGCCAACAAAAACAATCATTGATATATGTGCTCATCAAAAAGATGTAGTGGATGAATCTATCTTGATTATGTCGGTTATTTCAAACAGGGACTCTTTTCCATGTTATTCTGCATTCTATGAAATTGATGATCTCATGTTCACACCCATGAATACATCTACTATGAATACCTTTCCTCTGAATGCCACTAATGCTACTCCTACTGGATCATCGTCCACTCTGAGGACGTCATCACCTACTCTGTTTCATCAATGCTGGTTATCAAACACGTTGGTTAACGAGTACCATCAAAACGATACTATTTTAACTCTGGAGGCTGCCCGACGAGCCCTCTAAGTGAATAATTCAACCTGCTATTCCGGACAGCAATGATCAGTGATCAAGAAGCAGGCGGTGCTAACCACCATCTCCAACCATTTTGAGTCATTATCCTCAGAACACAATCAACATTCACTCCCTTATTCTGGGGAGGTGAATGAGCAGGTCCCTCAGGGCCTTAATTAAAAGAGACATTAGTCCTTCCTGAGGGTTCCCATCAACAATCGCCACCAGACTCGTATGGCAGTGCGCCCTCAACATGATGAGGTTACTGACTCCAGGCGTTCAGATCAGGTTCATCGAACCCGAGCAGGAAGGACGAATCTCCAATGGCGAAATCCAGTCATCAGTTAGCATGTTCTCATCTCTACCATCCCTGGAGAAGTCCACCATCCTAACTTGGTGGCAAGCAACGAGCGGGCACATACACCCATATGTTTTAATTCCGCTGTCCAACAGACTTGTCTGGCAGTATCACGCCAATCCCACCAGGAAATTCAGGTGGTGTACTATTGGCAGGAACATACACCTGTTTATACACCATCAGTTATTCAACAGGCTCATCTGACTACATATGATGGACCTCATCAACCATGTTCGGTTAAGTGCAATTAGTATTCACATACACCTGCTAGTATTGTTCAAGCCTACCAACAATATTGCTTGGTAGCACATGGAGACGTCAGTCCGAAATCTCCGGCAACAAACAGGAGGAAGACTCAACTTTCTGCCCCCACACTTGAGTACTGTCAGGATTCACTTACAGGAAAATGAGTACAGGAGTAGGCACATACACCTACTCCAAGCACAGAATGGACATATATCCCTGTTCCGGTAGCTGAAGTCACCAAGTATATTTTATCAATGGTGAAAGAGAATAAACAAATCACTGCTCGTATTCTAGATTCTTGCCATGATATTATAACGGCTTCAGCAGCATCAAAGAGAAAGAAATGAAAATCTATCCCTACCAGTGGAGTGACACAACAAAAGATCACTCTGGAACAGACACACACATATGTTCTAGTTCAAGAGGGTTGTGGGGTGTACTCCCCCATATTATATGGACTACTATGTTAGGAACATACACCTGATTGGAATAGAGATCGTCAGCCTAACCTGGCCATCTCTCCTGATCTGGTATATACAACTGCTCAGAGCAACCATTTTCGTCAACATGTGGTTTCCAAGGCAAGTAAGAAGGCGTCTAAGAAGAAGGCCCGCCAAACATAGTCAAGAGATCAAGAGCCAATATGTAACAAGGCCTTGCACGATGCTAGAGTCAGTGAAGCCCTCAGACAGTTATCTGTTGGAATGAAAGATTATACTCCCTCATTTCCCAATAGTGGGAACATTAATTCTGAAGGCCTTCAATAGAAACATCCTCATGAAGGCTTGCTTCATGAAAATTTGGTCGATCTCGATGTTTCATCATTAGATGAGACCCACATAAACCCTCTGTGTGGTCAGAAGACCATGGAGCAAGAGATCTCATCTTTTGTTGTAACCCACCAAGGTAGTCCTCCACATGATGTTGAATTTTGCTGCGAATGTCCTCTCCGCATTAGTGATGCACATTGCCCGTAAAATGATTTAGTGGAAAATGTAGTGCTGAGAAAGCCCTCTTATCTTGAGGAACTTGAAAATGTGAAACAAGTCATGTCTGATGATTCATCTCTAGCAGGTAAAATACTTTATCAATCAGAAGATAGCCTAGGGTGTAGGTCATTCTCCGAACCACCCCTAAGTCATGCATCTTATAGTTTGATCAGTGATTTATCTACCAATCTTGTTGAATCATATGAAGCAAAAAAGAAGCACCAGATCTGGTCAAAACTAGTAGAAGAATATTTATTGAATGATAAAGAGGAAATACTGAACACGAGAAAACAACAAGCGAAAGGTTAAGTGCATGTAATGTTTTGGCCTCTGGCTGACACTCACTATGACATTCTAGAGATGCTGACGGAAGATGGAATTCATGATATTCATCTCAACATATGGAAAACACCTTTTAATTTGAAAAATACTGTATTATCTTATGATGAATATGAAAATCATGTTATGATAATAGAAGTGTTGCAACATCAAATTGAATCAACATCTCTATCATTCTCTCGATATCCGAAGGCTAAAAATCAGCAGAGAGCCCTTCAGTGTTCATTCCTTGGAGCACTAAGCAGATTGCGCCAGTGAATTGCCAATGCTCCATATGGTATTCATGTCAGTGGATAGGGTGTTATTGGAGAACTACATTTCACTGTGCTCTCCAGTCAGCAAAGCCCGCCTAAATTGGTCTCATGAAATGTTATTGCCTGTGCCCGGCCACAATTAATGGGTTTTGTTTGTAATCAAAAGCTTCCCCAAGAACATGCCTCAACTAGTTCCTATCAAAATCAAGAATACAGAGAACATGTGGTTGAATTAATCCTGCATCAATCACATGAGAATATTGAAGATGCCTCTCGTATGGAGAAAGCACATCATCAAGTGATAGAAGTGTTGGAAATCATCCAACGGTCAGTCGAGCCGGGTGATAAAAGTGGTTGTCGATTGATGCATCCAGATAATTTATGGACTAAGATCCGCAATATCAGAAGATCTTTTATGAAAGACATAGACATAGCATGTCAAGAGCCACCCTATCTCGCCAGACAAGAGACTCTTTTAAACCAACCTTTGGAATCAACAAATAGGATTCGAGGAGTTGAGCAAAGACAGTAAGATAAACCTCAGTCCACTGGACTGGGGAATTTTTCAAATCCTCAATCACTCCCAAAAGAAAGTCGGTCTTCTCTAGGTTATGGAAGAATCCCCAAGAGGAATGAAGATCCAAATTATCAGGAGACTCTCTCCAAATTATGGTTCTCTAAGAAGTTCCTGAGTGATCGAATCAATGAAAGGCAATGTATCATCAGAGACATGGAAGAAGATAATATCATAGAAATTCTGATAAAAGGGATGAAATGATTTATGCATCAATTAATGTCATCAATGCCATTTTTTATGATCCACTAGATGAGGCTCACTCAGGGAACTCATATGAAGAGGTTCCTACTCAGGAAGTTGTACGCATAGACACAAATGATGAAGGTGCACGTACATGAAATCAAAGGTTTACCCAAAATGCAGGTCTTCCTTCAAATAACCCACTTCCACCTCTCTGAAAAGGATCAAAAAAGGGGAAGGGATGGAATCAGGTTACATATCAGTCATCTGGAGAAGGCCAATCGCTCTCACTAGAGCAAAGATTTGTGCAACAAGAGGAAGAAATGAACGATTTGAAGAGGTTGAACGCAGAACTACTTCAAGGGAGTCTTCCTCTTAAGTTTTCTGTATTCAATCAGCCAAGGGAAGTTGTTGTAGCTACCAAGATGGATCAAGAATATCCTCTTTTATTAGTACACCCTCACATGTCTAATCCTACGAGTCAAGTGTAACAACAATTAGCAGTGCTTCCATCTGTTGCAGTACAAGCTGCCATACCTGTCCAAACTCCAGTCATTGAACCTGAAAAATTCCAAATTCAACAATATGTTTCAATGAAGTTAATATCTACCATTGTTCCATTTGTAGCTCAGTTAGAGACTACAGAAGGGAAGCGTTTTTAGGTTCAACCAGAAAATAAATCATACCCTGAATGGGTAGATTCAATCTCTCCCCCATCAAGTTTTGGGAACCCAGTATTCCTAGTTTTCAATGGTTCAAGAGACCCTGAAAAGAATTTGATGCATTACTTTTCTTGTTTCAATCCTATGATGGTAACTCTGGAGCAGCAAGAATCAGTGAATTTCAGATACTTCAAGCGAACATTGCAAGGACCAACTTTTTTTGGGTACACAAGCTTGCAATCCCGGTCAATTACCGGAAGGTAGGATCTTCGCCAAGGATTAATTCTCCAATTCAGCTCAACTTTGCCAAAGAAAACAGATTTTGATCTTACAAACTAAATGAAAAAGGAGAAAGAAAGGGTCTCAAATTTCATTGCTTGCTGGAAGGGATTAACATATTCCTTGATCTTAGCACTCCCTCAAGAGGATCTATTCCCAATCTGTGTGGAAAATATGCATGATGAATAATGCACACCGTTGATCCCTGTGAAATACACAAGATGGTTTTGAGACCTTACCTCAATCGCTCAATAGATTGAAGATTCTCTTATATAGACTATGGCTAAATCTCGTGTAATTCCATCAGATCTAGGAAGGAGAATGGGTAAAGCATAAACTAGTACAGTTATGATAAAACAAGCACATGTACCTGCTTCTACCTCAAAACCTTCATCTTTTCGAAGGGATCCTCCTACTGAGCACCAAAAACATAGTCCATTTCATCAAGTCGATCAAAGAGATCAAAGATGAAAACAATTTGAGTATATGAAGAGAAAAACATACACTTTCCAAAATGAACAAGATCCTGGTTACTTCATTTCATCTATGGAAAATAATTTGTTTCTGCTACCAAGGCCCAAGAGGACAAACAAGGAAGGATATGAAGACCGTCCCAATTTTTTACCCTTTAATAAGATGTTGGGGCATCCCATACAAGTGTGTTTTGTCTTCAATGACCTTATGAAAAAGATGGTTGACTTTGGAAAAGTCAAACTAAAAGGTTCTTCAGCTCAGGTAGCATGAGTTACTGCTATAGTTCCAGAGGAGGAAGGCGAGTGGCAATATGTTAAGAATAAAAATGCACAAAAATATGATGATTGTATGGTCATAATGATGACCAAACGAACTCATTTTAATTTGAGAATGCAATTGAAGAAACCAAATGTACATTCTTCCATGAATGCCGCAGCAAAACCCTCTTCATCAGAGGGGAAATCCTCAAATAAAAGTCACCATTCAAAGAAATAAAAATAATCATAATAAGATGAGTATGTGTCAAATCCTAAGTTGTCTTTGACCTGGGCAGACTTCA
The DNA here is from genome assembly GCA_963277665.1 of Viscum album. Taxonomy (NCBI): domain Eukaryota; kingdom Viridiplantae; phylum Streptophyta; class Magnoliopsida; order Santalales; family Viscaceae; genus Viscum; species Viscum album. The sequence goes on from OY728151.1 coordinate 164,303,138, forward strand.
TGCCATATACTTCAAATCAACGGGCACCACCCCCACCAAATGGCACAGCCTAAACATGCCAATCAGGTAGAGACTTCATTGAATAAAGAGTTGATTTTCGGTTCTGTTAAAATGATTCAATTAACATATCCATGTCCCAGTCACATCTTCGGTCTTGATGAGCCTGAGTTCCCTATATAAAATAGTTGAATTAGAGGAAGGACTATATTCAATACATAAGGTCTATTTTAATAGAGATTATTCTTTAATCTCAACAGATGGAGAACTCATCACTACTCCAACCAATGCAAGATTTCTGTTGAAATATTTTTTTTGAACACAAAATACCAACGGTCCGTGCATATGACCTTAAACTATTGGCACTTCCATCCAACATGATGCTAAACTGTATCGTCCCATTTTTTTCCCACATGATTCTAAACTGTGACATCCTAAATACATGATGCTAAACTGTATAAAATTCCATTACATCTGGAAATACATTAAACTAAATAACCAACGGTCCATGCATACGACCTTAAACTATTTGCACATCACTTACGTCTAGCATGACGTTAAACTGCATCATTCATGGTCCATACATATGACCTTAAACTATTTGTGTTACTTTCGTCCCACATGATGTTAAACTGTGAAAAACGTTCCCTAATTCTTCCAAAATGACGTTAAATTCTGTCCCCCTTCATTGTCCACACTGCATTACATTAAACTGCACATTCCCCCTTTCGTCCAACATGTCGTTAAACCTCATAACCAATAGTACATGCATATGAAATTAAACTATTTTCACTTACGTCCAACATGACGCTAAATTGAATCGTCCCTTTTTCATCAAACATGACTTTAAACTATGAAAAAGTCCCTAATACATTGAACATGACGTTAAATGGTGTACTCTTTTGTCTTCACTGCATGAAATTAAACTACACATTCCCCCTTTCATCGAACATGATGTTAAACTATATTGTCCCCATCGTCTTATCTACATGATGCTAAACTGTACAAAAGTCCTTTAATATGTCCTACATGACATTAAGCTGTGGATCGTTAAGGTTGTTGTTACCTCTTGTTTCGCACACCGAGTATGTCTCATGTGATCTTAGAGAAAATTTCAACCATAACACCCTCTTTGGGATGATAATCACGTGTACGTCCCAAAATTTTTTTAGGTCATTGTCCCCAAGAAAAACTTGATCATTAATTATTTCTTTAAATTGAACTACGCGGACTTTGATCCTTGTCTTCCAAGCTGGGTCTGTACGCAACCTCCCATGGTTCAAGCCCAAAACAAATATCTTCACATCGGTTAACCTCCATCTCATATGATGTTGATTCGTTAATCCGCCCCTAGAATCAATATCATTACATTGGTTCACTTTTGCCCTTGTTATATGATGTTAAACTATAAAACAATTTTTTCCAGAATGATAATAAACTAAAATATTCTTTGATACCCTCATTTGAGATGATGTCATTATTTAAATTGTTTTTCAATCATGTTATATTCCAAAGACTATATGCATACATGGAAATGCCCAAACCATTTATCTTGGGTTAAGCCATCATTGCACTAAAGTACCTTTTCACCCTTCACATGTACGAACCAAATTTTTATAGAGGGAAGTTCTAGAACTACGTGGGCTTTATTTTCATCCTTATGGGATACTTAGGAACGTTCAAGTGTCCCTTCAATCCATCCCCATGTATTTTTGGCCTGACCCCAAATTCCACTTTCATTCCCTCGGCTGAAAATTCCCATTCAAAACACACACTGTGTATTTCTTATAATGGTCCACGCTCTATGACCCTAAACTAAGATCTCCAATCCTTTTGTCTCACATGAAATTAAACTGTAGTTTAAGAACTATGTATAACTAGATTCCCATCCTAATGGGATACGTAGTGAATCCAAAATTTCTATTCAGGACCCAGCCACGACATGATTATGGTTAGAATTGATTTATATATATTTGTTTACATTGGACAATACCCATATTTATGTGTCATAATCCTAACCTTAAATATTTTCAGTTCTTCAGAACCCTTTTCTTGACTTCTAGTAACAAAAATGTCGAATATCTGAGAGTTATTTTACCTGACTATGCAACATGTGCCCTTACGTGGCCTTGAATAAGTAGTCTACATAACGGACCGGTCAACCAAAAGATTCTATTTATTTAACTATGTAGCCAATTCCCTTAGGTGGCCCTGCATAAATCAACCCCCTAACAAGTTTGTTAAATTTTGGTAACTTTATTCTTGGGAGGAAAATCCCTATTGTCTTTATTTGTCTTGACAATATGTAAGGATCTGCAAAAATAACCATGCATAACATATTTGTCCCATATCCTTGTTCATGATCTGAAAGTATTCACGTGTATAGTTTATATTCTCCTTCCCTACGTTTGGGTCAGACCTTCATAGGAGTGATATTAATCATGTTCTTCGATAATATTGTTTGGAAATATCTTTTCCATATTCATGTACCTCTTTCTATACAGAAAACTCTATACTTTGGAAAACATGAATCTCCATAAACTTTCACAGGCTTTTTATCAATAGGAAAGTAAATTTCTGAGAGTTCTTTTTCTTAACTATGCAACACGTGCCCTTAGGCAGCCTTGTATAAACAGTCTACATAACAGACCATTCACCCAAAAGATGCTATTTATTTTACTATGCAGCCAATTCCCTTATGTGGATCTGTATAATTCGAACCCCCTAATGGTTTTGTTAAATAATGGTAACATCATTCATGGGAACTAATTCTTAAAATTTCATTTAGATATTTTCCATATCATTCCTCATATCCAAATTTTCTTAAGTTATAGTTTAAATATTTTCCCTCATACTTGAGTATAGTAATATGTTTTCAGATATGTTTTCATGGAATTGAGGCAATTCTAATTCATTCGGTCAAAGATATTTCTACCTTAAACATTAGACTATTTGTGTCCAACATGCATGAATTTAAACTGCCAATAACCACAAAGACTATTGGTTTCTCCTTTTTCATCAGAGTCATATCATGTTTTCTCTCTGGATCCAACTCTGAGGGGGGACTTTTGTTGACGCGCCTTTCAGCACAGAATCTAATGATTGGAAAAGGGGAATGTCTGATCTCAATGTGATTCATACATTAGAAAAATATCAAAAAAATCAATGTAATGAATAAGAAGAACATTACACAAGGGTCTCGCAAGTTCTACAATGGTCACACACGTACACTTGCGCGCCGCAATGGTCACGCACGTACATGTGCGCACCGCAATGGTCGCGCAAGTACACCTGCGCGCCGAAGATGGTCATGAAAATCACTTGCACTCCTTAGTTGATATCCGCCCGTGGTCTTGTATAGCCAATAAATAACCCCGGTGGGCCCCCCATTTCAGGGGGAATTTTTTCCAGAAATTAGATAATGATCTCTGAACACCCAAGTCTCTACTTCAAGTCTTCCGAACACTTCTAAGGTAATTCGTTACCTATAATAGAAGGTCTAAACAAGAGGAATAAGGTCTAAGTGTTAGAATTCACTAACCCTTTCACGCCTATGTGTTTTACCTTATGGGAAATGGACACACTTGCATGCCTCCTTACCTAATCATTGAAACTTGCATGCCAATATTCTGTAAGTACCTCATGATGATTCTAAAATCATTGGTAAAGAATCTCCCAAGTATAACCTTACTGGTTAATAGTCACGCAAGTACCCATGTGTCGTGCAGGTATACCTGTGCGACTATGACTTGAGCGCCCATGGAGTACCTGCGCGCCTTCCAGGACATACGCGCCCCTACCTTTTTGTTTTCCTTTCCTTCCCATGTTCACCCCTCTTATACTATTTCACCTCTCCTATTCAAAATTCAGTCTTTAAGACACTTTTAAAAGCCATTTACGTCATGATTTCTTCATTTGGCATCCTTATCTAAAAGGTACTCCATGGAACATCTCTCAAAATCTAGTGATTTACACATCTTTATGTCACTAAAGATTTAAATTTTATTCATTCAACCTCATCCTTTAAGATGAGGAAATCCTTAACCTGGGCCTCCTTTTCAAGAGTAATCCCCAGTCAAAGATTCTCATTACTATGGGTATCCTATTTAGGAGTATGCCTCAAGTCCTCTAATCTGGGAATCCTCTTTAGGATTATGCCCCAGTCTTAAAGGTTCCCAAATATGGGCATCCATCTTAGGTGTAAGCCCCAACCATAACACGCTTATCATGGACATCCTTTTCAGGAGTATGCCCCAATCTCAAATATGGGACTCCTTTTCAGGAGTAAGCCCCAGTCTTAATTTCCTTTTGATATGGGCTTCCTTCTAAGGAGTAAAACCCAATCATTATTCCCCTCCTAACATAGGCGTCTTCCTTAGGAGTAAGCTTAGGATTAGAATATCCAAATCTCCATGAAGCACATATACATTTATGGACCCTGTTTTGGGATTTCCTGCCTAAATTAAATCTTAATCCTCATTTATTTTGGGTAGTCATACACACATAAACCCCACATCATTGCATATTTTGAGGAAAAAATTGTTTGGTTTCACTGATACCTCTTGTTTCTCACACTGAGCATGACTCACGTGAGCTTAGAGTGTAAAAGTAATCATGACATCTTTCATGAGCCATTAATCAGGCATTAACATTATACTCCCTTACTCGAACTACGTGGGTTCTGATTCCTTTTCAAAAACAAATGATACGTAGGTATCCCATCAGCAGTTATGATCCCAACTCTAAAATAATCAATGTCCTCCTAAATGACAAAAAATTTCAAGTGCCCCACTGAGTGGCTTTAAAACCAGTATGGTCATTATAATGACCAAGAGTCTTATATATATTTTTAAGGATACCATCAACTAAGAATATCTAAAAAATAGAGATGATTATTCATCGATGAAGAAACTCGAATAAATATAAAAGATTCTCTGAATTTCCTAGGTACCAATCATTTATTGTAAGACTAAAGGGAATCTCATTTTATACTTGGTAATATAATAAGGATTCAAAAACATAACATAAATCAATAAAGAGAGCCATAGAGTAGAAAATAATTCCACTAAAAAAGGTTTGATGAGTCTAACCTCCCATCCTCTCGACCAATGAAAATTCCTAAGCCTCGTCATTCCACAACTAATGAGCACCTACCTTTGTAAAGTAGGTCCAAATGGATATGGAATCATTGGATGTTTCTTGGTTCTATGAACAAACATGTTAGAAACCAATTGGAATGTTTGAACCTTAAATCAATGAGCTAATCCCCATTTCTAGAGGAAACAACCATGCACCATGATAGCCCAATCAACAAAAGACGTGTAATTAAGTTAACCAAGTGTAATATATTCATTATATTTAATTAATTCCAAATTAATTGGGGTTACATTATACACAAATATATAGGGTAAAACTCCAAGTTATGTTTCATGTAATCTTTTATTACCTATCCAGAATCCTTGAAACCATCATATATGATGTATGATTATTTTTTTAAAAAAACTAATAATTTTTTTTATATTTTTGGGAATCAAGTAATAAGAAAAAATATTTACCAATTTATATTAAAGGATCGCTACTACAAATATGGCTTTTATCAGCACTAATAATGGACATCAACAGCACTAGAAAAAGCTCTATTAATGCCAATGAAGATAAAGGGGGCGGGGGTCCGTTTTATCAACGCTCCAAAAGGCGCTGATAAAGACCGCTTTTATTAGAGCTAAAAAAGCGCTGATAAAAGGGGTCTTTTATCAGCGCTAAAATGAAGCACTGATAAATCGGTCTTTTATCAATGCTTTCTTTTTAGCCCTGATAAAAGACCACTTTAATCAGCTCTTTTTAGCGCTGAAAAAAAATGAAAAAAATACTTCCAATCTCGGGGGGGCTTTTTATAGCGCTTGATCCCCCCTTTATCAGTGCTTTCACGCACCTCCAGCGCCCGCCCATACCGCCTAAACCCTTTATCAGCGCTAGCCCTTTAAATCAACCTTGCACGTGCACTCGTGCCTCCACCCGGATTTGATCTTGAGACCTCCCCCATGTGCACCTAAAGCATTTTCAACTAACCTATATTGATTTTTTCTCTTATTCATGATCTATCTATTTAGTTATATATATATTTAGTTATATTTATTCATATTGTAATATATATATTTATATTATTATATATAGTTTTATTAAAATATATATATGTTGTTATATTAATATATATATAGTTATATTAATATATATATATAGTTATATTAATATATACATATAGTTATATTAATATATATATATATAGTTATATTAATATATTTATAGTTATATTAATATGTAATAGTTATATAAATATTCATATATTGGTATTTTAAATAAAATGGATATTATTTATTTTTTAGATAAATCTAATATATTTTATATGTAAATATGTTTAATTATATATTTAATCTATTTAATTTTTAGGTGTGAATATATAAAAAATATGTACATATTGTTATATATTTGATTATAAATAGCAGTGCATTATAAAAAATATTAAAATTTCAATGACATAATTTCAATATGAAAGTAATACCTTGGAATAAATTCAGTCCCCCCCAAAAAAAGCCAATAATACCCCCTTAAACGAGGCTGAAAATCCACAAAATGTTAAAAAATCTAGGTAACCCGACTAAGAACTCAGTTTTGGAGGCCTTCTGGGCCTCTTTTGGCCTCGAAAAATGCTTGACCCACGTATACCTTGGTCATGGAAATTTAGAGCTCATTGCAGGATTTGATTAGATATGTGGTAGTGCTCAAATGGACACCCGAATCAAAATTTATGGCAGTTTGATGTTCGAGTTGTGTTTACAACATATTTTAGATCTTTTTTTAATTTTTTTTAATTTTTTTAGTCTTCAAGTTGTTATTAAATGATTATTACTCCATTATAATTAGAAAATTATTAATTAAAAATATTTTTTAAATTTTTTAAGAAACCATTTTCACTAAATATCTTATATATTAAGTATAATAAGTGTAAATGTACAATTATAATTATCTAAAATATATTTAAAAATTATATATTATATTTATATAAATATAACTATATAAATATATTTATATATTAATTGTGTTTAATTTTTTTTGATGTCAACCTTTTATTAGCGCTTTTAAAAAAAGGGCTTATAAAAGGTGGGCCTTTATCAGTGCTAAAAAAAGCGCTGATAAAGTGGTACTTTTATCAGCTCTTTTTTTAGCACTGATAAAGGACCCCCTTTATCAGTGCTTATTTGTTAGCGCTGATAAAGGGGTGGCACTGGCCAAGCCCAGTTTTGTGATAGTGGTTAATAAAAAATAATTTAAAACTAATGACAAATGTATAACCTAATAGAAAATATTTAAACAATTATAAATAATAATGTAACCCCTTTGATACAATTATTATGTTTTGAAAAAACTGGAGGAATCAGACGGGGCATGTCTATCATTTCATTTTTTTTATCTGTATCAGTGATTAATCTGAGATGTATATGATGATAAAAGGCATGAACAAAGAAATTAAATCAATGAATAAAATAATTAATTAATTTTGGATCAAAAGTGAATGATTATATCATATTATATATAATTAATTTATGTTATTCAATAATTAACTAGAGATACCTTATTTCTTTATTGATGGATCACCCAATGTCTCTATGTTATATTATGTTTACATTTTCGGAATTAAGAGTTAATTCCCACATGCAATGGTCAACATTTGTTCCACAAACTTCCAAACATCATCATATAAATCATTATGAGATAACTTGGAGGATTATATGTTTTTTTATCATTCTCCATTGGACATCTTTATAATCACATCATGAAATGGTTATATTAAAACAATCTCGATTAGAGAGTGGTGGATGAGGAGTATTTCTCTCTCTTCTTGAGATCATTATTAGAGAGAGAAATCACTAGGGATTTTGGAGGATTCTTTTTTCTTTTCATTGTGCATGAAAAAAATATATTTTCACTAAATAGAATAAAATATAAATAGGTTTATATAATGATAGGGTTATAATTGTTATTAACATTTTCCCTTTTTATTTAAATAATCCTATATAACACCATGTATATAGTTTGGAAAATAATTTTTTTATTTATTAACATGTGTTGAAGTCATAAAATAAAAAAAAATTATTTTTAAAATAAATATTAAATATATATATTATTTATCAACACACCACTAAACATGATCCAAAATTCATCCATAATATTTATTTTTCTTTGAATAAAAGATACATATTTTATAAATCAATACCATTTTTTTATATATTAAATAAAAAATATTATATTCACTAAATATGAAATCTATATATATATAATATTATTATCACATTATATTATCTTGAATAATTGGTGATGGAATATTTGTGTCTAAGCGAATATGAGTAATTATCTATCCACTTATGAGAATAATATTTATTTAAAATATTAAATAATAATTAATAATATATCATATGACAAATATTCTATATACAGTTAGTATGTGACCCACTTGGACTCCTTCCCAGTGGCATTGGGTGATGTAGCCTAATGTACAAGGTTATCATAAAAAACATTCCATGACACGCATATAAAAGTTATTTAATGCTTCAATTCTATAATACCAAATACAAATGTACACCATGTAAAATAATTCTTTGTCATTATATCTCTAAAAAAGATGACTTCATTCAAATGTTATCATGCAATATTCTCGATGTCTCTTTCATTGAATCTATGGACATAAAACATTCCTATACAACAACATGGTCATTGATATATTTGGACTATATCATCTTAATCTAATGTCTTATGATATAGAAACCATTTAAAAAAATATAAGGGATAACTTATTTCTCTTATTATAAATTAAGGATATATTACTCATGATGCACCCAATATATCATACCTCAATGTGAAAACATGTCGTTATGATTATCATTAATATATCAATGTATGTGCCTTATATGAATCTATAATAATAAACGTAATGTAAAAGGACCAATACACAAATCCTCATATAGGAACATCCATAGACACATATAAATGTATATTTTCTACTAGTGGGTCTCTTTCTCATAAAATCTATTATTGGATACTAATAATGGAAATAATCAATGAGAATGTTACCCAACATCCAATGAGCTTTCACCCATGATAGACTATATCATTTGTTCCTTTAAAATGGTTATATAAGTCTATACATGATATACCTAAGAATATTATCAGGTATCTTGGGGTATCTCAACATATTGGGGAACGACTACAGAATTTTAGTGTAACAACTTCTTCTTGGACATTATCATATATTATGTATTGTAGAAGAATAATGATAGTGAGATTAAGAGTTTATTATAATTAAAATATATTAATAAATATTATCATAAAGTATAAAATTTGGTTCTAAGGAACTGACTCTTAAAGAGGTAACCCATCAAACTTCAAAACCCCCTTTACCTATTGATTATATAGATCGTCGACTGTGGAGTTGTGCTGAATCAGAATAAAATTATCTGATATAATAAACTCATAAATTATAACCAAGATGGAATTATTTTTAGTGGTTTCCATGGAAATAAAGAAAATAATTTTAGGGAAAATTGATCTCAATTCTATATAGGTAGTAGAAGATGATAAAGCAGTCTAGTTGGGTTCATTTTCAAAAATTTAATGTACTGGAAGGTGTAACATTGGTGCACATTGTCAACATTTTTACATTTCCGACCAAACCACTAGAATACCATCTTCATTTCAAAATATATCTTCACAATTCATAGATGAAAAAACCCTAATAAATTATGATAATAATTCGATACTGAAGTCTAGATTTAAAATAGGATGTTAAAAGGATTCCCAAAGCAACAATTACCATCAGATGGGATAGACCAACAAAAAATACTCTCCAACTATATAGGGGTTCCAAAATTAACATGTACACATCCTGTTTATATTTATCCATAATAAATAAAAGATTATGAAAACTATAAACCATACATATCAAAAAAAAATCATCATCCTATGTGACCATATGAAACTTAGTGAAAATCCCCATAAGTTATCAATTCACTTTCAATACAATAACTCCATGTGATTGGTACTTCCTACTCTGATCATTCAAGTGGACATTATTATCCAATGAGTTGTAGGAAATGTTGAAGTCAAACATTAAGATGTATTTTATCTATAGTATCTGGCTGAGATTCATGGTCCAACTATGTAATGGTGTAACTGAAACTCTTCTAATAAAAAATATACCTAATATATCTATGAAAATGGAGTTTCTACAATACTTAAGTGGATTTATAATTTTAGTTACCTATAGATCATGAGTAGGGTAATTATTTTCAGGTGGAAAACTACAGATATAGTTATATGTCACTATTTGATCAATTTTAATAATCAAACATCTCACAATGACAATTTAAGAAATAAAATACACTACGTAGACATTACAGAGTTTTAGTATGATCAAAATAGAAGATGATGTTAGAATATATTTTAGCTCATCAAAATATGTCTCACACTTATAAACTCAAGTGTATTTAACAACATTAATTATAAGAATATTAAAGGGTGACTATAACATTATGAAATACATGAAAACCTTATGATAGATCGATCTAGACATTGGAATATCTATATCTTGATGGCTTTCAATTTCCCCACCCCTGACAAAAAAACCTTATGAGAGGATATCAAAACTACTTTTATACGTCTTTTCATGATATAAAAAGAGATGTTAATATAATGTAAACTTCACCAAGAATATCACTTATAATACGTATAAAAGTAATTTTTATATCCTCTCATAATGTTACTGGATGCACATTATTTCCAAAAAAAAATTATATGGTTCACATGCTTTAACACATATAATGAATAAACCCGGATAACAACAAAAAATTCTATGAAAATAGTTTTGAGAAACTTATGTAATATTAAATTCATCAAATCCATAATAACTAACATAAATTATGTTTGTCCAAAAATAATTTAAATATATTCATAATGTGAATTCATTTTTTATAATGAAATATTCACAAAATCAGATTCCATAACTCTATGATGATGATATATTAACTACTGATTGGTTTTGAAAAAAATGGTCACCCCATGAACTGATAAAAATTTCATTCTCATAGGTCAAGAAGGAAATAATTTTATCACCCCTTTTTTAATCTATAAAAATTGTACATAGGTATGTTTAAAACAATTATTATTTAAGCTAGAGAATACAAAATATTCCCAAAGTGAACCACATGGATGAATAAATATCTTCTCAACTAGATCTTCCAAATCAATTTCTCTCTTTTTCAGATCATAATGTTTTATAAAATTAAAGGGTGTATATATAGAATGTGTACTCGAGAATAGATTGATAAATAATGTAACCTCTATAATTATATGAAGGCTAGAAAATTAATTTAGTAAATCCATATGTAAATACAAAAGAACTGAGGGTTTATCATCAAGAGAGGAAACATCATCAGGATTAACCAAAAAGGTAGGTAATAGACTATTGGTATTTGGAAGAAAAGTTCCGAAAAGAGTTAACAAGATATACTAAAAACTATGGAGAACTGTAGATCGCCCATTATCAATGAATAATGAAAAACAATAATAAAAGTTATCAATATTAGCTTAGTGATAGACCAGCCAATCCATGATGTGGATGAAATCAAAATGAACCAAATCAAGATAGTAAAAACACTAAACCAACCATATATAAACTATGAAAAGATAAATATATGGACAGAGAAATCCCAACTCCTTCCTATTTTTAATAGGTATCTCTATGTTAATAAAAAGGTATGTGAGATCACTTTAAAGCTTGTACACATTAATTAATCATTAGATATGAGAAGGTATTTTTCACATGTATCAAAAAATGTATCTTTAAGAGAATATATAAAATATATGGAACGTTTTACTAATGTTAGACAAAAAGAAACAAGTACATGAAACACATACACTAAATGATTATTATTTAATCATATGTTCTATAGCTACAGAACTATGGATTTTGAATCTTCTAGTCGTGCGATTGTGGCCATTGATGTAGATGTTCCTAGATCATGATGAGGAATAGTCAAATACTAGTATATCCTATTCAAATAGTATTGGTATCCCCAAAAACCATAATTATATACTTGTATGACACAATACCATTAGGTTCACTCAACATTTCAAAGATTATAACACATTAAAAGTACATTATTATCCACTAATTACAGTGATAAAGAGGCCTAATTTTATGAACAACTACCACCACCCATGTAATTATCATGTAACATCTTATAATATTTTAGTGCACTAATGAAGATACCACTTAGTTTAATATACGAGATCAGGAATTCAATATTTCATACTATATAAATTTCCTCCATCATCAACCGATTAACCATATCAATATAGTTAGTGAGATTAATTTTATATACATGGGATTAGATGTCTTATAAGAATACATGTAGGTATTTAGAATATGTAAAATAAACCATCTCAATAAATTAGTTGTTGAAAAAAATTATTATCCCTCTCCATACTACTAGGAATGGGACTCCATGGAAATTATTATCATCCAAGATTCTGATCATAACTACTAAATAAAAAATGGTCTTTAGGTGTTTACTATTTGAAATAATAAATAATTTCCAATAACTTTAAATTTAATTTCACTTTTTAAAATCGCACAAAAGTGTTACATTATGTGAAATTGGAAAATTTACGATATTGGTGGTATTACGAGGTTAATCAAAAAAATGGCCCATTTTGGATTTTTAACAATTTTAAATTATTTATGTATTTTGGAAATATGATTTTGTATATTAATTAAAATTAAAAAATTCATTCATTTAGGATTATACTAATCCAATCCTTCATTTCATCCTCCTTGACAAAAAGCTAAATTGAATATAAGGAATCTCAAAAGATTCTCACATGCAGGACCATGAATGTAGTTAACAAATTTGTATATGTTTTGTTACTAGTACCCTGACTCGTTCATGGTGGGCCCAATTATAATGAAATTTTGTGGGTGCATGCATGAGGAGTTTTCAAATAATTTCAAGAAGAAAATGATGCGTTCATTTTCTATTTTAATTGTCATTAAGGAATTATGATCCAAAGGATTTCAATTTGGATAATCTAACTGGAGAGAATAAATTATAAAATTAAAAAAAGTACAAATATCTAAATACATGTCTAAATATGAAGGAATTATAATTAGAGGTTTCCCATATATATAAGTATAACATTAACTTATGGTGAATTGTATGAAAATTAATTTATTGGGGCTATAACATGTTAAATATTTGGGGAAATATTCTATAAATATTAGTATGAGATCTTGACTGAGGATGACCATCCAAAAATCATCACATTTTTCAACTCATTACTTCAATGAACGAAGTAGGATATCTATAATGAGAGAGGTCGTCCAAAAATCATATCATATTATATTTATTTTATTTTTTTCTTTATTTTTGTTTCATTTTTCACTTTTAATACTGATTTGTAATAAATTCGTGCATCATTTTTATTTTTGTGTCACCCAATCCACCCTACTTTGTTTTACTAATATTACCTTTGTGAACTATAATACTAATGATCACGAGTAACTATCCTAGGGAATATCACGATTGATTAACCATGTTCATGATCCTAAGACCACTTTTTAAATATTATTTGTGTTAATTCAAATGATCATTTATAGTGGGTGTAATCCTCGCTATGGTTTCCTGAAGTTAAACTTCATAATCATTAAAAAATATCCCTCTTTGGAGGTAGATAGAGGGTGTGTTTGGTGTCCACTATGTTGACATTTCATTCATAACTGATGTAGACTTTTGTGAACACACATATGATGTAATTTGATCAATAGTAATATTTGATGATGGTAAATGAAGGTTCTCCCTAAAATTTCTCTTGGGAGAACATTCTTTCTACAATATTTCCATTATGTTTAGAATTTTATGTTAATTAGAATTCAATTTTTGAATTTTGTATATTTTCATAATTTCTAGTTTATTCAAAGAAATAATAATAAGAAATAAAAAAATTAGTTTATATTAATTTTTTCAAGTGAGTGAACAATAGAGAACACACCTCATGTTAAGAATCCCTGGTTAGCCTCTATGTGGAACATGGAAAGCATAAAAATATACTTTTACTAAACCTTATGGTAGGCATGTTTCAAAAAGAGTCTTGTTTATGGAGAGATAATTTAATTTTTTATTTAATTTTTCTATTTTAAAATTTTATATAGCTTTATGTATTTTTTAATAAAAAACACTTCCATGATGTTTTTTTGGGAAATTATTTTCAATCAATGGAACAAATAATAATCTTACATGCATGAACCAATAATTCAAAATATTAAAGTAGTGGGTCTCATAGAAAATCTAGATGAACTCACTAACTAGAATAAATGGATGATAAATGAGAAAGCACGTGTATTTTATATCTATAACTAGAAGATTTAGTTGATAAAGTCAAAGATGATGATCATAGACTAAATACCAAGATAAATATGATGATCTATAGTGGATTCATGTTTTAAAATACATTCATACTGAGATGCGTGTGGGAGATAAATAAGATCCAGAGTATTTCGGGAATGAGTATTAGGTACAATATGATCTCAATGATACCTTCATATTATAATATCTTGTTCAATTTCCTGTAACTATAGACATGGAAGAAGAGGAATCCGTCAAAATGGTAGAATTTGAAAAAAAATTGAGGTTCTTGACTACCTTCCTCTATCCACAAAGATCCAACTTCAACAGGTACTTATCACATAAAAATATATTGAACCACAAATAAATAAATGATATCATCTATTGTTGAAATCTACATTATCTTATTCTATTCATTATAATTTGAGTATCACTCATTATTTTTAATTTTTAGATTCTGCCAATCCTTGCATCACCCTAGAGGAAGATAGTGAAAAAAATTCAATTAATTAAGAACACATGAGGCTCTCTGATATTATTTAAAACAAATTTTAGGTGCCCAGTAATAGATCTAGGTAGTTGTACATGAGGAAAATAGAATAGTGGAAACTCTTATTAAAACCCATATGATGCTTTCATTATAATAGAAGAAGGTTTCACAAGTAGAAACTAATGAAGAGGATGGTCCATCCTTCATCCTACCACCTCCATGCATGCTATGCCTCATAGGGAAGGTGAAGGATGTGGTGTACTCTATCCATGGATCTTCCATCAAGAATAAGGATAAAGAACAATCTTGTAAAATTCACATGCGGTGGTTCAAATCCAACAAAATCCACCAACCAAAATATTATTGATAAAAGCTGGTACGACCCTCTGGAAGCTGTAAAAGAATCCAAGGCTACTTGGGGGATATTCTGCATTCAAACACCATCATTATCATTCAACAATGGTGATGATGGTGCTGTAATGGTGATGATTTATCCTAGTCTAGATCCATTGTCATCAACAACACACCATCATAAAATTCTAATAAAAAACATCCAACATCACCATCTAAGAACCATTATTACCATTCGAGAACCATCGTATATATTTGAGCACCATCATCTCCATTAGTCAATGCTGGATGTGCCTCATGGAGGCCACTGACTAGTAAAACAACACGTTCCTGATCGTCCATGATTACTGCCACACCATACCGACTTGGAATGGAACATTGGACCAGGATAGAAGAGTAGAGTTTGAGCAGAAGAAAGCCTCACCATTGGGTAATTATAGTGACAATGTCACCAATGAGTTGGAGTGAAAAAAATCATCAAAAACACCATCAAAACATCTTACTTTGATGTCCATTGACCCACCATAAAACATCATCCGGTTTCCCTCATAGTCTAATTAACACCATGCTTGAAACAAACAAAAATGATAATTTTCGGTGTAAAAACAATTAAAGACAATAGTATTGGGTAAAACTGAAACTAATTAGACCCATTATTGTTATCTTCATCCCTCCTTATATCAATGTATCTTTCCATCCGGAAAAAAATCCCATAGAAAAACCACATAATAAAACACACAGGAAAACAATCGAATAGACATAACAAATTGTGTAGAAGCCAAAATCAGACTCTAAGGTTACCCTATAGAGAAACACCAAATAAGATGAAGAAATATATGAAACCCATTAGACAAGAAAACCCAGCAAGAAAGTCATAGATATATTTATCACCCCCCCCCCCCCAAACACCATCCCATGTTGTCCCAACACCTTCATTGATCTTGATCAAGTGTGTTTGATCTTTATGGGTCGAAAAAAGGGTAGTGGAGAGGAAAAACCATGAACGCCCCCTCCATCGCTGACCCAAACCACCAGAATAGCCTATACATACACTAAAAAATCATGTTCTGATGTGAAAGGTAAGCCGAAATGAGGGGAGGAGAAATGTGGAGGACATTACACGGAGAAAAATCACTATGAAATTAGAGGATGAGAGGTCTGAAGTGGAAGAGAATACCAGAGCATTGTTTTCAGAGTGTGGAGAAGGAAGGAGGAAGTGGTAGGAGGGAAGAAGGGAGGAGATCAGAAGTTCCATCGATGCTACGTCAAAAGATTACAGAAAAAAGACCAATAAAGCGCAGAGTAGGGGGAGTTATGGGAGAGAATGGAGACATTTTTTTTACATTAATGTTCAATATTTTGAATTTATGTTTCAAGTTCAATATTTGGAATTCGTCTAGCCTGCATCCCAATCCCTCTTTTTATATTGAGCTTAAATGAAATGATCCTTCTGATTAATTATGTTACTTTTCTTTTGTTGGATCATGATGGTAGAAGGAAGCCCCATGCATTTTAGGAAGAGGACCAAATCGTTATTTCAGAAGGGATTTCACTTTTAATAATTATCTTTTAAACAGCTACGATTTTTTTGTCCAAAACATGTTTTGAGCTTCAATGATAAGATTTTATTTCCCACACATGAATTAATGATTTACATTATATATCTACAAGAAAATATTTTCGTAGGAATCCTATAATTCCATGTTTTAGATTTATATGCTAATAATTTTAAATTTGTAAAATGGAAAAATAAATTCTTAATGTGAAGCATGGATGTGAGAACAATGACCTGGGATTTGAGGCAATTGATTGATTCATCTAAATGAAATTTCTCCACCTTTTTTCATGCCATGAATATCTAAAATTCATGTGAATTGATTTTTTATTATGGATAATTACATGAGTGATTTTCCAGACATCATATCTCTAATTTTTGAGTGGATTTACAGACCAATTACATCCTATTTTATATTGATCCTAATTCTTGAGTGATCTTTAGACGTGTCACCTACCTGAACATGCATTGTAACTTTTCAAAGCCATGACTGTAGAAAACACATTTAAAATGATTGATCTATATTTTTAAAATCCCTTATACTTAATAACCACCATTACATCAGTCTATATTTTCTCCCATAGAAACCACATATAACCATTATTGGTATGATACATGTTTTAGGCCATTTTAATCTATCACTACCCTCCTATTGGTATTTAAATGATATTTTAATAATGAAGAGTTGTGGGGAAGTGACTTATAGTGGAATGGATTATTTAATATGAAAGGAAGAATGTGTGGAAGTGCTATTATGTGGAATTTAAAATGTTGTGGAATTATTCATTGAACAAAATTTGTTTCCCCTCTTAAAAAAATGAAAAAAATCACATAAAAAACCAAAAAATAGAAAAATGGGTTATGATTTGGGAGAACCAAAAATATCTATTTTCTAAATTGAAAATATTAAAATTTTATTATATTTTATTATGGATTTTTTGTTTTATCTAATCAAAATATTTTAAAAAGAAATAAAATTTAAAAAAATCCTCATGATGGTGCACTAGTCATTCATTATTATTTCTTGATCATAACCATTACTTTTAGTTTTTCAATAGTTAGTGGTAATAAATTGAAGGGGAGAATTTCATTATACATTAAAATTTTAATATCATGAATTTTACATAAAACTTAAGCCTCCCTCCTTGAACAATTTTTTGAAACCATCAAATTCTACCAACTTTAAGACCTAGATTCATTTGAAACTAGTTTTAAAAGCCCTAGGAATTTTATCATCCTTTTGAATTTACAATGTTTAGAATGAATTTCATTTAAAATCCTATGGATAAGGAACATGTTTTCCTAATCTGGGCATAACTTAACTCTATTTTTATCATTAGACAGAATAGTCAATGTTGAAGGGTTATGTAAATCGTGATGCGACATGGTTAATAATATTGAAGTAAGGAGCATGAATGAATAAAAAGGGGATGTTCTGTCATTTTTCCATGGGCAGAAGTTAAATACATGTATTGAATGTTTTTTTTGTGAAAATTAAGAAGCTAAATTGAAACAGCATGGTGATATTTTAAAATATTATTTTACACTGAATATTTTTTTACTTTATTACATTGGATTCTGAATATTAGTAACATTGGTGTCCTATGATTTCAATGTTGATATTTTGTGCATAAGAAAAAGCATGGTTAAAATGTGTTGGAATTGATAGAGAAAATATATTCCACAAATTTATATTTAATGGTGATTTTTAAAATCCCACCAAAGTGATTATTTAAGATAATTTTTCAAATTTTCAGATATTGGTTGTATTTTGAGTTAATCCAAAAATAACTTATTTGAGATTTTTTACAATTTGAAATTATATTTGTATTTGGCATAAAATTTATGATATTAATTGAAATGGTGAAATTAATAACTTTAGTATTGTACACATCCATGGCTTCATTTCATATTTATTGACAAAAAGATAAATTGACCATATGGATGCTCAAAAGAAGGTCACAAGATGAACCATGAAAACTATTTAATGATCTATAGATTTTTTGTTGATTAGTACCTAACTCATTCTTGGTTGGAACATTTACTATGAAAATAATGTGGTTGACATTCAAGGAGTTTTGGAACATCATTCATGAAGTCTAGGATACATGTATTGTCTGTTTTAATGGTGATTAAGTGATTCTAATCTGTGGGTTTTAAATTTGGATAGTCTTACGAAATATAATAAATTACCAGTGTAAAATGGGAAAAACACTCAGAATTCATATCCAAATATGATTCAAATTTGTGGAGAGACAAAAAAATATACTTAGTAACAACACTAAATAAGGTTAAACTATGTGAAGAGGTCATTTTTTAGGCTACATCACTTAAAATTTTTGGAGACAAATTCAATCAGTAAAAAGTGGAGATCTCGACATTGGGAGGACAAACAAAAATACTCCCATTTTCCATCAAATTCATTCAAAGAACCAAGGAAGAGATCTAAACCGATGGAGGCTAGCCATAAATCATACAATTTACTTTTTAAATAATTTTTTCAACATTTATGTTTTAGATTTTAATTGTAATTTAGGTTTTTAATAAATTCATGAAATATTTTTACTTCTTTGTCCATTAATCCACCATCTTTTCTTCTTATCATCTTACCATTGTGAACTATAATAGTCATGATCAAGATTAAATTACTAATAGAATAGAATGCTGGATTAATCAGGTTCTTGAACCTCAGACTACGTTTTTAATATTGATTTAGTTATTTATATGGATAATTTATATTGGGTGTAATCCTCACTATGGTTTTCTAAGGTTTAAATTATTAATCTAAAACAATTTTACATCTATTTAAGAGGTGTTTGAAGGGTGCTTTTTGATATCTCTATGTTTAATTTTACTTTATATATATGGTATAATAAGTTGTGCACACATATGATGGTGTGTGTTCAGTAATAATATTTGAAGCTGATAAATGAAGGTGCTCACTGAATGTTCACCCAGGAGAACATCCTTTCATAACTAATTCCTTTATATTTATAATATCCTTTTAATTAGTGTTGTATTTTTTTATTTCATATATTCTCATAAATTATATATCATTAATAGAAATAAAAAAACAACAACAAAAAATTATCTAATTTTTTTTATATGAGTAATCAATTGGGAATGCTTCTCAAGTTAGATGACCCTAGTCATCCTCAATGATACAGTAAAAAAACATCATTATACACATTTTACACACACGAAAATAGGCATGAATAATAAATGGAAAATTGTATATTTTAACGGTCATTAAATAATTATAGTTCGTAGGCATGACTAGAAAGAATAAGTTGTTAGAGAAAAATAGGAAGAAATCACAAAATAAATGTCCAAATATAATGAAATTTTGATGAGATATGACAATGATATTTTTGACCAACCTTAAAAGAGGTTGAAATGTGTGGAGATGTCACTTATTAAGGCTACAACAACTAAAATTTAAAGGAAAAATTTATCTCTATAAAACGGGGAGATCTCTACCGAGGGTGGCCTTCCAAAAATCAACCCATTTCCCATCCATCTTTTTAAAGGAAACATGGAAGAGATTTCCACTATGGGAGGCCCACCACAATTCATCCCATTTTCTTCTTAAATTATTTTTTCCATTATTTTTTTTAATAGTAATTTATATTTCTAGTAAATTTATGCATTGTAATTATTTTTATGTCCACCCATCCACCCCTTTCATCTTCTCATCTCACTATTGTGACCTATAATAATCATGATAATGAGTAATTATACCATGCAATATCAAGAGGGAGTAATCAGGTTCTTGAACCTGATACCATGTTTTTAATATTCTTTGAGGTAATTATAAGGATAAAGTATCTTGGGTGTAATCGTCATGTGGTTGTCAAATGTTTAACT
Source organism: Viscum album (assembly GCA_963277665.1). Taxonomy (NCBI): domain Eukaryota; kingdom Viridiplantae; phylum Streptophyta; class Magnoliopsida; order Santalales; family Viscaceae; genus Viscum; species Viscum album. The sequence goes on from OY728151.1 coordinate 164,323,851, forward strand.
TGATTATATAAAATCATTATCCTTGATTGAGGTGGCAGATGGAGGGTGTGTTTGGAAATCGGTTAGTGGAAATTTCATTCATAACCATGGTAGAATGAGGTGCACACACATATGATGGGGTGTGTTCATTAAGAATATTTGAAGCCGGTTAAAGAAGTTTCTCCCTGAAAATTCTCTAGGGAGAACATCCAGTCGTCCCAAATTCCATTCTATTTAGGATTTCATATTAATTAAAATTTAATTTTTTCATATCATGTATCTTTATAAATTATATTTCATTCATGTAAATAGAAAAAACATAAGGTGTTAGATATGGCGATTTTTATGTTAGTAAACAACTGAGAACGCACCTCAAGTGAGATGACCCTTGTTATCCTCTATGTTGCACTATGATGAAAATAAAATCATGGTTTTACTACACCCAATGATGGGCATGGTGTAATGTTACACCGCTTAAGGGGAAATAAACAAGAATGTCATTTCATGAATATGAAGAAGTTGTTTATAAATTAAATCTATATTATCAAAGACAGAACATCAATAAAGAGGCACCACTAGTTTATGCCAATTTCACTAAAGACATCCATGAATTTAATTCCCAATTTGAGGTCCATTAATGGAATGACCATTTTAAGAACCATATCCAAGAATACCAAGATTACCTATAGTGGAATCGTGATGAGGAAGACATTTCTACCAAGATACTTATTGGAGATCAACGAGATATAATGGTTTTTTGGAATGTGTAGGAGGTACACCATTATCTCTGTAAAACCATCGACTTCGATAATCTATTACCATTACATGTCACTCTATCCTAGGATGATGACGAAGAGATCCAAATTGATGAATTTAAGAAAATGATTGTGGATCCTAACTACCTTCCTTTATCCACTGAGATGCAACTTCAAGTGGCACTTACCACTGAGGAAGTGATTGAACCAGAGCCAAATAAGGGAGATGATCTATTTTTTAGTTATTTATTTTCTGATTTTATTGAATATTATTTGAAGAGTAGTCCTTATGATTTTGAATTTTTTTGATTTGGTCAATCCTTGCATCACCTTAGAGTAAGACGATGAATAATAAATTTCACTTGTTGATTAACATATGGAGCTCCATGATAATAATGAAGATGAATTTGAGGAGTCCCATTAGGTTATCCATGTAGCTGGGCATGTGTAAAATAGAATAGAGCCTACTTCTATTAAAACCAATAAGGATCCATCACAAGAAGAGGAGAAGGTTACACTAGTATAAAACAAGAAGGATGATGATCCATACATCATTATACCCCTCCATGCAAGATATAACTCATTGGTAAGGGAGTGGATACAGTGTACACTATCCATGGATCTTCCCTCAAGAACATGGATGTTGCACATGCTGTGAAAAGACACATGGTGTGCATAAAATCCATGAAAATCCACCCACAAACAGATTATGGATAAAAACTAGTATGACCCTCCGAAGGATATAAAAGAAACCTGGGCCCACTCGGGGGATTATAAAAAGATGTATCCTTTAGTTGATTTTTAGTGAATTCATTTTCAATATTATTAAATTAGATTTAAATTTTTGTATTATTAATTATTCTAGAATAAAACCCACTACCTCATTTCATTTTGACCTTAAATGAAATGATAATTGAGATTAATTGACGAATATATCTTTTGTAGGATCATGATGGTAGAAAGAAGCCCCAAGAAATGCAGGAAGATGACAAATTTTTTATTTCCAAGTGTAGTTAAATTTTTTTGATTACCTAATAAACTCATTAGATTTTTTGGTCCAAATCATGTTTTGTGCTTTAATGATAATAATTTCATGCATGTACTTGAATTAATGCTTTACATGACTTATCCAAGAGACCTGATATTCATAGGAATCCAGGGATTACATGGTTTAGATTTAAATTATAATAAAATTGAATGAGTAAAATGAACAATTATATTTTTAATGTGAAGCATGGATATTGAAATGATGGCTCGTGATTTGAGGGTATTTATTGATTCATGTAAATGATTTTTTGGGTACCATTTTTCATGAATTAAATTTATAAAATTCTGGTGAATTGATTTTTTATTATTGATCATGTCTTGATTGATTTTTGAAAGCCCATATATCTCATTACATAGAAGATTTATAGAACCATTACTTCTTTTTTTATGTTGAGCGTAATTCTTGAATTATCTTGGGACATGTCACATACCAGAACATGAATTGGATCTTTTCAAATCTATGATTGTACAAATGCACATATAAAATGATAGAAGTATTTTTTTAAATCCAGTTTCCTAAATGACCACCTTTACACCAATCCTTATTTTAGTCCATAGATACCAGTAATGACATATTTAGGTGTGATCCATGTTTTAGTTCATTTATATCCATTTCTACCCTACTCTAGGAATTTTTATTATATTTTAATGATGAAGAGACAGGAAGAAGGTATTAATGGTGGAATAGATGATTTATGTTGTAATGAAAACATGAGTGGGTGATATTATGTGAATTTTGAAATATTGTTTAATCATTAATTGTAATTCATTTCATTCCTCTTATCAAATAATAAAATCAAAAAATATAAAATTGGTTATGATGTGAGGGAAAAATTATTATTTTCCAGATAGATGATCTTTAAATCGTATGTGGTTATGGGATGTATGTGGGGTTTTATCTAATCATTACATTCAAAAAAATAAAAAAAATTAAAAAAACTTCATGAGGGTGAATTAATAATTCATTATTTTTACTTGATCATAACCATTAAATTGTATTTTGGGGAAGTTGGTGTTTCTCCATTGAAGTGAAAAATTTCATTACACATTCACTTCTGGATATCATGTATTATTAAAAATAGATAAATATCCTCTTTAATTTTTTATTAAAATAATCAAATCCTACCTACCTTAAGCCTCATATTAATTTGAACCCTATATTAAATGTCCTCAAGATTTTGTATGTCTCTTTCCTTTACTATGTATAGAATTTTGTTCATTAAAAATATTAGGAATAAGTAACATGTTCTCATTATATGATCATAAATATACATTATTTTTATCATTAGAGAGGATAGGAAATGTTCAAATTTAATTTAAATCATGATGAGGCATAATAATAATAATTGGTGAGCTTGAATGAATAAAAGGAGAATTTACATCGTTTTTAAAAGGGGTAAACAAAAATTCATGTGTTGATTGTTTTACTGATAAATGAAAATTTAAATTGATACATGATGCATATTTTTGAAAATTTTATTTGACATTTATTGTTGTTTGATTTTATTACTTTGTAATTTTAATATTGGTAGCATTGGTTTCCTCTGATTTCCATGTTTAGATTTCATTCTTGGGAACATGCCTGGATTATGTGTGGGGGAATTGATAGAGAAAATATATTCCATAAATTTATATAAAATTTCATTTTTTGAATCCCACCACAGTGTTATGTTATGAAATTTTTACATATTTTAATATATTGGTGTTATGTTGAGGTTTTTTGTAAAAATGGCACATTTCAGAATTTTTAACAGTTTTAAATTATTTCTGTATTCTAGCCATAACTATTTCAATATTATTCCAAATTATGAAAAAAAAATTTGGATTCAAACATCTTGGTCTTCATTTATTCTTTCTTTTAAAAAATATGACTCGACAATATGGAATATCAAACTAATATCACAAGTTGAACAATGAAAATGTTTTAATGATATGATAATTTTTTGCGGATGGGTCCCTAACTCGTTTATGGTGGGACCAATTACTATGAAATTCGGTGAGTGTAAGTCAAATGAGTTTTGGAACATATTTCATGAAGTCTAGGATATGTGAATTTTCCATTTTAATGGTCATTAAGGCATTCTAATATGTGGGTTTTGAATTTTGATAGTCTTACTAGACATAATAAATTAAGAGAGTAAAATTGGAAAATCTCAATGAATACATGACAAAATATGATGAACATTTGAGGAGATATGGAAACGATATTTATAAAAACTACTAATGATGGGAAAAACATGTGAAGAGGTCAATAATTTGGGCTACAACGCATAATGTTTCGGGGGTAAATTATTCCAATAAAATGAGTTGATCTCTACCGTGGTAGGACAACCACAAATCATCACATTTACATCCAATTCCTTTAGGTCATCATGTAAGATATATCCATTAATGGAGGATAGACCCAACTCATCCCATTATCTTCTTAATTTATTTGTTTATTTACTTTTGTTTTTTATTTCAATTGTTTTTTTATTTATTGACTATTCATTCATTATTTTTATTTATTTGTCCACTCATGAAAACTATTTTATTATTATCATGTTACCATTATGAACTAAAATACTCATGATCATGAGTAACTAACCCAAGGAATATCCTGGGGGAGTAACCACATTCTGAAACCTAAGACCATGTTTTTAATATGTTTTGAGTTAATTCTAAGGATAATTTATAGTGGTTGTGGTCCTCAAAATGTTATCTAATGTTTAGATTATTAAGATAAAATAATATTCCCTTGAATGATGAGGTGTAATTAGGGTGTGTTTGGACATATATATGGGGAATTTCCATTCAAAATCATGTTAGATTAAGGTTTTCAGACATTCAATGGTTTGTTCTCTATAAGAATATTTGAAGCTGGTTAATGACGGTGCTCACTCAAAGTTATCTGGGGAGAACATCCTTTATTCTCAAATTCCATATTTATTTTGATTTCATATTAATTAATGATTATTTTTTCCCATTTCATATATTTTCTTAAATTTAATTTCATTCATATAAATAATAAAGACAACAAAAATAATTATTTTAGTTAAATTTTTTTAAGTGTTTGAACAACTGGGAAAAATCTTTATGTAATATTAACATGGTAAACCTTTATGCTATAATTGGAAAAAATAATTATATGTTTTTTGTCACCCTATAACAGGAATGCATCAAAACTAGTGCATTGGCAAATTTTTGGTTATTAAGGCATTCCAATCTAGAGGTTTTCAATTTGGATAGTTTGAATAAAAATAATATGTTTTCATAATTAAATAAGATTAAATCACATAATACCTATCCAAATATGATGTAAATTTTATGATATATAGCCAATATATTTATAAAAAACATTAAATAATGTTGAACACGTGAAGACATCCTTATATCGGTATACAACACATTATATTTCTGGAGTAAATTCTCTTTATAAAAGGCAGATATCTCCCCTGAGGGAGGATGGCCACAAATCATCCAATTTTCCATCCCTTTATTTGAAGACACGAATGGGGTTATCTCCAATAAGGGAGGCCATATAAAAATCATCCCATATTATTCTTAAATTTATTTTTCATCATTTTATTAGTCAATTTTAATTTATTTTTATAATAAATTCATTGCATTGTTTTTATTTATATATCCACCCATCCAGCCTCCTTTCTTCTTCACATCTTACCATTGTGAACTATAAAACCCATGATAATGATTAACTGACCCAAGGAATAACATGATGGATTAATTAGGTTCTTAAACATGGTAAAATGTTTTTAATATTCTTTGTGTTAATTCAATGGATAATTTATAGTGTGTGTAATCCTCACGTGGTTACCTAAATTTTAACTTCTTAATCTAAAACCATTTTCCCTTGATTTAGGAGCTGGATAGAGGGTGTGTTAGGAAATCATTAAGTGGAAATTTCATTAATAACCTGGGTAGATAGAGGTGTTCACACATATGATGGAATGAGTTCAATATGAATATTTGAAGCTTCTAACTGAAGGTACTACTGGAAAGGTCTCTTTGGAGAACGTCCTTTCTTCACTAATTCTATTCTAATTAGAAATTCATAATAAATATAATTTAATTTTATCATATCAGATATTTTCATAAATCCCATTTCATTCATATTTATAATAAAAACAACAAAGATTATTAGATAATGTAAATTTCTTAAGTATGTGAACAACTAAGAAGGATCCTTAAGTGAGATGACCATTGTTAGCCTCTATGTTGCACTAGGAGAACATAAAAATATTCTTTTGTCACACCCTAGGATATGCATGTGTCAAAACAAAAACTATTTATGGGAAGATAATAGTTTTTTTACTTTACAATTTCTATTTTAAATTTTATATAGTTTTAATTATATTTTTAATAACAAAAAAAATCCCCCATGATGTTTTCATATGATTTTTTTTCAATTCGTCAAACAAAAAATACTCATAGGTGAAAGAACCAATAATTAAAAATGATGAAGGGGTGAATGCCCAAAAAAATCTATATGAAATCACTAACTTTTCTAAATTAATGATAAATTAAAAGGACACATGAATTGAATTTCATGAACTAGAATAAATGGTTCATAAAGTCTAACTTGATTATGAAAGACTAATGAAAAAAAGGAGGCCCCTGGTTTTCCCCAACATCACTGAAAACATCCATGAAGTTGAGGCCCAATTCGAGGATCGTAAACAGCCTGAACATTTTATGAACAAGATCTAAGTAGACAATGATGATCTAGAGTGGATTCATGATGGAGAAGACTTGTCTGCATGGCTACATATAGGATATCGATGAGATTTTGGGGATTTAATTAATGATTATGTGGTACAATATGATCTCCCAAATCCCTTCAATTTAGAAGATCCAATACCATTTCATGTTACTCTATCCATTGAATAGGTTGAATCCATCCAAACTATATAATTTGCCGAAATGATAGGGGATCTTGACAACATTCTTCCATCTACTAACATCCAATATTAAGAGGAACTTCCACCAGAAGAAGTGATTAAACCATAACCAAATAAGGGAGATTATATATATTAAAACTCTTTATTTTGTGATTTTATTCAATCTTCACGGAGTATCAGTCCTTATGTTTTTAAATTTTTAGATTCAGTCCATCGTTGCATCATCCAGGTAGAAGATAATGATATTAAAATTTCACATGTTGAGGTATACATAGAGCTCCCTGATGTTAATGAACATGAATTTGAGGAGCCCCATTTGAATATCCATGTATCCATGCCTATGGAAAAAAATAGAATATACTCTTACTAAATCCCCTTTGAAGACATCACTAGAATAGAATATGTTTTCACAATTAGAAACCAAGGAATAAGATGGTGTAAAATAAATCCTAGAAAGACCATACAAACTATAACTCATTGGGATGGGGGAGTATATGATGTACTATATCCCTAAAAATTCTATCAATAACAAGGATTAAGCACAGATTGGGAAAATACACTTGTGTTTGTTCAAATTCAAAAAAATCGACCCATAAACAGATTATGGATAAAAGTTGGTATGACCCTGTGGAGGATGTACAAGAATCCTGAGCCCACTTGGGGTATCGTAAAAATATTTTTCCATTACTGGAAATTTTTTACATTAATTTATAATATTAAAAATCATAATTTATAATTTAGTATTTGGAATTATTCTAGCATTCATCCCACTACCTGTTGTCATTTTGAGTATAAATGAAATGGTTCTTGTGAATAATTGTGTAATTTTTCATTTGTAGGATCCTAATAGCATAAAGAATTACCAATCATTTGAGGAAGATGGAAAATGAATAATTCATAATGGGAGATCAATTTTTCTGTTTATCCTTTCAACTATATACATTTTGAGGGCCAAAATATGTCATGAACTTTAATGATAATAATTTCATTCCCATATTTGAATTAATTCTTTCCTTGACTTATCTATGAGACATGAATTTATTATGAATCCAGTGATTCCATGTATTGGATTTCAATATTAATAATATTGAATGAGTATAATGGAAAATTAAATGGTTAATGTGAATCATGGATATTGAAATGATGACTCATGATTTGAGGGAATTCATTGATTCATGTAATTGAAATTTCGATACCATTTTTCTTTCTTCGAATTTCAAAAATTCAGGTGAATTAATTTGTTATTATTGATCATGAATTGATTCATTTTAAAAATATCATTTATCTAATTCTTGAGTAGATTTATCATCCAATAACTTCCAATTTTATATTGATAAAATTTCTTGAGTAATCCTGGGGCAGGTCACCTACCAGAAAATGCATTGGAACTTTTCAAAGCTATGACTATACAAAAACACATTTTAAATAATTGAATTATATTTTGAAAATACCTTATCTTTAAAAACCATCTTTACATCAATACTTATTTTATGCCTTGGAGACAACGAATGACCATTATAAGGTTTATCCATGTTTTAAGAAATTTTTATCCAATACTACCCAAATCTTGGTATTTACATGATATTTTAATGATGAAGAGTGGGGTGATGAGATTCATCAGGGATTTGATAATTTAATTTGTAATAAAAAAGTGGGGGTGAATAAATGGTAATTTTAAAAGTTTCTAGAGTCATTAATTGTACATCATTTCCTACCCCTCTTAAAAAATGTAAAAAATAACCAATAGAACCAAAAATAGAAAAATGTGTTATGATTTTGGGGGGGTACCAAAATTCAGTATTTTACATACCGATGATCTTCTAGTTGTATGTGTTTAGGAAATAGAAGAGATGTTTGATCTAATTATATCTTTCAAAAGAGAAAATAAAATTAAATAAATCATCAAGGGGGTTCATTAATCATTAATTATTCTTACATGATCGTTACATTTATTTTGAGTTTTAGGGAAGTGAGTGTAACGACATTTAAGGAGAGAATTTTATTACACGTTCACTTTTTGATATCATGCATTTTACTTAAGAGATAAACATCCTCCTTGATCATTATTTAAAAATCATAAAATCTTACCAACCTAAATCCTCATATTCATTTGAACCGTATTTTAAAATTACTTATGATTTTATGTGCCTTTTTTATTACAAAGTGGGGAATGCAGTTCATTTACATACCTATGTATAAGGAACATGTTTTCATGATATGATCATCACTATACATTATTTATATCTTGAGAGATGATAGTAATGGTTCAATGTTGAGGTAAATCCCGATGTGGAATACATAATAATTATTAATTGAGGATGTTGAATGAATAAAAGACAAGTTAAAACAAATTTCAAAGGGGAAAATATCAATACATGTATTTTTTGTTTCTTTGAAAAATAAGAAGTTAAAATGATACTTCATGTTGAATTTTAAAAAATTTAATTGACATTGATTATTGTTTGATTATATTACTCTTTTTAATTTAAAAATTGTTAAAAAAATGTGTCCTCTGTTTTCTATGTTGAGATTTTATTCTTGATGATATGAATGTTTTTATTGTGTGTGGACTGATATAGAAAATATATTATAGAAATTTTCTTTTAAATTCAATTAATTAAATCCCACTAAAGTGTTACATTAATATAAATTTCCACATTATATGTTATTGGTTTTATTTTGAGGTTAATCATAAAATGGACCAATTTATATATTTAATAGTTTTAAATTATCACTATATTTTTTCCATAACATTTTATGTTTTAATAAAAATTTGAATATTCAATTTTTAGTATTCAAAACATCAAGGGCTTCGTTTCATCTTTCCTAACCAAAAGATTAATTGACCATAGGGAAGCTAAAAATAATCTCACCAGCTAAACTATGATAATAGTTTAATGTTCTTGTTTATTCGTTGGTGTTGGGTCCTTAACACATTCATGGTGGGACTAATTACTATGAAATTTGCTGGGTTTACATTCATGGAATTTTGGAACATCTTTCATGAAGTCTGATATGTGTGAATTAGTTGTTTCAATGGTCATTAAGCAACTCTAATATGGGGATTTCCAATTTAGATAGTCTTATTGGACAAAATGAATTATTATAGTTAAATAGGAAAAAAATATCAGAATACATGTCCAAATACAATGAAATATTGACGAGAGATGGAAAATATATTTACAAACAACTCTAAATAATGGTTAACTTTGTGAAGAGGTAATTTATTAGGGCAAAAAGACAGCACCAATCAGGGAAAAATTCTATCTATAAAAGGAAGAGATATCTACAAAGATAGCCTGACCACAAATTGTCCCATTTTCCATTAAATTACTTCGAGGTACTATGGAAAAGATCTCCACCTATGGAGACTACATGAAAATCATCCAAAATTCTTATTAATATTTTTGTTTTCATTATTTTTGATTCTTAGTACAATGTAATTTTGATTTCATATAAATTTATTCATTATTTTAATTTCTGTGTCCACCCATCCACCCTCTTTTTTTCTTCTCATCTTACTATATTGAACTAAAATACTCATGATCATGACTAACATACCAAAGGAATATCACAAGGGAGTAATCAGGTTCTTGAATTAGATACCATTCTTTTTATATTATTTGAATTAATTCTAAGGAAAATTTATTTTGAGTTTTATAGTCACTGTGGTTATATAAATTATAATTTCTTAATATTCATTCCTTTTTCCCATTATTGATGAGGTGGATGGAGGGTGTGTTTTGAGATCTCATTGTTGTATTTTCATTCATAATAAGTGTAGACAAAGGTGTTCACATATACGATTGTGTGTGTTCAGTATGAATATTTGAAGCTGGTAACTAAAGGCGCTCACTAAAATTTCTCGCGATATAACTTTCATTCTTAAATAATTCAATTTTTTTATCATTTTATATTAATTAGTATTGAAATTTAATTCATTTAATAAATTTTATATATTCTTTTTCATTCATTAAAATAATAAAAACACAAAAATAATTATTTTAGTTTTATTTTTTAAGTGGATGAACAACATGGAATGCTCGTCAAGTGATAAAAACCTAGTAAAACTCTATGTTGTACTTAAAAAACATAAAAGATATTCTTTTTCATCACCCTATAGTAGAAGTGTATAAAAAATAGATTATTTTTGGTTTTAATGGTCCATAAGGTATTCTAATCTTGTGGTTTTCAATTTGGATAGTCTAAATAGAATGAATAAATTTTTAGAGTGAAACTAGAATAACTCACAAAATACATGTCCAATTATCATACAATTTTGATGAGATACTACCAAGATATTTATTAATATAATTAATCATGGTTGAAATGCATGGAGAGGTCATTAATTAGGGCTATAAAAAAACCAATTTGGGGGGGGGGAGAAAGTTTCTCTATTAATGTTAGAGATCCTTACTGAGGGAGGTAGGACACAAATCATCTCATTTTCCATCCCTTTCCATCAAGGCACCAAGGACAAGATCTTTACTGTGGGAGGATTTACACAAATCATTCTATTTTATTTTTAATTTATTTTTATTCAATGTTTCTATCAAATGTAATTTAGATTTCTAATAAATTCAGGAATTTTTAAATTTCTATATCCACTCATCCACACTCTTTTATTCCTATCTTCATTCCATTGTGAAATATAATACTCATGATCAAATGTAACAGAAAAAATGAATATCATGAGGGAGTTATTAAGTTCTTAAACCCAATAAAATGTTTTCAATATTATTTTAATTAATTCTAAGGATAATTTATAGTGGGTGTAATCATCACGTGGTTATCTAATGTTTAAATTCATAATATACAACCACTTTCCCCCGATTGAGGCATTGGATAGAGGGTGTTTTTGAAATAGCTAAGTGGAAATTTTCATTCATAATTTGGATAAACTGAGGTGTGTACCCATATGATGGAGTGTGTTCAATATAAATATTTGAAGTTGGTAAATAAAGGTGTTCCCTGAACGTTCCCTCTAGATAACATTCTGTTTTCACAGATTCCACTCTCATTATAATTTCATATTAATTATAATTGAATTTATTCGTATAATATATTTTCATAAATTCCATTTCATTCATGTAAACAATTAAAAAATATATTAGATAATGATATTTTTTTATGTGATTGAACAACTAAGAAATGTCTTCAAGTGAGACGGCCATGGTAAGCCTCTATGTTTTACTTAGAAAACATAAAAATAAGCTTTCAACACACCATACGATATAAATTTGTCAAAACTAGAAACATTATATGGAGAAATAAGAGGTTTTTTAACTTTTTTTCTATTTTCCAAATTTTGATATATTTCATTAATTTTTTTAAAAAAAACATCCACTATGTTTTCAAATTATCATTTATTTAATTCATGGAACAAAAAATACTCTTAGGTGAAAGAACAAAAAATTCAAAATTTTTAAGAGATTTCTCTCCTACAAAAGCTTTCTTAACCCATTATCCAGCCTAAATAGATGATAAATTGGAACAAAACAAGAATTTTTTTATCATGTCCTAGATGAAATTGATGATAGCGCAAAACATGATTTTTGAAGATTGATGTCTGAGAAATAAGAACCCCTAGTTTTTACTAATTTCCATGAGGAAATTCATGGAGTTAAGGCCTATTTCGATAACCAACAAGACCCTGACCATTTTATGAACTAGATTCATGATGACCATTATGATCTAGAGTGGATTCTTGATAAAGAATACTTGAGTATTGAGCTTCTTATGGGAGTTCAATGAGATCTAGAGGATTTCTTGAATGAGTATCTGGTACAATATTATCTCCTTGATCCCTTAAAAGTATAAGATCCAATACCATTTCATGACACTCTAGCCATGGAAGAGGAGGAATCCCTCCAAATGGTATAATATAAAATCATTTTTGAGGATCCTGACATCATTCTTCCATCCACTAAGATCCAACTTTAAGAGGAACATTCCACTAGAGAAGTGATTGAACCCGAACCAAATATAGGAGATGATCAATGTTTGAACTCTCTATTTTCATATTTTATTAAATTTTATTTGAGTATCAGTCCTTATGGTTTTGAATTTTATGATTCTTTCAATCATTCCATCACCCTGGAGGAAGACGATAAAAAAATACACTTATTAAGTAATACATGGTTCTCCCTAATATTATTGAACAAGAATTTGAGGATCCCCATTATGAGATTTAGGTAGATGTGACCTAGGAATTCACAATATAGACTACTATTAATAAAAGACATATGAAGCTATCACTAGAAGATAAAAAGGATTCACTAGTATCAACCTTATAAGAGGATGGTCTATACATTATCCTACCCCCACCATGCAAGCTACACATAAATGGGATGGGGGAGGATATGTTGTACAATATCCATTGATCATCCCTCAAGAACAAGGATAGAGTTTAATATGGTAAAAGAAATATGATGTGGTTCAAATTAAAAAAAAATACATCCACCAAAATATTATTTATAAAAGATGGAATGACCATCGAGAGGATGTAAAAGAAGCCAGATCCCAGTGGGGGAACCGTACCTAGATTTATCCTTTACATTATTTTTAGTACATTCATTTTCAATATTAGTAATATAGATACCAAATTTAGTATTAGGAATTAGTATAGCATTCGGCCCACTCCGTATTTTCATTTTGAGCTCAAATGAAATTATCCTTTTGATTAATGGAGTAATTTTTCATTGGTAGGATCATGATCATAGAAGGAAGACCCAAGAATTGGAGAAAGTGGACCGAAAAATTATTTCAAAAAGATGTTATCTTTTTATCAAAATCTTTTAAACTCTTTAAGTTTTTTTTTTCTGAAACATGTTTTGATCATTAACGATAACAATTCCATGCCCACAATTGAATTAATGGTTTAATTGAAAAATCTAGGAGACTTTATTTTTTTTGGAATCCAGTGATTCCATGTTTTAGATTTAAATGGTTATAAATTTAAATTATTAAAAGGGAAAATTAAATGTTTGAAATGAAGCATGGATATTAAAATAATGAATTAGTATTTGAGGGAATTAATTGATTTAGGAAAATGAAATTTATCTACCATTTTTCATTATTTTAATTTAATGAAATCATGGTAATTGAATTGGGTTTATTGATCATGACTTCGGTGATTGTAAAAATGTCATATGTCTCATTATTGAGAGTATTTATAGACAAATTACATCTTATTTTATATTGAGGATATTTCTTGAGTGATCGTGGGACATGTCACCTAGAAGAACATGTATTCAATCTTGTAAAATCTATGGTTTTACAAAAACACATTTAAAATTATTGAACCATACTTTGAAGACCCCATATCTTTAACAACCACCATTAGAATAATCATATTTTTCGCCCATGGAGACCATGAATTATCTTTATAAGAATGATCTATGATTTAAGCCATTTTTATACATTCATACCCTACTCTTGGTATTTAGATAATATTTTAAAGATGAAGAGTGGTGTGAAGGGATTCTTAGTGGAATCGATGATGTATATTCAAAGTGAAATGTGTGGGGGGGGGGAGATAATATGAATTGTAAATGGTTTGGGAAAAATTATTTTTCACCGCATTTCATTCCCATATAGAAAAAATAACAAAAAAGATAAAAAGTTTTAAAAAAATATAAAATGTGTAATCATTAGGGATAACTGAAAATCATTATTTTCCAAACAAATGATATTAAAATCCTATGTGGTTAGGTGATGGATGTGAGCTTTTATGTTATCAAAAATTCAGAAAAAATAAAAAAAACATCATGAGGGTTTATTAATCATTCATTATCTTTACATGATCATATCCTTTACTTTTTTTTTGAAGTGCATGTAGCTATATTAAAGGGGATAATTTCATTACATATTCACTTTTTTATATCATCAATTGTACTGAAGATATAAAACACATCCTTGATAATTTTTTTAAAAGCATAAAATCCTACAAACCTTAAGCATTAGATTCATTTGAACCTTATTTTAAATGTCCACATGATTTTATGTGACTTTATTTCTTCAAAATGTGGAGAAAGTGTTTCATTTATAATCCTATGGATAAGGAACATGTTTTATTGATATGATCATAAATCTAATTTATTTTTTTAATGATAGAGGATAATAATGGATCAAAGGTGCAGTTAATAATGATGTGGAATTCTTATTAATAATGAATTTTGGAGCTTGAATAAATAAAAACAGAAGATTTGTGATTTTTAAATATGGAAAAATTAATTTCATGTATTTATTAATTCCCTAAAAAATGACATGTTAAATTGATACAACAATTGTATTTATGAAAAATTTATTTTACATTGAATATTTTTTTATTTTATTACTTTGGAATTTGAATATTGGTAAAAATGGTGTCTTTTGATCTCCGTGTTGATATATTATTGTCAAGGACAAGTATGGTTAATGTGTATGGAATTTATAGAGAAAATATATTCCATAAATTTAAATTTAATTTCATTGTTTAAAATACCACGAAAGTGTTATTTAAGGGAAATTTCCTTATTTTAAGAAATTGGTTATATTTTGAGGTTGATTGTAAAAATTCCCCATTTCATATTTTTATCATTTTCAATTATTTATTTACGTTGTGAGTATCATTTTCTATATTATTAAAAATTATGAAATGCATTCTTTAGGATTATACACATCTACAGCTTCATTTGAAAATTCTTGACCAAAAGTTGAATCGACCATATGGATGCTCAAAAGAATATCAAAATTTTATCCATGAAATATATTTAATTATTGGCCATTTTTTGGCTCTTCAATACCTAACTCATTCATGGTGGGACCAATTACTATGAACGTTTGGTGGGTGGACATTAATGGTTATATGGAACATCTTTTATGATTTTTAGTATGCCTGAATTGGGTATTTTAATGGCCATAATGCATTCTAATCCAAGAATTTTCAATTTGGATAGTCTTACTAAATAGAAAAATTATTAGAGTAATATATGAAAAAAATATTGGAATATACTTCCAAATTCAATGATATTTTCGGGATAGACGGAAATGATATTGATGAACAGTAGTTAAAAAGCATAAAACAATTGAATATTTCATTTATTGGTGCTACAACAGATCCAGTTTCAAGGGGAACAATAATGTATATAAAAGGAGTTGAGAGAGGCTGAACAAAAATCATTCCATTTTCCATTTAATTTCATATAGAGCCCAAGGAGGATATATCCACAGAGGTAGTTCAACCATAAATCATCCAATTTTATTCTAAATTTTTTTGTTTCATTAATTTGTTTTTATCTTTCAATGGTAATTTAGATTTATTTTAAATACATGCATTTTTTATTTATGTGTCCACCCATTCACCCTCATTTATTTCTCTCATATTACCATTATAAACTATAATTCTCATGATAATGAGTAACTGAACCATGGAATATAACAAGGGAGTAATCTGGTTCTTGAACTCGAGACTATGATTTTAATATTATTTGAGTTTGTTATAATCACTAAGGATTTAAAATGTTTAACATCTTAATATAAAACCATTTTCCTTCATTTGATAGGTGGATATAACATGTGTTTGGATATCACTAAGTGGAATTTTCATTTATATTCGAGGAATACTAAGGAGTGAATTTATATAATGGAGTGAGTTTTGTATGAATATTTGAAGCTGGTAAATTAAGGTGCTCAGTGAAAGTTCATTTAGGAGAACTGCTTTTCTTCACCAATTCATATTCCAATCATTTCATATTAATTAGTATTTTTTTCATTTCATATATTTTCTTAAATTCCATTTCATTCATTGAAATAATAATAAAAAAAGAATAATATTATGTGAATTTTTTTAAGTGAGTGAACATCTGGGAACACCCCTCAAGTGAGATAACCATAGACAACCTCTATACTAAACTAAGAAAAACTAAAAAATACTCTTTTTCCTTGTTCTCTAATAATCATGAATCAATACTGGGGCATTGGTAGTTTTAGTGGCCTTAAATTCATTCTAATTTGGGGGTTTTCAATTTGCTTAGAATGACTGGAACGATTAAATTTTCTATTTAAAAAAAGAATACATCACAGAATACATATCTATAAATGTTACAATTTTGAGGAGAGATGGACATGATATTTATAAAAAAATTAATGAAGGACAAAATGTGTTAAAGGGGCGTTTATTGGGGCTATAATATATCAAACTTCATGGAAAAAATTCTATCAATAAAAGAGGGAGTCCCCCCCCCCTTAGGAGGATGGCCAAAAATCAACCCATTTTCCATCACTTCCCTTCATGGTTCCAAGGATGAGATCTTCACTGAGAGAGGACGACCACAAATCATCCCATTTTCATCATAATTTATTTTTTTCCTAATTTTTTTAGTTTTCAATTCAAAAATTTATTTCTAATAAATTAATTTATTGTTTTTATATGTATGGCCACCCATCCATCCTCTTTTCATCTTCTCATCATACTGTTGGGAACTATAATACAGTTGATCACATGTAACTGAACCTGGGTATATAATAAGGGAGTAATCAGTATCTTTAGCCCATGAAAAAATTGTTAATATTCACTGAGTTAATTCTACAGATAATTTATAGTGGGTGTAATCCTCACATGGTTATCTAATGATTATCTTTTTAATCTACAACCATTTTCCCTTGATTTTGGAGCCGAATGGAGGGTGTGTTTGAAATCACTATGTGGACCTTCATTCATAACAGGGGTATACTGAGGTGTGCACACATATGATGGAGTCTACTAAATAAGAATATTTGAAGCTGTTAAATTACGGTTCTCCCTAAATGTTCTATTAGAAAAACAACATTTATTCACTAATTTCATTATATTGAAAATTTCATTTTATATATAATTGAATATTATCATATAATATATTTCTATATTTTTTATTTCATTCATATAAATATTATGAATTACAAAATGTATTAGATAAGGTGAATTTTTAGAATTGAGTGAACAACAGATAATGCTCCTCAATTAAGATGACCCTAATCAGCCACAATGTTTCATTAGGAAAACATTAAAATATGATTTTATCACACCCTACAATAGGAATGTGTCAAATTTGTCTCATCATACATGGATATATAATGTTTTTTACATTAGGTTTTAAATTTTAAAATTTTATAAAGTTTTCATTATTTTTCTAAAAACATAAAAATTATTCTGCAATGATTTCATATTATAATTTTTTCTATTCATGGAATAAAAAAATACTCTTGTTCAAGAAAGAATAATTCAAAATTTCGAAGAGGTTGATATCCAAAAAATAATCTAGATGAACTCACTAAACATATTAAATGGATGATAAATGGGAAAGACACATAAATTTCATTTTAAGAACTGAAGAAATGATTGATAAAGTCAAACGTGATTGTCAAAGACTGAAGACCAAGAAGGAATCCATGGGATTCCTTAATTTCCCAAAATACATCAATGAAGTCGAGGAATAATTTGAGGACCATAAAAAACCTGACATTTTATAAACAAGATCCAACAAGAGAATGATGATATATAGCAGATTCATGATGTGGAGGACATGCCTGCTGAACTGGATGTGGGAGATTGACGTGATCTAGAGGATTTTTGGAATGAGTATGAGGTACAATATGGTCTTCTTTATCCCTTAAAATACGATTATTAATTACCATTTCATTTCACTCTTTACATGAAAGAGGTTGAAGCCATCCAAATTTTATAATTTTATGAAACTATGGAGGATCCTGACTACCTTCCTCCATCCACTGAGATCCTACTTTGAGATGAACTTACCACTGAAGAATTGATTAAACCAGAACTAAATAAGGGAGATGATCTATCATTAAACTGTTTTTTTCAGAATTTATTCAATATAATTTGACTATCACTCATTAATATTTTGAATTATCAGATTCGGTCAATCCTTGCATCGCCCTGGAAGAAGATGATGAAAAATAAATTGCACATGTTGAGGAACACATGGTTCTCTCTGATATTGTTAAACATGAATTTTAGGATCCACATTAGAAGATCATGGTTACTGAGCATGATGAAAATATAATAGATGGTACTCTGATTAAAACCCCTATAAATCAATCACCAGAAAAGAAGAAAGTTGAACAAGTAGAATCTAAGGAAGAGGAAGGTCCATACTTCATCCTACCGCACCATGCAAGATATACCTCATTGAAAAGGGGGAGGATATGGTGTACTTTATCAATGTAACTTCCCTAAATAACAAGGATTAATCACAATATGGGAAATTCTACATGTGATTATTCTAATACAATAAAATCCACCCACTATTAGATCATGGATAAAAGCCGGTATGAACCTCAGGAGGCTGTAAACGAAGCCATATGCCACATGGTTGATTTTACCATGAATTATCCTTAAAATAAACTTTATTAATTTAAATTTCAATCATAGATTTATTTCATAAAGGGAGTTCACTATTTATTAATATTTTTTATACTCCTTACAGTTTTTGGTTCAATACACGTTTGATTATTACTGATAATAATTTCATTCTCGCACATGATTTAATGCTTTACTTGGATTATCTAGCAGACATGAGTTTCGTTGGAAACTGGTGATTCCATGTTTTTTATTTCTATATAAATAAAATTGAATGAGTAAAATGGAATTTTAAATGTTTAATGTGATGCATGGATATTGAATATTATGACTCATGATTTGTGGTAATTTATCGATTAATCTAAATTGAATTTCTCTATCATTTTTTATAATTTGAATTTTTAAATTTCATGTGAATTTTTTTTATTATGTATCATGTCTTGAGTGAATTCATAAGTATCATAGTTCTATTTTTGAGTGAATTAATAGACCAATTAATTCCTAATTTATATTGATCATATTTCATGAATGATCTTGGGACATGTCACATACTAAAACATGCATTAAGAATTTCTCAAACTATAACTATAAGATAAATTTAAATTGACTGAGGAATATTTTGAAAATACCATATTCATAAAGATAAACTTTACATCAATCCTTATTTTAGACCATAGAGTTAATGAATGGCCTTTATAGGGACGATCCATGTTTTAAGAAATTTTATCTATTCCTACCCTAGTCATGTAATTTACATGATATTTGAATGATAAAGTGTGGTGGTGAAGGGATTGATATTGGAATGTATGATTTACATTGTATAGGAAATGTGTGGGGGTGATATTACTGAAATTATAAAAGGTTGTGGAACCATTCATTATACATCATTGCTTTCAAAAATTGAAATAAAAAATTGAAAAAAATATCCACAAAGAGCCAAAAAATATACAAATAGGTTACGATTTGGGAAAACCAAAAATAACTATTTTCGAGACTGATGATCTTCAAATAATAAGTGGTTAGGCGATGGATGTGAGTTTTAATATAGTCACAACATTTGAAAAAGAAAAACAAAAAAATTTAAAAAACGGTCAAGAAGGTGCATTAATCAATAATTATTCTTATTTGATCATAACCATTACATTGAGATTTGGGGAAGTGGGTGTTGATACATTAATGGGGAAAATTCAATACGCATTCACTTTTTGATATCATGCATTGTTCATAAAAGATAAACCTACTCCTTTATCTTTTCTTTAAGGAATAAAATCCTACCAACCATAAGCCTCAGATTCATTTGACAGTTATTTTCAATGTCCTCATGATTTTATGTTCCTTTGGCCATTACAATGTGGATAATGTAGTTAATTTACAATCCTAAAGATAAATAATGTGTTCCTATGATATGAGCATAACTGTACATTATTTTAATCATAAGATAAGAGAGGAAATGTTCAAAGGTGAGGTAAATCATTATGTGTTATGCTTGATAATAATGATTTTAGGATATTGGATTTATAAAAAGAGAATACCTATCATTTTCATAGGAAAAAATGATAAATACATGTACTGAATGTTTCATTGGATAATTAGAATATAAGTATATAGATTTTTTAAAATTTTATTTGACGTTGAATATTATTTGATTTTATAAGTTTTGAATTTGAATATTGGTAACATTTCCGTCCTCTAATTTCCATGATGATATTTTATTCTTGAGTAAATGCAATGTTTAAGTGTTAGGGAATTGATAATAAATATATATTCTTTAAATTTACATTTAATTTAATTTTTTTAAATCCCACCAAAGTGTCAATATAAGAGAAATTTCCACATTTTAATATATTGGTAGTATTATGAGGTTAATTTTAAAAATTGTCCATTTTGGATTTTTAACAGTTTTAAATTATTTCAGTATCTTGGTAATAACATTTTTTATATTGACGTAAATTTTGAATTTTTTTAGGATTTTACACATATAGGGCTTCATTTAATCTTGCATGACCAAAATTTTCATCGAGTATATGGAAGCTCAAAATAATCTCACATGTTTAACTTGAAAACTATTTAATTATATTTTAATTTTTTGGTATTGGGTCCCAAACACATTCATGGTGGGACCAATATATGTGAAACATCAGTGGGTTGACATTCAAGGAGTTTTGGAACATATTTTTTGAAGACTAGGATGCATGAATTATCCATTTTTATGGTCAATAAGGCATTATAATTCATGGGTTTTTAATTTTTATAGTCTCACTAGATAAAATAAATTATCAGAGTAAAGGTGAAAAATCACTCAGAATACGTTTCCAAATATAATGTAATATCTTGGAGAGACTAACATGTTATTTATGAACAACACTAACGAAGGGTAGACCATTTGAAGAATTCATTTATTAGGGCTACAAGACATCAACATTCCGAGGACAAATTATGAATATAATAGGTTTAGATCTCTACCATGGGAGGATGACAAAAAAAACATCCCTGTTTCCATCAAATTCTATCATGGAACAAAGGAGGGGAACTCTACTGAGTGTGGCTAAATTCAAATAATCACATTTTCTTCTTAATTTTTTTAGTCTTCATTTTTTTTGTTTTAGATTTAAATTTAAATTTATATATATTATAGATTCATCCATGTATTTTATTTGGATGTACACCCATCCAACCTCTTTTCTTCTTATCATCTTACCATTGTGATCAATAAAATACATGATCATGAGTAACTGTCCCAACCAATATCACGAGGGATTAATCTGGTTGTTGAAACCGAGACCATTTTTTAGTATTCTTTTAGTTAATTATAAGGATATTTTATAGTGGTTGTAATCATCCCTGTGGTTGTCTAAATTTTAACTTCTTAATCTAAAACCATTTTTCCTCAATTAAAGAGGTGGATAGAGGGTGTTTTGAGAGATATCTATGTGCAATATTCATTGATAAATGGTGTAGACTAAGGTTTGCTGACATACAATGGAGTGTGTTCAGTAAGAATATTTGAATCTGGTAAATGAAGGTGCTCACTGAAAGTTATCTTGGTAGAACTTCAAATCATAACTTATTACATTCTTTTTGTAATTTAATATTTATTATATATTATTTTTTCCATATTAGAAATTATCATAAATTTAATATCATTCATAGAAAAAAAAAGTATTGAAATAATTATTTTTGGTGAATTTGTTTAAGTGAGTGAACAACTGGGAAAACACATGAAGTGAGACAACCTTATTTTTTCATTATACATCCCAAGAAAGGAATAAAATATAATTTTTTTCACTTCTTTTAACAGGAATTCAAAAAAAATTAGTTCATTGGTCATTTTAGGGGTCATTAAGGCATTATAATCTAGAGGTTTTCAATTTTAATATTCTAACAAGACAGAATAAATTTTCAGAGTAAAATGTGAATAACTCAAGAAATACATATCCAAGTATGTATCAATTTGTAGGAATGAACTATATATTTATGAACAACATTAAATAAGGTTCAAATGTAGGGATATGTTTTTTATTAAGGCAATAACACATGAAATTTCAGGGAAAAATTATGTCTATAAAAGTAGGAGATCTCTACTTAGGGAGGCCGACCTCAAATCATCCCATATTTCTATTAATTTATTTTTTTATTTATTTTTATTCCAGTTTTCAATTGTAATTTGTATGTATAATTAATTTATGAATTTTTTATATTTCAATGTCCATCCACCCACCATTTTTTTGTTCTCATCTATCCATTATGAACTATAATACTCATGATGATGAGCAACTATCCCAAGGAACATCACAATGGGTAATCAAGTTCTTGAACCATATAAAATGTTTTTAATTTTCTTTGAGTTAATTATAAGGATAATTTATAGTGGGTATGATCTTCATGTGGTTGTATAATGTTTCTATACTTAATCTTAAACCATATTCCCTTGATTGAGGAGGTGAATGGAGGGTCTGTTTGAAAATTTATAAGGGATTTCTTCATTTAAAACTAGGGTTGACATTATTGTGCACACATACGATGGATTGTGTTCAATATGAATATTTAAAGCTAGTATATGAAGGTACTCAAAGAAATTTATCTCAGGAGAACATCCATTCTTCACTAATTCCATTCTGTTTAGTATTTCATATTAATTAGAATTGAGTTTTCTCATATTATATATTGTCATAAATTTCATTTTTTTAATATAAATAATTAAAACAACAAATTGTTTTATATAAAGTGAATTTGATTATGCGAGTGAATAGCTGAGAACACTCTTAAACTGATAATACCCTGGTAAGCCTCTATTTTTCTCTTGGAAAACAAAAAAATATGCTTTTACCACACCCAACGATTGTCATTCTTCAAAATTGGTGTTGTTTTTGGGGAAATAATAAGATGTTAACTTTACTTTTTTATAATCATATTTTACAAATATTTCATTATTTTTTTATAAAAAATATAATTCATCTCTGATGTTTTCATTTGAATTTTTTTTCAATTCATGGGACAAAAGAAATATTTTTTGAAAGAACCAAAAATTGAAAATGTTGAAGATGTGTCCATACCAAAAAATCTATATAAACTAACATACCAACCTAGATAAATGATAAATGGGAAAGACACATGACTTTTATTTCACGAACTAGAAAAAATGGTTTATAAAATAAAACATGATTATCAAAGACTAAATACCATTAAAGAGGAACCCCTAGTTTTCACCAATTCCACTTAAGACATCAAAGAAATTGAGGCCCAATTTGAGGACCATAAATAGGATGACCATTTTTTGAACAGAATCCAAGAATTCTATGATGATCTAGAGTGGATTCATAATGAGTAAGACATTCATGTCGATCTGTGTGTGGGAGATCAATGAGATATAGTGGATTTTTGGAATAATTTTGTAGTACTTTATGATCTCTCTAATCACTGAAATGTAGAAGATACCAGACCATTTCATGTTAATATATCCATGGAAGTGGAGAAAGCCATCTAAATGGTAGAATTTTAAGAAAATATGGAGGAGTCTGACTACCATCCTCCATCCACAAAGATAAAACTTTAAGAGGGATATACCACTGAAGATGTTATTGATCTAAACCAAATAAGTGAGAAGATATGTCTTTAAACTCATTATTTTCTAAATTTATTCAATCTGATTTTATAATACCATCATATTAATTTGAATTTCATAAATCGTACAATCCTTTCATCACCCAGGAGGAAGATGATGAAAAAAAAATTACTTGATTAGGAAAAAAAAGGATCTCCCTGATAGGATTGAACATGAATTTGAGGACACCCATTATGATATCTAGGTATCTGAGCCAGAGGAAAACAGAATAGAGTATTATTTTATTAAATCCCCTATGAGTCCACCAATATAAGAGAAGAAGGTATCAAAAATAGCAACTAAAGAAGAGGACGGTCTACACTTCATCCAACCCCAACGAAGAAAGCTATACGTCATTGGGAATGGGGTGGATATAGAGTACACTATACATGGATCATCCATAAATAACAAAGATAATGATAAATCTAAGGAAATCCACATGTGGTGGTTCAATTCCCTGAAAATACACCCACCAATATATTAGGGATAAAAAATTGTACAACCCTCTCGAGGCAGTAAAATAATCCAAGGCCCACATGGAGGGTCATACCACGATTTGTCCTTCATATGAAATGTAGTACATTCATTTTAAATATTAGGAATTTAGATTTAAAATTTATTATTTAGAATTGGTCTTGCATGAATTCCACTCCCTCTATTCAATTTGAGTTTAATTTAAATGATCATAGTGTTTAATTGTGTTTTTTTTTGTATTTTCATGATGAAAGAACGAAAACCTGTGAATTAAAGGAAGAAGAAGAAATCATTATTTCAAATGAGAGTTCAATTTTTTTATAATTCTTTCAACTGATTACATTATTTTTTCCATGATATTTTTTGATTTTTAATTATGATAATTTCATGCTCACACATCAATAAATTCTTCACTTGACTTATCTAGGAGAAATGAGTTTCATATGAATCTAGTGATACTAGGTTTTAGATTTTAATTATAATAATATTGAATGAGTAAAATGGAAAAATAAATGTTTAAATTTAAGCATGGATATTGAAATTATGATTCATGATTTGAACGAATTGATTGGTTCATCAAAATGAAATTTCTCTACCATTGTTTATGATTTGAATTTATAAAATTATTTTGAATTGATTTTTTATTTTTGATCATGTCATGATGGATTTCCCAAATAATATATTTCTCATTCATAAGAGTATTTATAGACCAATTACTTACAATTTTATATTGAGATTATTTCATGATTTCTATTGGGAAATGTCACCTACCAAAACATGCATTGGAACATGTCAATGCTACAACTGAACAAAAACACATTATAAATGGGTGAGGAATATTTTTAAAATCCTTATCTATATAGATCACATTTACATTAATCCCTTTAGCCCATATAGACCATGAACGACCTTTATAGGTATTATCCATGTTTTAATCCATTTTATACATTTATACCCTACTCCTGGTATTTACATAATAATTTAAAGAAGTGGAGTGGGGGTGATGGGATTCATGGTGGAATGAATGATTTAAAATGTAAGGGAAAAAGCATTGGCGGTGCTATTATGGGAACTATAAACACTTGTTCAATCATTCATTGTTCATCATTGGTTGCCACACTTGAAATAAAAAAAATGACACAATGAAAAAAAGATAAAAAAAATAAAAAAATGGTTTATGATTTAGGAGAACCAGAAATCACTATTTACTAGACTGAAATCCTTTAAATAGTATTTTTTAGGTGAAAGATGAGATTTTATGATATAATAATAACTTTTTATGAAAAAAATAAAAAAATAATCAAGTGGGTTGATTAATGATTCTTTATGCATACATGATCATAAATATAACTTTTTGTTTTTGAGAATTGGGTGTTGCTTTCTTGAATGATATAATTTCATTACTTGTTCACTATTTGATTTCATGAATTTTACATAATAGATAATCCCCATATAGGATAATTTCTTAAAATCCTCAAATCTTACCAACCATAAGAATCATATTTATTTAAACCATTTTTTAGAAATGCCTCATTATTTTATTTTCCTTTTTTCATTAAAAGTTGAAGAATTTAGTTCATTTATAAGTCTATGGATAAGGAATATGTTCTCATAATATGAGCATAACTGTACTATATTTTTATCATGAGATACGAGAGGAAAGATTCAATGGTGTGGTAAATCATGATGTGACATTCTTAGTAACAATGAATTGGGGATATTAAATTAATAAAAGGAAAATTTCCATCATTTTTCAAAGTGGGAATGTTAAACAAATGTATAGACAAATTTATTGATAAATGAAAAGTTAAATTGATACTTCATGTTGATTTTTGAAAATTTTATTTGACATTGAATATTGATTGATTTTATTGCATTAGAATTTGAATATTTGTAACATTGGTGTTCATTGATTTAGATGTTCAGATTTTATGCTTGAGGGAAATCATGGTTTATATATGGGGGGATTAATAGAAAAACTATATTCCCTAAATTTACATTTAATTTCAATTTTTAAATCCCAACAATGTGTTACTTCAAGGGAAATTCCAACATTTAAATATTTTTTTTTGAAATTTGAGGGTAATCGTAAAATTTTCCCATTTCATATTTTTAACAGTATTAAATAATTTTTATATTTTCTCCATAACATTATATATATAATTAAATATTCAGTAATTCTTTTTTTAGGATTCTACACATCTAGGGATTCATTTCTTCTATCATGACAAAAAGTTGAATCGACCATATGGAAGCTCAAAAGATGCTCACATGTTTATCCATCAAAACCATTTAATGATCTTTCTATTTTTTGGTAATGGGACCCAAATTCATTCATGGTGGGACCCTTTTATGTGATAAATTAGTGGGATTAAATTCATGGAGATTTGGAATATATTTTATGAAGTCTATGATGTGTGCATTGGCCATTATTATGGTCATTAAGGCATTCTAATCTAGGGGTTTTCAATTAGGATAGTCTCACTGGATATAATAAATTATCAGAGTAAAATGGGAAAACATATCGGAATACATGTACAAATATAATACTTTTTTGAAGAGATGCGTCAGATATATTAATGAAGAACACTAAAGAATGGTTAAACATGTGAAAAGGACATTTATTAGGGCTACAACACATCAAAATTAGGGGGAAATTATGTCTATAAAAGTAGGAGATCTCTACCAATGGGGAACAACCACAAATCGTCCCATTATTCATCAAATTTTTTCATGGAAAAATGAGGAGATCTCTAAGGAGGGTGCATGACCACAAATTATACCCTTTTCTTCTTAATTTATTAATTTTCCTTATTTTTCTTTTATATTTCAATTGTAATTTATATTTATAATAAATTCATGCATTTTTTTATTTTTGTGTCCACCCATCCACCCAATTTTCTTCATCTCATATTACCTTTGTGATCTATATTACTCATGATGAGGAGTAACTGACACAAGGAATGCCATAAAGGATTAATCAGCTTGTTGTACCCGAGACCATGTTTTAAATAATCTTTTAGTTAAATATTAAGATAATTTATAGTACTTGTAATCCTTACTATGTTGATCTAAATTTTATCTTCGTAATTGAAAACTATTTTTTCTTGATTGAGGAGGTTGATAGGGGGTGTGTTTGCAGATATCTAAGAGTAATTTTCTTTTATAAATGCAGTTGACTAAGGTGTGCACACATATGATGGAATGTGTCTATTAAAAATATTTGAAGACGGTTAATGAAGGTTCTCAATAAATATTCTCTCAGGAGAACTTGTTTTCTTCTCTGATTACATTTTTTTTGAAATTCATATTAAATATAGTTAAATTTTTTTTATTTCATATATTTTTATAATTTCTATTTCATTCATAAACATAATAAAAATGACCAGAATAATTAGTTTATGTGATTTTTTATGTGAGTGAACACATAGAACACTCCTCATGTGAGATGAACCTAGTTCTCCTATATGTTCCACTATGAAAACCTAAAAGTGGTCTTTTTCAATACCATAAAATAGGCGTGCATAAAAAATTTTGCAATAGACATTTTAATGTTTATTAAGGAATTCATATCTGGAGGTTGTCAGTTTTGATAATCTGACTAGAAAGAATAAATTATAAGAGTAACACATGAATAACTCATAGACTATATGTAAAAATATGTTTCAATTTTGTGGAGAGATGTCCATTATATTTATGAACAATATTAAATAAGGTTGAAATATGTGAAGATGTTATATATTAGGGATAAAATTCATTTGTTTTCACGGGAAAAATTTTCTATATAATAAGATGATATCTCCATTGAGTGAGGCCAACCACAAATCATCTCATTTTCTATCTGTTTCCTTCAAGGCACTAAGGTGGAGATCTCTAATGAGGGAGGCCTGCCCCAAAAGATCCCATTTTCTTATATATTTAATTTATTCATTATTTTTTAGTTTTTATGTGTAATTTATATTTTTAATTAATTAATGCAATGTTTTTATTTATATGTCGACCCTCCCACACTATTTTTTTCTTCTCATATTACCATTTTTAACTATAATACTCATGATCATGAGTAAGTTACCACAATAATATCATGATGGAGTAATCAGGTTCTTTAAACCAAGATAGTGTTTTTAATATTCTTTGATTTAATTATATGGATAATTTAAGGTGGGTTTAATCCTCAAGTGGTTTTCTAATGTTTAACTTCTTAATCTATAACCATTTTTTCGTAATTGTGATGGTGGTTGGAGGGTGTGTATAGAAATTTCTAAGTGGACTTTTCATTCATAACCAGGGTAAATTATGTTCGGCACACATATGATAAGGTGTGTTCAATATGAATATTTGAAGCCGGTAAATGACGTTGCTCCCTAAATGTCCACTTTAAAGAACATACATTCTTCAGTATTCCCATTATATTTAACATTTCATGTTATTGAGAATTCAATTTTCTAATATCATATATTTTAATAAATTCTATTCCATTAATATAAAAAATAAAACGAAAAATAGTATTAGATTAGGTAATTTTTTTAAATGAGTGAGAAATAGGGAACACCGCTAAAGTGATACGTCCTTTTTAATCTTGTATGTTATAGTAGGAACAAATTTAAATGTACTTTTTACACACCCATGTATAGGCTTGTGTCGAAACTGGTTCATTGGCTATTTTAATGGTCATTAAGTCATTCTAATCAATTTGTCTTTAATTTTCATAGTATGAATTGATAAAATAAATTTTCAGACAAAAATAGTCATAAATATCGGAATATATATCCTTATATTATAAAATGTTGAGGATAGATGGACATGATTGTTATGAAAAACATTCAAGATGTTATAAATGTATGAAAGATTCCATTAATGGGTCAAAAATTAATAATATTTCACTAGAAAAATTCTTTCTATAAAATGAGGAGACATCCACCGATGAAGGTAGTCCAAAAATCAACCCATTTTCCATTCAATTCCTTCAAGGATCCGAGGACATCTCTATAGAGGGAGGCCAACCACAAATAATCATATTTTTTTAAATTTTTTTAATTTTCTTTATTTATTTATTTAGTTTACAAATGTTATTTTGAATTTTAGTAAATTTGTGCATTAATTTTATTATTTCCACCCATCCACCTTCCTTTCATTTTCTCATCATTCAATTTTCATCTATAATATTCATGATCATTAATAACTTAACCATATAATTTCACAATGATTTAATTAGTTTCATAAACCCGAGCGTTTGTTTTTAATATTCTTTGAGTTAATTATATGGATAATTGAAAAGGGGTGTAATACTCACTATGGTAGTCTAAATAATAACTCCATAATCTACAACTATTTTCCCTCAATTGAAGAGGTGGATGGAGGGTGTGTTCATTGATTGTTATGTTTAATTTTCATAGATATCTATGGTAGACTAAGGTGTGTACACATATAGTGATGTGTGTTTAGTAAGAGTATTTGAAGCAGCTAAATAAAGGTTATCTCGAAAGGTTCTCTCATGAGAACTTCTTTTCTTAAATGATTCAATTCTATATAGAATTTCATATTAACTAGAATTGATTTTTTTAATTTCATATTATTTTAAAAATTCCAATTTATTGATATAAAAAATAAAAACAAAAAAAATGAAATTGCTTAGTTCAATTTTTTAGGTGAGTGTGTAACTGAGAACTTTCCTCAAGTGAGATGACCCTAGTAAGTATCTATGCTTCACTAGGAAAACATATAAATATGGTTTTTCCATTCCCTATGATAGACATGTGTCACTCTCCAGGAACACATGATAGTTTACATGATCCGTGGAATTATACCACTACTTTTTTGAACCATCAATCTAGAACACTTCACATATTACCTTAATTGGTTAATGTGTCTCCAAGAATTCAAATACATGATAGATCATCTCATGTTATTCTCATTCCTCTTGGGGTTCATTCAAAACATTATATGATTGGGGAATATATTATATGAACTCACACATATGATCCATATGTTATCCAACACCAGGTATTCATTCAATGGCCTGGAACAATAACTACGTTAAACTCTAGTCCATGACCTAAACATCCGGGACAATAGAACCAATGATATTTTCTCATTGAAGTGGGTTCCCCTTAAGAGAATCTATCACTACATCCGTATAAGGAACCAATGGTAGGAATCTTTAATCGGTGTTTCTATATACACAAAAGAAAATATGAAACAATTAGAAGAGGGGAAAAAGTAATTTTAAACTAGAATAAAATATCCAGATACTAATATCATTGTAAAAACTCACAATAAAGATACACATCTTAACATCCCATTGTGAATTAAGGATCTTCACAGCATGAGCATGCCAAAACCCACACCAACCTACACATTATGTCCCCAAAAAATTAATCCCATATCTATGGATATATTAATTATATGAAAGTACATGATCTAATACAAAAAATGTCCCAACCCTTGGAAAAAAACCTAATAACTAGGATTAAAACTGGACAAAAATATACACAAGGGGAATTCCAATTCCCTATGGTCTATAAAACTGGAATCATGATTATAATAAAAAAATTGTAAATTTTATCCATACTTAAAACATGATTGATTCCATATATATAATGAAAATAAAAAAATGTTATATGAAAAAAGAAACAAAATTAGAGATATAAACTATGGTAGAAAGATAAAATACCATTCTAAATATCTTAAAAAATAACCAATATAAAAGAAACCAAAACTAAACACTAATACTTCACGTTACATTTATGGGATAATATATAGTTAAAAAACCCTTTTTTCCTTCCCAAGTCCTGTGGAACTCAAATGTGGCTTTGAGTGAGTCGAGATTTTTTGGATTCTAAAAAGTAAGATACATGGAGAATTATTGTCATGTAAATGTTTCATGCCATTTATTTTATATTTACATCCTGATAAGGATGGCTCATGCAGTTTTATATAATCTTTAAAAATTTATGGTTAAAAGGTTTGAGGATGTATTATTGAGTTAATATGGTTTCTTTATGACTTTTCCATTCCTCTATGTTCCAAAAATCACAAACCCCTTATCATAACACATGTTATGTTCCCCCATGAATTATTTTATTAAGGAAAATTTCCATTCATTAAAGAAATGTCTATCCCTACCATTGTTTTCATTTACTAATTTTATAGTATCTAAAAAACCAAATTAATTTTATTACTATGTCTAAAATTAGGATCATTATTAAAAAGCTCAACATCTTATAGTTTCTTGTATATACATTCTTCTATTTTTAGACTCTATATTATTTTAAATTCAGACTTCGAATTCTCTATAATTCAAAACCTGAGTTCTATGAAATTCCAACACTGAATTCCCTTAAATTTGATACTGAATTCTCTAAAATTCAGACTATGAATTTCATAATTTGGATTCCAAATTCCTTAGAATTCAAATGTCGAATTCCTCGGAATTTCGAATCTTAATTCATTATAATTGATATTATAAATTCCTCATAATTCAGACACATAATTCCTCAAAATGTAAACTCTGAATTCCATATAATCCACACTCCAAATTCCTCATAATTCAGACATTGAATTCCCCAAAATTCAGATTCTGAATTCATTGCAATTCAGTCTCTAGAATATATAGAATTTAGATTTCTAATTATTTGTAAAATAGAATCTGAATATTAATTTTTTATAAGATCTTACTGTTTATATGATTATATTACGAATTTTATTTTTCTATAGACTTCATATATTCAGATTTTTTAGCTAAAAATTTTCCATGCACAAGTTATTGTTATAAAATGATTTCACGCAATCTATTTCTAACAAACCATTTTTATAGTAACACGTGTACATGAATCTCCATGATTGAATAAAAAATATGACCATTTGATGAGGGAGAGGACCATTTACATTTTTCCTATAAATATGAACTCATATGAACGAGATCATCATCCGTTTATTGACCACCATAGATATTTCATTTTGTGATGCTGTGAAGTGATTTCATGAGAAAAAAAGACTCTCACGATTTTTGTGTTTTCATTAACATCTTGTTCAGCTGTGAACATCTTGTTCGGCCTCCTTCGTGTGAATCTAATTATTAATGAGTACAATCGAGGGATTCCAAAGATAGGAAGGAAGAGATGCCAACTACCTTAATGTTAGAGGGCTTGTGAGGATAGCAGGAAAAATTCTAATATTTTTATTGAGGGATTACCTTTTCGTGGGTAATAAAGACATTCTTGAATGTATAAATCAAGGAAGATTTATCCAAGGTTGTTGGATACCCTACTATTTGGGTGAAATCATTTCCTTCTTGTTACATGTTTTTTTGTGTTTTATTTCAATGGTATTTTTATAAAGGAATAACTTATAACTATCTTATACTTTATTGTACTTTACATACTCTGATAAATGATCTTCTATACAATTTACGGTATAATATTTTTTAAGAAACCTATTCTAATGTTTCACTTCCAGTTTCATATTTCTGGAACATAAGAACATTTTTTAATAGAACTAAATGTCGATCTGTGAATTTACCTTGTTTAATATTGTTAAACATAGTTTTCCTTATTATTGTATCTATGAACTTACCTTGTTTAACTTTAGATAAAATAGTTTTTTTATAGTTAAAATTGATTGTTTTTAAACATAAACTTCACTCTATCTTGTAATTGGGAATCTATATACACTATTTTGATCCTACAATTAGTATAAAAAGTGGAAACTAAATGACTCATAATAACATAAAGTATTTCATTACAAATTATTATTTTATTTTTGTACTTTTATTGTTATATTTGTGCTTAATTATTTTATATTTACTTATACACTATTAACACTAACAAGTTTTTTGTGGTAAAGATATTTTCTTATCGAATGGCAGGTATAAATATTTGTTCAATTAACTACCTTAATCTTACCAGACCACCAATTCATTATGGTAATGTTAATGATTACTGGATATATAGAATGAAGACATTTTTCATTAACAATGGAGTAGTAAATTTTTTTATGCTTAATGGTGATTACAAAATTCTAGACAAGGAATTCAAAACATTCACCAACCATGGAAAATATGAATATCAACTAAACTACAAGGTATAGAATACATTGTTGTGTTCTATGATGAGGAACATATATATGCAAATAAATTTTTTCAATGATACCAACTGCATCTAGAAAAAACATGAAGTAACACATTTTGGAACTTATAAAGTGATATAATCCAGAAGAGCTATGGTAATAGTTAAATTTCATGGATTCTTATTTCCTTACCCATAAATTTTTTCCAAATTGCCACAAAGATTTATGACCATAGTAAACATTCTTCAATATAATTGAGAAAAACATTTAGATGATGAAGTTATTATGGAAATGAATATAGATATTATTCCAAATGAGTGGTAATCCCAAATAATATTTATTGATAGGAACATGAATGTTTCCAATATTACTCTTGATAAATTTTTTGAACTATTCTTTAATATGAGTAATGAAATAAAAGAAAAACCTCTATGGATAAAAACAATAATGGAAATGTAATTATAGCATTTACTACTAATAAATTCAAGACTCCTAAAATAGTTACAAAATCTAAGTCTAAGAAAGACATTATTATACCTGAGTCTTCTGAACGTGAACATTTTGAAAATGAGTTAGCTAATCATTCTCAAAGGATGAACCAGATAGTGGGAAAAAATATTATCATTATAGATAAAAGAATAAATAAATAAAATGAATACAATGAATTGAAAGTCACTAACAATGAATTCAAAATATACATCCACATCATGAAAGATTGTCCCATGATTAAAAATAATGATAGAAAATAAAAGCAATATAAGTTTAATAGAAAGTTATATTGCAATTCTAAGGATACGAATGTATTCAAGTCTAATAATAAATGGAGTTCTAGTAGTAGTGATTCATATGATGAATCATTGGAACATGACACTTCTATTCATAAAATTTTTGTTCTAATAACAAAACTACCCATTGAAAATAATTGTCTTATTGAAAAGGTACACAATGTTGAATCTACTACTAATGTATATTTGAATGTAAATTATACTGAAGATAAATATTATTTGTCTTTAGTTGTTGAATATTATTCTAATAAAGATAACTCTTTACCTTTTTATGAATCTGTGTCTATGTTTTTCCATACTACTAGAAAATGAATATTTAATGAAAAAATGAAGTTAGAGAAGGAAAATTATAGAATTTTTATTTTAACTAAAGATATATTAGATCATTATAAGAATTTTGATCAGGATTTTCTAATTTTTAAAGTATTTTTAAAAACATTAACGATGTTACTTATAAGAAGGAAAAAAATTCTAAGGATATGAAGGTGTTATTTATTTGGGAAATTTAGAGGATAACAATCGTTCTATTTATAATAGCTTTGAGGATAAGAATTTAGTCATTACACTAAAATCCTAAATTTTTTCCTTAAATAATTTTTTATTATATTTTACCTCAGTTAGGAATGAATTTACTAAAATAAATTCTCTAATTCATCCATAATGAAATTTTTCAGGAATTGGTTATACACAATTGTTATATTTTCATAGTGATTATTTTTTCTAAAATATGTGGATTCCTAAAATTGTATAGTCCAATATTTATGGATCCAAGAAAATCAGGATTCCGAGATTCTAACTGATTTATTTTCAGGAATACTAAGAATATACTGAAAAAACTACATGGTACATGAATAGTGGATGTTCCCTTCATATGATAGGTAACACAAATATTTCTAAAAATATTATAAAGATGAAAGGAGGAAATGTCAATTTCGGAGATAATGCTCTAGGAAAAACTGTTGGTATATGTACAATTTTTCTTCCTGTAAAGAAACAAATTTCCAATGTTTTATTTGTTAAGGATATTAAACGAAACATTATTAGCATAATTCAATTATATAATTAGGTTTACCTTGTGAATTTTAGGAATGGTAAATTCATAGTACAAAATTCAAACAAATTGTTTATTCTTTCTGCCCATAGGAATGAGAAATTTTATTTAATGAACATATAAGACCTTAGGAGACAATATCTAACAATACATAGTTAAATGGAAGATCTATCATGGTTATTAGATTTATGTTTAGGAATTAAATGTTTTTGAATTCAATATATTCATCCTAAATACTAAAGATAACAAACATAAATTTTCACCTAAATCTGATGATGGGATTTTTATTAGTTATTCCATGACATATATGGCTTAAAAGGTTTTTCATAAAAAAAATTGTACTGTTGAAGAAAGAGTGCCTGTAAAATTTGATAAAAATGATGTTTTGTTTTTAAACAACCCCAACCTACAAACATAGATGTGTTTTCAAAAACAGATTATCAACCTTTGATAGAAGATTCATCTAACAAGGAAAATGTTCTGGAATATATTTTGATGTATTTACCATAGAATATTTTCTACCATATGTTGATGAACATGTTTTAAGAAATTCAAATATGTTGTTTTATAAGATTAAGCTGAGTGATTGTATCATTGGTGATGTAAATAAACATGTTAGGACCCGATGATCCTTAAGAAATGAAGTAGAACATCTGGAATATCATTCCTAGTCAAAACCAGAAGCACTGATGAAGCTTTAGGTTGTGATGATTGGATTAAATCTATGCAGGATGAGCTAAATAAATTTAAAAGGAATAATCACTGGACCATGGTTGAATGTCATAAGGAAGCATATGTAATTGTAATAAAATGGGACTTTATAAATTAGTGTGATGAAAATGGAATCAGACTAAAAAATAAATCTAGATTAGTTACTAAATGGTATAATTAACAAGAATATTTAGACTTCGAAGATACATATTCTCTAGTATCCAGACTTGAATATTTTTTCATTTTACATTCCCTTGGAACATTATTTCATTTAAAACATTTCCAAATGGGTAAAATGGGATTTTTTTATTCGATTTGTTCAAGAGGATGTTTATGGTGAACCACCCATGGTTTTGATGACAAAAAACATCCTGAACATGTTTTAAAATTTACCGAAGCATTATTTTCACTTAAAAGAGCCCCTTGAACATGGTATGATAAAATTATAAGATTTTTTTTATCAAAAAATTATATTAAGGGAACTGGAGATCAAAATAATTTTATAATGAATGAAAAGAAAAATGTTTTGATTCTTCCAATATATGTATATGCATTATATAATGATCAACTTAGCAATACTTATAGATTCATTTGTGAATCTAATGAAATCTGAGTTTGAAATGAGTATGCTGGGTGAGATATCATTTTTACTAGGTTTTTAAATTTCTTATATTCTAAATGGAAAATATATATAAAACCATATTTATATTAAATATATTTATAAAAATATTGTATATGTGATCAAAAAAAGTACAAGATCTCCAATAGGAACCTAAAATTCTCTTGATCATGATGAAGCTAAAAAACTAGTAGATCCAACATCATTTAGAGTTACGATATAAAGTTTACTCTACTTGAAAACTAGCTGTCTAGACTTAATGTTTTCAGTATGATTAGTTGCACGATATCAGTCTATTCCAAATGAATATCATTTAAAATCAGTGAATATAATGTATTAATTTAAATGGAATAATTAATTTAATACTTTTTTACACTTTTGGAAATGAGTTTTTTCTAAAATTCTTTTCCAATGATGATATTGGTGGAAGTAGAATGGATAGAAAAACTTCATACAGAACATGTCATTACTTATGATATTTAATAGTTTCTTTGTAATGTAAGAAGAAAAACTAATTAGCACTTTTTAATGTAGAAGATGAATATGTATCATCTATATGTTGGTGTCATCAAGTGTTGCTTATGAAACACACACTCATAGACTATGGCTTGAGTTTAAAAAAAAACAGATATTTTTTTATAACAGTAGTGCCATTTCCATAATAAAAAACCAGTCACATCACATTCATGACACACACATAGATATTAGACATCAATTTCTTAAAGTTCACACACATAAAAAAGATATCATTCTTCAATTTATCATAACTCATGATCAACATGTTGGTATTTTTACAAAAAGTTTACCCTACGATATATTTGAATATATTTATCAAAAGATATGAATGATAAATTTAATGTAATATTCTATATTAACTCTCTTTTCACTAAGAATATCATTTTCATAGGGGGAGTATGTTATATTTTGTAAACAAATTTTTTTTCCTAATTTAATTTTTAGTAACCAATTTTTTTGTATAAACCAAATTTTTCGTAACAGATTTTTGTTCCTTAATAAATGTTTTCGTAACCAAATGTTTTTCCATAAGCAAAATTTTCTAAAACAAAATCTATCCTAAATAATTTTTTTATAACTAGATATTTTTTCCAAGTCAATTATTTGGTAACAAAAATTTTTCCTTAATATAATTTTTCATAGAGAAATTATTTTCGATAAAAATATTTTTTTCCATAACAAAACTTTTTTCCATAATCAAAATTTTTGGAAACCAAAAATTTGATATCAATATATTTCTTTCCTAATGACAATTTTCTAGAATCTGTGTTGTTTTTAAAAAACCTTATCTATACTGACATTTCATTTCTATGAAATACGAAAGGTATGTTTTCTTACATATGTTTTTATAGTCATGTTTTTGTCTTCTTGTTTGTATTTTAAGAGAACTCTATCAGATTCAGTTTCTATAAATTGAAATTTTTCCTTAAATCCTCAAAATATTAGAATCTACGAAATATTTCTTTAGTATTAATCTAAACTATATAATTAGGCCATGTTTGTTTCAACCATTTGATCAATTTTGGAATTCAAACCGTCAATAAAATAAAACAAGTAGTTGTTGATACACCTATGTATGTTGTGGTTGATAAGGATAAGAAGGATATTAATGGGTCGTCCATTAGTAAATATGAAGTGCTAGAAAAATAATATTCTCTTAAAAGGGTATCAGATTATAAATTATCTCCCATGCACCATGATTTTGTTATGCAGTAGTTGAAGATGTTAGTAAACACTATTACCTTTTTTCTTAGTATTGATTCGATATTCCTGTTGATTCAACACTTCTTCAATCATAATATATATTCTGTAAGCATGCTAATGTAAAAATTCCCCAATCATAAGGAATACATAAAAACCTTTTATATCAAGTATGATTCTCGTAGGAGATCATGTCAATAAAATACAAAATTGTCTACAAGAGCAATTGAAGACAGGATCGTCCTTTATGACTTTCATGACTCAGTGAAATATGCCTTAGAAAATTCATATGAGAGGATAAAAGTCATAAAAAAAGATATATAGAGACGTTTAACCTTGAGAATGTTTCTCGGAAGCATAAAGATAATGACTTGTATGAAAATTTAAATTCAGTTGCTCAAAATATGAAGAGAGAAATGGTATTAGGGAGCAGTTAGAAGAAAAGTTAAACCAATAAGATGAGATAATGATGTCCAAATAATTAACTCTTAAGAATCATGAAGAAAAAATCAAGGATATGGATATGAAAAATCATGATCAAGAACTGTATTTCAAGAGGTTTTGGGATGATCATAAAGTGATCAAGAAGTTTATGGCTATTGTGAGAAAGGTATTGCTAAAGGAAAAGAAGTATGAATAGTTTTCCCTCCTAATTCTGATCTTTTGTTGTACTATCTTGTACAAATATTTACAATCATAATGAACGATTTTCTGTCTTTCATATATTAATTTTTTGTATTGTTCTAATTGTTTAGTAAATTTTTTTTTGATTCACAATATTCATTTTTGAAAATAAAAAAGGGGGAGAAAAGATTGATCAAATAAATACTATATATAAATGAAATGAATTCCCGATGAAAGGAGGATTTTAATTAAATAATATTTTTTAATAAAAGATTAATTAACATGTCAAAGGAAGTCATGAATGAGATCCTTATGTAATTTAAAACCCTAGGGTGAGTTAGTCATATTCTTCATGATTCATAACAAAAGGGAGAAATGTTTTCATTTAATGTTCATAAAGAAAATTATTATAATATATATTATATTTTGAATGGTATTTTGTGCATTCCAAAAAAGGGGATTTTGTTGAGTCAACAAGGTTTCCTTATGACTTTTCCATTTTTATATGTTTTTAAAATCACATGCACTTTATCATAATGAAAATTGTCCTTCCCTATGGATTATCTTCTTATAGAAAATATTGCTTCTCTAAGGAAATTTATTTCCTTACCTTTGTTTTCATTGCCTCATTTTATAATCTCTCAAAACCAAAATCATTTAATGACGAAGACTAAATTTTGGATCATTATAAAAACACTAGTAATATTATAGTTATTAGGATAAAGATATTCTATTTTTAGACATTTAATTCCTTGAAACTCAGAATCTGAATTCTCACAAATTTAGAGTCCGAATTCTATGATATTCAGACCCTAAATTCTCCAAAATTTAGACTACGAATACTATGAAATTCACACTCTGAATTCACAAAATTTCAGACTCCAAATTATCATGATTCAGACTCTGAATTCTATACAAATAAGACTCCGAATTCATCAAAATTTAGACTCTGAATTCCTCAAAATTCATTCACAAAATTCCTCAGACTTTAGACTCTGAATTCCTCAGATTTTATACTCTGAATTTCTCATTATTCAAACACAGAATTCCTAAAAATTTATACACTGAATTCCTCATAATTAAGATTTCTATTTAATTGTAATTAAAACTACGAAATATATAGAATTTAGATTCTGAATTCATAGTAAACATGAATCAGAATATCTATTTTTTAGAATATTTGATTCATTAAATGATCATATTATAAATTCTATTTTTCAATAGACACCGGTTATTAAGATTTGGTTAAGCTAATCCATTTTCCATACACATGATATAATTATGAAGCGATGTCATTAAATTTAATTCAAACTAATCGTTGGTTGAGTGACACATGTACATGTCCCTATGAGATTCAAGAAAATATATCACCATTGACGAGGGAGTGAACCATTGAAGTATTCCCTATAAATAGGATCTCATTTGAAAGAGAATATCATACATCTGTTGATCACCCTAGAGATTACATGTTTTGATTATGTGATTGGATTTCTAGAGAGATAATGACTCTCATTATTTCTGTGTTTTTATGAACATAATGTTCAACAACGAAAATATTATTTTCCATGCTTCGTGCGACTTTGATTATCAATGAGTACAATCGAGGGCTTCTGGGGCTAGGAAGACAGGGGATCCAAATACCTTGATGTTAAAGGGATTGTGTGGATAGAAAGATAGATTCCAATATTCCAATCGAGTAATTTTCTTCAGGTGGGTGAGATAGAGTTTCTTGAATGAATAAATCAAGATATTGTTATAAAAGGTTGATGGATACCATACAATTTTGGTTAAAATAGTTCCTACTTTTTAATTTTTTAAAATTTTTATTTCCACTATATTTTGATAAAGGAAGAAAGTATAAATTTATTATACTTTCTTGTACTTTACTAACTCAAAAAAAATATGATTCAATACAATTTAATGTATAATCTTCCTTTAAATATTATTTCTTACGATTAATTTCCATATATATATTTCAAGAAGATAAAAAGTTTTTTTATACAAATAAAATATGATATTTGAATTTAATTTGCTGAACTTTGTCAAACTAAGTATTCCTTTTCAAACCTAGTTTTCCATAATGTTAAAAATGAATGTTTTTAAAAATAAAATTCAACCCCAATTTTAATTTAGCATCTCAATACACTATTTTGATACTAAAAGTATATTTTTTTGAAAAGATATGAAACTATCATTTACACTATGTGTAAGGATTACTCCCTATGTATATTTCATTTACAGTATGTCTTATAAATATCTAGGACATTAGGTTTTCTAACTGTCTACAAACCTCATCTTGATTCTATGTCATTGTGTATCCATTCATTCGTATTTTTGGAATTTATTTGATGTTTATCAATCATTGTATTTTGTTCTTAAATCTATGGTTTCCCAAGGTGATTTCTTTGATCATTTTTTACTATATTTTTTAACATTCTTGTTTCCTCCCAATTTCTTATTTCCATGTTGTGTCACGTGATAAAAAATATTATATTGTGGTTTTATTGGATGCTTTCTATGAATTTGTACAAAAAATCACCAGGATATCAGAGTTTCCTTAAAGGATAAGTGGTCAAATATACATAAAATCAGTCTTTTTTCACATGAAGAACACTAACTCATTTGAGGTATCTGATTCATTACTTATCTTATTTTAAATACCTTAAATCATAAATTGATCTTAGTATAGTCCTCTAGATAGAAAAAAGATGATGCTAAAATTGATTATTCTCAACACTAATGAAACTTGTTCTTGAAATCACATGTTGTTACTTCATACCATCACAGACGGCTGCCTCATGATTTTACACATTGATTAATATCTATGATAATATTTATTATAATATTTTTATTGATGGAGTAGAATGTTTGAAATTACAATGAATAAAAACTAAAATTATTTTATAATCAATAATAATATAAATAATTAATGAAGTGGAATATTTTGATCTTTTTTTAGTGTAATTTGATGTGGATCAAATGTATTCAAGTACACTAGTTTATATAATTTGAATTTTCTATTATATTATGGAATTGTTTAAAGGAACTGATTCATGGTAATTCATTAATATAAAAACAAGATTTATGTAAATTGAGACTCTTACATCTCTTTGTTTTTTATAACATTATAAATGATAAGATAATGTTTTTCCTCTGATTTATTGTTATATATTGATGAATTATGTTTCCCATTGATGGAACCATTGAATTATTACTCCTTTAATTCATGTAGAATGAAAATGGTTGTGTAATAGTTATAATTTATTGAGTGTGTGCTTCTTTTCTGCATGAGAAGTTCAAGTCCCTATTGTTTTGATATGTTATAGATCATTTATGATAGAATAATTCATGTCTTATTTATGTAAAATATTTGACTATTGGATATACTTATTTTTTTCCTTATGATTTTTTGTTTTGATCCAATGATAGATGAGTTTTGGATGGAAGATGTGATTTTTTGAGGGGAGGCCCATATGTGATTTGAGCATAATATGGATGAGAAAGCGATGACTGGTGTGATATGGGTGGTAAATCAAATATGATATATATAACATTAATTCTTATGTTATAGAGATCCATAGGGATATTCTTGTGGTTTTCGAGGGAGGTATATGATAGGATAGAGTTGATAGAAGCTAATAATTCACATTGATGTGAAGACTCAAACTTATTTTATTTCTTATGATCCTATTTAATTGATGATGGATGAGTATTTTATTTTATTGACATTATTTTCCCCACTAATTGAGGTAGTTTGAGGTCCTTTGTTATATTTTTCATGAAGATATATATTAGCATAGTTTAAATTGAGTTTTTATTTTATGAAATGAAGAAAATAATGAAATAATTATTCTTAACCCATAGAAATAGTGCTGAGGAGATAAAAATATTGAAAAGTTGTTAACCATGTTAAACCATCAACTGAGGTTGAATTATGCCTTTAGGGAATAGAGTATACACTGATGATTAATGTGATGATTCCTGAAAAAAAAATTTAACTCCCAATTAAGGGCTATTGAATTGATTAATGAATATAAATGATAGAAAGTAAAGAATAGATTTAATGTGTCTCTTTAAATTCTTGTTTATATATGGGATATACATTTATAGAAGTTCTATCTTGGAGTCCGATAAAAGTTATATACATTTGAGTTTATGAAAATTTTATTCCCATATTATGTATGTGAGATATATTATATCTATTATATTATATGATTTTATAAAATTATCCAGCCATGTTAGATAAGGTAACTCACACCCACTGGACAATGGGAGGATGTTTTTACTAATATCCTACTATGAGGATAAATGCTTGATTACCCCTCTGGCCCTACTATTTTATCATGGTAGTTGTATGTTCTTTTTACCAGGAGACTATTTTACAAATACACATGTGCAGAGGGTTGTGATTTCTTGTATTTATTTTAAACACATGTATTACTAAATTTTGTATCCAAATTATTATTATCGGTATAACATATATAGGTTTTAATGGGTTCAGATACCTTACTCGTGTATGGGCTCTAATGGTATGAGGTATAATAGTTGATGTATTATGCATGTCATATGTGATGAGGTGGTTTCTTAAAATAGCTCGGTTACAATGCATGGATATTAGATGGTGAGATGATGTGGTACACGAGGTGTATGTTGTGATTCCTAAACTATGGGTCATTGGGAAATCCTAATCTGGAGAGCGTTGGATCGGGGAATGTGATATTGGGGAAGAGTGTAAAATGGGCGAAGAATTGTGAGTGGGGCACCCTTGTTATTTCATTATTATATTATATGATATCTTGTATATGATACTTCAAGAGAGTTATCCATTTTGTTTCTATGATATTATTATACCTGTTTATATGGAGAGTTAGATTCTCCAATGTTCATTATTCATTATAGTTTTTTCAATATAATTTTCCAGAGATTCTATAGGTATAATCCTTCTATGTATACATAAATAATCACCCTAAATATATATAAATTTATTTCAGTTCATAAAAGTATGTTTGAGATTGGTTAGATATTTCAAGAATGTGTGTTTTCTAGAGATTTTTGGGATTCATGTTTGATGCCGTATTTACTATTTGGTACTCATTCTTTACCTTT
Source organism: Viscum album (assembly GCA_963277665.1). Lineage (NCBI taxonomy): Eukaryota > Viridiplantae > Streptophyta > Magnoliopsida > Santalales > Viscaceae > Viscum > Viscum album. The sequence continues at coordinate 164,368,123 of OY728151.1, forward strand.
CAGTTATTTAATACTATATGACATTAGATGTTTTCACGTTGGATATTTGTATATTTGTATGTGGGTGTGTCTATCTGTCTATATGTATGAGTAGGTTTTGATTGGTTTACCCTCCTTATATCTATCATTATCATGTTTCTGTTAGATAGTAATTCCCCACATATTCATGCATATTAGTCCCCATGTGCTAGTCACCAATAAATGTCCTACTACAAGTGGGACTCGGGAATTCACCATCTCCGTCCCCTTAGTATAATATATTTGTGGGGTATAGATTGTGAAATGATATTTGGGTAATGTGATTCAATCTCACTAGATGATATGCATACACAGTTTATATAAACCTCTCCACCACATACCAGTGCCATTTACATTCTTGAAATAGATAATATATGATCTATAGACCCTCGATGGAGTGTGCATGGTGTGAGATAAATTGGCTTAGTAGGACCCCATATAGTGTTTCATAAAAATCCCTTATATAATAAAAAATATATGATTATATCTATGAAAATAAGTTGGATATGAAATTTAACGTTTTTTATATAAACAACATGGTAAATAGTTCCCCTTTTTCTAAATATTCATAAATATAGAGGATATCGATTGAAAGAAAAATTCCCACAAAGCATGTGTCATATCATATCAAATATAGTGAACGATTATAAAAAACCATAGTATAAAAATATTAGGATTCTATGGTCACTTGTATCATAATAAATGATCAACAACTAGTATGCACTCATGTCAAAATATTCTATTCGGTTATAATACTTGAAATAATATCACAAGAGAAATTTAACCTTGTATTATACTAATCAATCTCATAGAGGAAATGTGACTATCATCTAGGAATATAAGAACACCCAGAATGAGAAATTAAAATAAATTTAAAAGATATTTTATAATACTAATCAATCAACTGACATACCATTGGATCCCACGTGTCAATAATATATAATAAATTTGGAATGTATTATACCACTTGACATCCAATTCTAAACCCAACTTCTTCTTTGAAAATTCTCTCTAGATAACAATTTAATATTTTATTCCTAAAACATTTAAAAACCATTTATTTTACAATAATGATGGAAGAACCTTGAATATTGACAAATAATATTATATAACAAAATAAATGAATAAAAAATAAGTACTTTTCAATTATAAAACAATTTTCAAAATAAATAGCATTAATTGTTCATTGGAAAAAGGATTTTGAAGTAAATATCAACCTTATATTAATGTTCACACATTCCACCACAATATATACTTATTTTAATGTTTAAAAAAATCTATAAAATCATTTATAAGGACATAAAAATGATTTTAACAACATATAATTATGTTCCATAATGAAAAATGGTTACCTGAGAAGGTAAAAAAAATACATACCTAAAAAATGACACGTAATGTACCCAACCACCATAAGTTTCAGCCTCCATTAGTTAAGGAAAATAACAACCATTATGTTATCAAGATAGATAATAAATGATCAATATATTCCAACAACTAATCAAAAAAATATTCGAAATTGTGATACGAAGATAAAATATGAGATATTTGAGAAAACTTATTGATATTTTGGAAATTGATTGAACTATGATAGAAACAACAAGCAATCAAATTAAAAAAATTATTAGATCTCGGAAAATCATATTGAGAAAGCATATGGTTTGAGGAAAGGGGAATTAAAGACAATTAGAAATGAGTTTTGTGGAAACAATATTTAATTTTTGAAAATGGATGCAATTCTAAACACTATTCATTAGTTAAAAAATAGACATTAGAAATGATTGATATATAAAAAAAGAAGTCCCATGGCTTATAATCATGAAAGCTGAGTTTATGATGTAAAAAATATCTCTCATCATGGATATTTTTCAATATGAAAAACCAAAATAATTTCTATTACTATGAATCAATTAACATCAGGAATATACATTCATGGTGTGAACTAACTCTTGTAGTCACCGTTCATCACATGTTCATATATAAAATACATGTTTAAACATATGAACTAACCAAACTCAGAAATCAATATATTTATAGTAAAAAAATATAATATACCTTATGTATTTTGGTATAGGATGATCCAAAAAGGCACCCAAAATTTTAAACTATGAAAATTTTAGGTAAACATTTCTTCAAATAATGATATTTAGAAATGTTTAAATAATATTTTAAAACATTACTTTCCATTGGACACCGTCATTAACACTTTTCAACCATTAAGAATGATCTAAATTGTATTGGTATTTACAATTATATTCTATTAAAAGTAAAATTTTACCAAATGTCCCAAAATATACAATCTAATTCAGAATATACAAAGCATTTTATGAATTTAAATTTCTAAAAATGGAAAATTATATTTTCAAAAAAGAATGAAACATTTCATGGAAAAATAATTTTAGGAAAATGTAGTTATAGGGATTATAAAGAATTTACAACCATCACATCCCAAAAAAAATGTAATGAAATTAAAGTGATGTTATTTTATTATATATTATCTAGAAATTTAATTAAAATTGATTAAAAATACTGGTTAATTTAACGTGTTATCGTAATTATACATTATTTGTATAAAACAAGTTTTTTATGAAAAAATTAATTTATCACCTTAGAAATATTTTGTTTTGAACTCTATAAAATTGAAAAACGTGAATTAATATTATAAATATCTAGGAAATTATTTTTTATATTACAAATAATTGATATTAATTATTAACTAATAAACACCTAAGAATTTTTTTATAAAAATATATTTTAAAACAATTATTTATGTTCAATAGTCTTTAGTATATTAATTAATATTTATATTCTATAATTAAATAAAATTTAAATTGTAGTAAAATTTTTAAAATTGTAGATGTATTAAAATTAATAGCATAATATGTTGATTTTGAGGATCATATGATGTGGGAAAAATTAATTTAGTAAATAGAAATGGCTATAATAAATTTTGGGTGCTACAATAAACATTAAATTAAAACGAAAATAGAACACATTAACTGGAGTAAATCTTACATCTACTTTGTAAAAAACATTCTTCTATGGATGAAAACTAACATCACCAATATTTTAGGGGTTAAGGAGGGCACCTTAAATTTTTCTTACCTATGTGTCCACATTTAATGGGTTAGAACAAAGGCTAATTACTTCTCCTCCATCACGGACCAAACACTTCATCTACATTCCTCTTGGAAATATAAAAACCTTTCGATGGCTGGGAGAATTTTCCATGTAAAATCCACCATTGTCTCTAAAATCGTTTACTCTATGATGATTTATAAATGTTCAAAGAGTCTTTTCAAGAGTATCAATGTGTCTCTTAAGAACTTTGTTTGGACGAGGAGTTATTTAGAGAGAAAATTGGTTACAGTTCCATGGGATAATTATTTCAAACCTATTGACAGAGGTGATATTGGAAAAAAAATATTCCTTATTTTATTGAATCCCTTCAAGATAAACTCACATGGAACCTCATTCATAAAAACTATCACTCTATGGTGTTTCTCAAGGCCCTCTTTCTCCATAAGCTTAAAAATAATAATTTTCTCTTTCCTACATCATCATATGGCCTTCCATTAAAAAAACATTCACTTACATAATGATAAACTCTAGATGGATTGTCAATAGAAACTCAGATCTTAATTTTTGGTTTCATAATTGGACTGGTTCACCCTTGATCTCTTTGATTGACAATAACCAGATTCCTCCTCACACTAATGATACTATTAAAAATGTCATGTAAATAAAGAATTCCTATCTTCCTGGGAATGTTAGCCAAATTGTTGACAATTATGCCTTCACTAACATGAATGATTTTATTATTTGAGAACTGGTGGATAAAGAGATCCAAAATTCAAAAAGTTTTTATAATCACATGTTCTAAAATGTGGAAAAAAATTTGACATGTTTAAAAAGCTTCAACAAAGCCTGGATAAAACCCTTGAGATTCATGGTAGGTTGGAGTATTTCTCATGATAGAGTCCCCATGAATACCTGCCTTCAACTGTTTGGGATTAATCATTTCTCAAAATTCTGCATTTGAAATCAACATAGAGAGGACTTAAACAACATTTTTCATTCTTGTGACATGGAAACCACACTCTGGCATTATATCTTTGACATCTTTGATTGGAGATGGTCACTTTGTAGTTCCATTAGCCTTCAAATACAACATTGTTTAAAAGTTGCAGATTCTTAGCAAATCAAAAATCTCTTTACTGCAGTGGTTGCGTAACTTTTTCATGTAATCTTTTATGGTAGAAATGCTTTTATTTTTCATCATATATCATTCAAGATTAATGCAGGGAAAACCAGAATCTTCATGGCCATTCGTGAGGCGGCTTCAATTCAAAATGATTATTGAAACAACTATGTTCGTGACTTTGGGATTCTCAGAATCATTGGGGTGGACTAGAAATACCCTCTTCTGAAGCATACCCTTGAACTGTTTTTGTGTCCCCCTCTTCCAGGCTAGATTAATGTCAATGTGGATGGAGCCTCCAAATGAAACCCTAGCAAAGTGGTTTGTGGGGTCATCTTCAGAAATCATCTTGACCAGACGCTTGGATGCTTCAATGGCTCTTGTGGTACTGCATTATCCCTGGAAGCTGAGATGATGAGTGTGATTCATGTGACTTCTTTTTCTAGTCTTCATAATTAGAGAAATATCTGGATAGAGAGTGACTCTACTACTATTATTCGGTCCATTTGGAATGGTTCCATTCACTTGTCTTAGACTCTCACATCGCGTTAGATTGATTGCATATAATTTCTTTCAATTATCAAAATCACCGCCACTAATACCTATCATGAAACTAACAAGATCACCGATGGTCTTGAAAACATAGGTGTTACTCATTATATGAATTAAAGTGATGTTCTCCCTCCTGAGTAAATTTTTCTCTTTTTCAGGGATGTTAAAAAAATGCCTTATTTCAGACTTGTGTAACCCGTTTTCTTTTCAATAAAATTTTTCGTGTTTTGGACATTGACAAGAACATGGCTTCTCTATAAAAAAACCTACACTACCATATGATGTTTTAGATATAGAAAATATTTTATGGTTCTCAGGGATTTATTTTCAATATTTTTAAGTCTCTGTTATAGATATTTATAGTAAAGTTATTTGGGTTTTATTTCTTATTGGGATATATTTTTTATGATTTTGAGATAGGTAAAATGCTTCTCTTTAAATCCTGAGGTCATGGGATATAAATATGATGAATAGGGTTTATCACATGATTTTTTATTCAATAAGAGTAATTTTGGGAAATATTTATACTATGTTTTGTAACAGCATGATATTTTTAAATATTGGTTCTAATATTGATTTTTTAATAGGAATACAATATTCATCCTAAATGAATCAATACAATTTTTTATTTAAATATTACCATTATATATATATATATATGAATATTTCATACATATCCATTATATAAATATATATATTAGATATATTTATATATCCATTGAATATTTTTTAAATTTAAATTTTCTGAATGAAAATAAAATTTATTGGTAGGTAAAAGTGATTTTATAAATGAAACAATTTTAGTATGCACAATGTATTCTTATATGAAAATATTAAAATCTTCTAAAAAATTAATGATTATAATGAAATAGTGATTTCATATATATTAAGTATAGATTACTAATAATACTTTAACTATTTCTATATTAAATTGAATGAGTATAAGGTACAAATATTTTTGAAAAATTCATTTTGTTTGAAATTTTTTTTAACGTTTTGTGTGAATTTGTTTTTATTAATTTATTCCACCTGTAGAAAATTTCTATGAAAAAAATAAAAAACCAGTTTTTGGAAAATCATGTAAAAATTTTCATAAAGATAATTTTTGGTCATTTAAAAAAATAATGTTTTTAATGAATATAAAAAAATACTAATCTTTATTGGAAATTATCTTTACATTTTTAGAATTTAGGAAGATCAATATTTTTAAAAAAAATTATAGTAGTGAAATTAGTTCAAATATATTATATTTAGTAAAACTAATATGAATTTAATATGTTTTTTAATTTATTTCGGAATAAAAATAAATTATAACTATAATGTCATTTTTCCAAAAATAGTTTTACATTAGGTTTTTATTGTTTTATTTAATAATAAATTCCACAAATTTTTAAAATTAAATTTGATAAAATTTATTAAACATTGTTCATAATCATAGTTATTATAACTTATTATGTTCAAAATAGTTTTCTTTTTCATTATAAATATCAACCATAGTAAATTTTTTCACAATGGTAAGGGTAAAAGATTTAAAAATGAGTTTATATTATAGGATTATTATTTAAAATCATAATAACAATTGAATTTATCGAATTTGAGGAGTTCTAATATATAAAATTTTTACATATTGAGATAAATAGTTTATTTGAAGACATTAATTAAATAATTAATCCTAAGAGTGACTTTTTGAATGATATATTATATTTCATTCCATATAAGAACTATTTTAGGGAAATTATATTTAACAGAATGATTAGAATATTACATTCAATATTTTATTAATTATTTAAAAAACCATTATTTGAAATTATATATAAAATAAAATAACGGAATCCAGTTTATTAATATATTTCTCGGTGAAATGATTTTTACTCATAAATCATGTATTTTATCAAAAACAGATTCTCATGGATTTTGTGTTCTTATAATAAAAGTAGTATATTCCATCTATATAAATTGGCTCTATTCATATGAACTCATTATCTTAAATCATATTATAGATTATTTTTAAGGACCCATTTTTCCATTTAATTATTCCAACAATGAAAATAAAACAAGTTTCCAAGTTTAATATTTAAATTAGTTTGATGTTTTTTAACTAGGATATAGGGATTAAATTCTATCTAAAAAATTTATAATTGTTGATTTTTTAGTATATTTAGACCCAATGTCATCTAAAATAATAATTTTATGTTCCTAAATATCACACTACATGAATATGATATATATATATATTATTTTATTGTATTATTTAAGTAATTCCAAAGGTATACTTTCCCACTACATCAAATTCAGTATTCCCAAAACCATTTGAAAACAATATTTATACAAAAATATTCACAATTACCCCCATAAATTTAAATAATAAAACATATATTTATTTTTCTCGCCAAAATATCAATAATTATAATTCACAAGGTATAATTAAATTCGTTTATAAGAGAAGAATATTATGTACTTTTAGACATATTTAAGGTATATCTATTCTTCCACCATTATTAATAATTCATCAATCATTATGAAATATTAAATTAATTCCATATATATACTTTAATATATAGTTTATTTTTTATTAAACTATATCCATATCGTACACAATGAAGTGTGAAAGGAAAAAAACATATTTGTGTATATATGACTACTGCTTCACGAATCAATTTCTTTCCATCATCGCCACTCAAACGGGGTTGTGATGATAAATTTCAGTAACATATTTAATCATAACAAATTTTAATTATTATGTAATGATGGTATTTCATATATTTTCCATGTATTCTATCTATGAAAATTTCAAATATCATTCGTGCATACATGTGGATTCTCCCCTCCAGAAAACAATATGGTTCGTTTTACATCACTATATAACATGGAAGATATTTATTATTGTATATAATGAGATAATATGGTATTTATGATATATTAATTATTATATAAGTAGATAATCATTCCTACCTTCCTTCCCTATTTCCCACTGATAGATGGAAATTCTTTGCATGAATGCTTATGACATACCACGTCATTGATTGTAACAGAATTACTTTTTTATAACCGAAATTAATAGTTGGATTCAGAAGTATAATAAATTTATAAATATTATAAATATTTCATGATTTATATTTGATATATTATGTAATAATTACTTCCTTGACTGTGGTCATTATATATATATATATATATGTTATTTTGGGATTATAGACTGAACATCCTTGTAATGACTATTTTAAATATATCTAATGATGTAACTAAACCAAATATTATCCTAAATGATATAAAAGTTATACAAATAAAGTTATTAAAATTAAAAATTATTTTATTAAAATATATAACTAAAGTATATTTTTTATTTATAAATAAAATAATGTTCATTGTTATACATTTTCTAAAAGAATATATATCTATATTCAATTTCCTACTATTAAGACTGATGATATTTTCACCACATTATTTATTTTTTGTGGTGTATAATATTTCTGTATTGATGTATTTTATATTTTATAAAAATATGGTAAATAATTATCCATATCAATTTAAATTAAAAAGGTTATTTTAAATATTTTAACAATTTTTATTGATATTATTTTTCTTTCATGACCATTTTGTTAACTTTTTTAAGTAAGTACATATATTGGAGTAAATTTATTATAACTTACATTTTTTGAATCTATTAAACTTACTAATTTTTTTCCAAAAAGAATCATGTTATATATATTATACTGAATTTAATAAGTAAATCTAAAAGAAATGTTTTATTTTAATGTATGGTATTTAAATTGTATTTACCTACTCCATAATTGTTATTTTAATATATTTATTTATAAGATTACATATTTTCATTAATGAGAAAACCTCCTCAATTGGTAAGTTTTTTTTTGAAATTTTATTTAATTGAAATCGATATATCATTATGAAAAAAATATAATATGGGCTATAATTTATATTTCTGTAGTTAAATATTTGAAATAATTTTTTTTGTGTTTTATGCATGTTATGATCCTTAAAATCAATTTATAATTAGGAAATCCATAAATATCTTTCTAATTTATTATGTAATGATTTTTTATCTAGAGAATTTTATTTGAGGTTGGCTGTTCCATTATTCGATTATAAAGTGTTACTGTAATGGATATATAAAAATAAGTTCCCATGTAACTGACACGAAATTTATAAGATTTGAAAAGGGTTTTCATGGTAATATTTTAATTTTATAAGGTATAATGTTTCTTTCAATTGATTGATTAATCGTTATAAATGTAAAATGGTATGTTTCCTGTAAAAATAATTTTTTGGTTCTCTTGATTTCAAGGAAACCTTCATGAGTTTTATTTCTCCTTTATGTTTTCTTATATAGTGATTTATTAAAATCTGGTAGTATTTTTTTCATTTGCATGAAAATTATTTATTAAGATCATGCATGTTACATTAAATACAAAATCTCTTTTGTGGTTTCATGGTTTCTATATGGAGAAATTTGGTATTACTTCTATATGCCTAACTAATATTTCAATGCACATCCCATGTATGCAAATATATTTCGTAGGGTATATAGAAGAGTTTTAACAATGATGAAATCATAATATGAAAATGATAAATTTGGGTATTTTGTGAAAAATTCTCATTTAATGATGTGGGTCTTATTATGTATCATTTTTCCCTAATGCTATAAAAATATAAACCTAGATGAACTAGGGTAATATATGATATCCAATATTTATATTTTATATTGACAATTTAAGATGAATTAATTTTTTTTCATGTTCATTGTAATCGAATCAAGAAATATAAAGATTATGTTTTTAGAATCAAATAACAGAGTGTATGTTTTGGTTTGTTATAGTTGGAATTATATTTGGGTTTAAATAATATTTGAAATTATGTTGTTTTCATGTAATATTAACTTAACTGTTGTGAATACATTTTTTGGTTTATATATTTATGGTAGATCATATTTTTAATTTTATTGATACCGGTTTTATGGTTTACGTAATGTGATTATATGATAATTTTTGAATTTTGGGAAACAGTAAATGTAAAAAAAAAACCCTGGGTTTAGAATGTGTTTGAGTAAAAGGTTAATTTTTAAAATAATACATTAATAATAAATAGCCATAATTTGAAAGGTATTGAAAAAATATAGTGTAAATATGATCATTGATATTTAGGTAATTTTGGTAAATTGGGATAAAAGGGTTATAAGATGCTGGGAGGATTTGATTAATTTTATAGATAACGATGGGATTTAAATTGAATATGTTTCCTTAGTGGATTTTTTTAATTTTAAAGAATTTGACTATTATAAAAAATTATAAATGTATGAAAAATTTAAATTAATACAGAAAATATTGGTTCATATATGAGAACCATATTTTTATTAATATTTTTGAGTCATATATTATTTTAGTATTTAATTGGAAATGATTATCATATTTTAGATAAAGTGTTACCCTTGTATTTACATTCATTATGAAACATTAAGAGTAATTGAGGTTATTTAAGTAAAATATAAATTTTATCATGTAAGAATATGTGAAGAAATAATGAAAATCTTTCAATTCCATGCTTACAAAGAATTATTTGGTTAATTTTTATGATAGATATTTATATAATTATTTATATTTAATTTTGGTATTATTTATGAGGCATTAATTATTAATGTTGTATTTTTCCTTATGATGGTTTATTCATATTAAATATAATATAAACTACTTTAAACCATTATTTGGTTAATGCCTGCATATATGAATAATAACTTATTATCTTTTTCTGGAAAATGTGACCCATTATAATTTAATTTTAGTTCTTCATGCATGATAAATTATAAATGAAAAATCATTTATCGGGATAAATAGATATTGTACTGAAAATTTATTAGAGGATTAAATAATACTTGTAATGTTGTTATATAATTTTATAAAACAATTCAAGATGTAAAAAAGAGTTCTTCTTCTATAAAAAAAGATCTTGAAAAAATGGAATCCAAATATCTTCGTTTATGAAAAAATGATTGTATTTATTACTTCTCATTATTTTATGCGTTTTACTAATTAACAATGTCACATTCATGCAATAAATTGTACAGAATTATCATTTTCAATCTCCATCATTAAATTACTCCAATTCTATATTTTCTCTTCCCTTTAATGTTCTCATATCCAAAATCATCATTATTTTTTATTTCGAATAACCATAATATATACATTTCCACTTTCTAAATGAATATTTTATTAACTCTTTTTATTATATGGGATTCCAACAATTTTATTTATATATGTTTAAACCATTTTTAAGAAGATAAATATAAAATTTCCATGTTTCAATTTTTAAATGGTTATAATATAGCACCATGATATTTTGAAATATTAACACAATTTTGGAAGACATATGAGACATGTAACACCATTCCTAAAAAAATTAAGAAATAATATTATTTTAATTTGATATATTAATATATATATATGGTTATTGGAAATACATATATAACATAAACAAACACATATATATCTATTATATAAATACATGTTAGTTATTTTTCTAATTTCAATTTGTGGGAATAAAGTTAAAATCATTTTATGGTAAAAATTATATAATTCAATAAAACCAATTTTTTGTGTTCAATTTTTTAAGTAGACAATTCACTCACAATAAAAAAATATACCAATAAAAAGTAATTTTCATATTCAATACAATGAATTATAATACATATAAATATATTCATCAACAATGTAATGAGAATAATAACATTTAATCATTCAAAATTATATTTTCGTCAAAAATTATTTTTATAACATTTTGTATGTTGATTACATACTTAATTTTACTAAGAAAAAGATTTTATTTAATAATTGAAGATAATTTTATCAGTAGTAATGTCAGAAATAATACAGGGTTATTTTTTATAATTATTTGAAAAGGGTTTTTATTGAATATTAGAAAATAATAATTTTTATTGTACTCATTCGTTCCATTTGAATTAATAAAAAAGATAATTATTTTTTCAAAATTTTTAAAATGTATAATTATTTAATTTCTATTATTATAAATTCAATTAATATCATTAAAAACAATTATTGAATATTTTTTAATAATACAATTTATTTTAAGAAAATATCTTTCTCAATAACCACATTGATTCACATTTTCAGGGATGAATTTATAATATAACTCAGCAAATTCTGTTAGTTGAATTTAGAGATATTTATTTTATATTTTTAATATTCATAAGTAATATATTTTAAATTTATTAAAATAGTATTTATTTCATATTTAAAAGTAACTTCTAATATTATTTATCACCGTGGTATGGGATAAAGATGGAAAAATCCGTAAAAACTATTACATCAACGTTAATAATAATTCTAAAATATTAATTATCATAGTTAATCAGAATCATAAGAATAAATATATTTCAATGGAATAAAATAATATAGTTGAAAATATTATTTTCAATTTTGGAACCCAATCATGACATTTATAAAGAAAATTTATATTTAACTCAAATTTAAAACTATTCTAAATTTTATTAATTTAATGGAATGGTTGGAAGGTTTCATTTAGTTTTTAATATATAAAATCTTATAAAGAACCCTATATAATTATTTTCTACCTGAAAAAAATATAGATACAATTTTTTTTTCTAAATTTCAATGTTAAATTACATTTTCTCATAAATTAGATGATTTCAAAAAAAAGTTTTTTTAATGAATTTAGTGTTTTTATATAAAAATTAATTTCATCATCATATATAAATTGAATATTAATGAAATATTAAAATTCTTAATCATAATTTACATATTTTATTATGAATGTTACCTTTTATTTTTGGTTATATATTAATCTTATAATGGTAAATATTTATGTTATCATGGTTACTGATAAAATGAGTTTAGAGTAGTTTAATATACATGTATAGTTAAAAATGTTTCATAAACATAAATAAATTTTATCATATGAATATATTTTCACCATATGACATATTAAATTTTATTTTTGTATTCTATGGTTCCCCATTACAAGATTATGATATATATAATATAATGTAAAGACTCATAAATTCCATTTACATTTTTTATATTAATTAGGATTATTAAGAGTATGTGGAAGTTGACGGCGTGCGATTTCGAGACCCGGAGTGCCCAAGATGAAATATTGAACTTTTTTTAAGAAACGTTCAGTAAACACATGGGTGGTGTTTTCTATCTTTTGATCTGGTGATTGGATTAAAAATCCATGGTCACCATTGAATTCTCAACCTTGAGATTTTCTTATGGGAGGCATCAGTTCGACCGTAGTATGTCGGGAAAAAAAATATAGTTTTTGGACATTACAAAATAATTATCAACAAATATTTTTTTGCTTTTGAGCAGTGGTGGTGGGACTGATGGCATGTCAAGCTATTAAATGGAATGATTCATCGTTTCTTAACCATTATGTTGAAACATTAAATGTTTTTCATAAATAAACATCATTAATGTTTTGAAACACTGTTGGTTTCCTGTATATTTAAGAGAGGCTTGATGTTTGGGTTTTGAGAAGAAAGAGAGTAACCTCTGACAAAGTGAAGCAACGAATTACACCGATGAGGAATGGAATATTGGACATCGTTGAAGGGATCAATCTGGGATCAACAAACAATAACGACTTCAATGACCAAGAACTCTTCACCCTCCACAACCACAAACTCATCAGTAGTTCACGAGTTGGGTGTCTGTTATTAAAATATATATTTGATGGATAAAATTTCCACTACTTATTATGATGTTGATGTGGGGGTGCGGGACAAACAAACAACACCTAGACCCTTCTCTACATCTTTCGTGTATAGTTCTTTGTGGGATGATCTTACAACAAATAAGAACCTTGAATTCAGGAGCCACATTGTAACACCCGAGAATTTTATGAGTAATATTTTGTTTTTTATATATCATCAAAAGAATATTTCACTACATACTAGCTTGACTTACTTTACACGCAATCGCGACCTTCCTCGATAGCTTGCGTCGTACGCAATACCGAGTTTCACTAAACAACGATATGATATTAAATTATTATTAAAACTAACCGTTATGAATAGTAATAACCACTTTTTGAAATTTTATAAATTTTATTTTTTTTAAATGTACTTCATTTTTGGATTCGGAATACCGAAATTAGCCTAGGGTGAAATTTTGGTATTTTTCTGAAAACATTCAATTTTTGATGAATAGTGAAACCCCTAAGTGGTAGGTTAAAAACTGAATTTTGCATAAAACATAATTTTACCGCTTCTGTGAATGGAATTTAGAAAATCCTACATACACAGTTGATATCAGTAAGTAAAATGTGGTTCAATGAGATAAAAATAATTTTTTGGTGAATACTAACTTTTTACTTTTTTTACCGCAGTTAATAGTAAATAGGGTAACTAAGGGTAAATATGATATTACTATTAACCTAACACATGTCCTAATTCTATTGGATAAGTGTAATTCGACCAAAAACAACCTTAGGAATATAATATGACCATTTAGGCCCACTTGGGTTAGATTAGGACATTTATTATTAATTTATTTAAAGAAGGGTTAAAATAGTTAAAATCAGAGATTAATAAGTAAATAATTTTTAATATGGGGTTATACATAAGATAAATTCGACTATAAATATTCATTATAAAGCTAAAACGATTTCCTACTTAATGGTATTTTATTTAGAATTTTTAGACACTAAATAATTTAATTTATTTATGACACAATTATGATGCAGTAATTATCTTATTTATGAAATATTGACATAATTGATGTTATAAACACCAAAATAAATGTAATTTGAGACTTTTTATGAATTAAACAAATTTTATAGGTTACTATGATATATTATTGTTGATTTAATTAACTTGGTTCGAACATACAATTCTGTTATGACTTTCACAAAAATCATATATCAAACACTGTCAAAATTGACACAAAATAGTTTTTAAATAAAATATTATATTATTAATTTTTATTTTATTCTTAAAAATCTAAGGTTCGGCCAAATGACTTAGCTAAAGATATATATATTAATTATAAACAATTTGGGGTTCTTTTGGCATGTTATAGTAAGTGTATTAACCATATAGTGAAAGAAAAAAAAAGACATGGTAAAAGTTAAATTATTTAACTTAGAGTTAAATCTAATTGATAAGGTTAAAATAATACCCTAAACTTGTCTAAATCCTATTGTTTGATAGGATTTCGACCCTTCCCCACTTTAGCTTCTAAATAAGACCCTTTGGAACCATTATAAACCGATTTTGACTTTAATATAAAATAAAATTTTGAGATATTCCTAAGGTGCCCCTCTCCTCCCTTATAAAAGGGCACCTCCTCCCCCTCCTCCTCACACCAATTTGAGCACTCAAGCTCGGCCAACCACTGCCATGTTCTCCTCTCCACTTCCCTAGAATAATCCTAGAGGTACTGGTATTCTTCAAAGACCAATCTTAGTTACCAAAGTGGAGGATTCAAAGAGGCGTTCCAAAGAAGAGGTAATATCTGTTACCAATCTTTTCAATTTCTTTCTTCTTCAACTTCTTCGCCTTTAGTTGTTTCATGATAAAGTAATAACATCAGTATTACTTACATACTGATATGTTATTATAAATATTAAACAAACCTAATTCACCTTCTATCCATCCTACGGAAAAAATGAAATCACCGCGCGTGCGTACGTACGGAATACCGTCTCCACGCCGTGGTGTAATCTATTTTCCACCATCACTTTACAAGGATGGGTATAATGGTGTAATGAGTAACTATTTATGATTATTATAAAGTAATATTGATACTGAAATAATATATATATATACTCCAATTCAATTCCACGATCATAGGAACGATATCATCACTCGTGCATACGTACAGAATACCGTCTCCGCGATGTGAAGCGACTCGTTCTACATGATAATCATTACATAATAATTATATAAATGAATTGAATGAATAAATATGATATATGTTACACTAATACCATTCTTGATATACGGTATCTATAACCTTAAATGAAGAATAAGAATTTATTTGGCAAAACACGCATAAGAACAAAAGGCAATAAAGACCCGAGTAACAAGTAACAATGAAATATTACTAACAAGAAGATAAGAATATGACCATATATGATATCATATCAATATGTATGATTCTGGAATAAGTCAATACCATTATTTAAACCATTATACAGGATCTTCGGACACGTACAAAGCAAATCGGACCTAAGGTAAGGGAAAATACCACAATCTCATTTTTATCCGAGATTGTTTATTCGTGAGTATTTACTGGGGTGCATTTTATCATCCACATCCATGTTCCCTCAATATGTAATATTGTTTCAATCCACTTACAATAGTTTAAATCCAATTTTACCCTTCGGTGAGTTTTTAGTAAAGAATATGAAAGGAATATTTTGTCGTTTTTTTTCGTAAGATGTACTTTTTGACTTTTCCGCAAAGGTACGAAAAATGTTTTTTTTTACTTATACGATATGTATGGATTTTTAAAACATTATTTCCAAGAAGATTGCTTTACAAGTTTTCAAGTTTATTTTTAACCAACTTCTTTTATTTTAAAGTCGTATGACATGTTATGAAAGGAAAAATGTTTTTTGAAGAAGAAAGGATTTTTTCCTAAATAATGGAGTTCAAGTGTTTTATCAAAATTATTTTCCATCTAAGATAATAAAGGGTTCTGTTTTTATCCCTATTATTACATGGATTTGATTATGTTGTGATGGAAATATTTTTATGAATTTCTTTATCTTATATGAATTGTTTTATGATGTCATGTTGTTTAAGATTCCCATTTTTATTACATGGGTTATGCAATGACGTATGGTTTATGATTTTGTGGCACGCATAAGAATGGTATCATTATGATATGGGTGGGACCTATATCTCCCTCCAATGAATTGGGTAAAGATTTTATATCTCATGAGATAGACATGTCTGGAATAGAAGGTTATTTCTGTTCAGTGATACAGGATTGAATCGAGGAGTGAATTCGTTTCAGAAAGGGACTTTGTCCACTAAGATAGTCTTGGCAAGGACTCATGACTAACAAGAAATGATTTTCCATGATTATGTGTGTGTGCCACAAAGTTTAAAGTTTTATGTCATGATTATGGGGATCTCATTTTCACTTCTATGATTTGTTCCATGTTAAGATATTATGATCTCTTTTGCAGGTTATGATTTTCAAAAAGATATGATATGATTTTTATTTCCTTTATTTGCCCTTGCTGAGCATTTGAGCTCACCCTTTTATGTTTTCTTTTCCCCAGGTCATGATGATGGATATTAAGTAGAATATGCTAAAAGGGGCCCTAGATATGATGAAATAAATGGGAGACACTGTAGAAGATTTATGAACCAGTTGTTTATGTTTCCAAGTTTCTAAAGACACTATACCTATATGGTCCTTTGTGGTTTTGTCATATGTTGTAATAAGTGTGCTTCAATTTTGAAGTATTAACAATGTATGTAATGTATGGGTCGTTATAGTTGGTATCAGAGGAAAGGTATAGTCAACCTTTGGAAACTAGGATGTGAAAGCCTTAGTAAGAACCCTAAGGATAAGTCTAAGCATAGAACACAATCTTAGTGTTTTAGAAATGGCCATGAATACCATAGGATAAGACCTTAAGTGTGAAATTTTATCCTTGATTATGTGGTTTTCCCATTATAATTAGTGTTTCTCACACTATTCTTCATGGTTTTAGTAAATGGCCGGAACCCGAAGGAACCGTGTTAATGCGGAATGTGATGGGAAATGCAATGATTGTCCCCCTGAGCAACCAAACGATATGGGGGATGGAATGCAAAATCTTGTAGCCATGCTCACACAACTTTCTCAAGCTATGAATCATGCAGGACTTCCAAATGAGCAAAGGAAGGAGCAACATTCTATTGAATCCTTCATGAGGCAGCGTCCACCTTCTTTCAGTGGGTCTACTGATCCATTAGTTTCTGAACAATGGATTAGTACTACTGAAAAGATATTTTCAGTTCTTCAATGTTCTGAACATGATAAAGTCATCCTAGCAGTGTATCGTTTGGAAGGAGATGCTGATCAATGGTGGAATCTTATTAAGAATATGAGGTCAAGGGATGAAATTGAGTCTATGGAATGGGACGAGTTCAAGAACTTATTTTTCAATAAGTACTTCCCTCGTATTCTCCGAACAAAGATGGAGAAAGAGTTTCTTGAACTGAAGCAAAGGGATGATGAATCTGTTGGTACCTTTGAAGCAAATTTTACAAGACTTGAAAGGTACGCTTCTGGTATTATTATCCAACCTGAGAGTAAGATCGATCGATTCTTTAGTGTCTTAAAACCAAGTCTTCGAAGGGCGTTAGCCATAAGGGACTTCAATAGCTACGAGTAAATCGTTCGATGTGCTCTCAAAGTCGAGATGGAGATTGGAGTAACCCATCAGTCACATGGGTTTGATAAGAAGAGGAAGATGGAATTCAAAGGAAAATCTAAAGAGCACACTGAAAAGAAGATGAACTTTCCCTTATGCTCAAAGTGTGGAAAGAAACATGTAGGGAGTTGTCTTAAAGGGACAAGTAAATGTTTTAAATGTGGAAAGGAAGGTCATCGGGCATTTGAATGCCGCGATAATGGGAAGAAGATGTCTAATGATGCAAACAAAGGAAGGGATACACAGAATGAACCTACTAAACTTCAATGTTTCAAGTGCAAGGAGATGGGGCATTATGCCAATCAATGGCCAAATCCAAGGGTTGATGATGATGGTCGATGTCAACAAAATCTTAAGGCTAAATACAAAGGAAAGTCACATGCAATTTCTATCAGTGATGTGGAGTACGATAACGAAGTGGTGAAAGGTACACTTACCATCCACTCTAAAGTAGAAAATGTTTTATTTGATTCTGGATCCACCCACACTTTTATTTCTGAAAACTTTTCTAAGGGTATCACCGTACTACCTCAACAATTAGATGTTGAGTTAGCTGTGACAACACCTAATGGCACAACAGTCGAATCAAAAGTTTGTAATTCTTCTCTGATCGATGTTTGTGGGAAAGTGCTTCCGGAAAATCTTGTGATCCTTCCTTTAGTGGAATTTGATGTGATTCTTGGCATGGATTGGGTTTCTCTACATGGAGCTCATATCAATTTCCAAAGAAGGGAAGTCACATTTCATATTCCAGATCAATCTACGATCGTCTATCAATGCAAGGATGAACATAACCGTCCAGTGGAAATTTCTTCCATCTTATGGGTATTGATTCCACTAAATGAAGGTTATTTATCTCAAATGGTTGGTGTGAAACTCACGATTAAGAATATGCCCATTGTACAGGAGTTTGATGATGTATTTCTGGAGGAATTACCGGGTCTTCCACCAAATCGTGAAGTTGAGTTTTCAATAGAACTCGTACTGGGCGCTTTTCCAATTTCAAAGACACCTTATAGAATGGCCCCAATTGAGTTGAAGGAATTGAAAAAGCAACTCCAAGAGAATATTGATAAGGGATTCATACGCCCTAGTGCGTCACCTTGGGGAGCACATGTTCTATTTGTTAAGAAGAAAGATGGATCAATGAGACTCTGCATTGATTATCGAGAACATAACAAGATCACTATCAAGAACAAATATCCTCTCCCACGCATTGATGACTTATTTGACCAACTACGCGGAGCTCAATACTTTTCCAAGATTGATCTTCGTTCAGGGTATCATCAATTAAGTGTCAAAAGAAAGGATATATCAAAGACGGATTTCCGTACAAGGTATGGACACTATGAATTTATATTGATGCCATTTGGTCTTATTAATTCCTCTGCTATCTTCATGGATCTAATGAATAGAGTCTTTAGAGACTATCTTGATCAATTTGTGGTAGTTTTTATAGAAGATATTCTTGTCTATTCAAAGAGAAAGGAAGAGCATGAAGATCACTTGAGAATTATATTGAAGACCCTGAGAAAGGAGAAGCTTTATGACAAATTTACCAAGTGTGAATTTTGGCTTCAAAAAGTTGCATTTTTGGGTCACATAATCTCAAAAGAGGGGATATCTGTGGATCCAGCAAAAACAGAGGTTATCGAAAGATGGTCAAGACCAACAACAGTAACTGAGATCCAAAGTTTTCTTGGTTTGGCTGGATATTATCAACGTTTTGTAAAGGATTTTTCACGATTATCTAATCCACTCACCAAGTTGACTCGGAAAGGAGTTAAGTTTGTTTGGACAGAGGAATGTGAAGAGAATTTCAAGGAGTTGAAAAGAAGGTTATCCAGTGCACCTGTGCTCACACTGCCTTGTAGTGGAGAAAGGTTTGTGATCTACAATGATGCATCCAAGAAGGGATTGGGGTGTGTTCTTATGAAAAATGATACGGTGATAGCTTATGCCTCACGAAAGTTGAAAATCCATGAGCAAAATTACCCAACTCATGATTTGGAGTTGGCTGCGGTAATCTTTGCATTAAAGATTTGGAGGCATTACCTTTATGGTGAAAGGTGTGATATTTATACTGATCATAAAAGTTTAAAGTATATTTTCAAACAAAAGGAGTTGAATATGCGTCAAATAAGATGGTTGGAGATGATTAAGGATTATGACTGCTCAATCCATTACCACCCTGGGAAAGAAAACAAGGTGTCATATTCATTAAGTCGACAAGACCATGATAGTTTATCCATGATGAGGATCACAAAGGATCCAATATTTATGGATTTACAATGGATGGATCTTGAAATTATAATGGAAGGGGAAAAATCTTATCTTTCTCAAATGAATGTTCAACCATCTATACATGCGAAGATTAAGGAGGCACAGAAAGAAGATGTCGAGTTACAAAAGAAGGTGAGAAATGTTCCTGAATTCAACCTTGATTGTGATGGGATAATAAAGTTTAGGAATCGGGTTTGTGTTCCTCCCAACCTCGAATTAAAGAAGGAGATGCTAGATGAGGCTCATAGTTATTCATTCTCTATTCATCCTGGAAGCACGAAGATGTATAGGGACCGGAAAGAGTACTTCTGGTGGGATGGCATGAAAAGAGATGTTGCTGAATATGTCTCTCGATGCTTGGTTTGTCATCAAGTTAAAGCTGAGAGACAGAAGTCTAAGGGGATGTTACAACCATTACCCATACCCGAATGGAAATGGGAAAACATAACTATGGACTTTGTCACTGTACTTCCTAAAACATCCAAAGGAAATAATGCTATTTGGGTCATAGTTGATCGTCTTACAAAGTCTGCACACTTCATTGCTATTAGAGAGAATTTATCTCTAGATCAGCTTGCCAGGATATATGTAAAGGAAGTGGTAAGATTGCATGGAGTACCACTTTCTATTATATCTGATCGGGATCCGAGATTTACCTCGAAGTTCTGGTGAAGTCTTCAGCATACTCTGGATACAGAGTTGAGTTTCAGCACTGCTTATCATCCCCAGACAGACGGTCAGTCTGAGAAAACAATTCAAACCCTAGAAGATATGTTGAGAGCTTGCTCTATGGATTTCAAAGGAGGTTGGGATCAGCACCTACCTTTGGTGGAATTTTCTTATAATAATTGCTTTCACTCCAGTATTCAGATGGCTCCTTATGAAGCTCTCTATGGAAAGAAATGCAGGACTCCAACTTGATGGGATGAAGTTGGGGAAAGAAAGCTGTTAGGACCTGATCTCGTTGATGAAATGGCAGAAATGGTTAGATCTATTCAACAACACATAAGAGAAGATCAGAGTCGACAGAAAAGTTATGGCGACAACCGAAGAAAAGACCTAGAGTTTGAAGTGGGTGATAAAGTGTTCTTACGAATATCTCCCTGGAAGAGGGTTATGAGATTTGGAAAGAAGGGGAAGTTGAGCCCTAGATATATCAGTCTTTTCGAAATACTGGATCGTGTTGGGAAGGTAGCTTACCTATTGGTGCTTCCACCGAATATCTCACAAGTTCACGATGTGTTCCATGTATCTCTCCTGAGAAAGTACATACCTGATCCTTCACATGTACTCAGCTCAGAAGTTGTACCGCTGGAGCAAGAACTTTCTTATGAAGAACAGCTGATAGAGATTTTGGATCGTAGCGAAAAAGTCCTACGAAACAAGACCACTCGCTTGGTGAAAGTTTTATGGAGGAACCACCAACTTGAAAAAGCTACATGGGAGCTTGAGGATATGATGAGGGAGAAGTATCCTCATCTGTTTGTTACAAAGTGACGAATTTCGAGGGCGAAATTCTTTTTAAGGGGGGTAGAATGTAACACCCGAGATTTTTATGAGTAATATTTTGTTTTTTATATATCATCAAAGGAATCTTTCACTACATACTAGCTTGTCTTACTTTACACGCAATCACGACCTTCCTTGATAGCTTGCGTCGTACGCAATACCGAGTTTCACTAAACACCGATATGCTATTAAAATATTATTAAAACTAGCTATTATGAATAGTAATAACCACTTTTTGAAATTTTATAAATTTTATTTTTTAAAATGGACTTCATTTTAGGATTCGGAATACCGAAATTAGCCTAGGGTGAAATTTTGGTATTTTTCTGAAAACTTTCAATTTTTGATGAATAGTGAAACCACTAAGTGGTAGGTTAAAAACTGAATTTTGCATAAAACATAATTTTACCGCTTCTGTGAATGGAATTTTGAAAATCCGACAGACACGGTTGATATCAGTAAGTTAAATGTTGTTCAATTAGATAAAAATAATTTTTTGGTGAATAGTAACTTTTTACTTTTTTTACCGCGATTAATAGTAATTAGGGTAACTAAGGGTAAATATGATATTACTATTACCCTAACACAAGTCCTAATTCTATTGGATAAGTGTAATTCGACCAAAAACAACCTTATGAATAAAATATGACCATTTAGGCCCACTTGGGATAGATTAGGACATTTATTATTAATTTATTTAAAGAAGGGTTAAAATACTTAAAATCAAAGTTTAATAAGTAAATCATTTTTAATATGGGGTTATACATAAGATAAATTCGACTATAAATATTCATTAGAAATATAAAAAGATTTCCTACATAATGGTATTTTATTTATAATTTTTAGACATTAAATAATTTAATTTATTTATGACATAAATTTGATGCAGTAATTATCTTATTTATGAAATATTGACATAATTGATGTTATAAACACCAAAATAAATGTAATTTGAGACTTTTTATGAATTACACAAATTTTCTAGGTTACTATGTTATATTAGTGTTGATTTAACCAACTTCTTTCGAACACATAATTCTGTTATGACTTTCACAAAAATCATATATCAAATAGTGTCAAAATTGACACAAAATAGTTTTTAAATCAAATATTATATTATTAATTGTTCTTTTATTCTTAAAAATCTAAGGATCGGCCAAATGACTTAGATAAGGATATATATATTAATAATAAACAATTTGGGGTTCGTTTGTCATGTTATAGTATGTGTATTAACCATATAGTGAAAGAAAACAAAAAGACATGGTAAAATTTAAATTATTTAACTTAGAGTTAAATCTACTTGATAAGGTTAAAATAATACCCTAAACTTGTCTAAATCCTATTGGTTGATAGGATTTCTACCCTTCCCCACTTTAGCTTCAAAATAAGACCCTTTGGAACCATTATAAACCGATTTTGACTCTAATATAAAATAATATTTTGAGATATTCCTAAGGTGCCCCTCTCCTCCCTTATAAAAGGGAACCTCCTCTCCCTCCTCCTCACACCAATTTGAGCACTCAATCTCGGCCAACCCCTGCTATTTTATCCTCTCCACTTCCCTAGAATATTTCTAGAGGTCCTGGTCTTCTTCAAAGACCAATCTTAGTTCCCGAAGTGGAGGATTCAAAGAGGCGTTCCAAAGAAGAGGTAATATCTGTTACCGATCTTTTCAATTTCTTTCTTCTTAAACATATTCTCCTTTAGTTGTTTCATGATAAAGTAATAACATCAGTATTACTTACATACTGATATGTTATTATAAATATTAAACAACCCTAATTCACCTTCTATCCATCCTACGGAAAAATGAAATCACCGCGCATGCGTACGTACGGAATACCGTCTCCACGCCGTGGTGTAAACTATTTTCCACCATCACTTTACAAGGATGGGTATAATGGTGTAATGAGTAACTATTTATGATTATTATAAATTAATATTGATACTGAAATAATATATATATATACACCAATACAATTCCACCATCATAGGAACGATATCATCACTCGTGCGTACGTACGGAATACCGTCTCCACGATGTGAAGCGACTCGTTCTACATGATCATCATTACATAATAATTATATAAATGAATTGGATGAATAAATATGATATATGTTACAATAATACCATTCTGGATATAAGGTATCTATAACCTTAAAAGAAAAATAAGAATTTATTTTGCAAAACACGCATAAGAACAAAAGGCAATAAAGACCCGAGTAACAAGTAACAATGAAATATTACTAACAAGAAGCTAAGAATATGACCATATATTATATCATATCAATATGTATGATTCTGGAATAAGTCAATAACATTATTTAAACCATTATACAGGAGCTTCGGACACGTACAAAGCAAATCAGACCAAAGGTAAGGGAAAATACCACAATCTCATTTTTATCCGAGATTTTTATTCGTGTGTATTTACTGGGGTGTATTTTATCATCCACATACATGTTACCTCAATATGTAATATTGATTCCATCCACTTACAATATTTTAAATCCAATTTTACCCTTCGGTGAGTTTTTAGTAAAGAATATGAAAGGCATCTTTTGTCGTTTTTTTTTCGTACGAGGTACTTTTTTATTTTTCCGACAAAGGTACGAAGAATGTTTTTTTAACTTATACGGTATGTATGGATTTTTAAAACATTATTTCCAAGAAGATTTCTTTACAAGTTTTCAAGTTTATTTTTAACCAAATTCTTTTATTTTAAAGTAGTATGACATGTTATGAAAGGAAAATTGTTTTTGAAGAAGAAAGGATATTTTCCTCAAGAATGGAGTTCAAGTGTTTTATCAAAATTATTTTCCATCTAAGATAATAAAGGGTTATGTTTTTATCCCTATTATTACATGGATTTGATTATGTTGTGATGGAAATATTTTTACGAATTTCTTTATCTTATATGAATTGTTTTATGATGTCATGTTGTTTAAGATTCTCATTTTTATTACATGGGTTATGCAATGATGTATGGTTTATGATTTTGTGGCATAGATAAGAATGGTATCATTATGAGATGGGTGGGACCTATATCTCCCTCCAATACATTGGGTAAAGATTTTATATCTCATGAGATAGACATGGCTGGAACGGAAGGTTATTTCGGTTCAGTGATACAAGATTGAAACGAGGAGTGAACTCGGTTCAGAAAGGGACTTTGTCCACTACGATAGTCTTGGCAATGAGTCATGACTAACAAGAAATGATTTTCCATGATTATGTGTGCATTCCACAAAGATTCAAGTTTTATGTTATGATTATGGGAATCTCATTTTCACTTCTATGATTTGTTCCATGTTAAGATATTATGATATCTTTTGCAGGTTATGATTTTCAAAAAGATATGATATGATTTTTATTTCCTTTATTTGCCCTTGCTGAGCATTTGAGCTCACCCTTTTATGTTTTCTTTTCCCCAGGTCAGGAAGATGGATATTATGTAGAATATGCTAAAAGGGACCCTAGATATGATGAAATAAATGGGAGACACTGTAGAAGATTTATGAACCAGTTGTTTATGTTTCCCAGTTTCTAAAGACACTATACATATACGGTCCTTTGTGGTTTTGTCATATGTTGTAATAAGTGTGATTCAATTTTGAAGTATTAACAATGTATGTAAAGTATGGGTCGTTATACACATAGTGACGTAGTCATCCCAGGAGGTGCATAGGCATGCACGTACTGGAAAACAGACCCCTGGAGCTCAGAAGTCCAGTCAGTGCAGAACTAGTGTCTAGAAATCACCGGCTGAAGAATGAAGGGACGCTACTCACCGTAGAGGCAGATCGTTAGGGTGGCTGGAAATGACCCACCACAAGGATGGAGATGTGCCGTGCCACCATGTGCCACGTTGACCAAGCTACGACTTCATTTTCATGGTGGAAGGGGACATGCTCCCTGTCGGTCCTGCGGACAGATGAGTTGCGTCAACTGGCGCTTCCAATAAAGGTGCTGAATGGCTCTTTGAGCTATTCAATAAAGAGGGAGAGTTTCTACCCTCGCTACGCGATCCA
Source organism: Viscum album (assembly GCA_963277665.1). NCBI lineage: Eukaryota > Viridiplantae > Streptophyta > Magnoliopsida > Santalales > Viscaceae > Viscum > Viscum album. Next base: position 164,394,146 of record OY728151.1, read on the forward strand.
CCAGCAGGGTGTCACTCCACCTATAATGTCAAATTTCCCACCACAACCCCTCTAATCCAAAGTTGTCTAGGCCAGTCCCTCGCCCTGCCCAACTGGGCTGAGTCGGTATGACTGGGTTGGACCGGACACAGGCCCCATCCGGGCATAGTTTTTCTTAAAGAGTTTTATCATGCGAACCGAATGTCTATTTGATGAAATGTATGTGGATATGTGATCCTTGGAGAGAGATATTATTTTGGAAACTATATGGTTTTTAGAGAATGTTTGACTGTTGATGGGTTGGATCGTACCTGAATCCAACCTGGCGCGTGGCACTAAAATAAATATAACTCACATAACGAGTGTCTGATTGATGCATCTTCTATTATGTTGGAACTCCAAAAAGAATGACTATACTTTGGGATACTAATTTTTGTATCATTTTTGTAGATGAGGTACGAAATATATCCAGAGGATCATATTCTACGGAACTCAAGTGCACTGTGTGCGGGGAAGCCGGTGGTTTGCTGTCATCTATGTTGCGACCCTATGTGGAATAACATCTAGCCATCATGTGTGGATTAGCATCATCATGACCATGTGTATATCATCATTCATAATGATCATTTGTGGATCAAAATCATAGTGACCTTAAGTGGATAAACATCTTCGTGACCCTGTGTGGATTAGTATCTTAGGGACCCAATGTGAATCAGTATATAGAGACCATGTTTGGGTCAACATAATAGTGACCTTGTTTGGATCAATATTCTAATGACCCTATGAGGATCAATAGTGCGCGACCCGATAAATAAATAACATAGATATTCCCTTCTTTGATCAGCATTATATGAACCTGTATAGATCGATAATGGAAGATCCTTCTCATGGTTTAGTTTTGGAATCATCTTAATGGAATAAAATAATATAGATTTAGGCTAATAATCATTATTTCGGAATTGAGAGTTGTTTACCTTGTTTGAGAAAAGTAATTTTATTGTTTTTTTGATCGAGATCATGTATTATGTTTTTTTTGTGGAATTATGAGAGACCTTTGGGGGTCTTGGGGACCCTATTAGGTATTCTTATACTCAACCCTGCACTGGTTTCACCCACACATTATTGTATATTAAGCTGATGATGTCCAGTCTTGACTGAGACTCGGGGAGCTAGGACATAACAGTGGATGATAGTGATGGCTGATGTAGAGAACTATGGATATGATCTATACCCTCCCTTCAAGTATGATCATTGGTGGATGATCCTAGGAGTTGTTTTCTATTTTCTGTAGTAGTTTTATCTTTCAATTGGGCTTGTATTTTGACCCCTTTAATTTCAGTACACATTTTTACTACTGTAGTTTTTCTTACTGGTTGCATTTTTTTGTGTTCTTGGAATTTATGTATGTACAAGATTAAATAAAATGCATTCCCATATTAGGGATATTCTTTACAGGTGATAGTATCCAAATCCTAGACTATTGAATGCGGGTTTTGGGTAGTCACATCACGTGCCTCGGGGGAGGGGTTGTGACAAAGTGGTATTAGAGGAGTCAATTCTACTGAAGATCTAAGACTATGGTCATTCCAATGGAGCAATAGTGTTACGTGTTTTGAGAGTGGTTTTTAGTTCAATGATCCTTGTGTTGGTGTGGACGCCAACATATCCATATATAAGGACCCTAAATTTTGATTTCCCACTCAGTGTACGAAAACAGTAATTGTGTGCGTTTTGGAAAAAGTTTTTACTTGATCGTGTTTGATTCTTCACACTAGGTATAATTTAGTAACCATGGTGAAATTTTTTATTTTCATAATTCCACCACATAGACATCCATCTAGGATTCCTGAGAGAGTTCATGATGTTGTTCTACTGATATTCAAGGCTTCAGTGAAAGTCCATATAACCGTGTCTTCACCTGCAAGTGGTGCAACAACAGCAGCATCAGCTGTTGGAAAAAAGTTTCTACTAGACCACTGGCCAAGGGTGCATGCCAACTAAGCATATTTCATGAGTTCAATAGACATTGGAATCTGAGGAATCGAGGTGAGAAAGATCCCCAAGAATATGAGAACTGGTTGGATGCTTTGGCCAGGGTTTTCATCCTTGTTGGGACACCAGTAGAAGAAGATGGTGATCCTAGATTCTAGTCATTTCAAGGGAATAATAAAATGATAGTGGAGCCTGGTGACTTAGTAGCACGAGGTGGTGAAACATTCCTGGTTGGAGTTTGAGACTCTTTTAAGGGAAGAAATTCATTATAGTATAACTATAGTCATTGCGTATTCAAAAGAACCTACACTTACAGTAGGGCTACCTAACAATAGCCCAGAAATCGGCGAGATTCACTGGCCTCTCATGCTACTCCACCATCATGGTAAGAGTCCCATTCATTAGGGCCTAGACCATTTAGCAGGGTATCTGGTGGGAGATCAGAGAATCAATGATGTCACTGAATATCCAAACAGAAGTTGGAGTTTTCAAGCAAGCATTATTGGTGGAGTGTTTCTTAGCTGGGTAGGCACTGATGGGGAGAGCCCCCATTAGGATACAGGTAGTTGAGTCATCTGCAGCATGTAGTAGTTTGATGAACCAGATTCCCAAGTGGTCCAAACCTTCTGGAGGATATCCCCATGATGTAGGTTTGGTGCTTTGGAGCTCGTGAGGCAGAGGTGGTTATCTAGGAAGAAGATTGTGCATCATGTGCGGCGGGTAGAGCCACATGGCATGAGATTTCCAAAACCACCTTACTGAATATTAGTATTCAGTCGAGAGACCCCTGAGGTAGATGAAGAGATTTGAGTGAGGAGGTCTTCCAGGCTGTAGGCATGGTAGAGGAGCAGGTCATGTAGCAGGAAGTGGACAACGTTTTGAGGATCTACCACCTCAACCCCATCTGGTTCACCCTAACCACAAGAGTAGCTGGGCATGAGAGACCTCAGCTTCAGGCGGTGGAGTCCTACAAGCACGATACTCCAGAGATTATTATATGTATGATCTATTTCTATTCTACCATTTATGTAGTTAATATATACATAGGTGTCATCCACTCTATCATTTCCACATCTCTCATTTGTATATCAGAGATTTTGGTAGCTCCATTGGCTCGATCCTAAGGATTTGAGACTCCTATGTCAGAGGAATCTATGATTACAGTATCGTTCCGGTTTTGTGAGATTAATCTTGCAGGCATGATATTTTTATGGGATCTCTTAGTATCACCTTCGAGGCCTTACTATGTTATCTTGGGTATGGATTGGAAATACATATTCCATGCTCAGATTGACTTTTTTATCAATAATGTGTGGTATGTCCGCTATGATGGGACCAGGTTGCCCTTCTTCAGTGAGAATGGAACATTTGTCGCACCTGATGGACTTACTCGGAGAAGGGTGAAACAGGTCAGTAATTAGTTCACTAGCCTTACCCTTTGATTAGTTGATGTGAGGAGTCTGAATTATCGTTTAGTGGTGGACAAGTATGCTGATTTCTTTTACTGATGATGTATTGAGATGAACTCATCATAGAGAGGTAGACTTCTACATCAACCTTTACCCAAAGAAGACATCGATATCTACTACATCATATTTTATGACACTCGAGGAGCTTCATGAGTTGCGGGTATAATAAGATGACATGCAGAAGAAGGGGTTCATAAAGCCTAGTGTTTCTCCATGGGCACTCTTAATTTTGTTTTTCAAGAAGGTTTATGGGAGTATGGGGCTTTGTGTGGACTATTAGAGCTTGAAACAGGTGACCGTGAAGAATAAGTACCCACTCCTGAGGATTGATGACATCTTCAACCTGCTGAAATGAGATTGGTGGTTTTTGAAGATAGATCTCAAATCAGGTTATCACCAACATAGGGTATAGAATTAGGGCGTACTAAATATGGCCTAAAAGTGTTAGTACGGCCAGTATGAGTTCTTTTTAATTCCATTATGCATGACCACTGCTCTAATAGTGTTCATGGGGATAAAAAATAGGAACTTCCATCCTTAACTAAATCACTTGTAGTGGTATTCATTGATGTCATCATGATATAATTGGCATCAAAGGAGTAACACACCAAAAACCTATAAATAGTTCAGGATTCACTCCTGGAGCATAGGCTTTATGGAAATATTTTGAACTTCTAGTACTAGATACGAGATGTCCACATACTAGGGAATGTTATCTCATAGGTTAGAGTTGCAGCTGATCTGGTGAAGATAGAGGTAGTGATTTCTTGGGAGCCACCCAGGATTGTGATCGAGGTGCTTAGTTTCCTTGGATTGGCTGGGTACAACCAAATATTCAAACATGAATTTTATAGAGTTGAAAAACTTTGTAATCTTTTATGAGGAAGTGAAATCCCTACATGTTAATGGAATGGTTCGTGAAGTGTTTTGAGGAGATGAGGAAGTGACTGATGAGTGCCCCCATCTTGAGGATACTAGAAGAGATATTTGGGTATGTATTCTACTTCAACACATCAGAGACTGTAGTAGGTTGTGTCATGATTATAGAGAGAGAAATGATTTCCTAATGCTCATGGAAGTTGACCTAGAACGAGCCGAACTATGCTGCCATTAACCTGGAGTTAGTAACTATTGTCTTTGTGTTGATGATGTGGCATTACCACTTGATGGGTGAACAGTTTACTTATTACTCTGATCAGAAGAGTATGAGGTTTATCATCTAATTTAAGGATATGAGCTTGAGGTAGTGGAGATGGCTAGATTTACTCTCGATCTATGAAATTGAGATAGTCTATACTCTTAGGAAGTGGAACTTGGTGGCAGAGACACTCAACAAGTGGTATGGTCTATAGTTACTGAGGGATGCTACAGAGCAGCTAGTCAGGTTGCAGATCTTATTTGTGTATAGAGATGGAGTATCTTACCTCCAGTTGATAACTGTTACTCACCCACTCCATCAGCGAGTCCTGGGGGCACAGCTTGGCGATGTTGACTGCGAGGCCTGACGTGGTCAGATATCCCTAGGACATGCTCCTTATTTATTTTCTGATGGTGGGTAGCACATTATCTTATTTAAAGGATGCACTATGGTACCCATGATGCTACAAGAGGAGGGGTTGAGTGAGTACCATACATCCCCTTTGGAGGTACATCATAGTGTGTTGAAGCTATACTAGGACCTCTAGAATCAGTACTGGTGGCCTGGGATGAGGAAAGTAGTTGTAGAGTTTGTCTCGCGATGCCTCACTTGTCAGCAAGTGAAGGCTAAGAATCAGTTACCAGCAGAAATAGCTCAACAACTTGAGGTACTTGAGTGGTAGTTGGATGATATATACATGTACTTCATGATAATTCCACTACGTATGTATAGGGACCACAATTCCAAGAGGTTGATCATCAAACAACAAATTAAATTGGACCACTTCCTTCCCATCTGAGAGAAAGGATCAATAAAGTGTTTGGGATACCTCTACGTATAGGAGATTGTTCCACTTCGCAGATCACCATTGATGATTGTCTCAAATAGAAACACATGTTTTACATCACTATTTCTGAAGGGATTCCATGTGGTATTCAGGACACAGCTACGCTTGAGTACCGCCTTTCATCCACAGACAAATGGTCAGATGGAGCGGATCATTCATAAACGTAAGGAAATTACTTGTGCTTGTATCCTCAATTTTTTCCATTGTTGGGATGACCACCTTATCCAAGTAGAGTTTTCATAAAACAATAGTTATCACTCCACTATCAGCATGGCTTCGTTTGAGACCTTGTACAAGTGACCATGTGGATCACCTCTTTGCTGGACAGACCCAGGGGTGTCAGCACTAATTATTCCAGAGTTGGTAAAGGCTACCATAGAAAATGTGCTGATTTTCCAGGAGTGGATAAAGGCTGTACAGAGCTGACAGAAGTATTATGCTGAAAGGAGGAATAGATCCTTGGAGTTTGAGGAGGGAGACCATGTCTTCTTATGGGTATCACCTTGATAAAGATTACAGAGGTTTGGTTAGGTGTAAAACACTCTATTATGTTCATCGAACACTTTTAGATCATCATTAGAGTAGGTGAAGTGGCATACCACATAGACCACCCCCCATAGATTCTCCAGGTGCATTATGTAGTCCATTTGTCCTAGATGAGGAGATATAATCATGACCCATCACACATTATTGACTTGTGAGAGCTAGAAATAAATGATGGGGAAATGTTTTTGGGGTTCTTGGTGGACATAGAGAAACGACATGATTGGATCCAACATGGATAGTCGATCCATATAGTGCGAGTTTTTTGGCAGCACAAGACTCTCTAGGATAGCACATGGGAGAGGGAGGCTCAGGTATATGCTCAGTGCCTCCATTTAGTCCACTAGTTTTGTTTTAGCTATTGAGGACAAAAAGACCTAAGGTGGGGAGAATGTAATGACCCAAAAAATCCATGTAATAGTTTTAAAATTAATTGGGATTATTAAAAGTCTGAAAAAATTGACGGCGTGTGATTTTGAGACCCAATGTGCTCGAAATAAAATTTTGATATTTTTTAAGGTACATTCAATAAACACGCGGAAGGAATTTACTATCTTTTAAACTGTTTCATAGATTAAAAATTCAAGGGCACTGTTGAAATCAAAACATCATGATTCGCTTAAAATGGTATTCACATTGACCATAGTAGGTTGGGAGAAAAAGATAGTTTTTGGAATTTAAAAAAATAAAAATAATAAAATAACATCAAATAGATTTTTTGTAACAATTGATTGGTGGTGGAGGGACCGATTACAAGTCAATCCATTTAATGGCTTGAATATTGGTTTTGTAACTATGATGTTGAAACATTTAATGACATTCATAAATGAACCACATAAATGTTGTGCAACATGGTTGGTTTTCCATCTATTTATGTGAGGATCAGGGTGCTTTTGAGATTAATGTGAAGAACCTCTGATGACGTGATGCGAAGACTTCCATCGATAATGAATAGAAGCTTGGAAGTCATTGGAGGGATTGATTTAGGGTTGATGAATGCATTCAACGTCATAAAATGAGGACTCTTCACCCAACAAAACCACAACCACATCCAATGTTTCACGAGGTAGGGGTTAGTTATTAACTTTAAATTTTTATGGAAAAATTTAATACCATTATTTATGATGTTAACGTGGAGGGCACAGGTCAAATGAACAAGGACCAAACCCTCTTCCACGTTGTTCTTGTCGCGATTCTTGGGGGAAGATTTTACAACATGAAAGATACATGAATTTGGGATCCGCACAATGACGGTGGCATACCACAAGCACCATTAGCATGAGTAGAAGGGGAACAGACCACCAGCGCTCACCTGGTGGCCCGCAAAAGTCCCACTTGTGCGGTGGCCCCACCGCGTGGTGTAGTGGCGGATGGACGGGTGGCCGAAAATAGGCGACCAAGTGATGGTATGGGGGCACGGCATGGGGCAGAGGCTGCAGATTTGAAGCCATGAAAGAAGGGGACCCACTCTCTATGGGTCTAGAATATTGCAAGGGAGTACCACCTTGTGCCACCAATTAATGTGTTGAATTACTCTTTGAGATATTCGAGAAGAATGGGGAGAGGATCCCCTCCCCGCACGGGCCATCAGCTGGGTGTCACGCCACATAGCGGGTCGGACCGCTGGGTGGGCCATCCCTAGCTGAAACGGGCCATGCCAGACAAGTGCACGACCTAGTGGGATGAGCCCGCTGTGGCCCCGCCTAGGCTGGTTCAGACCAGGTTGGTCCGGCTAGGGCGGATCGGACCCAGACACATTTCAGCCCTAGTTTCGATTAAAGAGTAATACCTTGTGAACCAAACATCTGTTTGACTAACGGTCTATGCTGAGAGGATCCTTGGAGTGAGATGGTCCTTTTGAGATACTCCACTTGTGTCACGACCCATCCTCAGGGCCCATGCTGTGACTACCCCATGCCCGCCTTCCATAGGCCAGGGGAAGGTGACTAGCACAAAGGCGTAAATCCCAAAAAAAGGGAAGGCATTGCCTTTAAAAGTAAACAAGCACCACAGAGTAAGCAAGCGGAAAAGTAAACACTAAGTAAAATTTGTAACAAGCTGTGCTAAAAGTAAATGGGGCCGGAAATACAAGCCCAACTGTAAAGTACAAGTGAAGGGAAAAATAGCAACTGAAATGTGAAAGCCACTACACCGAGCTATCCCCTGGGAATCCCACCTGAAGGGTGGGTACAGATAGCTCCACTTCTCCTCGGGTCCCGTCGTCCACTCCGAGCACGTCCTCCCAGTGGTCCAACTTCAGGTACCGTCCTGATCCGCACAGCTCCACCCCGATCAGCGCTATCCGTCATCTGCAACCAACACAACATTGTGCGGGCATAGCCCGTGCAGGGGTGAGTACAAGCTACTCAGTAGGGACCCCGAGACCCCCGAAGGTCTCCCGAAATCTCCAAAGGATACACCACAAAAGAAAGATGCAATCATGAAGTAACATCTGAAACAGCTTAGGTATATGCCCATACATATACCTAAGTCATCAATTCCCGTTCGGCTCCAATGTCTGATCCCAAGCACAACCCTTTCCATACAGGAAAGAAAACGTATACCCACACAGGATATCATAACACAATCCACAAAGAAGAGTAAACAGTAAATCCACACAGGATAGTACAACACAATCCACAAAAGAGAGTAAACAGGATTCAGCTCACACATGTATACTTCTTCGGATAACGATAAAGACGATCACGGATGCATCTAAGTCGTCGGACCCACAAAGGATCGATAGGTAACTAACCCCCGCAATGACCCACACAGGATCAGGCCAACACAGGACCTGTAGGAGCTGGATCACACAGAACTGCTGAGCGCTGACCCACACAGGATCGGACCCACACAGGATCGGGCCCACACATGACCTGTAGCACTGATCCATGTAGGATCGCTGACTGCAGTAGTCGTCGCAGTCCACTGAGGATCTATGCATAGTCGTCGTCGCAGTCCACTGAGGATCTCTGCACAGTTGTCATCGGAGTCCACTGAGGATCTCTGCACAGTCGTCGCTGTCGAAGAAGCAGTCGTAGCCAGAAGTAGGGTTCCTGCACACAGAAAGCTCGTTCGGGAGGGTCTGCTCCACGAGCCGAGAGTCTGATACATCAACTAACACAAATTCCGAAGTTGATGTATCCAAAAGTTCCGTATCATCAACAGGAACTCAAAGTCGCAGACGGCACGTCAATCGGATGCCCGGTCTGAGAGTTATTGGCTTTTTCGTCCCAGGGGCCCGGATGGTTTTTAAGGAAAAACCAACCCGACCATACTCCACCTGCATCCAAACCGCGAGCGTATTGGACCAAAAGATCAGTCTCACTTGGAGGAAATGAACAAAACTGACGGCACGTCAATCGGAAGTCCGTAGCTCATGATATGAGCATTTCTGCTCCGAGGGCCCGGTTGGTTTCGTGTACGAACCGACTCGAATGAACTCAAAGTATTTCGAAACATTGAGTGCGATATACCAAAACGACCGTCTCGATCCAAGGATCGCGTTGCCGCTGAAGACACATCGTTCGGAGGTCCATAGCTCACGTTACGGGCATTTGACCGAAAATGGTCCGAAGACGGGGGGTCCGGGCCTGAGCCGACCCGACACGACCCCCCCTGGGTCGGCTGAACCGGGCCGACCCGAACTGGGTCGACCCGACCTGGTCTGACCCGGTCGTACCAGCCTGGCTCGGTTCGGCCGAGTGGCCGAGCGCCTGGGCACCGCGGGGCGCTGCCCCCGCGGTCTGGAGATGCCGCGACCCTGAATGGGCTGCGCTGGAGAACCGCGGACGCGACTTCTGCTGTGTCTCGTGTGGGAGAACCGGACCCACGCGGTCGTTGGTCCATTGGCCGCCGCCGCTGCGGCTGAAGTTGCGGTGGCCTCGTCCGGCGGCGCGCCGGGGCACCGCCGGCTCTGGCTGCCGGCGCCGCCGCGCCGGCGACTTGAGCCACCAGAATCTTCCGTGGGCCACTGGAGTTGTTCCGGTGGTCCGTTTTCCTTCCCGTCTGCGGCGGTGCTCTTCCCGGGTTCCGTTCTTCACTGTGGAATCAACAAACTGCCCTTGCGTCACGATTTTCCGTCGCCCGCCAAATCAGCACAACCACGAAGAATGACGGAGGGTTTTCGGGCCGTGTTCGTTTGGCCTGCACCCTCCGCGTTAGATAAAAACAACGGGAGAAAATAAATCAACACATGATACAACAATTTTAATAAATTAAAATTGTTCACTTGCATCTGGTTCTTTAATTTTAAAGAAACTTTCACGGGAATTAGGGCATTTCCAAAAAAAATCTCTACCTCGTAGTCGTCGTCGTACGCACGTTCTTCGCGGATATGCTCGTCGCGGAAGGAGGGGATCATCGCGTCGTCGCGGAAAGGTGTCGCGTCATCGCGGAATCCGGCGTTGCTTCGACGAACTCAATGGACCAGGAAACAACAGATTTAATTATAAATAATTAAATCCATGTTTTGTTAAAACCCACAAAGGAGATTTATTGAATCACAAACACTCACCACAATGGAAGATCGAAGGATATTTTCGTGGAGGAAGGAACGTCGCCGAAGAACGTCTCGGATGGAGCGTCGTCAAACTCCGAGGGTGACGGCATTCTTCGCGTTCTTGGAGTTCATCGCGTTCTTCGTGAAGGAGGATGAAGGCTCAAGAATTCCCTCAAGCCTCTCAATGTGAAATCCTCCAAATGCCGTGTTGGTCTTATTTTATTATTACGCCAACAAACGAAAAAAGTAAGTAACGACCCATCAATTCGTTGAATTAATTCAACGAAAGAAACCTCCCATTTAATTCATGAAATAAAACTCCCAATTAAATGGTGCGTTAAGGATTTAAGAAAATGCGTCAGTTGACTTTCATAATGACGGGTTTTCGTGGGTGCATTACTTAGCGTAAATAAATGGCGGGGCTCGTGTGGGCCCCACCTCACAAATATCCTACCAAGAAGGTAGGATATTTCTGGATAGTACCCTATCTATTTCAACTCAGTTTAAGCAGCTTTTAAGTGGCATCAAGTGGCTTCCAAGTGGCTTAAGTGAAATAAAATAAAGTTTGACGTACAATTATTTTATTTCTTAACATTAAGCCCAAAATTAAAAACCACACCTGAGAAAACGCAACTCCGGAAGAGGCGTTTCTAAGAAAATACCAGCGCTACGATTTCATCGGTGCCCTCAGAATTCGGTTCTGGGCACCGGTTCAGATGTTAGAAAACCCCACTCTTCTGTTCACTGAACGTACCCGAGCCAATCATCAATAAAATGATTTCGGGCACACCGGGCCTCGGAATCAGGTGCCGTCAGAGACTGCGTTCCTGAAAAATTCCAAAGAAAATTAAGAAAAAAATTCCCTTGAAATTTACGGTTCTTTACATTACTCCCACCTCAGGGCTTTATGTCCCCATAGAGATACATCATGAACTAGGGAAACAAATGTGGGTACTGAGCACGCACCTGAGCCTGTCGCTCCCATGTGCTCTCCTGGAGGTTCCCGTGCTGCCATTTGATATGCACAAGAGGAATCAATCACCCACGTAAGACCCTCTCCTGTCGATCCTCTATCTCCACCGGGACCTCCGTAAAAGTCTCTCTATCATCCATGTCTAGCTCCCCATGGTCAATGATATGCATCAGGTAGTGCACGTACCTCCTCAGCTGAGATACGTGGAAGACGTCGTGCACCCGGTGCAACTGAGGTGGTAGAGCCAGGAGATAGGCCACCTCTCCAATCCTGCTGATGACCTGGAATGGTCCAATGAAGCATGGAGACAACTTGCCGCCTCGGCCAAATCTCCATTAACCACGTCGAGGTGAGACCCGCAAGAAGACATGGTCGCCATCCTCGAACTCTTGTGGCCTCCGCCTCCTGTCAGCATATGACTTCTTCCAGCTCTGATCTATCCTCATCTTCTCCTAGATGACCTGGACCTTCTCTGTCGTGGCCCGGACCATCTCTGGTCCCACAAGTGCTTACTCCCCAGGGTCTGTCCAGCACAAAGGAGACCTGCAAGGCCTACCGTACAATACCTCATATGGTGACATCCTGATGGTGGAGTGGTAGGTTTTGTTGTACGCGAACTCCACCAAGGGTAGGTGGTCCTCCCAACTGCGACCAAAGTCGAGGACACATGCGCGGAGCATGTCCTCGAGAGTCTGAATGGTCCCTTCCATCTGACCATCCATCTGCGGGTGAAAGGTGGTGCTGAGACGTAGCCGCGTCCCGAACGCCTCCTGCAACCCTAACCAAATCCGGGAAGTAAAACGAGCATCCCGATCGGAGACGATAGTCTATGGCACACCGTGAAGACGTACAATCTCATGAACGAAGAGACGCCCCAAGCTCTCCACTGAGCCCTGATCTCGGATGGGTAAGAAGTGTGCCGACATGGTGAGTCGGTCAACAATCACCCAAATGGATTCGTGACCTCTGGAGTGCGTAGAAGTCGAGTCACGAAGTCCATAGATATGTCGTCCCACATCCACATCAGGACCTCCAAGGGATGTACCAAGCCTTCTGGTACCTGATGCTCTACCTTCACCTGCTGGCAGGTGAGGCACCATGAAACGAACTCTGCCACAACCTTCTTCATGCTCGACCACCAGTGCTATTGTCTGAGATCCTGGTACATCTTCACCACTCCATGATGTACCACCAAAGAAGAAGTGTGAAACTCTCTCAGCAACTCCTCTCATAAAGCGACTGGTACCAAGGTACATCCTCTATAGAGGATGTCGTGATCTTCTCCAAGGAAGAAACAATCAGGTGCCTGTCCCGAGGATATTTGTGCACGCCGCGTCTCGCAGTCAGCGTCCCCACGCTGAGCCTCTCTGACCCGCTATAGAATTGGAGTAGAGATAGTGAGAGACTGAAGGAAGGAAACTCTGTCTCTATCCACGAAGGATATCTGCAATGCGGCTAGCTGCTCTGTCGCCTCCTCAAATAGTTGGTTGCCCGTCCTCCTGCTGAGGGCATCAGCTACCACATTCCCCTTCCCAGGAGTATAGACTATCTCAAAGTCATAGTCCTGGAGGAACTTGAGCCATCACCGTTGTCTCAGGTTCAGGTCCTTCTGAGGGAAGATGTACCTGAGATGCTGGTGGTCAGAAAAGACTGTAAAGCGCTCGCCCATCAGATAGTGTCGCCATGTCTTCAGAGCGAAGACCACTGCTGCTAACTCTAGGTCATGGGTGGCGTAGTTCTGCTCATGCGGCCTCAACTGACGTGATCCATAGGCAATCACAGCCCGCTCCTGCATCAGGACACACCCGATTCTGGTCCCTGATGCATCGCAGTAGACTACGTATCCAACTCCCTCCTCAGGCAACCTCAAGATAGGTGCGCTGGTCAATCTCTATCTCAGCTCCTGAAAGCTCTGCTGACATCTATCTGACCACACAAAGGGTTTCCCCTAATTTGTCAAATCTGAGAGTGGCACCGCAACTTTGGACAAGTCCGGAACAAATCTCCGGTAGTATCCAGCTAGAACCAAGAAACTCCGCACCTCCGTCATTCTCCTGGGTGGCTCCCAAGCTAGCACTGCCTCGATCATTGCGGGATCCACTGCAACTCCCGCCTCAGAATTGACGTCCCCCAAGAAGTGGACCTCACGTAACCAGAACTGGCACTTTGAGATCTTTCCATAAAGATGGTGCTCTCGGAGTGTGTCTAGTACAACCCGCAAGTGGTAGGCATGCTCCTCCTCCATGGTCGAGTACACCAAAATTTCATCGATGAAAAACACGACAAATCGATCGAGGTATGGTTGGAAGATCCTGTTCATGAGGCTCGTGAACACTGTTGAAGCGTTGGGTACGTCGAATGGCATAAACAAGAACACATAGTGGCCATACCGACACCTGAAGGTCATCTTCTGCCCATCCTCATCTCGAACTCTGAGCTGATGATAGCCTGACCTGAGGTCTATCTTCGAGAACCACCGTGCTCCCTTGAGCTGATCGAAGAGGTCATCAATCCTCGGTAGCGGATACTTGTTCCTCACTGTCAACTAGTTCAGGTGACGATAGTTGACACATAGTCGCAAGCTCTCGTCTGCTTTCTTGGCAAACAATATCGAGGAAGACCAGGGTGAAACACTGGTTCGGATGAACCCCTTGCCCTGCAAGTCCTCCAACTGTACCCGCAGCTCTCGAAGCTCAGCGGGGGCCATCCGATACGCTGGAGTGGATATTGGGGCTGTCCAGGGGTATAGGTCAATGTAAAAGTCTACCTCTATGCGAGGAGGAAGCCCTGGAACATCATCGGGAATGACGTCCACGTACTGATCCACCACTGCAGGAAAACTAGGACTCTGCACGTCCGCTGCTCCTAGGATGAGGCTAGCCAACTAATGAGTGATGGGATGTCCCCTCCTCTGTGAGAGTCCATCCTGTGCTGCGAAGGATCCCTTCTCACCGGTGAAGGTGAACCTACTCCCGTCGGTGCGCACACATCGCACATTGCGCCTAAAACAGTCAATCTGAGCATGGACTATAGATAACCAATCCATGCCCAAGATGACATCGTATGGCCTCGACGCCTCTACAAGAAGATCCCAGCCGAAGCTCTCGCCTCCTAGAGTAAGCTCACACTGCCGACACCAGTGTGTAATCGTCGTGTCTGCTCCCGTAGGGGTCTCTAGCCGTAAGGATCGAGCCAACGGCTCTGTCAGAATCTCAGAGCTCCGAACAAGGGAAGCGACTATGAAAGAGTGACTCACTCCAGTGTCTATAAGAACTGCAGCAAGGGTGTAATAGACAAAGATCGTACCTCGAATCATCTCTAACGCGCCGTGGTCGTAAGCCTCCACTGCCTGGAGTTGTGCCTGTCTTTGCCCGCCAGCTCCATGTGGTTGGGGAGGGCCTCCTGGTGGTGGTGTTGGCAGAGCCTCAAAGCGTCGCCCACCACCTACTGCTCGGCCAACTCCTCTTCCTCATCCTCCTCCTCCATGCGTACCACCATGGTCGACCCTCTACCTCTACTTGGGTGGCCCCTCCACCGTCTGCTGATCCTCGGTACGGCGGGTCGGGCAGTCACGAGCCATGTGGCCCTGCCCGCTGTAGGCGTAGCACTGCCTGCCTCTCGAAAGGCTAGCCCCGCGCTGTGTGCCCCGCACTGCTGAGCTAGTGTCTCGAGGTCGTCTGCCGGAAGGTCTGGTCTGCCTGGAACCCTGAGTCATCCGTCGGCTACCTGCTGTCGAAGACTCCGCCACCTACCGTCCTGCGGTAGGTCTCGCTGTAGACTCAGCCCGAAAGCTCTC
Source organism: Viscum album (assembly GCA_963277665.1). Classification (NCBI taxonomy): domain Eukaryota; kingdom Viridiplantae; phylum Streptophyta; class Magnoliopsida; order Santalales; family Viscaceae; genus Viscum; species Viscum album. The sequence continues at coordinate 164,409,384 of OY728151.1, forward strand.
GATCAGAAGGGCTCTCTCCAGCACCCCTGCCCGGGTCGGGTTGCTGAGGGAGATCAGCGATGCCCTGATCTCGTGTCTCAAACCCTGCTCAAAGGTCTGGTCCCAGAAGAAGGGGTCCCGTACCATGTCAGTCGAGTAGCGAGAAAGATCGGTAAACCTCGCCACGTACTGGGTGACCTTCAAGCTGCCCTGCCGCAGCTAAAGAAGCTCCTAAATGCGCACTGCACGGAGGGTGGACGGGACGAACTCTTAGCAGAATAGGCTCTCGAAGTCCGTCCAGATGAGAGAGGTCTCATCGTGCACCTGGAGCATCAAGATCCACAATCGTCCTGCTGATGCGTGCAGTAGGCTTGTCGCGAGGATCACCATGAGGTCTGCTGGTGTCCCCACTATCATGAAAACTCGAACGACCGCCTCTAGCCAGTCCTCGGCTGCCTAGGGGTCCGTCTCCCCATGAAACCTGGGTGGTCGCTGGCGCTGGAACTCGTGCAGAGCTCCGAGACATCGTGCATCATCATCGGTCGGTGCTGGAAGCATCGGGGGCTCGGCGGGTAAAGGTACTGCTGGTGCCTCTGCTGTCAACGGGCCCTGTACCGAGGCCTCGTCGCTCGGCGGGCTATCGTTGCGCTCTACTCTCGGAACCCTAGCGGGCTGCTGTCGTCGGGCCATCCTGAAAAGGAAACAAGTGTGCCATAGCCAGAACAATATACCTGGTGAGCTAACCCAAGTAAACACGAAAAAAACTTGAAAACACACATGCAATAAATGTTTTTGGGCATTAAGTCGGAAATCAGGAGTCAGGGTCCTGGTGTATGGATACGTCGGCCGCCACACCAACACTAGTCTCCCGGGACTGATAACCACACCCAATACGCTAAACACTATTGCTTCACATGGAAAAAAGATCATAGTCTGTGGTAGAACCGACCACCTCTGATAACAATTTGTCACAACCCATCCTCGGGGCCCGTGCCGTGACTACCCCAAGCCCGCCTTCCATAGGGCAGGGGCTGGCGACTAGAACCAAGGCATAAATCCCAACAAAAAGGGAAGGCATTGCCTTTAAATGTAAACAAGCACCACAGAGTAAGCATGCGGAAAAGTAAACACTAAGTAAAAACTGTAACAAGATGTGCTTAAAGTAAAAGGGGCCGGAAATACAAGCCCAACTGTAAAGTACAACTGAAGGGAAAAACCGCAACTGAAAAGTAAAAGCTGCTACTCCGAGCTGTCCACTGGGAATCCCACCTGAATGGTGGGTACAGATAGCTTCACTGCTCCTCGAGTCCCGCCGTCTGCTCCGAGCACGTCCGCCCAGTGGTCCACCTCCAGGTACCGTCCTGCTCTGCACACCTCCACCAACATCAGTGATGTCCGTCGTTTGCAACCAACACAACGTAGTGCGGGCAAAGCCTGTGCAGGGGTGAGTACAAGCTACTCAGTAGGGACCCCGAGACCCCCGAAGGTCTCCTGAAATCTCAAAAGGATAAACCGCAAAGGAAAGATTCTATCACGAAGTAACATCTGACACGGCTTCGGTATATGCCCATACATATACCTAAGTCATCAATTCCCATTCGGCTCCAACGTCCGAGCTCAAGCACAACCCAGTCCACCCAGGAAAGCAAACGTATACCCACACAGGATAGCACATCACAATCCACAAAGGAGAGAAAACAGTAAGTCCACACAGGATAGTGCAACACAATCCACAAAGGAGAGTAAACAGGATTCTGCTCACACAGGTATACTTTTCGGATGATGATAAAGATGATCACTGATCCATCTAAGTCGTCGGACCCACAAAGGATCGATAGGTAACTAACCCCTGCAATGACCCACACAGGATCGGGCCCACACATGACCTGCAGGCGCTGGCTCACACAGAACCGCTGAACGCTGACCCACACAGGATCGGACCCACACAGGATCGGACCCACACAGGAAATGTAGCACTGATCCACGTAGGATCGCCGAGTGCAGTAGTCATCACAGTCCACTGAGGATCTCTGCACAGTCGTCGTCGCAGTCCACTGAGGATCTCTGCACAGTCGTCCTCGGAGTCCACTGAGGATCTCTGCACAGTCGCCGCCTTCGAAGAAGCAGTCGTAGCCAGCACTAGGGTTCCTGCACACAGCGAGCTCGTTCGGGAGGGTCCGCTCTACGGGCCGAGAGGCTGATACATCAACTGACACAAAGTCCATATTTTATGTATCCAAAAGTTCTGTATCGTCAATAGGAACTCAACGTCGCAGACGGCGCGTCAATCGGACGCCCGGTGTGAGAGTTATTCGCTTTTTTGTCCCAGGGGCCCGGTTGGGTTTTAAGGCAAAAGCATCCCGAACGTACTCCACCTGCTTCCAAACCCCGGGTGGAGTGAGCCAAAAGATCCGTCTCACTTAGAGGAAATCAACAAAACTGACGACACGTCAATCAGACGTCCGTAGCTCAAGATATTAGCGTTTCCGCTCCGAGGGCCCGGTTGGTTTCGTGTACGAACCGACCTGGATGAACTAAAAGTATTTCGAAACCTTGAGTGTGATATACCGAAACGACCATCTCGATACAAGGATCGCGTTTCCACTAACAGCGCGTCGTTCAGAGGCACGTAGCTCATGTTACGGTTATTTGACCGAAAATGGTCCGAAGACGGGGGGTCCGGGCCCGGGCTGACCCGGGTCGACCCGAACCGGTTCGACCCGACCCTGTCCGACCCGGTCGGACCGGCCTGGCTCGGCTCGGCCGAGCGGCCGAGTGGCTGGGCGCCGCGGGGCGCTGCCCCCGCAGTCTGGAGATGTCGCGGCCCCGCGTGGGCCGCACTGGAGAACCGCGGACGTGGCTTCTGCCGCGTCCCGTGCGGGCGATCCGGACCCACGCGGACGCGGGTCCGTTGGCCGCCTCGTCCGGCGGCGCACCGCGGCACCCCTGGAATCTTCCGCGGGCCACCGGAGTTGTTCCGGTGGTCCGTTTTCCTTCTCTTCTGTGTCGGTGCTCCTCTCGGGTTCCGTTCTTCATTGCGGAATCAACAAACTGCCCTTGCGTAACGATTTTCAATCGCCCTCCAAATCCGCACAACCACGAAGAACGACGGAGGGTTGTCGGGCCGTGTTCGTTTCTCCCGCACCCTCCGCGTTAGATAAAAACAACGGGAGAAAATAAATCAACACATGATACAACAATTTTAATAAATTAAAATTGTTCACTTGCATCCGGTTCTTTAATTATAAATAAACGTTCACAGGAATAATGGCATTTCCAAAACAAAAATCCATACCTCGTAGTCGTCGTCGTACGCACATTCTTCGTGGATTTGCTCGTCGCGGAAGGAGGGTATCATCGCGTCGTTGCGGAAAGGCATCGCGTCGTCATGGAATCCGGCATTGCGTCGACAAACTCAACGGATCAAGAAACAACATATTTAATTATAAATAATTAAATCTGTGTTTTGTTAAAAACCAAAAAGGAGAATTAATGAATCACAAACACTCACCTCAACGGAAGATCGAAGGATCTTGTCGTGGAGGAAGGAACGTCGCCAAAGAACGTCTCGGATGAAGCGTCTCAAACTCCGAGGGTGACGACGTTCTTCGCGTTCTTCTCATTCTTCGCGTTATTCGTGAAGGAGGACGAAGGCTCAAAAATTCCGTCAAGCCTCTCAACGTGAAATCCTCCAAATGTCGTGTTGGTCTTATTTTATTATTACACTAACAAATGAAAAAGGTAAGTAACGACCCATCAATTCGTTGAATTAATTCAAGGAAAGAAACCGCCCATTTAATTCATGAAATAAACCACCCATTAAAATGGTGCGTTAAGGATTTAAGAAAACGCGTCAGTTGACTTTCATAATGACGGGTTTTCTCGGGTGCGTTACTTAGCGAAAAGAAATGGCGGGGCTCGTGCGGGCCCCACCTCACAAATATCCTACCAAGAGGGTAGGATAATTCTGGATAGTACCCTATATGTTTCAACTTTGTTTATTCCACTTTTAAGTGGATTTAAGTGGCTTCCAAGTGGCATAAGTGAAATAAAATAACGTTTGTCGTACAATTATTTTATTTCTTAACTTTAAGCCCGAAAATTAAAAACCACACGTGAGCAAACGGAACACCGGAAGAGGCGTTTCCAAGCAAATACCGGCGCTGCAATTTCATCGGTGCCCTCAAGATTTGGTTCCAGGAACCGGTTCAAATGTTAGAAAAACCCGCTCGTCCGTTCACTGAACGTACCCGAGCCCAACTTTGAAAAAATGATTCCAGGCACACCGGGTCTTGGAATCAGGTGCCGTCAGAGACTGCGTTCTTGTAAAATTTCAAAGAAAATTAAGAAAAAAATTTCTTTGAAATTTACGGGTCTTTACAACATGGGTTTTTGAAAAAGATGGAGTATGGCTAGGTTGGATCATAACTGAATCCAACAGGGTCCCTGGGACTAAATTGATTATAAATCATATGCCAGACGTCCGATTAATGCACCGTCTATTGAGTTGGAACCCTTAATATATGACCTTACTTTGGGTTACTCCTTTCTGGAACATCGGGAAGTTCAGGTATGACTGATATCTATAGGAGAAAATTCTATGGAACTCATGGGAACCAGGTGCGGGGCATCTTGTGGATGGTTGTAATTTGAGTTGCGACCCAGTGGGGATCAACATCTAGTGAGCCTGTGTGGATCTGTTTCATAGCCACTATGTTTGGATCAGCATTCATAGTGACTCTATATAGATCAGCATCTTAGAAACCCTCTTCGGATCAGCAGTTTGGCATCCCTGTGTCGATCACCATCTTAGAAACCCTGTGTGGATCAACATCTTGCGACCCTCTATGGATAATCATAAAAGATAACCAGTGTGGATTATCATTATAGTGACTTTTAGTGGATCAGTAGTGCATGACCCGGCTAGAACCAGTCTTAGAGTGTCTCGTCATGGATTATCGTTATACAACCCTATGTTGAACAACAATGGAACAACTCTCTCGAGTTTCAGTTGTGGATACTTCCTAACTGAATAAAATGAAATATCTTTAGGATAATCATCTTTATTATTGAACTCTGTTTTGATTACCTAGTTTGACGTGAGTCTTTCCTTTGTGATTTGTGATCTAGATCATGCTTTTTGTTTTTCCATCTTGGAATTATGAGACACCTTCAGGGGTTTTAGGGTCCCTACTGGGTATTGTTATACTCACCCATTCATAGGATTCACCCGTACCTTGTGGTTTCTTATGAAAATGACCACCAATATTGAATGAGACTTGGGGAGCTAGGACCTCACAGTGGAAAATGGTGACGACTTACATACAGAGCAGTAGAGATGATCTGTACCAACCCTTCTAGTAGTATCCTTTCTGGATGATCTCAAGAGTTGTTTAATCTTTTCTAAAATAGTGGTATCATTCAGTTGGGCTTGTATTCCAGCCTCATTTCATTCAGAACACACTTTTACTACTTAAATTTTACATTATCGTTGCATCTTGTTGGGTTCTTAGACTCTGTGTTTGTACAGGTTTAAAGGCAATGAATTCCCATTTTTGGGACACGTCTTTTCAATTCTAGTCTCTAACCACTGACATATGGAAGGCAACCATGGTGTAGATACGACATGGGACCCAAGTGATGGGTTGTGATATTTAATCCTTTTAGTAATTCCATATGTTTCCTCCCTCTAGTGTATAAATAGACCCCTCTACTTATCTCCAATTAATGACATTTTTTAACTATGTTCCATCCATGTCCTTCTCAAATATATCCCCATAATCCTTTCACACATCATAGTGTCCTCGTTCAAACCTATAGGCCTATCCTTGAAGGATTATGTTTGAAATAATAATAATTCAGATAATTAGGCATGTGTTCTAAAATATGATTGTCATGTTTATTTAATCATACCCATCCTTAAAACCATCATAAACCATTACTAAATAATAATATTTGTATCATAAATATTATATGATGTTATTATGTTAATTACGAAAAAAAATATTTTTCATATATATATTACATGTTTTTAATTAGTATTAATAACATTACAGAAAAAATTATTATTTTAAAGGTGTAATGCATTTGTTAATGATAAAACCTAAACAACTAGTTCATAAGTGATGTAAATAATTTCAAACTAATATATTCATAACTATAACACTTCTCTAATGGATCATACACAATACATTTCCTCAAAACATAGGATAAAGAAAAAAAGATTGTGTGATATTAGAGGATATGTATTGGAAAATGAGAGATTTGTAAAAATTACATGATAATTAGGGTATGAGATAATGATAATAACAATTGAAAACCAAAACATACTTATAAATGAAAATAATCTTGGGACATGGACAGAAAAGTTTCAGCGCATTTGACAAGAATCCTAATAATATTGGATAACAATGTCCATTAGTGAATAAAAATGGCATAATACATGGAATTGTGGAATACAACCAAGCATTTAAAATTATTTTCATACTAGTAATGACTCACTTCAATGACTACCATATTGGAATGTGTTCACCCCCAAACCATCATAGTAGTGATGGTTCACTCCTAAGACTATCATCATAGAAAAATTACCTCATTAAATTGGATTCTAAAACCACTATATGCCAGCTTATATAATTATATATCAATATTTAAAAAATTAATTTGAGGGAGATATAAGTACCCCCATAACATTACTAAAATAATTCCAATGTGCACTATAAGATCATATGACATTCATTATATCAGTACCCATGAAATTATTTTGGATAAATAATCATTAATTAATAGCATAACCCAAGTAACTAAAGATGGTTGCATATACATTTCCTCCTAATATAATCCATAGAAAAATAAATTCATTCACATTCATCCGTTCATTATAATCACAAACAATAAAACCCCCAATACCACACTCCCAAATCCGTTGATATAATTATAAACATTATATTTATATATTTGATACTAATTATATTTATGAAATTTTATTTTTTCATGAATTTAAAAAACCAACAGAATTATTGAATCACATACATACCAAAATGAAATTATATGTATAGAGTTATAGCACATTTGGAAAAATTATTATAAACAAAATTGTAAATAATTAAATAGAGTATCATTCCTACTATACAAACATTTTCTATATAGCATATTAGATCACCAATAACTTCCATAAAAACCATTCTAGAAAAAATTCATTCAAGATAATACATGATGACCAGTGTAAACTAAAATATTATAATGGTGTTATTACATAATTAATAAGGGTAAATGTAATGATTTACAACTGAATGTCATCAGTGAGAATAATATGAGAATATGGGTATGTTGACATCATAAAAGTGAATATATATAACATAAGAGAATTAATACCCATCATTACATGGATCATCTACTATAGAAATATTTAACATCGAATTAACAAAGGAATGAGTCTTCAAATTCAATAATCCTGATGCTTGATCTATAAAAATTTATGAAAGGAAAACATTATAAACCATATCAAGAAAAAAAATCATGTTCATATCTTGAAACATTATCTTCAAAACCCATTTTAATCATATTCCATAAATAAATTAATCCTAGTAAATTCCATACGAGAAACCCTCAAATAGATCCCTCATCATTTACTATATATATATATACGAGTAAAATTTCCTAACTAATTTGAGTGATATATTCATCCACCAATTGTATAAGCTCTATGAGGATCTGTTGGAGTTATGTGGGCAAGGCCAACATATAATCCATATCATGATCAACAGACACATTCAATAAGAACACATTATCATAAAAAATGACCAATTACTATTAATGAATAATGTATATAGAAATGAATATCATTATAAACTCCTAGAAACAATCATTATTCTTTTCTTAAACTGATTACACCATGGGAAACAGTTATTCCCATAAAATTATTTTTCGTATAAGGATATCCTGTAGAAATATACATAGTTAAAAAAAAATCACTCTAAAACAATTATAATCCACCCAGAGAAAGAATTTATTAGGTATCATTATAATATATCCCAATTATAGTATATGTAACATCATGGAATGTTGATGTTAATGAATGGAAACTCTATTAAATTACTATTAAAAAATTATCAAGGGAAAAAATTCATGTTGAAAAGAACATAAAAAACTAAAAATTCACCGTATATTGAAAAAATCAATTTCCATAAAAAAAAATACATCAAAACACATAAATGAAGGTTTAATCATTATAATGGTCGTGATTGTGGGAATTTTTTTCATGTTGTAAATGCTAAAAATTAACATTAATTTCAAAAAAAATGAAAAAGGGAGTGGGAAGTGGCTCATTTGGAGAATGTTAATAATTATTCCTTATAATACCATTTAATATAATATCCAATTTAATATTAATTGTAAATAAAAATAATTTTTATTTATAAAGAAAATATTAGAAATTTTTTAGAACACATGTATAGGGAAGAGAAATATGACCAACATAAATGAAATTATGTGATTAGTGTAACATACTAACAACATTATTGAAATTATGTTGTAATAATTAGGGAGTAAATGAAAATAAAACATATTAACCACATTCATGACTTGATTAAAATAAATATTCATGGTTATATGAAATTATAACATATTATTTCCTTCAATGGAACCTTGAAGATAAACAATACTGAAATAAAGAACATTATAACATAAATCTTTTTCCACTTAATAAATAATTTAAATTGTATAACCCAAGAAAGGACACCATAAAATTCAACATTTATTATCATTAATATATTTATTTTATTATATATCAATTGAAATGGAAGTATATATAAATGATGAATAAAATATAGGTGTGTAACATTACAATATGCCTCAATGATGGAAAAATGATAACATGTCCTTTATGACTTTGGTAATCTCTAGAACAAAACCAACTAAAATAGAGAAACACAAATTTTTTCTCGAACATCAACAATTTTATATAAAACAATCATAAAAATAAATTTATTTTATGTGTACATAATGGACAATAAAAATAATTGGTGAATATGATATATGTCTCATAGAAATTAAAAGCAAGATACAAACACATTATTTGACTTATAAAATTATATATCCCATAGGTAATGTTAAAAAAAGATTGCATTAATTATTTGAATTATTATGATCCATTAAATATTATCATTTCATAATATTAAATAATTTTATTTATTTATTTTTAATTATATACTCAAATACCCAATAAGTTATTTCCACCTCATGTGTTTTTCGGACGTTCAGTCCGTTACATGAAAATATATTTCATGTGTTGAATATCGTCAATGTGGTATTTTATCAATATAAAAAATAATATTCAAGAAAAATTTATCACATATATTCAGAAATTATTATTTAAAAAAAATTCATTAAATATTTTTACGAAAAATGAACTATGTTACCATCATCGATATGATAGGCTATTTGTACGCATGAGTAATGATTCCATTTGTAGATCATCATTATTGAAATTATGTAAGTAATATATTATATTTTATAAATTACAATATATTCCTAAATTATATATTATAACTTTTAATATGAATATATATATCATCTTTTATGTTGTGGTGATGAGAAAACAATCACATAGAATTATGGAAGTAATAGTCCACACATGCGAAAGAACGATGTTATATTTTTTTATTTTATAAAATAAAATGTTATATTATATTTTAAATAATGATAAATATTTAATGGAAATATTAATAATTAAATTAATAAATTAAATTTATTCTTATTATCTTCCATGTAAATTGTTATTGAAAAAGTCACAACGATTCGTGAGGCGTTAGTCTGCTGTACACACGAGTGACATTATTTTATCCCTCATCCAAATGAAATTAAATTTTTATAAATTGTTATATAAATTAAAAAAAAATATGTTACTAATATAACATATTTACTTCAATTACTTCATTATAAAAAACCTTATTATGTGATAATGGAAAACGAATAATATCAGTTCATGAGGAAGTTTTCCTCCTTAGACAAGAATATGAGTATATATCAAATTTGATAAAAGTAAATATTGATTTTTGTTATTAAATTAACCTAATAAAATATAATTATATGGGATAGAGTGGGATTTATATAAAACAAAAAATTGAATAATAATTTAATGAGGTTGAAGAAGAACTAAAAAATGCATGGTCCGCCATGATACATATTCTTCGGACAAGTGCCTTAGTTAAATACAAAAATCCGTAATAGGATAGATTTACGATAAAAATAATGGATATAGAAAATATTTATGTAATAAATAATTTAATCTGGGTTGGTAAAGGCTATAAAAAAAATGCTTTGAATGTGGGAGGATTAGAAGAAAGTAGGTGTATTTTTATAAATGAAGTAAGAGTCACACCTGTAATATTTTGAAGATAAAATGGTGTACCCACGCTTTTCATACGAATCAATGATCCAAATTAGACCATTAAAAATCTACAAACATGATAAGGTGATATTATGAAAAAAAAAATTTATACATGTTTTTTTATATTTTAAACTTTATATTTTTATATTTATTTCGTTACACCATTATTTTTATTTCGATGTTGATTAATTTTTTATATTTCACAAATAATTTGTGTAACAATAAAATTTATGATAATATATAATAAAAATTTTATTATTATAAAAATTTAATTTATTTTTAAATAAATTATGTTCATATAGTTAGGAAAAAATAATTAAAAATTAACCATAGAAATGCAATAAAAAAATCTTTCTTAATGTGTAATTTCATGAGAAAAATGATATAATATTAACTATTACACAAATAATAATAATTTTATGTATATAAATTAATATTTATTGAAATATTATAGTTATATTTCATCTAGTTAATTACTCATTTTATGTTATTTAAATTATTTAATGTGGGTAAACTTTAATCAATTTAAAATAGTATTGACAAAAGGATGTTGTGAAACCCAAAATCTTACATATACTAAATGCAAATTTAAATATGATTCAAATGAAATTAATTCGAGAAAATATGAATAAATAGAAATATTTAATTTTAAATCATATTTAAATTTTAAAAAGGATTATATAATTATTTAATTGATTGTAAATATATTAACCTTTTACATAAAATGTTATTTTTTACAATGCACTAGAAATATATATGTTTTCAAAAATTAGAAAAAATTCAACTAATTTAAATTCAAATTTTATGAATTAAAAATGTGTCTTATTTTTTCATTTACATTTTATAATATTTCCAAAAATTAATTATTATATTATTTCTATGAAAATAATAAATAATTATTTGTGATGAATAAAGTTGCATTAGTGATAACTGGTTAATTATTTAGTAAAAAATTATCAATAATTTATATTGAGTTTGATATATATATATATATATATATATATATATATCATGATATAGTTAATGATATTATTAGTCATTAATTTAACATCTCTGTTAAAATGGTTATATATTTTTCATGTATTTTAAGATCGGTGTTATGTCTAGTATATGCTATCAAACTAAAAGATCCTCAGGTAGTGTGTACAAAAAGCTATCAATGTGATTAATTTTTTTTAGAAAGAAGTATATTGTTATATTTTGGGGAATAAATTATTACATATTTAATCTGTTTTAATTTATATACCCTATCAAATATAATTGTATTATTTTAAAAACATTGGTGGTTACAACCCCTGATTAAAAAATTGCATCATATTAATTTCAAAAATTATATATGTAATGAAAGGATGGATTCTTGGAAATCAAATCTCTATAAACTAACATAATAAAATGTTTTCTACAAATACCTTGATGAAAAGATAAAAAATGAATTCCAAGGGTCATATCAAATAAATCAAAACTTGGTTTGAATATAAGAAAACATCGGTGGGAAGAAAAGAAATAAAAATTGATGAAAATAATAATTCTCAAATAATGATGGAGAGTGATAGAGATTATTGATAACTAGAATGTGAATGATCAATTTAATTTTAATAAGCAAAAAATAATATAATAATAATATCTGGAAAAGATCCATGATGTCCTCAGACATAATGGTAATAATAAATAGTTTCCTAGATCCATTTCATATGGGTCAAGATGTCATTAACATCTAAAACATAAAATTATAGAAATATATTTAGCTGATATGTTGAAATTCATTGTATATTAAATTTCCACTATAATGTCATCTTTTCTGAAAAACTTATGCCTATATTAGATGAATTTAAAAATACAAAAGAACTAGAATAAAATTTTAATGTTCTATATAACTGTAAAATATAAATTAATGTTATTTCATATATTTTTAGACATTAAAAAATAGATAAAATATTGTAAAATAATTCTCAAAATGGGTGAACATTTGTATATTGGAATAATATATTAATCTGTAAAATTAAATAGCATTACCAATTGTTTACCCAAAATGATTCATTTGTAAATTACCTTATACTTTAAATAACCACAATAGTCTAAAGATTAAATAATTTTTTTCAGCAAAAATGTTATCTCATTACGTTTTATACAGATGCCTAGAAAATATAGAGATTTTCATTAAGAAATCACATAGTTCTTTAGTAGTGACTACACACATTTCACCCATGGGTAGTTGGTTTAAGACCCACAGCCTTGCTGGATTGATGGGTTGTCAACATAACTTCATGGTAACCTTTTTTGTAATGTAAAATCCTTAAAAATTCACATATAAATGTTTAAAATCAATAAAAATTACTTTTATTAGTAATAAACATATATAACCAGGAGGTTTTAAAAACTATTGAACTAATAAAAATATATTTCCAACATAAATAATACTTTATATTGAACATTCAGGTTACAAATACCATAAAACAAAAAACTATCCCGAAATTATTATAATATCCTTGAAATTTTCATAGTAAATAAGTCAAAATGGATGTATGTGACATGAAGATTTGAATATTCATAAAATAATAAGCACATGATGGAATCCATAAATTTTTATATAAACGAACATTAGAAATACCAATATGTAATGTAATCTAAAACATCTTATTATAAAAACTATAATAGATATGAACCTGTACTCATAAAACTAGTGAAAAATAATAATTAGTATATTTTTTGGCATTAATAACATTAATGGTTACCCATTTCTTGTCATCCATGACATAAAATATCAAAACAAATGCTGGATCACATACAATCCCAATTAAATTTTACATTATTTATGTTTTGTCAATTAAAAGAATCCCTAAGAAAAACTATATCCATGAATTCATGATAGTATCATTCCCACTATGAATAGATTTCAATATTCCATATCAGGTCATCAAAAACATACATATAAAACCCACCTATACATTATTCATTCCAAATAATTCTAGATAACTCTAGGAACGTTAAATATAAGAAGGGTGGTATAAAATGATTAGAATGGATAAAAATAATAATTAACAATTGAAATTCTTTAGTGTGAATAATTTGACCATTCAAGTATGAAGAAATAATCAATGGTAATTAGAATAAAATAAGAGAGAGCATTCTCATCAGTAAGATAATTATCAATAATTAACACAATTCATATGACTTTAAAAACAATAAGATTTATAAAATTAGAAAAACACAATCCATGTGATATCAATCTTGATTGATGGAAAAAAATTAATCCATAATTAAAATACTGAAAAAATATTTGTATCTTCTAACATCATCTTAATAACCCTTCAAAAACCTCATCATAAATAACTATAAACATATTATATCCAAAAGTCAAACCCCTTAGATGCTCTGTACATGAATAGAAATTATTGGAACATTACCCAGTTCATTAAATACCTATTTCAGGACACCCATTATAAAATATATATCAGAATCACATGTCCCTATCTTGGTACACCCATCATATAAGCTTTAACACACTCACTGACTCTATCTAGGTGCTCAATGGATCTTCAATAATGTAGACATAATATTCATTAAAAAATTATATATATATATATATATATATATAAAATAAATATCATAAAATACACTATGAACTTTTTTTCTTATATCTATTTAATGATTATCAATTAGAAAATAAACTGGTTCGATAACAATCTCTTTAAAACCTGATTGAACTATTAAAAAAAATGGGTTCCACAAAAATATCTTTTAAATAATGGAAATCTATATAGATAAATAATGATGATGGTATCATTAAAAAATATTCCAAGTGTAGCACAATTATTATCAATTTTTATTGAGGTAGATGAATAAAATTTCAATTTAAATATCATAAACTAAATTCTTGAAGAAAATAAATAATGTTTTTGAAAATCTCTCATTAAAATTAACATCTCGCAAAATACTTTGAAAATATATTTTTTAAAAAAAATTGAAAGAATAAAATGAAAGGTTCAAATAAAATAATCTTCATGAAGGTGGGAAAACAATTCTTGTAATAAATATTAAAAATAGTCTTTCTTTTGTAAACATTTTGTGAAATAGACTAAAAAGTTTCACATTTGGAAAAAGATAACACAATTCTGTATAAAATATTTTAAAATATGGTAAATGAAATTCAATATGAGTTTATTTAATAATTAATTTTTGTAAATAATATTAGGGAAATTTTAAAAAAATTATTGATATAGAAGGGAATCATAATTCACCTGAAATAAATCACATGATTGGTATCACATACCAACAACATTCATGATGTTTATTTGATTAACGAGTGATGAAAATTTAATTAAACATCTGGAAAACATTCAATACTATGGGATGTTAAATATATAATGTTCAATAAATATATATCAAAAGACTTCATCTTAAGGATCCTTGAACATAAAAAACCTCTAAGGAAACAAGATTGGGACATAAATCTGTTTCCCTAGTATTAATATTATTAATTAGAATCCCAATAAATGAATAACACAAAAAAATTAAATTTCACGAAAATATGAGGTTTAATGTTATATATTGTCAAATTGGGAGAATATAAACACTACAAAACAATATATGTGTGTGAAATTATAGTATGCCTCAACGAAGGAATATTAGTACAATTTCCCTAATGACTTTGATAGTATCTGGATCATTACCCCATGAAATATAAGACCTCATATATATTTTTAACTACAAATAATTTTATAGAAAGACTATATATTTAACATCAATATATTCACTACAAAATAATAAAATCATTTTGAAAATCTCATTTGACATATAAAAATATAAATTGATATGAGAAACCCATTGAACATGCCTAGACAATACTTTTATATAAATTAAACAATATATAATAAGCCTAAAAAATTATATGATTTATAATGTTCCTTTTAAATTTTTTACCTTATACATATATCATTTATTTTACTAATTTCATAACCAAATATTCACATACATTACTTGTTAATTACATGATGTGTGTTTTAGGGATGTTCATGTAATTGTTTGAAAATAGATTTTGTGTTTCGACCATGGTTAAAGAGGTAATTATTTCAAAATATACAAAAATAATAGTAAAATTTATATTTAATATAAAATTATTATTCTTTTAAAACGATTCATAAAATATGGTTATGAAAAATAAACAATTTTACACTCATGGAGATGGTAGGTCGTAAGATTTCAAAATCAATATTCCCTATATTCAATGATCAAATAAAGGAATAAGGTAAGTAATATTTTATCTTAATATAATGTAAACCATATCATAACATTATATTACTTATTTATGTGTAGTTATATGTATATGATTCATGTGTTCTGTTGATGAAATATTATTCATATCGCTTTATAGAGATGAAAACCCACAGGTGAACATGAATGATGTTATAATTTTTCATTATAAAAAAGTGAAATGATATATTATCTTTTCAAAATAAAACATATATAATTATTATCATAATAAGTTCATTTATCTCATATTTAATTATTTAAATGTTCTATAATAAAGAATATTGTTTGCATTAATGAAAAATAAATCATATCGCCTCACGTGGCGATAGGCTGCCATACACACAAGAAACATTATCTTATCCCACGTGGAATATAAATTTCAAAAATTTATATGCGATATACCATAAAATGTATAAAAATGTTATAAATATCATATATATACATTAATTCAATCATTATAACAATCTTTTAGAGTAAATTATAGAGAATTAATGAAATTTGTTCGTGAGGTGGTAGCCTACCATGGACAAAAATAATTATTTCAAATCCCATTTGATAGAAGTGGGGTAAAATTTATGACAATAAATTTTAATAATCAAATTTACATTAACGGTAAATATTTTTATATTTATATATAAATATTTAAATAATAATATTTTTATTTACAATAAAAAATTAAAATAAATTCCATGGTTATAAATTATAACTCTTCTTTAGAGAAACCTCATTTGGTAAGCACTAAAAGACTTACTTGGATGGATTTATGATTAATGCAAGGGATATAGGAAATGGGGATGAAGTTAATGATGTCATTTGGGAATCTATTTTCTGATATATATTTATTTTAAAATTTGAAATGGAGATGAGATTGGGTGTCTATTTCTAAATGATGTGAGTGGAATAATGTTAGTTATTTGATGTTGAAAAGTGGTTCTATTGATTTTCACGTTTATTAAATAATATCAGGACAATTATATATGATTATAAATAATAAATTAGGAATATTTGAATCCCAAAAAATATAGATAAATTTGTAGATTATTTTATTCCTTATCTTTTAGTTTTAACCACCAATGAATCAATTTTTACCTTAATCATGAGGAGAGTCGCACAATGGTAGATTATTATTAATTATTATGGTAAAAAATTAACTTTAATTATTATTTATTTTAAATTTATAAAAATTAAAATAATAAATCCAATTTATAAAAATAAATTCATTGAATTAAAAAAATAAAATTAAAAAATAAATCCTCAAACGTGATGAAAAATCCTGTTTTGAAGAAGTGAAATTATCCAGAATAATATGTTTTTATATGAACTATATTATTAATAATAATAAAATTATCAATATTAATTAATATTTCATGATAGATAATATAAAAAATAATTAATTCAATGATCAATAATGTATTTTTAAATAATTAAAATTGAAAATCATTATTCACTTAAAAATAGTATTTAAAAAACACGTTTTAAACATAAAATTTACTTATACTAAACTAAATATAAAGATGAATAAAATTTGAAAAAATTTAATATATATAAATTAAAAATACTTATCAACTATTAGATCATATGAATAAAATAATTCGACATTTTGGTGTAATTTTTTTTTGAGAAGAATTGAAATTTTTATAGTTATCTATAGTATTCACTATTTAGTGAAAAATAAATATTTTACAAATGATTCCCAATATTTTTCTCAATGTAAATTTTAATATTCAAATTTTAAAAATTAATTTAATTATATCAAATATTTTTTATAAAATATAAAAATATAAATTTTAATGTTTTTTGTTATATGAAGTAAAAGTCATTTCTGAAGAAAACTTAATTTTAATGAATAAAAACAATTTGACAAGAAATTATTCATTATTTAGTATGTTTTCTCCAATAATTAATATTTACAATTATATATATATATATATCATTATGTTGCTACAATTATTCTCACTCACCAATTTTAAATTTAGTATGTGATGATTATATGTTTCATGGGTCATTTAAGTTGAGTTTTGAATGTATTAGATGTTATCAAAAAAATTTATATCATGGTTTGATGAATAAAAAAATCTAAAATAGATCTAATTTATTTAGTAATAAATATAAAATATTTCTTTAGGTTTTCGCATTCTCATATACGAATGTTTTTTCATATTGTATACACTATAGAATAGAAGTTTCTTCTTCTAAAATATGAGGGTGTTACATGATTCCCACTTTAATAAATTGAATCCATTGAACCTAAATATTATCTATGTAATCAACGGTTGTATATTTGAAAATATGTTTTTAATGCATATTTAAAATATTTAATATAAACTCTCCATGAAAATATAAAATATAAAGTACAAGTGTCATAAAAAATAGCACATTTCTTGGATTTAATGTTGGAGGTAATTAATTGGAAGAAAATAAATAAATACTGAATAAAAAAATATATCCTTAATATTGATGGATATTTATCAATATAATTGAACAATATAAATTTAATGACAATGATAAATCTAGAAACTATAAAACTATAACCAAAATATGTGTGAAAAACATCACATATGACATTTGAAATGATAGTGATAAGACACCTTTTTGTTTCGAGATCCTTTTCATAGGGTTGAGGATATTCTCCCCATCTATAGTGGAAAAATAATTAAATATCCATGATATGTAGATATTCATTCCATTAATCAATTTCCCTATCAATATCATCATTTTTTAACAATTATGAGTATTAAAGTTGAATATCGTATTGTTGTTGTAGTGATATCAACATTTAATGGACTAAATAACATTATAGAGTATAATCAAGATATTTCACATATCTTTATACAAAAATGAAACCCAAAATTCATTCCACATGGAAATATAACCCCCAAAATTAGTAATTCATTATATCATGGAATAATATTTTAATCTAAAAAATCAACTGCAATTTGTATTGTTAAACATAAACAATACCATACATTAATAATATGTTGAGGCCTATTTATTTTAAATCCCACAAATAATTATGTTTATTTTTCTAGTAAGATAAATTTTTTAGGATAGTTATATTTGTTTTTGTTACTATGTTGTAATCCTCATAATCCTACACCAAAGATATTAGGGTTTGAATCATGGGAAGACCCATGTGGGGATTTAAGGTGCAAGTGGTGATGTAGGAGGTGACATATGAATAATGATAGAGTCATGACATTTCATTGGGCCTTTAGGCTATGTTCATGGGACACTTGGCCTTTGGCATGTTGAATATATAATGGGTCTCCCTATACCCAAATAAAAAATGAAATTAGTTTCATAATAAAAAGATGCTTCAGTCTATCTAAAAAAATGTTTTATGATGTTACATATTTTTGTTAATAATATTTTCTACTTACAAATCCTTTATTACTCTAGAGTTTTACATCAACCACATGTGCTAACACTATAGTTCTGCGATAGCAACATGTGGTTCTACCAGACATGATATTACCAAAATCAATCTATGGAAAAATTTCATTAATGGCTATATGTGGTAAATCCAGATATTCTAATGGTATACATATGCTACCATGAAATGTGTTACACTATCTTGGGCTACCACTAGCTTATTTTACCATTAGATCGTTGTACCGGTAATCTATTACACCATTGTCTTTTTCTACAATAAATTTTGACCCACCAAAAGTACTCTACCCTATCTATTAAAATTACCATTCAAATTTAATTCCGACAACTACTAGTATATGTTATTAAATATAGATAGTATCCTAGGGAAATTTTAATGATATTTCCCTAAATAAATAAATGGGTACATTAATAAAAAGGTCTAGTGTTTAATAATTTAGTGCTATGTACAAGAATACATTATATATTTTTTATTTTTTCTCATTGGGAATTTGGACCCAGTGATCAATATATTCTGATGACCCCCTCAATCATTCTGGTGGTCAATTCAAGAATAGAAATACACATATGTTATTATTAAAGTATAGAATATAAGGAAGATCGATAACCTTTTATTTAGTGAATAAATATATTTATGTTGGTATTTTTTAGAGCATATATAAATAGTAAAATTGATATCTATAAATCTATTTTTCTTGAACTTTTCGAGAAACATCTTCAAGAATCACATCATGGTGAATACAAGAACCCTTGATCACCTAAAGTCATTTAGACTAAGAAACACCAAATCGTTACAAATATTCTTATTTTATTTCTGTATTTTATTCATTAAATTTAACTAGTGTTATTTATTAATCTATTTAGTTGTGATGATTGTATACAGTTCTCAAATAATAATGTGTTCCTGACACACACTGACATTTTCTTAGTTTTATACCCACAATAACTATGGAAGTGGTATTCTGTTTCTCGTATTTTATTTATTCCCATGTATAACTATTAAAGAGGTTTTAAGCCTATAAAACCAATGTACATTAGTTTGTAAAAAACATATCTAGGATTTGAATTGGATTATAGTTATAAAAATATACTAGGATATATGTGATTTTATAGTTTAAAGGATTAAGTCTCCACCTCATACTGAAACCCTTTTTTAATCTGAAATCTATTTTAAATTTATTTTTCTATATTTTATTTTCTAATATTATTTAATTATTTATTAAAATATATTAAAAATATCAACATTGATAGAAATTATTATTCTGGGTTTATATAAATATTTTTATTTTTTAAATATCATTAAATAATCAATGTAATTTCAAATTTTGTTTTAACATAGCCTTAAACGTGTATGGAGAAATTTTTTGAATGATCAAACATATATAATTATACTATTTTGAATAATTTTATGTTGTTTATTATATTTATTTATTTATTTTAAACTTTATTCTAATTAATGTTTTTATTAGGGACTCAATTCACCTCATCTTCAGTTAGTCACCACAACCAAGATTTAGTATCAATGACTTCTCAAATTGTTTTTCAACTACGATTTATTTCTGTTTTAATGATATGAATTTTATGTTGTTTCTAAATTTAATTCTTAATGGATAATAATGGATAAGATGGATCTAAAAAAATAATCCACTTTGTTTTAATGGTACAAAATATTCTCCTTTGAAAATAAAAATGACAATCCACTGTGAAACATAGGGTTTGTGAATTTGGATATTCATTGATGAAAAATATGAATTTTCAAAAAATTATAGAGTTATTATAAGTGACCCCACTAACTACACTTATAAAAAAAATTGTAAAACCATGAATTATAAATAATATTATATGGGAGATTATAAATTTAATTTAAATTCATTCGGTACCACTACATTAGAAATTTGGGATACATTATCTCTTTCTCAAGAAGAAACATCTAATTCAAAATAACAGGTATTAAATAGTTATGTATTTAAAAAATATAAATTTAAAATAAAGGTTGGTGAAACTATTTATTATATTAATCATGGGTTATATAATATCATGAACATTTTCACTTATTTAGGAAGTGTTCTCTAACTAATATTATGAGTTGCTCCCACTGAGTTGTTTCCTATACAGATGGAGAGAAACATCACTGTTAATCCGAGTGTCTTCTGATGTAATCCATTTTCATATAAAACAGTTTATAGGAATTAATATAATTTATATGGAGGAACTCAAAGTGATGTTTAATGATGAGGATTATACAATGAGAAAATCAATAGCCGTCAAATATACTACAAAAAAATGATAATATCAATGTTTAAAGATTATGTGATAAATATTCAACTACTAATGAGGATGAAGAAATTGAACACTTGGACATAAGATTCAATTTTTTTAAAGAATAATTTTATTTTTTAAGAAACCACACTATATAATAAAATAAGATAATAGATAAAACTATATAATTGATTGGAAAAAGGAAGATAGTTCTAATAAAATGATATGATATGAATCATTAAGAAATGATGATGTCTAATATTACTATACTATGTTAAAATTTTATAAGTGATATAATCATGAGAATAAGAGGAATATGATTGTCTTGAAAGAAAAATTTATTGATTATAATGATAGTTTTATTGATTCATACTCAAACTAATATGAGATGAATGATATGACTAACATGTGATTTATAACAAGCACATACTAGGTATATAATATTTTTTCATTATTCTCATATTTATATTTCTTATTGTTCATAAAATTAAAATAGTTATGAAAATATATCTGATAGGGAAATTTTTGAATGATTTAATATTATTGAAAATTTAAAAAATTATCTAATGATAAAAGAGAACAATTGGTTAAAATTACATAATGAACAAAAAAATAAATAATATGATTTTTTTTAAATGGGAGCAATACCATTACCAAGATCATTGAAATAAAAAATAAAAAAGATAATCTTCTAGAATAATGTATCGACTAGGATAGAGGAGGATAATTAAAATTGTTTAATACCTTGGTCATGTTGTCCTACAACTAGTTTTAAATATTAAATATATAAAAACAATTTATTTCTAAAAGTATAAAATCATCTTTTAGGAAACATGTTATGAATATATGTATACCTATGACTTTGATTGCTAATATTTCTAGACCTAAGTATATTTTTTTACAAAATACATTTTGGTCTAAAAATTGTTTTTGTTAATCCTTAATGATAATATCTCAAAGAATATATGTTATCTTGATAGTTGTTATTCCAATAAAATGACTTGTGACTGTTCCTATCTTATGAATCTTTTAAATATTAAATATGGAAGTATCACTTTTAGTGAAAATTGGTTTTTTAAATTTATTTGACTTGGGAAATTCGTTAATTCTGACACTATATTAATTTCTAATTTTTTATTTGTAGATTCATTAAAGTATATACTTTTTCTAATATAATATCAATGTGATGATGTTTTTCATGTTAAATTTGAAAATATTTTCCTCAATTTTTATAATTTTAAAAATTCAAATTTTTTTAATTGTTTGTGAAAGGATAATATATATTCGTTCAATATATATTCATTTTTATCTCAAAATATATATTATATGTGTTCCTTTCAGAATTTAATATAGCCTTAACATAAATAAATAGGCTATTCTAATATTAAATCACTTATAACGATAACTATAAAAGATTTAGTCAAGGATCTACATAAAATAGAATTCCCAAATGAGATAGTTTTCAACCCAAGCCAAAATTTTATTCGGAGAAAATATCTATCCAATCACGGAATGGAGTTTCCAAATATCTATCCCAATATTATGTTCACATAGACTAGTTTGGTCCTTATAGAGTTTGATGATTAAATGCAAAGAACTATATTTATGTTCATATAGATGAATTTTATTGATATACTTGGGTATTATTTCAGTCGCAGAAAATTAAATCCTCCTCCAATTTTACCATGTATAGAAAATATTTAAAATATCATTTTGGACATAGAATTTGACCTTAACAAGTGATCATAGCTGTGATTTTGAGAATCGTGACTTTAAATATTTTTTTCTTACAAAATAGAAACAATCACAAATTTTATCCTCCTAGGACCCCCATAATAGAATGGTGTAGTGGACAAAATAAATAAAAACCTTCATTATATCCACTATAACATTATCAAGTATTATAAATTAACTATATATTTTTTGGTTGTAGATATGAATATAACATGTTATATAAATAATAGAAATTTTATATTAAATTTCAAAATTAAAATCCCTTATTAATTATGGAATTGAAGAAAACCAAATGTAAATTACATTATAGTTTTTTACTAAAATATAATTATTCATAATACTGATGATAAACATGATAATTTTTTATGGGGGATTAAGAAATTATATTTTCTTATTCTACATAGATAAAATAAGATTTAGTGTTTAATAAATGAGAAAATAATGTGTAAGATTTTATTCATGTAAAATTTGATAAAACGGATTCACATGAGCCAAATGACCACAAAAAAAATTAATTATGATTTTATAAATACAAATATCAATTCCAAACATTCTGAAATTTTTTTGAAATAAAAATAAAAATCATACAGTTTTGATGAATTACTGTAAACTAATCCTAACTCTATAGAATAAAATAATATTTCCTATAATTATTTTCAAAGATATTTTTGGACCCATAGATACAATACTCTAGATTTTTTAGTTGAACACCTAGATATATGGACAAAATTATGAGATTATTGTAGATATCAGGCTGAGCCTTATGAATTATAATCACAACATGAACCTGAGAACACCAATGAATCAATTAATGATGAATTAGGTATAAAGATTATATAATAATAACATTTTCAATTAGAATAAAATATAGTTTTGGAACATGTGTAATTAACTACAGACACATTGACTATTGTAACCAAGTGTTTGTTTGGAAATAACCATAACGATTTGTGCACTATGATCAGAAATAATGATATATTGGATGCACAATAATATATTCATTAAAAGGGTAATGGATATGATAAATTCTTTGAACTATGGTTTAGAAATAAATAAATTATAATAATCTATTCCTATGATGAACATTTTGACTCTAAATATTTCATATTGTTATCAAGAGTTAATACTAAAATGGTTATATAGTTAAGGAAGTATTTGCTGAACATCCAACTAGTTTTCAAATTCTACATTTTATGAATCAGGTTTATACGTCACCTACATAATTCAATTGTTTAAGTCAAGATCCATGGTATTGTTATCATAGGCTAAACTCTTTTCATATTTCTAATTTTTTTTTTTCATAAGGCATTGATGATACAACTATATTTATAAAAATAATATCATATTCTCATATGTTAGAAAAAAATTTATGTTTATGATATCATATTTTGCTACATATAGAAATTATTTGTGAAGTAATTTTAAAAAAATATAGTAGAGTGAATTTGAAATGTGTTTAATTTGAGAATATAAATTAATTCTATATTTTCATATTTTCCAAAATGAGCAAGGAATTATTTTTAATCAATGTAAATAATCTAATGTCGATTTAAATTTATTTGGTTTTAATAGTAGTAAATGTATTGATGCCCCCATAATTAAAACTTGTAAGATGGATCATTACAAAATTTAATATTCAATATTTAATACCAATTATAGATGTATTGTTAGAATATTGATATACACAATTACTATCTATTGAGATATTATGTTTTTGTGTCTATATGTGATAATTATCAACCTAATTCTTCAGGAATCACATGTCATTACTCTGAAAAAATCTTCAAATACCTCACGTATACAGTCAGTTTTGGTTTTATCTATCCTAGGGGATAATAAATTGATTTTTATAGATATTTAAATGAATTATTAGGGGAATATATGATAGATAAAAATACTATGGAAAATGACACCATTTGGTCATGTCACCATTATCTTGGTGTAGTAATAATAAAAATGTTTGTTATCTTTCCACTTCTAAAGCTCCATAAATAGAAGTATGATGTTTATGTGTACTGATTTTGTAGATGAAACATAGTTCTCTAGACTATGGATATCAATTTAGACATGTCCCTATAAATTTTATGAACATAATTGTGATAAATATTTCCAACAATCCTATATCATATTCTACGACAATGCATATTGATGTAAGACATAACATTTTGAAATATCATTTCTAGAATTGTGATATAACTCTTAAATTCTTATTAATTGGTCATTATATTATTGTTATATTTATAAATTTTTTGAATTATGAGAGATTAGACTATATAAAAAATAAATATGGAATGTAATGTTTCAATTATTCATCAACATAAAAATTTACATCATTATTAGATCCACCATTGGAGGTCTATCATTGGGTTATCTTACATTGGAGATCAACAATTAGAGATCCACTATTGGGTGTCCACCATTGGGTGATCGGCCATTGGAAATCCACTTCTGGACATCCACCATTGTTCGATCCACCATAGGGTGATCCATCAATGGAGATCAACCGTTGGTGATCCACTATTTGGAGATATACACCATTTCGTATTGTACTGTTCAAATCTTTTTTTTTTCAATCTACCCTTTTTCTATATTAAATTTTATATTCATTTGACCTCTTTATATTTTATATATTTTGATTTCTCAAATCTTTATATGATAAAATCAGTCCAGAATATAATTTTTAAAAAATTTAACACCTGTGGCTACGCATTACATTATTTCAAAATCCATTATCTTCAATCATTAAAACATAGTTATACATTACATTAACATTTAATATCATAAATATTGTGATAGGGAACAAATTATCAATGTTTTATCCCAAATGACCATAACATGTGAAGTAATATCATGGATAATCATTTTGTTATGTTATTGGACAAGAAACATCTTCCATCCAGAGTGGTTATGATAAAGAAATAAATATATGGGGAATTAATTTTTTCCAAAAGTCCCTAGTATTAAAGGTTATTTATGATCATATAAGTTGATATAGGGTTTCGAGGAATGAAAACTCTTTTTATCTAAGGATTTATCATCATTTAAATCAATATGAAGAGTATAAGTATGATGAAAATTCATAGTATGATAAATGGATATGAGGTAATATTTTATTTAAGGAAATGGGATATGTTTATCAATGTACCACATTGAGGTTTCTCTGACGACTATGAAGGTTCTATACCAAATGATAATGAGATTTTAATGTATGGGAGTGCACTATAAGTACAAATTGGAAATGGTATAGTGAGAAGGCCATCTTTTACCAATCATTATATTAAGGATAGAATTATATTTAAATTCATCTAGAAATTTCAATATATATGGAGAAGATATTTTTCAAAATTAGGTTCCATGAAATATTTTTTTATTCCTTTTAAATATAGGTGTAAAAATTATTCATCGTAGATATCTTTTTATGCACATCATAGATATATCTTTGTCATCTTCTAGATATAATTATAAAATTAATTATAATATGATCTCATCTATGCTTAGAACTAAGGGATTAGTTGATGAGGAAGTGGAAGAAGAAGAAATATATATATATATATATATTTAAGAAAAATTACCATTAAATAAATTATGTTCAAATGGAATCTATGGATAATGAAATGGGCAGAAGAAACTGAAAAGATATATGAGTAATATAATCCTATAGAACATCTTATAAGGCCTATGGATATTATTGATCTTAGCTTTGAACAAAATATGGTTGTGACTTTTTATTCTGAATAGGTAGTATACGATTAAGTAGCTGTGGTTCAATGGAAATATTCTCTATCTTTTCAAAAAATATGTCTTCAATAAATTATGAAAATCCCAATTTTTTCATACAGATATGAAATTCCATCCGTTTTTCTCCCTAGTAGATAGTTTTCATTCAGTGAAAAAAAACAACTGGGGAATGAATTTTGTAGAGAATAAAAATTACGGAGCTTTTCCAAGGATGTTTAATTAGTAATATAAGTTTATGATGGTTCTAAATATGGTTTTAGAGATAGTTGTTGAGGATGGAAATATTGTCAGACCTCATGAAATTGAATTCAATGATAATTATATTGATTGTGTTAGTGGGATCAGTCACATCCATATCCCATTGTTTCAATTCCATTTTTGTCTATATGAATTGAGAGACCATGAAAAATTCAGATAGCTGATGATGCTACCTCCATTTAATATATTCTAGGAGTATCTATTGTTGTGGAGGAATCCATATTTTTTTCAAGCCATGTAACTGTTTATAGAGTTGATCCATCTAACATAGATGAGGATTTATATACATGAAATAGGATTCCTTCACCAGGTTTGATGTTTCATGGGGTTTTATATAGAGATTTAGAAAGAAATGATGAAAGTCATAATGATCATATAATTCCACTATATCTTGTTGGAATAAATACATTGGTTATTGGACAAGTTACCAAGAATTTCATATGTAATGAATTGAAATGGGAAGGAATATAACGTTTGATATTCTATTAATTGATCCACATAATGAAAATTATTCTCAAGATATTCTATAGAAGGATTTTTCACATGTTCCTAAACATTTTCTCCATTAGATTATGTTTCTTAAGATGATATATAATCCTTCATTGTATGAATCATTTAAGATTTCTTTAATGTTATTAGATCTTATGATTCGAGAGTAAATCAAATAATTATATATTATATGATGACTATATTTGGCATATTCATCCTTTATATTCATACTAATATGATTTTTATGATTTAGGATGCTGATATTAAGAATAAAATATTGTAAAATGATATGGAATTTGTTAAATCTATTTTGAAGGATATGAGGACCATTTGCATCTATATAAGAATCTATTTATGAAATCATAGAGACTCTACAACAATCGATGGCATTTATATCAATTTCTCAATGTAATTCAACTATTTTTTTATGGTGAGATTATTTGAGATATAGTTATAGAGTAGTTTCTTTTCATCAAGGGTGATATCACCATATCTCATTTAGAGGACCGTAGACAAATTAGACAGCATGGGTAGAACATATATAAACTGGTTATCGAGTGGTTTAATAATGATATAAGTGATATAGAAACTATCATGATGGAAATAAAATATTATGTTTCTCATGTTTATACAATGCATGATATGAGTTATCATTTTATGATTCTTACTGATAACAAAGGGATGCCTCTAGTGGTTAAGGCCTTCAACTAATAGGTTAACAAGATTAAATTCATTGCTTCTCTTCTCAAACTATTTATATAAGAGAAGAAAAACTTCTTCACAAAAATTGAGAGTGATGGAAACATCATCCTTAATTTTTATTCTGATGATTCCCTTTTTTATCAATCTATAATTGTAGTTATGGCACTTGAAGCCATCCTATGTCTTCCTTTTCCTCTGAACCATCTAATTCTCCTCTTCCATTACCAATTTTTTATTCATTTATCTGTATTAATTAACATTCATTTATTATCTTTTTAATAATCAAAAAAGTGTTATACATTGATTTTATCTTAATTTTATACATTTTTTATTAAAATATATACCCATTATCTAAAATTAGTATTTTGAAATGTTATATAGATCATTATTTTTCTGTATATTATATTTATACTTGAAATAATTTATATATATGTGGCTATATATTCTAGGATTTATGCCCTCAAAAGGGGTTGATTTTTGGAAATACATATTTTAGTGAACGCATGTAATAAGAATTATTATTGTTATTAGATCAATGTTTTATGATAGTACGAGTTTTACTAATGAAAATTGGATAAGTAAGATCCCCCAATAGTCTAGAGTTATGATGCCACCACATGCGCTACCAATAGAGTTATAATAACACCACATATACTACTACAAAATATAATACAACTAGACTCCTATTATCATTAGAGTTTGTCTACAATCACATGTGATACTTCTATTGTTTTTTAATGGCCACATTTTTAACTTCCTAACATAATACTGTAATACCCATTCTACCACCATATATATTATCCCTAGGATGTGAAACAACCATCTTTTTCTCCCAATAGATAATGATACGACTAATCTAATATACTAATGGAAATGTATAACAACTGAGTTGATCCAAAAATAGTATGATAGAATATTTTTTCTCAAACTTGTTTAAATTTAAGTCCATCAATGGCCATTTTATAGAATTAAATACATTCATCATTTTATAA
Source organism: Viscum album (assembly GCA_963277665.1). Lineage (NCBI taxonomy): Eukaryota > Viridiplantae > Streptophyta > Magnoliopsida > Santalales > Viscaceae > Viscum > Viscum album. The sequence continues at coordinate 164,438,565 of OY728151.1, forward strand.
AATTTGTAATAATTTATTTCTTAATTAATTCCACATATTCATTGAAGAAAAAAGTGATATATTATTAAATCAGTTAATTTTACAATTATACATTATATATATATTTTTATTATAGAATTGATATTTTTACCTATATAGCTTTATATTAAAAATATCTCTCGTACACGTGCTCGTGGTGAATAGTATCATACAAATCCATGTATGCAAGTATCAGATAATATAATATAGAAAAGATAAATAACCTTTTATACTCTAAATACATATATCTAGGTTAATGATTTCCAAACAATATAAAGACAGAAACAATAAAATCTACGACACTCTGTTTTCCGTTACATTCATAAAAACATGATTGAGCTCCTCATTAAATCAAATATAATATCCCTAAAGATTCAAAGTATATTCTAATAAAGAAACCCCACATCATTAAATCATATAATATATTATATTTATGATTAATGATTTAGGTTTGAGAAATGATTTATATTACTTTATTTATATATATACACAGACACACACACAGTCTCTTGTACTCAAACTAGATTGTACCTAACACTCTCATAAAATTAGCTATTTGTATAACCACAAAAAATTTGGAAGATGTGACATATGAACTATATTTTATTACTATCACATATAACTATATAATAGGTATTGATACAAAAAACCCTATGTTATTTTAATTGTAAAAACATGATCCTGAATATGGTCAAGATTATTTTTATAACAATCTTCATCATAGAAGTTTCTTTTAAAGTGGATGGGATTGTGCTATATCGTGAGGCTGAACTCCTTGTTTATTCCACCATGTATATTAGTTTTATTTTGATATATTTTATATTAAAATTATAATGCTACATATTATTTATATATGTAAAAAATATTATACATTTATATTAAGTCTAAAAATGTGATTATATAAAGTGTCTGATTAATTAATTTTGTTTTAGAAGATAAATAAATTATATATATTTTTTAACTGAACAGATATAATACTTTTAGATGTAAATATAAGATAAAACATAAAAAATTCTAATAGTTTTATGAACATGATTTTTTTAATTAATTTTAGGGGATTGAAATTTTATTTTGTACCAAAAAATTTTATTTTGAACTCAATTGACCCCATATTAGATTATTATCTCCAAAAAAATTGATATATATCAATAATAATGTCAATAACCACACCATTAAATATTAATTTAACTACTATTTTTATCTCGTCCATTTATTTTTAAAATACCGAAAATACAGTGATATTATTGAGAATATCACCTAGGCTAGTGATAGATTCTACCCTATTATCTCCCTTTGTGTATGGGTACATTCCCTATGACCATTATGATCATGATGGGCTTCCTCTTACCTATTGGGTAATACTTTTTCCTTGAGCTATATACTAATAATCTTTAATTATATAAGATGAAAATTATTTACAATATCATTAATGAAAAAAATCATATAAAACATGTTGGTTTTGAGCACCATTAAACATATGAAGATAATTACTCCTCAAACAATACACATTATTTAAAATATAGGTTATAAACACAATAAAACAAAAAAACTCGAAAAATAAAATTAATCACCTCAAAATTGTATTACAAAAAAATAAAACTGGGATTCTGATACATGAACATATCATTAAACATAAATAAATAAACTCATGATGGAATATGTATCTCATAATATAAACTCACATAAAAAGATTTGATATCAAGTGTTATATAAACCCTCCAATGATACCAACAATAAATTCCAAATCCCCTCAATCTTCTATCATTTTCTAAAATCAGGTAAATTACATTTTTGAACTTATACTGATGAAGGTTAACTAAATTTCACTTATTAATAAATAAAAAAATGATATATGAGAACATATACATAGCTAATGACCTTTTTGGTTTAGAGTTTTGTAGAATTAGGACAAAATTTTATGTAAAAAATATCTAATAATTAATCAGATTATCAGTCCCCATATTCTGCACATTTAATTTTCTATATTTGTTCATCAACATCATCAATAAGAAACCATTATAGAAATAATTAATTATACATAATACTTGATAAACGTAGTAAAACGAAAGGTATAGAGACTCTTATTATGGGTGAAAATATCATTGTAATATAAATTTTATAATTTGGAATAAGATGTGAAAAAGGCTATTATGAAATAATAAAATTACAAGAGAATATAATAAGAGAAATCAGATAAACTAATACATGGATAATTAATTATGGATACCTTTAATATGGATTTAAAAAAATCAAGAGTCACCAAATTAAATTATCATAAACCAAGTGATATCAATCTTTATTGAAGAAAATATTTATACCTCATAGAAAGCATAGAAAATAATTTTTTATTTTAGAGAATCATATTTATAACCAATTAGAAACCCCAGAAAAAAATAACAGGTTCTTAGTTAAATATATAGAAAAAATATTCTTGTAACTATCTACTTTCCTCATTAGAATGAAAATTAATATTATATTATGCATAGGTTTGTTATCTATGTGAACCGATCATATAATATTTATTATTCTCACCCAAATTATTATCGGCACACCCTTCATATAAAAAATAATGGGATCTCATAATGCTATCAGGGAACATCCATGATCATCAACAATTATAAAGTACCATTCCTGAATAAACAGCATAGGGAATTATTTTCATAATAAAATTAAATAAAAAAACATTATTCTATTTAGGACATGAATATCCTATGGAAAAGAAATTTTTTCTATAATAATATATTGGAAACATGATTATGTAATAGAAAAGAAATGGGTTTAATGGATATATCATTGAATTAATAATAATCCATATATAGAATTAAAGTGGATGATATTAATAAATAATATACCCATTTATATTATGAAAAATCATGGGTTGTTGATATTGATGAATAGAAATTTCATTAAAGGATCCATGAAAATATTCTTGACAAAAATGACATTTTTATTTTAAATATCACTTTAAAACACCAGAAAGTCAAAAATTATTTAGAAAATATTTTCCTTCGGAAAAATACTTGGAATAATATAATGGAATGAAAAAAGAAACTAATAGTTATGATAGTGAGTAAATCTATTCATTTCGTAAATTTTATAAATAAACATTGTTTTAATACATTTTGTACAAGGGAGTCAAATGTGACTCATTTAGAAAACATTAAAAATTTTCATTTAATAATTTTATAAAAAAGGTTAGGGACCATGTAAAATATATTTGATAAATAATTAATTTATAGAAATAATTATTTTTAATCATTTTAAAAAAACTGAATATTGAAGAGAAATATATCTCATTTAAAATAAATTATTACATCTGTATCGAATGAAAATACAATTCGTGATGATCATTTAATAAGACTGGAAACCGAAAATAAATATTTAAACCACATGTATAAATATTGGAGAAGAAGTTGATGTGGTCTAATAAAATAATATTATTTTATTTCATATAATAGAATCTTGATCATAAATAATAATGAAAGGAAGATGATTGTAAAATAAATTCATTTCCAAATCATGAATCTATTCAATCATAAGCCCCATGAAAGTATAAAATCAAATGGAATGATAAATATCATGATCAAATTGATCATAATTAGATAATATTTCAAATGATAGGTATAAACATTTTATTGATGAATCTAGTTCTATAACATTACAATATCACCCAACGAAGGATAATTGGGATACAGTCCCTTAAGATTTGTTAATATATGGAACAAACCCCCATAAAATATATAACCTCATATTTTTTTTCAAATACCAATAAATTTATGAAAATAATTAGAAATATAAATTAATATTTAGTTTATACACCACATGTTAAAAAAATTGTGAATATGGAATATGTCTCATTGAAATAAAAAATGAGCTGAGAAACCCTTACCCCTAGTCCAAAATTCCAATACACGTCATTTAACACATTTATAAAAAAATACATCAACTATTTTATTTTGTATGAACTATATATTGGTTTAATGATATATACTTGTTTTTTTAATGTTAAATATCCAAATACATAATCAGTTATGTCCAAATCACGTGTTTTGAGGAAGATCAGTTCTTTATATCAAAATAGTTTTATTGTGTTGTTGAAGGTCAAAGAGTTAAGTATTTCAACAACTATAGAATAATAATCATAAAATATCTACAATATTCATTCACCAATTGTTCTTTTAAATAAATATGTAATTATGGTTGTGAAAATATATCTATATTACAATCATGTAGATGTTAAGTCATACTTACAAATGAGTAATATTTATATTTTTTAGTGATCTTTATGGGAAGAAGTAATATAATATTTTATATTTCAATATTATTAACAATTTAACAATTAACATATTATTTATTTACATATATATATTTTTATATCATTTAGGTGTTGTGGTGATGAAAAAATAGTTAAATCACTTTATAAATGTGATTATCCACACATGTGAATGAACAACGTATTATTTTCATTGAAAGAAAAACATTATATATTTTATTTTGAAAAACATAAATATGTAAAGATATCAAAATGATTTGATTTATATCACATTTATTCATTTATTTTATCCTTTTGAGATTTCAAATAATTCTTTAGTGAAAAATGAATGACCTCACTTCACATGGTGGTAGTCCATCGTACACACAAGCATTGTTATCATATCTACCATAGAATATAAACGATGAAGGTATATGATATTTAATAAAACCATAATTAAAAATATTTAAAAAATAATATATACATATATATATATGTACATTAAATACATCATTATATCATTCTTTTAGAGATTCTGTTTGAAAATTAATGACCGCGATTCAGGAGGCGGTAATCTATTGTATACATGAATGATGATTTTGTATCCAATTTGTGGATCATGACAAGGTCTTATGCAATTAAAATAAATAAATAAACAATTATATTATTTTATTTAAATGTTTTTGTAATATAAAATGTACATGAAAATATTTATAGAAATATGAAAAATTAATTAAATAACGATTAACAATTAACCGTAATACATCATCTTTCGAAAACCACTTCAGGTACATAAAAAATCACTCAAATGATAGATTTATAATCAATACAATTCTTCAATGTCATGGGTAGGTAATTTATGAATGTATTTTTTGTAGAAATAGTAGATCATAATTTTATTATTTTTTTGAAATTGATAGAAGAGGTATAGCCTTTTATATGTGAGGTGAGTGTCATAACAGTAATGTCACACCCCGACCTCAGACGTATGTTTATTTTTATTTTATTTTATTTTATTTTTATTGTTTACTTGGTCCGGAGTCAATTAGATGGGGTTTAGTTGGCACCCGGTTTGACATTTTCCTTGTTTGATGTTTTGGTTGGCCTTGGGCCTGTATACGGTCACCGCACCATTAGCGGCGACTGTCCGTTTGGTCTGAGTGAATGCGCGGTGGTGCGACACTTCAAATAAGTAATGAAATTAAATAAATAAATTAAGCTAATTGAACAGGGAAGATATATAAAATTTTATATTGATAAAACAATGTTAACGTTTAAATTTTCACAATGAGAATATGTTTGCGCGAATGGAAATATTATTATTATTTAATTTGGTAATAAAATTGTTATTATTAATTTTTTATAAATATAATTGTTATTTAAAATGAAACATAATAAAATTATCATTTTAATTATCCTTGTGTTTATTATTAATTTCATTTTTTTCATTATTAATATAATTAACATTATTATTACCTTTGTTGATTTTTTATATTATTTTGTTTTTTAAGGGTAAACCCTACCTTACGTGGCGGCAGCCCCTCCCCCCCCCTCTTTTTTTTGTTCGTTCTCCCTTCTCCACCCAGGACCCCGCCCTTGGTTCCCCTTCCCCCGGCTTCGCCGCTCCACCGCCCAACCTGTTTTTTTTTCTGCGCTCACTTCTCCTCCTCCCCGGTTCAGTGAAGATGCCACCCTCTCCTACATCTGGTGCGAGGCACCTTCTCCCCCTCCCCTCGGCATGGTGCAACGACCTCCCCCTCCTCAACCACCTGTGTGTGCGGCCGGACGACGCCCTCCAACCTTCTCCCTTTCTCCCGTGTGGCACGCTCGGACCCCAGTACGAGCTCCTTCCTCCTATGGACTATGTGCGATGAACACCTCTCCTCCTCCCTTGCTCGGGCGGGCCGACCTCGCTTCTCCAAACCCCCAGCTGCCTCCTCTAGTCCAGTGCCGGACCACCCCCCCTTTTACTAGTGGTGCACAACCCAATGGAATCCCCTAATTCCAGCAGCTCGAACCCCCCCTTCAGTGCTCATTTTCTTTTTTTCTCTTCTTTGGGGTGTTGTGATGGCATAGAGTATGAATTTCTCCGGGTTCTCGGATGTTTATCCAACTTTGATAAAGTAACCCCATTGAATTTACTTGTAAATTAAGTTTACGTTGTTTTCTTGTTCTTCGCACCATTGTTTATCGTTAATTAGACCATTAATGTTGTAAATTTAGTTGGATTTTTGTGAAGTTGATTGGTTTCAATCTATTGGTTTTGTCTCGGGGTAAATTTTGTGTATGTTGCTTGGTTTTGTACCTGCTGAATTAGTGTCTTTTTGTGTTTTAATGTTTATAGTAATTATCTTTTAGTGTGGCGGTCTTTTCTTTGTGATTTTGGTCCGTCTCTGTTGGTCGGTCACTATTTGAGGTGGATTTGGTTTTAAAGTGATGGTTTTTTGTGAAACAATGTTTGTTTTAGGTGGAAAACTTAGTCGCGTCATAAATCATGCATGAAGTTTTTAAATTATGCGTAGGATTGAAATTGTTTTCCTTAGGTTATTTTAATGGTGTTTTAATTTGTATAAAAAGTGAAACCCATGTTTGGAAAATGTTTCGAGTTGTGTTTGATTTTAAAAAGAGAAAATGGAGTATGTTTTTAGGGTAAAGCCTTGTTGTACAGTTTAGAAAAGTTTCACTATTTATTGAAATGATATATTTATTGGTGAGTGTGATGCGAATGATACTTTGGGATGTTTTTAGTGTGTGCTTGGTTTTTCTTTTGGTTTGTGTGAGTCCCATATACCTTTTTGGTCGTTCTTTGGTCCTTTTGCATTAATTTTTTTTAGGTGTTGTTTAATTGTTTTAGGGTGTTGCCCCGATGTGGCTGTGAATCCCCTCGCTGGGTTCGCAAAGGGTGTCTCAGGTCATGTCGGAGCGTGCTCCGTCCGCCACCGCCGAAGGCGAAGAAATTCTGATTGCTTCGGCTTGTTCGCCTTATTTGCGGGGCACAACTCATGTTTTGGGTTTGTTTCGTTTCGTCTGTAATGTTGTCGAGGTTGGATTTACTCTGTTTATTCATTTGGATTATTTTAAGACATTGTTACTGTTTTTTTAGATGCTTTTCGTTATTGTAGTGCATTGGCAAGGGTTTTCCATGATGTTGCGGTTGTTGGCAAGTGGCGCGTACTTGTGTGCAAGTTGGGACGTACCGCATCGTCGTCGTAACCAGGCTACGATTTGAGGTAGGTCCCCCACTACACATAACATTAGATTTAGAATTTATTAATTGCTTGATGTTTTGTTAATTTTTTTACGAATGATAAATAATATTAGATAATAAAATTTTAAATGATTTTTTAGTGTGAAAAGATTCGTTTATTTTATACCGAACACTTGGTGCATTTTCTTGACGGGTGGACACCTAGTTTTGAAAGAATTCTTGTTTGGCCTTTAAACATAATTCATGGAATTTCAAAAAAACACATAGTTTTAAGGATATATGATTTATTCTAAACAAGTGTTTTGGGTTTTCTCGAGAAATGAGGTTTTTCTTTAAAATTTGTGAAGGCCTATTTGGCACTTTAATAAAATAGATTACTTTGGAAAACCCACTCGGGGGTGATCTTTGGTGTGCGTTGATTTCATGAGTTATATGTGATGTTAGTGCTTTGTGACTGCTCGATTTACATTGTAGATGCACCCCTCTTTTATTATATGTGTTGACATGGGATCCTTGAATAGTGAGTGAATCTTCTGAGAATGATTGCTGCACTAGTTTAGATTACGCCCTGGCTAGTGGCCCCATAGCAGGGGAATACTGAGTTATTGCTGCTATGGGGATTAGGCCCCTCGGTTAGGCCATGCAGGGCTACGCAGAGCGTTATGGCGTTATGACGTCATCGAGTTAGGGCATTACTTCAGGAGGAGTCAGATGTATAGTATGTTATGGATTGTTCACGATCTCCTAGGTTCGACCCATGTTTCTTTTAGTGTTTATTTGTATGTGGCGGACGTGTGAGAGGTCTAGTTCGGTTGCTGGCCCCGTGTGCCACTTTTTCCATTTCCCTTAGTGTGTGTTGCATGATGTGTGGTTTTCCCTTTTTACTAACAACCTAAAAATTGAATTTCTAAATTGTTTGCAACAATGTTTTAAAACGAAATGCACCTGTTCCTTTCAAACATTAATAATTTTTTTTAAATTATAAAGGGCAATGGACGGATACTTTTTTTGGAAATGAAAGTGTGTGTGTGTGTGAAAACCAATATCTTGTATATCTAGTTCAATCCTGGAGTTAATCGATTTTTTTATTTAAAGGTAGTGCATTGGGAATAGATATCGGGCTAGACATCTGAGTTTTTAGACTCACACCTATAGTTCTTTTCTGTTTTTAGTGTGTGTGCAGGCTACAGCTTGGCGTGTTCTCCTTGGGCGATGTTTGGTCGTGAGTGGGAGAGTGTCCCGCGAGGTCACACGGAGGTAGTGATTGACTTTTTCTATTAGTTTTATTTTATTTTGTTCTTGTTTAGTTACTTTGCTCTGTTTATTTAATTTGCGCTGCTCTATTTTGTTTCAGCTGATTTTTTTATTGATTTGTTTTTAGTGAAATCATTCCCATAGCCTTTTTTGAGGCCCTGATGCTTTTCCCCAGCCCGGGAGGATCCGGAACGCCTCTCGGGCCATGTCTCGGGCCGGCTCGGGTGATCGGTTCAGGGTTGACCCGGGATGGTTCGTGAAAAATTGGTATCAGAGGAGGTCCTTGTTATTTGGGATGTCTGGTAGAAGGAGATTAGGATTTTCCGGGACTCGGGAGGTAGGTTGCGGGTTGGTGCTTGATCACCACCGCCCGTGATGACACATGAGTTACCCGGGGTAGTCTGGGATTTGAGTCATTTGCCTTTGATTGTTATGGTTTGAGGGATGATAATGAAGGTGAACTGGTTCATGTTGTGGCCTCACATTTGGTTGTGACCCATGTGGAGTCCAAGTGTCCAGTTGAAGGTCCTTTTAGTGATATACCTTACTTGGGATATGGCTCACCACCATGTTGCCGAGTCAGGAATATGCACTAGTCCCTCATTCCGATGGTTTGTTGTTGATTTTGTTTCATTTTGATCTCGGTTGATGGGGGCTTGTGTAAAAAATGAAAGCGATTTTAAAGTGGGAGTGTTTCGATTTAGAAAATTTTATTGCTTGTTTGGATTTGATAAGGAATAGAAGTGTTCGAACCTTGGTATTCCTTATGGAGGATCACATGTGCATCAATATGTACGGAGAGTGTGTGGGGGTACTTTTTTTCATATAATGTGAGCGATATTGAACAAATGCACATGTGACGATTCATAAGGTGCCATAGGTGAGTTATAAAATTTTAAAGAAATGATGTTTTTGGAAATGTGGTATATGCTCGTATTTGTATATATTTGGCATATTGGTTTTTTTTCTCCCTTGTCTTGTGTTGTTGCATTGATTGAGTTTTGGTTAGATGTCGATTTCAGTTGTGTTTTTCGTGTTGTTTTGAGTGTGTCGCCTAGAAAGGTCGCTAAGGTTGCTAATGAGTCATTCCCAATTTTCAGTTCTTTTAGCATGTTGCATATCAATCAAGGAAATCAAAGTCTGTGGGGGGAATTTGTGTGGTTGTGGAATTAAGAGTGGGTCTCCAGGTTGTTGGGAACTCCCAGGGTTATTAGGGTTCATCCCATCTCAAGTTTATTTGAGGGTCCAATTTTGGACTAGTAAAGGTGAAATGTCTCTCCATCGTTGAAGTTTGGGGTGTGTTTAATGGAAATTGGCTCTAGTGCTGGTTCCCCATCTGGCAAGGAGTGTATGCTGGATAAACCTGTCGCCAAGACACCATTTTCATCAGTGCTGACTTCCAGATTGTCTAACTATTATCTTATGTGCCACTAGTGTAGCCTCTCTGGGCATTCAATGCCATCATTTTGCATCCCTTTGAAAACTTTCCACCATAGTGGGAATTTAAATCATTGAGGAGAAGAAATTGGGGACTGGAGGATGCAAATGAATGACTGTGAGGTAGGAGATGCTTCAACCATCAGAGCCCCAACCATAGGTCTTGGGGTGAAGCTCGTGCACAGTCAGGAATTGCCGAGAGTGTGTGGAACCTTGGTCCGGTTCATTTTTTTCAGCATTCTAAAGGGAACTATCCAATGTTTTCTTGTTCAATTCTTGTCATCATTGTAAGCTCATCCTTTGTTGTGGTCGCGTGATGAGCTTGTTCTACTGCAATCAAAGTGGCCTCATTTGATCTTGGTATAGTTTATAAATCGTTCAGATTCTTTGAAAGGCGTCGGGTCCATGACTCAACGAACCCATTTTGATTTTGAGGATGGTCTCAACTATGTACGTTAGGGGGGATTTTTGGTTCTTCAAAATTCATGGTTGTTGTTTCTGGGAACTTTATTAGGTTGGATGCCTCTCCGTGGCTTTTCATTTGTGGTGTTTGAGTTTTGTAGGGAATTCCTCCTTCCTAGTGTCTCAATGTGCCAGTTTTTTTTTCCAGAATAGTTTTAATACTAGGTGTGGAGTTGTTCTGTTAGCTTTGAGAGGGTAGGATGAGTTCAGTTGGGGAGTTCCAGCATTGCCCCCCCCCCTCGGGGCGGTGTGATCAGTTTTCAAGGTTTCCATACTAGTGAATTCTTGTGGTGGGGAGAACCCTCTCGTGTCCTCCCTTCAACCTCGGGCTTCAGTGTTCTCTAGAATTGTTCGGGTGTGATGTGTGGAGAGTGAGGTCATCCAGAGATTTATAGTTTTCCTCAGTTTTGACTGGGCGTGGACTCATGTTATGTTAACTGTTGGCTTGGTGACTTTCTGGGGGCAGAAAGTTTTGTGGTGGGGAGATTTGTCACACCCCGACCTCAAACGTATGTTTATTTGTATTTTATTTTATTTTATTTTCATTGTTTACTTGGTCCAGAGTCAATTGGACGATGTTTAGTTGGGACCCGGTTTGAAATTTTCCTTGTTTAATGTTTTGGTTGGCCTAGGGGTGGTGTACGGTCACCGCACCATTAGCGGCGACTGTGCGTTTGGTCCGAGTGAATGCGCGGTGGCACGACACTTCAAATATGTAATGAAATTAAATAAATAAATTAAGCTAATTGAATAGGGAAGATAAATAAAATTTTATATTGATAAAACAATGTTAACGTTTAAATATTCACAATGAGAATATGTTTTCCTGAATGGAAATATTATTATAATTTAATTTGGTAAAAAAATATTATTATTAAATTGTTATAAATATAATTTTTATTTAAAATGAAATATAATAAAAGTATCATTTTAATTATCCTTGAGTTTATTATTAATTTCATTTTTTTCATTATTAATATAATTAACATTATTATTACCTTTGTTGTTTTTTTATATTATTTTGTTTTTTTAGGGGAAACCCTACCTTACCTGGCGGTGGCCCCTTCCCCCCCCTTTTTTTATTCGTTCTCCCTTTTGCGCCCAAGACCCCGCCCTCGGTTCCCCTTCCCCCGGCTTCGCCGCTCCGCCGCACAACCTTTTTTTTTGTGCTCACTTCCCCTCCTCCCCGGTCAAGTGAAGCCGCCTCCCTCTCCTACATCCGGCATGAGGCGCCTTCTCCACTCCCCTCATCATGGAGTAGCGGCCTCCCCCTCCTCAACCACCTGTGCGTGCGTCCGCCCGACGCCCTCTGACCTTCTCCCTTTCTCCCATGTGGCACGCTCGGACCCTAGTTCGAGCTCCTTCCTCCGGTGGACTATGCGCGATGAACCCCTCTCCTCCTCCCTTGCTCTGGTGGGCCGACCTCGCAACTCCCAACCCCCAGCCGCCTCCTCTATTCCAGCACCGGACCCCCCCCCCCACCCTTTTACTAGCGGTGCAGAACCCAATGGAATCCCCTTATTCCAGCAACTCTAACCCCCCCATCAGTGTTCGTTTTCTTTTTTTCTCTTCTTTGGGGTGCAGTGATGGTGTGAAGTATGAATTGCTATGGGTTATCGGATGTTTATCCAACATTGAGCTAGTAACCCCATTGCATTTACTTGTAAATTAAGTTTACGTTGTTTTCTTGTTCTTCGCACCATTGTTAATCGTTAATTAGACCATTAATGTTTTAAATTTAGTTGTATTTTTGTGAAGTTTATTGGTTTCAATCCGTTGGTTTCGTCTTGGGGTAAATTTTGTGTCTGTTGCTTTGTTTTTCACCTGCTGAATTAGTGTCTTTTGTGTTTTAATGTTTATAGTAATTATCATTTAGTGCGGCGGTCTTTTATTTGTGATTTTGGTCCGTCTCGGTTGGTCGGTCACTATTTGAGGTGGATTTTGTTATAAAGTGATGGTTTTATGTGAAATGATGTTTGTTTTAGGTGGAAAACTTAGTCGCATAATAAATCATGCATGTGGTTATTAAATTATGAGTAATATTGAAATTGTTTTCTTTAAGTTAATTTAATGATATTTTAATTTGTATAAAAAGTGAAACCCATGTTTGGAAAATGTTTCGAGTTGTGTTTGTTTTTAAAAAGAGAAAATGGAGTATGTTTTTAGGGTAAAGCCTTGTTGTACATTCTAGAAAAGTTTCACTATTTATTAAAATGATTTATTTATTGGTGAGTGTGATGCGAATGATACTTTTGGAAGGTTTCATTGTGTTCTTGGTTTTGCTTTTGGTTTATGTGAGTCCCATATACCTTTTTGGTCGTGATTTGGTCCTTTTTCTTTAATTGTTTTTAGGTACTGTTTAATTGTTGTAGGGTGTTTCCCCAATGTGGCTGTGAATCCCCTCACTGGGTTCGCAAAGGGTGTCTCGGGTCACGTCGGAGCGCGCTCCGTCTGCCGCTGCCGAAGGTGAAGCAATTCTGATTGCTTCGGATTGTTCGCCTTATTTGTGGGGCACACCTCGTGTTTTGGGATCGTTTCGTTTCGTCTGCACCATTTTCGAGGTGGGTTTTACTCTGTTTATTCATTTAGATTATTTTAAGACATTGTTACTGTGATTTTAGATTCTTTGCGTTGTTGCAGTGCATTGGCAAGGGTTTTCCGTGATATTGCAGTCGTCAGCAAGTGGCGCGTACTTGTGCGCATGTTGGGACGTACCGCATCTTCGTCGTAACCAGGTTGTGAGTTGAGGTAGGTCCCCCACTACACTTACCTTTAGATTTAGAATTATTAATTTCTTTATGTTTTGTTAATTTTTTACAAATGATAAATAATATTAGATAATAAAATTTTAAATGTTTATTTAGTGTGAAAAGAGCCGTTTATTTTATACCGAACACTTGGAGCATTTTCTTGATGGGCGGACACCTAGTTTTGAAAGAATGCATGTATGGCCTTTAAACATAATTCACAGAATTTCAAAAGTACTCATAGTTTTAAGGATATATGATTTCTTCTGAATAAGTGTTTTGGGTTTTCTCGAGAAATGAAGTTTTTCTTCAAAATTGGTGAAGGCCCGTTTGGCACATTCATAAAATAGATTAATTTGGAAAACCCACTTGGGGGTGATATTTGGTGTGCATTAATTGCATGAGTTATATGTGATGTTAGTGCTTTGTGACTGCATGATTTACATTGTAGACGCACCCCTCATTTATTATATATGTTGAAATGGGAACCTGGCATAGTGAGTGAATCTTCTCAGAACGATTGATGCACTAGTTTAGATTACGCACTGGTTAGTGGACCCATAGCAGGGGAATACTATGTTATTGCTTCTATGGGGATTGGGCCCCTTGGTTAGGCCATTGAGGGCTATGCCGAGCGTTAGGGCGTTATGACGTCATCGAGTTTGGGCATGCCTTCAGGATGAGTCAGATGTATAGTATGTTTTGGATTGTTCATGATCTCCTAGGTTCAACCCATGTTTCTTTTAGTGTTTATTTGTATGTGGCGGATGAGTGAGAGGTCTAGTTCGGTTGCTGGCCTCGTGTGCCACTTTTTCCATTGCCCTTAGTGTGTGTTGCGTGTTGTGTGGTTTTCACTTTTTACTAACAACCGAAAAATTGAATTTCTAAATTGTTTGCAACAATGTTTTAAAACGAAATGCACATGTTCCTTTCAAACATTAAGGATTTTTTTTAAATTATAAAGGGAAATGGACTGATACTTGTTTTTGAAATGAAAGTGTGTGTGTGTGAAAACCAATATCTTGTATATCTAGTTCAAACCTGGAGTTAATAGATTTCTTTATTTAAAGGTAATGCATTGGGAATAGATATCGGGCTAGCCTACTATGTTTTTAGACTCACACGTATAGTTATTTTCTATTTTTAGTGTGTGCAGGCTACAGCTTTGGTGCATTCTCCTTGGGTGATGTTTGGTCGTGAGTTGGAGAGTGACCCGCGGGGTCACACAGAGATAGTGATTGTATCATTCGGTTAGTTTTATTTTCTTTTGTTCTTGTTTAGTTACTTTGCTCTATTTATTTATTTTGCGCTGCTCTATTTTTTTTCATCTGATTTTTTTTTATTGATTTGTTTTGGGTGAAATCATTCCCACAGCCTCTGTTGATGCCCTGGCGCTTGTCGCCAGCCCGGGAGGATCGGGAACGCCTCTTGGGCCATGTCGCTGGCCGGCTCGGGTGATCGGTTTAGGGTCGACCCGGGTTGGTTCGGGAAAAGTACTTTTTTCAAATGAAATAGCTGAACCCATATTTTTCAGTTTCCAAAGAGAAAATTTGAAATTTTTTACTAAATAAGACAATATTATGTCTAAATATTTCTATAATGTAGGTTTTATATCATTTTAAATCATATATTTTTTGTTTAACCCTGGATAAGTCTATTTTTACCACATTCTCTGTAATTTATTTTTACTATTTAATCTATATAATACTGTATAAAATATAATTTATTTAATTATATTATATAAATAATTGTTTTTATAAATGTTTCAGAAATTTAAAAAACAATAGATTCACTAATTTGAAAAAATAATTAAAAAATAATCCTAAAGACATGAACAAAAATAATATTTTTAAGAAGTAATATATTTTTTTTAAATGATTATATAATAACAATATAAATAATAATTATTATTATATTAACATAAATTAATAAGTATTAATATATAAAAAATATAATTTTTCAGAAAAATATCTTCATTAATAGTTTTTCTAAATAATTAAAATAGAGAATCATTATTCACCTTAAAATAGTTTTCATAAAAACACAATTTCAATCCCAAAAATTTACTTATACTAAAATAAAATATACTTCATATATAATATTTTATTACTAGATTAAATATAATGAATTAATAAATATTTAATTTTTAATAATATTAAATACATAATGGTAGAGATTAAATTTACATAATTTGGTGAAATTTGATGACATTTTAATATAAGTCGGTATTTTTGAAATATTTCATAAAAAATAATTTTTTTTAAAATAATCCTAAATGTTCATTGAAAATAAAGATTGTTATAAAAATTTTAAAAATGGGGTTAATTTTTTATATATATTTAATATTTGTTCAAAAAAATTATAATAATTTTTTATAAATATAAATAAATATCATTTTTGATGACAATATATTTTTAATGTATGAAATTACTTTATTAAATATTTATTGATTATTTAAAAAACATATATAAATAATATGTATTAGATATAAATATACATATATAATATTTTATTTAATAATATACATATTTCAAATTTAATTTCCAGGTAATAATAGTATTATTATTGTCAAATTGTTTAATTTTGGAGTTATTTGTATAATATGATATCCAAATTTTTTTTTCTCTGATCAAAGTCATAAAATTGTATAAATTTCATTAAAAAGAAATATATCTTAGTGTATTATAGTGTTATGTTTTTTGTCTAATATCAATTTAGTGCTCCCTATAAGTTATAGAACATGCATTTCGTCTTTTAGTGTCTTGAGATGTTACACTATCCACCCACCAAAAGAATATGGACGATAAAAAAATAGAATATCCATATTTAAAAACAGAACAACAACATTGGTTTTACTCATTAATGAATATAAATTCAATTAAAATCATGAAAATATTTTTGAGGAAAAGATCATTTTAATTGTTAAATCAATTCCATAAAATATAAAAATTTACCCAATATTAAATAGAATAAATTATTTTAAAATAATAATGAAAACATATAATGTATGATTTGTAATATTTAAATTTCATAATGTTATGAAATTATTCCTATTCATAACACTTTAAATAAATATTCCCTTCACATTTCATGTAAAAATAAAAATGAATCTCATCTTGAAAATCGTAAGAAGATTATTTTTATACGATTTTATGAAATGTTAATAATGGGTAGAAATGAATTTAAAAATTGTTACTGTATTTTTTTAAAAATATATTTAATAGGCTTTTTAAAAAAATCAATATGGATAAAAAATCATTTTTTATTAAATACAGAGATAATGATTATATTTCATTAAAATATTATTCTGAACTTCTGAGAACATAAAAAGTTGAAAAGTAATTGAAAAAATTATTTCATATAAAAAATAGAGTATAACAAAATCCATGAGTTTCTTGAGAGGTTGATAATAAAATTTTATCATCATAATCCTAATCATAAAATATCCATATAAACGTTGAGATTATAAATTTTGTACCACATTGGTTTGTTTTTAATTATATGAATCATTAAATGTTCACCTCAGGTGGAGATTTACATTTTATTAAAATATAGATAATCATGATATATAATGTTCAATGGAATCCTATAAATCTATTCAAATAATATAGGTTCATAACATATCTTATCTTACAAAGAATGGAATTTGAGACAAAAATACATTTAATTTAGCATCAATTACCTTCATTCACTTGTAAAACTCCTTAATATTAAACATAAGATTATTATAAATCTATTCTAAAACCATAATCAATTTTATCAATCAATATATGATTTTATTATAACTTTTTATTACCTATTTGTTAATTATTCCATTTTAAAATTACATTTCTGTTAATAAATACTACATTTTATGCATGTCATTATGTCATATTTTCAATAATTTTCCTATGATCTTGGTTCAACAATCTCTAGAATAATTAAAATGAAAAAAAAAATATTCAGTATATATTTCTTAATAGTAATCCATAAAATTTATATCTCTGAAATTAAATAAATTCTTCATGGTGATGGTAGATCGTATGTAAATATTAACGTAGATTCCTACTTTAACATATGAATAAATACAAAGATAAATATATTATATTTTATTACTTATTTTTATTTCCATTATTTCAAATATAATTATTAATTTTATTCTTATTACCTTTCATGATATGTGTTATCGAAAAATTATTAACATCATTTCTTGAGGTGATAGTTTATCTTATGAAGGAGAGGCATTATTCTGTTATTTATGAAAGAGAAAGTAAGATGGTATAAATAAAATTAAAAATAAAAAAATATTATTATATTATAAGTAGTATATATATAAACAAATTATACATATCATTATATACAACCATGATAAGCATGTTTGGAAGATAAATTTCATTGGGTTGTGAGGGAGTAGTTATACATACACATAAGTAACAGTTTCATTTCCCATTTGAGGGTGGAGGGGATGATCAAACATAATGTACATAACATAAAAAATATAAATATTTTTATGATATTTAATGTATTATATCCACATAGTATAATTTTTTTTATATAGATGGAGGAAGATATGAAATAAAATTCCTGGTTAGGTATGTTACCTCTTTTTTGGGAAACATTATATCTTTTGAACCCAAATCCTTCCTAGGATTGATTTAAAATAAAAATAGATTATAGAATTATTTCAAGTAATTATGTATGTGAAGTGGGTATTTATTATAAAAACCAATGGGTTCTGTATTTTTTGAAAGGAGATGAGATGAGAGGGGATGTGATTTTATAAGTGATGGAGAGGATACAATTGGAATTTTTGATATGATTGGAAATTGCCCATGCTTTTATCTATCACATGGCTAATAAATAATCCAATTTCTGAATTTATATGATATAAATACCCAATATGACCATCCAATGTGAGTATATAAATGATTTTGGTCATTTTAAAACTGTAACTTATGAGATTTACCCTATGTGAACCTATATTTACCATAGCAATGATAATTAATTTTAACTATTTTCGATATTTATTATGTAATAAAATAAATTTTGCATTATTATATATTATAAATTATCATTATACTAATTATTTAATATATTTACTTATATTCTATTCACATAAGAGTACAAGTATAATTTAAAATCAAATTCATACACATGAGAATAAGTTTTTCCATAACAAGGTTTCAAAAGTATAACTGTATTTATATCTAAAAAAATATGAAATTTATTAAAATATAATATATTAGTTTAATTATAATATTATTATCATATTTTTATTTTCAAAACATTTTTAAATAATGTATCATTATAAATTCATTAAACGACTAGATAACATTCAATAAAAAATCTTATTACTTAATATTAAATGAAAAATCATTCTTTTTAATACAATTATCCAATATTTTACCTACGATAATTTATAAATTTTGGTCAAAAAATATTTTGTTAACTTATGTCAAAATAAAATTCTATATTTTTCTAATATATTTTTTTATCTTTTCACCAATAGAAATAAAATTATTTTTGAGAAAATAATTTTCTTTGAAACATATAAGGAAATTAAAAAAATACAATACCATTTTAGAAATATGAATTATTATTTTAATAAAAATACATATTATTTAAAATGTGGTAATTTCTATTAATATATCTCTCATTAACAACTAGGTCATAATAATTGTCATAAATTTTAATATAAATAGTATATTTTGGTTCATGATAACTCACTTTTTTGGCAACAAAAAATATAAATAAAATTTAATAAAAGAAATAAAAAAATCACGGGTTGTTAAATTAAATTAATTTTTTATATCTTTCTCCCCGTTTTTAAAAAGGGAGAAGAAACCATGGTGCATTTTTATGATGGAGGAATGCCTTGTAAACTAGTATAAAACATTTTCATATAATACATCTAATAATAGGATACAATGAAGGATTTATTATATATATATAGTTTATTAGTTCCATAATTAAAAATTTGGAAGGATATGATAGGGCCTATTTTCTTACCATTACCTCTATTGTAAAATGATTACCTCGTTAGTGTTCATGTTTAGATTACCTACACCATGAGGATTTGTGATTTAGTTATTATCACGACGTCAAATATCTATTATATATAAGTATATATAAATGTATAATAATATATTTATGATATAATATAAAATATGGAAATATGTAATGGTAATCACCATTATTTCATCATGATTAAAAAATTGAAATGTTACTGATTAGTATGTAAGGCCTAGAATCCCATTGATTAATACAAAATTATTTCTTCATAACTTGCATTCTTGGTTGACTTTAATGGTAAATTTTATGATTAAAAATTATAATTATTACTAGATTATTATTATTGGGATTATGTATAATTACCTTCATGACCATGTTTATACAATATAATATGTTTTTGATTAGTAATTGTATATCCTCAAAATAGATGATCGGAACATAAATAGAGATATTAAAAAACATGGAGATAAATGACATAAAGTGGATTATGATAATGGAATTAACATGAATATGTTTTTTAATAAATTAAATAAATTATATTTTTTAACTATTTCTGTATTAATGAATATATGATACAATATGTTTTTTAAGGAAACAAATATATTCTTAGAGTTGTGATTGATTATGAGTTATTTTTTTCACAAAATGGTTTATATTTTTTTATTAATAATAATAAATTAGGGATTTATTTTGAAAATTATTAATTATAAAATAAATTTAAATTCCTTAAATTTATTAGTTGAAATTTTATCTTTTAACATTAGACTATTTAACATAAAATCATAATTTGAAATTTTTTAATGATTTTGCTTCTAAATATTTATCATCAATGTGTTTATTAATACCATTAATTAATGGAAGTTCATATATTTAATTGAGTGAATGATAATGGATATTTGACATCATATTTTAAATCCATAATTTTTTTTCCAAATTCTATAATTTCTCATTTATTACAGGCCGTTAAAGAAAAGTAAAAAAAATGAATGTTCTATTTTAGCTTACAAGAATTCCCTAGTTTTTTCAACATTTATAAACATTATTTTTTATTTTATTAAATTATAATAAATAATTTTTTATTAAATGTAATAATCTATATTAAATTATTTTTGTTATTTTATTTTTTGAAATCAATTTTCTATGGAAAGGGATATAGTTATTTTATAAAATGTTATTCTTATGGGTTAAAATATATATTTATATGTGTTTAAAAATTTTAAATATAGTTTTTAATTTTTTATTAATTTCATATTCTATTGGCATTGTTAATGAATAGGTAATTCTATTTTATACCTTAATCAAATTGGGTAAGTATTAGGTTTTATATAGAATTATATTGGAAGTAGACTGTCATATTATTCACATTGAAAGATTTTTTTTATTTTTCATATTAAAATTAAATAACAAGGTAACTAGCTATATTTTATCTTATTTATAATTTTTTTAGGGAAATATTTTGATTTCATATTTTAGTTGTATTTTTCAAAATATATATTTTCCCTTTATGGGTAAAAGGATTGTATATTAATTTATTTTATAGGTTATCATTCTTTATTTGAATCCTTTATGAATATTATTTATATTTTATCCTTTCATATAAATGTTTATCAGAAAAAATTTGTACTATAATTTTATTAATACGTATGTGTAATGATTATTTGAGATCGTATGAGGTATTTTAATGAAAAACTCTCTTTTATGTCCTTAGGTTTTTTAAATAGACTAACATGTTTATTTTATTCTATGTCCCATAACAAGATTTTTTTCTCAACAAAATTATGCAATTTTTTTATAAGGGTTTAGATATGTTTTGGATAAATGAAGAATTCTTAATATGGAATCAAAAAAATCAAATTATAGACATGAAAAATGACCTTTTAAAGACATTGGTTTTATTATATTTTAATTCTACCAAATTTAATATTATTCTAAACCTCAAATGTTCAATTGTATTTAAGAGATCCAATATTCATAATTTTTTATATATTTTTGATGTATATAAATGAGTACCAATAATCTATATCAAATACATAAATTCAAGGAATATATTTTTAATAACAAATTATTAAGTGTTGGTATGCGGATGTTATAAGGGAAATGGGTATGAGAAACAAAGAATATTTTTCAAAGGTAACTTTTTATTTAACCCTTGTTCACCATACAATTATTCTATTAAATTAACAAATAATTAATAATTTATATATCTTTGAAAATTTATTTAATGTTATGAGGTTTCAAGAATAATTTTTCATTATTGTAGAAATTTTTTTATTAAGATATATTGGTGGATTTAAAAAAACATAAATTTAATGCTAGTTTGAAAAAAATATTCTTATAATATTTTTTGATGTATTTATTAATGATTATAATGGATACAATTCCATGAATTATTGAAATATAATGAATAAAGGATACCTAGGAATTTAGATTTATTTTAAGTAAACCATCCAACATTATAGAAATAATGTCACAACAATATAAATCATGCCACATTAGGTTTAATCAATGAATAAAAATTATATAGATGAATTAATAATTTTCTATGATGAATAAATTATTTAATTATATATTTATATAGTATAAAATTATATAAATAAGGCAAATTATAAATGACCATTAAATAGCACATACCATAGAGAAATTAGGTTAAGGACAAGTTATAGCTAGTCCCTAATTTTTTATGGATTTTTTGTTTCACAACAAAGTAGTCATAGTAAAGAAGAAAAAATTTCATTAATAAAATTAATTTCACTATAGTGAATTCATGTAAGAATAAACCTAGATTATCAAAACATAATTCATTCCACAATATAGGATACTATATAGTGATGAAGAGTTATTAATATCTTATAATAAATAATGATGTGGTTTTGTTATGAAGTGAATAATTTTTTCATTAAGTGATAGTCAAATATGAGTGATTAATTTTTTTTTATGTTTTTATTTCGATACATTAATATTATAGGTGAATTATATTGTACTATTATGTACTAAAACATGTATTTATGATTCCATGATTGATTAAGGCTCAGTTTTGAGGATTGGGGTTTTAGAAGGAATTTTTTCATGATGTTTATTATCTCACAAATTTTTTATAGATTTATTAATATCATTAATCAAAAGTTATTATTTTATAAATATTTATTGAACCTATTTATGTAAAATTGAATTGTATTAATGGACACATTTTTTATGAATTGTACTTTCCTAATTAAAATGATTTAATTATAAACTAAATTGGAATCTTGGAGATTTTATCATTGAATGTTCAAGGTGATTCAACTCATTGATGAATTATGCATTAATAGTAACACCACCACTGATCTAGTTACATTTAATATTTATGAATGTGTTGATGTTTTTAATTTTTAGACATGTATGATTTCTTTGTTTCTGAGAGTAGTGAGTTATTTAATTTGGTTAGGGTTAAAAATCGTGAGTGTTAGTGAAATACTCCAAATTAAATATAATGAAGTAGGGTATATATTGAATTATATACATTAACAAATCACTATATTATTCTCTTGAATATATACTAGTGTCATGTGGAAAAAGTAAAATATTAATTTTGACACAAGTCATTTTAATTTTCATTTCATATTGAGGTTTTTGGAATGATGTGTTTTTAATAAATTTAGAACATTAATATTGGAAGTGTACATTTTAAGAACTAATAATTATCATATTCATCCCCTTATTTCAATATTTTCATTATTTAAGATGGTTAATTTAATCCCTATAATAATTTTGGTAAACCCTAAAAACTATTTTTTATTATTTTTAAATTTTAGTGTAAGCATATTGCCTTGTGAAATACTTGTATGGTATGAGAAAATGTCATTGGACATGGATATTTAAAAAAAATCATTTCGATCTATTGGTTATTAATTATTAATTATGTATATTTTAATATAATATATGTTTGTATTAAAACTAGATAACTGAGATATAACTACAAAAAAACTATATAATTATAGTAAAATATCTTTTTATAAGTGTAATATGATTTATTTATATTGGTTTATTTGAATAAAGAAGAATTTACATATAAAATGTGATTAACTCATCAAATATTTAATTATCCTAAGTATGTATTTGATAATATTGTGTTTAATAAAAAAAGTATATATGGGAACATTTAATTTCAGGTTATATTTTTTAAAAAGAACAAAGCACAATTTATTGAAATTCAAAATGTATTATAAGAGGCGAAAGGAAAGGATTTTTTTAAAATCTCTATCAAAGAGATAAAATAAGTCAGAAGGAATAAAGTCTATCAAAGACGTGGTCTGATGAAGACCTTTATTGGAAAGAGAGTCAGCAAATACATTTGCTTCACGGTAGGCATGAGTCGCTATATAATCAATCTCGTGGAGCAAGTTGAGGCAGTTCATCCAACGAGCTATAAGAGACCAGGCTAGATGGATGTTGCCAATCCAAATGGCATGGATGATAGTGGTTGAATCACTTTCAATCCATAGGTTTCTCCAACCTCTTTGAAGCACAATATCAATAGCATGAATGAACCCAAGAATTTCCGCCTCCAGAGATGATGAGTAACCACAGCCAACATAGAAGCATCCTTGGCACTGGCCAGCCAAGTCTCTGAAAATAGAACCACAACCGGTAGGGCCTGGGTTACCTTTTGAATCTCCATCCATGTTCACTTTGATCCATCCTGGAATTGGAGATTTCTAGAACACTTCAACGGAACGTTTAGGCTTTGGGAAGATTCTAGGAATATGGAGATGACGAAGAATCTAAAATTCACCAACCGAGTTGTCACATCAGTCTTTTTGAATTGATGCAGATTCATAAATCGCAAGAAGAATCCATGATTTTCCTGCATTAAGATTTAGAGAGTGATTATTTTGAATAAGATCATTTATAACATACCAATGGTCAATCAGAAGTTCCGCCACTACTGCAAGAAATATATTCCTGATTTACAGAGAAGCTTCATGTCTAGTGTTGTTTTTTAAGAACAAGGAGATTGAGTCAGTAAGGAGTTTTCTGCAATTAAATAAATCAAAAATATAATTCCCCAGGGCAGAGGTCGTCGCACAAGATAGAAAAAGATGATTGGCATCTTCCCTGTGTTGATTACACAGGAGACACATAGAACATAGTTGAATGAAAAAAATTTGCAGACTAGTTACAATAGGTAGTCTATTATGAGCAATGCGCCAATTAAGGGTAAGCCTCAATGGTTTAATCAAAGGTTTGTTAAAATTATTTACCCAAAGAAAACTAGATTCACTTTTAGAGAAATTATTCTTATAAATGATTTTGGAATCGAGAATCCCATTAGTAGAAGGTTCCCAAACAAGGAAATCCCCATCAGAGGAAAAAGGATAATTATTAATAGTTTGCAAAATATTGTCAGGGAGATCACATTGATTGGAATGTAATACCTCTTTAATAGTCTGTTTAGTATTATTAGGAGGATTATTGGGGGGTAACAATGATATCAGGGGGTTGCCACACCATTTTTCAAACCATAAATTAATGGAAGAATCAGCACTGACAATCCATCGGGAATTATGAATGATATTTTGATAGGAGTCTCAGATTGAAGGCCATATGGAAGAGTTAATGTAATTAAATTTCCCTTTTAAAAGCCTAAAGAAGAATATAATTTTCCGAAACTCAGTAGCTTTAGAAGTGGAGTTAATAATGCGCCATGTAAGATGAGCTTGAAGAGCATCATTGAAAAGCTTTAAATTTTTAATGCCAATTCCACCATTAGCAATGGGTTTACAGCATGGATTCCAAGGGATAGTAACAAGCTTCTTTTCGAAGATGCTTCCAGACCAAATGATGTTTTTAATATAAGTATTATTTTTTTGAGAATGCCAACAGTTCATTTGTAGACCATAAGGGAATAGACCAAATGATGTTTTCATTATGATCGTGTTAATAGTTGGCTAAACTGAAAAAAAATCATTAAGATCATGAAAAGATTGATTAACTAAATTTTAAATGAAAAAATAATATTCCAAATTAATTAACAGTTTTTATTTAATAAATTAAGAGAGATTAGCTAATTTGGACTAAATTTTTTTCCTGATTGATTTCTATCCATCTTTCTATTATTAAATTCTGCCAGTTTTTTTCTTTATTTGAAGATGATTCAGTTATATATATACATATACCACAACGATTTATAATGTAATCAGATAAATTTATTATAATGTAATATGAAATTGATGGAAATTATTAAAATACTAATTTAAAAATATTAAAATCTCCGGATATGGTATTATAGATAGAATATTCATAGTTGAGAGTGATATAATTAAATTAAAATGATGACTTTTGTATGGTAACTTGAATACTTATTATTCTTGGGAAGTGATTAATTTGACCTGAAATATTTATGTACAAAAATGAATAAATATTATTATTTATATTTAGTTAATTTATATTAAATATAATTTTATATATAAACACTCCATGTTAAGATTATATTAAATCATGTTTAATGAATAACTTTTTTTATATTATAATTTAAATGATATGAAAAGATATATATGAATAATACTTATTATAAATTATAACTTTATATGTTGATAAAAAACCGGATTACAAAAAAATAGAATAAAAATTAACAAATTATTATTTATTTTAAATTTATGATTGATTTATTGGAATCATTTTACTATAATGTGTTAATTTTTTATTATTTATTTAAAATTTATGAAAGGATTAAAAATATTTATGTTTTTTGGATCTATAAGGCTGGATATTATATTAAAAAAATTAATGAAACTACTAATACATAATTAAAAATTACTGTAATTATGTGGTTGATCAGTTAATGAAATAATAAAAAGAATTTTATTTCTTCAAAGAGCATTTGGAGTAAAAAAGGTTATTTTTTTTATTTCCCATAGTCGAGGTAACACATTAAATCCTTCATTTCAATTATATATGATAATTTATTAGTATTTACTTCATAAATGTGGAAATTTTATTGATGATTTATGAATAATTAAATACAATAAATAGTTCAGAATCTTTAGAATGTTAATTGATAAACATGGAGATGATAAAACTATAATTGAGAAATGTTTAATACAGTATTTATATTAGCAATGAGGATTAGAGAACTCTCCAAAAAAATTATAATAGATGGGGTAGTGTCAAGATGACTCTAATGTTGTTAGTATCATATTAATATTTTTATGAGTGGATTCATACAAGATATTTTTCCTTTTATATACATATTTGGTAAATATTGTTTGTTGGGGGAGAATTTGTAGATTTAATTTTCAAAACAAAATATATCAAAATAAAAAAATAGAACATATAAAATAACAACATAAAAAAATTATAGTAGTTCAGAACGGATAATATATTATATATACTCTTCAGTCCCATAAAATTCAAATTTTTATAGTATCTATAACATCCTAACTTTGTATCTATAAAAAAATATTTTGCGTGCTAGTGTGGCATGTGGCCTCAAGCACAGCTCCCCATACACAAGAGGGTGTCGACTAGAAGATTGTGTTTGAAGGTGTTGTTTTGTAGATATTATACCTACTATATTTGAAATAAAATTTCTATATGAAAAAATAAATTCGTAGTATAAATTGTGAAAGACAATAATAACTGATAAAAAATAATTAAATGATATCACATCCAATTCCACATAATCAACAATGCATGAAAATTTTGAGTCATAGTTCAAGAAGATAAAATACATGAGATAAACATAATAGGTGTATACTAAAAAATTTTAAATAAAAAAAAATATACTATAGGAAAACCATGTAACTTCCTATGTTTTTTAAAGAAAATAATATGTTCGGTAGTATAATGGTTAAAAAAATTGATCTTAAACTAAAAAAACATTATTATTTAAATGTGATTGGTATAACCTAGCCTTCAAATTGGTATGTATGAATATGAATAACCAATTAATTAATTAAATATAATATCTATACTAAATATAAAATTTTCAAATAATTAATAGTAAATATTATATTAGTTGTTAATAAATCCATTTTTTATAAAAAATATTTTCATTATCAAATATTTTCTTATTTTTATGTACATATATGATATTTAATTTTAAATAAATTAATAAAATATATTTAATTGCATTAAATTCATTCTTGAAATCATCATATCAAATCAATAAAATTGTGAAAATTGGATAATTTTCTGAGATGTTTTGTTTTCCAATAAACAAGAAAAATTTTCATTTTTATTGAAAATTTTATTAATATATATTTAAATATTAAAATTATATTATAGATTTGTTTTAAAATTTTCATTATTTAATATTAAATTAATTTATTTGAAATAAGTATTAGAAATTATTTTTTTACTATAATTTATTATAAGAACATTTTATAGGGAACAATAAATTTTATGGAAAACTAGTTTTCGTTGTGTTTTTGTAGTATAATATTATTTGAAATTCCAAAAAATTTTCATTTTAATTTTTAATATTATATTCCATAATATAATTTATGATTTAAATATTTAGTAAATAGTTGTCTTTAATTTTTTTCTATATTAATTACATCTTTAGTAATTTGGTAACCTTGGTAAACGGTATTCCGTTAAATTATGTTAAAAATAAAATGTTAAGAACAATAAAATGACATAATTTCGAATCTAAATCATAATTTATTAGTATATATCCACTATAATAATTTATTCATAAAATTTATGACATTTGGTTCCACCTATATGATGATATAACAATTATCGAATTTTATTTATGGAAATGTAAAACTTGTCACGCTCTTATTTTTAAATAGTGTAATATTTTTAAAATGGTATTATCCAGATCATATTTTAGAATAAGAATATTTTTTGGAAGAATAATATTTTCACCATCATGGTAATTTATTTTCAATTATTAGATAATAACTAATTACTTATAATTCTTTCATAATGCTAATATAATAATTAGTAAATTATTGAAAAAATTATATTTATGAAAATAGAAAAATTAAATATATAATATATTTAGATAAAAATGGACTAATTACTTTCTATATGACCAGGAATTTTTAGGGATATAATATAAAAATTTTGATATTTATATTTATTATAGATATTATTTAAATGCATGTAATGATTAGTTCTAAAAATGGAATTATGGATATTTCATTGAAAATAAATTTTTATTAAATGAAATAAAAAGAATAAAAATATTTTCTTATTAAAAGATGTTAATATAAGGTTTAAAATATCAATAATGGTCCATTTTTAAGTATATATTCATTTAATAGTAACTATATTAACCCTAAAATAGTAAAAATCTAAATTGTCAAAGTCAATGTTATATGGGATAAACAAGGGTTAAAACTAAAATATAATTATATAAATATAATAAAAACATTAATAATTAATATTTTATTAGTGATTTACAATAATTATAAAATCATTTTCTAAATAACTCACTTTATATACATTTTTATGTTACAACTTATTTATATTAATTTAATATTTTGACAAAATCAATTACTTCCCCTCTTATCTTTTATAAAAGGTCACATGTTCATATCATTCATTCACACATAAAAATAATTTTTATTTTAATAAAAAAACCCCATAATACTTTAAAGAATCCAAAATATAATTATAAAATTATTTATTATTAATAATACCAATCTTTTAGGTATTAATTTGTTAAGAAAAGGCGGTATTATAATTACTAGCTATAGTTGTTATCAACTTGTCTTAGTTCCATTTCTTCTTCCATATAACTAAAAAATTATTCAAACATGAATATATATTAAAATAATTATGTTAAATATAATAAATTCTTTTAGGATAATGTGACAACCTATATCCATCTTATCTTCCATCAAATGGAATAAGAATTCATCATTTGTGGGTACGACGAAATACAACCTCAAGAACCGATGAAATGGGTTTTTAATAACAAATTATAATTGATGTTTGTAATGATGAAATTAATTTACATATAATATATATTTTAAATATTTATCAATTTTAATTGATAATATATAATTTATGATTTTATCATTCCATGCATTGAAAAATAATAACATCGTTCAAGTGTTTTTGTGGACATCCACCTCTATGAAGCGATATAATTATTTTTTCATAACCTAATCATATGGATGGTATATATAAGTATATTTAATGGAAAAATATGATATATATATATATATATATCATATTATTATAATTAACAATCATAAATTAGTATTTAAATTATTTTTCTAATGATTGTTTAATAATTTAAATGTTACTCATGTGTACATACGATATATAGTCTCATTGACTTGAAATATTTAATTTTTCATAATAATTTTTAATTGATGGATTTAAATGAAACATTGAAATAGAAAACTGGTAAATATTTCTGTAAAATTCTTTTATATAAGATTTTATGGGTATTTAATTTACCATAATCATCCAATCAATGACATTTTCAAATTATGTATCGATTATTTTCAAAACATCTGAGGTGAACTAAAATGATTAATAAATTGTATATAACATGGTAGTAAATAATATAAACAGAATGATTAACATAAATTTTTTTAAGGAATTAAATAATTAACATTATTATATTATTTATGAATATGTATATCAAACCTTATGAGTTTGAGTCATCGTAAGGGACATTCGTTATGAAAATTTAATTAAAGGATTCTTTTCTATCTCATATAAAAAAGGTCAAAAAGAAATTATTTTTTAGATATATAGAATGATTATAATTTCTTACCATGAAGATTCCCTGGTATTTTAAATATTACATAATATTTTTATGTATTTGTAATGAAAATTATTTCCCCTAGATATGCATTATTTTAATAATAATTACATTCAAAATTTAATGGTTATTTTTATTAATAATTTTTTTAATGTTATTTTATTCAATGATAACACCTATTTTTATTTATTATTGTTAATAAATTTTTGAAATTTTATTTTTAAAAATAAGGTTACATTGAATATCTAAATATGTTTTTTAAGTGAGTTTTTATGGTTTTTCCAAAGGTTTTGTGATGAAAAGATGCAACCAAAAAGTGTTTTATTCATAATACATGAGCATTAAATATGAGAAACATGTGAGACCGATATCACATATATAATTGTTTGGGTCCCATTATAATTCATTGATGATCCTGATAAACATTATAAAATGGGTGATCTCCATTCAAATCCCCAATATATTGGTGAATGTTTGGAAGTTGATTTTTATGTTCATTATATGAATAATTGTGATGTTTAATCCCTGAGAAGCTATGATGGTTACTCTAATGAAATTCATATAAACTAATTATAAAGGCTTTCCAAGAGTATCTATGATAGTTTATCTATGATAATGTCTAGATGCTAAAAATTAATGTCTTTCATGAGTAGTTATAATGTTCACACCAACTTTAAACATAATGATTATTAAATATATAAGTGTGAAAAGTATATCATTGTGAAAAAAATTTAGGTACATTTCATTTTTTGATAGAATAATTATTGAGTTTATTTAACTATAAATATTTTTTTTCAATGTTATTTGATAGTCTATGTTCATATAATTTCATTTAATGGGTGTGAAAATATTTATTTTGAACCCCAACTTAATGTTGTAAAAGTAACATTTTTATATATGTTCATTGATTAATGATTTATTTTATTATTTTGCTGCCCCTAATTGACTTTATTATTCTCATACTAATTTCGTTTAAAAAAATTAAGTGTTTTATGTATAGAGAATAAAAAAAGGAATATATGTTGAATATTATTGATATTTATCATGAAAAGAAAGAATTTTTATTTTTAAAATATTTATTTGTTGGGAAATATGGATGCTAAGTATAAGCATCCACATTTAATGTAAGGGGTTATAATGCATGATTTTAATTATTTCAAAAAAACTATAAAATAAAAAAAATTATTATTTATATATTATGATTTCTATATCTATATGTAGAATGTGTAATGTTTAATTATGGGTCCTTACAGTTGGAAATAGTTGAGGGTTTTGCATAACATTGGAGATTATGAGGTTTTTTGGTGAGGTTATCATAGGTGTTGTGGATATCAACATGAGTTTATAATTTAAAGGTTCATAATAAGTTAAATATATTATAATTTTTTTTTACAATTTATCTTAAGAAATTATATATTGATTATTGATATTTTTATTGATATTTTAATATAATTATGTGTTATTATATTTTGGGATGAAAAATTAAAAGTAAGACATAACAATTGAGGTTAGAATATTTATTTATTATTTAATATTTTATGGTTATTTTTATGATTTTTTCCCACATATATAAAAATGTTATATGATTTATAGTTTTATAAAAAAGCTATCTCAAAGGATAGTTGACAACCTATTGTATCCGACATGGGCTTGAAAATTTAACAATCTACAAAAGGAGATAATGGTACATCGCCTATCGATAGACTATGTCAAGTCATTTTTAGTATAATAAATTATTTTTAGTAAATAAATATGATGTATTTGGAATATATTTATTTTGAGAAAATATATTTTATTATATAGATAACCATGTGATTGGAAATTGATTTAGTGATTAATGTTATTTTAAAGAAAGATCACTACATTTTGGGGAGCACTATAGGATTAAGGAAAATTTATATTTTTTTATTTGATGGGTAAATGTTTAATTATTTTTTCAAAAGAATATATGATAATAATGTTGCATTTTGTTGATTCAGGGGATTTATGGAAATGGAAAGCATTTCATGGATATTATGTAATTTTGGTAGTTTCATTTTTTTGATACATTAAGGGAAATTAATGCCATTTTAGGAGATAAATATTAAATTTAAAAATGAGTAATACGTGATTAAATATTTTATATATTTGGGAATTTTTTTTTTATAATACATTTGGGGAAAATAATGGACTGTTATTTATTGAATGATATATATTGAACATTGGGTATTTATGGTTAATTTTTGACTGAAAATAAAATTTTAATCTTATAACATATTATTATTTTTGAATAATTACTTGAAATTATACTATACATTTTTATTTGGTCAAATCATAAAATGGGGAGGAATATATAGTTTTTTTACTTTGTAATAGATATCAGATGATTCTTGTTCATCAGGCCAGAAAAATTCCTCATGAAGTATCCTCATATTGAGAAAACTATGTGACTGTGGTGTAATTTTATCAAAGGGTGAAATTATAATTGAAAATTATTTATTTTACGCTATTTTAATTGTATATATAGAAATTATATTACTAATATTTTGGAAAAATAATTTTAATAAAAGAGAAATTAATCTCTTACATTTTGTACCATGAAATATGTTATCTTTTCACTAATCACAAATTTATTATTTTGGGATGGTTAAATTTATAATAGTCATGTTCAATATCACTCTCTATCAGTCCTTGTGAGTATGTTTTATCTTCCATAATTGTTTTTCACTTACCAGAAATATCCATCTACATGGAAACCAATTATATTTTATTCCAGCCATCTTTCTAACTTCCATTTAACAATTTTCATCTTGAAATTTTATTGACACTTCGTACAATGTGGATTTCAAAAAATGTTACATTGAAAATTAAAAACCTCATTTATTGTTACCAAGTAAAAATTATAAGGATGAAATTTTGAAAAGGGGAAGAATTTAATATTCTATGTTTTAAAAGGAAATACATTGTTCAACAACATATAAGATACACAAAATAAATCTTAAATGGACAATAAAGTATTAGAATTTTAATGTG
This sequence comes from Viscum album, assembly GCA_963277665.1. Lineage (NCBI taxonomy): Eukaryota > Viridiplantae > Streptophyta > Magnoliopsida > Santalales > Viscaceae > Viscum > Viscum album. Next base: position 164,471,657 of record OY728151.1, read on the forward strand.
ATCATTATAAAATATATGTTAAATAGGATGGTGTGAATATGGATTATATATTTATAAATAAAATATAAATATCCTACTAAATATATATTAATTAAATAAACTGTATGATATAATTAGTTATCTTTTATTAAATTCATTATATTCTTTAAATTTCTTTCATCAATAGTTTATTTTTATTTTTATATAAATATAATAAAATTAGTTTTAGAAACATGAAATTAATTTTTGAAATCATCATTTTATGATTATACTATGGTGAAATTCATAAATTATATAAATCGTATTATTTCCCAATGAATATTTTTTTTTATTTTTATTCGATATGAATTTTTTACTATATTTTAAAATGAAAATTATTATTTTAGAATATGTTTAAAGAATTTATATGTTTATTTTTCTTTAAAATAAATAAATAAATTTTTGATTAATTTATATTATATTGATATGTAAAATAAAATAATTTTATATATTAAAAGGAAATTTTTATGAAAAAATTTTATTCATTACAATTTTCTGGTTTAATTTTAAATTAAAATCTTACTATTTTGTTATTTTAATATTTTTAAAATGGATCTTATAGTTGGAATCCAAATTTATAAATTTATTAAATATGTGCCTTTTAATTTTTCTTAATTAATATTAATTTTTAGTAGTTTTTCTTACCAAGGTAAAGGATAAATAATGTAATTTGTGTTAACAATAAAATGATATGAACTATAAAATATTCCAAAACTAGACCTAAATGTTATTGGATTTATATATATTTCCAATAATTATATAGCGGTATAATTTTGGTCCTTTTAATTACACTTGAATTAGATTATGGCATATATAGTATTTTATTTAAATAAATGTCACATATTTCATAATAATATTTTTAATAAGTACAATATTTCATAATATGGTGTTATCTGGAGGATACGCAAGACTGAAAAGAGTATTTTTACATATAATATATTAAAATTCTCTATTTTATTTTATCTTTTATTTCTATTTATGACATAGTAACCTTAAATTCATTAACAACACTTCTTACAATAATTATTCAATTAATAGAAAATTTAATTAAATGATATTATAAATATGAAAAAATTATGAATTAAAATTTATAATGTGATATACCAATATATTATTTTACAATTAATTTTATCAGATTTAATAAAAAATTCAATTCTAATTTTATTATTTTTATAATTATTGTTAACATCAATGCAATGAATATATATATAAAATGTAATTATGAACATTTTATGATAAATAATATTATGTTTAATGATAGAAAATTACTAAGAATAATAAATTAATTAAATTAATTAGGATAAGGTGTATAATATTATACATGGTTTACTTATAGTTATTTATTGAATTTAGGATTTATTATGTTAATACTTTGTGAGTGAAAATTTATTTTATTATGATAAGTGTTAAAGAGGTTAAAAAGGTGTTAAGACCAAATTATATGAAAATTAATATAGTCAGAACTTGTAAAATATTTATTTTAGATGGTGATTTAGAATCATAATAATCTTATCTTATAAATAAATCACTTCATAAAGAATTTAAAAAATTTAATTTATACTAATTAAATATTTGGGAAATACCACGACTCCCCTCCCATTTCTATAAAAGAATGCCTCTTCTTATTTTTTTAAAACATGAAAACCTCATTTTTTTGTCAAAAAATACAAAAATACATAAAAATATACATTATCTCATTAAGTTATTCTTGTTTTGGGAATAATACAAATATTAGAGAGCATATTGTGTAAAACAAGTGGTTTTCCCAAGAAGTGGTATTGTTTTTATATACATGTTTTAGTTATATTTATCATTCCACATCCACCAAACCATGTTAAAACATGATAATAGAATAATACTATTATATTTAATATATCTATATATTTGAGGTTTTTATGTTAGTTTAACAGCCTGTATTTATCTATGATTGCACGATATGGGAAAAGAATTGATCATTAGTATGTACGACGGAAAACTGCCTCACGAAACGATGTAATTTGTTTCCCATCATGATATCTATAGACTATTTATTATTATAGAATTATTTTTTATATAGAATATTTTATTAATATTTATAATTTTTAAAAGATAACAAATAATTAAATTAATTACATTTTCATCAAATTAATAATGATAAACTCATTCATGCGTATATGTGGACTTCCACCTCCACGAAGCAATGTGATTCGTATTTCATCATCAAATGACATAATATATATATATATATATATATAATTTTTCATAAATTATATTTGATAAAATATATTATAATAATTTTTTAAATATAGAAAAATATTTAACTTTTTTCTATAATGGTTGATGAAAAATTGAATCTATACACATGTTTTTGGACTACCTTTTGTCTGAATGATTATAACATAGTTCATTTTTCAAAATCATATTTCATATATGGAATGAAAATTAAAATCGATGTTTGAAAATTATAATTTTACCAACTATATTATTTTGTATATTATGTAATAATTGACACTTAAACCATTTTCATCCCATTGAAACTATTTTATATATATGGAACGATTATAATAATAACCATTTATGGTGAAATTAAATTATTTAGTAATTTTATACAGAATTTTAATTATTGATATTAATATTATAATAATCATGAAACAATTTATGAATTTAGATATTAATTAAACTATGTTTAATTTTTAGAAACATATATAATGTGTGTGACAAATCTTACGCAAAGTAAATGGTATTCTTTTAAAAATCCTCTTGTATTGATCCCTTTTAAACTCTTTAAAAAAATGAATAAAGGATTGATTTTCTAACATATATGGAATTAAAATAATTTACTAAAATTATTAAACCTCAATATTTTTAACCATAAATTAAATTTTTATAGGGATAAATTCAATGAAAATCATTTCCATTATATGTGAGGAGTCGTTAAAATGAATGGTTAATTTATTCAAGAATTTTTAATGTATTTTCATAGAAGAATAAAATTCATTATTTTGGGTATTATATTTTTATAAAAGGGTCCTTAAAGCCAATGGTATTTTGGTTAGAAAATTTTATTTTTCAATAGGGTTTAAAAGTTTTTTTCAAAGTTTTTTTTTGATGAAAATTTAAAAGCATAAAAAGTTTTATTCATATTACATGATCATTATATTTTAGAAATATGTGATATATATAAAACATATATGAAGGGTTGATAATAATTATTAATGTTGTGTTAGAATGATATAGCTTAAAAAATGGTGATACCCATTATATATCCTTAATGAATTGGGTAATATTTTGATGTTGACCATGCATGTTCTTTCAAGATAAACTATGATGGTTAATCCCTAAGTAGTTGTGATGGTTACTATAATGTAATTTTTTGACACTTACAAAGATGGTATCCCATAAGTATCTATGATGTTCATTATATGTTGTTTTTTGTAATCTGACTTTGATGGTCTTTTCTGAGTATCTACAATGGTAACTCCATCATTAACTATGATAGTTATTTCATATAAAATTGTAAAAATATATCATTGTGTAACAATTTTCCTGTGATTTTAATGTTTGGAAAAAAAATTTATTATTTTATTATTCCCTTAAAATTTATAATAAAATGTATAAAAAAATATTTGTGCATAATATTGGATTTATTGGGGGATAATTTTATTATTTTGAACAATTTTTCATTTAAAAAGACAAATGATTGAAATTGTTAATAAAAAAATTATTATTTATTTTTCCATAGATGATATTTCATTACTCGTCCCACATTTTTAATAATTTATATAGGTTTCATGGATGATTATGAATTATGTAATAATCCATGTTAAAAATTGTAAAGATTTATTAGGAAAAGAAACATAGTTTTTTTTATTAAGGTTTTGTTTATTGGAATAAATGGGTACTATTACAAACCAACCGAGGTCAAACCGGAACTGTTTTCCCAATCTAGCTCGCAATAGGGCCCAAAGGGAATTGCTGATCCCCACAGGCACGAAAATTGTACCTAGTATCAAAGTAAGTCATTTGGGAATAAATTTTAACATTAAAAAAGGAAAAATAAATAAATATATATAAACATAAAGAAAAAATAAAACATAAGTAGTATAAAAAATATAGAATAGGGTGGTTAAACGCACCTCCATGTTACCTTGGGGGTCACCACCAAATATAGAGACATGCTCACTACAAGAGAAATATAAAACCAGAACGTAAAAAAAATAGAGTAGGTGTGAGCATTAAGATTCATAGTAAGAATGTAAAGGGTAAGAACATCATATCCTCGTAACTTAAAAAATAACACCCAATGATGATATTTTCAAAATAAGACATTATAATAAAAATTATTTTATTTATTAATATAAATTTAAATTTAACAAAACCTATTTTTAATTAAACCATTTTATTTTTACCATGTTCTCAAAATAGTTTCCAAGCATGCATAGAGTTTTCAAAATGAAAGGAATGAAAATTAAATTAAAACATGGTTTTCAAAAAAAGGAGAAAAATCATGAAGTACTATAAATAAGACCACATCAGAAGTTTCATGTCACATGTGAAGAAAATGTGAAATTAGTAAAGGTAACTAGATTAAGTGTGACCCAGGAAACATCATACCCTAGTGAAACATGGAATAGAAACTATAACCCAGAGAATTCATGTGCACAAGAAACATGTATGAGACACCTCAAGGGCCTAGTGAACTCTATTAATAATCAATATTTATATAGTGTTGTGATTATAATTAATTCATTATTAAACTAAGACAATATTCTTCCAAATCTAATACTTTACAACTTCTAGTTCTCCCACCTAGATACTCTGAGTTTCACATGTGCTCTATTTCATGTTGTGGTGAGTTTTTGTCAAACTATCATATATAAACACATAATTTTGTCAAATAAAATTGCATTTAACCTCTCACCATTGATCTTACTCCTTCAGAGAATTCCCCTTTTTACGTCACACAACAGGGAAAATCCTCTCCACTGGGCACATATCAAAAATCACATATTTTATAGGCACTTCAATTTTCTAAAAAATGGGTTCATTGTTTGAGTGGGGTTATCTATTTTTACAACCATTAAAAATTTGTGATATGGTCCCCATTACATATGAAGAAATATTTTATTTTAAAATATTATTTTTCAACACCTTTAACATCCAAATCCTTTTGAAATCCTAAATACATAACCAAAAAACTACACATTTAAATTAATGATTGCTGATATGCATAAATCAAAGCATCCTGTTAGAAATACTCATTAAATAATAGCACCTTTAAGGAAACCAATTTTAAGGATTTAATATTCAAATAGAATTTATCATAATAAAAACATCACTATTTCCAAAAAATGTTAGAGTACATTTTTTTTCAATATAAAAAACTCCTTCTTGAATCTTATTTAAATTATGTAAAACAATAAATAACTATTTCTAAAAACCAAAAATAGTTCAATTTTCATTTAAATAATTCATAAATAGATAAAATATATTTAAAATAATGATGAAATAATGGATTACAAATTACATGTGTAGGCATAGGTAATATACTTCAAACATGTTTCTTTTGACGACGACCACTAAGACTAACCATTCATGCTTACATGCACATGAAAAAATATATATACCCATCGATGAATTTCACATTTTCCCCTATCCGTGAGGGAAAATGTTTGTTGAGTTATTATGTGAGTGTGTGTGTGTGTGTGTGTGCCTATTCCCTACACATGATTGTGTATAAAATCTCTCTCGACACAGATGACCTAAACCCTCTATAGCGAGGTCCAACACACTCTGGAAAAAATTACAGACAAAATAAAAACGGCAAAATGATAAATTAAAATTAAAATAATAATTTTTTTAAAACACTAATTTTTTTAAATGATTGGGATACCAAAAGTGTTCTAAATTCTTTTCCTTTGTTGGATGACAATGAAACATGCCCATAGCCGACCCGAGAGAGACATAATACCCCTTATTAAAGAGTAAAACATCAGAAATCACTCCACCCAAAATTATAAGCTTGGGATGAACTATGTAGTGGGGAATGAAATAGAAAAACCATAAGACGAGAGGAATACTAAGTGAGCAGAGTTCTTACCTTAGGGTGATGATGAAGAAATCATAGGAGATCTTCAAGAATCACTGGATAAAAGGTGTACAGAGAGGAGGGGTAATGGCCTACTGGAAGAGATAGGGGTCTTCTTGCTTTAGAGATACATGAGTTGGATGTGGTCATGTGGTAAGTGGAGGGGAGAGGGTGTTGAAATAATAATAATAATAATAATAATAATAATAACAATAATTATTATTATAATAAATAATAATAGTAATCAAAAATATAATTTCATAAATAAAAATTGTTTGAATAGCAATCATAAAAAATTTATTATTATATTTTAAATAATTTCTTTTTTTCAATTTTATTTTATTTATCAAAATCTCGAAAACCACACATGGTTTGGATAAAAAGTTGGTCCTACCATGCACTAGCCATGCACCTGTAATGGAGGCCCCAAAAAACCCACATGAGAAGCCACGTTTTTCTTAAAATTTGTGTTTGTCATGAAATGAATCTCTGTAAAAAATAAAGATTTATTCTCTCGAGATATACTTTCTTTCTACTATTTGTGTGACAACAATGTGACAAATATAGAGAGCCTAAAATATATTTTATTTCAAGCTAGTTCAACCTGAAACTCAAATGAAAAACCAGTTAAAATTAAATAATAAATACAACATGGTTCGATTGTTGCATATACTGACTATATGCATCCATAAGTAATGTAAGGTTTTATTATGTTATATTTTTTCATAATTTTAAAAAACATTAAGTCTAAAATATACATAAAATTATATAAAATTTAATTATAATTTAATGTAACTTGAATGTGAAATTTTTAAGGATAGATCCATATATCCCAATTACATGCTTGACCCCTAGATGCAAGTCCATCCTTATCCAAAAAGTGTAACAAAAAAATGAGACATTCAAGGATCATACATAATTAAGGGTACAATTACTAAAGGTGGAATGCATTATGAATTCACTTCTCTAAGATTCTTAACATGATGGAATATTTAACTCAAATTCATTAATGTGTATGGTCATTCCAAATTTTGAAGGAGGGGTTGGACTTTCTAATATCTCTGAAGCAATGCACTAAATAAAAGAATTTCTAACAAGGGAAGTGGTAGATGTAAATTTGTTTTGGTGTATATTCAGTCATGGTATAAATAGAGAATGATAGGAGGGTTGGACATGCATTATGATGTTTTCTTCGACATTCAAAATTCATTCTGAATCATTTTGATACCTTGTAGGATTATTCTCAATGGCTTATTGGAAGAAGGGATACCAATCACTAGATGAATAACTAGGTAGGGAAAATATATATTCTTGGGTGTAATATCCCTAATGTTTCATTAAATGTGTCTAGAAAGCATCCAGGCTTGTTAAGGTCCATTCTTAATAAAGAGAAGAAGGTGAGTTTTGAAAGCATAATCTTGATCGATGAACCAGACCGATGTGGTTTCACAAGATATTTTTTTGGAAATTTCTACATTCATGATTTCAAACGCACCTTTAATAAATATATAATGATGGATATATGGGATTCAAGTTAATTTTCTGATGAAATTCCTATCAAAATGAACTTTATCCTATGTCATTTTGGGAATCAAGCTATCCTCATAGATGAAAACATGAAACACAATGGTATCAACTTGGCCTTTCAGTTTTTCTATTGTAGCAACTCTCAAAGGGAATCCACAGTTCATCTATTTTATTATTATGAATGGAAAAAAGTGTTCTACGCTCCATATTTATATTTTAACATAGGACTTATGGTAAGAAAAAACTGATTTTATCACAGAATGAATCCAAAATGCAAGGTCCCATGATTTGGAAACATTGATTCATGTTTTTATACAATTAGCAGTTTGTTAGTCTCTTTGGGTAGCTCGAAACGTAGTAAGGGAGTGAGTCTACCATTTTTATAGATATCAGATAATTTGAATGAAATAGTTGTATTTTTAGTTGGTTCTTTTCATAAGATGATGAATTTTTTCATTTCTTCTCAACATTATTTCAATGTTTCCAGTAGCTACAGCAGTTCCCTTGACAAGGGACCGATGTATCCAATTGGTTCAACAATATTGAGGCTTGAAAATAAGTGTTGATTGATCCTTCAGGGTTATAATCATGTGGGATTTATCATGGTGAGCGACATCACCGGTTCATCATTTCTTGGCTTCATGGATTTTTTCATTTCAGGAAATGCCTTGGGTGCAGAGGTAAGATCTATACTCAAAATAATTTATTTTCGATAGGTTTAATATTTTTGTTGATAATATATAATCAGACATCCAAACTCTAGTTCAGATCCACCAAGGGATAGTGGACCCACCGTGGGATATAGTGTATTATGATAGGAAGTGAAAATCACTTATAAAACAGGAAATCTTTGTTGGGAATAATTGGAGTGAGTGGAAATTTAGATCTGGTGAGTTAACTTGTGAATGTTGATTAAATGTGGATCTCATTATTTATAATATATTTATCTCTATACCTTCTATTTCCAAGTGGAATATTCAAGGTTTTTCCCTGGGGTTGCATAACTACATTCCACCATGACATTCGACACTTTATTTTCATGTTTGTAATACTTGTTTTACTCATATTATCTAATTTGAACAAATTTAATTTTCAATCAATATTATGTAACGAGTTGTGGCATAATTACCAATAATATTTTATATAATTATATGAGCTCTCCTGAACAAAAAACTATTAATTAGTGAAAATGGATTCCTTTACAAATACATCAAAAAATTAATATGGAACGTCATGTCCCTAATGAATTAATAATCAAAGGGAACATATTGTTAAAATGATACAAATATATTTTGACGAGTGTTATGTACAACACAATGTAACCATTTATAATTTATTCTAATTATAGTTCCTTATGAGAAAATCAGTGGAATTATGTATCAATGTAATTTTTCTCTCAAGGTAGTAATGACATAGGAACACATCCTTTAATAACTAAATATATGTCTTGAGAAAATTAAAAGCATATAAATTGTTCAAAAATTATTTAATAAATTATTTTACATGTACAAGAAAGGTGAAGTAACATGTTCATTCAATTCACATTCATTTTAATCGATATAACCTTGTTATTTAGTTTAACTATTCTTTATTAATTTAAATGTGACATGGATATAATGGAATTTGATTAGATCATTCAAAAACATACATTATAATTAGCAAGGAAAAAGTGTGAGTATATTCTGAAAAACAACTTCTCATTATTTATAATTTAATTGTTCCCATTTTATTTAAATAAAAAACACTAATTAATTCACTTTTAATTGTACCTAAGGGTTTAGTTGATTAAATTAAACCATTTACACTTTCCTTGAGTTCAATCACAAGTAACTGTAAATTGGTAGAGACTTAATACATCTGAATATATGTTTAATTATTTATTTCTAACATATAATTCATAAATTATTAGATAATCACACTTAAAGGGGTATACCATGTTTAATTATAAAACCTACAATGTTGTAATGGGTTTTATTGACAAGCTATTAATTTTTTAAAAATTTTATATAAAAAAATATAATATTATAGGGGTGGGGATTAAATAATATTGTCTCTAAAAAAAGAATGATATTTAATATTTATTAAACCATAGGGAAAATTCATATTGACCACCTATCTTATTCTCTGTAATTCTAAATGTTCCAAAATAGGGATTTGATTCTAGATCGATTAATAGAATATGGAAAAATAGAGAAATAAACATAAGATAAGGCATATGAGATCTCATGTAATTTGGATACAATATAGATAGATAAGAGAAAATATAGAAAAACTACTATTATTAGGAAAACTAATGTCATTAATACCAAACCAATGATGTTATATTCATATTTCTGAATAAGGAGATCTACCAAATCTTGGGTGCGAGGAAGGAGGAGCTCATGGATGGATGTTGTGTGTCTGAACATTGTTAAAAAGGAAGAGGAAATGAAAAGGGATATAGGGAAAAGTATCATTTATATATCCATTAATGATCCAAATAGTTTGTCCATATAGTTTATCTAATTATTTTACATCTGTAAAGTGGCACTATCTAAAATCGCATCTAAGATACATTATGGGATTATAAGTATTACATATTGTTCTCTATTTACATAAAGACACTTCCATAAGAAATAATACCTCACATGATTATAATGCAACATTAGTTTAAACATTCACGTAACATGTGATTCTCTCTTCTCAAAGTCACCATTTTTTATGGATTTTTATGACACGATACATTGATTAAAAAATGGTATTCTTTTAAAAAACATGCAACATTGTTATTATTAACACTTATATAATAGTTTTTCTAATGTTGTATCTCCTAAAAATGAGTATTAAATACCTAAAATCCTAAGACTCATTGAGATTCATAATAAATACTCTATTATATAAGTCTTATAAATTTTTTACACAATCAAGGTCTCTAACTCTTGAAATTAAATTTTGATGCTCGTTATATCATTTGGCAAGTCAACCAATTTTATCATATTTAATAAGAGTGTCCAATCAGTCAAAAATATGGGATGTTATATCCTCCACCAACATATAATTTCTCATTTCTAAGAATCATTTATGAATAGAAAAAAATCACCATATAATCTTTGGTTATGAATTTTATGTCTATCAACAAAAAATTAATTTGCAAATTCCCAATGTTCTTACAAGGGATACTAAATTATATGGTACATAATCCTTTTACACTCAAGATAAAAATTATTTGAAATGATGAACATCGATACCAAAAATAGTTGATCGTGACTGTCCTAAGACTTTAACATGTCACCATCTCTTTCATTAAGTGGACTTTGGTTCTTCCATCTATATGTAGTAGCATTCGACAACCAATATCAAACCACGATATGATTATAATAAAAAAATTCCAACAGAAAATATGTCAATAATCTTATATAAACATCATGCACATTTATCCCCTCCTGGAACCTAGTCCCGTTATGGTATACCAGCTGAGACTCTATGTAATAAATTAACTATAATCATACAAGAATTCTTTGTGGCATCGTCTTATCATTGGAATCCACATGATACCTTTTAACTATACCCATATCAATCCAATGAAAAACATTATGCGATATAAAATTGAATAAATCCACTATTATAAAGCAAATTAATTCAAAAAAACCTTTTAGACAAATAATGTAAATGAATGGATTCAATAGTTTATGTATCACTAATACAATATTCGATAATCATGTATTACAAGAACACAATGATCATTTTGACCATTCTTATTGAATTCTAGAAGTAACATCTGCTGTTGTATCACTACCAATCCACCCCTATTCAAAACTATTACCATTCATATATACAAAGAAAAAAAACATATATAAAATACACGAATTAGGATAAGATAACCATAAACTGATGATGAATAAATTTCATAGCTAACTCAAGAATCAACCAAATAGAGGCCATGAAGCATACCCTAGGAAGATAATAATTCAATGTTTACTAGTATCTTTTTAGTATATAGATGAGAAATCAACACATAAAAATCACTCAGTAGGCCAAATGGTGGTATCTACACGTAAATATAATCTCTTGAGTATGTTTCGGACATTGAACTGTAAAATATTATCATACACGGTTCCATTTTATAATGGAATCAAATAAACAAACAAACATCCACTAATGTGCCTAAAAATTAAAATACATTATCACATGATACGTGACCATGTATAATAAACATATCACTCCCCACTATAGGAGAATTATTGAAATCTGACCTAAAATAGAGTTCATGGTTACTACATCCCATAACCCTTTCATCCTCAAACACAATGACTAGCCTAGCTAACAAACCACTGAACACTGAGTTCTCAAAAACACCACCCATAAGAAATTCAAAATTCCTCAAAACATTTACAAATTTGGTCATTATATTTAATGATACAATGATATTCACCACCCTCAATAGATCACAAGTTTTTTATGAACCATTTGTTTTATTTTAAACTAATCCAAGAGTTTTTCTATGAATGACAACTTCTTTTAAAAAAATAGATAAAATGTATATGGGGTTATAATAGATGCATTGTCCCCTTAAAATAATGTTGTATAAATATTGGCCTCATTTCATAATTAATACATTAAAAATGATACCACTGGTTAACTGGGATAGATTCATGATCAGTCATACTGATCAAATCCATTTTCAATATCCACCATCATATGTGATCCTTTGATGTCCTCGAAAATCACCATTCATATAATGCAATACGTGATCACTATCTATGAATAAACTCTAAATTAGAATATAACCATGTTAATCGCCTAAAAAATGTTCACAATTGTTTTTCAAACTTGTCTTAGATTACACACATTAAAAATATATTTTCTGATAAACTGGGGTCCGATTCAAATCTATTGGATTATGAGACTCCCACTATTCCCTATTGATCAAAAAAACTAATCACGGAGACTTGGTCTATCCACATATGACTATGGATTATCAAACAAGAATAATAACTATCCTAATGTATTTTATTACATGGAATCTAATTCAATTTTAAAAACACTCTAATGTGATAAAATGGGATGAAACCAAAAAGGTCATCATTATATATGGATTATATAATCATATCCAATGGGTAATAATAAGACACTCAATTGGTATCCACATAAAGTAACATCCCCTCAAGGATAAATAGATTGGAAAATTACATATCTTTTTTCGGGTGTCATATAATCATTTATGATTACTACTTGAATAAAATTTTGATTGAATGATAGTTATAATTATTAGGAACTCATCTCAAAATTATATGACATTCCATCTCCTAGTAATGTACCACAATGGGATAATGCCCCATCAAAACATAAGGCATCATCCTTTTAAATATAGTCACTCCAAAAACGTTACTAGAATCAACCATTTACACTATAGGAAAAAAATATAATAAAAAATAAAATCTAATTGAGAAACATTGACAACATCCACATACTGATTTGAATATACCTATCATGGAAAAGATAAACTAACCATGAAATGAGAGTCCATGACTTGAACCCACAATAAATGGTTTAATTCATGTAAATAAATAATTTATAATTTTTATTATAAATATTTTGGAGACTCAAATATATGAGACATCATCTATCAGTTATAAATAAAAAAAATTTATAACAATACATAGATCTCAATGTAGCTAATACCATGCAGCAAGATATGAAAATTATTTTATAATTTAACTTTTAACAATTATTTATCCATATAATATCCCAACATGGTCTAGTAAAATAACATTTCAATTAAATGACATATAGTAAAATTCTAAACACGTTTTAATTAGAAATTTAATAAACTAAATCCTCTTGTCAATATATCTCAAAAGTTGATAAAATGTCATTTGTCATCTAATGGGATTAGTCAAGTATGATTCCACTATACATTTTTACATGTAGAAAGATAGTAGATTTCGCCACTATAATTCACCATACCATATAATACAAGCATACACCAATGATTTTTAATACCATTGTATATGAATAACAATGTTGACCTTCAAGGATACTATGATGAAAATATAGTATCTATTATTTGATAATCCATTCCCAATGCATGGATTAAATAATCTATTAATTAAAATTAACATATATTTATGTGCATTCCATTCATATTAATATTATTAAAGATTCAATAATCCCCAAAAAGGGTTTCTATCATAGAATAAACTTCCCACAACTGACCTACATGGGTCTAGTTTCTTATTTATCTGTAACATGGTTAAATTATGTGCCTCTTCTATTAAAATATTATCACTTATAATTACTTATATATATCATTTGGAATTTCGTTTAACTCTACCAGGTTTTAAAATTTTAATTTCTCTTATATCTCTCTTGATAATCAAATATAATGTAACCATCAATCTATTTTGGAAAATATAATTTTTGTTGATATATAAATGTTTTCAACCAACCATATATGATTGAATAACTATACTATGGAAACATATGTAAAAATATAAACAATAAATATAGGTATTGAAATAATTATAATATCATGGAATATAGATAATCATGATGAATAATCATCATGAAGAAGTATAGAGATAATCACATAATATAATCACAAAGACATGGTACACAAGTAATCATGATAATGACAGGTGAATACTAGGTGATGAAAATTATACATGAACACACACTAACAATTTTCATACATTGAAAAGAGGTAAATACCCTATGTAATTAAATCAATAACTTGTGTAAGTATTATAATCATCCACGGTGAAATGATAATCAATTATAATCACAATACTATAAACAACATACCCATCCAAGGAAACATAAAATTTTCCACATGTGTGGGTTTTTTATACCCAAACATGAGCTATTCAACAAGTGTTGACACATTCATAGTCTCATAACTACCATCCCAAAATAGTATGAAAAATAAAAATTATCACTGACAACACTTATAAAATCCTTACTTGGGAGAAACAAAGATATTTCCATGTACTGTTGAACTCTGTGGCCTTAACAACAACCCTACACACAAGAATAAACCAATTAGTGGTAAGAATCTAATGGTTGAATAGTGGAGTAAATATACCCACTGTATGTGTATTTAAGATGGTGTAAAAAAAATAAATTACTAATATAAATATAGAAAGACTACAATAACTAATACAAAATAATAAATAGATATATTGGCCAGTTCAAAATAAACATTAATGGATGAACATATTGAGTAACCATAAAAGAATATGACACAAATAAGATATATATATCATGAATAGACTGAGATATGGTAAATAAATTAATTTCCTAGATCACATAAGAAATTTAATTAAATCCTTAAACTATATCTCTTTGTAAAATCATTACCCAAAGGTTATCACTCTAAAAAGGCATAATAAAGGTTCCTAACTTCCACTAATATATAATTCTAGATACCAAATGATGGCACAAATATAGTATGAGTAAAACACATTATCCCAATAAAAATAGTGTCTAATTAATTTATAGTCCCTAATATAAAATAATACTATTCGAAGGTAAAATAATATAAATAGTTATGTAAATATACCATTTAACATGTTCGTCCCCATGATATATCTGCCTAAAACCACAAACTTCATCTTAATCCATAATGTCTTTGAATAGATATATTTTATGTAAATTAAACTTGGATCCATGGTATATAACCAAGTAATCCATGTGGAATTATATCTATAAGGGGTTTCATATTTTAATATGAACATCATTGAAAAAATATAATCTATGGGAGAGTGGGTTTCTTGTCAAAAAATTCCCAATAATTGATAAGGGGCATCATGAAAAGCCATTTAACTGGATATAATCATATTGATAATGAAAATTACCACCATTTCATAGGTGTATAATTATAAAAATGGTATGATTATAAACACACAATAATTTAGTAAGTGATGATATATGGTACCATGATGAACAATTTTATAAGAAAATATTTGGGGCATCAGACACAAAAATATTTTATTTAATGGAAACAAGAACCTTGAAAACAACATATAATAAAAATTATTTTTATATTTGTGTATAGTAATCTCAAATAACTTGTGGGAATATGATATACTATAGTTACAACTATTTAATGTTGATCTCCATATCCAACACCATATAACCATTAATATTCATTCAAAGTAATGTGAATTATGTGACTATCAAGGGAATTTTGCATCAGATTCCATGTGAGCTCGAGTATGTATATATGGGTTCAATACCATTAATAACTAATACAGGGCCATGTGAAAATTCCATTCCAATCAATAGATCAAAAAACTCTTATAATTTCATTTACAAGTTCAAAAAATCCCATGTAAAATTGTTGTGGTATTCAAATTCCATTTAACCATTTTGTTTAGTTTATCCATTCTTCCATCATTTAAAAGTGACATGGATACATGGGTATTTTATTATTTTGGTTATAATCATATATTATAATTAAAAATGAATATTTAAGACTCCTTGGAAAATTATGATGACCCATTATTCCTAATTTAATAATTCAAATTTCAATTAAATAAGTACTACCTAAAAGTTATCTCTTAATTGTCCCAATGGTGTTAATTGATTATGTTAAAATATTTATATACACCATTAGTTGAATAATGGGTCTAATTAAATAGGTTTAAACTAAACAAATATTATGGATAGTTTATATTTATAATAATTACATAGTGTTCATGGAAATTTATATTAGCACAACCAAAGTGGTGTCTTGAGTTTTGGAAGAAAAATTTGAATAATGGAATTAGGAGCCACAAAAAAACCAACTATCTGTGAACAAAATATATTCAAAATAATTTATTGTTCTTTTGGAAATGGTGTAATAATCAATTACATGGATAAATTAAAAATTCCATGATGAATCAAGCTAAAGGGAATGGTATATAGGCCATAAACAATACATAAAATAATACTCACTAATCCACTATCAGGATTAAACTAGATCCAAAATTAGAGAAAATGATGAAATATAAATATTCATTAAAAATAGGTTCTAATATATCACATGAAAATTGAATCACATATGTCAAGATAAATTGATAAAATAAGTATGTCATGTAAGAGTATAACACAATGAATTCCAACATTCAAGTTGAAATTTGATTCTCGCATTAGATAAAGGATATATTTCAATGACATGGTGTGATGAAGAATTGATCTTAGTTAGATGCTATGAATGGGAATAAAGTGGTATAATAGAGAATAAAATCATAGATGAGGAAGATAATGATTCTCTTTTCTATCCATATAATGTTCCAAATAGTTTGGAAACATGATTTGGTTAAAAATTCAAAAAATATGTAGTGCGGCTATCATAAATAAACTTCAAACTTCAAAATTTGTTAACATAGTTTTGAATCAAGTATCCTACTGTATAGAGAAACTATCCCCATGAACATCAACTACATTTTTTTATGAAACAATGTTTGATAAAATGATAGCAAACTTTGAGACTCTTTCAATATATATGAACCATTTTTCATGGTTATTCATTCAAAAAATCATGGTTATATAAAATGTGTTCCTATACAAAATAGGATACACATTTGATACATATGGTGAGTATTAATTCTATTCCAATCATTCATCTAATATTTCCTCTCTTATAAATTTTATCATAATGCCCATTTCTCTAGAAACAGATCAAGACTCCAAGCCAACATGATGTTTTTAAACTCAAACAAATACATTTTTATGATTGATTTAATATTTATATCAACTGCCAAATTAATATTTAAAATTTATTTATAATTTACAACAATTCTGAAACATTTCATATTATAGTATTCAATAGAACAACATATCAATTTAGGGAATTCACAACCCATAACATCCTACATTTTATATGTGGGGTTTAAAAAATTAATCCTTTTACAATTATGACACAAAAAACTATTAATCATATTTTTACATTGGAAGCACTTGTAATAATTATCTCTAAATTTTTTTTAATGTATAAAATATTAAAAACATATTTTATCATGTAAAATAAAAATTAGTCACTTAAATGTAAGGGCCTCACTAAAAAAATAAAATAGAAATAAAACATAAATAAAATCCTGAATTTGTCGGAATATGGTCCACTAATTTCATTTTATCCCAATAGGATTAAATTTTTAAAAAATCATACCATGAAACATGTTATTATTGTGATCAACATGAACTAAAAAATACACCAATTTTTTTTCATTTATTTCCCTATATCTACTTATAATTAATTTATGACTACATTGTTTCTACAAATAAATAAGTCCATTGTACGTGATCAATAAATATAATAGTTATATTTTCTCTTTTTTAGATCCCTATTTTCATCGGGGATTTGAAATATTTAACATATTTTAGTTGTAAGAGTTTTCATTTTAATTTATATCAATTAATAAAAATTCTTCCATAAAATGGTAAATGAAATTTATAAAAATAACATGGCTAGAATATTTTACTTTTTAATTTTTTTTTGAATTATTAAATTCCAAAAAAACACAATTTTAAAAATTCTACTGTCACATAATGTATGTGTAAAATCTAAAAATCAAATGAAACCTACTTTTTTAATTTAATTATTTTATGAGTTATGTGTAATTAAAAAAATAAAAGTGTCGTAAGTATAGTGGTTAATAGTATTTACATTGTAATAATTCTAAGGAAAAAAGTAGAGAAAAACATAATGGTTAATATGAATTCTTATGAGTAATTACATCATTTAATTAGAACCATATCAGATAAAAACCTTGGAAAAATAAACATAATCATTAAAATTGAAAATACAATTAAGGGTCACTACATAAGAAGAAAAAAATTATGAGAGAAAAACCATATGAAAATGTAATAAATTTATAATAAACATCAACATAAAATAATAGTAAATAATAAAAACTTAATTTCTATAATAATGAATAAGCTAAAATATATAAATAGTAATAATAATAAAAAAATATTTGGTAATAATGTGGGATTAAAAGGTAAATATCAGAATTATTATATCAAATATTTAAGGGGAGACTGATCAATAACCCTTTTTCTAATTTATAAAAACTAACATTATACATCCCCTTATTGAAAATATCATATCTATATAAATAGTGAATAAAAATTGATAAATATTTTTAAATGATCAGAATAAACAACATCACATCATTCTATTAAAAATTATCATTTATTAAAAAAAATACTTAGTTCAAAGATAATCACTCCATTAATATATAGCATAATAAAAATGATAAAAACATATAAGAAATAAATACATTTTAGAAAATGATATATCCTTAACTGTGTTTACTTTTCACAAAGAATATGTTTGTGAACATCCATCATGTAACATCCTTCTTATATTATAAGGATCCATTAAATAATAGTTTTCATATTTAATGAATTTAAGAAGTGGTGTTGAATACCGACACCTTTTATTTATATGGAAAAGAAAAAAAGATAAAAATGTTCATAATCCTACAATATCAAGATGATATTAAATCTTTTAATCCACGAAGAAAATCATCTATTTATACAAAATGAATGTATGAATTTAATCTATTAGGATGACCTCTATCGTATTTTATCCATTCTAAACATGATCTCTAATAAATTTAAATTTAACTACTATATTCTATGTTACAATAACATATAAATTGTTCTTAGAAATTGATATATAATAATAATGTTGAAAAATAATTGGAATAGTTCAAAACTATTGAGAAAAATCGTAATGTTTCATTCAAACCCAAATATTATGATCCTAAAAACTATAAGAATATATGTATTCATCTTAATCAATAGATACTGTAACAGATAACTATTTATTTAAACTCCAAGAATCTAATATTTTTTTTACATACTAATCATATAGTACATTTTTACATCATCTATATATAAATTACATCCATAAAATTCAGAATCAAAATAACTAATCAAATCATAATAAAATTTCTATGGAAAAAATAAAAATTTCTAATAATTTTAACAAACATTATAATTCTATAGAAAAATTTCATGGTACATTCCTTAATTTTAGATTGAAATAATTATCAAATGAAAACATCATAGGATAAATATTTTTAAAAAACAATTAAAAATGCTAAAGATATATTCATTTCTCATTAAGTTTTTTTATCAATTGATTTACTAGAAACAACCTCAATTATTTTTAACAAACTCTCAAAAGAGTTTTATTCATTTTTTTCAGAATTGTGTCCCAATATATTAAAATTGTATTATAATACAAAGTCTTACTATAAAATATTTTAATATCTCATTTAGAAATAAAATATCCTTAAATAAAAGTAATTATACCATGATAATCATATTAAAGAACCCATTATGTGAAGTTCATTAATTATTATAAAGTAATTCAATTGAAGATCTAATGATAATAACATCTAAATAAATTTATAAAATCTAAATATTAATAGATTATATATTCCGAAAATGTTTAGTTTCAACTGTAACATTTCAGAAGTCATTATTAAATAGATATTAGAAAAAACCTCCAATAGAATTATGATCATAATTTTAGAAATAAAGAAATAAGAAAAATATCATTAACATGTGATCATGTTTCTACTAACTATCAATATTCATTTTCGTTTCACATAAGAATATTCTAGAACATGATTATAATTAATAGAAATTTTCTTGTGTATTTAATAATGCATAAATCTGAGAGAAGTAAAATACTATAAAGAATTCACGTAGCTTGCCGTCATGAAACAAATGGATATGTTTCACTATAATAATTATATAATTGTTGATATAATTTATTTTAAAAAAATCTAGATATATTTTATATAATATATGTATAAAGAATTGTTACGTTCTTAAAACCTCACATAGTTCTTATAAATTGATGATCAATATTTGGAACCACTAATTCACTATCATTATTCTAATAAAACATGATAATCACTTATTTTATAGAAAAATATTTTATATATATCAAATTTTTTTAAAAAATAATATCAAACAATCTCAAAAATAATACATGAGTAAGTTGAAATGTATTTAATTAAATGTCTGTTTTGAATTTTGAAAAAATATCATAAATCACTTCTTTAATATGGTTTTCTATAATGTCTCAAAAAAACATGGGGGATGGGGTTAATAAACACCTAGTATGTGAAATCTTAGTTTTAGTTCACAAATATTAAAATCTAGAAAGCCTAATTATATCATATCTTCATGTAAATTCATTTAGTTAAATCATTCTCAATATGGTTAACATTAAAAAATTAATCCACAAAATAGTCCATATATTATTAAAACAATATATTTCAACAATAGTATAACATTACAAAAACCATACTTCATTTTCTTGTACATTAAAATTTTCAAGTCAATCCATTGTGTTAAGGAACCTTATTTTCTTCTAGGTACTCTAAAAATTCATTCATTATTTTTTTTCCATTGAATACATAATAAGTTTTTTCACTAATAATAGAAAAAATAGAATCAAATATGAAACATAGAATGTTGTATGAGTATATCCAATCTACTAGAAAATTGTAAAATTGTAACTATTTATCAATGTTTTATCCATTTAATTATGGTTTATTATTTTTCTTTCTATAAATATATTTCATAGACTATCCAGGTGGAATAAAATATGTGAGAATGAGAATAAATTCCACAAAAACATTTATGGATTTTTTTAATTTCAATCCTATAAATCATCAAATATAACCCATAAAATATATTTTCACATTCTAATATATATTAAACTCTGTGGAAATCTATCATAGAGTGTAAATTATCTATGTTATAATGAAAATCCATGTAAATATACTTAAATAACCCACTATAAAAAAAATAGCATCTTGTCAAAATGGATTGTGGATTATAATGTTCCAAATAAATTGTATGAGCCAACTAATTTTTTCAGATAGTATTGACATCACAGATAAATATTAACAATATTTATGGTGTTGGTGTTCCTACAATAGTTATAAATGTGATTTTTATAAATAGTAATATGTTATAACAGTAATGATTGTAGATGTATGGTTAATATCTAAAATTATTTTTTGTTATCATTAGGTACCCTCCAGTTCAATAAAATTTATGTTGTCTATATTTTTTTGGAACATCATATATTGAGCCTATAGTTTATGTGATTAGATAAAACAGATATTATACTTTTGGATAGGATAAATTTTGTCAAATGTTTTTAAAATATATGAAAATTTTTATCCTAAAATTTAGTAATCAGGTCATTATGACATAATTTATAAATTAATATCATTTTATTCATTAATCTAAGTTTGTGAAAAAATTAAATAATAAAATAGTAACTGTAAAAAATATCAAATTTAAAAAATAATTATACATTTTATTCATAATTTCCTCAGTAATTTATAGTTCCTCAATCACATCTATTCTTGTATGTAATTTTATAGACCTCAATTTGTATTCTTAGAGGAGAAACAATTCATGAACTAAATGATATTATTGATCCTTCTAAGGATACATTCTAAAAAAATTAATTAGATGATAGTTTCAATACCCTTGTAGATGTAGCTCTAATTGGATTAGTCATGATGCTTTTAGGAATCTATTTAGATTTTAGAATTATGTAAATGGGTACTCATGTAAAAATTGATTTAGAAATAAATTATTTAGCCTGCACTAAATATTTTGGAAAACATTAAAAACATTCATTATCATAATTTTCATGTATCGAAAATATATAATATATATTAGTAGAAAAAATAAATATAACTATTTTCATAATTCTTTTTCTTTCATTTGAGGATATTCATAATCATAACCAATATCACATTTTTTTTCAGTTCTTACACCAACATCATTTCATCACAACATTAAAATTGTATGAAACTATTCATATAATTCATATTATGTATTTAATTTCTGTTTTAATCCGCTCATTCTCCATTTATTAGTTTTCAAATAGTCTCATAGCATTCCATTTATATATAATGTAGTGTTCATAAAATTCTCATATTACAGGGAATAATTATTTGTTATATCAAAGATGTTCTTATTACATCCATTGAGTTCCTTATAAGAGTCACATATCATTATTATATTTATTTTAATATACTAATATTATAACTTACTTTATTAAATTTTTAACATTCAATTTCAAAATAATAATCATAATCAAATCTTGATCCACTGACCTCATTTATAGTATCCATTAATCAAGGATAAACATATTTATTTTTTATTTTAGAATCATTACAAGATTCTAAGAACCCAATGACACTCAAACCAACATTTATAGCTATTTTCATGATCAAAATATTCCTTTTATAAGTTATTTATTTCATAAATGATGGGTATTTTAGATTAATATATATTTTTTAAATTCATAATATGATATATATGATGTATCACTATAACAATTTGAATTATTATTTTTTAATTATTTTCTATAATACTTTTGTTAATATTTTTTCGATCACTTTTTAAAAACATTATTTCCTTTAATTTCATCATACACTACTGATACCTGTTGTGAAATTGAATACATTTATTTTACTAAATTTCCTAATCTAATGAGAATAAATAACAGTATCATATTGAAATCTAACCCTTTTTCTTATTATATACAACAATATTATTAATCAAGTCTAATTCATATTATAGTTGTAAACCGATGACTTCAGAAATTGAATAAACCATAAAATTAACTATTTCATCAATGGAAACATTCATTGAGAGCTACTATATTAGGAAATATCAAATTTTCTAAATGAATATAGTTTTTTTAATGTTTATATGTGACACCTAAATTCAATTTATTAAACTAATAAATATATTGAAAATATGGTTAACAAATAGTTATTTAGTAATAATGAAGTCATAATATTCATCACTAAACATCGATATAATAGTTACCTTCATCATATCTATATCATAATTTAAGTTTTTTAAAATTAATTTTGTGACCGGAATAGTTTTATATGTTGAAACTTGTCTAAAATAATTTATTTTTCCTAAAAATATAATATAACCACCAAAAATAGATTTTAAACATTCACCTTTTCATAAATAATAGACAGGGAAGTACGATTAATCAAAGGTATGTTGTATGTTTTTATAATTATATTCTACTTATATGAATTTTATCATGTTGTATTCATCAATTAAATATTTCTAATATCCATAATCATTACTATCAATTTATGTTGATCATTTAGGCATCTATAAATCATTCTAATTATGATTTTCCTTCTATAAATTTTCCATCAAATTTTATAGTAAATTATATGATAATAGTTAGTCACAAAATAAATTGAGAAAGTTAATTATATAATAAAAAATATTTTCTATAAGGATTTTCAAGATGGTCATTTGAATGGTTGAATTGATAGAATCAAATATCAATACAAAAGAAAACAAAACCAAATATAATGAAATTATATGAATAAAAATTATGTATATTTTGATAGTAGTTAAAATCTTAAAAGATTATATATGTAACAACTGAGCCTTTTATGAGAAATATTTTGTTTTTATGTTATATAAATCATCAAATGAATCTTTCACTACACACAACACTATTTTGGCTTGCTTTACATGCAACCACGACCTTCCTCAATAGCTTGCGTCAAACGCAATACCGAGTTTCACTAAACAATGGTATGCTATTAAAATATTATTAAAACTAGCCGTTATGAATATTATTAACTGAATTTTTAATTTTATAACATTTTAATTCAACTCATACATTTTCTAGAATGAGGTATAAAAGAAAAATTAGTTTTTTTGGATAAAAGAAGTATTTTTCAAAAAATGCAGTTTTACCGCCTTTTGATGGCGCACCCACATTAAATATAGTTTTTGACATGTTTATAAGTTCAATTTGACAATATAAAATTCTTATTTTGAATCAGGGTATACAAATTTACTTTGGATAAATTTTTGATATTTTTTTGATAACTTTCATATTTTGATGAACAGTAAAAATGTGCTAATTTTTTATTAAAAACAACTTTTTTCATTTAGATAATTTATATTGATAAATTATAAAATTTAATGGTTTTAAATTATAAATAGAATATATTTTTACCATTTAATATAATTTATGTCATTAGCATTAATTTCACATTGAATTCATAGGTAAAAACATTTCAATCTTTGGCAATGTTTTAACTTTCAAAACCCATTTTCTTAACAATGGGATTTATTTTAAATTAATTACTGCATCTAATATGTTTTGAATTTTGAAAAATTGATTCGATATTCAGAATCAGTGGGTCCAAATTATGTTAATGGGCCACTTTTTATTTTTGGGCATTATGAATAGTAACTACGGTAAATTTTATTTTCCATAGTTAAAGGTAAATCCGGTAATTAAGGGTAAATATAAGATTATAAAATTACCCTAACACCTGAAAAAATCTATTGGATGACTTAAAGTCTACCCATATCACCTAAGGGTCGGATTAGATTCATTTAATGGGCATTTTTCCATGAAAATAATTTAATTATTATTAAAACCAAAGAATGTGACAACATGCCATTTTCATGAATCTTATAAGTATAATAATTTTAATATAGTGATAAACATCATGGAACTTCGAAAATTTATATTCTCCAGAAATATAATACAATTATATACATCATAGGAATTTATTTAGAATTTATAGGGATTAAATAATTATCATTAATTATGACACAACAGTAATGTTGAAATTATTTTATTAATTAAAATATCAAATAAATGGTTTTAAAAATAATAAAATAAATATTATATTACCTATTTAATACACTCCACTAATTTTATAGATGCATATGACATTTTATGGATCTATTAAACATTTTAGTTTGAACATATCTTCTATATATATTTTATTTAAATTCAAATAAATGAATAGTGTCAAAATTGACACTATTGTTATTTTATAAAAATAACATATTATAAAATTGTTTAAAAATAAAAAAAAATATTTAAAAATTATGAATTAAAATTTATATGTTCGAAAGTTTCATTAAGTGTCAAATTATAGAAAATTCACAACACATATGTAATTATTTATAATAATTTTAAATTTAGAATATTATTACCACAAATAAAATTAAATTGATAAATAAGGATAAATAAAGTTGATAATGTTTAAAATAAATTCCTAACAAATCTAAATTTTATTGTTTGATGTGGTTACAACCCTATCTCATCTAAGATTCAGATATGAGTCATTTTGAATGTTTTTATGTGTGGCGGGGATTTAATATAAACTAACATTTCTTATACATCCAAAGGTGCCCCTCTCCTCCCTTATAAAAAGGGAACCTCCTCCCTCTTCTCCTCACACAAATTTGAGCCTTCACAGTCAGCCAATCCCTTCCCATTTCACTATTCCACTTCCCTTGAAACATCCTAGTTGTCCTGGTATTTCTCTAAGACCAATTGGAGTGTCCTAAAAGGAGGTCTCAAAGAGACGTTTCAAAGAAGAGGTAATGCCCGTTACCGATTCTTTCATCTTTATTTCATCTTCCACTTCTTCTTATTAAGTTGTTGAATTATGAAGTAATAAAATCAGTATCACTCATATACTGATATCTTATTATAATTATGAAACAACCTTATTTCACCATCTATCCATCCTCCGGAAAATGAAATCACCGCGCGTGCGTACGTACGGAATACCATCTCCACGTCGTGGTGTAATATATTTTCTCCCACCACCTTACTCGGATGGGTATAATGGTGTACATAATAACTATATATGATTATTTTAAAGTGATATTGATTCTGAAATAGTATACATACACTCCAACACAATTCCACGATCATGGGAACAATATCATCGCTCGTGCCTACGTTCAGAAAACCGTCTCCACAATGTGATGCGACTCGTTCTACATAATCTTCATTTTATAATGATTATATAAAGGAATTGAATGAATTAATATTATATATATTACACTAATACAATTATGGAAATGATGTGTCCATAACCTAAAGATAAGAATAATAATTTATTCGACAAAACACACATAAGAACAAAAAGAAATAAACACCCGAATAACAAGTAGTAATGAAATATTACTAACAAGAAGCAAAGAATATGACCATATATGATATGATAACAATAAATATGATTCTATAATAAGTCAATAACATTATTTATATCATTATACAGGAGGTTCAGACACTTACAAAGCAAATCAGACCTAAGGTAAGGGATAATTTTGCAAATCTCATTTTATCCGAGATTGCTTATACGTAAGTATTTACTGGGGTTATGTTTATCATCAATGTCCATGTTTTCTAAAATTGTTTTCACAAAATGATTAGTATTCGTACATGTAATTTTAAAGTAATTTTTACCCTTTTATGACTTTTACAACAATGTTTGGAAGGAATCATTCTTTTGTTTACCATATGAGGTAATTTTTGACTTTTCAGACAAAAGTATGAGAAAAAAAGTTATTTTTAACTTATACAGTGTGAAAAGATTTTTACGATTTCATAACGCTTCATTTTCATAATGCTTCCTATACAAGTTTTAATGATTATTTTCAACAAATCCTTTTCTTTTAAAATCACATGCCATTTTTTGAAAAGGAAATGATTTTGAAGAAGAAAGGATATTTTCCTCAAGAATTAATTTCAAGTGTTTTATCAAAACCATTTTCCATCTAAGATGACATTATTTCATTTGTGTATGTTTCAAGTATCATGTCTATATGATTTACATGGTATCAAATTTCTTATTACGAAATTTTATCCATTTCTTTTATATGATGATGGGATGATGTTTATGAAACCCATTTTATTTATTGGGGGATTATAAATGATGAATGATTATTTTGTGGCACAAGTTATAATGATTTCATTATGAGATGGGTGGGACCTATATCTCCCTCCAATGCATTGGGTAAAGATTTTATATCTCATGATATAGACATGGCTGGAACGGCAGGTTAAACCGGTTCAGTGAAACAGGACTGAAACGAGGAGTGAACTCGGTTCAGAAATGGACTTTATCCACTAAGATAGTCTTGGAGATGAGTCTTGACTAATAAGAAATGATTCTATATAATTATTTGTGTGTTCCAAAAAGTTTCATGTTTTAAATTATGATTATTGGGATTACATTACACTACCATGATTTATCCCATGTTATGAAATTATGATCTCATTTACTGGATAATATTTTCAAAATGTTATGTTCTTATGAATTTGATGTAATTGATAATTATTTTGTTTACCATTACTGAGAATTTGAGCTCACCCTTTTGTATGTTTTCTTTTCCCAGGTCAGGAAGAAGGGTATTAAGTAAGATATGCCAAGAAGGGACTATGCATATGATGGAATAAATGGGAGACAATGTAGATGCTTTATGATCCAGTTGTTTATGTTTCCCATATTCTAAAGACACTATACCTATATGGTCCTTTCATGGTTTTATTATATGTTGGAATAAGTATTATTCTATTTTGAAGTATTAACCATGTTTGTAATTTATGGGTCACTATAGTTGGTATCAGAGGAAAGGTATAGTAAAACTTTGGAAACTAGGATGTGAAATCCTTAGTAAGAACCCTAAGGATAAGTCTAAGCATAGTACACAATCATAGTGTTTACAAATGGCCAATAAAAACCTATGATAAGACATTAAGTGTGAAATTTTATTCTTGATTCTGTGGTTTTTCTATTATAATTAATGTTGCTCACACTATTCTTCTTAGTTTTAGTCAATGGCAGGAACCTGAAGAAATCGTGTTAATGTGAAATGCGACGAGCAATGAAATGATTGTCCCCCTGAGCAACCATACGTTATGGGAGCTAGAATGAAAAATCATGTAGGCAAGCTCACACAACTTTCTCATGCTATGAATCATGTAGGACTTCCAAATGAGCAAAGGAGGGAGCAAAATTCTGTCGAATCCTTCATGAGGCAGCATCCACCTTCATTCAGCGGGACTTTTGATCCATTAGTGGCTGAACAATGGATCAGTACCACTGGAAAGATATTTTCAGTTCATCAATTTTCTAAACATGATAATGTCATCTTAGCAGTTTATCGTTTGGAAGGTGATGCTGATCAATGGTGGAATCTTATTAAGAATACGAGGCAAAGGGATGAAATTTAGTCCATGGAATAGGACGAGTTCAAGAACTTATTTTTCAATAAGTATATCCCTCGTATTCTCTGAACAACGATGTACAAGGAGATTCTTGAACTAAAGAAAATGGATGATGAATCTGTTAGTTCCTATGAAGAAAATTTTACAAGACTTGCAAGGTATTCATCCAACATTATTATCCAACCTGAGAGTAAGATCGATCGATTCTTTAGTGTCTTAAGACCAAGTCTTCGAAGGGCGTTAGCCATAAGGGACTTCAACAGCTTTGAGGAAATTGTTCGATGTTCTCTCAAGGTTGAGATGGAGATTAGGGTAACCCATCAATCACATGGGTTTGATAAGAAGTGGAAAATGGAATTCAAAGGAAAATCTAAAGACCACACTGAAAGGAAGTTGAGTGTTCCCTTATGCTCAAAGTGTGGAAAGAAACATGGAGGAAATTATCTTAAGGGACCATGAAAATGTTATAAGTGTGGAAAAGAAGGTCATCGGGCAATTGAATGTCGAAATAATGGGAAGATGATATCTAATGATGCAAACAAAGGAAGGGATACACAGAATGAACCAACTACACTTCAATGTTTCAAGTTCAAGGAGATGAGGCATTATGCCAATCAATGCCCAAATACAAGGGTTGATGATGATGATCGACGTAAATAAAATCTTAAGGCCAAAGACAAAGGAAAGTCACATGAAATTACTATCGGTGATGTGGAGTTCGACAAAGAAGTGGTTAGAGGTACACTTACCATCTACTCTAAAGTAGCAAATGTTTTATTTGATTTTGGATCCACCCACTCTTTTATTTCTGAAGAATTTTCTAAGGGTATCACCGTATTACCTCAACAATTAGATGTTGAGTTGGCTGTGAAAACTCCTAATGGCAAAATAGTCACATCAAAAGTTTACAATTCTTCTCCGATTGAAGTGTGTGGGAAACTGCTTCCTGCAAATCTTGTGATCCTTCCTATAATGGAATTTGATGTGATTCTTGGAATGGATTGGCTTTCTTTATATGGATCTCATATCAATTGCCAATTAATGGAAGTTGAATTTCATATTCCAGTTCAATCTATGATCATCTATTGATGCAAGGATGAACATATCCTTCCAGTGGAAATTTCATCCATCTTAGGGTCATGATTCCACTAAATGAAGGTTATTTATCTCAAATGGTTGTAGAGAAACTCAGGATTAATAATATTCCCATTGTACGGGAATTTGATGATGTCTTTCCGGAGGAATTACTAGGTCTTCCACCAAATCATGAAGTTGAGTTTTCAATAGAACTCGTACCGGGTTCTTTGCCTATTTCAAAGACACCTTATAGAATGGCTCCAATTGAGTTGCAAGAATTGAAGAAGAAACTCCAAGAGAATCTTAATAAAGGATTCATACACCCTAGTGCATCACCTTAGAGAGCACCTTTTCTATTTGTTAAGAAGAAAGATTGATCAATGAGACTCTGCATTGATTATCGAGAACATAACAAGATCAATATCAAGAAAAAATTCCCTCTCCCGCGCATTGATGACCTATTTGATCAAATACGCGGAGCTCAATACTTTTCAAAGATTGATCATCGTTCAGGGTATCATCAATTAAGGGTAAAAAGGTAGGATATACCAAAGACGGCTTTCTGTACAAGGTATGGACACTATGAATTTATAGTGATGTCATTTGGTCTTACTAATGCTCCCACTATCATCATGGATCTGATTAATAGAGTATTTAGAGACTATCTTGATTAGTTTGTGGTAGTCTTTATAGATGATAATATTTTCTATTCAAAGAGAAAGTAATAACATGAAGATCACTTGATAATTTTATTAAAGAACCTATGAAAGGAGAAGCTTTATGCCAAATTTACCAAGTGTGAATTTTGGCTTCAAAAAGTTGCATTTTGGGTAACATAATCACAAAAGAGGGGATATCTGTGGATCCAGCAAAAATAGATGTTATCGAAAGATGGTCGAGACCAACAACATTAACCGAGATCCAAAGTTTTCTTGGTTTGGAAGGATATTACCGACGTTTTGTGAATGATTTTTCAAGGTTATCTAACCCACTCACCACGTTGACTCGAAAACGAGTTAAGTTTGTTTGGACGGAGGAATGTGAAGAAAATTTCAATGAGCTAAAAAGAAGGTTATCCAGTGCACCTGTGCTCACACTGCATTATAGTGGAGAAATGTTTTTGATCTACAGTGATGCATCCATGAAGGGACTAGGATGTGTTCTCATGTAAAATGATATGGTGAAAGCTTATGCCTCATGACAGTTGAAAATCCATGAGCAAAATTACCCAACTCATGATTTGGAGTTAGTTATGGTATTCTTTGCATTAAATATTTGGAGGCATTACCTTTATAGTGAAAGGTGTGATATTTATACTGATCATAAAAGTTTAAAGTATATTTTCACACAAAAGGAGCTAAATATGCACCAAAGAAGATGGTTAGAGCTTATTAAGAATTACAAATGCTCAATTCATTACCACCCTGGGAAAGAAAACAAGTTGGTTGATGCATTAAGTCGACAAGAACATGCTAGAGTATCCATGATGAGGATCACAAAAGATCCAATATTTATGGATTTACAAAGGATGGATATTGGAATTATAATGGAAGAGGAAAATACTATCTTTCTCAAATAAATGTTCAACCATCTATACATGTGAATATTAAAGAGACACAGAAAGAAGATGTAGAGTTACAAAAGAAGGTGAGAAATGTACCTCAATTCAACCTTGATTGTGATGGGATAATAATGTTCAGGTATCAGGTTTGGGTTCCTCCCATCCCAAAATTAAAGAAGGAGATGCTGGATTAGGCTCATAGTTCTTCATTCTCTATTCATCCGGGAAGCATAAAGATGTATAGGGATCTGAAAGTGTACTTCTGGTGGGAGGGAAGGAAAAGAGATGTTTCTGAATATGACTCTCGATGCTTGGTTTGTCAGCAAGTTAACGTTGAGAGATATAAGTCTAAGGGGATGTTACAACCCTTACCCATAACTGAATGGAAATGGGAAAACATCACCGTGGACTTTGTCACCAGACTTCCTAAAACATCTAAAGGCAATAATGCTATCAGGGTCATAGTTGATCATCTTACAAAGACTTCACACTTCATTTCTATTAGAGAGGATTTATCTCTATATCATCTTTACATGATATATTTAAAGGAAGTTGTAAGATTTCATGGAGTACCACTTTCTATTATATCTGATCGAGATCTGAGGATTACCTCAATGTTCTGGAGAATTCTTCAGCATACTCTGGATACAGAGTTGAGCTTCAGCACTGCTTATCATCCTCATACAGAAGTTTAGTCTGAGAGGACAATTCAAAGTCTCGAAGATATGTTGAGAGCTTTCTCTATAGATTTCCATGGTGGTTGGTATCAACACCTACCTTTGGTGGAATTTTCTTATAAAAATAGCTTTCACTCAAGTATTCAGATGGATCCTTATGAAGATCTCTATGGAACGAAATGCAGGACTCCAACTTGCTGGGATGAAGTTGGGAAAAAAGCTGTTATTACCTAATCTCATTGATGAAATGGCAGAAATGGTTAGATCTATTCAACAATACATAAGAGCAGCTCAGAGTCGACAAAAAAGTTAAGCCGACAACCGAAGAAAAGACCTAGAGTTTTGAGCGGGTGATAAAGTGTTCTTACGAATATCTCCCTGGAAGAGGGTCATGAGATTTGGAATGAAGGGAAAGTTGAGCCCTAGATATATTTGTCCTTTTGAAATTCTGGATCATGTTGGGAAGGTAGATTACTGATTGGCGCTTCCACCGAATCTCTCTCAAGTTCACGATGTGTTCCATGTATCTCTCCTGAGAAAGTACATACCTGATCCTTCACATGTACTCACCTCAGAAGTTGTACCTCTGGAACAATATCTTTCATATGAAGAACAACTGATTGAGATTCTGGATCGTAGAGAAAAAGACCTACAGAACAAGACCACTCGCTTGGTGAATGTTTTATGGAGGAACCACCAATTAGAAGAAGCTACATGGGAGCTTGAGGATATGATCAGGGAGAGGTATCATCCTCTGTTTTTTACAAAGTGACGAATTTCAAGGTCAAAATTCATTTTAAGGGGGGTAGAATGTAAAACCTGAGACATTTATGAGAAATATTTTTTTATGTTATATAAATCATTAAAGGAATCTTTCACTACACACAACACTAGCTTGGCTTGCTTTACACGCAACCGCGGCCTTCCTCGATAGCTTGCATCGTACGCAATACTGAGTTTCAGTAAACAACTGTATGCTATTAAAATATTATTAAAACTAGCAGATATGAATAGTATTTACTGAATTTTGAATTTCATAACATTTTAATTCAACTGATATATTTTCTAGAATGAGGTATAAAAGAAAAATTTGTTTTTTTGGATAAAAGAAGTATTTTTCAAAAAATGCAGTTTTACCGCCTTTTGATAGAGTACAAAAATTAAATCTAGTTTTTGACATTTTTATAAGTTCAATTTGAAAAAATAAAATTCTTCTTTTGATTCAGGGTATAAAAATTTAATTTGGATAAATTTTTGATATTTTTCTGATAACATTCATATTTTGATGAATAGTAAAAATACGGTAATTTTTAATTAAATTTTTTTTTTTCATTGAGATAATTTTTATGGATAAATTATAATATTGAATGGATT
Organism: Viscum album; assembly: GCA_963277665.1. Taxonomy (NCBI): domain Eukaryota; kingdom Viridiplantae; phylum Streptophyta; class Magnoliopsida; order Santalales; family Viscaceae; genus Viscum; species Viscum album. Next base: position 164,505,013 of record OY728151.1, read on the forward strand.
TAAAGTATAAATAGAATATATTTTTACCATTTAATATAATGTATTTCATTATCATTAATTTCACATTGAATTCATTGGTAAAAACATTTTTATCTTTGGCAATGTTTTTATCTTCTAAAACCCGTTTTCTTAATAATGGGATTTCATTTAAATTAATTACTACAACTTATATGTTTTGATTTCTTAAAAATGGATTCTATATTTATAATCAGTGGGTATAAATTATGTTAATAGGCTAATTTTTATTTTTGGGCATTATGAATAGTAACTACGGTAAAATTTATTTATCATAGTTAAAGGTAAATCAGGTAATTAAGGGTGAATATAAGATTATAAAATTACTCTAAAACCTGCCAAAATACTATTGGATGACTAAAAGACGACCCATATCACCTAAGGGTCGGATTAGATTCATTTAATGGACTTTGTTACATGAAAATAATTTAATTATTATTAAAACCAATTAATTTGACAACATGTCACTTTCGTAAATCTTATAAGTATAATAATTTAAATTTATTGATAAACTTAATGAAACATAGAAAATGAATAGTATCCAGAAAGCTAATACAATAATCTACATCATAGGAATTTATTTAGAATTTTTAGGGATTAAATAATTATCATTAATTATGACACAATAGTGATGTTGAAATTGATTTATTAAATAAAATATCAAATAAATGGTATTAAAAATAATAAAATAAATATTATATAAACTATTTAATGTGATACACTATTTTTATACATACATATGACATTTTATGGATCTATTAATGTTTTTATTTTGAATATATCTTCTGTATATATTTTACTTAAATTCAAATAAATGAATAGTGTCAAAATTTACACTATTGTTATTTTATAAAAATAACATATTATATAATTGTTTAAAAATAACAAAAATATTTAAAAATTATAAATTAAAATTTATATGATCTAAAATGTTGTAAAGTGTAAAATTATGGAATATTTACAACACATATGTAATTATTTATAGCAATTTAAAATTTAGAATATTATTACCACAAATAAAATTAAATTGATAAATAAAGATAAATCAAGTTGATAATGTATAAAATAATTTCCTAACATCTCTAGATTTTATTGGTTGACGATAATACAACCCTATATAATCTAATATTTGGATATGAGTCATTTTGGAAGTTTTTATGTGTGGTTGGGATTTAATATAAACTAATATTTCTTATATTTCCAAAGGTGCCCCTCTCCTCCCTTATAAAAAGGTCACCTCCTCCCTCTCCTCCTCACACAAATTTGAGCCTTCAAGCCCAGCCAATCCCTGACCATTTCACTTCCCCACTACCCTAGAAACATACTAGAGGTCCCTGTTTTCTTCAAAGACCAATTTTAGTGCACTAAGAGGAGGTCTCAAAGAGGCGCTTCAAAGAAGAGGTAATGCTCGTTACCTATTCATTCATCTTTATTTCATCTTCCAATTATTCATATTTAGTTGTTTCATTATGAAGTAATAACATCAGTATCACTCATATACTTATATTTTATTATAATTATGAAAAAACCTTATTTCACCATCTATCCATCCTACGGAAAACAAAATCACCGCGCGTGAGTACGTACGGAATATCGTCTCCACGTCGCGGTGTAATCTATTTTCCCCCAACACCTTACATGGATGGGTATACTGGTATAAATAATAACTATATATGATTATTTTAAAGTGATATTGATTATTAAATAGTATACATACACTCTAATTGAATTCCACGATCATGGGAATGATATCATCGCTCGTGTGTACGTTCGGAATACCGTCTCCACGATGTGATGCGACTCGTTCTACATGATCTTCATTTCATAATGATTATATAAATGAATTGAATGAATGAATATGATATATATTACACTAATAACATTCTGGAAATGAGGTGTATATAAGTTAAAGTGAATAATAAGAATCTAATCGAAAAAACACGCATAAGAACAAAAAGTAATAAACACACGAATAACAAGTAGTAATGAAATATTACTAATAAAAAGCTAAGAATATGACCATATATGATATCATAACAATAATTATGATAATGGAATAAGTCAATAACATTATTTAAATCATTATACAGGAGGTTCATACACATACAAAGAAAATCGGACCAACGGTAAGAGATAATTTTTCAAATCTCATTTTATCAGAGATTGCTTATACGTAAGTATTTACTGTGGTTATGTTTACCATCCATGTACATGTTTTCTAAAATTGTTTCATAAAATGTTTCGTATTCTTAAATGTATGTTTAATGTAATTTTTACCCTTTTATGACTTTTACCACAAGGTTTGGAAGGAATCTTTCTTTTGTTTACCATACGAGGTACTTTTTGACTTTTCCGAGAAAAGTACGCGAAAACAAGTTATTTTTAACTTATACGGTGTGAATGGATTTTTATGGTTTCATAATGCCTCATTTTCATAAAGCTTCATATGAAAGGTTTCATGATTATTTTCATCAAACACTTTTCTTTTAAAAGTACATGCCATTTTTTTGAAAAGAAAATGATTTTGAAGAAGAAAGGATATTTTCCTCAACAATTCATTTCAAGTGTATTATAAAAAACCATTTTCCATATAAGATGACATTATTTCATATGTGTATGTTTCAATTATCATGTCTCTATTATTTAAATCGTATAACTTTTCTTATTATGAAATTTTATCCATTTCTTTTGTATGATGATGGGATGATGTTTATGAAACCCATTTTATTTATTGGGTTATTATAAATGATGTATGTTTATTTTGTGGACCAGGTAATAATGATTTCATTATGATATGGGTGGGATCTATATCTCCCTCTAATGAATTGGGTAAAGATTTTATATCTCATGAGATAGACATGGCTGGAACGGCAGGTTAAACCGGTTCAGTGAAACAGGACTGAAACAAGGAGTGAACTCGGTTCAGAAATGGACTTTGTCCACAAAGATAGTCTTGGAAATAAGTCTTGACTAATAAGAAATGATTCTCTATGATTATGTGTGTATTCCAAAAAGTTTCATGTTTTATGTTATGATTATTAGGATTACATTTCACTACCATGATTTATCCCAAGTTATGAAATTATGATCACTTTTGCAGGATAAGATTTTCAAAATGTTATGTTCTAATGAATTTGATGTAATTGATATTTATTTTGTTTACACTTGCTGAGCATTTGAGCTCACCCTATTGTATGTTTTATTTTCCCAGGTCAGGAAGAAGGGTATTAAGTATGATATGCCAAAACGAGACTATAGATATGATGAAATAAATGGGAGATAGTGTAGATGCTTTATGAACCAGTTGTTTATGTTTCCCAGTTTCTAATGACACTATACCTATACGGTCGTTTCATGGTTTTGTTATATGATGTAATAAGTATGCTTCAATTTTGAAGTATTAAACATGTTTGTAAAGTATGGGTCGATATAATATACGTACTCATTCCTCCCATACACTCCTGAAAACGAAACACATTCAATAAATCTACTATAATTTTATGTGTAATAACATCCCATTACCACCAATATTTTAAAAGTGGCAACTGAACCACATAAAATATGCATTTTAAAACAAAGGAATCACATTGCATAAACATCATTTTACTATAGATAAATAACCAATACAAAATTTCAATCATTGTATATTTATAACCGATGAATGGATTATTTTCATTGGGGAAAAAATTAATTTTTTACAAATAATTACTATGTAATATGTATATAAAAATTATGAAAATAAATAAAATTTTACAAATCTGATGAAAAAATAAAGAATATGTTATTAGTGTGATCAATATTGGTAATGAATCTATGAAATATATTGTCTCTACATGATCTATTGTTTAATTTTATTTAATATCATGATATCTATGTTGTGAAAAAGAATATATCTATCTCTCTTATATTTCACTCTATATTTATAAAGATATTATCAACACACATCTTCTTCAATTTCTCATAATATTTTATATTTATCACTCAAAATTGTTGTTAAATTTCCATTTATCATTACAATTATAATCATTAAATATTTAAAAAAAATTATATTTTATTTTTATGATTCTTAATTTAATGTTTCATTATATTAAATAATCATTCATAAAACTATGTGATGAAAATATATAAAATAATCCATATTTTAAGGAATATATTTTATTAGAATCCTAACATTCAAATGTTTAACATCTGGAAAACCACAGTGGAAATGCAAAAGTAGTTATATAATTCAATAACATAATACTATAATCTTCTAAATTAAATAATAATGATGAATCATAGAAGAAGAAAAAGAAACCATGGGTGTTTTGGAAAAAATCATACGAGTCATAATCATAGCATATAAGAGGCATTAAATTGTTAATATTATATAACATATGAGTAAAAAACACAAAGGTTAATGTGAATACATAATAGTAAATCTGATATATTAATGGAAAAGTAAGTGTCAATATATTATGAAAATAAACTATTCAGTATAATAGAATCAAAATCTAAGGGCAATTATGTGAAAAAATTAATCTAACATATGTGTGAAAATGGATAAATAGCCCAATTAGTAGGGAAAAAAGAATCCCTAATTATTTTATAGGGTAAAAAGGAATTTTAGAAAATATAATAAATTAATAATAATAAAAGAGAAGAATTGAAATTAATAATTATTTTAGCACAAAAAATAAAATTATTAAAAAAGTATATAAACTCATTAAGGTGAATATCATTAATTTTATACTAAATTAATATATTATTAGTGGTAGTCATTCTATTCAATGAGTTTAATATTGATTTTAATAGGAATCAAAGAAAATTAATATAAAATTGTTGTGAATTGAAAATCTATATTGATATAAACACTTATTTCAATGTGATTATTTTCTAAGAAATCAAAAAATTAATTATATAAATTTTTCATACTACAATGCTATTCTAGTCATTTTTATGTTCAATGTAGATATAATATTTTAATGTTTATTTTCTTGACACATTCAATCAAATTATAATTTTTGGGACTATGTGAATGTTATGGATTCTACATTGAAATTAATAAGGCCATTTTTTTTACTATTGGAAATGAAAGATATGATTAATGTTGTAGTAAAATTAATCACTCCAAAATTATTATGTTGTGATATATATATAAAAACTTGTTTAAATTATTATAATGTGTATACACATATTACACATTTAAATGGAAAATATGTATACATGTTTTTTAAATCATGATGATGATTATCATATTGTAATTATATGATATATCCCTCAGCTTTTATATATGAAGATATTTGTCAAATTAGGTCATAATTTATTGCATCACACAATTATTTATAAAATTATTTAAAATTTACATTATATTCAATAAAAAAATGATATAAAATTAAAATATCTAACAAAATATTAGCTTTATTGTTCAATAGATAATTCATTTAGGATTAATGTGATGAGTAAAAATTATAACTCAAGTATTGATTATTTAAACTAATAAGTAAGGTAAAACAATATCAAAACAAAATAACCATGAGTTGTATGAGATTACCATTGATAAAATCAATCTAATGGGATAAGTATACTGTATAAAATTATGAATATTTGAACTTTTAAAAAGGAAACGTATTTCAATAAAATAAATATTCTAAAGTTATTCAATCTGAAATGATTCATGAATTTATGTTTGTAGAAAATGGTGATTAATTGATATTAAATGAGTTTATATTATTTATTTAGTTGTGTTATTTAGTAATGTTTTTTTATATATAATGAAAAAAATTAACATCAATTGTTTTAATTATAAAATTATTAAAAAATTCCCTGTTCGTTTTCTTAATACCAATTATGAAGACGATGATTATAATCAATCAATATAAAATCATTGTGAAATAACATGGAAGCTGGTTTTAATATAGGGAAAATTTGAAAACTAAAAGAATATAAAAATCAACAAAGAATAAAATATCACCCAAAACTAAATGTGTCATCTATTAATGGGGTGATTTAAAAAATATTTGAATTATTTGAGGTTTAACGGGTTTTTTCCTACATCACTCAATCAATTAAATCTAATTATACCAATAGTAATGTTAAATGTAGTAGTTGATTTGAAATTTTAAATAATGTAACATCAAAAGAGTTATAAATTAAAATGGTTCTCAATGATTGTTTTTGAGAAAAAATAAATATTGAAAGCGAAAATAAATAACTATATAAGTGCAATAAATATTTTAATAATTATATTTATATATAAAATATCAAAGAATGTTTTATGAAGGAATATATTATTACATTAATTATAGGAAGGATCTCAATTTACCCATGATTATATAGATAATATTCTTGAGATTACTACAGTTAATTTGGTCTCCAATTATTGTAAATTTAGCCTCTTTTAGGTATTGGATTTTAATAATTTAAAATCCATGGGTAAATATTATTATGAGTTAAAATTATGTTATAGATTTTATATAATCAGTTTAATAAGTAGAGAAATTGGTTTCATCAAAAAATTATATTTCATAATGATAAAAGAATTATAAATCACACAATTAAGAAACATAAAAAATTTAAAAAAAATATACATTAGTGAAAAGATGTTAATGTTTCGTAACACTTCACCAATGGGAAAAAGAAACACTTATTAACCCTTTTAGTGGTTGTTCTGAAATCAATAAAATTATTGATAGGTTTATAAAATAAGGGTTTTTGGATAATAATGATTGAAATTTGTGTATTAATAATTTAATTATATTAATTATAATTTTGTTAAATATTCATTGAGTTATTATCTAAAGAAAAATAAAAAAAATGATCAGAAAATATCCAACCAAAGGAAATTTTTATAAGGGAATGGTTGGTGTTGTAAAAGTTATGAGCAAAAATAATATATCCATTGATAAATAATATCATTTTTTCAAAATATGTGTTCAAATTATTTTTTATTGTGTTTATTTTAGAAATACTAAGGAAATCCATTATATCATTCTTGTTATTTGGTATAATTGAAAAATTATCTAAATTCTAATGTGGAACTATATTATCAGAATTATTGATATTAAAAGGAAATTTTTTAAATTTATGGTGTGGTATCTAAATATGAATGATAAGATTAGAACACTCAACATAAATGATAAGGGAATTATATGTTCAATTAAATGGGAAAAACCAATTTTATAAATAGTAAGCATTTTATAAGAGAAAATGGTTTCTATTCACATGAGACTAGAAAAAATCTAATATTAGCATAATCATATATATTATAGTGAGCCTATAAAAATTGAAAATTATTGTTCATTAAATGATAAACATGTTGAAATAAATATAATTAAAATAATTAAAATTAAATGATATTATAATTCTTAAGGGTTGGGGATTCAGATTTTTAATATTTCCTAACATTGGGACAATTTTATTGTGGGGATTTTTGGGAAGAATGTATATTATTATTTTAGAAAGATTGATCAAAGAATAATCACAAAGAGGAGAAATAATTAATAGTTTTTTTATTAATGACAAAAAACATATTTCATTATTTATAGAGAATAGATTGAGAAATTTTAAAGAAAGAACTAAAATTTCTGTAAAATAAAATGGATTTTTTTTTCAAAAAATAATTTTTTAAAAATTTAAAAATTATGAATCATAGATGGCGAAATTATTATTATTTTCTTCAAAAATAAAATTAGTTTCCCTACACCCATAATAATGTGTTCAGTTCTGTAAAAATGTCATTAAGAACATCCATAAAAAAATGAGATAAACTAATAAAAAGTTAATTACTTAAGACTCCCATAAGTTAAAATCCTAGGAATAGAAGAATAAAAAAATGGAGAGCTCAAAAAACCAACAAGGTAAAACATATAAATATTTTATAAAATTATTATTATGAAAATGTATGACAAAAAAAAATATTATAAGGATATATCAGTTTAAAACATCCCTGTAGAAAAAGGTTTGGTCCTTAAGCTATTGTAAAATGATATATAATATCAAATTTCTGAACATATTCCCTTAAAATATAATGGAATCATGTTATAGTAATCATTTTCCATGGATAAAAATGTTTAAAAATTTAAATTAAATGTAACATAATAAAAACAATAGAATATAAAGGTATATAGGGTACAACATTATCATACAGAAATTAAAAAATTTCCATTACAAAAATTCTCCACACATCATTTTGGGAGAAAATAATCAATATTCTTGTTAGGAAAAAAATTCCACAATTAAAATTCACAATGCTTGAGATATAAATCTTTAACCAATTCATTAGTGTGATATATAAGACCCCACTCATCAGTCATCCAAACATTTATGTAAAAATAAAAAATAAACCAATCAATATATCATAATGAACCGATTAAAATGGGTTTCATTGCCATTTTAAATTGTAATTTCTTTATTATTTAATTCATTATTATATAAATAATAATAACACTACTAAAAAATTAAAAATAAATGTTTATCCAAATATATTTATGAACTTTTTTACTAATACCCTTCAATTTTGATAATTTTGTATATAGTATTTTCACTATATAGATTTGAGTTATATGATTTAATTCATAATTTCACAAGTCAAACAATGTATGGAAAATTGGTGGACACCCTTATGTTAATAGAAGTATATATATTTTTGGTCAAAGAGGAAATTAAATGGAATGAAATTAATAAAAAGCAGAGTTGATTATTAGGAAATGCAAAAAATAATCATCATCTTCAGCAGTTAAATATTCCAAAATAATAAAAAAATAATTTAGAAAATTATTCTTTAAATTATTTTTCCATGGGAATAAATCTGTTTGATATTTTTAGAAAATTGTATAAAATTTTTTCAAAATGATTTAATAGATTTTTGACTTTTTCATGTATTAATTTGAATTTCACATTCAAAAGTGTAAAGTGATAACTTTTAAAAACATTTTTTTAGAATGTTCCCTTCAAAAATTATCTTTGAGAAGACTTGATGTTTTTTTCAATGAAATTTGTTATGGATGTTAAGAAGGTTATCATAGATGGAAAATAATTTAAATAATTTAAACTAACCTTATTCAAACACAGACTGTAGAAAGGGAAAAACAACCTTATAATTGGGAAATATTTATATAAATTTTAGATGAGATAACACTTAATTTCTTCTCAAATGTAAATGAAAAAATTTGTTGGATGAGAGAAATATGAAAATGGATAATAAATAATTGTAAAATTTAAAGTTATTTATTCAAATAAATGATAAAATTATTATGAAATAAAATTTTCAGGGACAAAGCATTGAATTTAAATAACATTTACTCTAGGCAGGAATATAAAGTACAATGAAATAAACTATTACAGTTTAGTCATCATAAAATAAGAACAGAACCAACTAATTATTTTTTATAAATTTTTAACGTAGATTTAAATTATTTACATTATTTTGGATATAATAACATAATAATAAATAGAACACGATTTTGATATTAGTAAATAGATATTAAATATCTTTAAATTTAAGGTATTAATCATAAAATAATTTCATATGGATGGAAAAAACACTATATAAAATATTTTATGAAAAATAATGTAAATCATGTGTCATAGATACGAACATTGATACATAAGAACCCATATATCAACATTATTTTTTGAATTGATAATCCACAAAAGGGTTAAATGTCAAATATATTTATAAATCTTTTACACTATATAAAAAAACTATTGTTAGAGAAAACAATGGCTATTTATTGTTGTATAGTACATAATAGTTGATGAATTGGGTATCCAAACAAATATCTGTTTAAAATATATTAATATAAAAAATCTCAAATTTAGATATTACCAATTTAACTAATATAGGGGTTATATATAATATATTTATTGATATATCCTCTAAACAATATGATCTATACTCAACTATAATGATGTTTGAATATTATATTCATTTTATTTTATAAATTATATATTAAAAAGATGATATATTTCATGTAAAATCTATCAATCAATGTATATTTTTGAATAAAAATCATATTAAGAACATTTTAAAAATGATTAAGAATAAAATATTGAAACCCAATATAAATATATAAAAATTAACGATTCTATGTTCCAAGATGAGACATTATCCTCTCTAATTGATAATCACCTACTTATAATCATTATTATTAAATAATTAACAGATACACATCCAATATAACATTTAAAAAGTATAATTTATTTCATATATGTCCACTCAATTTATTATACTCTTCCAATGTTATTGTTAGAGTAAAAATTTTGAGGAAAAATGATACTATATGTGGACTCATATATGATTTAATGGAGTATTTTATTTAACAAACATATAACGAAGATAAAAAATAACTCAAAATTATCATAGTGAATGTGAGAGAGATAAATTAGAATTTTTAGGGCATTAATTGATCAAATATAAAAGGTTTTAAAGATGTTTGTTTTTCTGTGTATGTATTCCTTTTATCTGGGGATATAACGAAATGAGTAGAAAAACATTTCATAGATATCATGATTATGTACAACTAAAAAATATATAGTTTTATTTAATTGAGAATAATCACCTGTTCATGTTTTTCTAACACTATATAACACATGATTTTTCATCAAGATTTATTCATCATTAAATGATATATTTTCTCAAATATTCCCATTGAAAATTGATTATAAAAAACTAACATTATTGGAATAATAATTTTGAACATTAAATTCATCTGACGTTATCTTTAATTGTACACATAGGTAGGTTGGTATATATATAAAAATATAATTATATTATATATGTGGAAAATATAATTGTGAAACATAATATATTTTAAATCCCTTCTATCACTATGTGAAAATTCTATTCAGATTCCCTATAATTATCGGGTGGTTAATCCATAGAACATATGGTCACCTTTTCTGATCATTCAATGAATCCAGTACCCACATGATTCATAACATTATCACAAGGTTTATTGAAGTCATATAAATGATATTGTAATATTCATACAACCCTCCAGTACTATATGGTCACATCTCTTTACTACATAGTTAATTGGAGAAATAATATTTCACGTAAATACATTTTTAGATATAAATTATATACCATGTGGTCATATCTCTTGTCCTTGTTATCACATGTGTACATTTCAAGTATTTCATAATGGTTGGTTAAATGGATGGATGGTCGAAATAGATTTCATGCAGTCTCTTCCTTGCATAGTGAAATATAACATCTCTAAATTCTCTCATACGGTCAATATAATGCATTTTTTGGTAGATATATTCCTTAAAATTACTTTATCACTTTAATTATTTATTATCATTCTCGTGGTAACTTGTCTATCTAGACTGTCTCCACATGCAAACTGATTTGCTATAGTTTTCAAATATTTTAAATAAGACCGTTAAACATCCATTTAATATAAAATTGAATATAATGAAAATAAAAAAGATTTCTAATTACTGAAAAAAATTCTTTTTTTGTTTTATTACATAAATCACTACATTCATGTTGACCCCAAATGTTGGAGTTTTTAATATTAGTAATTTAATTTCAATAATGTTAAATTCATATAACATTTTCCACACATTATGAATTTTAAAACAATAGTAGTGTAAAATTTTTAATGAAATAACTAAATAACGATAAGATATATATATGATAAATTGTTTAAAAAAACATTGACTCCATGAATTTTTATAAATAAAATATGATTTATATTATTCTTGAACAATTAAAGGGCCATTGGTTTCTTTATATTCTCTAACAACTGAAACATGAGATGGTGAAAAAAATACAGAATAGAAATATCCTTGAAGCACAATGAATTTGGAAACATGATTGATCTTATGAAGGGACATGTAAAGGGTGAGACAAAAATGTCCTAAAATTTTTTTTATCAACGAATCAGTTGAACAAGAAGATACTGGTTCCCAATAATGGAATGTACAGGGTTCATAAACAAATATAGATTTTCAAAAAATGCCATTATAATAAAAAATATAAAGATCTATAATCTTATTAACATCATAATTATATCATTTTCCATAATATATATTATGAGTCAATTTATCCTTATATGAAATAAACAGATCAAATAGAGTACCCACTATTAATATATTTTAGACTATATTATTGAAATAAACTTTGAGGAGTGGTATCTTGGAATCTCAAGAAAAATACGTGAATGTGATCTTGAAATTATCATTATTTAAAATTATTATATGATAGTGTTTAATAATCCCTATAATAGTATATCTATAAGTTATAGTATTAACTACTTCTATAAGAACTATTTCAAAGACCATTTCAAAATGGGAAGAAATATCTAATAGTATAATTTTAATTGAATGCATGAAAATGTCCATCTAAATTAACATTTCATATTTCACAATTCAACTAATAAGATCGATACCAATGAAAATTAGTGTAGAATGAGGAGGATTTGTGAAAGAAAATTTATAGGATTAACATGTAAAATAGCAATATACCTCTATTCATTATTAATTAAAATATCTATAACACATTACAGATGATCACCTATCTATAATTTATGTCCATTAGGTTCATTATCAGTATAATATGTTTTCTAAAAATGATTAGGATATATATGTGAAACAATAGATTCAATGGTATAGAAATTTTCTCCGGCATATCTTATATATTAATATATATTATACAGATAAATAATTATTTAAAAACATATATAAAGTAATTCGTATACCAACATAATTACTGTGATGTATTCAATCATGTGGATGTAGAAGAAGCTAATTCTGGTTGAGCATAACTAGGTCATGTAGTTGGGTCACTGATGATCAAGTATAAATATATCAACTTTGATCTTTCATCATCTAATTAAATAAACTAAGTAATCTCAGTATCAATATGTTTATTGTCTAAATCATTAACCAAAAAACATCAATTTGAGGATATTATTCATAGAAAATATCTCATGGGAAGGAGTTTTCTGAAACATAAACATAGTAAGAAGAAAAAGTTATTTCCATATGTATATATAAAAAAATCATATAGGGGATCTAGTTTTCTATATTAATAATGAACAACCTCGGAAGAGAGTACCTTTCTTGGCATTCTCCAAAACAACGAGTACAATAAGAATATCTAGTGCAAATGATTTAGGTCTACTATCAACATTATAACAATACAAATTATTTATGTCTGGAGATAAAGGATTTATATCCAAATGATATTTATCAAGAGACTTCCCTTGTCATGGAGCTATATAATAAATTATAGATTCTCCCCCTATAACATGCATTAGAGTATTACTTACATGATGAGTTATATCATCATCATTCCTAGAGTTGTTTAAAATATATTCAAATTGAATGAATCAGTGGTATTACCCCAATTATGAAATATTATACATCTCATCCATATTTATCCACTATTTATATATTATAAATCATGGGAAATATATTGACCCTGAGATATTCCCACGTTATCCTCATCATCAATTTCGTTTAACTAATTAACATATGTTAAATCCTCTGATTTAAATTAACAAAAAAAAATTATCATCAACTATAATTTCTTGAAATGATACACAATCTATATAATCTATTAGCCTATTATGCATATTTACAAGATTTAATCTATCATGATGAATTTATTCATCAAAAACCTACATATTTATATGCTGACGACCTAAAATATTATATAATTAAATTAACTCAACAAGAATTCATTTTATTACATTCCAAAATATCTTTTCAATCTATTGTATTAAATAATAATAAAATAATTCAGACAAATTGTCCCACATACATACAATGTGGGTACTATTAAAATAGTACTAATTTCATCCAAGACACTAATGTTATTAGTGACATGTGAATTTTTTTAATGGAAATCCTAACAATATTCAACATGGATTACACTTTTTTCATAACAATCCTTACACACTATGAAAAAATATAAAATTTGGCATGATAACAAAAATATATATAAGGGAAATAGAATTTCATTAGTCCATGATCGCTTATAAACAAATAAAAATATTTTGATAAATAAATACTTCATTCATATAATATATCATAAACATACATTGTGGAAAAAATAGATATCCATAAAATATAATAAACATAAATAAAATCATAAAGTTTTCATGTGCATATAATTACATAATATATTAACCCTCGTGAGTACTATATGATTTTTAACCCTCATGACTACCATACAATGTAACCCTCACAACTACATAATGATTTAACCATCACAATTACACTTGGAGTAACCATAAGTTTGACCTCCAACATTAACATCCCCTATAAATTAAAGGGATATACAATTCATACAATTAAACATAAAAATTTACAAGTAACCATAAAACAATCATTAAATATGAATACTAGCATAAAAACACATTATTTGTTTTAAAATAAAAATTTAAAAGACAATTATTAATTAAAATCTCATTTCCTCTGGTTTGTCTTACATCAAACATTTCCAAACCTCATATTTAATGGTTTAAAAAGAAATATTAATATATGATAGAACTATATTCCTATATATAATAACATATATTCTATTTTTAAATAATATTTCCACTTATTTAGTGATATTTGTTTCATTGTTTTGGGAGCGTTTATTTCATGGTTTACATGGATGTTTAATTATAGATTTTCTTTTCAAATGGATTAAAAATAAAAAGTTTTAATGAAATGGAACAAATATTTTTACAAAATTTTAAATGATAAAATATTTCAATTTGTTTTCTTATATGAGGATGATTCATTGGATAAAACATTAATGAAAATAAGGTCATTTATTTTGGCATTTTTTTACATCAAAAACCTATGTCATATTATTTATTTTAATGTTTATATATCTACCCAAAAAGCTAATATAACTTATAATATTAGTAATAAAATCTAATGTGACCATAATAATGGTTTTATGAAAATCCTTGAAGGTGGTAATGGAAAATAAAATTTTATTCCCCTGAAGGTGGTTAATCTACATGTCAGGTATGATACTTTTAATTAATAGAATAATAGGAGGGGTTGGGAGGATTTCATATTGACATTATAATAAAATAATAAAATTATTATGAAGGTAGGATAATTTGGTTATCATGTCACTTGGATATTTTTATTAGGTGGTATAATATGGAATGAACTTAATTTGATAATAATAGAAAAGAAAATGAAATAGGATTTTACCTCTTGAATTCCCCTCCCCGAGAAACTCTTTAAGGCCCATTGCTTTTCAATTTTGTGGAGAACAAATGGTCTTGGATGTGGGGAACAGTCGTGGTAAGCTAATTTGGTATTAATTTAATAATATACAAGTATTTGGTTGTGTGATAAAAAGAGGTGGTGAGGGGTGGTATTGGTAGCAGAGGAGAGGGTTCTTTTATCAACAATTTACTAATTAGTTTATTTTTTTGGCTCATGACTGTTAATATTTCGAGAATTATAACTAAATAAACTTATATAATTAAGTGGAGTTTGAGGTTTTTAAAATTACATCTGTAATGAATCAAGGAATTATGTATTTATGTTATAATTTATATATACATTAAAATACTGTATTTTACTATTCACCAAAAATTCAAATTTTTTAGAAAAATTCCAAAAATTATCCCTATATATTATTATGATTTGTAAAATTAGTATATAAAATCAATTTTATGAAAAGATTTTTATAAATATGAGAAATTTAATTTTTAATTAAAAAAATCATTTATTAAAAAACTACTGATTTGTAAATTATAACTGATTTTTTAACACATTGAGAAATTAATTAATGTATCATAAAATTATCTAATAATCAAGAGAAAAGAAGCTATTACATTATGAATATATGTTTTGAAAATATATTTTCTTTTATATAATTATACTAATTATAGAATTGTAATTAAATATTTATAAATATAAAAATACCAAAACCTAATTTATCATTTCCAAAATATTTATTTACATTTTCAATTTTAAAAATATAACATGATAACACTAATAAGGAACATAAATTATAGTTAATATATAATATGTGATGTTACTACTTTGTTAGTATTGAATCCAAAAATTCTATAAATCTCACAAATTTATTGTAAATTTATAATTTATTTAACTTTTTAATTCAAAAATGAAAACAAAAATCATTTTATAAGTACACGAGTTGTACCATTCTCCCCAAATTCAGATAATTGTGTCCTTGTAATTTATTTTTGTATATTAAACAAGTGAGGCTACTTTCCCTCATAGAATTTTCAGATTCCAATGTTTCTTCTTAAACCATGTTGTTTCCATTTAAATCCTTAACATTTTAAATTACCTTATTCATTAATATGCGCTCTCTAAGATCAAGTTTATGAATAGTTTTATATTACTAATAGAGGTTTTATTAAATATATCCAAACTCTAGGATAAATAAAAATGATGAATTTTCATACTAATTTCTCAACAATGAATCTTGAAAAATATTGTGTAATTGGGATAAAAATGAAGGCAAAGCTAAATTGTAAGAAATTGGTTCATCTTTTTCTAGGATTTAATAATGTTCAATGAATCAGAGATTAAGCTTTACCTGTGTACCAAAATTAATAACACTTTTAAAATGATAGATTTTAAGGAAAACATGATCACCTACATCGAATAAAATAAATTTCCTTATATCATCTACATAGTTTTTCTACATGATCTACGGTGTCCAAATGTTTTGTGGGATCACATTCACATTCTTACCCATTTCCTCTTATAATTCTAGTCCCATAAAAATTATTTCCCAGACACCATCCCAAGATATTGGAGTCTGACCCTGAATTCCATATAATGCCTCAAAAGGTTCCATATATATGATAGAATGAAAGTTAATATTATAATAAAAATCAACTAAATAATGATGATGAAGCCACTTTTTCTGGAAGTCAATTGAATAATCTCGAATCATGTACTCTACGGTTTGAATTTTTCTCCTAGTTTGTATATTAGACTAAGGATGAAAAGTAGTTCGAAAAGTTAATTCTAGTCCGAATGAATTTTGATGTCCTTTTAGAAAGTAATATGTGAACCTGGTATCACAATAAGATAAAATGGAGATAATAAGACCATGTAAACTAATTTTTTAATTAAGTTATATCAGTGAAATTTGATCTTACGATATAGTATATTGAATAGTATATTAATTTTTGGATTTAATTTTCAGCTCAGAAATAACCTATTTAAAATTATTTCTTCAAGATGTATTTTGTAGTCCCACCTTGAAGACTATGGATATATTTTCCTATTTCCACTTAGGTACTTATTAAAGATGAAGCATCCCCATTTATATTTGTCTAGATACATTAAAATTTTGGTATGTATAATATTTTATGGTATAATATGCAATATCAATTTTCATTCCAAACCACCAGTAATACTCTAAAAGGTCTCTATACAACAAAAAAATGTCAAGATGAACTAGAAATAGGTAAATATGATATTCACATAATATTTATTTATTTTTTTTGAATCTAAAATAACACATATTATTTATTTAAATCTCATGAAAAAATATTTATGAACATTGAATTCAAGAAACAAACCATCCATAACAAATTATACCATTTTCTGCAACTCACTATCTTCCATATGCAATTTCTTAATTCGTTCTTAGAGAAATGATTTCACTAAAACTTAAAAAATTAATAGGAATTTCTAGAACCAATAACATCAAATACAAAATTCATCAAATTATAAAACAAGGCTCCATGTTCAAAATTTAACATGGTTAATGACAAATGATGTTCTAGAATTCAAGAATCTACGGATTTTTTTCATCAGGGTAATTAATCATGAAATCAAAATCCATTATTAGTTAGAGTCATATTCTATGTCTCATTATCAATTCCTTTTCAGTATATAAATACTCCAAAATTTTATAGTCATTATATATTTCAGATTTGGATCTATATAAATGATATCACTTAATTTTCAAATCAGAAAACCATTGTTACTATTTCCAGGTCATATGTAAGATATTTTACATCATTAGTTTTTAGTTTCCATGATGAATTTTAAATTACATGATCATATGCATCAAGACACAACAATGTCCATTTAATTAAGCAACACCATAGTTGAAAAACTCTCCATTTGTAGATGCTATAAATAAAACTGGAGAATTCACTCATATCATCTCAAGTTTATAAAAACAATCATCACATTCATTGTCTAATTTTTTTACCCATTTTCACGTTCACATATTTACCAGGCTAGATACATTTTCATGGTTTTTACGAAATCATCATAATACCATATTAATCCAATAATACTATGAATCTTGATAAATTTTTTAGTTCTTATATATTCATCATTAATATTTTTGTGGGGTCAAATGTTATTCCATACTTATAGAAAATGATCCCATAAAATTAAATCTGTTGCAACAATAATTCACTTTTACTAAATTTCATGTATAATTTATTTTAATTCAGTGCTTTCAGAACAATTATTACATTTTTTTCATGATCCTCATAAATTTATGAATATTCAAATTTATAATCAATAAAAAACAATCAATCATATTCAAAATTTGACAATGGATTCAATTCAGTAGATACATAAACACAGTAGTGGAATTTTTCATGCCAAAGGGAATATTGAAAAAACCCATAATTAATATATATTTTATAGAATAATATTTTCTTAATATCATCCTTTTTCAACTTCATATTATGGTACCTATATCTCAATTCAACATGGAAATATACTGAGCTCTCGTGAGATAATCAATGAATTCATTGATATGAGGTAGTCGATACATATTCATAAGATAAATTTTATTGAATATGATATAATAAATTAAAAGACTCATAGAATCATATTTCATTTTAACAAAAAAATAGGAGCACCGCATTTTGATGTACTTGGACAAATGAATCCATTATCAAGAAAATACTGAAACTAATTTTTTATTTATAGAAGATACACATAATCCATTTGATAAGGGTTTAAGATGTTGTCCTAGTATCATGAGGTTAGTTAATAGTTAATTCACCATTTTATTATGTATATCATATGTAAACTCATTATAAAAAAAAATCAATGCTTTCATTTAAAACTAACACATCATTAATCTAAATTATTCCCCTATTATCAAAATTATGTACAAGATAACAATAATTTTTCATCTTTCTACAATTTCCCATCTTCTTGATATGTTAACAGTGGTTTGTGCTAATTATTTTATTCAAATAACCGATTTTGGAAGTCAACTTATTTATCTCTGAAATCATTCGCAGAATGATAAATAGAAAAAAAAAATATACCCAGAATAACAAATAACTCTAATAAGAGAAAACAATAGTGTTTATTGGTAATGTATTTACACTGACAACAATAGAAAATATATTGTGGTGAAATATCCAACTTACTGAATGAAGTATCATAAATAAACCAATTTTTAGACCACATATAGAATAGAGTTAGAAAAATATGATTATACAGACAATGTATGTGATACAACGTCTTTTTATTACCCAACAACTACTGATGTAGCCCATAAGGAATTCACATCACCTTTCAAATTATAATATGTGTAACTTCCATCTTTCGTTTATTTCTATGGGAAGGTATTTTAAAAATGATACATATTACAACATTTTAAAAACATTAATTTTTTCTTATCTGAATTAAAAATAATATCATTTTCTTTGAAATATTGGTCCATATATCCATACTTACCACATCGAAAAAACATCTCAAGTTTTTTAATGCATTACCTAGTGTAATTCTTTCTACACATTGTCATGACCCGTCCCCCGGGGCCCATGTCAAGACTACCCCAAGCCCGCCTTCTATATGACAGGGGCTTGCAATTAGCACCAATGGCTTAAAATCAATAAGCTGTGAAGGCATTGCCTTTATAGTAGAAACACACAAACAAATAGAGTAAGTTGGAATCAAATCACTAAGTGAAAAATGTATAAAAAAGTAGTGTTGAAAGTAAAAGGGGGCGGAAATACAAGCCCAACAATAATGTATATAGAAAATACAAACAACTAGAAGGTGTCTAGCAACTCCTGGATCATCCACCATGGATCCTACCTAAATGGTATGTACAGTTAGCCTTCCCAGCACTCCACATCCTTCTATCTCATCCGAGTGCTGTCTCATCATGGGGTCCACCTCTAGGTACCATATAGTCCTCGCACACTCTGCCTCATCAGCGTTGTCTGTCATCTGCATCCAACACAACGATGTGTAGGCATAACCCGTGTAGGGGTGAGTATAATGATACTCAGTAGAGCCCCCGATAGCCTCAATGTCTCACAAAATCCAACAAGGATAAACCAAAATGTATGATTTCAATGGATAACCATTACATAGGCATTTTCCCATACATATACCTAAGTTACCATGTACCCCAAATCAATCATGAAGAAAACACAAAGGTCATTGACTCAGCTCAAACCGGGATTTTATTCATGATGTCGAATCCAAGCCTACTGGGGAACTACTCAACATTCGAGCAACGTAGTCATGTCGCGACCCTGAGGTGGTACTCACAATACTTAGACTTCTGAGGTACTCCTCCTGTCGAGTACCATGGGATTGGCGCCTCACACAGTAGTGCTCCCCACCAGGGGTCTGTTGTCTCACACAGTAGTGATCCCCCTGATATCCTACAAAGGCATTTCTCTTATCGAGTACCACAGGTCTGCTACCTCACATAGTAGCACTCCTCCTCTATGGTTCTGCCACCTCACACAGTAGTGCTCCCAACTGGGCTAGTGAAGTCACTCTGAAACGAATCGGACAAGCAGCCATCGGGTCTCAGCCAGCTACTTGGTCTCTGTACTCCCAATGCTCATCTCCGGGAGGATCTTCTACACAAGATAATGTTTGATACTCCAAGTTTCAGGGGGTCCCAATAAAATGTATTTCAAAGGTCTTCCACATCATAGGAGTCTCAACGCATCAGACGGTGCGTCAATCGGACGCCCGGTCTTTGAGTTATTAGCTTTTTTTCTTGTGGGCCCAGTTGTTTTCATGTACAAACCAACCCAACATTATCTCAACAGTACCCCAAAATCACATGGGGTATAACCAAAGCGACCGTTTCTCAACGAAATTACCAATGTCCCCGACAGTTCGTCAAACGGTCGTCGGGTCTGAGAGTTATTGGCTTTTCCGTTCCAGGGGCCTGGTAGGTTTTTAAGCTAAAACCAACCCGACCAAACTCCAACTGCATTTTAAACCTCAAGTGGATTATGAATAAATAACATTCTAATCAAAATGAATCTGGAGTAGTTGTCAGCATGTCAATCGGACATCCGATCCTTAATTTATAATCGTTTCTGCTCTGAGGACCCAGTTGGTTTCAGTTTCGAAACAACCAGGCCGTACGCAAACGTCCCAAAAACTTGAGTGTAATATAAAGAAATGCCTATATCGATCCGAGTAATCCGACACAACTTATGCTGCATCGATCATAGGACTGTAGCTCATGTTATGGGAGATTAACCGAAAATCATCCTAAGAGGGGGGGTTTGGGGGTGGTCAAACCTGGTCCAAACCACCCTGGGTCGGCCAGAACCTGGTTGACCCGACCCGGGTTTGGGTCTAGCCCGGTAGGGTGCGGCCCAGCCCGGACGACAAAGCCAGGACTGATGGTTGTGGCCCGGCCCGTGCGAAAGGGGACTGGCCCACACGGTAGGCTGCTCGGCCCCCCCGCTGGTGGCCCGGCCAGCCCCCATGCGGTCTTGTCCGGTGGCCGGCCATGGCTCAACCAGGATAGTCGAGCTGGGGGGTGTTTCATTGTAATTGCAGCGCCAGGATGGCACTGGCCGGCGTTCTTGGAACCCGCATGGTGCAGGTTCCACTCCAATGCTGTCGCAGCTGGAGTCGCGACAGTCTTCCGCCGGCGGCATGCTAGAGCGCCTCCAGTTCAGCGACTCGTGCCTCCGCAATCTTCTAGGGGCCACTGGAGTCATTCTGGTGGTCTTTTTTATCTATCGTCGGTTCCTACAGCCTCCTCAGGTCCCTCTCATTAGTACAACGACCTCAAATAAATGTTTTCCTTTCATTCATCTGTCACCCAACATACCGCACATCACGAACAAGTTGACGGAGGGTCCAGACTTGTTCGTTAGCTCGTACCCACCTCGTTAGTGGTTCAAAAAATCACCCATAAAATAATAACCCATATTAAAGTGTATAATTATAATATACAAAATAAGAAAACCCCTACCTTGATTCAAGGCGTGTTCGTCGTTGATGGCGTCGATTCGTTAATGTCGAGGTGCGTATGAGGTGAAGGCATCATTTTTGGCAAGCATCCTCTTCTCCTTTGACATGGAGGAAGAGGAAGGAAGATTGCATTCCTCGTGGGCGTCACCTCGGAATATTGACCTAGTTGAAGAATTGAAAGAAGAAGATGTTTCTTCTAGTTTATCGAGAGGTGGAGTGTTTTTTGTCATGTAAAAAATATTCCACCGAGAGTTCTTCCCCAAATCCTCTCAACGTTCCACAAACCCACTAAAATAATAGGCTCTCCTATTATTTAATTGTAGATATGAATTTTAAAAAATCAAAATCCAGAATTAAATTAATTGAATAAGTTCCATTTATTAATTAGTGGGTTGGCATATTAAATGTGAGGGGGAAGGTGAAGAGTTAATGGGGTTCATTGGTGTTAAAGAGGAGAGTTGAAGAAGTTAGGGTTCGTGTAGGGCCCACCACCATTATTCACCCATGGAAGGTTATGTGGGGTTTGGGCCCCACAACCGACTCCTCATTGGAGGAAATAACCACAATCAAATAAAAATTATATATACATAATTTTTTTATGGAATCTCCAAAAGAATTAACTTCTCCTCCCGAGAAAACACAACTATGGTAATGATCAAATTAAGAGAGTTCATTGGTCTCCTTGAATTTCAATTCCGATCACCGATCCAAATGATAGAAAACCCCACATGTACGTTTACTGAACGTACCTGAACAAAACATTAGAAATTGATTTCGGGCCCACCATGCCACGGAATCAGGTGCTGTCAGAAACTGCAGACCCATAAAATTCCAAATAATTTATGAAAAACAATTCTTTGAAATTTGTGGGTCTTTACATTACAAAAAACTCAGGATTTTATGTTCTATTAAAGTTACAACACACACTAGGGAAACAAAAGGTGTACTAACAACACATCTGAGCCTCCCGCTCCCATGATCTCTCCAGGAGATTCTCGTGCGTCCAGTGAATGCGCACTAGAGTAATTAACCATCCACGCCAGACCTACTACTGTAGATCCTTTATCTCCACCGAGACCTCTTTGAAGGGCACCCGGTCATCGATGCCCAGCTCCCCATCATCGATGATTTGGGACGGGTCGTGCACGCATCTCCTCAGCTAAGATACGTGGAAGACATCATGCACCTGATGCAACTGAGGTGGATGGGAAAGGTGGTAATCCACCTCTCCTACTCTAATGAAGAAGTGGAGGAGTGACTGTAAGAGAATGTAGATAGGTTGAACCATCTCTATCCACAAAGGATTTATGTAAGGTAGCCACCTGCTTTGTCGCCTCTCCTAGCATCTGAATACAAGTCCTTTTACTGAGTGCATCTGCAACAACGTTCCTCTTCCCAATAGTTTAGACAATCTCGAATTCATAGTCCTAGAGGATCTCAATCCATCAGAATTTTCTCAGGTTCAGATCCTCTTGAATGAAGACACACCTGAGACTATTGATATTAGAGTAAACCGTAAACTGTTCGCTCAATGAACAATGGGAGAGACTAGCCAATTGTATGAACTCGACTACACCCTTCTTCACATATGTTCTATAAGAGCTTCTATGATTTCTCTTTTGATGAAAATGGAAATCCAGTCTCATCACCTGGATGAACCATGTCCTTTGCCTAATATAGTCAATCCTGACATGAATGATATAAATTCATGCCATGGACGACGTCATAAGGCATCGACGCTACTACCAAGAGATCCAACTGTTAATCATACCTCCAAGGGTTGAGTCACACTATCAGCATCAGTGTGTCGTTATTGGGTATCCTCTAGTAGAAATATCTAAAGTGAGGGTCAAGCCAATAGTTTTCACTGGAACCTCTTAGTAGACAAAAAAGAAGGAAATAAAATGTCACATGGACAAGTGTCTTTTATTACTGCAGCTCAAAGTACAAAGACACAAAGAAACCACAAAAAATGACATCAGCAAAGCTAGAACCATCATGACCAAAGTCCTCCATGCCTGGATCTAGTCCTGCTTTTATACACCTGTTTTCGGAGCTCCGTGGTCGTATGATTCGGCTTCCTGATATTGTGTTCTCCCATGTCCACATGTTCCCTCTAGTCGGGGTGGACCTCCAGGTGGTGGTGGTGGTAACACCTCTAAGAATTGACCACCACCTATTGCACAACCATATCCTTTGCCACGGTCGGATACTCCTTTCAGTCTGTCTTGATCGAACTTCTACCTCTACTTAGGAGGTCCTTCATTTATCTATTGATCGTCAATGTGGTGGTTTGGATAGCCATGATCCATGTGTCCCTGTCCGCCGCATGAGTAACACTGCCTAGTAGGTCTGTCTCTATCTATACCCAGGGTGACCTGTACTACTAATCCTGAGTCGTGTGGTCAACCAACTATAGGTCTTGTCCTCTTGGACCTCTAAGTCATATATCTACTACCAACTATAGAAGACCGTGCTACATGTCTGCTAGTGGTGGGTCCCACTGCTGGAGACTGCTTATCAAGAAAACACTCCACTAAGATGGCTCACTCCAACACCTCTGTCTACATTTGGATTCTGTGAGAGATGACAGAATCTTTGATCTCTCATCTAAGTCCTTGCTGAAAGGTCTCATCCCTGAAGAATGGGTCTCGTACCATATCAGTGGAGTTGTGAAATAGGTAATTGAACTTCGCTGAGTACTACCCCACCGTCATGCTACCCTGCTGTAGATGTAGTAGCTCCTGTATATGGACTTCTAAAAAGGTGGCTTGTACAAACTCCGCCTAGAACATGCTCTTGATTCTGCCCATAGATGTGTCGCCTTGTTATGCACCTAGAGCATCAGGCTCCACTATCTTCCTACTGCTGCCCGAAGGACACTGGAAACACGGATCACCATAATGTCGGCTGGTGTCCCTACCAATCTAATGAATCTTACCATAGTCTCCAGCTAATCCTCAGCCGCCTACGAGTTCAAGTCCTCCCTGATCCTGGGTGGCCTATAGCGCGGGAACTCATGCAGTGTGCTCAAGTGGCGTGCATCGCCTCTTGTTTGGGGCTTGTGGCATTGGTGGCCAATGGACGGTGGTACCAATGGTGCCTCTGCTAGTGCCTCAACTTGAAGAGGGACCTGTAATGAAGTCTTGTCACTCCGCGAGCTATCAGTACGTAAAACTCTTGGGGCCCTAGCTAGTCATCCACATGGAGGCATCCTGAAAGAAACAGATGTGACACGGTCAAAAGACTATACCTGGTGAGCACACCAGGTTTGAGCTGACTTAAAGAAAAATTTTGATAACACACATGCAATCAGTGTTTCTGTGCACTTTGTCAGAAATCAGAAGTCAGGGTCCTTGTTTATAGATAAGTCAGCCGTCCGTACTAACACTGGACTCCCTAAACTGAAAACCACACTTAATACCAAATTTTCATGTCCCGTCCTCCGGGGCACGTGCCGTCGCTACCCCAAGCCCGCCTTCCATTGGCCAGGGACTGGTGACTAGCACCAAAGGCGTAGAATCCATAAGCTGGGAAGTAATTTCCTTTATAGTAGTTACACACACACAAATAGTGTAAGATGGAAGAAAAGTACTAACTGGAATCTATATACAATAAGTAATGCTGAAAGTAAAAGGGGACGGAAATACAAGCCCAATAGTAAAGTACTATGAAAAGAAAAAATAGCTGGAAGGTGTCTAGAAGCTCCTGGATCATCCACTACAGATCCAACCTGATGGGTAGGTGTAGTTATCCTCTTCGGTGCTCCACGTCGGTCCGTCTCCTCCGGGTACCATCTCATCATGGGTCCACCTCCAGGTACCATCTAGTCCTCACACACTCCGCCTCGTCAGCGCTATCCCTCGTGTGCTTCTAACACAATGAGGTGCGGGCATAGCTCGTGTTGGGGTGAGTATAACGATACTTAGTAGAGACATCGAGAAACTCAAGGTCTCACAAAATCCAAAAAGGATAAACCAAAATGTATGATTTCAATGGATAACCATTACTTAGGTATATGACTTTACATATACCTAAGTTATCAAGTAACCCATCTCAATCATGAGGAAAGCACAATGGTCATTGACTCACCTTAAACCAATATTTTATTCATGATGTCGAAACCACGGTAGCAGGAGAACTCCTTCTTTGTCGAGCACAATTGTCATGTCGTGACTCTGAGGTGCTACTCAATAACCATAGACTGCAGAGTAACTCCTCTTCTAGCGTACCGTGTGTCTGCTGCCTCACACAGTAACGCTCCCCGCCATGGTTCTGCCGCCTCACATAGTAGTGCTCCACATGATAGCCTACAGAGGTACTCCTCCTATCAAGTACTGCGGGTATGCCACCACACATAGTAGTGTTGCTCTGCCATGGGTCTGCCACCACACACAGTAGTGCTCCCCACTGGGCTAGTCAGGTCACACTGAAACAAATCGGACAAGTAGTCATTAGGTCTCAGCTTGCTACTAGGTCTTTGTACACCAAATGATCGTCTCTGGGAGGATGCGCTCCATGAGCCACTGTTTGAAACGCTAAGTGTCAGGAATTCCCATGAAGAAATATCTCAAAGGTCCGCCACATCATAGGGGTCTAAACGCAACAGACGGTGCATCAATCAGACACCCAGTCTTTGAGTTATTAGCCTATTTGTCCCAGGGCCCCAGCTTGTTCCGTGTACGAACCAACCCGAAAGTATCTCAACAATACCCCAAACTCCCATGGGGTATACTCAATGGTACCATTTCTCAAAAAATTTACCAACACCACCGATGGTCCGTCAAACGAACATCCAGTCTGAGAGTTTTTGTTTTTTCCATTCCAAGGGACTGGTTGGTTTTCAAAAAAAAACAAGCCCCACCATAATCCTAATAGATCCAAACGTCATGTGGAGTATTCCAAAAGAACAATATCATTAAAAGGAATCTAACATAGTTGACAGCACATCAATCGGACGTCTGATCATTATGTTATAAGCATTTCCGCTCCGAGGGCCCGGTTGGTTACTGGTTCAAACCATCCCTGCTAAACACAAACTTCATCAAAACATTGAGTGTAATACACCGAAACGATCATCTCGATCCGAGGAATACTACACAACTGACAGTGCGTATATTGGAGGTCTGTAGCTTATTTTATGGGTGATTCACTGAAAATGGTCGGAAGAGGGGGGTCCAGGCTCGGTCCGACCAGGCACAACCGAACCTGGGTCAGCCAGAACCAGATAGACCTGACCCGGGTCCAGTTTTGTCCTGGTAGGGCATGGCCTGGACCTGCGGGCAATGCATGGCATGGTAGTTGTGGCCTAACCCGCGCGAGGGTGGCCCGACCCAAGTGGTAGATGGCCCAACCCGGTGGCTGGCCGCGGCTCAGCCAGGCTGGCCATGTGGGGTGGGGGGAATAGCCTCCCGGTTCATCAAAAAGGCGATTCCAGGCTGGCGCCATCTGGCCTCCCTGGAACCCATGCGGCGTGGGTTCCTCTCCATCACCTCCAAGAACGGTGCCGCGACGGTCTTCCGCTGGCAATGTTCTTGGGTACCGCTGCTCCCTGACTACCGGCCAGTGTTGGCCACCACCTCTGGTTGCTAGCGCCGCTGCGCCGGTGACCCGCACTGCCGTGATCTTCGGCAGGCCACCAGAGTAATTTTGGTTGTCCGTTTTAGCTCACGTATACACCTACGGGCTCCTCGGATCCCGCTCATCACTGCGGCGGACTCAAATAAACATTTACCTCCCGTTCATCCATCACCCAACATACCGTACATCATGAACAAGTTGGAGAAAGGTCCTGAATTATTCGTTAGGTTGTACCCACCATGTTAGTGGTTCAAACAATTACCCACCAAATAATCATCCATGTTTGAGGGTACAATTTACATATATAAAATTCTACAAAACCCCCTACCTCGATTCAAGGTGCGTTCGTCGTTGACGGTGTCGATTCATTGACATCAGGGTGCATCTGAAGAGAAATCATCATTGTTGGTGAGCGACATCTTCTCCATTGACATAGAGTAAGAGGAAGGAAGATGGAGTTCCTCCTGGGAATCACCTCTCTTTCTTGTCCCTATTGATGAAGGGAAAGAAGAAGAAGTTTCTTCTCATCCATTGAGACATGGAGTGTCATTCATCATGGAAAAAATATTCCACCAGGAGTTCTTCCCCCAATCCTCTCAAAGTTCCACCAACCCACTAAAATAATAGGCTCTCCTAATATTTTATTATTGACATGCTTTTTAAAAATTCAAAAGCTAGATTTAAATTTATTGAATAAGTTCCATTCATTATTTAGTGGGTTGGAATATTAAATGTGATGGGGAGGTGAAGAGTTAATGGGGGTTCATGGGTGTTAAGGATGAGAGTTGAAGAGGTTAGGGCTCATCTGGGCCCCACTACCATTATCCTCTAATGATAGGTTATATAGGGTGTGGGCCTAACATCCGACTCCTCTTTGGTGGAAATAACCACCATCAAATAAAGAATATGTATACATAATAATAGTAATTATTATTTTGTAATGAATCTCCAAAACAATTAACCTCTCCTCCCGAGAAAACACAACTACTGTAAAGTTCCCTTTAAGATAATTCCAGAGCTACGAGTTCATCGGTATCCTAGGATTTCAATTTCGAGCACTGGTTCAAATGATAGAAAAACCTGCATGTACGTTTATTGAATGTACCCGATCAAAACATCATAAATTCGTTACAGGCACACCGGTCCTCAGAATCAGGCGTCGTCAGAAACTACGGACTCATAAAATACCAAATAATTTAGGAAAAATATATTTCCATGAATTTCCTTGTTTTGGGCACTAGATGATTTTACATTTATATTTATTTAACTAATTCATCCCCCATTAAATTCAATCTGAAACATATCTCTTGCTTGTTTTCAATGTATACTCAATCATCAGAAAAGTAGATTTTTACCCAATTTTCAATTGGAACTAGTTTCTCATTATATTTGAATTCTCAGTATGCAAATACACTTTATCATATTGGTTTCAATCTTGATGAAATATTATCAATTTTACTATCAATACCCTGAATAATATTGGCAGTGAACCCTTAAAATTGAGTGAGGTTTTCATCATAAATTTATATAGAATCTTAACCATTTTGTTTCAATACATGTAAACTATCTTCCATACTATTTCAAACCACCTTAATGAAAATATTTTCCAAGGAAAATATTATTAAATTCTTCCAAGTATAATTATTCAAAATCATTTATATCACTATTATTATTGACCATTGACCACAACCGATCTATTTGACCTTCAAAAAAATAAAATAAAATGATAAAAACATTTATTATCTGATAACCCCCTGAGATCGAATATATTTATAAATAATTTAGTACAATATTCAATGACTACTGTGTTATAAGATCCAATGAAATAAGGAAGTTGTTTCCTCAACAAATCTTCAACTATTATCATGTTTAATTTAGATAGATAAGGTTTTTGTCTTTAGTCATTTACACCACTATTTATATCTTGTGTTAATTGAACCTTTATTGTAACAATCTTCATGGAACAAATTCCCACCATTCTAGGTTTTGGATTCAGAATGATATCACCCACTCAGTTCTTTTCTCCACCAGCTTCCATATTTATTTTAAACATAAATCCATTGTAAATAGACATATCATTGATGAAAAAACATTTTAATATCAAAATTATCTATCATTTAATCATTAAAAAATAAAGAAATAATTTAGTTTATTATAATAATATCATATTAACTCCTAATTATATATAAGCCATCGTCTATTACCAATAATAAAATCACAATAATAAATATTACATAATATAGATAATTCTACTAGAATACATATTTTTACATTCTTAAAGGCCATTTAATGTTTTACATAATATTGAAATTATTCCTAAATATTAACCAACATAATTACAATGTGGGTATTATTAAAATAGTATCCATTTCCTCCAGGATAAAAATAATTTTAATAAAACATAAAATATTTTCATGAATAATCATCACAATATTTAACTTGTCTTCATATATTATTTAACCTCTACTTAAACCATGTGAAATTTTCTAGAAAATTAGGATGGACATAAAAATTCTTAGTAAGGAACATAAAAATTAAGAGAACCATTAGTCTATGAATAATTATAAAACAAATTACATTATTCACACCCGTAATGTATCACATACAATATTTGTTTAAACAATAGATTTCAATAAACTATACAAAACATAAATAAACCCATAAAGTTTAATTTTTAATATTAATTACATAATATTTTATCCCTGGATGCTTCCATATGATTTTTAACACTTATAGATACCATACTATTGAACCCTCATGACTACCTAATGGTGTAACCATCAGGATTAGACTTGGAGAAACCATACTGTCGACCTCTAACATACAGACTCTCAGTCAATTGGAGGGATATATAGGTCCCACCATTCATTATAATCAATTATCATGAATAAAATCATAGTCAAAAAACATGAATACTTTTATTATAAAAACATTCCATTTTAATTTATAGGAAATTAATATTTTAAAACTGGATTTTCAAATAATAGTCATTACCTCAGGTTTGTTTTACATGAACCATATTCATACCTCTTGTATTATTATTTAAATATTATTATTAATATATCAAATAACTATATTAATATCTAGTATTCCTTATATAATATTTTTATAACAACTTTACCCCCATTTAATGTTATTATTTTTATATTTTCATTATTTTATATGCATTTTTTCAGGGTTTTTATTATAGTTACAATATGGATTTTTTTCGAATTTATGAAAAACATATGAAGTGTACTATAATTATATTAATATGTTTATAAAATAATATATTATACAATATATTATTTTTTCTGATATGAGGATGATTTTTTGGATAAAAAAATATTGAATATGATTAAATTTATTTAGTCTATTTTTAAAACCATCAGAAACTTATATCATTATATTTAATATCATTTATATATTATTTTGAATAACAAAATATAAAATTTAATATCTATAATAAAATATGATTTAACCATAATAATTGTTTTATAACCATTCTTGAATTAATTAATTGAAAAAAAATATTATTTATGCATAAAGGCTGTGAATCGACTTGTCAGGGACAATGCTATCATTTTATTTAATAAGAAAAGAAGTGGAGCGGTTTGAGGATTAATATTACATTAATAAAATAAAACAAAAATATATGTATGAAACCTGATTTATCAGTTCTCTGGGATTAATGGAGGTTATGAGAGAATAAAAATATAAAAGAATTTGAAAATGAAATAAAAGAAAAAGAATGATGATTTTGACTCTTGAATTCTTCTACTTGAAACCCTCTTTAAAGACCTTGGTTTTATAATTTTAGTGAGACCAGTTGGTCTTAGATGTCATTAAGGGCCTTATTTAGGTAATTTAGAGGAAATTAAACATGATAAAAATACTTAAACTAGTGAGGAGAAGATGTGGTGATAGGTGGTATTTATTTATGAGAATTGGGTGTTTTCTCATTATTTTACTCATTAGTTTGTTATTTTTCCTCATGATTAAAAGTATTTTATGAATTATAACTGAATACAATAAAATAATAATTGTTTTATTGATATTATGTTAATTACATCATAAATGACTTTTGAAATTGTTTATTTAACTTATAATGTTTATAATCTCTAAATTACCACAATTTACAATTCAACAACAAAATCAGGTAATTTAGATAAATACTAATAGTTAACCATAATAATATTTTAGTGTATAGAATTATAAAATTAATTCAATATTATTTTAATAATTTTCTAAATATGAGAAATTTAATTATTAATTAATATCATCGTTTTTTCAAAAAATACTGATTTTAAAATTATAATAGATTTTATGACACTTTTTAAAATTATCTATGATCTCTAAAAAGTTTCTCAAAATCATGATACTAAAAATAATTATTTAATATAATATTATATTAAAATATATTTACATTTAAATAATTTTATTAGTTACAAAATTATTACAAAATATTTATAACTTACAAAAAAACCTGACGCTTAAATTATTATTTCCAAAACATTTATTTACATATTTCATGATAAAAATATATCATGAATATAGTTATAATATACATAAGATTTATTTATAATATCATATTTGATTTTACTAATATATTATTTTATTTTTTTTAATTTCTATAAATACCACTTATCTCATTATACATTTATAATGAATTTAACTATTTAATTCCAGAATAAAGATAAATTATTTTTTCAGTACCAGGGTTGTTACAATATTTTTACATGGATGAAACTAATTTTTATCTTATCTCATGAAGTTTAGATGAGTGATATTCTACATGGATGTAATATCATTTACCTCCCTTTATAATGAGTCTCATCTTTTTATGTAATGATAGAAAGTTCATAGGTCTAGAGATGGTATTAAATCTTGAATAAGTATTACTCAAATCTAGATTCTTTATTATTATAAATATAAGTTAACTAATACGAATTTAATATACCATAAAATTATAAAATAAATAATTATGATTCATAATACTATAGAAATCTCCCTTTCTGGGTAAAAATTAATTTTTTATAATCCTTAGCTGTTTTCTACACCCATCATTTAAAACTCGTACATAATGCATTCGATATGTTCTATCACTAGACAATCTCTTGAAGATTATTTACACCATAATAATATATATTATTGAATAATAATAAATATATTAGTCCTCAAACTCACCCTAATGAGTAAATATTAATCTCCTAGAAAAAAATTATTGAACATTATTCACACTATTGACCGAAACAATTATTCAAATAAGGTCAATTTAAACTCTATTTTCAAACAACTTATTAATATAAAAATAATTTACAATTATTAGAAAAGAATTTTTATTGTCACAAATGATCCTATTAGTTCATATTTATGGAATAAAATATTTATATACTATAGAACGACTGAGTCTAAACAATTCATCATCGACCTTCTTACTGGGAAATAATTTTCATGAAAAAATATCTGTATTCAAAATAATTTTAGTACCATATGTGTTATAATTAATTAAATTTATAGAAAACAATTATCATGCTAGTTAATTACAGAATACATACATTTTATGTTTATTATTACATATATATATATAAATATATTCATCATAAAAATATTAACTAATTTGTAAATCCAAAAAGAAATATTTTTGATTAAAATATTTTAATATAATTATTTATTTGAATGAATGATTTATAAATTATATAATTTGAATTTCAAAAAATGAAAATATTTTATTAAAGTGGAATATAATCGATTAATTGGGACGAAATTTTGGGATTTTGTAAGAATAGTTGATTTATCATTGAATAGTGAAAATTATAAATTTTTTTAAATGATACTTATTTAAATAAATTATGAAATTTAAAAGTATCAATTTGATTTAAATATAATTTAATGTATAATAATAATTATTTAATTATATTCATACCACAAAATTAAATTTTAGTAGTCATTATATTTGTTTTAGTATTAGATTATTTTATGGATTGGAAACGGGTTTGTTCTTAAAATATTATTAAAGTATATAATGTGTCTCTATTATAATAATTTAAAAAACATAAAATGAGAAATCAGATAAATGAAATAAAGAGATTATTTATCAGAAAATATTAATTTTAAATTTTAAATTTATTATTACAAGTCATATAGTTAATAAATAATCATTTTATTCTTAATAAAATAAAGTCATTGAAAATATATTTTTTTGTCACATAAGTTGGTTTAATTTAAATTTAAATTCTACCAAATATATGAATTTAATGTGTGCTAATGGGATAAATATTTATAATAATAATTATATATATAAACTAATAATTTAATTTTAATTTTTTAATAATGAATATTGAAAATATAAAAAATATTTGACTATGGTAATGATAAAAACAGATTTATCAAATGTAGAACTAAAATGATAATGGTTAAAATTTATAAAAATATTTAAAAAATTTAATTTTATATGAATATTTCTAACAACACATGTAAATTTATTGATAATGGATTATTTTGGAGCATTTCTTAATGTAGAAAATGTGAGAACAACTTTTAAATTTTAAAAATTTCAATTATACCTCCCATATCACATATAAAAGGCCACTCACTCTCATATATTCATTACATATTCAAAAAACATTTTCTAAAACATGATATATAGAAAAGTATTCACTAGGTTTCTCACTATGAATTATATCAATTATTTTTATGTAAACCTCGTTATAATTCAATCTTTGGTGCTTACCAATTGACGATGTCCAAAAAAGAGGTATCTTTCTAAATAAAGCATATTTTTTATTAACATCTTTTATATTAATAAAATATTATCAAATAATGATAATAATAAAACACCACTATCTAAAATATTCTAATATGTTATTATATCAATGTAATAACTAAACACTATATATACTTCCATCAAATGGGAATTTAAATCATTATTCTTATGTATAATAGATTATCATCTAACAATGTAATGTGGTTTTGTTTCATCATTTCCTCTCATGTATTGTAATACATACGGATATAATGAATATTTTTTTGTTAACATAATTATAGTTTACTATATGACACCAACCATATAAATTTTCATTTCATGGGGGATATGATGTTGTTCCCCATGTGTCTGGGGGACTATTGCATCTTTAAGCGATGAGATTCATTTTTCAATAACACCATTAATGAACCGTAATTAGGGAATTATAAATGAATAAATGTGATATAATTATTATATTAATTAAAATATTTATCATTAAATAAATATAATAATTAATTATTTTTTTAACTTTCCACTCCATGAAAATTTATATTGTTGTTCATCCATATATGCGGACTACTGCTGCCATGAAGCGATGAGATACATTTTCATAACCACATAACTTATATGACATTTTTAAGTATAATAATATAATTATATTAGTTTTATTAACTTATTATATTTATAAGATGATTATATAATAAATACATTCTTTTTATAATGATCCCTATAAAATTTAACAATATTCATGAAAATATATGAACTATCATATACATGACTATTAAAAACTTCATATTTTAACCAACATCCAAAATTGATCATCAAAAAATAATATTTTAATGAGAATAATATTTATAAGCTAATAAATTTAATTTATTTTTCTAAATAATATGATATTTGACAATAGTCAATATACTGATGTCATTTTTGAATCAAAAACCAAATATCACCAAAAAATTAGACAGAAACGTAATTGATTATGTAATTTTGTATGAGATGGTAAAAAGTGAAATAAAATAAAAATTAAAAATGAAAAATGTTAAAATGAATGTAAATAAGTTAAATAGGAAGATAAAAAAATATTGTGATGAGTTCGACTCAAGGTAATAGAAATCAACTAAATTTCCATTCATTGAGTATTATTTTAATGTTATGAACTTTTATTGTTTTAAGGGTATTTATGAAACCCATTTTAAATATTTAACAATTATGTTATTATTCTTAAGACATATAACCTTTTTATAATTAATTCATTTATAATGATTGTGATTGAGGTTTTTGAAAAGTGGTAAAGGAAAATATTTTTAGAAAATATACTTCAAAAGATCTCTTAACAGTAATTTTCGTCCATAACCATGTATTTAAATGATTTTTGGATTTAAATATGTGGATATAAATATATAATAAAGTTTTTTTATTTATATAAAATATTTTAAATTATAAATTTTTATGGTTTTATACTTAATATTTCGACAAAAAAGGAATATTATATTTAAATAAATTTAATGAAAATTTAATTTCCCACCATCAAAATAATAATTTTATTTCATTATTCCTTTATAATATTTTTTTGTTTCCTTCAAAGAATAACACAATTAATTTGGTTAATTTTTTAATTTAAAATGAATTTTTAAATCATGTTAATATTACAATATCAAAATAATATTTCTTATTGGTAGAAAGAATATTTTATCAGTGTTAAATTGTAAATTTAAATATTTTATGTTTTAATATATATTATGGTTATTATAATTTTTTATTAAGATACATGGTTCAATTATGAACAATGAATTGGTGGTTAAATGATAATTCAATAAATGTTATTCACATTATGATCTAAGGGTATGTGGTTACCATATAATATAAGAATACATGGTTTCATGATAGTCCATAAATTATCAAGGTAATGTAGTTGACCATATATCTATTTAGTTTTTAAGAGTGATATAAAATATTATTTTCAATGAAACAATTATTTTTCATATATTATTCATTAGTGTTTTTTAAAAATCATATAATTTCTAAAATAATAATAAATTGGATTATTTTAAAATGAATTTACTTATTAATTGGCTGGGATAAAAAGTATAGCTATGTGAAAAAAATTCCATGTTATTTCTCATGTTTTCGAAGAATACTTTATGAGTTTTATTTTATCATTAATTTTTTCGTATGAAATCATGAATGAAAACATTGGGGAAGTAAGGGTTAATTCATGAAAAATGAAGATGTTTACTTTTTGACAAAAGATTAATATGAAAAGTAATATATTTATTTTTAATCATGGACAAATTATTTATTATATCTTATTTTATGTCTCTTGTTGAGCATTTAGTGCCCATCCATTATTTTATGAATTAATTCATATTGTATGACGATGTATAATAACATTTAACAATTCATGTTGAAATTTATGGATTTTTTTTTTGGAAAAAAATAACATTTTATTTTAAAATTACTATATTTTAGAAAAAATGGATACTGATTAAATGATTTGACAATGTGCTATATATTTTTTATTACCTATTACTCTAAAACTGTAAACCTGAAAATATCATATAAAGTAATAGAATGAAATCAAGATTGGATACTCATGATTACGTAATGTTTATAGCATGGTACATATACTTGACATTGAAGAAAATTTTATTTTATGTAACACTTCATTTCAACTACTACAGACTGATATTCATATGTACAATGATAGTTTTTGGTAAAGGAAGGGTAAATATATCGATTGGGATTTTTTTTCAAAAAACAATGTAAGTTTATATTCTTTTTAGCTGATAAAATAAAAAAATTTAGTACATTATAATATTATATAATAGAATTGATTAAAATAATCTATAATAAGGTAATTCACAAAAGGAAGTCAGAAAATAAGTTATATAAAAATGGATTATAAAAAATAAAAATATATTTAGATCACTATAATACCATGATGATAAAACATAATAAAAAATTTCAAATCATCCACATAAATTAATGTAAAATATAATATCAAAAAATTTATATGACCACCAATCTAAAAAAAGAAAATATCAAACAGTAATTTAGATCAAAAAAATAGGTAATATAAAAATAATAGGTATTAATGATTGTTAATCATTAATAAATAATTTTTGCTATGATTATATATATAAAAGTAAAAATATTACTTATTAGATGTTTAATGTCAATAAATTCAGGATTATTTTCAGAGTGTTGAAATTTTCCCTAGAAAAGAGACTTATTAAGTCAATTTGATTTTCTACAATTTGTCATAAAAATCATGGAATTTTTAAAAACGCATGTGTTGAAAAACATTATATGGACATGTAGTATTTGATATTACTACTATAGTAATGATTGTTTCAAAAACAAAATTTTGTAAAGAAAAATGAATATATATATTTTTTCTGCATTCATATTATATAATAAAATTTAATTATGAATTTTTTACTCCACTAATTTATTAGATATTTCCCCAAAATATACATTTTTAAGAGATAATATTTCTATATAATTCAAAAAAAGAGAAATCATCATCATGATTTCTAATTAAATTAAAATAGTCACCTATAGAATATTATATTACCTTGATGGTAATTACTTTGAGGTGTTTGATAAATATATTTTCTATACTCAAATAATATTCCATGGGATGTTTTAAAAATTTTCAATTATACACAGACTAAACAAAAATTCAACCATTCATTGTTTTTATTTAAACAAAACTCAAAACCATACCACTATAAATGACTTGGTGAAATATTTTACTATTGTAATCTTGATTCATCTTACATGAAATTAGTGTCACTTCCTTTTATGTTATAAATGATGTTTTTAAATAAATATATAATTTAGTCTATGGTTTCAAATGATTCATCCATTTTATAAATGAACTGAAAAAATCAGTTTTAATTTCGTAATAAATCTATTTCATACTCAATTAAAATAGTGGTTCAAAATATAATATACATTGAATTTTTTAAATATAATAAAATAATATCATCAATATATATTTGTGAATCCAAAAATTCATAGGAATTTAATTTGATAAGTATTAAAGGATTATATACACTAATAATAAATCTATTTGAAATAATAAAATTGTGAAGAAAATCATAAGATGAACTGGGAGTTTGTTTTTGACCACAAACATCCATTATTAAATTATAATCATCACATTAAATATAAGGATTTGAAAATAAATTTTTTTTTCAATAGAAAAAACCATGATAATTTAAACATTTAGAATATATCTCAATATATATATGTGATACAATTTGAAATTTTGTTTTTTTTGTATCAATGAAATATCATTATATATTCAAGTCAATATATAAGATAAAATTATTCAATACATTTTAAATTTTTTTAATGATTAAATAAGAATTACTGTAAATAGAATAATCAATGAAGTTTAACTCATCACCCTTTGATGCAAATTTATCTATATTGTTGTTTTTTTAAATATAAACATTATAAAAGATCAATTTAATATATTTTACCTTATGATTTATCCAATCACATAAATTATTTATAGTATTATTTTTAATATGTCTTATTAGAACTATTTTAATATCATGACATGTTTATTTAGTTCTTAACCCCAAAATAACAGTGTATGGTCATATTTAATCATCATTGGAAGACAATTTTTCATGGAGGATCATACTTCATATTTCAACCACGACATTCAATTGAGCTGTTTGGGGAGTAATGTATTCTCGGTTGATTCTTTGTATTGAAAATAAAAATTTAAAATATTAATTTGTAATCTATTTCATATGATCAATTCAATGAACTCTTAATTGTTTGTATATTATGGCTTTAAACTTATTTTGGAAAATTTTTAAAATAGCCTTATTCCTCAATTTTATTGTTTTTTAATTTTATGAAAGTAAACCATTAATAATAATTAAAAACTAAAAAAGAGTTGTATTTTATGACTACCTATGAAAGAGGAGATTTTCTAAATAATTTAATATGAACCCATTCTTGTTGATGAGAGGTAGAAACCAAATTTATTTGTTTTAGAAGACATTTTATGGTTCTTTACCTATTTATAATGACTGTATACTTACCCTTTGAGGAATATATATTTTGAAAGAACCTTGACTAATACATTTTGATTAGATCTTTAAGGGGTATTTATTATAGTATCTTAACCTCATTTTCCACATCCATGTTTCAGGATAAATTAATTTAATTAATAAATATAAGAGAAAATAAAGGATTAAAATAAATTTTATAAATATTATCATTCATTAATATAATAATTACTACATAATAATAATAATAATAATCCTTATCAAAATATTATCAAACATAAAAATAAAATGAAATAATTATAATGTTTTTATTTTTTCATAATATTATATTATAATCCATAATTAAACATTACATTATAAAATTAATAGGTTTCAATATTACCAACTCTTCCAAGGTCAATATTTCTTCCTTTTTCATTCGATCAATAGCGGATTTTATTTTCAATAATTAAATAATGTATTTTATGTTATTTAAAATTTTAAACCAAATACATGAACTTTTGATTTATGGGTGTTGTATGGGAGAGATGATAACCCATTATTATAAAATAGCAATAATTATTTAATGTAAATAGTTATAAGAATCCACACTGTTGATATTCAAGATCCAAAATAATAGCTAAATGAATATAATAATAAAACAACACAACTCTCCTTAGACATTAAAAACAACTTCTTCTCTTTATGCCCCCAAATCCTTTAAGATTCTCTAAATTAGGCCATATTCTCTTCTCATTCCTCACACTAATGTGCACAATATACTACTATCAATTAATGTCCAAACACTGGTTCCTTAAGGTGGTTCTCAAGGAGAAATTATAAAAATGGTAAAATCATCAACCATTCTCTTTTAAATTATTTTTTTCTTCTATATCATTCTATCCTCCACAATCAAAATTTACATAAAAACTATCTAACCATTAATGTTATATAATATAATCATTTTAATGTAATATTAATAATCCAATAAATTCTCTTATTTTATTCTAAAAATTAAAACATCATCCATATGGTGTCGATTTGTCACCTTTGATGATGATTTTCTATTTTCCAGTACTACTGTAAAAGGTGGTCATAAAAAACTATTACGATAAAAAAATATTAAAAAATGTATATTATATATTATTTCATGTTTATTAACTAATATATATTCTTAATATTATATGAAATAATATTTTTTATTCTTTGAAAACCTACAAATTTAATATAATCCTTTCTCATTACATTTTAATCAAATGACGGATTCTTATATTTTAAAGAAAACTGATATGTGGGACCATTACAAATTTGGGAAGTATATTACTATAATTTCATTACACTTCTATATATTTTATTCCATTTTTAGTGAACTCCAATAATTAAACTCAAGGTATTGATAATAAAATCTATTAAACGAATGCTACCAAAATGACCAAAATTATTAATTTTAACTCAATGAGATTTCCATAAATGAACGTTATAAAATTATATTAAATAAAATATATTCAAAATAGTTTCTAAATTGAATTATTAATGATTATATATTTATTATCGATAACATTAAATACTTGAGCTGAATAATTTCAGATAGAAAGTAAGGAATTCTCCTGGAACCTACATTTTACATCCCTATTACACTCTCTCACTCATTACCAATTTGTAATTATTATTTATTTTTATGTAATAATCATAATTTTGTTATTTTTTAAAAAAAATTTCCTAAATCAATTAATCTATAAGGTACATTTCTTAAATCTTCTCGATAGGGAAACATGATTAATATAAACATTTCAATTTCATACCCATTATGAAAAACCATCCATATTTTGAATTAATACCCAATTATTTTTCTACAACACTTATTTAATCATCACATCAATCTTTTATCATTTATTTTTTATAGAAATATGTATTCTTTTTTCATTTTTAATTATTATTTATTGTTTTCCCTTAAACTGTACTAAAGACGCCCATTGATAATTTTTAATAAATAAATTTATATACATGTTTTCACAACACATATATATAAATTAAAATTTTATATTTGTATTAATTTTTAGGTATTATTAAACCCCAATATTTCTTGTACATTATTATTATAAACTTTTCTTTATTCCTTATCTCATGTTTATGGTTCCCAATTACTTCCATGAGTAACCGCAATATGGGATTTTACATCTCAATCAAATATGAATAAAAATTTTATGATGGGTATCCCAATATAGAGCTCCAATGGACTGCGAAATTTTTTATTCTCATGATATGTGAGGCTAAAATTAGGAGTAAACTAGATTTGTTTATGGGACTTTTTACACCATGTGATAGTTTCTCGTAGATATCCTTGACTCTTGTTTATGTGATGTTATATATTTATTACACATTCCTATGCTTCTATTATAACATGATCCCATTTTTTTTAATTCTTCCAAATTTTTATTCATGTTTCATTCCTTTTATATTTAATTATGATATTCCTTTTAACCTATGAGCTATTCTTTATTCCTTTTCTTATTCCATTACTATGCTTTTTAGATCATCCCTTTATTCATGTATATCTTAGGTTATCAAATGTGGATTTAAGATATCAATTGTAGTTGTAACCACATTTTGGAGATTAAATAAAACATTTTTTGGTTTTAGTTTTATTCTTATAAACCATATTTTTCAATGACACTAGACTTTTTTTATCATTATAATGTAATAGATAGTCAGTTAGGCTTAATATATTGTCATAATGTTTGTAAAAGGGTAGTTTATTCATAGTTGGTATTAGAGAACAGTGTTTTTATTTTGGAGATTATTTTTATATTAATTTATTATGTACCATTTGGATAATTCTATTAACATGGATAACCTATGTCACGAACCCTTCCCTACAAAGTGTACCCCTCCTGGGGCGACAATGTGAGAAGGGATATAATGACCCATGTGTCCCGCCTCTAGTAGGCCCTGGGTTGGCGACTAGCATCGAGGATATAGTAACACACAAAATGGGAGGCATTACCCTCTAAGAGAACACATTCAAAAGAGAGAGATAAGAACCACACTAGTAAACATTAACTCAGAACTTGAATATAAGAGAATGCCAAGTGTATATATGAAATTCCATGCAAAAGTACTAAAACTGAAAGGGAAAAAACTGTAAGTACCCAAAAGAATGTAAAAAAACAGTAGCAACCACAAGGCCAAATAGCTCCTATAACCCCAATATTTTAGAAAACAACATGATCTCCAAACTGCTCCAAGTGACATGAAAAATAGTTTATATATATATAGGGTGAGTATAAAAGTATACCCATTAGGATCCTCCCCGAATCCTCTCTTGAAAATGTATAGAAAGCATTCTAAAGCACATCAAACTATATGTGATACTAACTCATAACTTAAATAGGTATACTAAGTTCACAACCTTACCATGGCTACTCTCACCAAGTAACGCATAAAATAATATATCATATAATAATGAATATCCACGGTACCCTGTTACTACTTCCTCACTGCTTTGCTGATTTTCCCCAACGTCGCACGTCCTGAGCATCTCTCTCTCAAAAGGTTCGCCCGCGGAAACCTGGGCAAAGCACCATAACCTGCACATCATCCTACAAAACCACCACGTCCACACACCAAAGTAACAAGGTTGGTTATAGGAGCCTCCACAGCTCACATAATATGTATAATACATCGGGTATTATACTTCAAGCCATCACAACCCATACACTGAGTAAGGATCCTTAATCCATCACAGCATATACAAGTTACACATATAGTAGTCCATATAAATATATATCCATAATTTATGTGTGTGAATAACCAAAATCCATTACAGCCCTCTACACACATATATGGGGAGAACTAACTGATGTGCCTGCCATCACAAGTATCTACCAAGAGAAGAGAGTCAGGCCAAATGGGGTAGTCATCCATCCATCCTCCAACTAGAATGTTAGGGA
The DNA here is from genome assembly GCA_963277665.1 of Viscum album. NCBI lineage: Eukaryota > Viridiplantae > Streptophyta > Magnoliopsida > Santalales > Viscaceae > Viscum > Viscum album. The sequence continues at coordinate 164,548,461 of OY728151.1, forward strand.
AAACACCCCCTAGGGCTCATAATCCCCGAGGTGTTAGTTTCCCTTAGTGACAGGGTCGAGTAGATTATAGAAAAAAAAAGTATATGATATATTATAAATCACAACCACACTAAGTGAATAACCTAGTCTTAGACCCAACAGCTGCTAATGTCTCTCAGACTTCGGGATACTACTTCTAAGACTAGGTATCCTATAAGCACCCAACAATTTAAAGAGTATTATTATATTAAATCATTCACTTTTTATCAGTTCCACTTTATGTTAATTAATTCATTAATACTTTATTAACCATGAAAAATTCCACATTAAATTTAATTATCATCACACCCATAGTCAATCAATCAATAAAAAAATTACAACCTCATCATTATGCTCCAGTATCTTCATCCCCATGGGTTAACACCATTCATTCAGTTATTCATTATAGAAATACATTCCCACATTCTTAGGATTTCTAGAAAAAGATTATATGCTACTAAACTTAAGTGGGATCAACACAGTGAGTAGATGTACTACCCATCAAGTCATTGCCACTTATAGGAAGAGCATATAACCATCATTCCTTGAGAAACTAAAAAACAGAAAGCATGTGTCATACCACGCGTGTCATCACCTCTTTTGGAAGAAGGGTATGTAAGACCAGCTGCCTTGAGTAGTGGGGAAAAGTAAAGAAGATAAACAAAAAATAGAAATAACCAAGAATCCATCAATCACATACATCCCATTCCATCATCACTGCTGTCCTCCCAGACACCCACATGTATAAACCGAGGCATCTTGCAACTCTAGGGATCATCCACTACCAAAACCAAAAGGGCCTCTATGCCTCTACATATCACAACACCCATTTAGGATAACATCACACCACAAGAAGTAGGTAAACAAACACAACATTAATTGGGATCTTGACACTTTAACAATCAAGATCGTAACATAGAACCCCTTAAGGAATTATCAAACAATCAGTTCTTTAATCCATAATGATTTTACAGGTTTGTTATCAGTAGGTTCCAAATTCTGGAAACCTAATCAGTAAGCTATCACAAATAATTAAACATGCTTACAGCAATAATTTGATTAACATGAAATTACAACAAGAACCTGATTATTTTTCATACCTATTTATCTTTAGCCAAAAGTTGTAAATTATTCATAGTTTACATTCGTTACTGATTTCCATCAATAACCAACATGTAAGAAAAGAATATATATCACCTTATCTAGAAAAATTAGAGGCAATAACATACGATCATATCAATTTATTCATCCTGTTCGAATATTTATTATGTCAATTCCATTGTCATCCAGTGGAATTAAACATTCTAAAAATACAGTTTCACGTAAAAGAAAGGAGAAGCAACGAATCCCCTACATAAAATATTTTGTCACATTCTTTATCCACACAACGAGTCACGATCCTCCTCTCGTGAAAACTGCATCCACCCAAGGATGCCACGTTACAACAACACCAACCAAACCCCATAAAAAACTCCATTAAGAGCATGGAGATTACATTCTATAACAAGGAAAGGATAAATAGGAGGAGATGATCCCCAAAGGAATAACTATAAAACATACCAAATAAAAAAGATTGAAAAATATGGCTCAGTTGCATCAAAATAGAGCAGAACTAATCCGAGGAGTAATTTTTGATTGTGAAAATCCAACAGGAAGGATAGAAAGGTACAATTATCCCATAGCCAAGATGCAAGAGGAAGAACAATGGAGGATGATATCTTATACCTTTTGAATATTTAATGGGGTGATAGTTTAAAATATGCTTAATACTCCATTAAAAGAGGATCGCATTAACCCATGCGGTTTAACCAAGTAAAAACTTCCCAAGCCACAGGAATAATTAATATAGGATTCATGGCATTTAAATCGGTCTTAATAGACATTAAAATAAGTCATTTAATGTATTTTATGTCAAAGTAAATGTTAAAGGTGTGAAACTGTAGGAATACGGAATCATTGTTCACATACTCAAAATTGGAAAAGGAAATAAAAAGTCATTGTTAGTCCTCACCATTACAGTTTACCGATAGACCTCACCATTAGAAGTTATTGATAGGCATCACAATTTGAGGTTATCGATAAGACTCACCATTAGAGGTTACCGATAGACCTCACCATTATAGGTTACCAATAGACCTCACAGTTAGAGGTTACAGATAAACCCCACCGTTCTGAAAACACTGTACACCTACCATTATGGAAACACTACTCAAGTCTACCATTAGAAGGTCACTGTTAGAAGCTCACCCTTCTGGAAACACTGTACAAGTCTACCATTTGAAGGTCACTGTTAGAACCTCACCATTTTGGAATCACTGTTCAACTCTACCGTAAGAAGGTCGCCGTTTGAACCTCACCATTCTTGAAACAGTGTTCAAGTATACCGTTTGAAGTTCACTGTTAGAACCTCACTATTTTGGAAACACTGTTCAAGTATACTATTAGAAGGTCACCAATAGATCCTCGACGATAGAAACACTATTCACTGAACCTCACCGATAGAACACTATTCACTAAATGTCACTGATAGAACACTGTTAACTGAACCTCACAGATAGAACACAGTTCACTGAACCTCACCGATAGAAATAGTGCTCACTGAACCTCACAAATAGATACATTGTTCACTGAACCTCACCAATAGAAACACAATTCACTAAAGGAACTGATAGAATATTATTCACCTGCCATTATATGTTACCAATAGAACTGTACATAGATGGAACTATTCACAGAATTTTAAATTTGGAAAATTATTGGGGATATGTCACCTTGACCTCCTAGAACTCCTCAAACCCCATCTTTTCACAATGTAATAGACCTGAGAGTCTCAAGCCATTACATCAGATACCTTGTAAAACATTCTCGTCCTCAATAATTCAAACCCAACCTAAAGATACAAAAAAATTAAACGAGGTCCGAACAACCAACCATCAAGATACCTCTTGATATAGAGAAAGCCACAAAAGAAACAAAAGAAACTCATAAATAAAATATGAAATTTATAACCACAAAGGGAACATCATTACATGAAAAGAGTTAAACATCAAACAACTCTGGGTACTGAGCACGTATCTGTGACTCACATTCCTTGGTACTCTCCTCCAATCCACTGTGTCACCACAAGCCGCAAACTAAAGGGATAGAACGCTCATGAAACAACTTCTCCTTGGGGTATTGGATCTCCATGGGTCTCTCTTCAAAGGTTTTATCATTATCAACATCGATCTATCCCAAATTGATGGTGTGAGAGTCATCATGAAGATAACGATGGAGCTGTGATACATGGAAAACATCATGTATCCATCTCATATTTGGGGGAAGTGAAACTCGATAGACCACAGACCCAATAAGATATAACACCTCAAAAAGCACAACACACCGTGGATAATGCTTCCTTCCATGACCAAACCTTCAATGCACATGGAGGGGAGTCAGCTTTAGAAACACATGGCCTACAAAATTAAATTCCAAGGGTCTCATCATTGATCAAAATATTATTTCTGATGATCTTGCACAATCTTCATCCTCTCCCGAATCATATGGACCATCTCTATTGTATTATGCACTAGTTTCAGTCTGAGAATTTCTGACTCTCTGACCCTAGTCCGACACAATGGAGAACGAAAAGGCCAGCCATATGAGGCTTCAAACGGCGCCATACAGATGGTGGAATGAAAACTATTTTGGTAATCAAACTCCACTAATGGTATGTTTCTTACCTATGAGCCTCCAAAATCAAGAACAAAAGAGCATAACATGTCATCAAGATTCTGGATGGTTTGCTCTGTCTAACCATCCATTTGAGGATCTCTATTAGTGTTAAGGAATACCTGAGAACCAAAAGAATATTGGAGACCTCTCCACACCCTGTAAGTAAAATAAGGATCTCGATCATACATGATCATCCTAAGGACTACATGTAGTCTCACCACCTCCTCTAGATACTGCCTCGACAAAACATCCCGTTAGCTTGACTCCTTGACTGCTATGAAGTGGGCCAATTTTGTTAAACAATCCATTAACACCAAAATAGCATCATGTCCTCTCGGAGCTAGAGGTAAACTAGTAACAAAGCCCATTAAGATGTCATCCCACTTCCACTGAGGTATCTCTAATGGCTAGAGAAGACCACCAGGAACATGGGGTTTGGACTTCATCTTCTAGCATACTAAACATCGATAATCAAACCCCACAACCGGACGCTTTATCCCAGGACACCAAAAATGGCTCCTTAATGATCGCTACTTCTTTGTCATGCCATGATGTACTGCTAAAGACAAAAAATAGATCTCTCTAAGAACCATCTAACACATCTTCAAAGGAATAATAATCCTTCAATGATACAACACTCAATGTTGTTCATCTTCAGTCAAACCATAAGGGGCCTCACAATGAACAACTCAGTCTCTCCCAACCTCCACATCTAGATCACCCACCTGGGACTCTTCCACCTTCTACATTAGGGATGACTGTAAGGTCCTCTAAAAAAGAAAAAATCTACCCCCAACTTCTTCCATATCAAGATTCAATGTAGACAGTTCATCCATTACAATCCAAGAATCCCCAAATTCATGCACAACATCACTTCATGACTTTCGGATCAGCGCATCAGCTACAACATTCCATATTCTAGGTGTATACGATATTTCAAAGTCATGTTCCTACAATAACTCCATCCACCAACGCTGTCATAAGTTCAAGTCCCGCTGGGAGAAAACATACCTTAAACTCTTATGATTGGTGAAAACCAAAAATCTCTCACCAATGAGGTAATGTCTCCACAACTTCAATGAAAACACCATGGCTGCCAACTCTTGATCATGGGTGGAATAGTTTCATTAATGGCGACGCAACTTTCGGTACCCATAAGAAACAACTGACCACTACTACATGAGAACACAACCTAACCCCATACGTGAAGCATCAAAAAAACATCAAACTCAACTCTCTAAGCTGTATGAAAAAGGACAAGAGAACATAATCAAATCTCATTAAATACTTGAAAGATACAAGACAGTGATCATCCCATATGAATTACTGATTTTTCCTAGTCAATGATGTCAGCAGAGTCGCAGCATGTGAGAAATTGGCTTCGAACCTCCTGTAGTTGCATGTGTGACCAAAGAAACTTCACACCTCTGACAATATCTTAGTAGATTCCCAATACCAAAATACTTCTATCATTGTTGGATCCACAACTACTCCCTGTTCGGACACAATGTGCCCATGAAACAGACTTCTTGAGACCAAATCTCACACTTCGACAATATTAAGAACAAATGATGTTGGTGAATAACTCCCAAAACAGCTCGTAGATGCTCTGCATACCCCTATTCAGGTGTATAGTAGACAAGGATTTCATCGATGAAAACTTCCACGAACTTGTCCAAGAACTAACGGAACACATCATTCATCAATCCCATGAATATAGATGTAGAATGTTTCATTCCAAATGGAATTACAAAGAACTCATAATGCTAATGACATCAACAGAAAGCAGTATTTAGGATATCCTCACCCTTCACACGCATATGATGATATCCCGACCACAATTCAATCTTTGAGAACCATCTTGAACCTATCAGTAAATCGAATAAATCATCAATTCATAGAAGAGGACATCGATTATTTATTTTCACTTTGTTTAAGTGATGATAATCGACACACAACTACAAACTTTCATCAGCCTTCTTCACAAAAAAAACTATTTCACCCCATAGTGACAGACTTGGCTGAACAAAACAGCACTGCATCATACCATCAAGCTGTATACGTAGGTCTCGTAACTTAGAAGGGTCCATCCTATATGGAGAAATAGAGATAAGAGATGCTCCTAGCTATTGCTCGATCCCAAACTCGATCTCTCGTTGAGGGTGTAATGATACAACCTCTTATGTAAAGACATCAAGGTACTCCTCTATGGACATAAAAAATTCCTACTATTGTACCTTTGATGAACTCAAAATCATCTCATCCATCATGGATGATAAGGATGGTACGTGCCTATGACCCATCAGACAGTCTCGCTCCCCCAAAAACACCACTTTCTCTCTATCTGCAAAAATAAAGACGACCTTCTTCATGAAGCAATCCACAATAACCTTCACCGAACAAAAACAATCCATTATGAGGATTACATCATATGGTTTTATTTGTAACCATAGAAAATCATCCCAAGAGCGGTGTTTCCCCAACACTAGCTCACAGCCTCTACATACTTCAAACAAGTTAGCTAGACCTCCTACTGGCATATTCAACGCCAAGGGCACTGGAAACCTCTCCACCTCAAGTCCCAAGGCACGGAAAAGGGTAGGTGAAATGAAAGAGTGGGTCACTCCTGAATCAAACAAGGCATACACCAAGGTCGAAAACAAGAAAAGGGTACCTCAAACGATGTCTGGTTCACCTGAAGCTGGCAACGGGAGAACATGATGTTGACCCCGAGATCCTCTATGGAATCTTTATCCTTGAGGACGACCAACACCATGGCCTCGCTCTGCACTCTTAGTATGGGGAGCGTCATGGGGTTGTCCTCTATATGTCCCATCTACCCTATGATGATCAGATGCTGGTGCAATCGGCTACTTCTGCCTCGACTAAAACTTCCTCAATGGGGGAACCTGAAGCGTAGCGCCCAGTGCATGATAACCACTCTGAGAGGTTAGGAACTCCACTTTCTGATGGACAAGACCACCACAAGAAAATCAATATCCTGATCCCTTGGAATAAGCCTGAGATTTGCTTCCTCTGGAGAAATGAGATGTGAGGGGCTGGGACATACCCCCAGCTGAACGGAATATCTTCATCCCTGAAAACCAGGAACCCCAGACCACTTCTCTTCTTCTTGAGTAATCATGTGGACTCACCTCTCGTGATGAACTTGTCCTGGCCAAAGTCATATAGACATCCTCTGCCCTCGTCATTACCTCAAGATATGTTTTTTGCATAAATGCGGTGGCCTGGAACTGGATCTCTAGATGCAAATCCTCCTCGAAATGCCTTGCCCTGGCCTTCTAATCTGGAAGTAGGTCTGAAGTATGTCGTAAAAGGTTCCTGAAATTGATTCCAAACTCTCGAACACTGGATCTCCCATGTCGAAGGGTAAGAAGGTCCTGGAAACTGGATGCTTTCGTAGTCGAAGAAAGATATTCTACTCTAAACTTGTCATAGAACTCCTCTCATGAGATCACTGACTCCTCACGATCCCCGAGAAACAAGAACCACCACTGCCTTGCTGCTCCACGCAGCATTGACACAACCAAGGACATCATGTTATCTTTCCGATCATGAATCGAATTGAATACAAACACGACGTCCTCTAACCAGTATTTTGTGACTACATATGAAACAAATCCCTCGTACTTCTGCAAAATCTAGAATTGAATATCATAGAGTGTCTTCCTCCAATTGTCGTTGTTGTCAACCTCTACCCTGTGGCAATCTGCTGGAACAGCCTACTAGACATTTTCTGTACATACCTGATGAGGATGCTGACCTAGAGACATACCTATAAAATAAAAAAGTGTTAGTGCTCTTAAACATGGAATATGAAAGACTCGACATTATTTAATTAATTATGTTCTTTTATTAATTTTAGGATATCCTATCCCAAGTTATACCCATTCAAGCACAAGAACAAAGAATAATGATGCATGATCCTTTCCTAGATCTCTACCCTAAAACTAGTATCACCTTCTTTAGTATCCATTTGAAACATAAAGGTCCATAAATCAGATCATAAGTGTAACACCCCAGGTAAATAAGGAATATGACATTTTCATATTTATCCATATTTGTGAATAAAATATTAATATGACTTTAAAGGGGACGCTATGCTCGATGGCGTACCCAACACGCAACAATGAGTTTCTTGGGAATCTTACGTTTCACTCTAATAATAAAATAATATTAATTCAAATGGTAGTTAACATGTAGCCGTTGTATTGGTGGGAATGGATAGAAATAACTAAAATATGATTATATATGTTTTTTGAATATTTTTACATTTATCCAATAAAAGCTAAAGGCTTAAAATACGGAAAGAATTCAATTTTAGGCGTATATGCCATAGTTTTCACTAAAGGTTCACTTATCACCTTTTAATGGAGAACTGTCATTAAATATAGTTTTGTTCACTCTTAAACATTCTTTTGGACCAAATAAAACTCTTATTAAGAATCGGGACATCAAATTTTACTTTGTGTAATTTTTTGGTATTTTTCCGATAAAGTTCATTTTTTAATGAATAGTGTAAAATGTTGTATTTTAATTCAAAACCTCTTTTTAATCTAATTTATTTATATGATTAGATTATATTTTGAATTGGTTTTAAAGTGAAATTAGAAAATATTTTTACCATTAAATCCAATAGTGGTCGTTGGAATTAATTTCACATTGAAATCAGACTTAAACTAGTGTCAATCTTTTGATACTTATTGTTTTATAAAAACACGTTATTTGCTCTGACAGCGGGAATTAATTATTAAATTAATTAATGTGACTAATATATTTTGAATATTGTAAAACGGATTTCATTTTTGAATTCGGAATATCAAATATAGCTTAGGTTGAATTTTTGGGATTTTTCTGAAAAACTTCAATTTTTGATGAATAGTGAAACCACTAAGTGGTACTTATAAAACTGATTTTCCGTTTAAATGAAATTTTGCCATCATTGTGTTTTGATTTTAAAAAATCCTAAAAACATGATTTTCATTAATAAGTAAAATGTGGTTCAATGAGAATATAATAATTTTTTGGTGAATAGTAACTTATTAAGTTCTTAATCGCGATTAGAGGTAATTAGTGTAATTTATGGTAAAAATGATATTATAAGATTGTGAAAACACAATGACACTTGTCCTAAACCTATTCGGTGAGTCATGGACGACCAAGACAAGCCATGGGCCAACTTGGGGACCCCATGGAGACACTTTGGTTGGGAAATGACATAAATAACATTTTATTTAATGTAAAATTAAAATTGACACAAACATGAAATGTTTTACTAAAACACTTTTTAAGTGGGGTTATACAAGTCATATTTTTGATTATAAATATTAATTGGAAAGATAAAAAGATTTCCTACATCATAGTATTTTTTTATAATTTTTAAACATTAAATAAATTAAATTATTTATGACATAATAATGATGCAGCGATGACAGAATTATTTGACGATTTAAATAAAATGGAAAGATAATGTAAACTCTATGAACTACACATGTCCAAAACTTATTGGATGAGTGGATTTCGAAGCCTTATAACCGTATCCACGAATTATATCAATTTGGGACCTTTTTAAACCGAAATACATTTTCAAATAAAGTAATATTTCTTTACTTTCCAAAAGTGCCCATCCTCTCCTCTTATAAAAGGCCCCCACCTATACCTCATTTCACACACTCCTCAAGCCTTTTTCTCGGCCAACCCCTGCCCATTTACTCTCTCCACATCCCTATCCTCATCCTAGAGGATTTCCTTTGGGCATAATCCTTTCAAAGGAAGCCTTTAGGCTCAAATCAAAAAGAGTTACACTTTTTAAGGTAATTCATTCTCTCATGTTCATTTCTTTTATTTTGCTTCTCCAACCCACTAAACTCTTCTTATTTACTTCTTTTGTAACAACACCAGTATCTTTAATATACTAGGATGTTGTTATAAGATTTATTATAGCTACACTCTCACACAACTACATCAAATGGTTAAAGAACATACGGTTTCCGTGGATGGTGAAATTCTGCCTCCCGAAACGATGATTGTTCAATACTCATTTAACACCATCAAAGGTGGCCATTATGATGTTACTATTTTTATATATGATATATAATATGTTTATGTTTTCCTTAATCTTCTGTTTTTTTCATTTTGGGCATACCTTTATTGTTTCTATTATTGGTAAACGCGATATCTTCATTTAAGGAAGTGCGGACTACCGCCCCCTCAAAATGATTTGATTCGTTAAATACCATATGTGGGACGTATAAAGGATGGAAATATGATATTATATATGATATAATACTTTAATTATAATATACCTTTATATAATTATTATTCCATTCTATAAAATATGAAATAGAAATGAGAGTAGCGTTCATGCGTACGTACGGCTTACCGTCTCCATGAACGGTGCATTTCATTTCTTACCTCTAAATGATTATGTAATGTTATAAATGCATGAATTTACTGGATATATATGACATATATGATATCCAAATTATGAATATGATTCTGTATAGAATAAACATTTGACCACACGAACAACATGTAATGGTAAGAAGTCCACTTTCGACTTAAGAACCAAATATCGACAAAACAAACATTATTAACATAAATGTTTACATAATGTTTATAACATGGAAATAAGTGATCTAATAGGAATAATTAACTAGAAAAAGGTTCTTAATAAAGTGGAAATTAACTCAAGTTTATTATTCAGGAGATTAAAGAACGATCGAGTCAAGTCGGACCCGAGGTAAGGGATCCGACAACTCTCTTTCTTTATAAGTACACTCTTTTATGTCATTTCTTTTAAGCTCATATTTCTTATGATTGGGATGTTCTTTTATATTAATCCTACTGTAATTTTTATGTTAATGTGATGAGAGACCCTATTATCTCTTATCAATCCATTTTGGAAGTTTTGAGTGGCGCCGTTAGGCTGCTGAATTTTCGTAAGAGATCTAACCTCTCTCTTTCTTTTTAAGTACTCTCCTTTGTGTCACTTCTTTTAAGCTCGTCTTTGTAATGTTGGGGGATGTTCTTTTATAATCCTCTTGATGTAAATTTTATTGTAATGTTATGAGATACCCTATTTGATCTCATCAATCCATATTCAGAAGTTTTATGTGGCGTCGTTAGGCTGCCGAATTTTCGTGAGGGATTTTTCATCTCACTTTTATTCCCGTGAGATTTATGCTACATTTTCCACAAATTCCATTGAGTGGTGTATGTACTTCCCATTATTCTACTGTTTGTGTAATATACTTTCGTTTATGAGTATTTACATCAATGACCTTTTGTCTTTCTTTCATGGGGTGTATGTTTTGAAAGATACCCAAGTCGGTAAGGGATCCTTTCACCCTCCTCTTTTTTAAAAGACTTCTTTTATTGGGTCTTTTAATTTCCATATTTTTATGTTGGGATATGTTATCATACATCCTTATTGATGTAAATTTTATGTCCAAGTGATGAGATACACTTTTTATCTCTCATCAACTTATTTTGATGTGATGACGTTAGGCTGTCAAGGGATCTTTTTAACCCAATTTCGATTTCTTTGGGTTCAACTTGTAGTCATTGAATATGTCATCCATTGAATATGTGTGAATGACCATTTATTGTTTTACACTGAATATCCACTTATATTGGGTGTGTATATATTTGTCACACATATTTTTGAGATTTATTTGTCCTTAATTTAAGGATACCTTCTTTATAAGGGATTTCATCACATTTGACATTTCTATTGAGGGCTCATTGTTTTTATGAACCAATTCACTCTTATATGGTGTATATACTGTCCTTTGGATTATTATATCATAAATCCTTTTATTCTCATGATATTATAAAATTCTGACTAAAAGATATTCCTCGATTATTGTATTCAAGTGTCTCTAATTTTGGTAAAACCCCTTTAACCAAAATATCGTTTTAAATGTTTTAATTATTTGTTCTTATTAATATCCATGTCTTCAAAATGGTTTTAAGGATTTATTTATATGGATATTAATGGTTTAAAATGTTAAAAGCTTCAAGGTGGTATGGGACACTTTGATTCAAAAATCACTTTATTAAATGTTTTAAATGGTTTTGGAAATGGTTTCTTTTTGAATGGATTCATTATTTCAATATCCTAAAATGTTATATTGTGATTGAAATGTGTAAATGTTATGTTTCCTTTATTCATGTTTATGTGATACTATTATGTTATGGTTCTTGGGCATTTTTATGAAGAACGGGTGGTTCCGTGATAAACTAAGGGCGGGTGAGCCCGATATAGCTCTCCAATGCATTGGGTAACGCGAAGGAGTGAAACGTTAAGGTTTCTCCAAAGAGATTTAGGGAATATACTGTGATGGGTATTCCAAACGTAACCAAGAGGGTTACTCCCTACGTAAGAATGTTATTAATGCCTCAAGTTACCTTTATGTCTTATGTTTTCTATGATTTATTCATGATTTGATATGCCTATGTTTCATTGGTAAAGTATGTTTTCATTCTTATGTATATATGAACTCATGTTTCCTTTCCATATTTTTATAACCCTTACTGAGATTTTTATGCTCATCCCATGTTTTTGAAATGTTTTTCACAGGTCAAGGGAAAGTTACATGATGTGATGATACTGTCAAGGATGTGTCACGAAAGAATCTGTGTTTTATTTTAAATAGGTTTCCGTTGATGGGAAGAATGAATATTGTGTTTTATATAACCACTTTGTTTAAATGTGGAATGTAATGCAAGTTTCATGATCTAATTCTCTAAAACTCTAAACCTGAATAGATCCTCAATGTGTAATCTTGTAATAACTCAAGATTAAGTAAGGTTTAAGGCTGGGGCCTTATAGTTGGTATCAGAGGTCGGTTTAGATAACTTTAGAGGTTAGGGTATTCTTTAAGCATAATTGACAATTACCATAATTGTTAGGATTTTAGAAAGAGTCTTAGTTTTAGATAATGTGAATGAGTAAGTATATCTTATTGTCTATCTTACTCATTAGTACATGATGGTTTTGTTGATATACTCACACTGACCTTTTTGGTTTTATTAAATGGATGGATCTAGCAGGAAACAAAGTAACAGTGGATGTGAAGGAAACTGTGACAGTTTTTTTAGCAAGAAACTGAATGATATGGGAGCTGCAATGAGAACTCTTTTGATTATCCTCAACCAACTATCTGGAGTCATGATTGACCACCTAAACCTTGGAGATTTCTCTAAGGCATCATATATGCAAGAAACAAATCCCTACGGAAGTACAGGTAATAATCATAAAGGTAAGTGTGTTCAAAAACCTATGCGTCAAAGAAGTGGAAAGAAACACCTAGGAAAAATTTTCAAAGGGACAGAAATATGCTATAGATGTGGAAATGAAGGTCATAAAGCAAGAACCTGCAATGGAAAAAGGAAGCATCCAGTTGACTCGAGGAAAGGGAAAGAAGTTCTTTCTGAGGGATCAATTGAATGTTTTAAATGTGGTGTGCATGGTCATTATGCAAACACATGTCCTATGAAGAAGTTTTGTGAATGGGATCACCAAGAGCGTACGAATATTCGTTTACCAATACCTAATGCAATTCCAATTGAGGATGAAGAAACTGACAATGACCAATCAAAGGTATGTACTATTTCATGACTATTGTTTTCTTATTTTGGAATCTTAGGATATGATTCATGATTTTGTTTGTAGGAAAGAGGTATTTCGGAATAAGTTGGAAAGGAATGGATAATGGATCATGAAGAATGTTGAATGAGTAAGATGTCAACATATGAGGGCTTCAAGAGTTAGCGTGAAATTCTTAAGAGTATTAAGTCTCTTTTGATGATGGGGTTACATTAGAAGACTTTTTATATTATGTGTAACCCTGATGTTTAATATAGGCAAATTTTATTCAAGTAATAGTTATCTTTTCTTTTGTGGACATAGTTATAAAGAACCATTTGGGTTTATATGATCCTTACTTTTGAGGTAATTATGGGTTACCATTTGTTATAATTGAAGTGAAAGGCATGAGATAAAATTGAGGTTACATTATGTTATGGTTATTTTTGATGATTTTATCCCTTTTTGGGTAATGATTTGAGAATTATATAGTTTTGTAAAAAGGAAAACACGCAGACCGTGTGACAACCCGTCGCGTCGGACAATGCTGCGGGAATCGAACCCCCAACCAAAGTGCTACTGGTATTTATCGCCTACCACTGGACTACGTGAAGCCCCTGGTTAGTTTGACTGATTCTTTTTAGTTATATGATTTTATGAATTATGAGTAAGTTCATTTTGGAGGATATGCGATTAGTATAATTACTTTTCAATATGAGACTTTAGGAGCAACTGATGTTGTTTGGAGATAAATGTTACGATTTAACTTGGAAGACTGTGTGACTAAATCCTTCAAATATTTGGGTTTCAATCATATATTGGTTTACTTTGAATAATTTTATGGACAAATTGTTTATCGGATGGTCCTCGTTGAACTTGGGTTTTGTTGGACAAATTTTGGAGATTAAGAATAGATTTTCTTTTTATAAGGGGTTATCCTTTTCTGGATTATCTGATCTTGTACTAACCTTTTTGGTTTTGGTTTTGGTTAAAGCCTAAAAACATGGGATGTATATAGTTCTCTTTAGGGGATTAGGTGATTCTCTAGAAGTTGATTATAGTACTCTTAATGCGAACAAGTCTCCCTAAATACTCGTCTTTTGGAAAAAATATGAGTTTGACTAAGGAATCTAGTAAAAGTTTAAAGTCAACATGATAAGTGATTATGCTTCCTTATTAATAAATTCCTCAATAAAAAGTAACTTAAAACAAAAATGTTGTCTATTAACTTTTCCTATTGGGGAATCGAATACCGTTTAACCCATCACAAGTTTGTGATTTTCTCGTGGTTAACTTTCTCCTAAACATGTTTTCTATCACTCTCCATCAGAACATGACCCTTTGTTTTTTCCTCCATGTCCATATTTTCATACTTGGAATCATAGTATGGGTTAACTCGGGTGACCTTTGTACTTATCTTTCTTTATTTTAAAGTGATTGTTTTACCGACTCTTCTCCGATGTGGGACGTTCAAGGATGTTTCCAAGCGCAATTTTAAAATTGCGAGGACGGAATTCCCAAAAAGGGGGGAAGATGTAACACCCCAGGTAAATAAGGAATATGACATTTTCATATTTATCCATATTTGTGAATAAAATATTAATATGACTTTAAAGGGGACGCTATGCTCGATGGCGTACCCAACACGCAACAACGAGTTTCTTGGGAATCTTACGTTGCACTCTAATAATAAAATAATATTAATTCAAATGGTAGTTAACATGTAGCCGTTGTATTGGCGGGAATGGATAGAAATAACTAAAATATGATTATATATGTTTTTTAAATATTTTTAAATTTATCCAATAAAAGCTAAAGGCTTAAAATACGGAAAGAATTCAATTTTAGGCGTATATGACATAGTTTTCACTAAAGGTTCACTTATTGCCTTTTAATGGAGAACTGTCATTAAATATAGTTTTGTTCACTCTTAAAAATTCTTTTGGACCAAATAAAACTCTTATTAAGAATCGGGACATCAAATTTTACTTTGTGTAATTTTTTGGTATTTTTCCGATAAAGTTCATTTTTTAATGAATAGTGTAAAATGTTGTATTTTAATTCAAAACCTCTTTTTAATCTAATTTATTTATATGATTAGATTATATTTTGAATTGGTTTTAAAGTGAAATTAGAAAATATTTTTACCATTAAATCCAATAGTGGTCATTGGAATTAATTTCACTTTGAAATCAGACTTAAACTAGTGTCAATCTTTTGATACTTATTGTTTTATAAAAACACGATATTTCCTCTGACAGCGGTAATTAATTATTAAATTATTTAACGTGACTAATATGTTTTGAATTTTGTAAAACGGACTTCATTTTTGAATTCGGAATATCAAATATATCTTAGGGTGAATTTTTGGGATTTTTCTGAAAAACATCAATTTTTGATGAATAGTGAAACCACTAAGTGGTACTTATAAAACTGATTTTCCGTTTAAATGAAATTTTGCCATCATTGTGTTTTGATTTTCAAAAATCCGACATACATGATTGTCATTAAGAAGTAAAATGTGGTTCAATGAGATTATAATAATTTTTTGGTGAATAGTAACTTATTAAGTTCTTAATCACGTTTAGATGTAATTAGTGTAATTTAAGGTAAAAATGATATTATAAGAATGTGAAAACACCATGAAACTTGTCCTACAACTATTGGGTGAGTCATGGCCGACCAAGACAAGCCATGGGCCAACTTGGGGACCCCATGGAGACACTTTGGTTGGGAAATGACATAAATAACATTTTATTTAATGTAAAAGTAAAATTGACACAAACATGATATGTTTTACTAAAACAATTTTTATGTGGGGTTATACAAGTCATCATTTTGATTATAAATATTCATTGGAAATATAAAAAGATTTCCTACATCATAGTATTTTTTTATAATTTTTAGATATTAAATAAATTAAATTATTTATGACATAATAATGATGCAGCGATGACATCATTATTTGACGATTTAAATAAAATGGAAAGATAATGTAAAATCTATAAACTACACATGTCCAAAACTTATTGGATGAGTGTATTTCTAAGCCTTATCACCTTATCCACGAATTATATCAATGTGGGACCTTTTGAAACCGAAACACATTTTCAAATAAAGTAATATTTCTTTACTTTCCAAAAGTGCCCCTCCTCTCCTCTTATAAATGGCCCCCACCTCTACCTTATTTCACACACTCTTCAAGCCTTTGGCTCGGCCAACCCTTGACCTTTTACTCTCTCCACATCCCTCTCCTCATACTAGAGGATTCCCTTTGGGCAGAATCCTTTTCAAAGGAATCCATTAGGCTCAAATCAAAAGGAGTTACACTTTTTAAGGTAATTCATTCTCTCATGTTCATTTGTTTTATTTTGCATCTCCAACCCACTAAACTCTTTTTATTTACTTCTTTTGTAACAACACCAGTATCTTCAATATACTAGGATGTTGTTATAAGATTTATTCGAGCTACACTCTCACACAACTACATCAAATGGTTAAAGAACATACGGTTTCCGTGGATGGCGAAATTCTGCCTCCTAAAACGATGATTGTTCAATACTCATTTAACACCATCAAAGGTGGGCATTATGATGTCACTATTTTTATATATGATATATAATATGTTTATGTTTTCCTTAAGCTTCTGTTTTTTTTCATTTTGGGAATACCTTTATGGTTTCCATTATGGGTAAACGCGATATCTTCATTTAAGGAAGTGCGGACTACCGCACCCTCAAAGTGATTTGATTCGTTAAATACCATATGTGGGACGTATAAAGGATGGAACTATGATATTATATATGATATTATACTTTAATTATAATATACCTTTATATAATTATTATTCCATTCTATAAAATATGAAATAGAAATGAGAGTAGCGTTCATGCATACGTACGACTTACCGTCTCCATGAACGGTGCATTTCATTTCTTACCTCTAAATGATTATGTAATGTTATAAATTCATGAATGTACTGGATATATATGACATATATGATATCCAAATCATGAATATGATTCTGGATATAATAAACATTTGACCACACGAACAACATGTAATGGTAATAAGTCCACTATCGACTTAAGAACCAAATATCGACAAAACAAACATTATTAACTCAAATGTTTACATAATGTTTATAACATGGAAATAAGTGATCTAATAGGAATAATGAACTAGAAAAAGCTTTTTAATAAAGTGGAAATTAACTCATGTTTATTATTCAGGAGATTAAAGAACGATCGAGTCAAGTCGGACCCGAGGTAAGGGATCCTACAACTCTCTTTCTTTATAAGTACACTCTTTTATGTCATTTCTTTTAAGCTCACATTTCTTATGATTGGGATGTTATTTTATATTACTCCTACATTAATTTTTATTTTCATGTGATGAGAGACCCTATTATCTCTCATCAATCCATTTTGGAAGTTTTGAGTGGCGCCGTTAGGCTACCTAATTTTCGTAAGAGATCTAACCTCACTCTTTCATTTTAAGTACTCTCCTTTGTGTCACTTCTTTTAAGATCCTATTTGTAATGTTGGGGGATGTTCTTTTATATTCCTCTTTCTGTACATTTTATTGTAATGTGATGAGATACCCTATTTGATCTCATCAATCCATATTCGGAAGTTTTATGTGGCGCTGTTAGGCTGCCGAGTTTTCGTGAGGGATTTTTCATCTCACTTTTATTCCTGTGAGATTTATGCTACATTCACCACAAATTCCATTGAGTGGTGTATGTACTGCCCATTATTATACTCTTTGTGTAATATACTTTCGTTTATGAGTATTTACATCAATGAACAATTGTCTTTCTTTCATGGGGTGTATGTTTTGAAAGATACCCAAGTCGGTAAGAGAACCTTTCACCCTCCTATTTTTTAAAAGACTTCTTTTATTGGGTCTTTTAATTTACATATTTTTATGTTGGGATATGTTCTCATACATCCTTATTGATGTAAATTTTATGTCCAAGTGATGAGATACACTTTTTATCTCTCATCAACTCATTTTGATGTGATGCCGTTAGGCTGTCAAGGGAACGGTTTAACCCAATTTCGATTTCTTTGGGTTCAACTTGTAGTCATTGAATATGTCATCCATTGAATATGTCTGAATGTCCTTTTATTGTTTTACACTGAATATCCACTTATATTTGGTGTATATATATTTTTCACACATATTTTTGAGATTTATTTGTCCTTAATTTAAGGATACCTTCTTTATAAGGGATTTCATCACATTTGACATTTCTATTGAGGGCTCATTGTTGTTATGCACCAATTCACTCTTATATGGTGTATATACTGTCCTTTGGAGTATTATATCATGAATCCTTTTATTCTCATGATATTATAAAATTATGACTAAATTTTATTCCTAGATTATTGTATTCAAGTGTCTCTAATTTTGGTAAAACCACTTTAACAAAAAATATCGTTTTAAATGTTTTAATTATTTGTTCTTATTAATATCCATGTCTTCAAAATGGTTTTAAGGATTTATTTATATGGATATTAATGGTTTAAAATGTTAAAAGCTTCAAGGTGGTATGGGACACTTTGATTCAAAAATCTCTTTATTAAATGTTTTAAATGGTTTTGGAAATGGTTTCTTTTTGAATGGATTCATTATTTCAATATCCTAAAATGTTATATTGTGATTGAAATGTGGAAATGTTATGTTTCCTTTATTAATGTTTATGTGATACGATTATGTTATGGTTCTTGGGAATTGTTATGAAGAACGGGTGGTTCCGTGATAAACTAAGGGCGGGTGAGCCTGATATAGCTCTCCAATGCATTGGGTGACGCGAAGGAGTGAAACATTAAGGTTTCTCCGAAGAGATTTAGGTAATATACTGTGATGGGTATTCCAAACGTAACCAAGAGGGTTACTCCCTATGTAAGAATGTTATGAATGCCTCAAGTTACCTTTATGTCTTATGTTTTCTATGATTTATTCATGATTTGATATGCCTATGTTTCATGGGTAAAGTATGTTTTCATTCTTATGTATATATGAACTCATGTTTCCTTTCCATATTTTTATAACCCTTACTGAGCTTTTTATGCTAATCCAATGTTTTTGAAATGTTTTTCACAGGTCAAGGGAAAGGTACATGATGTGATGATAGTGTCAAGGATGTGTCATGAAAGAATCCGTGTTTTATTTTAAATAGGTTTCCGTTGATGGGAAGAATGCATATTGTGTTTTATGTAACCACTTTGTTTAAATGTGGAATGTAATGCAAGTTTCATGATCTAATTCTCTAAAACTCTAAACCTGAAAAGATCCTCAATGTGTAATCTTGTAATAACTCAAGATTAATTAAGGTTTAAGGCTGGGGCCTTATAATAAGGGGCCCTAAACGCCTATGTCTCATCTGGTATCCAGTGTTTACCTCACACGCTAAACATGAATGACACTATTTCCCTACCAACCCATGTAACCTCACATGTACCTAAATCCAAACTCCATGTTATCTCTCAACCTCCCTATAATAAAACTCTGTCACAACCCCCTCCCCACAAAGTGTACACCACCTAGAACGAAAATGTGAGAAGGGAGATAATGAACCACGAGTCCCGCATCCAGTAGGCCCCAGGTTGGTGACAAGCACTGAGGGTATAGTAACACACAAAATGGGAGGCATTACCCACTAAGAGAACACATGCAGAAGGTAGAGATAATATAGAAACCAATATACTCTAAATCAGAACTAGAATATAAAAGAATCCCATGTGTGTATTTGAAATTACATGAATATGTACTACAACTGAAAGGGGAAAAATAACAATTAACCAAAAGAAAGTAAAAACGGCAGCAACCACAAGCTCAAACACCTCATGCCACCCCATGCTAGTAGAAACCAGGTTGATCTCCAACCTAAACCATGTGACCTGAAATATAGTTTATATATACTTAGGGTGCGTATTAAAGTATTCTCAATAGGATCCTCCCCGAATCCTCTAGTGAAAAATTATAGAAAGCATGATGAATCACAACAAACAATAAGTGAGACAAACTCGTCACCTAAACTGGTAAACTAAGATCAAACCTCACCATGGGTACTCTCACCAAGTAATAAATACATGAATATATCATATAATAAATAATATCAAGGGTACCCCCTACTACATCCCCATTTTTTTTCTGCTTTTCCCCAATGTTTCATGTCTTGATAATTTCCTTCCAAAAAGGATTTCCCACATACACCTAGGTGAAGCACCACAATATTCACCTCGGGCAACAAAACCACCACGTCCACACACAAAAGTAACCAGCTAGGTTCTGGAAGCCACCATAGCCCGCATAACGTGTATCATATATCAGGTATTATAATTCATGCCATAACATCCCATACACTGAGTAAGGATCCTCAGTCCATCACAACCTATACACGTTACACCTATAGTAGTCCATAGAAAACTATATCCAGAATATATGTGTGTGAATAAAAAAAAGAAATTACATACCTCTATAGACATATATAGGAAAAAACTCACCGATGTACATGCCATCACAAGTAAATACCGAGAGAAGAGAGTGGGTCCAAAGGGTGTAGTCAACCATCCAACCTCCCACCAGAGTGTTGGGGAAAACACCCCCCAGGGCATAGAATCCCTGGGGTGTCAGTTTCCTATACAGACAAGGTGGATTAGTATATAGAAACCCAAAAAGTACAGGATATATTATAACTCACAACCACATAATGGGAATAACCTAGTCATAAACCCAACTACAGCTAATGTCTCTTATACTCTAGGATGCTACATCTAAGACTAGGTATCCTGTAAGAACATAACTATTTAAAGAGATTTAATAGATTATATCATTCCCTTTTTATAAGTTCCAATTTACGTTAATTAATTATTTAAACCATAATTAACCATGAACAATTATACATTAAATTTCCTTAGCATCACACCCAAAGTCAATCATTCCTTCAAAAAATTACAACCTCATCATTATGTTCCAGCATCTCCATCCCCATAGGTTAACACCATTCATTCAGTTATTCATTATAGAAATACATTCCCATATTCCCAAAAAATTCAATAAAAACATTATATGATACTAAAAACAGGGGGGATAAACACGGTGAGTAGATGTACTACCCGTTGAGTCTTTTCCACTTATATCAAGAGCATATACCCATCCTTCCTTGAGAAGCTAAACACAGAAAGCATGTGGCATACCCGACGTGTCATCGCCTCTTTCAAAATATGGTTACATAAGACCAGCTGCCTTGATCAGTGGGGAAAAGTAAGCAGATAAACAACCAATCAAATTTACCAAGCATCCAACAATCACAACCATACCATTACATAATCCCTAGTGTCCTCCCCAACACCCACATGTATAAACTCATGCATCTCACCACTCAAGGAGTCATCTACTTCCACAAAAAAAAGGGAATCCCTGCTTCCACATATCACAACACCCATCCAGGCTCACATCACAGCACAAGAAGCATGAAAACAAATACCACATTAATTGGGCTCTTGGCCCTTTAATAATCAAGATGGTAACTCATAACCCCTTAAGGAATTATCAAACAATCAGTTTTTTATTCCATATTTAATTAACAGGTTTGTTACTAGTAGTTTTCAAATTCTGCAAACCTAATCAGTATGATATCACAAATAATTTAACATTTTTACTACACTAATTTGATTAACATCAAATTACAACAAGAACCCGATTTGTTTTCATGACTCGTTATCTTTGGCCAAGAATTTTCAATTAATCATTTTTTTGCGTTCATTAACGATTTCCATCAAGAACAAATAGGTATGAAATGTATAGATATCACACTATCTAGAAAAACAAGATGCAATAACATATGATCGATATCAATTTATTTATCTGGAAAAAATATTTATTATGTCAATTCCATTGTCATACAGTGGGATTAAACATGCTAACAGTAAAATTTCATCTAAAAGAAAAGATAAGAAATGAATCCCATACCTCAAACAGTTCCTAATGTTCTTTATCCACAGAACAGGTCACGATCCTCCTCTCGCGACAACTACATCCACCTATGGATGCCACAGTACGACAGGACAAACCAAACCCCAAGAGAAACCCCATTAGAAGCATGAATATTAAATGATATAACATGGAAAGGAGAAACAAGAGGAGATAATCCCCAAATTAATGACTATAAAAGATAAATTATATAGAACATTGGCCGATATGGCTCCGTTGCATCAAAATAGAGCGGAAACAATCTGATGAGTACAGATTGATCGTGCAACTCCTATATGAAGTATTGAAAGGTTATAGCATCTCATAGATGAGAACAAAGAGGAAGAACAATGGAGGATGATATATTGTCAAATTTGAAGATTTAATTGGGTGATAGTTTATGATATTCTTAATTCCCCATTAAAAGCAGATCGTATTAACCCAAACGGTTTGACCATGTAAAAACATCCCGAGCCATAGGAATAATTAATATAGGATTTATGTCATTTGATTCGGCCGTATGAGTCCTTAAAATAGGGCTTTAAATGTATTTTATGTCAAAGGAAATGTCAAAGGGGTGAAATGGTAGGATGTTGGAATCATTGTTCACATACTCAAAATTTGGAAAAGGAAAGAAAAGGTAACCATTAGACCTCACCGTTGGAAGTTACCGATAGAACTTACCATTAGAGGTTATAGATAGACCTCACCGTTAGAGGTTACCGATAGACCTCACTATTAGAGGTTACTGATAGACCACACCATTATAGGTTGCCGATTGACCTCACCGTTAGAGGTTACCTATAGACCTCACCGTTCTGGAAACATTGTACACCTACCATTCTGGAAACATTGTTCAAGTCTACCATTAGAAGGTCATCGTTAAAACCTCATAGTTCTGGAAACATTGTTCATGTCTACCATTAGAAGGTCACCATTAGAACCTCGCCATTTTGGAAACACTATTCAAGTCTACCATTAGAAGGTCACCGTTAGAACCTCACTATTTTGAAAACACTGTTCAAGTCAACTGTTAGAGGGTTACTGTTAGAACCTTACCATTCTGGAAACATAGGTCAATTCTACCATTGTAAGGTCACCATACTAACCTCACCGATAAAAAAACTATTCACTAAACCTCCCCGATGGAACATTATTCACTAAAGCACACCGATAGAATATTGTTCACTAAAACTCACCGATAGAATACTATTCATTGAACCTCACCGATAGGAACATTGTTCACTGAACCTCACTGATAGAAACACGGTTCACCATACCTCAGTGATAGAAACACTATTCACTGAACATCACTGATATAAACACTATTCACTGAACCTCACAAATAGAAACATTGTTCACTAAGGGAACTGATAGAATACTATTCAAATACCATTATAGGTTATCGATAGACCTGTTCACCAATGGAACTCTTCACAGAATCGGAAATTTGGAAAGGTGTTGGGGATATGTCACTGTGACCTCTAGGAACACCTCAAACACCATATTTTCATAGTTTAATGGACCGGAGAGGTCCGTACCATTAAAACCTATATTGACAAAAAGGGGATCAAATTTTAGGTAATACTTTTAATTTACAGTTTTATTCTTATATGATCACTGTTTATTTCATACATTCCTATTAGCTAAGTATTAAAGGCCTCTAATTTTTATATTTTTTTCCATTATCAATTGATATAAATTGGATAAACCATTCCCAACATCAATGTCATAGGAAATGTGATGATATCATAAATGAAGTGCAAAATCAAAATTGAATGGCTGCTCAAAACAACAGGACAACAGAATCAGAATGGGTTAATATTATGAATTATACCACAAAGTCAATGGAACACCCTCCTTATCCAAATATTTAGAAAGTGGAGGTAGAACCCTTTTTGGTAAATACCATATATATTTTGTCTATATCATGATCCTCTTATCACTAAAGATTTTATTAACTCTATTGAGAACATATTATCTATCCTCTAGTTCATGAAATATGAGAATGTTGTACTTGTGGTATATTTTTTTGATGGGGAATCTTATCATTAGTGGACACTGATCATAAGAAATCTTGATATGGAGAAAATTAATTCCATTTAATATGGATCCTTTAGGAAAATATTTTTCATTAAATATTTATTCCAAAAACTATACCTTAAAATGGGAATAGAGTTCCTAAATTTAAATAAAAAGGAAGATGAGTCAAGTAGATAATATGGGGAAAATTACAAGTTTATCACAATACCCTTCTAGAATTGTATTGAAATCCAAAGGTATGGTGGATATCTTTTTTCTAGAACAAAATCCTATTTTACTGAAAGAGTTGGTTGTTTGAGAATTTTAAAAAATATAATGATATTTTCCATTGTTCCTTTAAGGTTGATATGAAGATCAGAGAAACTGATTTTTCTCCTCATAATGAATATAAATATAGAAAATTATTTTAATATATGATAATAAATAGATATATATGATGATGACAATAATACACAATATCCCACATGTAGAATGTGTGGGAAAAAGCTGCCCAAAAACTACATAAGGGGAACCCAGAGATGCTTCAAATTTGTAAGAGAGGGAATCAAGTTAATTATTTATGATTTGATATAAATAATCCCATAAATTTAGAAGAATAAATGAAGGGGTTTCTCAATTATCAACCTATACTGAATTGTTTCAACTTCAAGGAAAATGAAATTTAGGTTATCCAATGCCATAATCCGACAGTTTATTACAACAATCAACAACAAAAAACAAAAAGAAAACATGGGAGTTCATCATCTATATGTGTTACTAAGGTGGAACCAGAAAATGGCATGGTTATAGTTATGATAGTTATTCATTCATTCATAGAAAATTTATAATTTAATTTTGGACCTACATATTCTTTCATATCTGGCATGTTTAGTACTCAAACACCAACTAAAAAATATAGGTTGATTTATCTATAAGAACTATCAATGAGTATATTATTTTATACAATGTACATAAATCCTCCAAGGATATTTTTTTTGGGATTAACCACCCATAAAATGATATCATACATACTTTGGTGGATATTGATGCTATATTGGGCATGGATTGGCTATCACTATGTAAAAAACTTCAATTTTTTATAACTCATGACTGCTCTTCATATCATGAGGCATCCTCCAACTATGTACATGTTTATGGTGGTGGATAAATATACTTTGTAATATCATTATTAAGATTGGATATATTTTTCTTAAGAAAAATAATATGTATCTTAAATTATTGAGACAAAGGATAGAATCCTACTTGAAGACATGCCCATTGTAAGAGACTACAGTGTAGTGTTCCCCAAAAATTTTTCAAGATATCCTCATAACAGCAAGGATGATTTATACAATTAAATTATTGATAGATCTCTTCATATATTTAAATCACCTTCCTGGCCACTATTGTTTTGGAAGAACAAAAGATGCAGTTACATGAGAATCTAGAAGAGGGTTTTATACTCTAGAGTGCATCACTAATGGGGTTCCCTAGTACTCTTTATAAAAAAATAAGTATGGATTAATGTGCCTATATAGTGATTATAGTGATCTCAATAAAATCTTGATAATGAACAATTTTCCTCTACCATGGGTATATGACTTGTTTGATTAGCTACATAGGGAGAAGAATTTATCTATGGTGGATATTCTGTCTGGATATCACTAATTTAAGGTGAGGATGTAATATATTCCCAAGAAGACATTCAGAATGAGAAATAGAATCTAATTGTTCATAATGATTCCTTTTAATATCATTAATTCCATATAAATATTCTTTTATAGAATGAATAGAGTCGTTATATATTAAATCAATGCATTTATGGTTGTCTTTTTGGATGATATTATGATATACCCTAAGAGAAAGGAGGAACATTAGGAGAATTAAAATATTATACTAAATAAATTTTGAAGGGAGAAACTATATGAATGATATGGTAAATGTGAGTTATATATTGAAATTGTATTAATCATGGGGAATTTTATCACATAAAAAGAATTATTTGTGGTCCCCTCCTAGAAAACAATAATCAAAGAGTGGCCCATGACAAAATATTTGACAGAGATCCATAGTTTCTATGGCCTTTCTAGGTTTTAAAAATGATTTTTGAAGAAATTTAATGATTATAAAACCCATTAACCTGTCTTAATTAAAAGTAAGTAATATTTTTATAGACCAATCAATGTGAATATTTCATCCAAGAGTTTAAAAAGTGTGGGATTATCATAGCATTATTAATCACACTACCAACCATGTGAGGAACTATTTGTCGAATAAAAAATGCATAAAAGATTCTTTGAGGATGTGCACTGATGAATAATGAAAAGTTGATATCCTACTACTCAAATATGTTGAATTGATTTTATAAAAACTATCCCACACATGATCAATAGTTGACAGCTATGATCTTCGTGTTGAAAATATGACAACATTATCTCTATGGGGAAAGGTGTAAGATATATACTGATTATAAGATCCTAAAATATATATTCACATATAAGGATTACAATATTTAGTAGTAATGATTTGTAAAGATCAAAAAGGAAGTTGGCTGCTCAATCAAAAACCATCCTGGTAAAGAAAATAAAATAGAAGATTATATATGTAGATGATATTATGGAAGATTATCAATGATGAGAATTGGGAAGGATTTAATATTTTTTTTAATTTTAATGATTAGATATGGGAAACATTAATGTTTGTTAATCATTATTACTTAAAGAAATGATTGATTAACTATCCCAATTGGATAAAATAATGGATCCTCAATGAAATGAAGTGTAAATTCAGAAAAAGATAAATGTTATAAAAAACATAAAATCATCAAAGTTAAAACTAGACAAGAAAATAGTAATTATATTTGGTTCATGATAATATGTACAATCCAATACAAATATAATGAATGAGATTATATGTGATGCATATAGATCAACCATTTCGATTCATCTTGGGAGTAAAAAGATGTTTCAAGATCTCAAATATGACACTTGGTGGAATAATATGAAGAAGGAGATTGACGTATATACATCAATGTTTCTAGTAAGACTACAGGTGCTGTTTGAATTGGAAAAATCATTTTGTGTGATAAAACCAGTAACTATTCCAACATAAAAGTGGGAAAAAACATCACTATGTACTTTTTTCTCAAAATTTTGTGGACATATAATGGATTAAATTGTAATGTGGGTAATTGTAGATCATCCTACAAAGATAACTCAATTTTTTTACAATTAGAGAGGATTTTTTAGTTGACCAACATTCATGTATATATATCAGAAACGTGATATAACATCATAGGGTTCCATTATCTATTATATCGGATTGATATCCATGATATACATTCAAATTATAGAAAAGTATTCAACAATCTCTAAAAACTCATATGATTCTTCAGTACAACTTATCATCTTCATATTTTTAACCTATATGATAGGATAATTAATACACAAGATGAATTGTTGAGAGAATTTTATTTAGACTTCATCTATTGATCAAACCAAAATCTACATCTTGTCAAGTTATATTAAAGTAATAGCTTCTACTAAATCATAAAAAATAAACTTGTATAAAGCCATTTTCGGGAATATATGTAGAGAACCAGCAATGTAGGATGATGCCTATGAACGTAAGATGCTAGGACCTGAAATGATCACTGAAATGGTTAAAATTGGAATACTATTTAACATCACTTTAAGGAAACCCAATTTCAATATAAGTGTTATGAATAAAATCATTGATGGTACCTATATTTTATTGTTGGATACATGATATTCTTATAAATTTCTTAATGTAAGATAATTGTGATATTTGGGATGAAATGGAACGTAAGTTTCAAGTCATCATTCCCTTCGATATTCTAGATCATGTAGGATTTGTGTCCTATTAACTTGAACATAAACCTACCATGTATATGGTAGATGATATATTAATCAAATCCCTGTGAATAAAGTATAAACCTGATATTTCTAATATATTGCATATGGAGGTTGAATAAAAAATTAATGACCTCTCATATGAATAGAATCTAGTGATGATCCAAAAATATAGAAATAATTTTTTTTATAACAATACTACACACTTTTGTAATGTACTCTGGGGGACCTTAAGTATGAAAATGTTACATGGGGACTAAAGGATGATATAAAGGATTTAAAACCTCACTAGTATTCACCATTTTTGTTAAAATAATGTTTGTGTGTGAAATTTAATTAGGGGAATCATTTGACAAAAACACAATATCAGTTATATTTATATTATTTTCTAAATAATATAATCTAATAAAAACATTATTACGATTGGAATAAGTGTTATTCAAAGAAATTAAGAAACCTATACCTATGGAATATTAACTCGACCATTGGAATTGTATTATGACTATTAGTAATTCTAATCTCGTTAAAAGAATAGTATCCTAACCAATTCTGGTATAAATAAAATATAATTATATTATACATGGAAATATGATATATTTATATCATAATATAAGTAAATAAATGTTTTAAAAATGATAATTTATGTATTGTTATTTTTTAAATAATATATTTTATGAAAAAATTTATAATTAATATAATTATTTAAGACAAATTTTATTTTCACAAAATAGAATCATAAATTAATATTTTATTTTCTTATGATTATAATAAAATTTCATGACACTCTAATTAATTTTTCAATATGTATTGATGTCTATTATAATATAAAAATTGTTTCTCTCAAATAAAGAATGAATATAATTGAATAATTAATTGGTAATATTTATAGAATTATTTTCATAAAATGGAGTATATTTTGGAAACCAACAAGTTGAGAAATTTTAGGATAATATTTTATGATTTTTATAAAATAGTTTATATATTATTAAATTAAGGATTATGATAAATTACTATATTTAACATTGTAAGATAGTTACCTGAACATTTTAGTTGGGGGTGATGTGATGATGAGGTAAGAACCGATTAGTTCAAAATCACATGCATTATCTACTCTACATCTCAAAAGAATCGAAACTATTGATAGTCAAGGAAAAAATATTAAACAAATAAAGAAAATAATAAAAACCAACCCTCTCTACCATCTAATAATTATACCCACCACCACCCCTTCATTATATATGTTCTAGGCCTTGATGATTGCATAAATTATACCTAATTTCAAATAAAATCATCTTCCCCATGTACTAGATTTTATATTCCAGCAAATGACTAAACAACAGTGCCCTATGGTGGGTCTCAAGGAGGTGTTATAAATGACATAAAATCATCCACCTTTCTCTTTTAAATTCATTCATTACTATATATAATCCATTAATACAAAATATAAAGCTATATAGTAACTAAAATATAATATAGATAATTTAATTTATTCATTTTAGTTGAATATCAATCATAAAATCCAATCATGTTTTCTTTTATTCTAAAAACTAAAAGATTATATGTGAGGTGTCAAATCCCTATCTTCAGGGACGAAAGGTTTTCATAATACATTACTACATTCAATGATGGTCACAAAACCATTATTATGGTCAATAAATATTTTATAATGTATTATATGTATATTTTTGTGTTACAGAACTTATATATACTCATAATATTAAACAATAAAAAATATTATTTTATATTGATCAGAAAACTAATGAAAAACAAACTAATCATTTTTCATTAAAATTTTATCACATGAATCATTCTGAAATCTAGATACAAAATGATATATGGAAACATTTAAAATTATTTATATATATTAATACAATTTTATTCAAGATATTGTTTTTTACATCCATTTTATAAGAAATCCAATAATTATACTCAACAATTTCGAACATTAAATGCATAAAACGAACAGTACAGTAATGAAAACATTAAACAATGCAACTCTATAAAATTTCCATGAATGAACATAATAAAATTATAATAAATACAAATTAATTTAATAGGTTCTAAATGACATTATAAATGATTTTAATTATTTATCCCATACATTTATTATTTGTGAAGATCATTTTTACACATATAGTAAGGAATTATCTTCAAACCTTGATTTCTTCCCATGAGGTGGTGCTTTCTCATTCCTTTCCCTGAAGTAATAATTAATTATTCTTATGTAATACACTTAAATTCCGAATTTATGATTCCAAAATATTTACCTAGAACAATTAATCATTAATTGGAAAATAAATACATGTTTTATATGGTTCCCTTTACAATTCATAAAAATAAGAATCCCCTATTAAAGAAATCATCCTAATTTGTAACACATTTTAACTACCTATCAGAATATATATTAATCCAACATTATTTTACAAAAACAGTAAATTTTTCATGAAAATCATTATTCGATAATTTATTATTTTATAAAAACAATTATATCCTTTTTCATTTTGAAGACATGTTAATATTTTTAATAAGAAACACTAAATTGGATTATAATAACGTTTCATAAACACACTTATTACATGTTTTAACATTAGTTGTAAATAATTTACCATGATATATTCCATTTAATTTAATAAAATTATGTATATATATTTAGTAGTTTACACTATTAGGATTCTCCCATTGGTTATTCCTTATTTCATGTTTATGATTCACATTTCCATTAATGGGTAACCATAATTATCAATAATTTAAGGGGAACACATATGAATGAACAAGTTATGATTGGTAAAACCATATAGAGATCTTCTTCATTTGTTAACTTTTTTGTCTCCAGAGACTTCATGCTGGGGTCGGGAGTAACCCAGACTCATTTATGGTACTTTGTCCACTGTGTGCTATAATCTTAATAATTAATCATGACTCATGTTATATATTTCATCCACAATTATATGTGGACATAATTACATGATCCCATGTTCAATATATTGTTATTCAATATGTTTATTAATGTTCCTTGACTTTTTATTTCATCACTTTATTCCTTCTAACCCATGTTTTATACTTTATTACATTTTTTAATCCCTTACTAGGCATTTTATCTAACAAGTGTGATAATGTATTCCCTAGACTATCCTATGAAAAATTATTAACAAAAATAAATATAGGGTAACATTATAGAAAATAAATAAAATATATATTTTTTGTTTCATTATGAATAATTATGAACTTAATATTACCAATAAACTAGAATTTATTATCCTTATAATGTAATTAACCAATAATTATTCTTAAAATCATGTAACAATATTTGTAAAATCTTATAATTACTATAAAATTTTTTATGTGCTATTAATTGCATAAATTTTAATGATTCATATGGAATATTAGGGATTTTTTAATCGATTATATAATAATTACAAGTTGTTCTTTATCTATTTTAATTTAAATTATATGAGAAATATCAAAAAAATAATGACACATTATGAAAATAATTTATTATTTAATTATATTAAAAAATCATAATAATATTTATGTAGGATAAGGGGGATATAATATGCTGTAAATTTTAGTATCTTTTTTAATTATTAGAACATTTTCTCCTTTAATGTAAAACTACAACACTTTTTATTTAAAAACTCATTACTATGGTTATGGAAAAAAATTGGTTAGACATGGAGTTAAATTGAATGATAATGTTCTAAATGGTTTATGAACGAAAATCTTTTTTTGGGATGATTATATTAAGACCATATACTACTTATCATTGAAAATGATCAAATTTTGAATTATTTCAAAATTGTTATAAATATATTATATTATAATATTTTATAAATATATAAAAAACCCTACCCACACATATAAAAAGGCCAATATATATCTTTTAATTATCCCACATTGAGAAATATATATTCCAAAATCCTATTAATATACAATTATAAAATCCAAGGACATGTTTTTGATGTTATGGTATTTCCAATGAACGAACCTCATATCCCTTGTGTGGATATGTATGTAAGTTATTTCAATAAAGAGTTAATCATAATCACCATGAACATTCACAGATATTCCTCATTTACATCTTTCAATTATAACAAAAAAATTAAAATATAGTAAATCAAATATCTCCCAT
This sequence comes from Viscum album, assembly GCA_963277665.1. Classification (NCBI taxonomy): domain Eukaryota; kingdom Viridiplantae; phylum Streptophyta; class Magnoliopsida; order Santalales; family Viscaceae; genus Viscum; species Viscum album. The sequence goes on from OY728151.1 coordinate 164,580,811, forward strand.
ATAATTATAATTTATTATTTTAGATAAATAACATTTGTATATCTCCTTCCTGATCAAATGGTAAACAAAACATTGACATGTGTGTTTGGAGCACTACTGCCTCACAATATAACATAATTTTTATTCATTACAGCCACAATTTTATTTTTATAGAGATGAATCTAATAAATATATATAATATTTTTGAATAAATTATTCTTATAGAAATATAATATCATATTTACTTTGTTACATTATAATTCAATAGAAAACAATAACATCCCTCTAACATACGTGTGGAACACTACCTCCATGTATCAATCTATGTCAATTATTAATTTTGATTTAAAAAGATAGTTTAATGGGTATAACTGAGGAATTTATATAATATATATGACATAATAAATATTTTTAATGTTTTTTTTATTTTATAACATTCTTTTGATCAATCTTTAGTATTGTTAAAATGTTGTTCCCGCATTCATATTCCCTATTGTCTCCATGAATTACGTAACTCATTTGTATATCTCTAATTTTTGTAGATAAATAAAATTATATATATTTAATTAATAATATGATATTTATATCAAGACTAAAGTTACAAATATCTTGTAGGCATAATTAATTTTAAAGGACTATAACTACCGAATAAAAACATTAATGAACTATGATTGTTTACACACAAAACAATGATAATAATAAAAATTTATTAAAGAGGGTGATATGATGTAATTAATAGATATTAAAAAATATTATAGAAATTTATATGGCTCTATTTAAGATGTATAATAAATATAAATTTATTATATAAATTGTTATTAGCACATATGAGGAATTTTGATCTTGGGGTATGATATTTTTTCTATATTTCAACACAATTGAGATATATGTTTTATTATAAACTTATTTATTTATTTTTGATATATATGTTGTAACATTTATATATTTGACATCAATATGTATTTATTTTTGATGATTAATTTCCATTTCTTGTTTATTTATTCACGGTTTTATAATTTTATTATATCAAAATGGGAACAAATTTAATTAAAAATCTCATTTCTAGGATATCCTTTATATTCAATTTATGAAATCAAATTATTTATTTTTGTAATGATCTATTTCATTCAATAATATATTTAATTCATTTCAATATTTATTTTCTGAGTTTTCTTCAACAGATGAATCATTTAATTAAATTTTGAAATAAAAATATTATCTTATTTCTTTTATGATTGTGATTATTTTTATTCCTCATCCATACTTATCTGAAAAAATTAAAATAGTTTTTTTAATTTTAAAATTAAAATTTTATCTTATACTTGAATTTATAAAATAATTAAAAAGAATCATTCTAATGTGTTTGAATGGGTCATTTTTTATGATCTTTTATAAAATGTGATTAGTATTGGTTCATTCTAACATATGTTACATTGATGAATTTTCCCTTGTCTAAAAGATATTTGTTGTATATAGCTTACTTTTAATGATTTGAAGGGTTTTTCAAAGAATAAAAATAATTTATATTAAATTAATTTTCAGTTTAATTTTAATTATTTCTCTCATGAACATTATTTTACTATAGAAACTATATTTTTTATTAATTGTTAGGGACCATTATACTACTATTAATTTTGGTTCATTATTTTTATTTTAAGCATTTTGTATTACTATGATCATTGAACATTATATTTATATTAAATATATATATATTATTCACTGCATCGAAATGATTATTTAATTAACATTATTCCATTTCTACATATTATGTTTTATTTTAAAAGTTATTTGACTGGTTAGATAAATATTGATATCTCATAATATTTTTTTAATATAATGGTTTGTTGATAAAGCTAATTGTTTATGATTAAAATTATTCATTCAAACAATGAGAAATTAATTAGAAATTAATTCATAAATTGGGACAAAAAATATATATATCTTTGATAAATCAACAATTAACATGATATAAATTAACTAACGAGACTAATTTTTTGGGATTATTGTGTATACATACAAATACATTAAAAATTAATGACTCAAGGAATTGATGATATTAATGTCAAGATTTATGATATTATGATGTAAAATATAAATAATTCAATTCATTAAATATATAGTTATTACAACCATGGGAAAAAAATTTATTCTCTATGGATTAAATTAATGGTTAGGTTATTGATTAAATAAAAAGTTTTTTTAGTTATTTAATATTATATATTGAGTATTCTATTTTTCATTGTGATAAATTGTACTGAATAAAAAATTTATGGATAATCTGATCGCACTGATTATTTGTTTCCACTCATTGAGATATGAAGAAGAATATTATAAATTATAATATGGATAGAATAATTTTTTTATACTTTGTATTTTTTATTTCTAATATAATATGTGAAACATATATGTGTATTGATTTTCAAGACTACTGATTATATCAGTCCTTCTAGATGAGATTATTTGCAACATATACCAATGTAATAAAGTAGATATCAGATATGTGTTATTGGATATTGGATTTCCATAGTTTGTAGAAGTGGATGTTTAGTTGAAACCATTTGAATTATATTATAAACGAACATATCAAACCTATGAACATTAAAAATACAATATATTATTTGACAAAATTTTTATTTAGAGGGATTTTTACATTATTGATTTTTATTAATGGTAATCATGGGTTAACTCATTGAGTCCCATTATATCTTGATGTATTATAACAGAATAAATGAAATAAACACGATTAAATAATATAGGGATTTAATAACTATGAAATCCAATATGGCATCTATTGGAACTGATAAGATTGTGGAAATATTAGGAAATTATTCCTACGTTTTGATGACTTATATTACTTGAATTGAGAACTCAATTATGTCATAAATTTTTTTTCCTATATTTGATATCTTTATGTGAAAAGCCTCCAAATTTTAGGTTAAAAATTATATATTTATAGGTGAGAAACGAATTAAGTCCCCTAAAATAATATTCATTGATTCACAATGTCATTAATGTGTAATGGTTATTCTAGTAGTTTTTTTGGAAAGGATCACTTAATCCATGGTGGTTGTTAATCCATAATTCTACAGAAGTTAACGAAACAAAAATCATTGAATGGATAACATTTAAGGTGTTTTTATCAATGAAATACATTCTATATGATCCCTAATTAATAAAACATAGAATGTTACTCAATATATATAATAGGAATAATAATGTAGGTTAAAGTATAAAGATAAAATTTAATGTTTATAGAAGAATGATTTGGAATACATGTGTAATTATGAATGAAATACAAAAAATTTAATCAATGATATTATGCCAATTCTATAAAGGGAACTTGTTTATGAGATTCCTTCATCATATGATTACATATTATAAAGACCCCGTAGGATTGGAATGGAATTGAATAAATATTATATCTTCATGGAAAAATAATGGAATAATAGTTTATATTAGAAAAAATAAAATGGGAACCCATCAGTATAGAAAATGGAATGATTAAATTTCACTCACACAAAAATTGTGTCAATAAACATCTAAGAAAATAAAATTAATATAATGGGATTTTGGTTCACGTTTTGATATATAGGGTTATCTAGATATAGTATATAAGGAAAAAAAAGAAAAAATTGGTATACTAGGGTTAAAGATTAAATATATGTGTGTATTATTAAAAATAGTTCTCCAAGACACAAGGGAATATAATAAACACTAATATAATTAGAGAAGGCGACAAAAGTTGAGTTACTAATTCCAAAATGGACATTCCTAGGTATGTACTAAAAGGAATGACTATCATTCCGTAATTAAGTGAAAATATTTTATTTGATTTAGTTTCTACCCACACATTTAAATCTATTGTAATTTTATGTGGGTATTACATCAAAACCTCAACGACTAGATATTGTTCTGGTTTTGAAAACTCTCATTCGTAGAATAATCACATACCAAATATGTATTCTCTCCCTGATATATGTTTTATTCATATTAATCTCTTATATATTTTAATTTTTCTTATATTGAAATATAATTTAATATTTTGAATGAATTGTATCTCATAGTATAAATCCCAAACCCAATAAAAAAGAGAAGAAGTTATATTTGATATTTATAACTGACATGTGTCAGTTTATCAGTGAGATGACGATCCAGAACATCCAATAAAAATTGCATCCATCATATAGGGTATTCATCCTAATATTGAGGGATATTTATATTATATGTTTTTTAAAATACTCAATACTAAATAAATTCCTTTTTCACATTTTTTTATGTCATTTAGAATGTGTTCCCTAGTTTTCCTCTGAATCATGTAGTTGTGTATTGAATAAATCATACAGTTATAAATATATATATCAAAGAACCCATATAGAATAACCCTGATTAATTTTTTGTAATTAAATAAGAATCATCAGAATAATATAGATGATGTATTCATTTATAGTTGTCTATCTCCATGGGGTACACCTATTATTTTTGTTAAGAAGAAATTTTGGATCATGGTTCTATTCATTATTTGTAATCAAGATGAAAATTAAACAATTGAGAACATGTATCTTTTACCCTTATGTTTCATCGATCTACATAATATTGGATAAGGGTCAAGAAGGCAGATATACATAATAAAACACTCAGAATGTGGAATGATCCTCCGAAATTTATAATAATTCCATTTGTACCAAAACATCATCCTAATATCTTAAAAAAATTTAATAACAGAGTCTTTAGAGATTATAATAATTAACTTTTTTGTATCTTTTATAACTAGTATTATTATATATTCAACGAGAAATGAAAGGAATAGTTTTTTTAGAATTTTGTTTAAGACACAATGGAAGGTGTAGTAATGTGAAAATTTACCATGTTTCGTTTTCCCTACAAAAAATTTTATCTTTAGATCATATAATGGAATTATTTGGGATACCGATAGATCATTTAAAAATAATAGTTATAAAGTTATCGGATAAACCAACCATAGTGGTTGAGATTAATTTATTCCTTGGGATTGATGGATACTAAGGACTCATTGTGATAGATTTAACATGACTATCTAATACATATAACATTTCAATGTGGAAGGGGGTAAGTTCCTATGGATAGATGAATGCGTGGAGTGTTTAAAGAAATAAAAGAGAAGTATATTTAGTGAATGTATGCTTTCATGACCATGTAGTAGACAAGGGTTCATGATTTGTATTGATGCATCCCTAAATTATTGGGATTTATCATCACGATTAATATTATAGTGATATTTTAAACCCCCACTATTTGAAAATTATTGAGTACAATTTCGCAACTAATGATAAGGTTCCAGAAATAATATTTAGTCTATTCATTGTATATTGTAATTGAAGGTTAACTATTTGATTTATATATTATTCCTAAAATCATTTTTAATATATTTATGTATATTTAATTTAATATTCTCTAGAAAAGATGGTTAGAGTTGATAAAAAATTATGGTTGTAGAATACATTACCAAAATTTGAATATAAACAATGTGGTTGATGATATAATTTAGAAATTTCATGTTTGTGTGTCCATGTAGAGGTGAGTTACAAATATTTTTGTATTTGAAAAAATTTTGATGTTGAAACCCTAAGGAAAGGTGGAATTTCATATCATTCTCTATTGAATTCTCAACCTCCAATCCATGAATGGATTATAAAAGAACAAAATAAAGATGTGGAGTCACATAAAAATCTACAAAGGATCCTATGATAAAAAATTATCATGAGTAAATGATATGGTAGAGTAACTATGTATGTGATCAAACAATACTGCAACTGAAGAAGGAGAAGTTGGATGAAGCTCATAGTTCAACATTCTCTATTGTTCCTAGATATAAAAATATGTATAATGATCTAAAAGAATAATTATATTAGGATGACATGAAGAAAAATATTAATGAATATATATACACATTAATAGTGTTTCATCATGTTATTGTTTAGATATAAAAGTCTATAGGGACTTTGAAATAGTTACCCATAAAACAATTGACATGGGAAAACATTACGAGAGATTTCATTGATAGAATCCCCAAAATGTTGATAAGGAACAATACTACTTGGGGTATAGTCAAAATCACTATGAAATGATTTCAATTTATTGAAAAATATAGTATATTTACCTCTAGATCTGTATAATCAGTCATACATTAAGGAATTTTTGATATTTTATAGAGCACTAATATGAATCATATCTGATCATGACTTTATGTTTCTTGTAATGTTCTGGAGAATCCATCAAAAAGATATGTAGACATATACAAACAAATATAAATAAATATGAAATTTAATGTTAAATATAAACCACATAAAAATGGATAATATGATAAAAAAATCAAACTCTAGAAGACATTTCATAAACATTCTTAATGGATTTCAATGTATTTGTGATATGTAATTCATTTTATGATATTTATTTACAACAACAGACATCACGTGATAGTTCAGATTGACCCTTTTGAATACCTCTATAGAAGGAAGTGTTAAACTATAAATTATTTATAGGAATAAAATGAAATATAATTGCTGGTACATGATACATATATGTAAATGGATGAGAATTTTGGATCAATTTAATAGAAAATGATGGAAGATCAAAGCTAGAGAAAAATCTATATCGATAATATTCATCAATATACTTAGTTTGGAAATAGTAATAAGAAATTTTAATGGATATATACATGGTTTAATGTTATGATATTTTTAATTAATGTCATGATGATACCATGATATATAATTCCCTATGAAATTCATGGTCATATTGGGAATTTTCCATATCAAATTAAACTTCCCCCAAATATCTCATATGTTCAAAATCAACACCTAGTATCTATCATTAGAATGTAAATACATAATCTTTAACATGTACTAAAATGATATTTTATACTAATTGGTAGTAATATAGCTTATGTGAAAAAATGGTTGGAGGATCATGGTCATAGAGAGAACATTCTAGGAAACAAGACTACTCATCTAGTGAATGATTCCTAAACAAATCCTCAAATTGAGAATGATAACATGAATCCTAAACAATTGATGAGGTAGATTTATCCTTATTCTTTTATATACGATTGAGGTTATTATAATGGTGAATATCTATTATGGAGGTTGAATGTATATACTCGATATTTTATAATAAATTAATCTTCAGAAAAAAATTATGGTAGATTTTTTTAATGGAAAACTGAGTTTTAATGAATAGTGACAACCTATTAAAATATTATTATAAATATTATTTTATTTTTTAATTCATTATGATAAATTTTAATTAATTTAATATTTTTGGTGTTTTCTAAAAAGACTTATTTTTTCATTTGATAATAAAAGTAATTTTTTTAAACATATTATTTCATTTAATTTAGAAATCCACAGAGTGACTTGAAAATATTCTAATGTTAAGGAAAATAACGCATTCATTATAAATAGTCTAATTAGTTATATTTGAATACTTTTTTTTGGTAAATAGAATTTTTAACACTTATAAAACATCTTTATAAATGAAATTATTTCCATTTAACATAGTGTTTTTTAAATTAATTAATGATTATTATTTGAATGAAAATTGGTACAATGAATTCCAGGTTTAGAATTATGATGTTAGATTTTTTTAAATTGGTATATTTTTTGGTAAATATGAATAGAAATAATCATAATATTTATCTCTAGTGTAATTGTTAAATTTGACACCTAATGTCAAAATGTATTTTCATATGGAATAAAATTTCACTAACATTTAAAGTAAACATATTATAAGAGTAGAGTATGAAAAGAATCATACAAGTCATAAAAAAAATGTCCAACTATAGTTATTTTCCTTTATACAGACCTATAAAATATTTTATGAATGTAATTAAACAATTTCAGACTATTGACATTAGTAAATATTTTAAGAACATGGTTTTTATCTCATATATGAGTCCTTGTATTTTTTTGGTAAGGCTCATTTTCTAGTTCTATTTTGGATTAAATTGGGAATTGAGCCATTATTAACATTGTTATTTTTTTGATAATAAGGGAACATGGTGGTTGTTGGTTGGTTGTAAGCCAATTTCATGCATTGTAATTGGAATATATGACTTTTATCGATTACAAATCATTCACATCATGTAAATGGTTTCCCATTGGATGGAAAATGATATTCACAAAACATGTAATGCATTTATACATCATTAAAATTCCAAAGTAGTTTTTTTAATTTGGGTTCAAGGCCACCCATTTTTGGAAAATGCCTCACCCCCACTCTCTCAAATGTGCCAAAATCTATGTCATGCATAGACATAAGCCTTGGGGTTTATTCATGATCCGGACATTGATTCGATCATTTTTTTGAAACACTAAATACATATCGGTAAGAAATCAATTCCTTTTTATTATTTCATAATTTTTATTCCTACTAATGGATCTATTTAAATGAATGAACATATACCCCAATTTCAAGGAATTGATATATTCTTCAGATCAATTATGATACAGACCAAACTAATGGATATGTCTATATGTGGATATATGTATTAGTATGATTTCAGTCTTCTAAAGCATTCCTCGAGTTTCATCATTTTATAAATTTTCATGTGGTCACATTGATATCATCATACATCACCTTTTTGATGAATATTACATTATTGTAGTAACGATATCCATTCTCAAATACCTAAGAATTATATTCTATTCAATGTTGGTTCTTATGTCCAAAGCATAAAATACTCCATGTAGGTTAATATCTATATTTATAAACTTAGTGGTCTGTTATGAGTTAATGGGTGTCTATAACCTATTAGGATAACCATATGGTTATTTGGATTGCCCCTGAAAATAGTAATCCCTTGACTGAAATTAATTTTGAATAGTTAAATGTCTAGTACCATGTTGGGTTATCACTTCACCCACCTAAGGTTAGTGCTTCAACTTTAATAATCAATGTTAAATGGTAAATAGAAAAGTATTTTGTATGTATATGACATGCATATTTTATATTAAAATGATTACATGTGGATACTTATCATTATCCCATAATTGAAATTTTATAAAAGTTAAAGCAGGAAACTATGTTATTAAATATGAAATGAATTAAATAGTTGCAAGGCCATAGCCTTATCAAGCTTATAAAATGAAATTCATGAACCAAATGAAGCTTATAAAAGTTATGATAAATAAAATGGACATAGTTACTAAATCAATAAATTATATGGCAACTTGTATATGAACCTTGACACATTAATTAGATTTGTTAAACCTGAGAAAACCTTGTATTCTTATGTGAATGCCTCGAACACTCAAGGAAACTATTCCAATCTCAGAGTGTAAATTGCCTTTTTTGAGAACCACCTTATAAACCGATCCTTATTTATCAGTGTATTCCCATTATTACACTCATTGATTCCTCCTTTACTATTACAGGATTATGTGGATACACTCCTTTAGTTCGACATGGATTCTTTGGACATAGGGTATATTAGATAAATCCTTGGGCCAAGCCATTGCATATCCCATTTTACCTATAATGATTTCCTTGGACTTAGTTATATTATATGGTTCTGAAATAACATGTATGTTGATCCTCATATTGAAAAATTACCCCAACATCTTGGATATATTAAATACCGTGTTATAGAAAATTTATGTCTTGTATTCCCTAGTAATTACTTATACCCCTTTCACTATTAACATTAATACAGGTTCCACTATTAAATTTTCAAAACATCACCATTACTATCCTTTGGGGATATCACTGATGGATATGCATCGTGTGACTTAATTATATAAAAAATAACTAAATTAATTAAATAAACAGGTTACATGTTAATACACCAGACTATGGTTAATGTCAGTTCATGGGAATTTAAATTAATATAATCCTTTACTTTTGTATATGATTGCTTCCACACTATTTCATTTTAGACTACAGAAATAAGATACTATAGACACTCATTGTGCCGGCCTCCTGATATTTATCTCTTTCAATATTGAATCCATTATTGGTACTCAGGAATATTACATATATACATGTGTTATCAAACGGAAGTGTATCACTTTATAACGTTGATTTACTTTTTCTTAGGAAATAGCTGGTAGAAGATGATATAGATGGAGATCGAAGTACTGGGAACAATTTTTAGTATCAATTTTATACAATTTAATTGTTTCTTGTATTATGATCGGTATCAATGTTTTACAACATTAAAAATACATTACATATCATCATCAACTTTAATATGGGATTATTATTAGTAATTGTATTTTTTTTACGCTAGACTATTTTTAATGTGCCTAATGCAATTTTATTACTCTTACATCTACAGTAACTTATTTATCTATTATTATATGTTATTAACTGTGATACACTATGATTATGAGGTAATAGTCTCCCCATGGAAATTCCCTTGACCCACAATACTAGTCTATAGCCTCCGGTATTCAGAGAGATGTGATTGAGCCCTTGTGGACTAGTATGAATGGGTCACCATTAGTGGCATCTGGGTCCGAGCCATCACAATGTTGTATCAACGGGAATTTCCTTTCATACATTACTATTTGGTGATGAAATATTGTAGATATGGAACACATGGAACATGGTCATATGCCACACAGGGGTTTCGTGAACACATTCTCTTGGTAAAGGTTCAATATGATGAATTACAATTATTGTTCTACTTTTTATAATTATAGTAGATATTATATCACTATTGGATAAAAAATATACTATAGTCTATATTTGACAAATTTGTTATTGAGGATATTATTTAATCTGTAGAATGATGATATGAGGGCTAGAAGCATTGTGACTTGCATTATCGTAGGCACTTAAAATTCACATGCAAATAACATTACCTTATCATATAGGTGCATTTCACAAGTTTCATTGTGATATATTCCTATGATTATTTTTAATGAAATTATTAATATATATATACATATATATATATATATATATATTCAACACTTTATTTGTGAATGAGTTATTTTGAGTATCAATTTACATCATGTTATGGACCCTCTTGGACTAGAATAGGTAATTTACCAAGTCAATCAATTAAATTAAAATCAAACGGGGTTCATTTTCAGAGATAATTTGTATTGGACCTGATTGAAATGGAATTGAGATTAATTTTACATGAACATTGTTATATTTTATAAGAAAATTGAAATATTAAAAAGAATAAGTTTGCTTCTAAAATATAGTGGTTTCATATCTTTATCCTGTATTGAAAAATTTATTAAATGTAATGGATTGCACGAAGAAATTAAATATGAAATGAATGAAGTGGTTTATGGTAAATGATGAGTAAAGATGTTTTTTGACCAGTCACACACTAAAACCCCAATAATATATAATTGATCACATTCCAATACTTGGGATTCAATGTGGGTTGTTAGGGTAAAACAACATGGGTTGTGAGCACTTTATTATCCTCAAATTCTGTTAGTGTTTCTAACTATCTACATACATCTTATTCATTAGAATTTGTTTGTAATTTTTACACCAATTCCACCACAAGTTCCTCTATTCATTTACCAAGAGGGTTTTGAAAACCTTTAACTAGATGTGTTGGGACCTCAGCTACAAGTATTTCCACCAGGGGTTCCTCTTGAGACACTTCCTACTATACATGCTCTAGGGAATAAGTATCATTTATGTGAAATTATTCAATGTCTGATTCAGTCCATCCATTTTTCTCCATGTCATGTACCTTTTATGGCAGATCTGACCGATGAGTTCTAGTAGAAGCACCCACCTCAAATTTTTAGGGATGCTGGTCTACATAATGATATGTCTCGGTGAGTAGACACCTTGCCTATCATTGAGAATATAATGATGCCTCGAGATAGGGGTGTCAATCATTCTACTCACATGATCCGTGATTTAACCATGTGATGGAAGGATGTGATTATTTAGTATGGTTGAAATCAAGTTATGATATTGGATTATTTCTTGATTGACTTTTATGATCAATTCATTCCTCATAAAATAATAAATGACTAAGACATACTATTCATGCATATGAAGTAGGTTTATTTGTCAATTATATAATATTTATCATGTTTCATTTTTTTACAGTGTTATGCACCAACGCTCTCCAATGATGAGATTTCACATGCTGGACACATCGATGATGGGGTCATGTATTCCATCCATAATAAAGTCCATAGATTTCACCAGCCTAATATTTCTAAAATAGTTAATCATTATCTTATCACTTGGAAAAACATGAGGGGTGGTGATAGTACTATGCATAGAGGACTAGTCCTATAATATATCAGTTGTTATTATGACATGAAAATGCAATCACTCATGTATTATGGTATGGGAAGTGGAATCTAGAGTACCCTATTTTGGTTTCATTATGGTGTGCCATATTATTGGGTGAATTGGTAATATGAAGCCTCAGTGGGATAGGTAACCTCTAGAGTGTCGAGCATGTGGATGTATTGGGAATTTTTAGAGATTTTATAGGGAATTTATGTCAGATTCCAGTTGATGTGGTTCCATATAATCGTCATATTTTGGGGAAGGTTCTTTTACACCACAATTTTGGGGAGTTAGCATAGCACATATATGAATGGCGTTGTGGTAGACATTATTTTGATCACCAACATTGCTAATAGAGAAGTTTTTATAATGGTAGTTCAGTTGTTTCTTAGGAACATGGATCAAGTAATTTTCATGCATTACATCTGATACATGGGGACCATACTACATGACTATCTACAGTATGAGGCACTATTATAAAATCCTCCAGTATAGTATATTCTTTATTCGATATAGGTGATAAAGGATCTATCATATATTCATCTATCATTGATTATATCTGGATGTAAATACTATATTACTATGTTTTAATCACCCCGAATACACATTTTGGATTATGGTCATAGATAATGTTCCAATGACATGATTTTTCGTATATGGTAGGTAGTTAACCTATATTTGTGGGACCTCTTTATTCATGAGATAATGGGATTTGATTTCATTCTTGGGTAGGAATCATTGGTTTTGTATCACATATTTATAGACAAATATAGTCATTGGGTACCATTAAACCACTAGTGGAAGGTATTTATCTATACAATGTTGAGTGGAGTATCCAGGAGAATAGATCTAGACTAGAGCATTATGTTCTAGAGGGACTGACCACCCATATTGATAATATTCATATTGTGGGGCATGGTTTTTTTCAAGATATATTTTATTAACTACTATATCAATTTAGAAACATCTTTCTAGGAAAATTTACCAGATTACTTCTAGGGAGAGTAGTAGATTTCATGATTATGATCATTTGATGAGCATCTTCGGTGTCCATACTTCAATACAAGACAAATCCTACTTCAACCATGGAGCTCAAGTGTTAGTTAAAATTAATGGAGGAAAATTTTATATTGACTATTATATCCTATTTTGGTTTTACAATGTGTTTCACCGAAAAATTGGATGGTAAACTTCTTCAATGTGTGTATTAAAATCATTCAAAATAGATTTTGATCAAGAACTGGTATCCCCTTCATTCAATAGATGATCTATTTAAGTCACTATGAAGAATAAGTGTGACTTTAAAGATCTACCAAAAATTGGACTATCATCTAGAGAGATTCAGGGAACCATTCATACCATATATAGATTTACAGAGAATTTATGGTCTATATGAGTACCTTTTTATATCGTTTAGACTTATGAAAGAACAACTATTTTCATAGGTTTGATGAATTAGTGTTTTAATCCCAATCTAGATTCTATTGTCATAACATTTTTGGATCAAATCATTGGGTATTATAACACTGAATGAATCTATGATATGACCTTGATATTTTTTTGGGTACACTATGAGGGAATTATATTTATGTCAGTCTTGTTATGTTCCAATTCTGGATTGAAAAGTTTTACTTCTGGGGTCATATTATCTCAGAAGTAGAAGTATCTATTTAACCAGAGAAGGTGATTGATGTGGTTTACATGGTGTAGCCCAAGGACATCTATAATATATAGAGTTATCTAGGGATGAATAGATATTACATGTGTTTTATATAGGACATATCACAAAATTATTTCACCCTTAATGGTCATTAAAAGAATAGTTTATATTCTAATGGTTATAAGTCTGTGATAAATCCTTTTTCAGAACTAAATGGAAGGCCAATACATACACATATTATTTTTCACCAAGAGCATGGAAAATGTTATAACTTGTTTTCTGATGCCTTTGGACATTACTTCAGAGAAGTACTAATGTAAGGGAAATATTATTTATGAACATATCTCTGATGTTGAGGCTTGATAGTGAAATTATCCAACACATGACATTGAGTTGGATTTAATTTTTCAATGCCTTGTGTTGCTGGATATGATATCTATTGGGTGAGAGAATTATGATATATACAGTTCAAAACAACCTCAAATATATATTTATATTGAATTACATATATCTCAGTAAATGATAATTGTTTGAATATATTTATTCTATTGATTTTAATCATTCATGTAAGACTGGAAAAATAAATTTAGTAGATGATGCGCTGAGTCTGAAAACTCGGGACCATGTTATATAAGAGTCTAGTGATGAGTTGAAATAGATGGAATTATTTTTTGAGATGAATTTAGAGTTTTATTACAATTCTCTTGAATAATTATTTTTATTTAATAATTTTGAATTATATTTCCCATAAGTATTTATATTTTTTTGAATCATTGATTGGATTTTTTCCCAAACCATATACAATTTTACATATGTTGTTTTAATTTGAATTTTATTTGATAAATTGGGGAAATATTGATATTATTTATTCTTTAATAATATGAAACATTTATAGGATAGAATATTATATTTGAATTTTATTTATTATTCATAATATGAAAAATTAATTTGAAATGAAATGACTAGTGGGGCTTAGAATTCTATAAAGCCATTATATTTCTATTGGTCTCTTTAGAGAAACCAATTGGTTGGGATTATTAAATAGATTTTTGTCTTATACCAACCAATGGATTAAATTTCCTTGGCACATTGATTATTTGTATATGTGTCACAATTTCAAAGATCATTTGTCTTATATTATATATTTAATTAATTTTAAATTTTGTTGTATAAGAGCCCCACCTCAGTAGGAAATAATCATGTAGGATCGAAATAATGATTTATATGCTCAATTACAATGGGGGGTTGTATGTTTAAAAAATTTATTTTTTAACCTTATGGAAAACAATGTTTTAAAATTTTAATCAATGTAAATTCTCATGACCTGTTTTAGTTCTACTAAACAAACATGAAAGGTTCCAGAAATATGGTTCTAAAAATAAAATATCTAAAATTTTTACAAGGAAATGATTCTACCATAATGCCCATAGAATCTTACATCTCATAGTATAAAAAAGTACAAGAAATTATAAGAATTTTATAAATTTTTTCATTGCATTGATTGGATTCTTGGACTCAGTAGGATTATACAGTTGTGAAATAACATGGATGATGATCCATAGACTTACCAATTACCCCAATATCTAGGTTATAATAAATAATGAGTAATATAAAATTTAGGCCCTGGATTCCATGGTCATTACCTTAGAACCCTTTCATTATTAACATCAATAAAGGTTTTCATGTATAATATCTGACACATTACTGTTACTATCCTTTGGTGATATCAGTGATGGTTATTCATTATGTGAATATATTATATAAACAATAACTAAATCAATTAAATAAATAGGTTACATGTTAATAGACCAGAATATGGTTAAAGTGAGTATATGGGAATTTAAATTAAAATACTCATTTACTTATATATATTCATTCTTGAACATTATTTATTTTTATACTACACAAATAATATTCTATAGACACTTTTAGTTCTATCCTCTTGATATTTATCTCCATCGGTATTGAATCCATTTTTGGTACTCACGAATATTACATATGTACATGTATTTTCAATGGGATGTGTATCACATTAGATTATTGATTTCCTATTGCTTACGATAGAGCTAATAAATGATGATAGAGATAGAGCTCGGGATGCTGGGAACATTTTTTGGTTTATTTTTTTACTATTGAATATTTTCTTATCTTATGCTCAGTATCTATGATTTACAGCATTATAAATACTTGAAATATCATCATCACCTTTAATATATGATATTTTTAATTATTATTCTGTACTTTAGTATGATTCAAATGTACATTCTGCCATTTGTTTACTCTTACTACTTTTATAACTTATTTATATATTCATATTTGTTATTCATTGGGATCCACTATAGTAATTAGGTAATAGTATCCCCATGGAAATTCCCTTGGCCATTGATGCTATTCTTCAACCTCTTGAATTTATAAAGATGTGATTGAGGCCTTGTGGACCAGTATGATCGAGGCACCATTAGTGGAATCTGAGTCCGAGCCATCATAATGTCGAATCAAAGGTAATTTCCCTTCATACATTACTATTTTGTGATAATGTATTGAAGATAAGGAGAACATGAAACATGGTCATAGCCACATGTGGGTTTCGTGATCCCATGTTTAGGGTAAAGGTTGAGAATGAGGAATTACAATTGTCGTTCTACTTTTTATAATTATAGTTGATATTATATCACCATTGGGTGAATCATATACTATGTGCTTTTGTTTATAAATTTTTATTGAGGGTAATATTTAATCTATAGACTGATGATATGAGGATTAGAAGAATTTTGACATTCATCATTGTAGGCACATAGAATTCACATGAAATGGACATTACCTTGTCATATAAGTTCATTTTACTAGTTTCATTTCTTCATACGCATGTGATTGTTTTTAATGGAATGTATTAATATATATATATATATATATATATATATATATATATATATAATTTTGAAACACTTTGTTTGTGAATGAGTTATTTTGAGTATCAATTCACATCATGTTATGGACCCTCTTGGTCATTAATGGGTAATTTACCCATTCAATCCATTAAATTGAAAACAAAATGGGTTTCATTTTTAGAGAAAATGTTTATTGGACCTGATTCAAGTGGAATTGGGATTCATTTTAAATGAACATTGATATAAGTTATAAGAATATTTAAATAGTAAAAAGAAAAAAATGGCTTCAAAAATGTAATGGTTGAACATCCTTATACTGTATTGTCATGTTTATGAAAGGTAATGGAAAGCAACAAGAAATTAAATATGAAATGAATGATGTGGTTTATAATAAATTATAAGGAAAGATATTAGTTGACATGTAATATGCTAGAAACACTGTAATAAATATTTGATCACATACCAATACTTAGGATTCAATGTGGGTAGTTATGGTAGTACACCAAGGGTTGTGAGAACATTATTATGCTCAAATTCTGTTATTGTTTCTATTTATCTTCTTACATCTTAATTAGAGGCTTATGTTTGTTATTTTTACACCAATTCCACCATACGATCCTTGTTTCATTAACCGAGAGGGTATTCAGAACCTTTTCCTAGATGTGTTGGTCCCTCAACTACAAGTATTTCCATGAGGGGTGCCTCTTTAGGCACATCCAAATATACCTGATCCAGGGAATAATTATCCTCTATGTAAAATTTTCTTATGTCTAATCCAATCATTCCATTTTTCTCCATGTCTTGTATATATGATGGTTGATACCTATGTGTTCCAATAGAATCACCCTTCACCATTCTTCTGGGATGTTGGCCGACATGATGATATTTCGTGGTCAGTGGACACCTTATATATAATTGATCATATAAAGACGCCTTAGGAGAGGAGGGAAAATCATTCTAATCACATGTTGTCTGATTTTACCATGTGATGGTAGGATGTGATTTCCTAGTCTGGTTGTCATCTGGGTATGATATTGGATCATTTTCGGATTGCCTTTTATGAACAATTATTTCCTATGATGATAATAAATGAATGAGACAAACTATTCATGCATATCAAGTAGGTCTCTATGACAGTTATAGAATATTTAAAATGTATAAATTATTTATAGCACAATGTAACACATCAATCTATGATGTGATTTCACATGCTAAACGCATCGAGGATGGGATATTGTATTCCATCCATAAGAAGGTCAATGGATTTCACCAAACTATCTTTTTTGAAATAGTCAATAAATATCTTATCTGTGAGAAAATCATGAGGGGGGTTGATATTACTAGACATAGAGGACAAGTTCCATGATATATCAGTTGTTATTAAAATATCAAAAAGTGATATCTCATGTTTTGTGGTAAGGGAAGTTGAATAAAAAGTACCCTTTTGTTATCATTATGGTGTATCATATTTTTGGATAAATGGGGAACATGAATCCTCAGCTTGATAGGTAACATCTCTAATGTCAAGAATGTGGTTGTATTAGGAATTTGTAGAGATTATAAATGGAATTTACATCAGATTCAAGTTGAAGTGGTTCCATATAATCACCAACCATTTGGAAAGATTCTTTTACACCACATTGGGGTGGAGTTTGAGTAGCACCAATAGGATTGGCGTTGTGGTATCCTTTATTTTGATCAATCGAAGTTCCAACATATATATTTTTATAATTGTAGTTCAGTTTTTTCCTACGTACATGGATCCATTCATTTTCAAGAATTACACCTAATAGAAGAGGATCATACTACATGAATACTTATATTATGAGGTACTATATAGAATCCTTCAGTATAATATCTTCTTTATTTGATATAAGTGGTTCACACTCCATCATCTCTTTATCTGTCATTGAGTTTATCTGGATTTAAATACCATATTCCTCTAGTGTAATGACCCTGAATACACCTTTGGGATTATGGTCATAAGGAATATGCCAATGCCATGATTTTACCCATATGGTAGTTAGTTAACCTATTTTTTGGGACAATTTTGTTCATTAGATAATGGGCATTGATTTTTTCTTTGGGATGGATTTTTTGATTTTTTATCACACATTTGTAGACAAAAATTGTCTTCAGGTACCATTAAACCACTAGAGGGATGAATTTATATATAAAAGGTTGAGTGGAGTATCCCTGAAAATAGATCTAGAGTAGAGCAGCATGGTCTTGGGGGAGTGACCACCCATATTACTAATATGCTTATGGAGGATCAGGGTTTTTATCAGTATAAATTATATTAACTAGTATATCATTTTAGAAAAATCATTATAGGAAAATATTCTAGATTACCTCTATGGAGAGAGGTAGTGATTATGATTTTGATCATTCTATGACTATCTCTAATGTACATTCGTCAATACATGACAATACCTACTTCAAACATGACGCTCAAGTGGTATTTGTAGTACTTGGAGGAAAAATTAATATTTACTGTAACATCATCTTGTGGATTTAAAATTCCATTCACTGGGAAACTGGATGGTAAAATTATTCAATGTGTGTATTACAGGCTTTCAAAATAGATTTCAATCAAGAAATGGTATCCCCTGCATTCAATAGATGAACTCTTTGACTCACTATGAAGAACTAAGGTACCTTCAATGATCTAGCTAAAAATTAACTATCATCTAGTGAGAGTTTGGGAACCATGCATACCATTTACAAATTTCCTTATAATGAATGGTCAGTATGAGTACCTTGTTATGTTGTTTAGTGTTATAAAAGAACCACCCTTTTCATAGGATTGATGAAAAGGAGTTTTGATCCCAATATTGATTACATTTTCATAATATTTGTTGATGAAATCATGGGGTATGATCACACTAAACTAATCTATGATATGACCTTGATATTTATTTGGGTACACTAATAGGGAATTATATTTATGTCGATCTTATTAAGTGACAATTCTGGATTGAGAAGTTTCAATTATGGGGTCATATTATCTCAGAATTAAGAGTATCTATTGAACCAGAGAAGGTGAGTGTTGTGGTTTACATGGTGAAGCCCAATGACATGTTTGATATATGGAGTTTCTTTGGGATGGATGTATATTACGTGTCTTTTATATAATACATATTAGGACTTTCATATACTTTAAATTTTCATTCGAAGAAGAGTTTATATTCTTATGGTTAGAAGTATGTGAGAACTCCTTTTCGGAACTGAATGGAAGGCCAATACTAACACATATTATTATTCCTCAAGAGCATAGAAATGGTTATACCTTGTTTTATGATTCCTCAAGAATGTACATTGGAATAGTACTTATTTATGAGAAATATTAATTTTGTACAGATTTCTGAAATTGAGGTTTCTTGGGGAAATTATCTAACACATGACCTTAAGTTAGACGCAATTTTCCATGCCTTGTGTTTCTAGAGTCATTATATATAGGGTGAGATAATTGTACTATATACAGTTCATAACAACCTCAAATATATCATCACACTGAATTATGTGTATCTTAGTCAACGATAATTGTTTTAATATATTTGGTCCTTTTATTTTGAACGTTCATATATGACTGCAGAAAGAAATGTATTAGATGATGTGTTTAGTCTGAAAACAGAGGCCCGTATCCATTTTATTCTACATAGAAACCTCCTTATGTATAATATTATATTATATAGAAAACTATTTTATAATACATTAGTAATATATTTTACTTTATATTATTTGCTTCTCCAAAAGAAATAATTTTTTTTAAAGAACTAATATTTCATATGAATAAGTTGAAATATTTTTTCACTTATTCATTATGACGTCATTACCATGCTCTTGAATCATTAAAATTCTTCGAATAATTTTGAATTAAATTTATCATAAGTATATATATTATTTTAATAATTAATTAGATTATTTCCCAAACCATATACAATTTATATATAAGTTCCTTTAATTTTAATTTTATTTACTAAATTGAAGAAATATTGATATTACTTATTCATTAATAAAATCAAACATTTATGGAAAAGGAATATTATCTTTGAATTTTATTTATTATAAAAAATTTGATAAATTAATTATAAATGAAATTAATGGTGGGGATAAGAATCCTATTGACCAAATATTTTTCTAATAGTCTCTTGACAGAAACCAATTTTTTGGAATTATTAAATGGATTTTTGGTGTATACCTACCCATATATTAAATTTTCATTGCACATTAAATATATGTATTTGTATCACAATGTCTAATATCATGATGTTTTATATTACATATTTAATTAATTTTAAATTCTGTTGTATAATACCCCCACCTTAGTAGGACATAGTCACATAGGATCGAAATAATGATATATATGATCAATTACAACGGGTGGGGATTGTATGTTTAAAAACATTAGTTTTTAACCTTAATTAAAACTAGTTTTACCAATTTTAAACAAGTTAAATTCACAAGACCACTTTTAGTTCTACTAAACAAATATGCACGGTTCTAGAAATACGGTTCTTGAAATGAAATGTATGAAATGTTAATAAGGAATATATTTGACCTTAAAGCCTATAAAATCATACATATCATAGTATGAAAAAGTAAAATAATGTATAATAATATTATAAATTCTTACTTTATCAAAATGCATCTTAAGTAAGCATGAAACTAAACAAGTAACAATTACGAAATATTTTAACCCAAAGAGATGTGTATCCGACAACCCTGAAAAAAAGGTCCCTTTATATATAAATTCAACAGATTATATCTTACCCACACTAGTGTAATACCTTGATAGGAATATCAATATCTATCTTGATATCTACGGAATCCCTTGATTGTATAGAGTGACAATCAGAGTCACACAAAGTAATCTGAACAAGATATTTAGAATGCACAAATCATAATATTCTCTCTATCTATAAATCACATTGCAAAATGTAATATCTAGATCTATCAATGGGTATGATCTCATTAAAATGAGCACCAATATATATGCACTTCTCAAATGGTCAGATCCCTCCTCCAATGATCATAGTATTTTTAGAGTCCTTTAAAGATGTATACATGTGTCACTCAAACAAAAGTTAGTTAGAAATAGATTCAACGACATAATTTTATAACAAGTGTAAGTAAAATGATGTAACTTAACCAAATCTATTTTTTGGGGTCTAAGGAAAAATATAATTTGGAGTGTAAACAATTAATCATTCAGAGTCTATATTTCATTAATATTTAGATTATGTTTTCTAAGGAATTATGAGTTATAATAATAAGGAATTCAGTGTCCAAATTTTTTGGAATTATTAGTCTCAATTATAAGAATTCAGATTCTGAATTTCAAAGAATTTGGAATCTTAATTTCAGAGAATTTGGAGTTTGAATTTTATAGAATTCGTAGTCTGAATTTCATAGAATTATGAGTCTCAAAACTAATCACTTTATATCCAATGAATTATAATATTCTGAGGTTTTCCATAAGAATCCAAATTTAATACATAGTAGTAGTATGAGTTTTATTTAGAGAGTTTTGTAAAATGAACAATGAAAACCATGGTAAGGATAAAAATTTCCTTCACGAATTAAAAATTTTCCTCATAAAAATAATCCTTAGGGAAAAATAGTTTTCCCTAAGATAATGTGTTTGTTATTTTCAAAATAAAGTAGAATAAAAATATCATAAGGAAACCTTATTGACTCATCAAGTCAATGTTAATATTATTTCACTAGCATAAGATATAATAAATCATATCCCAAAGGGCCGAATAGATTATTTGTCTTCATAAACTAGATACTACTTGAATAATTCATTAAATTTAATAAATTTAAATAAAATATATTATTTTACAATATTCTAATTATAATATCCCAATAGATCAATCATAAAACACTTCATGGTATCATTGCAATACTAAAACATAAGAATGCATTGATCTCATATGCATAGTAAGGGTAATGGTAAAACATATTCTATAATGAATAAATATTAATAATCATATTTAAATTATAAAGAAAAACATAAAACAATTCCATTGAACCTATAACTTAAGCACAATATGTAATAAATTATAGATGATTAAAAAATGACATATAAATAATCACATGATCTGAAAACTTATCCATTAATAGTAACTAAAATAATGTAATGGACATCAATAAATTAATTCATGATGATTGAATACATAATTTGAAACATCCAAAACATATAATCATATCCTAGTAAATGATACATGAAAATAATATTAATTTCTTTTTCTATGAAATATTCACAACTCGTTAAGATATAGTCCATAACCCAAAATAGTTTGTCTCATGAGAAGTACAGATTAATTTATGGGCTATAAAGGGCCATGGAAATCACATAATAAGTCCAATTAATTTATCATATGTATGAGGAGAAAACATAATAAATATTGATATATGTATTAAAACAATTAAATAAAATTATAATAATTTAAAAATCAATAAATATAATCATATATCCACCAGAGTTATATGGTGAAAATATTAAAAGAGTATATCCATAGTAAAATTGTTCTTAAACCATTCAGCTAAATAATAATGATCTTTCAATTACAACAGAGTAAAACATTATTATGTTTTTATTAAAGAGTTTTTATGTTTCTGAATAATTGTTTTATAATAAGATCTATATAATCATTATTGGGATGAAAATTATTTTCAATTCGATTTTTTTTTAAATCTTTGAAATTATTAAATGATAAAGTAATTTTTTAAAATGAACAATATAATAATATTATGGAAGAAACAATTAACCATAAAATAATTATATAATAAAATTTGGGTCAGGGTATATAATTTAGAAAGCATTCCTTTAATATTGTAATTAAATTAGTAAAAAACATCCTCATTAAGAAAAATATAAGAATATTATTTTTAAAATATTTTGTAAAATATTAAATTTTTTATAATGAAATTTAAAATTATTAGGGTTATATTAAAGACATTATTGAAAACATTTTTTAAAAACATGTATATAGAAGTGAAATATTCCCTAGTAGAGACTTAAATATAATTAATCCCAATTATTTAAGAGATTGTGAAATATTCCCTTTACCAATTATGAATTTTTTGAAATTCAGGTCATGTGAAAGAACTAACATCAATTAAATAAATAAATAAATAATAATATTATATTCATGGGATAATATATAAATGCATTAGTGTATTGAAAAAAAAATGGAATATATGTTGAAAATTGAATATTTATCAAAGATGTAAATTAGAGACCAGAAACCCCTAGACCAAGATTTACATACTTTTTACATGATAAATCCTATATTATAATATATATGTTTTTATTATAAATATATTTAATAACCATAAAATTTTTTATAAATGAACATATTACTTAATTATAATCCTTTGTCTCCCGTTTATATATTATCCTATGTTAAAATAATTTTTTCAAGTAAAAAATATTTAAATTTTCATCAATGTTTTAACTTGGTAGTTTCAATATTTATAACATGATAATGATTACATAAAATAATAAAAAATAACGGTGATATAAATATCATATATATTTATTATATATTTGTTTATTAAAATCCATTAATATTAGATATAGACAAATTTATTATACTATTCAAGGAAACAATAGGTCAGACATACACAAGAATAATGTTTTCATATTTCCGTGGATATAAATATATCAAGGTAAATAAAAATGAAACATTATATAATTATTAATATTTATTTCTAATAATATATATTCATAAAATACATCAAAATTACAATCCAAAAAATATTGGAATATATAAAAATCACATTTCTTCATCAAGGTGGTAGTGAACACGTACAAATATGTGACATTTTCAATTCCCAACGTGTTGGAAGGTAATAAGTTATATCTTATATTAAAAAACCGAAAGTATAATTCTTTTATAAATATCATGTAAATAATTAATACTATTATAATATTCATCCATACATGATAGTGATGAATAATTATTTTTTCCATTATGTGGATAGAATAAGATGTACATACACATGAGGTATAATTTCACTTTCCATTTGATGGGAATGAGGGTGGATAATTTTGGATTCATAACCATGATAATATTTTGGTATTTTTTAAAATATTTTACCATTTTATATTAATAAAATCTATTTTGAAGACATAATATATGAAATATATCGAAATATATCATGTTAGAAATTTACCACTTTTTTGGAAGAACTCCAATAGATATCATATTAATGATTATATGCATATTCATTTGATTATAAATAATCTTCCAGAATGTGTTTCATGGTGTTTAGGATGATACATTTTCAAGGATTTATTGTTTAATATTTTTCAATATTTTGTAATGAAATGAAGGATGTGGATCCCATATATAATTGAGGTGATAAGAACTTTTTGAATTTTTTATAATTTAAAATATAGTAAAACTATTTTTTATTGAAATTATTTATAATAGTAATGAATTATGTCAAAATATTTCCTATGTTGAAAAAAATTCTTCCAATAATGTTTACAAAATGTTTTGTATCATTTTAATATGTAATTTTGTATATACCCCTTTGGTATAATATTTGTATCCTTAACTGTGGTAACCACTATTTTAACCAAAATGGTGTAATGACACTGTAATAAATTGAAAAGTGACCCGTAAATGGGACATTAATTATTTTTTAAAACCTTATTACATTCACATGTACAATAATAAAATATTTATGAATTTAATTTTTTTTAATAAATACATATTTTGATAAATTATTATAGATGTAAATTTTAAGATAATTCATTTAATATGACATTAAATAGATCAAGAAAAAGTATATGTATTAATATAGAACTTTCCAAAAACTATAATATGCATTTTATATATATTTAATTCATTTTTCCCATTATTTCATTCAAATTATATCAATTTTAATTTTTTTAATTTAATTGATTTAATTTTCTATTAATTAAAAAAATGTTGTAATATCATTACCCAACAATTTATGGTAATTATATAATTTATAAAAATAATAAATATATATATATCATGAAAATATTTTTATTAACCTTAAAATATAAATTTATTTCTGTTTATATATTTATTTCAACAATATGTGGACACGTTGTAGTTAATAAATATAATGAGAGTGGAATTTTGTAACTTTTTCTGATTTTAATAATTTAAAAGTAATTTTCATGGAAAATGGTCTATTAATAAATTCTATTATTTACTAATATGTTAAGGTTTTAATTTAAATATTTCCATAAGAACTATTATGATAACATATGGTTTTATCCCTTAGTTTTCACATTAATTAAATAATTTATTCTTTACAAATGTGAGAGATTTTACCACACTTAATATTTATAATTCCTAATAATAAAAAGAACCCATTTTCTAAAATTCATCCTCTTAATTTTAAACATTGAATTAATTTTTTAAGTTCTCTATCTATAAACTTAATAAATTAATTTAAATATTATTTCTAAAAACATGACGTATTTTTTTACGAAAAATAATGTTTTTATTAAAAATTGGAATTTTATAAAAAAATTATTTAGAAACTTTTATTCAATGAAACTAATTAAATTTTTAATAATTTAATATAAGTTGTTTTTATGTATATATCCTAAAATAAATTTGACCTTTTTAAATGGTTGAAAATAATAATGTTTTCAAAAAAGACACTATATTTTACTAATCACTTGAAAATTAATTTTTTTAAGGAATAAATCAAACCAATATTAATTTTTATATATTTATTTTAGATAATTTTATATTTTTGTAAAATAAATTTGAGGCCTAGGAATTAAGCAGAAAATATTCTCATAATAAGAAATAATAATAGTTCGCTGATAAAAATGTATTTCTAACTGAGAAAATTACAAAATTTTATGTATTGTAATTATTTTACAAGAACTAAAAATTTATTTTTATAGATTAGTCTATTATATATATATTTCATAATTTCGTTACTACTGTTTATACCCTAAAATATAATTTATAGTTTGTAATGGTCATATTTAAATACTAATATTTTGAGGTTCTTTTAAGCTCGACATTTCTTATTGTACATGATACTGAATATAGTGTTACATTAAAATATATGGTTGTTACATAATCCCCCCATAAATAAATTTTATCCTAAGAGGATTAAATAGTGAATGGTAATTAAGAGATTGAAATTTGGAAATACGTATGTGGAAAACTGAAAATGTATAAAGGGATAGTAAATAATTATATTAATAGAGGGAAATAAATTTATGAAGGTCACCAAAAAAATAGGTTTTTGAATAGGATAACATTAATGAGAAGTGGAATTATGTATTTAGAATAGAAAATATCACTATAGGATTAATTAATATTGATATATAACATGGTTCTAATGAATTTAATCATAAACAATTAAATAAGTGATTTGTTGAAAGAACATTGATTAATATCCGAAAGAAAAGTAAATTGTCAATGTTTTAATTTCAATGTAATTTATCTAATTGTTTTGGATTTTTTTATTATCTAGATAAATCCATCTACTAAATAAACACACCTTCTTTATTTCCATGGAAATAAATAGTCTAACCCTTAGGTTGAGCTTTTATATATTTTGTCATCATATATTACAATAGGATATAGATATTTAAGAATATTTTTTCCATCCTCAAAAATGATTTACTAATCATAAGAACCGAAATTAATTCATATGGACACCAAATAAAATACGATAAATGGTTACAACAGGTTGTTAAAAAATAAATATAATACATTAAACTCAGAAAATCATATAGAGAGTTCAATGAAATCCATTCGATTTGTAATTAATAAGAAATTATTACAAAATATATTTGGCCATATTGAAATCCTAAAATATTAATCAAATATTTATCCCTATAAAACCGTAATTAGTTTGTAATGTAACATTACAAACATGTTAATACCTAGATCACAAATACAAATTACTAGAATCAACACTGACATTATCAATAATCTATATATAACATATATAATCAATAAATATTTATTGTGGAATTTTTAAACCACATCAATTATATTGTACACTTAGTATTTTACTTCCAAATTTATATTATCACATTAAAAACAAATTTAATGATATAGTAAATAATTTTAATATATTATATAGTTATATTCTATAAAAAATTATTTATCAATTTTCTATATAAAAATGGAAATAGTTTTTACAAAACCATATTTTAATCTGGTTTCTATTTAAATGTATAATTTCAAAAGTTTGGAATTTTTTTAGTAATATATTTTAATTTTAGTATCATTAGATCAAATTTAACATATGGTAATTTTTTTTGGAATTTTCTTGAGAAATTGACATTTCCTTGAATAGTAAAAAATTATGTTTTTAACCCAATGTCCTTTACATTAAACAATTTATTTAATTTAAAAATAATTTTTTTTATAAATTTCTGTTTGAAAATAACAATTTATTAAAATTTAATCTGTTTAATTAATTTAATTAATTTTTAATCAATATTATATTGAATCTTAGTATAAGTTCATTATGAGATATTAAAATAATTTCTTCTCTAAAATCTATATTAAAGTGCGTAATGTTTTTTTATTTGAGTAAATTAAGATAAAATTTAAGGATGAATTTTTCAAATGAAATTTTTATATAATATATCAGTAAATATTTATTGGGATTCATATGATGATTATTATTATTATTAACATTGTTTGAATAAATTCATCTTTTAAATGAAAAATGAACTTCTTGAAAACCAACTTTTCGACACATATTAAAGTTTAATTTTTAATAAAATATATTAAACTATATTAATTTAATTTCATGAAATTTATTTCTTATTTTTAATAATCATAATTTTTTTATGTCTAATATGAAACACATAATTTAATAAAATAATAATTAGTGAAATAAGAAAAAATTAATTATCGTGGTTAAGGTGAAAACTAATATAACTAGGGTTAGAATATAAATTTAAGAGTTAAAATAACGAATACACTTATCTAAAATATTTTTTAAAGTACTTTTTAAGCCTTATCTAGTATAATTTTATGTATTATTTATTTTTTGTCCCAGATTATTGTAGAAAACATGGGTACACCTATTCTTTTTCTAAGATTACAAGTTCGCCACTTACCTCACTTGTAAAAGGCTTTAACCAATCCTCTCCTCCCCAAACCATGCAAATATATTTTCATGCACAATATTAAACAAAATATATTAATTAATCCCTTCAATAGAACCAATTTTCTTTTTATATATCATCATTTCATCCTATTATGGAATTTTGTGCTTAGTTAAGTATGTTGTTTAAATAATAGGTGTCATGTTTAGGTGTGCATTTTAATTTAATTTATTATTTCCCATTATAGAATAGTATTCCCTTAATTTTATATAATAACCCCATTATATAAAAATAAATAATATGTTATTATGTAATGTTATAAAATAAATATATATTTATTTTCGTTAATTGAGACATGAAATCATAATTAGGGTTCACAATAGACTTCCGCCTCACGAACCGATGTCATTCTTTTATCATCATCCCATATTACAACTTGTTATTATGATGTATTCTATGTAAATATATGATATTTGTTACATATTTATACTATTTCATTTAGAATAACCCATATAATTTCTCAAATTCCATTTTTTGTGTAAAAAAATAGTATTTCTCATTTGAATAATGGACTAGCGGCTCACAATGTGATGTCATTCATTACTCGCTAATGATTTACATGGATGGTAATAAGTAAAATGTTAATAAATTTAAATTATCTAAATTTAATTATTATAATATTTATAAAATATTTATTATTATTATATTATATTTTATATAATATAGTGATTTTAAAATTATTATAAAACCCACTTGTAATAAATTATCCACATCTTATGATGGAAAAAATAATTTATCGGAAAAATTCTGCTAAATGTGTTAAACACACTAAATGACACTTAACATCATGGAATATTCATGTGAATACTTTTGGGGTCCAAAACTATGTTTGGGTGAGATTATGAGGTCTATAAGGTCTCAATGAATACTTACAAAACATATTAAATAAAATATATTAAGTGATAACCTTTTTTTGAAAAATAAAATATCTAAAAAACTCTATGTCATATGAGAAATCTAAGACCACCAATAGGTAAGGGATGCAGTTTTTAACCATGGTGGGGTGTTACCATTTATATGTATATCTTTTGGATGACTAACTCACGAAAATACCAATTTTTATATTTCATAAATTTTTAATCCATCTTTTGAATATTAAGTAATTAATATATCTCATATGATTTTTTGTCTGAGACATATGAGACCACCATCTATTTTAGAGCATGGAGATTTACATACATCAAGTATAACCTTTATACGCAATATATGTTTGATTTTATTCAATTTTTAGATCTAATACTTATTATAATTTAATAATATAATCTAAATTTCATTATGAAAAAAGATTATTTATCATCTTCCTCCCAATGCATGGATGGTCCACTGCTGATGGGGTGTGATTCTAAGAGATTATGTTTCAAACTTTTTCCCCTCATTTTAGTCACCATGACATTAAATAGTTCAAAATAATTAATTTGTTATAATTTTTCAGTGAAATCAAGTATTAAATCAGGGTTTTGAATTATTAGTTTTAGGGATTTAAAAAATAATGTCATGTGTGTGGTGTGTATCGTATAACTAGATCTTGCTAATTGTTTGGGTTTTTTTTGTGTTCTAGAAACCCATACACCATGCACAGATAAAAATACCTCATTTGAATAAAATCATTTTTCATCACCCAAATAAGGTGCAGCTGTTTTCTCACTCTGTGTGGTTCACCAGATGAGTTATTCTTTTTCATTCATACATTTATTTATTTATTTATTTTTATTTTTCATTAAATATACTAAATCAATATATATTTTTGATATTTATCATGATTACATGTTATCAGTGTCGTTGGTATCATCTCTACGAGGAGATATTAAATCATTTTTTTATTTGATTAAAAAAAGGTATTCATCAATATAATTTTTTTTCACTTTTTAAATAAATATTTAAAATAAAATTATTATATGAGTAATTAAACAATTTATTGGAAGATAATAATGAAAATAACAATATAATGTTAATTATATTAAAATATAATTTATAATTAATAAAAATATTATTATCAAAAAATATATATCAACCATTATAAAATTCTTATTTAATCAAATCATCAAATGTTGAGTTAAAATAATTATTGAATGATAATTTCCATGAATTGTGATATTATAATTACATGAATTTTTCATGTTAATTTTATTCAAATTTGATAATGAATAATTATCAGAAAATTATTTTATCAACATTATAAATATTTAATTATGTATATTTTCAGAAGACAATTTTTAAATTAATTGTAAAGGATAATTGTATTAAATTATCAATGAGGGAGAATATATCATCATATGTGATACATTTTTCATTTTAAAATAAAATAGCCGTTTTTGGATTTAGGAGTCCCTAATGAACATTGAGAATTGGTGTGTCAATGCTAGTGTTAATAATGATGTGAGGAGCTGTATTAAACTACCCATGGTGGTTTATCTCTGTCGCAGACATTGATATCCATGACGTAGGTGGTTCCTTCTCGATTATCTAAATTTATTAACCATGAGATTCATGATTTATTTTGATTGTTCATTTATATTCAATTTCTTAATCATTATTTAAATGAATTTTATAAAACCCGATTCTAGTAGATTGGGATCTTTAAAATTGTTTTTATACTAAAATTTGGAAAACCCATCCAATTCGATTGAAATGGGGTGTGTTTAATGGAAATTAGTTGATTTAAATTATAGAATATAAATAATATATTTTATTTAAATATTTAAAATTATATTGTTGAATTCAATTATTGAAATGAATTTGTGAATTTTTTCTTTGAAATACAATTAATCGAATTTATTAAATTTTGAAAATGGATATAAATGTTTTGATAGATACACAGTGGTTTTATCTTATTAATGATGCATGTTATATTTTTTAATCTTATTTTGGTTAGAAATTGAAAATTGGTATTTAAAATTTGGGTATAAGATTTTATTTTATTTTCATAATTCGTAAAATTTATTTCCAATAATTGAAATTTTATGAAAAACATGAGAAAATTTTGTAGATTTTTAATTTTTTGGACACACTTTACAACTATAAAACGTTCTGAAACATACATTCACTAGGTCACATCCCACATGTTATGGGGATGAGTACTCTCTATCAAGTGTCTAGAGAACATATTTTTACACATATTTTTATGATCATATAGAGAGTACAGAGTCATATAGCCAGAATTACTATTAATTCTATTTATAGATGACCACGTTTTTCGATTAATTGTTTATATATATTATATAAATGTATACCATTTTTTATATAACTATTTTTCATAACCCTTCTGAAATTTAAATCTTATGTTTTGTATTAATGATTTGTATTATGCTTTGTTTTATAATTATTCTAAAGTTTGAATATAAAACCCAATTATTAATGTATTTTTTATTCATTGAACTGTGTATCATAATTCTTTTAAATATGCATATAATTTACAAACCTGATATATTTAAAATTGAATGCTTTCCTTTTTTGAATCTATTATTTTAATCTATTTTGGAATATATGGTGTGACCATATTGGTATTTTTATCTCACACACCACTCGTGACTTTGGGTGTTTATAGAATATCTTCTTCTTGTTTTGAAAAAGTGTAAATGATCTTATAGAGGTGGATCGAGCTATTGAACCTCGATCATGATGAGTTGTGTTTTTAGGGACCTTGGATTGTTTTACCAACATTATTATTTGGTATGAAGTGCATTAGGATTACTTCAGTTGTTTTTCATTGTAGCAAATTACTCATAGTTGGCTTTATTTTGATATTTATAATTTCGTGATTCTTTAATTTCTTCATTATTAGTGGAAAAGTAGTTACCACTCAGAGTTTGTAGTAATATTGGTGCCAGTAACCGAACCATGGAGATCAGAAACACACTTATAGAAATGTTTGGTCAAGTTCGGTTAATAGATTACAGAGGTACCAGGGCTGGTATGGGATAATATAACATTGAATTTATTACACTAAAAAATGATAATGGTGTCTGTGCAATCTTGTGGAAAACCGACTGCATGAATTGATGTGTCTCATATATAATTAGTAAATAACATGGATGATATATATAAATATATAATAAAAATTAATATTGTATTTATGTTATAATAATAATTAAACAAATATGAAATAATACGT
The DNA here is from genome assembly GCA_963277665.1 of Viscum album. Lineage (NCBI taxonomy): Eukaryota > Viridiplantae > Streptophyta > Magnoliopsida > Santalales > Viscaceae > Viscum > Viscum album. Next base: position 164,613,861 of record OY728151.1, read on the forward strand.
ATGTTTAATCCATAATAATAATTCAAAAATGGAAACATTACCCAAGAAAACGTGAAGCCTACTATCTTCGTGATCGTAACATAGTAATTTTTTATAACCATATGATGTAATTGTTTCTTAAAATGTATAATTGATATATAGAAATGGTAATCAGATCATTGGTGTTATTATATATATTTTTGAATATTTTCTACTATTACTATAGTAAACCTAAAAAATCATTTTCAATACATGAGAAAAATATAATCAAAATGACTGATGTAATCATAATTGATTATGTAACTATATATAACATGTTAATAAGTTAAATAAAAAGAATAATAATAATTGACAGGATTCATTAGAAAGTAAATTATTATCATAATTTTTATATTCTGAATGATAAATAACGAATGTGATGAATAAACTTGACGAAAGGGAATTTATCACAATTTTAATTAGTTGAGTGATATTTTGATTTTGAGCTATATATATAACCTCTAGGACAAAATAAATAATTAATTTATCTATTATAATGATATTAAATGTTTTCTAATTCAATTCAATCACGGGGACAATGATTCAAATTTTTCCAAACTAGCATGGGACATTTGTAAAAAAAACACTTTTGATGTTTTTATTAAAATCATATTTCCATTAACTGACTATGATTTTACAATTATTTTATGAATTAAATTTGAGATTTTTATTAATTAATATTTTTATTTATTTTCATTATTATAAAAAAATGATTTTCTTTTTGAAAATTTTGACATTCAATATAGAAGAAAAATTAATGTACTAAATTAACAAGTTTACGTGATAAAAAATTGTCACACTACATCTACCATTATTTTATTTTTGTATTTTTTAAAATATATAATTTTATCTTAAAAGAGAAATAAAATTTCCCTTTCATGGTTATTTTGAAATTGAAAATGGTATTTTGAAAGAAATCATTATTTTTTAACAAATTTTTTTAATGAAATTTGTACTTTGATATCCAAAATAGTTTTTCACACAAAAATAATGAGTTTTTAAAGGTTATAACAATGAAATCACAAAATAACATAATATATTATTATTATAAGGTTCATTGTAATTGTTTATAATGATTGGTTATTCAATTATAAATATAATGACCAAGGCTTATTACATTACATAACTTTGAATTTAGTCATCAAATAAATTCAACTTTTCTTTGAGGATATTTTAAACATTAGATCAGTAAATAATTGGTACATAATTCATTTATAACATTATAGATTAATACAAAGTAGACATTATAAAAAAGTGTTTATTTCATCCAAAATATAAAACATTTGAAAAAATTATGATTTCATTAAAAATTATTAAAAAATTTAACCAGGATTCGTTATTTTTCTTAATAATCCTTATAACCTATGAAAATAATTTTTAACTTTGGATTATCATAAAAATCTCAGTATGGTATATAAAAATAAGTAAATAAAACATTATTTCATGAATACCTGTAACATATAAAATCATTTTACAGAAAAACATTCTTGTCACATACATTATGAAAAATGATATTTCATTAAGATCCTTACAAAACATAATATCATAAATACAAAAATATAGGTATATTGGGGTATTAATTACATAAAATTTTAACCCTATAGGCTACCTTAGAATTTTTTAACCTCACATCTGCATTACAAACTGTGTAACCATTGCAGTTACTCTTTTGGTAACCATATAGCCAAACTCCAACTTACACATACCTAATTCATTATAGGGATATATTTCCCCACACATCATCATAAAAACCCGATGAACTATAACAAAAGCATACAACATGGATAATTTCATAAAAACATTTATTTTGATTATTTTAAAATTAAATTTTAAAAGTGGTTTGTAAATTAAAAATCCCATATAAATATCATATAATTGATGTGAAACTTAATAGAGTGTATGGAATATGTATATACTCTGTAAATACACATAATTAAACATAATATAATCAAAATTGATCACTAAAAAATTAATATACTACATAAATAATTATGTGTATGGTTAAACCCAAGAAAGGAAATCAGGTTAAGAATTCCCTTACCTCGGTTTTTTCTTAAATAAAACTTGTTTAACCATCCTATATAATTCCTAAAATGTCTTATTAATATAATATAGAAATATATAAATCTTTATAATAGCTCATATGATCATTTAATTACATCATTTTACCCTGTAATTGTTAGTATTTAGTTCCTTGCATTGGTTTGGGTGCATTATTTATATGATTTCCATGATTAGTTCATGATGGATAATCATGTCAATGAGAAGTGAAATATAATAATTGGAATGATGTCATATTTAAATAATTATAAATCCATAAATTATAAAATTTATCATTATAAATTTTTTCATGAGTATGACTAATGTGTTAAAACATTACTGATATTTGATTTGGTTATTTTAGTGATTCTTATATCGTAAAGAAATCATTTTGTTTTATAAATTAACATTATTTGTGAGAAATTATTCCAAAACATTATATAAGTTATTATATATAAATTATAATCTTTTTAATGCATAAATATGGTTTCACGACCCTTATTTGGGGAATTAATAGAAATTGAAATCACCTCGTCCATGATATCCGTAAATCGACACATCACAAACGATTTTTTAATTCCTAGTGTAAGTGGGAGTGGAGGAAAAGTATAATGGTGAGTATTACAAATGTGTGATGAAATAAAAAATATGTTTTTATCTGGATCATTCATTCCTATTAGATAACGAGTGGTAAGGAAATAACAATAATATAATAGAAAATGAATGGAAAATAAAGAAAATAAAAGGCGATGTTTACATATTGATCTATTCTATGTGAGATCCTTCTTAATGCCTTTGGTTTTGGCCATTTGGTTAGACCATAAGCTCTAGAACATGTGGAAGTTCCTTGGGAATATTAGTAAGAAGAACATAGGTAATGAAAAAATATATTTATAGTTTGGGGAAGAAGAGGGAAATAAGGTTGGTATTTATAGTGGATGAGAAAAGGTACATTATTTTTTTAAATCATTTTTACAATATTTTTGCTAAAGACAATGAATAGTGTTAATTAATGGGGCCCCATATAGTAATAATGGATTTTGAGTTCAAACCATGCGATATTACATCGTCCATTAATAACCTTTGATGTAGTAAATCAAGTATTTAACATTTATCACATTTTATCATATTTTACTATTCATAAAAAATTCTAGAATTTTAGAAAATTCCCAAATATTATCCATAACCATTTCATGATGTGAATAATTAAAAAATGGACATAATTTTTTTTAAATAAATTTCAAAATAATTTGATTTTAATTTTTATATAAAATAATAATTTATTCAAAAATAATAATTATAAATCTATATCCCGTTTTTTTGACACATTGATAAATTAATCAACATTTAATTATTTTATATCAATAAAAAAATAAAATAACAATATGATTTATTATTCATAAGGGTTATTTTACTATTCATATCACTATTCATAATCTTATCATACTATTCTCTTAATAGAATGTTGGTTCTATCAGACTGCAAATAACTTAATGAACACAAAGGTAGATGATCATTTTTTGTCATTAAAAACATAGATGTGACAAAATTAATATTAAAGTATATTTTTTAATATCTACATAAAATAAAGATTCATGCATTTCAATTTATTTTAAGAAATCCTTGATCTGTTTCATTAACCCCACCTTTTGGAAATTGCATCCTCAAAATTTTATTTACATATTAAAGAAGTGAGGGTATCATTACCTTAAAGCATTTCAAGATTTATTTGTTGATTCTTAAACCACTTAATTACTCCAAAAAACATTTATCTGGTGTATTCCAATATTTCACAATACTTATTCACTTCGATCAAATACCTGAACTGGCTTCCCTTCATAAGAAATATTCCCTTCAATACAATCTACTTCTGGACTCAAATCATGAGTTGAATCAGGTATAAATATTTTCAACATCAAAACATGTAAAGCATTGTGTAGTAGAGAAAAAATCTGAAGTAAATTTACTTGGTATATAATTGGTCCAATGTTCTCTAGGATTTCAAAAGTATTGATGAAATGCAAACATAAATTTCATTTCTTACAAAAACACATCAGACATTTCCAATAATTGATTTTATAGAAAATATGTTAAACCACATCGAAAGTGAAGAATTTCTTATGTTATCTTCACAACATTTCTACCTACTATGAGCTGTCCGCATGAGATATTGTATCATCTAAACTTTCTCATCCAATTCCTCTAAAAATTCTCGCATTATCACCTATCATTCACAATCATCATCGCAAAATGATGAAGTTAGATTCTGCTTCACATAAAATTCCTCAAAAGCTACAATCATTATACTTGAATGAAAATCGTTATTATAATAAAACCCAAATAAATAAGTATATAGATCCCAACTTCCCTTGTAGTCCATTGAATATGCTCGAATCATATCCTCTATTGTATGAATCATTCGATTTGACTGGCCATCTGATTGATGATGAACAGTTGTACAAAAATGTAATTATTTTCCCAATGACATCTAAAGAACCTTCCAAAAGTTATAAGTGTTCCTAGGATACTGATCATATACAATGTAAAAAAGGAATTCCATGTAGCCTGACAATATATTTTGGGTACAATCGATAAATATCTTCTAAATACAGTGTTTCTTAAATACTATGAAAATGTGGAATTTTTTCAGTCGATCAATAATAACCCAAAACTAATTATTACCTCAAAAATTATTTGGTGGTACCACCACAATGTACATGGGTAATTTCTACCATTTATATTATGGCACTGGAAATGGCGGAAGCATTTATTTTAGTAACTGCTTTAATGTTTCAACATGTTGACATGTCAAAAATTTCATGGTAAAATAAATAATATATCTTCACATTCCATCACACCAATAATAGTCCTGAAGGTCTCTGTACATCGCTGTACTTCCAGGTTTAATTGAAAATATAGAACTATATGCTTTAAAAATTTTCTTTTATTCAACTGGGAATCACAAGGCACAGACAACATTTTTTCAAATCATAAAGACAATATTTATTATTATTTAATTATTGAAACATACCCATATTAATATATTTATCGTTATTTAGCTCATGGTCTTCCTTCATCGCTTGATTAATTCTATCAGATATTGATGAATAAATTGAAACCTGAAACAAAATATAGGAATTTTCAACACCATTAACATCTAATAAAATTATTAATCCAATCATTAATCAAGGGATCATGTTACAAACATAACATAGTTAATGATACATGATATATTCGATTCATGGAATCCACCAATTTATATGGTTTCACCAGATTGTAATTGATCATGCAATCATAATACTGTTTTCAGTTCCAGCCATCCACTTTCCCACATGATTAATTTATTATGAGTGATTATATACTTTCGGATTTTATTGTTTTTATATATGTATATTATTTTTGTTCATATATATGATTCCTCCAAATGTTTAGTGAAAAAACCATAGATAGCAATTCAAAATTATCAGTTGGGTAATTTAACTCATATGGTTTTAGTTCTCTTGAAGCATAAGAAATTTCCTAATTATTTTACATCAAAACAAAACAATTTCCCTACAATGAGGCATCATTTTAGATGAAAAACTCACCATTTCAAAAGGCAAGTCCAAAACCTGAGCATTCTCCAATCTCTTTATCAGTTCCTGAAAAAAAAACATCACATTCTTCAATACAAAAAAAATTTAACCCATTTTTGTGTTATCTTTGTTAGCATGATAGATAACCATGAAATGTTTTTAACAAACCGTCCATAATATCCTACTAATCCAATAATATTAAAAATAAATGTAACATTTCTAGTTCTTGGACATTAATCAACCACACATGTTTTGACATGATCAACTTTTATTCCATTCAAATTTACAATGTTCCCAATAAAATAAATATATTATAACAGAAAATCCCACCTTCTGAATTTTCCAAATTGTTTATTTAACTTTTAGTTTTGTAAAACAACACTTATTTTTTTATTATTATCATATTTACTCTATGAAAATACCAAAATTTCATCAATAAACACATCCATAAACATATCCAAGAACTCATGAAATGTTCTATTCTTAAGATTCAGGAATACAGTAGGGGAATTATTAAACCGACATGGAATAAAAAATTCATAATGAACATATCTCATAAGAATGTTTATTTTCAGGATTTAAACATCATTCAACTTCATTTTATGGTATCCGGATATCAATTCAATCATGGAAAAGTATTCAAATCCCTAGAGCAGATCAAACAAGACATAGATATGAGGTAATTGATACTTGTTTTTTATTATGATGTTATTCAAAGCTCTATAATCAATGCAAAGTCTCATTGAACAACATTATTATTAACGAACAAAATAGGATCACACATGCTGAATTTCTAGGATGAATGAAGCCTTTATCAAGAAAATCCAACAAATAAATTTTCAGTTAAATATGTTCTATTTTACCTATAACATATGGGGGTTTTAAAATTGTCTTAACCTGATGAACTATGTCAATTGTGAATTTGACATCTCGATCATGTATTACAATATGTAACTCATCACTTAAAAAATCATGGTATTCATTTATCATTATTACATCATTAATCAGAACAGTTCCCTTGTTTTCAATAATATGAATAAGATAACATTCATTTCCATATTTCAAAAGATTATCACCTTCCTAATATGTTATCAATTGTATGAACTCATTCTTATATACATACTAATACTCTTTTTACAAAACATCTTTAGCTCTACAGTCAATCATATAATGATAAACTGGAAGCCAATCCATTCCCAGAATAATATCAAACCTGACTAATGGAAAAAAAGCATTTCAGGTAATGTCTCTCTGAATTCCACAATATAAAAAGTACAAAAATTACACTTTTCTATAATATTTCTCCTCATGTTTTATCGATATCTTCTGATAACATTTCTTGAGGTGATATTTCCAATTTAATAGAAAATTTCATAGAAATTAATTAATTTGTAGACCCAGTATCAAACAAAACATTAGAAAAATAAGAGTAAAAATACTAATTACCTAATAAAACATTATTGTATGGCTTAAAATATTCAGACTGAGTTGATAAAGATCTCAATACATCATTCTACTTATACTCATACTTCTATGAATCATTTTCATCCTTCATTGGGCATGTATTTTCATAATGACCCACCTCACCATATTTAAAAAACATGAAATTTTTTTATTGGGATTACTCTTTGGAGTATATTCATTAGAATATCAAGATATATGTCGAAAATTACAGCATCAAAAACACTTTCTAGTTTTGGTAATTCATTCACGAGGGTGTTGTCTTCCACAATTTTCACAAACTTGAAACTCTATTTTCATAATATCAAATTTAATTTATGGATTCATACCCATCACTATCTATCTAAATATGTACTTCTAATTATTAAAAAAAATCATTCGGTCATTATAAAACACTATCTCAACCTTCTCAAAACATCATTCAAGTTTCTCATTACTTTTTATTTCATGGGAGGCAAAACCCTTCGATTCCTTGGATTCAATCCTATGTAAAAGAGGTTTATTTATCTATCAAGATCCAAAATAAGATTTGGAGCATGCCTCACCAATGTGGTGAAATTTTCATTATAAAATGCCACTAAATATTATTCATTTTTCTTAAAATATATGTATTGATTCTTCAACCTATGTCTCACCATCTTAGGAAAATATTTTCAAGGAAAATACGATAAAATGTATCCCGCTCCAAGTAATTAGTATCCTCTCTATCCCTAATATTATGACCCCTTGACAACCACTGATAGACTTCACCTTCAAAATGATAAATGGAAAGACATTCCTTTTGATTTTCTAAACATCCCATAACATAGAATGTCTTTTCGAGGGATTTAATAGTTCATTCAGTCGCTACTGTGTTCGAATATTCATTAAAATAACAAGGGTGTTGTCTCATAATGTTTTGCACTATTATCATGTTCCATTGTGGTACAGCTGGTGGTTCATAGGCATGGATGCCACCACCAATTATTTATTATGTTAGTTGAGAAATTATAGCCAATAACTATTCTGTTCCAATCCCTACCATTGCTGGCGGAAAATTTGGGGGGATGTTGTTCTGTGAGTGCCTCTCTTCTTCAACATTCCATTTTCATCTACGCACAACCGTTCTGAACAAACATATCATAGTCAAATAAATATGCCAATCCTTAAATAATATATCATTTCAAATTATCTATAGAGTAAAAATTAAATTTATTTTATAATATTAACATAATCATAACCCCAAAAGTTATCTAAACCATCCTCTAATACCAACAATAAGGACCCAGCCTTATTATATTACATAATCATGAATTTTGTCATGAAATAACTTTTTTATACACTGCAGATCATTTAATGTTTATATCATTAGATAATTGGGAAATAATACCATCATAACATTACAAATTAATACAGAGTGGTTTCCATAAAAACAATATTCATTGCATCCAAAATATAAAAAAGTTCATATAAAACAAGATTTATTTTACCATTCATCAAAAATTTATCATGGATTCCTTATTTTTCTTACTCAATCTTTTAACCTATGAGAATAATTTGAAAACATGGTATGAGAAAAATAATCACATTTAGGGATATAAAAATAAGGAAAGATAACATAGTCAATGAATACATGCAATGTATGAAATCATTTTAAAATAATATAATTTTCACTAACTTTTTGAAAAATAAGATTTTAATAAGATTATAAAAAAATAAGAACATAAATATATCCATAATGTTATCTTGTTAAATTATAGAAATAAATATATAACCCACTCCGCTAACATATAATTTTTAACCCCCACAACACCATTAAAATTTCTGTAACCACCACAGTATCATTTGGAGTAACCATACAACAGACCTATAACCTACACATACCCAATGCATTAAAGGTATATATAGATTCCTCTATTCATCATAAAAAAATTTAAATTAACCAAATCACAATCATAAAACAAGAATTATTTCATAAAAACAATTCTTATGAATTTCGTGATATAGTATTTTATAAGAGGTTTTAGTAATAATAGTAACTTGTAAATACCATATAATTGAAGAGAGACTTAATAGAGTCTATGGAATATGTATATAAATTGTAAATATACATAATTAAAGATAATATAATTATTATTTATCACACAAAAAAATTATATTCCATATAAACGATGAATTATAAAGTTAGCCTAAAGAATGAATATCGGGTTAGGAATTCCATTACCTTGGGTTTGTCTTACTGCAAATTCATTTAAGCCTCTTGTATAATGGTTAAAGTATTGTTATTAATATCATAAAAAAATGTCAATAATTATAATACCTCATATAAAAATTTCATTACATCATTTTTCCCTTTAATTATTAGAATTTTGTTCACTTTAATGTTTTGGGTGTATTATTTACTTGATTTCCATGATCGGGTCATGATTGTTATTCATGTCGATTGGAAGTGAAACATATGAATTAGAATGGAGTGGTATATAAATAATTCCAAAACCATAAATTATACCATTTATATTTTTAATTCATTAATTAGGAATATTCATGGGTTAATACATTATTGATATTTGTTTACGTTATTTTGGAGATTCTTCTATTGTAAAGAATTCATTTGGTTTTATAAATAAATAACATGTGTTCAAAATGATTCTAAAACCATATATAAGTTGTAATAGATAAATTATAATTGTTTTCAACAATAAAAAATGTTTTATATAATGTCTTAAAGGATGTAAAATAAATTTAAATCACATCTTCCACGATATCTGTAAAACAACACATCATAGACAGTGTTTTAATTCAATAAATAATTGAGAAAGAAAAAGAAGTATAAGATAGAGTATTCCAAAAAGAATTTAAAATCCTGAATATGAAAGATACTGGATCATAAATGCTTCCTGAATATGCGGAGTATATGAAAGAAGATGAATATAAAATATAATTAAATGAATGGAAGGAAGACAAAAGGGGATGTTAACCTCTTAATCACTTCTCCTTGAGATCCTTCTTAAGGACTTCAGTATTGGCCTTTTGGTGAGACCTAAATCTCTAAGACATAGGGAAGTGATTTAGTATTATAAATCCGATGATCTTAGGTAAGGATAAGGGCTTGATTGGTGTGTGAGTAAGAGGGAAATGAGGGTGGTATTTACAGTGGAGGAGAGTATGTATTTTACATTATATTAATCATTATTGTAAAGTTTTTCTCAACACTATCAATACTCTTAATATATGTGACCTAAAATAGTAATCATGGAATTTTATTTTTAACCAGGTGGTCTTATCTCTACCTTCAATCACCTATTATGAAAAAATTCTTCTTTTTATCATTTATCGTATTTTATTAAATTTTATTATTCATATGATTTTTTTAAATATCATAAAATTCCCAAAATTAACCATAACCATTTATCATTGTGTATTATTATCAAATGAACTCCATTTTTTGAAATTAATTTTAATAATATTATTAATTTAATTTTTAAATAAAATCATATCTTATTCGTAAATAACAAACTGAAATTTATAACCCATTTTTTACATATTGAAAAATTATTCAACATATCATTGTCATATATCCTTAAGAAAATAAAATAATAACATGATTTAAAATTCATAAGGTTCATCTAACAATTAATTAGGGTATGTTACAATTCATCCAAAAGAATGTTGGTTCTATTAGACACCAAAAAAACAAACTGACTACAAATATAGATGACAATGTTTTAAAAATAAAAACATATATGTGGAACAATTATATTTAAAGGATAATTATTATTATCTACACAAAAAAAGGATTAGGAATTTCAAATTAATTTTAGAATTCCTAGGGGTGTTACAATAAACCTATGATGTGTTGTTATGTTATATACCCTGGATTTGTGGTTATTTTATTAACAATTGAAGGTTAGTTCCATGATAAACTAAGGATAGGTGGTTCCCTGATAATCTACGTTTTGGTTGTTCTATGATATAACATGGAAGGGTGGGTCCATGATATCTGTAAAAATAATTGGGCACATTGTATATAAAATTTGTCCATATATATTATTCCATTTTTATAAGTGATGTGAAAGATAATGTCTAAAGTTACAAATATGATTTATATATGATTAAAATGGGTTTATAAAATTTATTTTACAAGAACGTGTCTGTTATATCATAAAAAATTATATATTACATTTCAGTCAAATAACATTGAGAATAAGGTAAATATGACATGGGATTTAAAGTTTTTACTAGAATAATGAACTTATTTTTTTACCCTTAATGATTATTTTGTGATCATACCACATTTTCAAATGTTTTTTATTTGGTTTAATGATGGGTAAGGGAAATTAACTAGTTAATTTCTATGTCACGATGTTTTCTGATGAAAATAAATAATTTTTTATTTTAAATGATTTATATCATGGTATAAATGTATACTTATAGAAACTATCCACTTTTTATATAAATTATTTTGTAATGTATAATTTCTGACCAAATTACCTAAAATAATAAACATGAAAAGGTCCTCAAATACAATTTATTGAATTAATTACATAGAAAATTATATAAATTTTAATGTTAGATTATTATCATTTTTATTTGTTTTCTGTTTATATAAATACAAATTATATGAAACTGATAATAAAATACCATTATTAGATTTTAATTTATAGGTAAGTTGAAATGTTATATAATTTAATTATTTCAATGTATGTTTATTCTAAACAATATATTTTTTGAAATGATTTTCACATAATAAATAGGAATGTTGTAGTGGTATAGAACCAATAAGATAATAGCCTTCTAAATATGCATACTCAGATGGTTTGAATTGGAAATGAGTAGTTTGTTATTCTGAAGGATCTGTTAACACATTACATAAATGGTGATAGTATCCATGAAAGATAATAACCCATTATACCATGAAGTAATATTCATAAAGTGGTACAATTTATCTGATAACAACTTCAAGAATTTTGTTTTCTTCAAACCTAGTGGTAGATGTCGGACGAAACAATGAGCTAGAGAAGACATTTTACATCATGAGGTGTCCATAAAATGAAAATGTAACTATTCATATTAATCATAATGAGGGTTAATCTTATATATCATGGTATCTATTTATGAATTCCATAGAGAAATATGATCTTGATTTATTATAATGTGACACATTTATGAATAATTTTTGGATAAATATTATTTTAAGCTTGTTTGGAGAAATTTGGAGAAACATTTTCTCGAATTTGAGTAAATAGATAGATATATGTTGTTATGTATAAAGAAATAATTAAATGACCGGCCTGATATTTATTGTAATTATAAGGAAAAATGATTATAAAATTACTAGTGTTTAATCCAGGCCAAAATATTTTCATGTTGTGGATGATGTTCATTGTACACAAGGGAATATAAATGTTCTGAGAAATATAATCATTATGCTAAGAAATTAGAGGGTCTGTCAAAGTTGTATTAACTCGTGATTAAAGGAGTAAGAAATGGTATAGATGGAATCAATTTTTGAAGCATCCTACATTGAAATATATTTTTCTGAATACCAACTTATAGTATTGTGGTATGTGAGTAAAAAGAAAATTGGATAATTTCATATAATTTATTTTATGTTATATTGATATTGGAAGTATAAACATATGTTTCATGAAATTAAGTATAACGAGGTAATCAATTATGACAATACCATAGTAATATGATTTAGAATCAATGTGTTATGGAATTATGAAAACACATGTTAAATGTTAGCTACTGAAGGGGGAAATATTCTAGACTGAAATAAGAAAGTTGTGGTAAAATAATTTTTTAAAATATTAATTGATTTTGGGACATCTTGTAATTTTGTTATAGGTATGTAACTTATTTATTCAAATTATTCAAATATTGTGACTGACATTGAAAATTCACATTATTTCAAATCTAATAATTTTTCATGTAAATTATTAAAATCAAATCATGAATTTAAGATGTAACCTTTTGTCAAATCATCAGGCATGTTATTTAAGAAACAAATATTTATTAGAATATTCTTATTGTCATTAGTGGGATGGTTTTTTTGAAAATATTTTTGATCATTCAATATTGGGTTTTGATTTAATTTATGCCATAAATTAGCTTTCAATTCGACACATAATAGATTGATGGGATAATAATGGTGTGTTCAATTATTTTAAGATATTAATAACCTACAAATAAGATGAGAAAATTTATTTGTGGGGGAATTAAAACATACATATAAAATGATGAGGAAAACAAATAATCTTCTAAAATTAATTTTAACATAACAGTTAATGATGTTAAAATATTTGGAAAATGTAGAATGTTTTAATTTTTGTATCAATAGTGTTCATTACCTAAATATATTATTTAAATAATGGAATAATTGTTAACCATTCTAAAAAATATTTTTGAAAAATGGCTAAAATAATCAAATATCTCATAGATTCATTGTTTTTATGTATTAGTTGGAATCTACAAGGTTATTATTGAACTATTTTCTCAATTATCTAGGCCAATAATTTTGTTAACATAAAATTGTTAAATCCAAATCGAATAAAAAAATGTGATGATTATTTTCAATAACAATTATAATTATTTATGAATGATCTAGTTATGGAATGTTCTTTAATAAATATAAAATTTTTCATCTATAGTGATTCTTTGTGGAAGAGACATGAGTTGTGGACTGATTTAAAATGATTAGATAATTTATCATGATTCACATTATGTGGAACATTATTAGTTAAATTAATATATTAATTGAGTGAATTTGGTGGTATAATTTTAATAGAGTATAGGGATATATATATTTAATGAATAAAAAAAAATTATATATTCACATAGATTTAATTGAACATGACACACTGATGATGGCAAGAACTAAGGAAGGATTATGTCTTCATGATTCGTTAACATCCTAGAAATGAATTAAATATTAATTATGCCTTATGTAAAAATATTATGGATACATTAAACGCCCTACAATTAGATGATGTCCCTCAAGTTAATTATTTGATTAATTCTATCATATATTTTATGGATTTATTTAAATATTCTATTTTGATTTAGGTTTCAATGAAATAGACTTTGTTAGTAAGAATTATGAAATATTGGTAGGGGAATCATTATTTATTAGTATTGGTATAATCTATTAAAAATGGTAACATTCCTAAACATATTATCAATAAAATATTTTCTTTACAATTACATTAATTATTATTTGATCCTTTTGATTTCTAGTTGAAGAAAAATTTATCAAGATAATCTCATTGTTAGTCATTTTAAATTCATATATGAACCACTAAGATGTTTAAATACCATCAGAAATGTTTTTGGGGGGATGAAATTAAAAGGTATATTATATAATTTACTATAAATTGTATGAGTTTCAAGATAGATAATATAGTATAAAAATTTCAAAATGTAATTATTCATTTTTTTAGTTCTAGAGTGGATATGGGATAATATATACATGGATTTTGTGTTGAGAATTCGTAAAATTCAAGTCAATAATAATATTTAGGTTATTTTAAATCTGTTAAATAATATTTATCTTTGTTACAATTCTATACATTATGTTTTTAGATCATATTTCTCAACAAAATCTAAAGGATAATGTCAGGATTCATGATGTTCCACTCTCAAGTGTATTAGAACGTGACCCTATATTAATGTCTAATTTTTGGGAAGTACATCAGAACTCAAACAGTAATGATCTAAACATATGTACATGATTTAAACATAAAAACAATGGTAAATTAGAGTGTACTATTCACACCACATAATATGTGATTAATTCATATTCAATATACTGAAATGGTAGATTGGTTCAAATACTTCTTTTTATGTTTTTTCCTAAAATAAATGTTTTCATTACAGTATACATATGGATCCATTTGATGAATTTTATGGAATATGGTGTTAGATTCCGAATTTGGTCAACGAAGGTGGAGAAAATATTTTAATGGGACTATTTTTGGTTGAAAAAATGGACAATAATTTGATGTTGATTCTAAATCATATGATGATGACACAGATCGTGAGGAAAAAAAAGTTGGGTAATAATAGGAATGATCTCTCATTTTTAGTATGCTATCATTATTTCAAAACATTCTCCCCATAGATAAAATTTCATCAATTTTGGTAAATGGGTTAACATGAATCTACAGTTAATTGGTATGTATGAAATACAACAAAATATCGGGTTATATTCCTATCTTATAGATTTTCCGCCATGTATATCCCTTTTACGTAATGAAATATATGTTTTGATGTTAAATTAATAATTTATAGATTCATATATTATTTTAAAAAAAATGTAGTTTAGTTGGAAGATAAAATTTATTATGTGTAACAAATTATTTATGTTCATAACTTTATAGAACATGTATTGTAGGATATAGTTATTTAACACGTTTATCTTTTATGGAGAAACTATATAGTTGAAGTTGGACCAATAGAATATGAAACCACTATGAGGGAAAGTTATACCACCAGTTTAAAAATTGAATAAAATAGTGTGGATGAAATTGAAAAAATTGGTAATAATGTAAAAAATTATTTACTGATATAATAAATTATTTTTAAGAATTAGGTAGTTTTATTGGTTATAAAAATATTAAGTATTTTTTAAAATTTAAAAATGATATTTTTTTAAAAAATAGTTTTCATATAAATTTTTTCCAATAGGGTAAGTTATAAATTTATTAATTTTAATTATAAAAAAATTATTTTAAATGTTAAATTCAATAGTAAAGAATATAATATTGTCATTTTCTAGTATTTTCCAGAAATTGTTTTTAGTGAATATTAAAAATGAATATTTTTTTTCAAGTATATAATTTTTTTCAATAATATATGCAATTTAAATTACCCATTTTTTTTTAAAATAGTATAATGTTAGATAATTATTATTTAGTTATATTTAATCCAGTTAATTACATTCTAGTAAAATTTATTTTATATTTTATTATAATTCATTCTAGGGATTAAAAATGGATTTTTTTTGAAAACATCATTGATGTGGGAAATATTTATTCATTTTAATTATGAAATATAACCCCTAATAATATTTCATGTTAAGAATATAAATTATATATCAATTAATAAAAAATATTATTTATATAAATATTTTTATTAGTCATAGAGTTACTTCAATATCACTAATTTCATGAAAATACACTTCCAAAAAACATACCTTTTTAACACATTTATTTTTTAAAGTATAAATTAAATTTTGAAAAAATATTGATTTAAAATTTTTATAATTGATATAATAATAGGAATAAATAGATTTTATATTTTATAATATTTATAATTGAATTTTCTACCATAATGATTAGTAAAACAAAAAATAATAATTTACTAAAGTTATAGAGTAAACTAGTTTACCAGGGGTGAAACTAAAATGATAAATTTTAAATGACCCCATAACTAGTATTAAATCAATTTCATTGAGAATAATAGAATTTATCATCTATAATACTTGATAATATTCAATTTTGGATCATTTTGGAACGTAAAAAACATGGGTACAGATTTTTGTTTTAAAATATTACAATTGTGACAATCACATCACTTATTAAAGTCTATCCCATTTCCATTGATATTAAAACATTCATCCCTTATTTTATAGAAATTAAATGAGAAAATATATTAATTAATTTACTCCCAACTACCTATATCACTTATATATCTCCAAAATTCATTCTATAAATGTTTTTTGATCACGCCTAGAGAGGTTTTCTAAAGAATAGGTATTGTGTTTAACCACTTTTTTATTTATTCTTTGCACTCATTAAAATATTCATCAATTATTATTATATAATAACAAAAATATCAACCATAAAATTTGATATTATTATTTTAACAGAATTACCTAAATCCATCTATTCATCCATCAAATTGGATTTGAAATCATTATTGGTGCGCGAGGAGGACTACTGCATTACAAACCGATCTTCATTTCAATCATTTAATCTCACTCATTTTAAAAAATATGTATCTAAATATTATATATGATATTTATAACATATTTTTTTATTTATCATATCAAATATTTCATCTTACCTTATATACGATGGGTGATATTTTAGGTTTCGTCGAGTGTACGGTAGACTGCCGCTTCACAATGCACTGTGATTCATTTTTCAATAACACATTACATTGAAGTTATAAATAATTAATTTATTGAATAAATGTGTTATAAATTAAAATAATAATATATTCATGTAATATTTAGGAGTATAAATTTATAATATATCAATTTATATCATGCACTTATAAATGAAAAATTGGTTCTTATTTATGTACGGACAAATGTTGTCGTGGAATGATGTTTCTCATTTTTTTATTAAATAAATAAAATAGATAATGTATATAAATATATGTAAAAAATATATTAAATGTAGGATAATATTCTCATTAATAAAATATAAATAATACACGTATTATTTTCATTTTTTTTCACTATAATATGGAAACATTAGTCTTGCTTGCCAAAAACCTACCAATTCCATGATTATAACATAGATAATTTGTAATATCCTTATTTAAATTTTTTTTAAAAGTATAATTTAAATTTTATATTAATAATTATTTCATGATTCTTATTATAGATATTTTATATAAATAATCACTTTATCCATATTCAACATTCATGGGTATTTTTTAAACACAATCTAAATATGGTCAAAATACCATATGTAAACAAAATTGATTAAGTAACTGCATATAATATGGTAATAATTAAAATAATAATAATAATAATGAGAAATTTAAAAAAAACAATTATTAATTGAAATAATTTTATTGTTATATAAGTTAAATAATGAATGTGATGAAGCAAACTCAAGGTAAGGGACATTATCTCAATTTCTATTGTTGAAGAATATTTTGAATGTTATGATCCAATATTATTTTATAAAATGTATATATAGTACCTATTAAATTATGTATTATTAATTTTAATTTTAAAATTATATTTAATGTTTTGAATTATTTTATTCATTCATGGTCCATGTGATTCAAACATTTCTTAATTGTTAAAAATATCCGTTATAAACCATTTTTTTAATTGTTTCCGTCACAATTTATTTATATCATACATCAATTTTTTTAAAAAATATTTTTTGAAATTATTTTGAATGTTACATAAATTTATATTTTTTTAAAATATTTCTAATATTTTCAATAATATAGAATCATTTTAAAGATGTTTTAAATATATTCAAAAATAAAAAAAATACTTAATTTTACCATATAAAATGACAATAGATTTTCCAACCGTAAACACAATTATATGATGACTAAATTCCAATGTAATATTTCATGTTTTATTCTATTAAAAGCACTATTTCCCTTTTATAAGTATTTTGGTATCTATGATGTGTTTTTAATAGAAAATCGTATTTTGGTATTGAAAATAATTTCTAATGGAAATCAATATATTGATATCAAAAAAAGTTTTACGTATTAGATTAGAGATGTTTCTAATTGTAATTATGATGAAAATTCAAAAATTAGTCACCTATGATTATGTTATGGTTCGTTTGATTTGTTTACATTGATGGGCTGTTCTATAATAAAATAATGATTTTATTTATTATTATAATTAATTATGTTGTTATGTTATTTGCAGTGGATTAGTGGTTCAGTGATATACCAAGGATGAGTGGTTCTATGGTGACCTATTCTTGGGGGTCCCATTAAAATAAATGTATGGGTTGGACTGTGATATCCCACCAATTAAATTGGTACTCTAAATATGGAATTTGACCATGGAAGTTATCAAATCATTATGAGTGATTTGAATGATGATGTCCCATGTTACAAAAATGTTTTATATGGTCATAATAATATATATATATAGTTTATTACAGAAATCATTTTGTGATATCATTCGAAACATATTTATTTTATTTCAACCAATGTACATAAATGATCAGAGGAATATTTCATGGGTTTTTACTTTTTTCAATAGACTGTATAAAAACTTCTTTTTCTGGGAATTACTAATCTTTTTGTGCTTATACCTTATTCTAATATGGTTTTTTAACTGAGTTTAAGGAAGCGTATGGGAAAATAATAGGTCATGTTGAATGTTGTGAATATTTTTCAAGATAATAAATCAATTTTCATTTGAAAATACTTATATTATGTGAAGATGGTTACTAATTAGAATTCTCCTCATTTTCATAAATATATTTTGGCAATGTCTGAGATATAACATAATTCTATAAAACTATGAACCTGATTAGATCTTCAATTTCAAGAGAATGAATGAATTTCTTAAAATTAAAGATTATGTAATATTGATGTTAATGTATTTATAATCACTATAACCATATAGTTATTTATATGAAGAATAAAGTTTACATATAATTTTACCAAATGAAGTATCTTCAGAAATGTCATTAATTATGAAAAAATTCCAAAAAAATTAACAAATAATTGAACCATTAATGTGATTACCAAATAAAATTATTTGTTGTCGATCAAATATTTTAATTTGAAACAATATCATTCGGAATAAGACATTATATTGGGAAGTGGTATACATCACTCCCTTATCTCTCATTAGTTGTAGGTTATGGGCCCTCAAGATTTCCAAATAAAATAGTTCTTTAGTTTAAATATAAGTTGTCATATTTATAAAACTATAAAATTCACAATAAAATGATAATCATCCTCAAATATAACATTACAAATATTATCCTCCTTTTTAAATATTATGGTTTTTTATATATAAGATTATAAAAACCTATAATAATACATAAATATCTCATCCTGAAAATCATATTAACATTATGTTTTACGTGAATCATTAATATGATGTCCACAAAATATAAAAAATTAATTTCCCAAATAACATTTTATTAAAACATTTACTATAACAATGTTTTTATTAACATAAATGTCTCTCAAAATTAAATGTTAAACACTCATCACAAAAAAAATCAAAATGGGTATATATTCCCTCCAAATTATTATAAAACATAGAATTATTACCCCAATACACATTAGGTTTATCCAAATATCAATCAAATATTTGTAGATATTAGTCTCTTAATAATGTTCTTTTAAAAAATATTACCATATCTATAAAGTATTTTCCTTGATTATTAGTATAATTTAATTTATTAATTAAAATATATAAGGAAAATGTATTAACGTAAAATCCTTATATTATAAATGATTATTTAAACAATAATATCATCTCTCAAAATACTTCTAAAATAAAAATACTTCAACCCTTCTACATAAACAATAAGCATTTCAAATGTACCCATTTTATATTGTGAGTAACCATCAGTTTATGAATGTAACTTCGCTAAATCCCATATTAACACATATAATAAATTTAATTCCATATAAATTTGTTACTCACTTCCCTTGAAATATATATATATATATATAATTTTTCACCCTATATTTGATATATTATTCATGGTTATTCTTTGCAAATTCTTGCTAAACTTGAAATTAAACATTCTCACCTAGATTTTCATTTCGAGATGAAGTTAAATAAAAAGAAATTTTTTCTATTATTTTATTCATTACAAATAGAATTGATGTTTACAGTGATAATAATATATCAATATAGCTTGTTATACAAAATCATAATATCATTATCTGTAGTTATTATCCAGTTTTTCTCTTGAAATTAGAAAAATTTTCAAACATTATTTGTTAACATTATTCATCCTAGTCTCTTCCCTTGATTAAAATCAAAACGAAAAGTGTTATCATAAAAATAACATATTCAAATTGAGTTATTAAATAAAATGAAATGATATTCTATGATTTTTTAAATAATCTAACCTTCTTCAAAATATACAAGTATATAGGTTTAATGAAGGTTTTATATGGACATCACCAAATCTATATGATGTTATTATACACATAAACATATCCCTATAGTCAGTAAAAGGCTCATATCCCGAAATGCACATTTTCCAAAATCAGGTTCTTATGTTTTCTAATATGTATTTTCTGATACAAACTATATAGACTCTGACACAAACATGGTTGAGTCGGTGGATAAAAAATTACATTGGAACTATTTATAAGTAATAATAGTATAAAAGAAAAAATAATTTAGTAGTCATTATAAACTAGATTAAAAGTTTAAATAATCATTATATATGAAATGCTAGAACAAAAAACTTCCCATTATTACCCTTATCTTATCCATACATATCAATCATAAAACAGATACTAGTAAACTAGATAAAAATAAAAGATAGTAAATGATTTATCTCAGATTCCTAGTAAGGGTATGTGTAAATAAGAATCAATAATGAATAAATAAGAAAAATCGATATGAAAATGTAAATAACTAAAACACATTCCACTTAAATAATAAAATGATGATAAGATGGTATAAATAATGTTTGATCCTAAAATGTCATATAAATAATAACATCTCATGGAAACTTATCTGTAGATATTAAAAAAATTAATCACATAGACATATATAAAATAATTCGTAATTATTTAATTAATGATGATAGATATATAAAACATACATTTGAGGATACTAACAAGACATATTAATAAAAGATCAAAGTCATGTTCCATGACATCTTCACAAATGTATAAGGCCTCATTCAAATCCTAAGATAGTTTATCTAATTCAACCTACAAGTAGATCTAGGAGTATACAATACCAATATAGTTACATAAAAATTCTATTTCTTTTCTCATATGAATGAGGATGAAGCATATTAAATATAAAGACCTGTATTGAGAAAAAAATATTAAATGTTAATAATTTAAGAAATCACAAACCATAATAATAAATTATCAATTGTAATAAATTGTAAGGTTTTATAATAATATATCACTATTCAAGCTGATCAAAATCAATCAAGAGAAATAAAAAACATGGTTTTATTCAAAAATTACTTAATGTATTATAATTACAATATGAGTTTTTAATGTTGATTAATATTAATTTATTAACGATATCAATAAATACATTCTCTGAGGAAATAACAATTTTATTATGAAAAATTACTTTTTATAATCTAACATTTTCAAAGATAGGAAAGAAATAAAATTTAATCAAAATAAAATTAATAAAATTTAATTTAATAATTAATTAACATATGCCCCATGATGATGGTAAATACCATTCATGCCATATACGATAAAAAATAATTTATTTCACACTATTGTAAAATAGGTTAAAAATTAGCTCATTTGTAAAATGATAGTATGATTCATATTTAACCATTTTTTAATGTAAAACATGATTGAAAATAGATTTACAAAATTTTAGTGTAATATTAATTTAATTATAAAACATTGTTATAGAATAGAAATATTACATTGTAGAGGCTTAAATATAAACAATCCTAAAAATTGATGAGAATGTATAATAAACTATTACCACATGGGAATATTTTACGTCGTAAGCCCATTGGAATCAATTTATCCAATTCAATAATCTCACATTATTAGTAAAAATATATTCAGTACATTAAAAGCCAAAGTGTCTGTATATACTCTACAAAAAATGATGAAGTGGTTAATTTGGTGAATGTCTCACTAATGTAAAAGTGAGATAAAGAACTCATTCCCTAGGTTTGTTATCCATCATAAATGTTCAAAAATACATTATAACTATTATTTATTTATTTTTTATATATTAATTGACAATACTATTATATATAAATCAATATAAGACTTTCATAAAATCATTTATTATTTATTTATTAACAATTCTATGTTAATGTCGCTATTTTTGGTAATAAATGACTCATTTTTAATGTATGTTTTTGTTCATCTATTTCAATATCCAAGCCATTATTAAAACTAAAAAATATAAATAAATTTAATAATGATATAAAAATAAAATATTATATATATATATATATATTCATAGTAATCTAAAAAAATTATAGATAGAATAATATAATATACAGTTATAAAAGACGGTGGGCAGTACATATACATGAACATTGTTTTCACATTTTTATGGATGAAAAAAATAAAGTTAATTAATTATTTAACATTATAGAATTATTATTATGTATTTAACTCTTATATATTAATGCAATTTATCCTCATTACCATCCAATTAATATAAAAATGATAAAAGGATTTTTCATTATGGAGACGATAGTCCACATGTGCGCACAAGAAACATTATCTTGTCCCAACTCTTTTGAAGTTATAAAAGTAAATATGGTATTATAATTATATTAGTATAATTACAATAAAAATAACAATACAAACACAAAAATAATCACAACACCTATCCATAAAATATGGTGATGAAAAAGGAATTGTATTTCTCTATGAAGATGGTAAGACATATATACACAGGTGTTATACCATCACATTCGATTTGATTGGAAATATGGCAGATAATTGGTGTTTCATAATTATGATATTGTTATGATATTTTTATTATACATTATCTTTTTATTTTAGGAGAATTAATATATCTTTTTTGAGTCAGAAGAAGGAAAAAATTTAAATACATCTTGTAAGACAATGGCTTCTTCATTGGAAGAACATCTTTTGATATCCCGTTTATTATAGTATGGTTAGTATTTTGAGGATACCAAAACAAATATAATGTTATTAGGGGTTTTTATTAAAAATTATTGGGGTTTGCTCTAAAAATATTTCTCTATGTTATGTAAATCTGTGAGGGAATAGGTTCCCTTTTATAAATTACTTGAGGAAATTTTGAAATTTCATTATAATTTAAAATTTAAAAAGATTATTCAAGATCCAAATTTTACCAAATTATAATCAATTAAAAATGTGTTTATTCATGAAATGATATCATCTAATAAAATTTATTCATGTTTTTTATCATTTTAATAATTATGATTTTCATCCACTGGGTTAATTATTTTTTAAATAAACCGTAGAAAAGCTTTTTTTAATTATGAAGTTTTAATAATAGTACTATAAATAAAAATGTGACACAAAAGTTTTCTATTTAGGATCTCTTAAATCAAATTAAAATTTTATGGTGTAAGATAATATATATTTTAATTTCATATAATTTAGGGAAATATTGTTTAAATAAATTATCATCATTATCAATGTGGAAACTATTCATTGAATTTGACTTGAAAAAAATCAATCCAAAGTTGTAATTAAAATATATTACATTATAGCCACCTAGATATGTCAAATATATCATGATAATATTTTGAGACATATTTACTCATTCAAATTAGCTATATTAGAATCCTTAAGTTTTTTATTTCAGTTTTATGTTAATTTAAAAATAATTTATCTTTTTTCCCTAAGAATTTACACTAATTATATAATATATAAAAATTTGAAATAAATTTTTTATAATGAAATTAATTATTTTAATTTAAATAAATTCTTTTATTCAATGTATATTTATTTTCCCCTACATGAAAAAAAGAGATATTAAAAATCAATGTGAGTGAAATTTGTGAAATTCATTGGATAAAACAATTTATAATTTATTCTCATGTTGCATAAGTCCTTGGCTGGTCTCACCATGCTCTGATTTCTTGTTCCCCTATACCTCTCCATGTCGGAGCTAGAGCATCGGTTCTAAGAGATTTTGGGTTAAGTGGTTCGATGGTCGACCGGTTTCCCGATACTTTAGGAATCGACATGCTTATGTCATGGCTACAACAGGTTTTATTTGAATATGGTGTCCACCATAGACCAATGTCGCTCAACTCTCCTCTGACATCGAATTCCTCGGCTCCTCTCCAAGTCGGACCTAGAGTGGTAGATTCTTTGGGGTTCTGGGATGTGTGTTTCGACGGCTGCTGGTGCTCCAGACGCGCCATGATGTTGTATTTTCTTGTGAAGTCATTTTATTGCTGGTCAGTTTTTATTTTCGTTTCTTCCTCAATGAAATCGTTGACGAATTTTTGTGATTCTCTGCGTGAGATATTTCTGTTTGATGTTTGATTGGTGTTGAAGTTAGAGTGGGTTTATGGTTTCGGTGATATTTTCTTCTTTGTGGTGCCAGACGTTGGTGTAGATAGTGAATACAAAGATGAAGTGATGGTGGATTTGCTTAGGTTTTCTTTGGATACCCTGACAGTTGTGCCCTTCTCTCATTTCTAGGTTCTTCGTACCCTCCCTGGTTGGTTGGGCACGGTAGATTTCGAGTGGACATTGGTATCGAGCGACGAGGACTGAAAGACGATGATGATAGATCTGGTGATGCCAGTTATAGAATCTCCGACAACAATGATGGTTGGGGTTCTGAGAAGAGATTTTTACAGAGGTGACTATATAGATGATGGTTATGACGTCCGCTCGAATCGAGGTGGGTGACTAAATCGGTGTCTACACAACTCGAGGTGGCTATTGGGTCAAATTTCATTGATGATGGTTGGCATGTGGATTGGAAAGTTGTTTATGTTAGTGAATTAGAATTTGAAAACTCTAGAGGTGGCATGAAACTTTGGTTAGAAGAAGGCAGGATGTGAGTTTTTATAATGCGATTCTGTTTTTGAATTTTGTGATGTACGGTTACAACATTTCCTTAAACTGGATCTTATAAAATAAAAAAAAATATTTGGAGGTATTCTCATTGAAAATTGTCCATTAAACATATCAATATCAATATATGGTGATATGTGTACAATAAAATTCCCTAAATAAGAATTATGGTGAGAATTTATTGCTTTATCAATTTGTTTTATTTTAGATTAATGCAATTAATATATTTTAAGGTCATTATGGTTTCTATTTATAATACCTAAAAATAATGGGGATATATTTAATAAATTTGAGCATAATAATTGAGAATATATCTTTCATTTTATTAAATAACATTTATATAAAAGGGTGAAATTATATTAAAAAAATCTGTAAAAAAATCCAATGAAAACCACTTATTTGGAAAAATATTTTTTTCTTTAAAATTGATTTTTTTTACAAAAAGTGTTACTATAAAAAATATAATTATAAAATTTATTAAAATTAGTATAATTCTATTATTATTAAACTAACATATCAATTTTTACATTGAAATAATTAAAAAATGAAATAGAACATTGAAAATTATATAACTAAATATAAATTTTTCCATAAAAATTTGTGTTTTTACTATTCAGTTGATAATAAATATTATCAATAAAATAAATAATTTATACTATATTATAATTTATATATTATGATATAAATAATTATATTATTTTTTTTAAATTAAATTTTTATAAGATCAAGATATACACTATAATATTTTCCAACAAAAATCAATAAAAATTATCTTTGAAAAAAATGAATTACTAATGCACAAAATAACTTCACCTATAAATGAATAATATTATCATAAGAATAAATCATTGAATATTTTTTATAAGGTAAATTATATATTTATATATATATATATATATATATATATATATCGAAACATGGTAAATATTATTCATACTCAAAAATTTAATGACTGTGTTATGGCAGCCTAGATTAAACAATAATATTTTGGGTTTCATTTATGTTCGGTGTTGTGCGTTTTATATCATATCAAACATAGTTTTATTTAAAAATATCGGTGTTTCAAAGTATTTATATTAATTAATAATATTATTACATTTAAATTATCTATGTATGCATTTCATTCTAATGATATTGATTTAATCGATTGTGGGTTGACATATTTACCGTTGATTATTTATTATTCCATATAAACTCATTATTGACTCTTCTAATCATAGAATTTACTGATAATATATTCTCACCAATTATTTCTCATCAGTTACCATTGATATTAAGAATAAAATATAACAAATTTCTACGATGAATGAGTGTTTTTATGTTATTAATCTTATATTTCCAATGATATATGGTAATCATGTATATATTTATTTATTAAAGAGTATTAAAATAATCAGTCCATCGATATGAGATCCTTTAGTTCTTATACATTTGTAATAAATTAAACAGAAGATCAATGTTATTTGAGTTAGGGATTCTACAAGATATACTTATCCCTTTTTTTGGTAAGTATATTACATTCCATAGTACTTTTTACATATAAAAGATTATATTATTAATTTCTTGATTTTTGAATCTAGTATCCTTATAATATAAAAATATATATTAGAAATAGAATACAAATTCACATCTTAAATTTATAATATGTTATAGTATATGTATTTAAAAATATATCTATGAAAAAATTTGTGAACTTATGAGGCACTTATAATGTATCCCATATTTCATTAGCTATAGAATAAAAAGAGATTATATTAATTTCGCCTTCTCATAATGTGTGGTATAATTTAATTAATTCATTATAGAAATATTCATATATAGGATTCGAATCCACCCTCAAATCATTGTTATTTTTTTCAAATTTATCTTCAATTGCATAATATATATGAAAACCCAAAATTTAATTTTTCATTTTAAATATAATTATACATTGAGAATAATTTTTTGATTTAAATTATGATGGTATTTCAGCTAATGTTCCCCCATGATTCATATTATCCATAAACAGAATTTATTTTAAACCAGAAATTTATATTTTTTGTTTAATAACATGATCATAGAAAAAGAATGATAAAAAAACAAAGAAATAAATTATAAAAATTTTAAAGTAAATTATTAAAAGTGCAGTCTACATAATATTATAGGGGTTATTTGTGTATACAATGAAATATATGTTTTAAAAAAATTATAAAAATCCCTGAAATATAGGAATCACCTAGTTAAGTAATTTATATGGATTATCTAAATTTATTTATTAAGATAACCTCTTAAAATATTTATCAAGACTCAGATACAATAAATAGATATTACCCAAATATTTTGGGATTATCTTACCTGAATTAAATATTATATGTATTACATAAAAAATCTATATATGAAAAAAAAATTCAAATGCGATAGGGAAAAATTTATAGATGTCTAAAGAATAACATTAAATAATTCAAAAAAATTAAAAAATAAAAGAGATATAGTCTCTATATAAGTCATAGTCTTATATTATCAATAGTCACTTATTAAAAATAATATTATTAAAAAAACAGACTGGAAACAACAAATATGAATATATTTTATAATAATATACAAGGATATCCAACCAATCAACAATCCACATAAATTTAATTCATGATATTAGAATATAATGTAAATAAGAATACAATGTTTGAGTAATGTTTTATAATCTAATAGAGTATGCGACTTATAAAAAATAAAAAAAATGAATTTCAATAACAACTAAAATATAATAAAACATTCATAGAGAGAAATGAATGATTATTTTAAAAAATGGTTAATTTTTAAGTGTTCTTCAGGGGTATCTTCTTTTGATTATGAAATCCTTCATTTCTAGTATTAGATGATAAGACATTAAAAATGATCCCAAATTTTATGTTAATTTATAGATAAAATATATATATTTCTCTTCAATTGGGAACGTAAAACTTGTTTTCTTTTCTCCACCAATATTTTACGCATGATTTTACATTATTTATTCATCCTCTTAATAATTGTTTTTTCATTAATCAAATCCACTGGATAATGGTAATTTAAAATTTACATACAATGTAAAAAGGAAAATAGAATTAAATTCCACTATATTTTAACTTAATTATATACTATTTGATATTTATATATATATTACAACATTATTCCACCTAATTTATAGTAATTTGATATGTCGAATGTTAGAATTTACAAGAACCACACAATAGTGGATAAAAATTCTTGTCAGATTCACATTAAATAAAATTGAAATAGATCCATAAAAAATATATTTGTGTGATATAGAAAATTAATAGAAATCATACTAGTCAATTTTATTCATTATTTGTGGTTACTTATTGGATCAAAAAATCTCCAATAGTCTTAAAAAACCCAACACTACTCTATATTCTCATGACTTCACATGCAGTAAATTATATTTAATGTGTGGTCACACTATTACTAATTACTTTTTTTAAAGAGATAGCATATTATATGGGCACCTAAATTTGAATTATGGTAATTTGTGTAAATTAAGATATTTCTATCACTGCTAATTGGATGCACATATGGTTGACAGTTGTTTTGGGTGGCCTCTTTAGTACTCTCAAATATTTTGCATCATTATATTCTACCATATTCCTGAAAGATGGTGTTTATATTGTCAATTTACTCCTCAATGTTTCCTGGTTACATGGATAATATTTTATCTGAATCAATATAAATTCAATTGAATATCTGTATTTAATTTAAAATTGAAACAAAGGATGTTTTCCATAATTTCTAAAAGAACTATTTATCATGCCTAAAACAGAATTGATTTTAATAAAATAACTATGAATTGTGATTATTAAAATAATTTATTTATATTATAATCATAAAATTATCAATATATAGACAATAATAAAGAAATAATGTTCTAATACCAAAAATATATAAATATTTTGTAATTAGGATAAAAAAACAATATATTCATTCATTCCTAATAAAATTTTTCTCCGAATTTCTCTCACTTTGTAAGTTCTTCCTTAAGTATCACAATATGGAAAGAAAGATTGGAATGTTCAAAATAAAAAAGCATATAGGATATGGGGAGATAGAGGTTCAAAAAATATGCATTGCTATCAGCTTAGATATTTATTGATTTATTATGGATAAATGGTGTAGAGATGAGGTCCTTTTATTGGTGAAGGGAATTACATTTTTCTTAATTATATCTTTGTAATAAAGAGGTAATACATATTTTGTATTGAATGTGTTTCCAAATTGGAAAATAATGAAATTTTGTATGATTTCTGTCTAATAATTTATTATATAAAAACATTGACACTTATTTTTAATATTTTTAAACCCATTATCACTTATATTTTAATTTTTTTATTTTTTCATTTTCCCAAGTCGAATAATTTTAATCTATGCAATATAAAATTATTTCGATAAAATAATATTTTTGTTATTACATTTTTTAAAATAAAATATTAAAAATATTAAATTCAAGTTATGAAATTAAATATCCATGATTAAGAAATATTCTTTCATACATCAACGGATGAGACGTGTAAACAAGTGTATTTTTAAGCATAAATTTTTATCTTGTGAATTACATTCAATGGTTTTTATTTCTAAGAAATTATTAATTTCTATTAAAAATAGTATATTATTTAAATATTAAAAATATAAAGGAAAATACAATTATACTATTTGAATGAATAATTAATTGTAAAAGTTAAAAAATAGTTTTTTATAATAAAACATTAATTACGTTTCAAAATTTCAATCATCGGTTTTATAAATTCAATATTGTATTTTAAAATTAAATAATAAAAATAATATATAAGTATATTCATACAATGGTATTATAATTTTTACTTCCCAAATATGTGATATAAGTAAAAATCATATAATTTTAATAGAAAATGTGTTTTTTAAAAATTTCCCAAAAAATAAATTACTTCAGTAAAATACCATTTTCTACAAAAATAATACTGGGAAATTTAGTCAATATATTATATTCATTTTATATAATTCGAATTCATGATTTTAAATATTTATCTTTTAAATAAAAAAATTGAAAAGAGAAAATATTTTATTGACAAGTAATGTTTTAAGTAATCTTAATACTATTTTATATTTATATATAATTAAAAAAATGTTAAAATATTATTTCAAATAGACATTTTTAATAGTGGTGAAATTAATTTATTATTCTAAATTTCAAAACACTTTTTTAATAAAAAAAAATATTTATATTATAAGAATAATAATATTAATTATTTATTCACAATATTTATGTTATTTTACATGTGTAATATATTTTAATTTTCTCATGGTTTTATTGTTCATGTTCTTTGGAGTAATATTAATTTAATATGTCCGACGTCATTTTAATTTATTTTTTCCTTCAAAAAAATTTATATCAAATATTAAAATTTATTAGAAAAAGATTATTTTTTAAATATTAAGGGGTTACATTATACCCTTACCTAATCGATAAATTATTCATTTTAATTTTTAATGATTAGATAATACATAAAATATCTAATTGTATATAAATGATTGACGGACATCAATATATAACTTCTACAGATATATAAACCATTAATACTATGATAATTTCTTTTTATAATAATTATATTACTTTGGTGAATCAAGAATAACATAAATAAATATATTACAATTTTAGATCAATATTCATTACAAATCAAAATATTTCATAAATAAAAGAATTATGGTATAGTTTATTTTTATTATTAGACACAATATAATATTAGCTCAAAAAAATATTTTCAACAAATCCCATAAATTCCCTCACACATAGTAAACTTTTATCATATACCGTAATTAAATCCATAATTTATAACAATGGGAATAGAATCAAAGGAAAGGGTTATATTAGAATAACAATAAGGGTAAGCATAAGAAATATAAATTTATCATATTTATTACACATAACCCAAGAATAAGGGTGTCAGAAAATGATCATAGTAATAATAATTGATAATCAACAATTTATATATCATATTTATCACATAATACTTATGGAGATCATAAGATATGAAATATTGAAGAAACAATGATCACACACCACCAGATCTTATCATAGTAATAGGATAATTTTTTAGAGAGCGGGACAAAATAGTTTTCCTAATCATAATGATAGATATATTATTTCAAAAATACCCACTAATAAATTCATTAAATATCATCCCTTAGATAGCCACCTATATATATACTTCGAGATTAGCATAACCTTCTATGCACCCCACAATGGGTATGAGAAAACCTCTCTTGGAAAGTCTTTTGGTTTTGGGATAAATTCATATGTACCATTTGTGATCGAAAATAATAATCATTAATAAATGAATTGGTTAGATATTGTGGACCCCCTAAGCACATAATCCATTCAAATTTATTCCACAAGATCTTGGAAATGTATATCATTTCATCATAACATTACATGTGGTAAACATGTTTAATCAATATCACAACATCATAATCATAAAACTACTAGAGAATTAATAAATATTGTTTCACTGGATCTTTTCTATAGGGAATTATGATTGTTATCAAATGATGTTTTTATATGTGAAAATTACCAATAATGGTTCACATGAAAATTTGTTAAGAAAAAAAATTCATTCAAAATCAGGTATCTAAAATCTATATATTTATAATATATTACGAAAAATTATTTTTGTAAAGAACCATTAAAATTATTATTGGGTTATAAAGAAAAAGTTTTTTCATGATAGTGGGAAAATTCATTCATACGGAGAAATTTAAAAAATCTATTCCTTTTATATTTTTTTACAAAAACTGATGTGTATATTGCTTGCAAATAAAAAAGTGATTAAAAAATTATTTTTTCATAAAAATAAAAAATAATTAAATTTTACATTTATCTACCAATAATAAATAACATAATATAATTTTAAATTTATTTTATGGAAAATATTTACATGTATGAAATTTATCCTAATCAGTTTTTCATAAAACCATATTTTCAAAACTCATATGTATATATAGTTATGAGAAAGAATAGAAGACAAATAATTTATTCTACTTTATATTACAGTGGAAAATACATATGATTTTTATGTATGGATCATATAATTTTATCACATAATATTTAATCATGATAAATCTCAATATAATGTTATAATGTAATAAAAAAACCACAGTAAACTAGTATATTTTAAATCATAACCACACTGAAATGAATAATTGAAAAAAATTAAATATAATCAATGAAAATTTATTTATTATATATCTTATCAATTAGAATTCATATAATATATTTGAATTAATTTTTTTTGGAATATGATTTACGTATTACATAAATAAAAGTGTGATAGGAGATCATTACCATTCTTGTAATGTTCAAATCAAAAATTCATGGAAATAAATAATTTTAAAATTAACATTAAATAAAATTTACTAAGATATATCAATTATATAAATTAAAAAAATGGGAAGTTTATAGAACTCATAAGTATAAATATGTGAAAAATATCAGAAAAATCCTAATCAAACCTTATTAAGATGAAGAAATAATTACCTTATGTTTAAAATGATTCATAAACACTATGACCACCTATTTAATAAAATCTAATTTCTGATAAATATTTTATAGAAAAATATAAATTCTTATGATGTAATATATAATCAAATTATAATATTCGAACAATCTTTTGTTAATAATTCGTTATTGTAATATACAATTTGGGGTATTAGTTGTTTCAGTTTTACTGAATGTTTCATTTTGGTATTTTGGGTCCTCGAAAATTGATGGTGGTTACTTAATTATGAAAATATTAATCAGGATATATATATATATATTATAAATTTTTAACCATCCATAAAATTTTTATATTGAAAATTTTTATATGAATCCCACTGTGACTGTATTTCTTACGTATGAATCAATGATATATCATTTTATAGTAATACAAATGTAAAAAATGTAGATAATTTTATTTTCATTAAAAAATATTTCAGAAATCATAATTTTCAGATACATTTATAATTTATATCATTTTAAATATCAATGTAAGGATGTTATGGAATATGAATCACATATATTACTGGTAGTTCATGTCCACACATAAAAACAAGAATTTGTTTTAGATATAATTCTATGAAAAGGAAGTGGAACATTGTTGTTCAATAATTTAAATAATTGTTCAATACATTTTTAATACATTATTAATCACTTAATGAATGTTAAAATAGATTTAATGTTAGAAGAAAATAATAATCAATTATATAGTTGAGTATATTTATTGTATCATTATTGACTAGAATCTTTTAGCTTACTCGAAGCATTATAGGATAGACCAATGGAGAGAAAATAAGATCATTAAATAATTGATAGAAAATATAGAGGTAATAAATCTTTTATTATCTGTGATAGAGTTGTAAACCATCATGAATAATCGATAAGATGAGGTTTTCATTCATAAGTTAACGAAAGGGAATTCATGGAATTTCGTAAAATATTTTATTATAATATATATCATAATTATATCATGTAAAACCCACATTTATACATAATTTAATGTAAGAGATTATATATCATATATATAATAAATAAATATAATTTAGGAATGTTTTAATTAATTTTTTAAGCTTATATTGTATGTTTTACCCTTATATAATCCTTTCTAACATAAAATGTGGAAATATATTTTTTAGAATAAAGCGGTTGGAATTGTAATTATAATGTCAATATTTCATCAAAAATTGTACATGGATTAAATATATCAAATTAATTTCATTTTTTGTTATTAGATTGTTTTATTTTATTTAATAAAGTTTAATAAAATATAAGTTACCATAAAGCATCATTAAAAATATTTATTAAAATATTAATTTAATATTACATTGAAGACACCATAGTAGATATTTAATTAAAATGTAAACAAAATTATCTTTATTCATTATTAATAATATCTTATTAAAATATAAAAAATAATCCATTACACATTTTTTTTAATAAATTACATTAATTTTTCTATAATTTTTACACATAATGTATTTATATATCATAGGTGTTAAATTTAATTATATCATCCCAAATAATTATATATATGTTGAAATAGAAAAAATAGTCTATTTATATTCCATATAACCTTTTATAGTCATTAATAAATTCATTTATCCTTATGAATAAAAATATGAAAATTTAATATCAAAAGAGTACCATTTTTTATTTATCCACTTCATAAAATAATAAAAATATTTTAATCAAAGGTAAATATAAATAATATACAGAGTATTTATATATAAGAATAATTTTCCCAATAAAATCATAAAATATGACATCTTCAAGTATTAGAGAGAAATGACGTGAATCTATCAAACATTTAACAAGGTTTTTCACTTTTTACACCTACCAAGGTGAAAAATATTTTCCAACAATACTATTCATATGGTTACAAATAAAATGGGCCTACATACAAAAATTACATATCATAGTTAAAAATATGTTATACAATTTTTGTGGAAATATTTACATGTTGAATAAATCAAAATTATTATACATTTTTATAACTCATTGAAAATAGTATTTGAAAAACTCATTTTTTTGGATAAAAATTAACTTATTCTAAAATAAAAAAATGTTGATTTGTATGGAATTATTTAGAAAACTTTTAGTTTAATGATTATTATGTCTCATTAAAACAAAAAAACCTTTTTGAACTTCTAAATTAAACGTTTTAATGAAAATTAATCTAATTTAAAGATTAGCTGATGTTTTCCACTATTTAAAAAAATAATTTGAAAAATAACCCAAATAATTCCATAAGATCATATTTAGATGATTATTTCATATTTTATATTAATCACGTAAAATAAAATTTCAAAAATTATGGAACATTAATTATAATTTATATGAACAAAATAAAATCAAACATTTTTTTAAGGTAACATATTTTTGAAGTATAAAATTACATTAATGTAAATTTATTTCATAAATTTTAGGATTTAATCAATTCATTTTAATTAATTAAAAAAATAGATGATTTTCTTATAATATCTTAATTATTACTCATACATTCTAATTTAACATATATATTATTACGGTCTAATTTAAATTATTTTATTTTTATAATATAGAATAGTTTTCATAAAGCTCAGTTTATCATGTCAATAGATAATTTGAATAGGTTCAATTTATTTAATAAAAAAATTCTAAAATTTTATGTATTTGGACATGTCCATCATGTTTATTTTTCCCAAATATTTGTGGAATCTGTATATTTGTTATTTTGAATCATAGAAAAACTATATAGTTTTAATGTAAATTGTGTTTAGAATAATAATTTGATTTATATAATCTAGAGGATGATATTAAATGAGATTTCCTTTTTTTGAAAATTAATTTAACTTATATTTATAAATAAATAATAAATTTACAATCTCTAATAAAATATATATAGTTAATGTTTTTTATGATATTAACTTGGAATATCCCCATAAATTATTACATTGAATATATTATTACGTTAACTATTTGATTTTATTTGATAATAAAATCATCATGGTGTTTAGTTATTACTCTTATAAAGTCTCTGTGATATACTATAGTTGGTAAAATCAAACATGAATAAGTCATATGTAACACTAGAGAGGAGAATAAGTATTCTATGATTACCAAGATACAACGTCGTTGTTTTTATAGAATAAACACATAATTGATTCCTTATTCTATAAGGTTTATGTGGTATATTATCTTAATTATCCTAATGGTTTGGGAATCAATATAAACAATTAATAAAATCTAGATATAGTAATAATTATAAATTATTATACATTACATTGATTTACTATATCAAACATCTTCTGAAATCCTATACCTGATAGAAAAAACATCAATAATTAGACAATATAGTTTTTAATTATAAAACTTCTATAAGGAAATATTCTATTATTTTCATCATGAAGGAAGATGAATCATATTTACTTAGTAATATTCATAACATTATATAGTCTAAAAATACATCCTAATATTTATTTTTATGTCTGGATGTATGGAAGGGATCATGTTTTAACAATATCTATAGAATGTTTCCGGACTATAGGAAAAATAATTTACAAGATTAGTTTTTACCCCCTTTGCTTCCCTTTTTTAGAAATTAGTTCTTTTCCATTACAACTATTTATAAATGTAAACATTATGAATGATGTTTTTACTAAGAATGAAAGGATCCAAATGGGTGATAAAATCATAAGTGTATTTCTGTAAATAATAATGTGATAATTTAATATGTTTATTTCATACTATATCATTTTCAATTAAACCTACATCAATGTTGTATCCACATAATTTACATCAAATTATGTTTCCTCAGACTTCTTAACCAAGGACATAAATTAAATCATGAAATAAATCCCCAATAATATTTCATAATGTGTGACTAATTTTTCAATGAATATAACATCAATGCTTCTATATAAGAGTAATATCATAAGCCCACTCATCATACACTAGAAATATATCATGTTGATATTATTTTATCATTTTTCATTTTTATTACCTATTTATTAATATTTAAAAAAAATTACCTCAGCATAAAAGTATATATATGGGGATTTAATTTCATAAGAAATTTCATAATAAAAACATCAAAATAATTTAATTTTTTTTTGAATACATAGGCTCATATACAGTATTTTTAATAATCTTATCATATAATAATCCCCAAAAATTATTTAACATAGACCTGATATAGATTGAGGTACTCCAAAACTACACTGTTAGGACTAGTGAATGAAACATTCAATAAATGGGACATAATACCTAGTGAGATTACCCAACATAAGCATAAACTTATTTTTTATAACTTTTTTAATATAATAATTACATCTCACAATAAATACACAATACCAAGGATCAATGGTTTTGTGTTTTTTCACAGTATTTATATAATGAAAACGTTTTTCAAAACTTATTTTACACACACCCATATATTTCTATCATAACATAAAATAAACTATTATCATTCATATAACATTTGTAATGAAATATTTTTATGTGGGTGAGATCAAATTATTTGTAGTGGAAAACATATCAATATGTTTTCAAGGGTTATATCATGAGAATATGTGAAAACATGAATATGAGTGAAATATACAATTGAAATGAACATTGATTAACAATTGTTGTATATAAAATAGGATATAAGTAAAATTATTCTCAAATGATGAAACATCTTAGAATGAATAATTTTGAGGAATCTTTCGACAGTATACATGATCCATATAATATAATAAATATCATATGACATAGATATCTAATATTACATTTAATCAATGCATTAAAAATA
Source organism: Viscum album (assembly GCA_963277665.1). Classification (NCBI taxonomy): domain Eukaryota; kingdom Viridiplantae; phylum Streptophyta; class Magnoliopsida; order Santalales; family Viscaceae; genus Viscum; species Viscum album. The sequence goes on from OY728151.1 coordinate 164,651,704, forward strand.
TATTTGGTTCAAAATTAATCACATTTAAATTAAATCATTTTGAACAAAACATTCCCATCCTTTATGTTGTGATAAAATGATGTTCAATCTTTATATTCATAGAAAAAATATTACATCCTTAACATCTTTATATTCATTGATATAAATCATTATCCAATGTATTGATGCACTATATTGGAACCCAGCCAACAATCAACTTTTATATGTAAGCCTACAAACTTAAAATACTTAATATATCTTATAGAAACCATGGATATAAAATGACATTTTATAATTTATTTAATTGATTATTTTTACCAAATAATGCATTATTACACAAATAATAATTTCAAATAGAACCTAAGAAAAATCATTAGTTTTCCGAATATATTCAACTACATTATAACAAAATAAACATTAATTATGTTGATGATCTTTGTAGTTTTATAACTATTTAGACAAAGGTACCATATTTAGTCAATAATAACCTATATCAATATTTTTATATATTCTAGATAAAATATTGTCTTGAAAATGATAAAATTATATATTTTTATTGGAAAGGAATTGGAATGAAAATAATAATTATAGAGGGTAGATTATTTGTCATAAAAAATGATCTAATGGATTTCTATGAGAATAGTCCCTAGATGTTGTATAATAGACATTTGGGGATTATTCTGTAAAGTTATTTTCATAGAAGTAATTCATTTAAAGATAAATTTTAAATTTAATGTTGTTTTATAAAGGTGTTAGTTATATAAAATAAAATTTAATATAGAAAACATTATTATTTATTTCTAGAATATTAATTAAATACTTTGGAAGTAATTAATTTCAAAAAATACCTCCATATTTGATCCATGATAATATATAAATCATTTTTCTAGGAAAAGTGGTGGATAATATTAATAAATGATTAGGGAAAGAATTACATTTTAATAATTTATCTCTTTTTTATAAAAAGTAAAAATAATTTATATAGTGTAATAAAATGAACTGACTTTTAAATGGGGAAAATGGAAATGTTACTGTCAGTTGAGATAACATATTCTTTGGTTTTCAAATATTAATGAGAACATTTGGTGGAATAAGAAAATAATTTGTTGAGAGGAATCCATCAACCTAATTTCCATCTGAATTTAGAGTACTTAAATGGTAGAACGATTGTTGGATTTATAAATATATTATATTTCATGAAATGTTTTAATGAAAAATCCAATAAAAACATATATACCTAAAAATGAAATCAGTTGGTGTATATGCATCAAAACTAAATGAATAAAAATAATGACTTCAATAACCTTACCATCATTCTCATGTAGTTGAGATTTGATATATCATATTCATTATTTGGGTGTTCTACCATGGGTAACACCTTAACGATCCATTACATTCTTTTTTGGAATTATAAGTGAATCTATATTGTAGGGAGATGTTAGATGAGATACTAGGGTTACTTTATTGATAAAAAAAGTATTAATAATGAGTGGATAAATGTGTTGGATGTGAGTTCTTTTTATAGGTGATTGGAATGATTTTTAAAATATAAATTATTAATATAAAGAGATAAAATGTTTCAAAAGTATTGTAGAGTAATAGTAGAAAATAAGATGGTGGTGGATATGGTATAGTAGATAATAACTCATGTATTCATTTTCATGAAACTAATAAATATGATTCTATGTCTTTTACTATAATAATTTTAAATTTTACAATTTTTTGTTGTGAACATAGAATTTTCTTTATGTATAATATAAATTTAATGACCAAAACATTTTCATTATTATAGAATTTTTACCAAGACATTCAAAATATGAATTCAATTTTTTTTTCCAAAAAAATATTTCTGTTATAATAATTTTATTATTTTAGTGCACGTAATATGTCAAACCATATTTTATATAAAATTGTTTTGTTAAGAAAAAAAATTATTCTTGGAAAACAAATATAAATTTTGATGTTTTTAATTAAATTATATTTATTATTATTAAAAAATAAGATATATACGTATTTGATAACCTGAAAAATGATAATATTTTCTTGATAAATAGTAATTAATAGAAATATATGGAAAATTTTCTTTAGTTTAAAATATATGTTATAAAAAAATTTAAAGCGTGTGATTTAGAAAATAAATTTTTTTATTCATCGTTTCAAAAAATAAATAAATATTAGATGATGAAAAAGGTTTTATTAGTTTCTTTGTTATACTGACTTCTTCATGCCATCATAAATAATTAATTATTTATAAAAAACTATTTTTTACATATAAACTAAAAATATATTTTTTATAAAAATGAAATAATATACCCTAGGATTGTATTATTCTGTTAAATCCAGAAATGAATTTATATAAAAAATTAAGAACTAACCTAAATGAAATCATAAATATTAAATTAAATAAATAATATAAATGAAACTATTTTTACAGAATAGTGATGTTTTTAAGTGTTCATTATATTATTTTATATAAATTTAAAATATAATGAATCTTAATAAATTTTTTCATATATAAATATATATTCAAATTTAATAATTTAATATAATATAAAAAACATGAACACATTAAAAAAAATTATATGATAGTGAATAATAATATTAATTATTAATCATATAGATGTATGATATTATAGTTTAGTAATACAATATTATTTACTAGAAGTTTTATTATCATTATATTTTTCAAAATTAAATTTATCATAAATTCCATATATTTTAAATAAATATGATTAATTTGGGGAATGCAATAAAATAAAATATTAAATTAGGTAAAACTATATTGAAAACTCTCATGGTGTTAGAGATATAACATAAGAAAGAATAAAATGTTTATGGAGATGAAGACTAGTAATATGCTTAAATTGATACATGTACATGTATGTGGCATTATAAGATTAATGATAATTCATGAAGATAACTACATTAATAATTTTTATAGTCATTTCATGAAAAACACATATATTTATTTAATATCTTGTAAATCAATAAGGTAATATAAAATTACACCATTAATGGAATTTTAATAAAATCATCAAAATAATTTAATAGAGCATCAATATAATGTTTTATTCATAACATATAAATGGAGGGTATATAAAAAAGCTAAATTGTAGTTTCCATAGGAAGGACATATTTACTAGATCATGGATCATTAAAAAAATATAGATAATAGATAATATAAAATTTTATATATTATCAAACCATATATACATGATGAATTTTTGTATATAGATCTTATTGTATTTGGATTGGGAAGATGCCTAGTGTAAAGTGATAGAATCATGGGAAATGAAAAAATGGATAATAATATTTATGTATGGTGAGTATAAACATAACACATTAAAATTGATTATGTTAATAAAAATAAATTTTCATTTAATGTTGGAAATATATTTGATGAATTTTAAAAAAAATGCATAGGGTTTTTAATCTTTCAAGAGTCGATAATATTAAATCATTATTAGGATTTTTTCCTTCAAAAAATAATGAAAAAAATTATCCAATAAAAGATTAATATAAATGAGTGGTTTGAGATTTTTCCAAATGTGTGAATCAAAAATGTTGGAAAATCATATTTACCAAGGGAAAATGTTTCACATAGATAATCATATATTATTTGTGGTATAAAATTAGAATCATATGGAAATTAATATAATTCATGAGTAGAGAGAAACTATAATGAACAATATAGTTCAAATACAGATTTTACTAGATTAAAAAAACCCAAATTAATAATGAAATATAGAAACAAAATGGATCTTATGTTAAATTAAAGGCATTTTTGATCATATATCAATGTATCAAAAATAAAAATCATTATATATTTTTTATTTTTTATCGATTTTTGAGGAGACATTTGATATGGGAGGTCTAGTTTATGACGTAAAATTATAAATTTGGTGAATGTGAATTTCTTAAATCTTCATGAGGAAAAAATTTGTAACATTATGGATAACTAAAGATGTGTATATATTAACATTTTATGACATAATTAAATTGATTGGAATGCTATCAAAACCTACAAATGTGGTGGTATATTTCACATATTAACTATTTATTTTCTATAAAAATATATGTGTAATATATTTTTTGACGAATCTAATGAAATATTTTCGGTTATATGGTATGTTTTTAATGTAAATAATCAATGAAGATATGTTGTAACATGGAGATAAAGAAATGAATTATCATAAAATAATGGAACACAATATATATATATATTGAGGAATCCAATAATGAAGGATTGTTTCCAATATATGAGAGTATTGTTTTAGTCGATTCTATTATAGAGATATAGTCTTTAAATTATATGGCTTCTCAAAATAATTATATGTAATTAATTTCAATTGGTAACAATATTTTGATTTATATTATTATATACTGGATAAGCACATGTTATATGTGTAATCAGTGAAGGATAGAGGTGAATATAATGAATTTCTATAAAGAGTGGGATAAAAAGATGTTGTATTCTAGAAATCATTAAGACCATACCACAATCCTATTTGGGGAGTTTTATGTCCATTAATTATAGGATCATGATTGAAGCATGTTTTGGCCAAACAAATGTCCAAATTGTACATAGTATCTAGTTTTTAAAAATTTTTATTAAAATTAACCTTATGTATTTTTTTCCAAAAAAAATATTGTATCCCAACATACCCCCCTCTTACTCTTTCAATCAACCATTAGAGGCTATTCTATGGCTTTTCGATTATCCACTAATTCATATATATTATTTCTATAATTTTAATATAAAGTTATATTGTCATGTAACTAAAACACTCCTATTTTTTCAACTCTTCATTATCATATTTCCTATTATGTTATAGTAATAATCCCTTGGTCAAACCCGAGGGTGTATGATTTTTTCATGTTATTCAGGAAACTAGACCGTGAAATATATTTTTGAGCCCCCTTTAATCTATATTCAATTATTTCCAACCTCATCCAATAACTCTTGGTACATTTTCCACATGAAAAAATCCTTAATATTATGTAAATTATCTTTTTTAAGTATAAAATTATGTTAATGAAAACTATTCTGATATGATTTAGAAAGAAGTCTAAATTGCCAGTCCCTATTAAATTTATATATGAATATAATTTTTTTAAATTGGGAGGATTAAATTTGAGTGTACACATCATCCTTTACATTGGAGAGGTGAATTTAAATAATGGTATCATCCATGAAGAATGAATAAAAGGGATTCCATAATTAATAGGATTATTGTATATGGCATAGACCACCATGTTATTCTTTTTATATATGATATCTTCATCAAAATTAACTATATTATGAAATTTTAAAGAATACATGATTTCAATAAATAATTTATATGGAAATAAATTAAAAATATTCATTAGAAGAGTAACCATTAATATTTAATCCATTTAATTATAAACATTTCCCCATATATAGTTTTTTCATAGATAACTACATGAATAAATTATTATGGATTATTTTAAGAGGCTGTAGTGGATTCATTGATGTTTTAATAGATTCCCCTGAATAAACAGAATCTGGTTATAAAAATAACACAATATCCTGAAATTACAACGTCACCATATGTTACACCATAACTATTAACATTAATCACTAATGGAGAATCATGAGCTATGTAATAATTATTTTATAAAAATTTATTTGATATATAAATTAATGAAAATGATTTTGACTTGGTTTATCTACAATGAAGAGAGTGTTCATATTTTATAAAATTATTTAAATCGATTTTCATTATCCTTCCACACCATATGTTTGAAATATTTCATTATAGACCCCTATAGTTGAATTGTGTGATTTTAAAATTTGTTTTTGTCTTTAATTTGAATTAAAAAATGGATCATGTGTTATACCTAATGCACTATTCAATACATAAACATTTATGTAATGAAAAAACAGATATTATTATGGAATAAAAAATTTAGTTTTTTAAATAAAATTAAATGTATTTAGTTATTATACACATATACATGGTTATATATATATATATATTAGTTCAAAATTTATAATATCATAATTTATGAAATAAAATATTTATATGTGTGTCTAAATATATATGGTAATTCCAATTGATGGATACATTTTGAATTAAAATTTCATACTCATACTCGGTTTTCAAATATTTTTATAAATTTATTCTTATATAAAACTATATAGCCCAATCATCCCCATAAAAACTGTGTTTGAACATAAATTCAAAAATTATTATACATTTCATTGGTTTTCATGGAAAATTATTTTTAAATAGTTTATATATGTGTTTCTAATCATTCCCTTATACATTATTTATTTTATATCTTCATGGTGTATTTATTCTTAGTGACGTTGTACATTATCTTGTCATATATTTTATTATTAGTTGAAACTCACATGATGCATGATTACTATCATAGAAAATATTGGACCATGATGGTGTTATTCTCTAGTAATGGTGTCCATATAAATAACACTATTTTTATGTCCACATCCCACTGGCCTTATTTAATTGAAATTTTAATGAGCCAATATTGTTTTATTTTTCATTCACTTATTGAGGGTTTTCTATTAGGTATTTAGAAGTTTAATGTGACCCTTCACCTAGTAATGTTATTCTTTTCTTGTGGTTCATGTTTTGAAATTTAAGTTATATTTTTCTTGTTCACATGATTTAATTTTTCACTATTAACCACTTACATTCCTTTTTATATTTCTATGTTCTATTTTTAAAATTTTCAATGATAAAAAATTTTTGTATTTTATTTTATATCTAATTATGTGTAAATGATATTTTTTAAAATTATTATCGAAATTTTATTGAAAATATTATTGTAATAATAGGGTCAAAATGATGTTTTTAATTTTTTTTCCAATTAAGGAGGACACACCCATATAAATTCAATTTCTGTGAATATTTTCATATGAAAAAAAGAAATGGTTGTTAATAAAATAAGTATAGATGTTATAGTAGAATTTATGTTACAATTCATTTATAAAAGATAAATAATTCATTTAAAAATATCAGGAAATATATATTTTATTTAAAAATGATGCACGTTGTGTAATTTTCTATTTATATCGTACTAAGACTTTATACTCAATATTATTACAATATCTATTTCATGCTATATTTTTCATGGATAATGTTTTTTCAGAGAATGTATAATGAGTGAATTGGTTAGGTAGAGGTTTGTATATTATTTTATATTATTTCAGATTCTCTAATTTTTCATAAGAATCACGCTACCCCATTTTATTTCTTTCCATTTATAATTGTCTTTACTAACATCGTAAAATTTGAAAGATAATACTGTAGTTATTTCTTGTGAGGTAGTTTATGGTTATATATATTTTTATTGTTTTTAATTTTAATTAATATATACTAATTTTTTCATGCATATTTTTTTGGTAGTTGTCTCCAATCATAATGATGGTTCATGATGAAATTTTCAATTAAGTTATTCAGAGTTTTTAATTTCATGAATTTGAGGAAAACAATCCATCAAGTTATACTTTGATACCCTTGGCCCAGTTTCTAGCTCAATGATATGGGGATGAAAAAAGGGTCTTTCAAAGAAAAATTTAATCATATCTTAGGGTAGAATAATTGGGTTAGCTAATGAAACATATTAATTGATCATATATTTTAATATTTCTTTTTTCATATAAACATCTAATATTTTGTGATTAAAGGTAAATTTGAGTCATATTATCTGAATTATTGGGTATTTGTAAGATATATCTAGGTAATCCTTTCTTAACATATGCCTCATGTTTCAATGAGAATGTGTATTTTGATTATACTATTTTTATTTACACAATTTACATCTATAATGTGATCTCCGTCATATTCTTGTATTTAGGGATGAAAATGGTTTTAAAATTGGGGTATATAATGAGAATTGAGGGAATACAAATCTATATGAATCCCATGTAGAATTTTTATCACTATTAGTGGAAGTTGTATATTTTTTATATGGTCTTAAAATCCACATAATCAAATATCACACAGACACTAGTCCCTATATGAATTTTTTTATTGGTCCACTTTTGGTTTTAATTAATTTCAATTAGGATTTTTATTGGTAGTTTCTTTATAGTATTCATTCACTAGTGTATAATTTTTTTTATATTTTATATATTTTTTTCAATTCTCTTGGATGGCTACATGAATAAATAGATTATTAATTTACTAAAAAGAATATGTTTTATTTTTTTACTATAAAATGAATACAAAATTCACATTTATTTCATAATGATTATTTTATAAGGAATAATGGTTGCAATCATGAATATTTATCATTCCACAACACTATAAACAAAATTTTCCACTTTCAATAGTATATAGAAGGGTTTATAGATACATATTACTTACTATTAGTACTATCATAATTTTTAATAAGAATAACATCAATATATTTCAAGACATAATCCCATAGGCCAAAGTATATTTATTCATTACCTTAATTCATGAATGATGTTTAATTTTATTGTTATATTAATCCCAACACAAGATTTTGGGAAAAAATACTATCAAAACATGTAAAAATAATTCAAAATAATGAAATATATTTGGAAATATGTAGGTCATAATTCATATTAATATTATTGATCATTATAATTACTTTATTGATAATATAAATATGTGATATTTAATTTATATATCTAAAGATGAATATAAAATTACATATAAATATCTAGCACAAAAATTTCAATTCTTTAATGTTTATTAAAAATATAAAAATGTCATTGATAATTTAAATGAAATAATAATATATACACCTATAAATACTATGATATGAAGACCCAAATTATTATGTTTGTAAAATTTTTAATCAATAAAAAAGTAAATATTCTTTTCTATCATGGGTGTTAGGGGGAGATCTCAATGAAGATATGTATTGGTGATTCCCTTAATAATGGTAAAGTGAAATTGTTTACTTAGATATCAATGATACTAAGATGCAAGAAAAAATATACACATAATAAAATCATAGAGAATGTAATTAAATCATCAAATACATGTGTTCTGTATGATTAATATCCTATTAAAAAAATTTGCAAATGAAATATTAAATGTGAGTTGAGGGGGGTTAAAGAATGTAAAGAGTTATGAAAGGTTAGGGAAGGTGAAGGGATAGGGTTCGTGTGGGCCCCACCACCTTCATAACCTCCCTTGGGAAGTTGGGTAGTTACCCAAATTCCACCCAAAGCTTAAACCACAAAAAGAAAAATAAAAATTGTGGTTAATTTATAAATTATACTTCCACAATTATTATCATCTTCTCTCGTGAAAACGTAACTCCAGAAATGGTATTCCAAAGAAATTAACGGTGCTACGGTTCCATCGGTGCCCTCGGAATTCGATTCCGAGCACCGGTTCAAAAGATAGGAATTCTCGCTCGTTTGTTGACAGAACGTACCCGAGCCAAACTTTGGAAAATGATTCCGGGCACACTGGGCCTCGGAATCAGGCGCCATCAGAAACTGCGTTCTTGTAAAATTCAAAAAAAAATTACGAAAAAATATTCCTTGAAATTTCCGGGTTTTACATTACATTCAACTCCATGATTTGCGTCTCCTTAAAGCTTCAACACAAACTAGGGTCACAAAAGAGGTATTGAGCACACACATGAGCCTTCCGCTACCATGTGCTTACCTAGAGAGTCTGTACTGCCAAAGAAAGCGCACCTGAGGAATCGACCGTCCTCATATGATTTGCTCCTGTCGATTCTCGATCCCTACTGGAACCTCTATGGAAGTAACCCCATCGCCGTCGTCCTTCTCCTCATGGTCGATGATATGTGAAGGGTCGAGCACGTATCTCCTCAGTTGAGATACCTGGAAATCATCGTGCACCTGGTACAACTGAGGTGGATGGGTCAAGTGGTAAACCACCTCACATACCCAGTTGAGGACCTAGAAAGGTCCGTTGAACCTCCGAGATAACTTGTCGCCCTGGCCAAATCTTCGTAAACCTCGTCGAGGTGAGACCCGTGTAAGGACGTGATCGTCATCATCGATCTCTAGAGGACTCAAATTCTTGTTAGAACTGAAACTCAAATCACTACTGCTACAAGGGTATGGTTGACCGACTCAAGAGTGATCGGTCGCACCCTCCTATGAAAGAGTTTATCATGTGCTTCCTGGGGTCTCCTTTTCACCGACCAAGGAAAACCCATCACGACGTTTTCCTAAAACCGTCAATTTGAGTATGAACAGTTATTTCCCATTCCATACTCAAATTAACGTTGTAAGGCCTCAACACTTCCATCAAGAGATTCCAACTAAAACTCTCACCTCGAGGGTCTGACCACACCGTCAGTGTAAGTGTGATTACCGAGTCTCCTACCAAGGTATCTCCAGACGTGAGGGTCAAGTCCACGGATTTCAGAAACTCTAGGTCTGGAACAAGATTTGTGAAAGCAAGGAATGATTCATATCGACGTCTGCTACTACAGAATCTAGTAGTGGACACAGACTATCCCTTGAATCATTTTTAGAGCCATTGGGTCACACTCCTTGACCGCATGTAGCCGCACTCTTCCTCCGCCCTCCAGCTCCCTGACCCTAGCAGGGATAACTAAGGCGGTTGGTTGTAGCATGTTAATATGTACACCACCTCAAGCTGGTCTCCTACCTCTACCTCCACGTCTGCTGATCCGCAGACTCATCTCTCCATAAAGCTTCCTCTTTTTTAAACATTTAACATTCTTGAGTCTCTAAGACTGGAGCCGGTTTCTTGTTTCTTACTGCACTGTGCAGTCTTCATCCACTCCTGGATGATCTGAAGGAGCTGCTAAAATCTCTCCTTTTCTGAAAAGAGAAACTCAGTCTCATCCCCTGGATGAACCATGCCCATTGCTTAATATAGTCAATCCTGACATGAATGACGCATTCATTCTATGGATGACGTTGTAAGGCCTCGACGTTACTACTACGTGATCCAACTGTCACTCTCGCCTCCAAGGGTCTAGTCACACTGTTGGCATCAATGTGAGGTCACTCGGTCTCCTACAGTAGAAATCTTGAAAGTGAGGGTCAAGTCAACAGTTTTAATCGGGACCACTCAGTATCAACCAAACAAAAGGACAGGAAAGAAAACAAAGGTATGTGTCTTTTTATTATTTCAGCTCATAGTAGAAAGACACGAATACAACAGCAACATAGAAATAGAAGTACAAGGGACGTATCCACTAGTTCCACTGTTGTCTACCTGCTCCCGGAGCTCTACTGCCTTGTACACTTCTCGGCTGTTGCTCAAGCACCTGCCACTGCTTCTTCCTCGGTGGATCCTCCAAAGCATGCAGATCAACTGTAAGAGGATTCGGAAAGTCACGTGCCAGGTGTCCCTTTCTACCGCATGAGTAACGCTGGCTGTTTCTGGAACGCCTAGATCTGTCCCCACCCCGGGTGCCACGCACCAACGATCCTAAAACTCGAGATCACCCAACTGCTGGTTTGGTCCTCCTGGACCTCTCATCATCTGTCTACTGCCCACAGATGACTCGGCTACTGATCGAAAAATAGGACGCAAAGGCAGCAGCTCCTGAACATTCTCTGGGTGTAGAGCTTCTGGAACAAAATACACCCTGAAGAAGGTCTCGAAGTCTTCCCAGGTAAAGGTCATCCCATCACAAAACTGGAACAAGTGGCTCCACCACCTGCCTGTTGCTGCCTGAAGAAGGCTGGCAGCAAAGATCACCATGAAGTCTGCAGGCGTCCCCACTAGCCTGAAGACTCTCACCACAACCTCCAGCCAAACCTCAACCGCCTACAGGTCCATCTCTCCCCGGAACCAGGGTGGCCTCTGTCGCTGGAACTCGTGCAGCGCACTCAAGTGGCGTGCATCACCTACTGCTGAGGCTGGTGGCATTGGTGGCACAACGTATGGTAGTACCGCTGGTGCCTCCACTGGTGCCTCTTCTGCAAGAGGGCCCTGTACCGAAGCCTTGTCACTCGACATGATGTCATTATGCACATCCCTCTGGGCTGTAACTGGTCATCTGAGAAAAGGAATCCTGAAATAAACAACGTGCACGGTAAAACGATTATACCTGGTGAGATGACCTGGTTTGAGCTGATATTTAAAAAAAATCTAGAAACACACTCGCAATCAGTGTTTTCATGCACAGTGTCAGAAATCAGTTGTCAGGGTCCTGGTGTATGTATACGTCAGCTGCCCGCACCAACACTGGACCCCTTAAACGGATAACCACACTCGGTACTCTTAACACTATTTCTTCACAGAAAGAAAATATCAGAGTTATATGTTCTGCGGTAGAACCGACTCCTCTGATACCAATTTGTCACGACCCGCCCTTGGGGACCGTGTCGTGGCAACCCCAAGCACACCTTCCATAGGCCAGGGGCTGGCGACTAGTACCAAAGGCTTAAATTCTGATAACTGGGAAGGCATTGCCTTTATAAAAGTAAACAAAACACCACAGATTAAAGAGGAAGTAAAACACTAAGTACAAAAGAAAGTGCTGAAAAGTAAATGGGCCAGAATACAAACCCAACTGAAAGTACAGCTACAACTGAACGAATGTAGAACAGAAAAGGGCAATAGCTGGAAGAACGGATGCGGCTCCTAGGACATCCTCCTCAGATCCTACCTGAAGGGTAGGTACAGATTCCACAGCTCCTGGTTCATCCATCACAGATCCTACCTGAAGGGTAGGTACAGATAGCATCCACAAAGCTCTCACCCGTCAACCTCATCCGCGTGTCGTCTCACCGTGAAGACCACATCCGGATACTGACTCGTCATGTAGTCCACCTCCGGGTACCATCCAGTCCTCAAACACTCGCCCTCCGTCAGCACTGTCCGTCGTATGCAACCAACACAACGAGGTGCGGGAATAGCCTGTGCAGGGGTAAGTATAACGATACTCAGTAGGGACCCCGAGACCCTCAAGGTCTCAATAAAACCAACATGTATTACCACAAAGAAGATCTCAATAGATAACCTTCACTTAGGTATATGTCCATACATATACCTAAGTTACCAAGTAACCCATATCAATCCTGAGGAAAACACCAAGATCATGAAATCAACGGATAACCACTACCCAGGTATATGCCCATACATATACCTAAGTTATCAAGTGACCCATCTCAATCATGAGGTAAACACAAAGGTCAAAAGTCTCATCTCAAACCAGGATTTTCATTATCGAATCGTAACTTCTAAAGAGCCCCGTCTCTGGAGTGTACATTGGCCATGTCACGACTCTGAGGTACTACTCACTAACATAAGACTGCTGAGGTACTTCTCATGTCGAGTACCGCGGGTCAGCCACCCAAACACTGTAGTGCTTCTCGCTGGGGTATGTCACCCAAACACAGTAGTTCACACCCCCAAGTAGCCTGTTGAGGTATTCTCCGGATGAGTACCATGGGTCTGCACTGTCAAACAGAAAGTGCTCCGTCCACCAAGGGTCTGCACCCAAACAAAGTAGTGCTCCATCCACTGGGCTAGTCAACTCACTCCAAGTCGAGTCGTTCAAGCAGTAATCAGGTCTTAGTCAGCTACACGGTCTCCGTACTCCGCACACTCGTCTCTGGGAGGGTCCGTTCCATGAGCTACAGGTCGATACTCCAAGTATCTCAAAGTCCCATAAAAAGTATCTCAATGGACCACCTCGTCATAGGGGTCTCAACGCAATAGACAGCGCATCAATCGGACTCCCGGTCTGGGAGTTATTAGCCTTTTCGTCCCAGGAGCCTGGTTGGTTTCGTTTGCGAACCAAACCAGACGTATCTCAATTGTACCCCGAAATCTCATAGGGTATACTCACAAGGACCGTTTGTCAACATGATCACCAACGCCGTTGATTGTTCGTCAAACGGACGTCTGGTCTGAAAGATAACAACTTTTTCGTTCCAAGGTCCCGGTTAGATTTCGGTTACAATCCAACAAGGGAACTATCCAACGGCAACCAAAACTCGGGCGATGTATGCAAAAAGTTTCGTCTCATCAAGAGGAATTCCACGAGACAGACGGCGCATCAATCTGACGCCCGGTCTGTGAGTTATTAGCTTTTTCGTTCCAGGGGCCCGGTTGGTTTCGTGAAAGAACCAACCCAACTGAACGCCGACGACATCCAAACCTCGAGAAGAGTAAGCCAAATTATCCGTCTTACATAGAGGAATCCATAAAAGTTGACGGTACATCAATCGAACGTCTGGAGCTCAAGATATAAGCATTTCCGCTCTGAGGGCCCGGTTGGTTTCGTATCCGAACCAACCCGGCCAAACCCAAATTATTCTAAAACCATGAGTGCAACATACCCAAACATCCTTCTCGATCTAAGGATCACATCACAAATGACAGTGCATCGATTGGAGGCCTGTAGCACATGTTATGGGCATCCGACCGAAAAAGATTCGGTATTAAGGGGTTTGGGCCCGGTCCGACCAGGCCTGATACCCCCAGGGTCGACCCAAACCGGGTCGACCCGAACCAGATTCGGGTCCGGCCCGCTTGGGCGTGACCCGGTCCGGCCGGCACAGCCCGGCCCGGCCGAGGCACGGCCCGGCTGGGGCACAGCGCGCCCAACGCGCTGGCCTTACGCCCCGCCAACAAGCCGAGTTATTTGGCAAGGGGGGGGGGGGGGGCGCTGCCCCCTGGTGTAACCGCGGCCCCCCATTAAATGGGGGCCATTTTGTGCTAGCCGGCCCAGGTTTTGAACCCCCATCTAGACACCTGTCCGGCCGGCCCGCCCCGGTCGGCCGATATCTACCTCCACGGTACCGGCGACGGCCGGTACCCTCCCTACTCCGACACCGGTGGCCCGGAAACGGCCGCTGGTCACTCTGCTCTACTGCAGCCCAGAACCGGCCGCAGTTTTGGTTCGTCCGGCACGGCGTGATGGCGCCGCACCCCTCCTCTGCGGCCCCTCTCCGGCTGCGGTGTCTTGTTTTTCTCTGACACTACGCGATGGCGCCGCGACTTGGTTCAACATCACGGCTCGGCGCGACGGCGTCGTGTCCTTGTTCGTTTCCATGGTGCGGCGTGACGGCGCCGCGCATTCCTTGTCGCATGATCACACGCGGTGCGATGGCACCGCGCTGTACTCGTTTCAAACCACAAAGGAACAACACATGGATAAGGGAGGAGGGTTGGCCATGTTTGTGCGGTCCACCCCCCTCTCGTTAATCGTCATCATTTAGTCGTATAACCACGAAGAACGACAAAATAGAAATCACGAACGAAAATAATTAAATAATTCAAATTCCTACCTCATGCGAGCTTGAACGGAGGTTCATCGAACGAGGATTTGTCGCGGAAAAAGACGTTGCGGATGGAGACGTTGTGGAAGAAGACGTTGCGGAAGAAGACGTCGTGGAAGAAGACGTTGTGGAAGAACCGTCGCGGTAAATGGCATCGCGTAGTCGGTCTCTGTGGACACGGCGTTCTTCAACGGAGTTTGATACGTTCTTCACGTTCTTTGTGTTCTTCATTGAAGAAGATGAAGAACTCTAGATTTCCTTAGCTTTCCTCCCCAAATCTCTCAAGAAACAAAACTTCCAACCCCAAAATAAAATAAGCTTACCTCTTATTTAATTAACATAACATAACATTTGAATTTAAAGAGTTTAAAATTCAAATAACCAAACATAACTCACTTAAGTTGTCAAATATTAAATGTGAGTTGAGAGGGGTTAAATAATGTAAAGAGTTATGTAAGGTTAGGAAGGTGAAGGGGTAGGGTTCATGTGGGCCCCACCACCTTCATAACCTCCGTTGGGAAGTTGGGTAGTTACCCACCTTCCAGCCAAAGCATAAACCACCAAAAGAAAAATAAAAATTGTAGTTAATTTATAAATTAAACTTCCACAATTTTTATCTCCTTCTCTCGTGAAAACATAACTCCGAAAATGGCTTCCTAAGCAATTATCGGCGCTACGGTTCCATCAGCACCCTCAGAATTCGATTCCGAGTACCGGTTAAAATGATAGGAATTCCCTCTCGTTTTTACACTGAACGTACCCGAGCCAAACTTCGGGAAAGGATTATGGGCACACCGGGCCTCAGAATCAGGCGCCTTTAGAAACTGCGTTTTTTTAAAATTCCAATTAAATTTAAGAAAAAAATTTCCTGGAAATTTCCAGGTCATTACATTATAATTTATGACAATGTTTTTTGAATTCGTTCATAATTTTTTTATTTTATTTATTTTCATTGAGTTGATAGATAAATAAATATAAAAATGGAAGAGAAAATGATATATATTAAATAATTCCATAATTATTGAGTTGAAGTATATGTTTTGATATGTCCAGGACTACAATAAAATTCAAAAGATTCAACCATAAAATCTATGAGGTTGTTTTTAAAATGTATGAAAATTCATGTGAATATAATATATATCATGATTATGCCTTAGGGTAACAAAGATGCATGTTAGGGGAGATTGAAAAATGAATTTAACAACCTATGTAATGTATAATCATTCATATATTCAAGATTTAATATTAGAAATGGATTTGGAAAAAAATCACGTACACATAAAATTATAGATGAATAAATGATTTGGAAGAAGTCATAGTGAACACATGACTTAAAATTAATTTTTAAATTAAAAAATGAAATGGTATCTAAAAAAATATTTGATGGAACATGGAAATGACCATTGGGACACTATAATTCAAACAACTCATTTAAAACTTACATAAGGGTATATTTATTTTATAATTGGATTTTTGATAATAAAAAGACTCATAGTGGAATGAAATAGTAACATATTATTATAAATGGGTCAAAAATAAAAAAATATAGTATTTTTGTTATTAAAATTGTGAGAAATTTAAGAGATTATTCTTTTCTAAGAAAATAAATATTTATGAAATAAAATTCATGTCACAAACTGAATCTGGTTGTTATCAAAACCAGCACCTAAACCGGCCCATGAAAAGGCCCAAAGGGTGTTATCAATCCCCATTGGCTGAAAAAGTGCCCGGTATCATAAAATTATTTTTTGGAATGATTTACCCAAGATTATAATCATTAAACAAAAAAGAAACTCAATAAAACAAATCTGGATTTTTCAACTAATATTGCCTTTTACAATATTTTAATACTAAATTACCTAAGTTAAATCTATATATAAAGACCATTAAAATAGGTAAAAAACCCAATATGAATATCAAAATAACCTCCATATTGAAAGAGGCACTGCCTCAAGCCATCCACACAACACCGTGTCAGGAATGACCGGGAAAAGCCCAAATCTTTGGCACAAATAATGTACACAAAACTGCAGAAAATATAACCAAGTCTACTTACATCCAATAGTGTAAGTAGGGTGTGATAAAATTCCCATTATTATATCACCACTATGATACTCCATGTGATAAACATTCATAGATGATAATCTTGCATGTTTTCGTAAATAGGCAATGCATGTTACAATTTCTAAATGACAAAACATATAAATTAAAACATTTTTCAAGTGGGATAATTTAATGAGACATCACATTTATAATAAATTGTAATGCTACTGATATTTACATCTCACAATACCGAATGCCAACGGTAGGCACACTAATCTAAGGAGTGTAAGCAATAAGAAATAATACATAGGCACTTGCTCATTGTGGGTTCGAGGTACCTCGTATCTCAGTGAGAGTTACCATCACAATATCATTTCTCATGCACACGAGCCACTAGTAGGGAGAAAACCCATAACCAAGAGGTCCTCAATAAAACATCATCATAGTTTAGTTACTGTTTTAAGAAACATTATTACAACATAAAACTGATTCCAAACTTCACTGATTCACTAGCATACTAGTACACATTCACCAACCTAGATTTCATGAGTTTCCCTCTTATGTCAAACAAGTTCAAAAATCCATGAAATATATTTTTCCACTGAAAATACAACATCTACATCACAAATTAACCAAACAGACACATGTAAATCACACAAGACACAAAATCCAATTTTTGTTCAAATACATTTGGAAATCAATCTCAAAACAAAATAGGCAACAACACATTATGCATAACTTTCACAATCCAACACATCGTTTAAAAATATTATAAAATCATTAAAAATATGCTAAATATCACATAACATCCAACTCAAAAGTTTTATAATACCATTTTTCATAAATAAAATCCATTTTTCACATCACAATCACACAAAAAACACATATCACAATCACACCTCTTCCACATTTTAGTAAATCCAATATATATTTTTTTTAAACATTTCCAAGAGTATAAATATCTCATAAAAACCCCATACACATTTAAAATGGACCATTTAATATTATAAATAATCCAAAGTAGTTTTCAAATATGGTTTCACCTTCTACATAAATCAATAAACAATTGTAAACATTCATAAAACAATTCCATGGAGTGTACCCAATATTTTCACATAAAAACCATTTCAAAATCATCCATAAATTAAAAAATGACACAAATTCTAATTCAAAACAGAATTGGAATCCCCAAAAACATTAATTAAACAACCCCAATTGTTATAAAAATACCTCAAACAATACCATAGAAGATCCATATGAAAAAAACATGTTTTTATAATAACTTTCAAGATGTACAACATTGGTTTTACACCATAAAACCATTCAAACCCCCACTTTCAATACCAATGTCACAAAAAGACCCAAATAATGGAAAATTTATAACCACAAAAAGATTTATTTACCCAATTTCATATGTTCTAAAATACTGCCATATAATACCCCAAGTGCTACACATGAAAACACCCAATTTCAAGCTAAAATGACACCATAAAATTAAATTATTAACCAGGTAAATAATGAACATTTATCAAACCACACAAAACATATGAGTAATATGAATAATGATAAAATAAAGTAATCTAACTCATCAATAATTTTTTAAACATGGAACCATCTACTGAAAGTGTCGAATACCACCAATCTTGGTACAAAAAATCAAGCTCAACACTACTGAACCACAAGGAATTGAAGATGCTCATAAAATCACAATATTTCACAAAAAAGGTACCATTTAAAACCCTATCCACTAGAAACATTGTAACATCAAGAAAGAGGGATGAATCCCTAAGGAAATGGACGAAAGGGATGGGAGGATAACTTATTTGAACAAATCTTGGGAAAATCGACCTAAATCCACTAGTATCTAAATTTTAAAACATCCAATCATTAAAGGGAGGATCTAACATTGAAGAGGAGATCGTGTATGAATTATAATGGGGGGAGAGTGTGAGAAATGAATGATTTATTAGGGAAACAAATTGCCTTTATAAATCTGCTAGAATTGAGGATGCTTAAGATGTTTCGATTAAACAGAGAAACAAATGAAATCCAAAGAGGGGGAAAAGAGAATGGGGGTGTGCCCTGGTATAGTGGGCTCTGGATAGAGTTGGAATCTCCCAAAAATATATACAATATAATTAGTTATTAAATAATAAAATATTTTTTTAAAACTGAAAATGGGCTTTCGAGCTGGCCTGATTCCTTTAATAAAAACCCAAATACCCCAATATTATAGATTTCTAATGTATCCAAATTGAAATGGTGGTCTTAATAGGATATGGGAGTCCATTTTGGAATAATAATTCGGGAAAAATATTAAAAAATTAAAATGTTATAGAATATGAAAATTGATTTTAAATCTGGAAATGGGCTCACGGTTTGGCCCAAATCATGAAAACTCAACATTTCTTAAAAAAACGTGGGAAACCCCAAAAAAATGAAATAATGGAAATTAAATAAATAATAAAATTAAAATATGTCATGGATGTAAAAACTATCCCCACCATGAAAACATTTCATCCACGAAAATCGACTATAAGGCCAACAACAAAACCAATCCCAACCTATAAACCAAGATGTACTTATTTTTCACGCTTTGCCCACAAAGGCCAAAATACCACCAATGATCAATTAAGGAATGATTACTATCCTAACCAAAACATACACCGATTTACTAAATTGATCAATCCCATTTACAATTATCCGAAATGAAAAATCCTTAAACTTTATCAAAATAAGAATCAAGCCATTCACCCAAACAAACAACATAGAAAAATGTTACACTTACCTAGATATAACTAAACTATTGGGTGTTCTACAATCCCAATATTTACTCAAGGATGATGTTGGTAGCCAGATAGCTCTGAATGAGACTACCTACCACCAAATCATGACCATGGATAAATTTGGGTTTTTGGTACGGGGGAACACAATTCAGCTCCCCACCATAACAGACAACCTATATTTTTTCCGAGACAAAATTAGGACACTAACAAGGGGAGGCCTAAATAGACTTTCTTATACAAAGGGTGGGATTCCATTAAAAATTAACTAAAGATCATACATGAAAATCATAGTGGGTCTCCCCACCATAATAACCAACCATATTAACTGACCAGCACAGGCTGTCACAGAAAGACCAAAAATTTTAATAATTTTGAAGGTTGCACGGTTAGTCTGCACTGTTTGGGAAACTTTTCACCAACTGTTTAGATCATTCATTCTATATGGATTCTTTGAACATGTTCACTAGAAATCAAGCACAAACCATGTTCTTGTCTTGTTTAGAATTTTTGTTACAATTCTTCAAAAACACAATGGAATCCAAAGGGGGAGGGAATAACATTGGGTGATGAAAAAGGTAAAAGGTCATCAACCTATTTCCACCGAATGGGGACAACATAATATAGATGATGACACAAAAGATTTAAAATCATTCTATCTTTCATAATGAGGATCAGAATTTGTACCAGGGTTTAAATGACCCTGGTATTTCTCCTGACTACGATCCAGCATCTCTCTAAGATGTACAGCTAGTAATCTAATGATTGAAGCATCTTTGGCATCGTAGTTAAACATTGAAAACACACTAAATGAGAATTCTGCTTTCGATGCCACCAATAACTGCACCACAATCCCTAATAAGCTTTCAAATACATAACACATTCCAAAAACACATTACCATAACCCAATATTTCCCTGTTATAAGGGCTTAAATGATTTACACACATCATACCTTGTTTTTTCGTGTCAGAAACAATAGATGTAAAGAACACTTATAATAACCTTCCTCTAAAATGGATGATTTTGATGTTTTTCTAAGGGGGTCATTCGCACAAAATATTTGATTATCTCAGAGGATTTTACAACTTTTACATTTACGGACAATCAAGCACATGACATCACAAGGCGTTGCTGAACATGATCATTGAGACTGATATAAACAATGCATGGAGTGGGACCTTATACAACATCCCCAAACAACAAAAAATTATATACAGTTGACACAATATCCTCTCGTGACCAGATTTCCCACATTGGTAGTTTAATGAGAACTCCTACAACAAAGAGACTATGAAGGACCGAAATCCCCTCTTAAACACCATTCACACTGTCATCCACTCTAACATCCTCATACCACATCCACCTTCGAATAATCAAGAAACACAAGATACCATTATCTCTTTCAACATTCCATGATCACGCTCCTTCTAGAAGAGTATCCTCAAACACAAAAATTATAGGGTGTATACTCATTCAACAATTCTCGAGAATAGATTCGATACATTGATGAACTAGAGGATTTTCCAATTGCAAAACATTCTAGGTTTCACTTCAGTTGTGAACTAACCCTTAATGGGGGCATACGTTATCGAACAAGAGAACCGAAGGACCCAAAAAATAATGGTCCATTGGTTAAAAAGTTCCACCAAACTGATCTAGAAACATGAATAAAACCATTATTAAGGAATCAAAAAACATTTCTCAGAAGAGACTACTAAATGGTCCTTCAATCCAGCTTTCCGACAACAAGTATACCCAAAACACGATACAAACATGAATTGTTTTTAGACTTGAAACATCCCATAACATCATCATTAAGAAAAATAGTACACACCATCCCAATGTAGTTATAAAAATAATATTTTTTCTATTAAAAACATTTCTTGGAAAAGAAAACCGTTCAGCGGTTAGTTTATCAACCCATCGTATCCCATGGGCCTCATACATGCATGTTTCTGTGCCACAACAGGCACCCTCCTCATGTCCATTTTGAAATCAATCTATCCATGACATAAACAATACATCATACTATATAACACCATTCAAGTGGTCACTCATGTAAATACCAAATTTTAATACAAAAATTCTTTTTAATTTTCAAAACCCAAACTGTCAAACAATACCATTTTTTCTCAAACCACTAACTAAGAAATCATAACCCAAATTACGACATACAAAAAATTTTCACAAAGGAACAATCGTTCAAATAAAAAATCACTTTTAGTCCATTCAAATAAATTTCAATAAATCTCATCCAATTAAAACATATTTAAATAGTTTAGAAAAAAATATTAGGAATAATTTTTTAAAACTAACCCTGAAAAAGATCATGATTTCAAAAGAAGTTAAAACACTCCACTATACCTTCCAATACAACTCTTCAAATTCTGTTATCATCTTTCAAAACACTATTGATTCTGTCTTTATTAGTATATCATTTCACAAAAACTATAAGCTTCATAAAACCATGTCATTTTTTCTTTAAAACTGAGCTTACAAGATTTCAAATCAATAAGACACAAGAAAATGTGAGAGGAAAGTAGTTCTGGTGGGTGACTTGGACATATAGTTAGAAGCCATATGTCAATCACTTAACCATCAAGGAGGCTGTTATTGGGAAATATCCTGATATCCACAAGGCTTTCCATGCCCTGAAAGCTCACTGAGACCCTTAACCCAACTATCATTTCATTTCCCCTAACCATATTCAAGCCCATAAAACTAAAAGAATCATATAAGTCATTAATCCCCTAGTGATGTGAATCCCTTCATGAGGTTAGGTGATCAAGAACACTAACTATAACAAGAAATCAATGTCCTGAAAATCCTAACTCCAGACTACCTTGATTGTTCCCCAAATAACATGAGACAGGGGGTTAACATGAACCTCCTCTAATACCATTTTGTCAAAAACTGAATCTGGTCACCATCAAAACCAACACTCGACATGGCCCACGACAGGGCCCAAAGGGCGTTCCCCATCTGCATGGGCTGGTACAAGTTCATGGGTATTATATAATTATGTTTTGGAATGATTTACCTAAGTTTATAAACATTAAACAACAGACAAAATGTTACAAAACCTGAATACCGAAATCCCAATAACCTCCGCATGGAAAAATGAACCACCCCCAAGACATCACCACAACATTATATCATGAATTACGAGTAAAAAACCGAACTCCTGGCACAAAAGTTGTACCCAAACCTATGAAAACAAAAATAACATTGTCTACTTACACCCAAGAGTGAATGTAGGGTGTGAGACAATTACTAGTAGGATACCACCACTAAGATATTCCATGTGATAAACATTCAATGATGAGAATCATGCATGTTTTCATAGACATTCAATGCTAGTTACAATTTCTAAAAGAGGAATCATAAAAAATTAAATATTTTTCACGTGGGATAAATTAAAAAAGCATCACTTTAAAAAAATTCTGAAACTAATGAAATTTTCTACCAAAATTACCATATATCAACGGTATCATCAAATAATACAATGAGCATGAGAAATGGGAAATAACCCCTAAGAACTATCTCAATGTGGGCCCCACGTACCTCCTATCTCGGTGAGAGTAACCATAAAAATATCTATTCTAATGAACACAAGTGACTGGTAGGGAGCATACCCATAACCCAATGTTGCACAATTAACTTAATCATAGATTAGTTATTGTTTTAAGAATCAATAATGACTGAGGCCAATCCCCATGGATTCACTTGCATACTAGTACACGTCCACAAACCCAGATACTCGGGTTTCTCTCTTGTGCTCAAACAAGTTAAACAAACCAAGAAATATAGTATTCAGATGAAAATATCACTTTCACATCACACATTAACCAAACATCCCCATGCACATCTCACTAGTCACAAAATCCAATTTTCGTTCAAATGCATTTAGAAATCAAACTCACATGAAAACATCCCACAACACATTTTTCATATATTTCACTATCCAACACATCCATAAAAAATATTATAAATCTATCCATATATTATAAACCTCACATAAAATCCAACTCATATTTTTTATAAAACCATTTTTCATAAAAAAAAATCCTTTTTTCAGATCATACTCACACAAACAGCCCACATCACATTCACACATCTTTCACAATTCAGTAAATCTGTTAACTATTTTTATAAAACATTTACAAGAGTAAACACATCGTATAATAGCCCCATTAATATTTAAAATCGGCCATTTAAAAATATACATAATCCAAAATTGTTTTCCAGTATGCTTTCACCTCTTACATTAATCATTAATACATTCAATACTTTCATAAAAAATTCAAAGGTGTGTACCCATGATTTTCACATAAAACCCATTTCAAAACCATCATTCAAGGAAAAAATCACACTAATACCAATTCAAAACAGAATCATCAACACCAAAAACATTTATTAGAGAACCACCAACGGTTATAAAAATAGCTGAAACAATACAACAATATATACACATGAAAAACACATGTTTTCAAAATCACACGCAAGAAGTATAGCCTGGTTTTACACCTTAAACCAATTCAAAAACACACTTTCAAAACCAATGGCACAAAAAGAAACTAAAAAGGCAAAAAAAATCCCAAATTTGTTTATTAAACCAATTTCATAGGTTTTAAAATACACCCATATAATACCCCATGTGTTACACATGAAAAACACCAATTTTCATGATAAAATGAAACTATAAAATTAAACACTTAACCAAATAAATCATGAACAGTTTTTGAACCACACAAAACATATGAGGATTATTAAAAATGATAAAATACATCATTATAACTCATCAATAATTGTTTACACATGGAACCACCTTCCAAAAGTTAAATTTTCCTCAAATCATGGTGTGAAACATCAAGCGTAACACCACCACACCACAAAGTTGTGAAGATAAACATAAAATATAAATATTACACCAAAAAACATAGAATATCAAAACCTAGGATATAATCCTATCCACATTTCACATTGTAACAAAAAAAAATTGTGATGAAACCCTATGGAAATGGATGAAAAGGAAGGGCGGAACACTTACTAGAACGAATCGTGGAGAAATTGACTTTAATACACCAGTATCTGAATTTAAAAACAACCAAACATTCAAGTGAGGTTATAAAAAAGATGCGGAAAACATGTAGGAATTTTAATGGGGAAATAGTGATAAATGAAAGAGTTATTAAGGAAACAAGTTAACTTTATAGATCTGCTCGAATTGAGGTTACATAAGAAGTTTCGACTTAATCTGTGAATCAAATGAGCTCCAAATATGGGGAGAAGTGAATGGGGGCATGACTTGGTTTAGTGTTAATTAGTTTTATATGGAATCAACTATAAATAGTTAAAAAATATATTTGTTATTAAATAATAAAATAATGTTTTTAAAAACTGAAAAACGGCTTTCGGGTTGGCCCAAATCCTTAAATAAAAACCATAATCCCACATTATTATTGACTCGTAAAGTATCCAAAGTTAAATAGTGGTGTGAATAGGTCAGGGTAGGCCATTTATAAATTAAAATGAGTGAAAATATTAAAAATAAAAGTACTATAAAAGAAACATTATTGGTTTTTAAATTTGGAAATGGGCTCACGGTTTGTACAAAATCATGAAAACTCACCCTTTCCTCAAAAAAACATGTGAAACCCCAAAAAAGAATGAATGAAAATTTAATGCAAAATAAATATAAAAGAAGTAATTTATGAGAAAATTCATATGATGGAAGAAAACATTCATTATTAAATTTCTCAAATTGAATGTGATTAATGAAAATGATAAAGAAGAAGGTCTTCAAATTGATGAGAAGAATATAATTTTTTGATTCAATCTATGAATAAAAATTGAAATTTTAATAATATCCTATTATATAATTTTATTTTATATTGTGAATAAAAATATGACGATATTATTGATATATGTATTCATATTTATATATATATATAAGTATTTTATTATTATATTGTTTTGTCAGATATTTGTGAAAAACTTATCAAAAAAATTTAGAATATTTTAATGTGAATTTTATTTATTTGAATTTAATATACAAAGTGTATTTTATGAAAAAAAAATATAGATTGGTATATTAATTGAGAAGAATATTTTATGATCCGAGGAGAAATATCTTGTAGTATTGTTTAATAGTATTATAAGTTGACAATTTAATTTATTAAATTTAATTTTCTTTATTATAAATAAAGATAATATATTCAAAACAATCTAAAAAACAGGATATTATATAATATAGAGATATATGAGGGCAATTCACATTAATTAGATTGCTTATTTCTGATGAAAATACATTATACCAATGATAAAAGGAAGTTGATTTTCTTTAGGGTAAGTAGATATAATTTGTCAATGTGAAAGGAGAATCAGTGAAGAAGAAGTTGTAAGATGATTTATGATTGAACCCATAATATTGTTATATAATTAATAAAATTAAACGATATTGGGTTGGAATAATGATGAAAAAGAAGAGTTAATATAGAGACACATATGCTCTACTTTTTTCATCTATTTTGTAAATACTTTATAATTAATGAGTTACTAGGTTCTGAAGATTACAATATTCTAAAGACATGAGAGCATATAGTAATATAGATATTTTTATGGCTGTGATTCATTATATATTATATATATCAATTTTATGAATGAAATTTTTTTTATTTAATTTTTTTAGGGACTATGGTTGAGAAAAAAGATCAAATTAGTTGATAAAAATTTATACTTTAGAAGTTTGGTCATCATTAATAGTTATTTAATCTTGGTTTTAAATAGTATTAGAAATAGTAAATCAATACTACATGTAATAAGATAAAAGGGATTGTTGTGACATATACATAAGTAGTGGGTGACACTTTATAGTTGTATAGAAAAATAAATTCAAAATTCACATGTAATCATGGTTAATATTACATTAGAGTCTATGTTTGAAACATGAACAAAACACAAGAATGTCATAGTCAACCACATTGGGGATGAACCTTGTAAAAGTAATATATGATAAATTTTTACATTATATTATTCGTTTATATGTTTAATTTTTTGTAAGGGAACATATCACAAATTATATCATTATCATATTATGTAATTGCGTTTTTGATCAACAGTAGGGTTTCAAGGGTGAGTGGAATTTGGAAAACTAGGTCATTGTAATATAACCCCTACAATTTGAGTTTACAAATTCTAGTGAACAACAAATAGGTTAAAATATTACTACATTCTGTCTATTTGATTAAATTTTCTCCTCTAATAGATTTGTTTAAAAAACATGGATTTCATATTTGAATGGAATTTATAATTACCTCTAATGGTAAATATATTTCACATTCATACTAACACAATTCTGTAGGTGTATTAACAAAATGAAGAAAATAATGAGAATAATTTATATGAATATTGTGAATGATTTACGAAAATTATAACCACACATTACATGAATGTAAAAAAATGTTAATTGTTTAGTCAAATATATTTATTATGATCCTTAAGATTAATCATCTTTAAAATGTAACATTGATATAAAAAATAGATATATTAGATATACATAAGGATTATGTTTTCAGTTTAGGGAAAACATTAACACTATTTTATCTATAGTATTCCATTAAATATTTAAGTACATCTATGATTTATATAATAAAAAATAAAATATAAAAAAATATTAATAATATATGAAACACATATTAGAATGTCAGTTGAAAATATATAACTATATCATAAAAAAATGGATAAAATAGGGAAATAATTAAATATTATAAATGAATTTAAACTATTATTGAAAAAATTTATAGTTTATCATTTATGAGACTATTAAGGATAGAAAAAATAACAAATTATTAATGCATTAAAATCATATCATAAAATATTTAGGGATGATAAAAAGCCTCAATAGAAAATAAACGATAAAAGAGTAATGGTTATAGGAAACACATTACATGAAAAAAATAAAATTGAAGTATATTCTAACAAAATCATATAAAAGTAAACCAAAAAAAGATTTTTATACATAAATGTTCCATAATATTCATGAATATTCAATAAATAAAATTATTATCTATGAAATAATGTTATAGTTCTAGTTTCATTGGTAACATGGATACATAATCATTTGTTTCATAAGATATATACATAATCTTCTACTAAGTTATTTATAACTTCCATCCCTTTTAGATATATCATACATAAAATCATACTTCATGACATGGGGAAATGAAACAAAATAAATTATTTATAATAATGTTTAATAAATGTAAAAAATGGTGATATCAATGATCACAGAATAACAACCATATT
Organism: Viscum album; assembly: GCA_963277665.1. Classification (NCBI taxonomy): domain Eukaryota; kingdom Viridiplantae; phylum Streptophyta; class Magnoliopsida; order Santalales; family Viscaceae; genus Viscum; species Viscum album. Next base: position 164,680,040 of record OY728151.1, read on the forward strand.
TTAAAGGTATGTGGACATGGTTTTATCCTCTTTAAACTGTGTCATTATTATCATATATCAATATCATGATTCATGTAATAATTTTTTAATGGTTATAATACATGAATTAAAGAGGATTCAAAAAAATACCACAAGAGACAATAAAATTTGCAAAAGTCATATGGTTTTGGAACACACAAAAGAAAATAAAATAATCTCATTAATCAAGGATCACATACATAACTATCATATTGGATTGGGTTAACACACAATTATAAGGTATCCATTATTAAGGTTCTCTCCTAATTTAATCATAGTAGAGGCTGTGCATTAATTAACTGGTTTCGAAACCCATTCATATCATTTTTATATCATGTGATATGCATTATTACCCAATATATGGCCTAGAAATATCATTTTGTTACCACTAATAACAAAATATAAATCATACATATTTATTCTGAATGATCTTAAAACATTCATCATAATATAGCTTATAAATAAGAAAATTTTTATCATATATATTTCAAAATTTATAATAGAAAATATTATTTATGTTTAATGGGTTTAATAAAGGATTCATCATAAAATAATTAACCCATTGGAAAAAAACACATTTCATTGAATAATCCTTATATTATCATCATCATTACACATCTGAAGAATGAAATTTGATGATATTGTTGGAACATATCCTATGTAATGAATATATAACATAAAAAATTTCATATTATTTGAAAATTTAATTAAAATATATATCAAATATACGTTGAGTAAAATACAAATTTGATATATAAATCACATATTTAAAATATAAATATTTCCAAAATAAGAATAAAAATTATAATTTTAAAATAATAATTTAATCCTGAATATGAGGCATCAAAATATTAATAAAATATGATTGTAGTAAATTTATATTATGTTGTAATCATTAATGAAAGTACCATTCTCAAACATATGTTGAAAACTTATGCATTATTAAAATGAAAATAAAATTCATTTTAATTTTTTTTTATACAAACTAAAAAAATTGAAAATTTATTTAAAATATCATTAGATATTTTAAAAAGATTCGAGAATTTTTTTTATTCATGGTCTTGAGTGTAACAATATATTCAATAAAAGAGGGAATCATGATACTTCTGTAAACTATTTGATTTTAATATATTCAATTAATGAGTGGTTGATCATCCAATTATAATGTTTGAAACATAATAATAAGAAATCTTAGTAATCTATTTGATCTTTATATAAAACACAGACCAGGAGTGCCAGTTTCTTTGAAAGCACTCAAAACCCATCTATAGTAAATATAAATTTTATTTTTTATATTCTATAATGATTTATATAAATATAATACAATATATTATTAATCTATAATCTTTCAAGAACCAATTATTAAAAATTATTTACTAAATTTTTTTTTAGAAGTTAACAATTTACTATTTTGGGGATGCTTAGGTTATGTGGTTTGGTTCATTTTACAATGACAATGGTTTTGTAATATATATAATTTAAACCATTAAAACAATATAATTTTTCTTCATTCTATATATATAGTTATCTATAAAGTGTAATAATTTTAAAAATGAATTACATTGTCCATAGAGAAAGGAGGTCATGCATTTCTATTAAACATTGTTTTTACTTATTGATCAATGGAATGAAACAAAGGCTAATAATATTAAATATTTAATAGAATCAATATTATATTATATATAACATCTATATTGATTATATATATCATTATTAGTATTCTTGTAAATCACGAATAGAATAAAACCCTTTGCTTTGGGGATATGGTTATTCACATGTACACATAGTCGATGTAATCATTTACAATAGAATAGAATATAATTAGGTAGACACGATATTGTAATTCCAACATCATAATAATTTCATAAATTTAATTTATATACATTAATTCATGTATAATATATATTCATGATTGGTTGAAATGAAAAATTAATTTCACCACTATGTAGAGAGGTAAGTCGTACATATGCTTGATGGAAATTTATTCTTCTATAATCAAGGAAGATGATTAATTATTATTATATCATCATAAAATTATTTATTTATATCTGATGTAATAAATTAATTTTTCAGAATGGTTACTATATATATGGATTATATAAAAGTTTAAATAATTTTGAAAAAACATAATTATGAGTTATACCTCTTCACTGAGAAACCTCTTTTGGATGAAACCTTATACCATGAAGAGATGGTCTTTTAAAAAGCCCATAATATTTGAGATATTTTGATGGAGTATTTGAATGAATTATTTAGGTCTTTTATAATTGATAAGGATTTAATTATGTGATTAAAATTGGATAATATGTCACTTTTATATGTGTGGGAATGTGAATTTTTGGAAGTACTTATAGTATTAATTAATGTAAATATGTTTTATAATAAATTGAATCAAAATTTATATTATTAAAAAAAATATGACGAGGATAGGTCGATATAATCTCATAAAAAAATATTTTTGCAGATTTATATTAGGCTAATGAAATTTCCTTTTAGTTTTATCCATGTGTAAATCCATTATCATATTTCCAAATTTTCCTTCTATTTAAGGGTCAATAATGATTTCATAATGGGAAAAGTGATATATAAATATATCTTGGTTGATATTATAAATAGTTTTCAATTCAAATGGCTGAATATTAGATTTTTATGAATTTTTAAATCATTTAATATGAAATTTAATATTATATAAAATGAAAATTTTAGTTTTGGATAATCTAGAAATTTTAAAATAGATTATTTTAATAAGTGATATAAAATGGTTATAAATTTATATTTGTTAAAATAAAATTAAAATAATATGTGTATATAATCATGCAATAAAATTTTTATAGGAGTAGATATGAATTTAAAAAATGTATTTAACATGAACAACTTGGTTAACTAATATGACAATTAACTTTTGTAATGAATTTTTCAAAATTAATTATTTTTAATTTTATATATAAAGTTAAAATTGGTTCATAAATGTAAAAGGGATGACATTTTTGGGTCTTATAATCCTAAATTTATTAATTTAAATATTTTATTCATTTTTAACAGTTAAATATTATGTATTTAATAATGAAAATTATTATTGTAATTTTAATAACTTTCCATGTTTTAGACTATGAAATCAAAATGAATTTAAAATAACTAGAATATCAACCTTAATTAATCCATAATATGATAAAATCATTTAAAAATTTAATAGGACGAAAGTATTCATCTGTATTTTATTTTTTTGAAAATTTTTAAACTGATTTATTATATATATCCCTTATATGTATAAATAATGATATTGTGTTGCGTAATTATTTAATATAATAATTTAATGACTAAAATTTAAAAATAAATAACCATTTTAATAAAATTAATTTAATTACCAAATAGTACTCTATAGTTGAATTCAACAACTTATTATCCTAATGTAAATAAATTTTATAGATTACAATGTTAAGAGAGTGACAATTTGTATTTATTATTTTCATATAAAAATATATGTTTCAAAATAAAAGAAAAATGCAACCATTTAGAAATAAATATGTCAAATTTACAAATATATCTAAATTAATCTAAATATTAGGGTAAATGAATGGTTTTGATAAATTCTAAAACAATATCCAAATGTTTTCATCTAATTTTACCGGTTTTACTAGTTTCGATGTGAAAAAATTTACCAAGGTTGTCATTCATAACATCTTATAAAGTGTAACATTTACAAAATTTTATCCTTAGGACTCCAAATATGGAATAATATTTTCATGATTAAATTAACAAATGATTAGCTATTAAAATGTAATATTACACCTACAAAATGTTGTAAAATCCCTTCCTTAGAAATTATGATTTTTTATGATTAATTTTTAATATACCAAAATAAAATATAATATTAATTCCAGTGATCCCAAATTGAATATTGAAAATAATAAATAACTCTTCTTATTTTTTAATTTATTTCAGTGAATATATAAATTCGAAATTTCCTAAATAGAAAGGATAATTTTTAATCAAAATTATGTATTTTTCACAATTAAATAAAAATAAATATTTCCATTAAATTAGGAAAATTAACTCTAATATAATTTTAACATAATGTTACAATTTTTTTTATTTCATAAAATGTAATTTATAATTTTATAAAAAATTTATTTATAAATCTCATACAAAAAAAAGAAAAAAATATTTTTAGAAGAAAATTCAATTTGAAAAATAAAATATATTCAATGAATATTTATTTCTATTTTAATAAGAAGTAATAATTAAATTTTTATTTATTAGAAATAAAATAAATATATTATATAACACGGTTATTCAAATTTATATCCAAAATTAAAAGGATAAATATTTTAAAATATTATTCTTTAGAAATAACATTATAGAGAGGGATAACAAAACAACTTATAAGAAGGTAATTGGAAAAAGAAAGGTAACTTAAAATTATACGCAATAATTTCCATTAGAAGGATAAAATTAATTTGAAATTATAATTTATTAATAGAGGATAAAAATATACTCTATGTAAAAAAGTAGGTGATAGAGAACCTAGAATAAAAAATATAACGACCCAAAAAACCATAAATCTGTTACGAGTGAATAAACCATCAATTCATGAAATATATAGGTAAATTTATAATATTTTCAAGTTCAGTATACATTGATTAATCATAAATATCAACATGAAATGAATATTAATGATTAATTTTTCATTCCTGAAGAATTGATTTTAAAATTTAATTGTTCATTAAATTTATAATGTAATGATATGAAATTACTTTATTCTATATTTTTCATTATATCTAAAATAGTTTGTATAATTTTTCTAATTTTGATAATAATTTATAGGATAAAATAATTCATTAATCTATAAAACCACAACAGTAAACCAAAATGTTCCACATAATCCATTAAAAAAATAGTGAACCTTGACACTCTTCCATATTATGTCTAACCAAATTCAAAACCCAAAATAAAAAATGATTGGAACATATATATTATTTTCACGAACAACATTAAAATTTATCGCCAAACAACATTAAGTAACTCAAAATGTCACATAAAAAACATGTGAACACCATGAAAATATTTTCTCCTAAAACATAAAAACTCATTTCCCAAATAATATGAATCATAATTAAACAACACAAAAATTTATATGTCACCAAAAATTAAAATTAAAATTTCTCATCCAATAAAATCACATACTATTAGATATATTTCATAAAAAAAAATTGTAAACATTATCAAATATGTCATAAAACACTCATCCATCACATCACTAACTGAATTAATGGTTAAAAGTAGTATACCATTTAATTCACTACTGTTAAACATCTCATTATACCAAATGAACATAATTATCAAATCATTAAGAACATATCATGGGTTATCATTCCCATAACCATTTTTTTTCAAAACAATAATCTTACAACTAAATAAAATTTCACTATTATCGGTATAATTGAAAATAGGATTCAAAATTATAAATATCAAAAACATTTAAATAATGCATAAATGTTATAATATTATTATAACAATACTAGTATTAATATAACACTTCCAAAACAAAACTATTAAATAAAAATGTATAAAAATGAAAATCACATCCCATAAATGAATTGCATAACATTAGTCCTTTCTTGGTGTTGGTTTCAACCATACAAATAGGTAATTAATAAGATAATTAAGGTGTTCCCCACATGAATTACATTGAATTGATTGTGAAATAATTTTATCCATTCCATTTATTTCCGCAAAAAAATCTTCCTCTTCTAATGATATTTTCCAATACGTTATTTTTCCCTCATTCATGACATGAATGTAATAATACTTTTATACCTCCATGTTCATTTCCACCTAAACATCGATAAAAATTTTTTCTTATAAATTTATTTATCAGAAAATATAATTAAATTTATGTTGTTTGTTATATAATTTTATTATAATGACTCTAAAATTTTGGTGTAGAAATTATAAATAATTAAAATAAAGTTTTATTGTAATGTATATAGTTAGTGTAGAATTTCAAGACCTATAGTGTTTCTATATGGATATATTTAAAAATTTATCATACCTATTATGATGTGTTTTCTATAAATAATATAATATATCTAAAAAATATTCACAAATGGGAAATGTGGACATCAATTAAATACAATACAAAATCATTACACTGGTTTTGAAAAAATTCATTCTTGGCATTACGCTATCTATAGTAATTTATCATTGTAAAATTATATTAATTAATGTAATTAATGACTTCAATTTTAATTTATTTGAGATTCCTTACTAGACACAAAATATAAACACCATTATGGTTAATTAAAATGGGATTGAGAGATATATATTGATGGAATGTGATATTTATATAACTAAAATAGATCATTGATAGAGTTTATGTTAGAAGGAGATCATAGGATTAGTGATCAAGTACCATGTGGATCGAAATCAATTGGAGGGAACTAAGACATCACTAATAAAAAAATGCATAAACCATATTAATGAGTATTCAATCTAGACAAGAGGTCAGTTTTTTGTTTATGTAGGTTGGATTTTGTATTTTTAAATTCATTTAAAATATGAATGAATTATTTTTATAGTTTATTAAATAGAAATATATTTAAATATGGTGGATGGTTTTTATACCAAATGTTTCATTTTTTTTGATATTTTTTTTAATTCTATTAGTTCATTATTATCATGGAAATAGATTAAGGCCAAAAAAACAATAATCATGGTTCATTCTTCATGTTAAGATTTTGTGTATTTATCCCATCGTTTCTAGTTGTTCATTGTCATCATTTCCTTTAGACATTTGTTCTAAAAATTACATATAGATAAAAATTGTGCAGTCATTATTTTGATCAATTTATATTAACAATGGGTTCAAATTTCTGGTTTTATTAATGACCGAGGTCCAATGATAACGGTAGAATACTTGATATGGATTGATATTGGATCAATTTTATTTATATGTGGGTTTTCATTGCTTCTATGAGATAGTTTGAGAAGATGTATTCTTAAGTGGATTAGAAGTCTATAATCATGATACTAATAATAGATTTTCTATTTTTAATTCCAGTTCTAGGTTCTAAACTATATATCACATCCAGATCAAAGGTAGAAGTGGTGTATGGCTAACACATGTGATTGTTCTGGGAAATTGTAAAAATCTTGATATAGATTAAATATATTTCAAGAAAACACAATTTTAGTCCCCTCTGTTTGGAGGATATGTTTTCTACATTGAATTAGCTATCAACTTTCTTATGGTTATTTTTCACATCAAATGATCCTTAGTTAGATCATTAGTCGTGTATACAGAGTACACACCTAGGAATCCACATGGTGCTATAAACTACATGTAGAAAATTAATTGTTGTGTAACTCTATATAAATAGATCCTTGTGTATATGGAGTATAATATCTTATAGTCATGTAAAATTAAACTCTAGTTGTATCCAGAAGTAGAATATGTACATCCCAAAATAAATGGGCATTGATAGATGTCACATGTTGAGTAACTTTATAGACACAACATGTTGTGTGAATTTGAGTACACACTATGGAATTTAGTTGATTACCATATATGAAAATTGTATATTAGCCTACCCTAAGTACATGAGAATGGCCCATTCTACACAGGCTTGAGATGATGGCACATCATGTTCTAAACATACCACAATATATGGTGTGTCCAAACTAGACATTTTATATATTTGGATAATACATTCATTGTGAGGTAGAAAGACACATGTAGTTCTTTGATTAGTGATACATGACATGTGGCCCTATATACAAGATTTCTACTTATTCAAAAACATGATTGATATCTTGGTCTTATGAATTCATCTATAGTTTCAACATGGTTGTGTCTACTCAATATGTATGTTTATATGTCTATTCACTCCTTCTAATTCTTTGGAATACGAACTCACATTCCAGTATAATGGGACATAAATGTGACATTTCATTCATAATATTGTAATTTTTTCCCATTGTTGAATTTAGAAGGAAACCCTCAATGAGTTCTAGGGTTTGTTTCAACATTCATTGCGTCATTTCCAATACATAGGTTTCAGAAATCTCATTAAATGGAATCACTATAATGATCCCAAAACTATGGGTTTATTCTCGTTAAAGTCATATAAACCTCATTGTCCCTACATGTGATCCAATATCCATTTATTGACATATGTTTTCCAATATCGAGGATTTTTCTGATTTTTTTATATATCATATGATCCATCCTAATTTACCTCATCATTTATCATTTATAGATCTGATTATTATTATCTTTTAGATGGGTGTCATCAATATAAAAAGACTCATGGAGTGAGCTCCCATGGATGAGTGATACCTTTGATCCTATAGTAAAATCATATCCTAGAATCAAAGATATGATATCACCTTAATACATAATGTTAATCTTTAAGAATATATAGTTAATTTATTTTGTTAATATAATATATTATATTCAAATGGGTAGACATTCATGGTAATGAGTTTACTACTCTCATGATGATTAAGGTTTGATGACTATAGGGTATCGAACTGGGTAAGTATATACTCACTCATGGATGGATCTATCCACGCATTTTGTGTCTTATACAGACTACATGTCTTTCGTTAGAGTTCGTGGAAATCTAAAAGTACGTGGGGCTTAGTTGGATGTTCATTTTTTTAGATGGTCCTTAGATGGATCATAGTGAGTCTTTGGTGTAGATACCTCATTTTCTACATGGCTAGTTGGTTTGTAGTTTTAATGAGAATTTATATGAGAATATTCTTCAATTAAATAAATTTATGTAGTATTATGTGTGATATAAATTATTCACATAATTTTATTATGACTTTTTTACCTTTATTAATTATATTTGAGTATATATATGTATGTGTATGAATAGGTACTTGGTACTATGGCATCCCATTTGTATGATATGTTTACATAGGGATTGTCATCATACTCTAGCTTATGGGGGGTGGGAATGAGTTTCCATTTCGAGCATAATGTTTTCTATGAGGACCTTGGTGGTGCAATGTACCACAAGTTTCTGGATATAAATCCTCAACAATGCTAGTGTGTTAGGGTGGAAAAAGGTGGATATATCTACTATTAGAACTTATGTGACAATATATATAACAGAAATGATAACCATGGATTTTATATTGTTGGGTTTCACATAATCCTTGTTCAAGAAAATATAATGACACTATTAATGGGGAGTGAGGATGTTTTTATGATGCTTCATGATTTACCTTAGTAGTACATACCAAATAGGTATGGATGTTCCTTAATCTTTTAGCATCATTTTTTTATCTAGGTATATAGGATCATTTTACTGAGCTTATATCTTGAGTCATCGACTATCATTAGGGGAAGGGTGAGGTTCCCGGATAGAAGAGTGAATGAGATGGTGTCTTTGATGTTACTATAGTAGGGTTCCATGAACAATGAGTGGTTATGAAACTATTTATGTCTTCATATACCAACTAAAAGGTTTACCTATTTTAAAACTATCTATTTGAAAATCATAGTAGGGATTTCATGATGCATATACATGGAGGCGTAGTTTGGCCTCATGGAGTCTCTTTGAAGAATATTCAAAATAACAATTATATCCTTATTTAATGATTGTAGAGAGGTTTTAGGAGTCATTTTAGACTCATTTTTGGTTTTTAATGCTTTTTATAAACCATATATATGGTCAAGCCTGTGGACCACTAATGTTATAGATAACATGCTTTTGGAATTCATGTTAGTTTTGGACATAGATAGTAGGATCATCAACCAGTGGTAGAGATTTTATATCATAAGAGCCACCAATCCAACACTAGTGTAGCACCATTTGGGGTTATTCATGGGAGTCCATGTAGTTCCCCACTCAAATAGTTGAGGTACGTTGAAAAAAAAAATCATGGGCCTAGATTTGTTGCAAATGATGTTTTTATGAACTTGCAGTCATATAGGGAGTAATGAGGAATAACAAAAATTTTCAGTCGATAAGTTCCCTTATCAATTTTTCATTCCATTATGATTTGAAAATCACAACCATATTTTCCAAAGGAAAATATCATTCACTATGATTTAATTTTTTATAAAAAAATTCTTTATATAAGAAATGTTTTATCAATAACCTTGTTTTTTATTTTATTTTGTAATGTCTTTCTAAAAAATGATTAAACATATTTTTCATAAAAACATAAGATGCTTACCAAAATAAAAAAGTAGATTACAAATTATTCTGAATTTAGACTCTAAAATTCAGACTCCATATTTCCAAAAATTTAGTCTCCCAATACACTGATGTTCAGACATTGTATTCCCTTAATTTAAGAATCCGAATTCTCTGAAATTCAGGCTCCGAATTCTCTAGAATTCAGACTTTGAGTTTAATGAAATTTAGATTCTAGATTCTCCAAAATTAAGACTCTGAATTCTCAAAATTTAGACTCTAAATTAACTGCTATTCAAACTCCAAATTCTCTAAAATTCATAGTTATAATTCTATGAAATTATGGCTCTGAATTTTATAATAATCTGACTCTGAATTCTCTGAAATTCAGGATCTGAATTCTTTAAAATTTATAATCTCAATTTTATAAAATTCAGACTCTAAATCCAAAGATTTCACAGTCCAAAAATTGTAAAATTTTGACACTGAATTATGTGAAATTCAGACTACAAATATCCAATTTTTTAATCCAATTGATCATATTTTTTAGACTGTGATTATCGATTTCATAAGAATCAAATTATTATTATTTGTTAAATTTTGTTTTCATTATTAACATATTATTCCATGTTAATCAGATTATATTATAAATATATATATATATCCTAAATATGATATTTTTCTCGATATGTTTTTTTCTTCTTATACATGGTAATGTTTTCCACATTTTCTTACTGAAAATTTAGTTGTACAATCTATTTTTAATTAACTGTTTTTTGAATGGAACGTTCCCATGTTCCTCCTACATAAAAGGAAAAATATAATCATTGGAAGAGGATTTGACTATTTAAATGTTTTCATATAAATACATATCCATTTTAAGAGTTAAAAATATAAATCACTACGCGGAGAAGCGATGATGTGAAGTGATTTTTAGAGAGAGACACTCAAGATTTGAGCAATCTATGAACATCATGTTCAACTGTGAACAACTTATTAAGCCTAGTGAGACTTTGATTCTTGTTGTTCACAATCAAGGGCTTATGGGGATAGAAATAAATAGATGCCAACTAACATAATTTTCTAGAGATTACATGGGATATGAAGTCAGAGGATTGGACTATCTTAAAGATTGAGGGCTTGTAGGGACTGCAAGACGAAATCCGATATTATTATTGAGGGCTTACACAGTTATGTGTAAGACCGACTTTATTAATTTTAAAAATCAAGGGACCATTACACAAGATTGATGGATTCCCTTCCCATTGGGTTAAAATATTTCTTACCAATTTATATTTTTTTAATGAATTAATTATGCAGTATTTTGTTAACGAAAGAAAATATAACATTCTTAAAGTTTCTTATACCTTTATACAATGATAAAAAATATTATATATTCTTTATGGTATAATATTTTCCTAATACAAACTTATTTTTGTTTATATAAGATAATAATGTTTAATTTTAGGTTCATTGTAGTTTGACATAGGCCCTTCCAGTTATCCCTTTGATTAAGAACCAAAGAGGGTTTGTGAATTTGCATTGTTTAACATTGTCAAACATAGAGTTTCTGAATGTTTAAAATGAATTTTTTTAAATATTAAATACAACCCTTATGTAATTGAGTATCTGCATATGTATTTTGATATTAAAAATGGTATCATAGTAGGTCTCTAAAATACTTATACAGATATATATTTTTTTCCTAATTAAATTTTCTAGCTCAATATATCTTTTATCACGTTTATCTTAAAGATTTTCTTAATAAATATTTTGATACTAATTCATTTTTTGACATGAATATTTCTTATATAATGAATTGAATGAATTTTGTTTTATAGACAATATAAATCATACCAGACCACCAATTTATTATGGTATTTATTATGAGTACACGAGAGATAGAATCAAGTCTTTTTTATAAACACTAGAGTGGAAAATTTTTTCATGCACACTAGTGAATAAAAGATTCGGGAAAATGGAATCATAAAATTCACAAATTAGGAAAAATAGGTATATCAACCAAACTACAAGGTACAAAATACCCTTTTTTGTTCAATGACCAAGAAAATAAACTGTCAAATTTCCTTAGGTGAATATGACAATAATATCTTGAAGAAACTCTATGTTACACATTTTGGAACAACAAAAGTGATAGAAACTAGAAGAGATATTCCTAGATCTAAATATCATATATGTATGTTTACCTATAGATAACCTATTTTCATTTAAAATAATTAGTGATTACTACAATCAACAATATTAAATATATGGTACTAAAAGGACATGATGGAAATATTTTTGTGGACATGATAATTGATTTTATTCCAAATGAGTGGGAATCTAAAAGGATAACTATTAATGTGAATAGAAATGTATCTATCATTAATCTTGATGAGTTATTTATAAGACTTATTCAATATAAAATAATAATTAATTGATATTAATACCTCAATAAGATGTGGAACTGTATTCGAAGCATTGATTTCACTACTAAATCTAAATCTAAAACTCTGGAAATGGTAACTATATTTAATTCTAAAAATGATGTTGTAGTATCTAAATCAAGTGACAGTAAATAGTCTAAGAAATAATTATTCAATATAGTTCACATAATGAACATGATTGTGGGAATGAATGATTTTTGGTAAAGGTATAAGAAAAAATAATGACAGGATATGAAATTTTCTGATGTAACATTTTAGTCATGCAATGGGTTTGATATATAAAACCTGATTGTTATATATATATGAGAAAATATAGAAATAGTAATAATAATGAATGAAATATAAATAAGTTTTAAAAATTTATGTATAATAAAGTCATCAAGGATACTAACACTGGGAGTTCTAGTATTAGTGACTGTTCATATGATTCCTTAGAAGATAAATTTTCTAGTTAGAAAAACATTGGTCTTATATCCATATTACCTATTGAAAATAATTTTCATATGGATAAGGTACACAATGATGAATAATTAACTTTTATTTCATAATTTGATAATTTTCATCTAGAATAATCTTAGGACTTTTCAAAAGAATAATCTTTTTCCTCAGACGATAATAGTTTACCTTCTTTGAAAGAAATTTTTAGATGTACTAAATTACTTGTGAATGAATATTGTAATATATAAAAGATTTAGAGAAATAATATTCTAAATTAATGTTTTAAAAAATAAGTATCATATAATTCTAAATATATTGATAAGAAAACTCTTTAATTAGAAGATATTCCAAAAATCTATGTGAATTTTAATTCTGAGGGGGATAATCTTTCTAAGGATTTTGAAAAAAAAAATCGAATAAAAATATTTTAAATAATAACTCAGAAACAAAGACTAATGACAAAGAGTGTAAGAATTTTGGTTATTAAACTAAAATATTAAATTATTTATAAAAAGAAATAATTATCAAACATCTCCTACAGGAATAAATAATTTGATAAAATATATACACAACTTTGAACACATTTGAATTATTCAAGGTTTTGGTTATACTCACTAAAAACCTGTTTTTAGTCATAATTATTTTGTTCCACAAATATCTCTTTTTTTTCACAAAATGTAAATGTGAAGGACATAAGGAGAAAAAAATTTCTTTAATGAAATCCAAATCCATAGGTTTTTATAAATCATATATTTCTATCAAAATGAGGATACTAATGATTTTACATTCTACAATTTCCATATCCAGGAATGTTTGGATTTTGAATGTATAACTCATTTATTTTCAGAAAAATAAACGATGTACCAACAAAAATATGTGGTACATGGATAGTGTATGTACCTAGAAGATGACTAGTAACAGAAAATTCATTGAATATATTGTTATGAAGAAAGGAGGAAATCTAACCATCAAAGATAATTCTCATAGAGAATTTGTTGGTATAGTCAACATTAATATTCTTGGAAAAGATTTAATATCATATTTTTATTTTTTATAGGCCATAATCACAACCTTATAAGCATAATAAAATAATGATATCAAGGTTACCTTGTGAATATTAAGAATGATAAATTATTATTACTCAATTCCATAGAAGAATTTATTCTATATTATCATAGATATGATAATGATTGTACATATAACATAGAAGACCATAAGATCCAAGATCTACCTTTCCGTAGTTGAATGGTATATCAATCATGGTTATGGAATAGAAGAATGGGTTACTATAATGTTATTAACCTTTGAAAACTCACAAATAATATACTTATTAGGGATTTATTGGAGATTATATTTGATTCTTCAAAAGTTTATCATCATTGTCAATATGGAAAGAAACATAAGTCTTGATTTAAATAAATAAGTGTAGTAAAAACTTATGTTGCATTACAGTAAGTTCATATGGATCTATTTGGTCTAACAAAAACTTGATTTATTAGAGGAAAATACTAATTATTCTTTAAGTTGATGATTACACATGATTTACTTGGGTCAATTTTCCAGAAAATAAATCTAAGGCCTTTTATTATTTTAAATCTTTTATAGCCAAAGTTAAAAATAGGAATGTCCATCCACTTATAAATATTTGTTTTGATAATGGGAGAGAATTTGAAAACTCGTATTTTGATTCTTTTTTTAGTTATAAAGGAATTACTTATAACATATTAGCTCTAAGAACACAAAAATAATATGGTGTGGTTGAAAGAAGAAATAAAGTTCGTCAAGAGAAAACTAAATAAATGTTGAGTGAATATTCTACTACTAAATTTTTTTTGATGAATCTGTATATAATTCTTATTATACTATTAATTGAATTTTAATTAGACACTTTTTTATTAAAAAACAATATAAATTATAGAATGGAAGAAAACCATAAGTGTCATACTTAAAAGTTTTTGGATGCAACGTATTCATCTTAAATGACCACAACCTAGAACTTCATATGTTTTTTCAAAAACAGATTATCAACCATTGATAAAAGACTCTATTAATAAGGAAAATACTCAAGAAAATGTATCTAATGTATTTACCAGAGAATATTTTTTAAATTATGTTTATGAACATGTTTTAAAAAAAATTATTTGTTTAATAAGAAACATTCTAATGATAGTATCATTGGTGACATAAATCAACATGTATGGACAAGAATTTCATTACATTATGAAGTAGAAAGTCATTAATTTAATTTTAAATTATAACCTAATGTCACTGATAAAGCTTTATGTGATGATGATTTGATTGATGTAACACAAGATGAACCCAATAAATTTGAAAGGAACAATTTCTATAACTTGGTTGGATAAACTAAATAAATTTCTGTAATTTTTGATAAATTGGTTTTTAGAAATAAATGTGTTGAAAATGGAATCACTGTTATAAATAAATAAATATTTCCTACTAAAGGATATAATCAACATGAATGAATACACTATGAAGAAACAAATGGTCCGATATAAAGACTTGAATCTATTCTCATTCTATTATCTTTTACAGAATTCTAAAAATTCAACCTTTTTCAGACCAAAGTGATGTGTGATTTATTTAACTGATATGTTCAAGAGGATGTTTATATATAAAAACCTCTTGGATTTGTAGACCCAAAAAATTCTGAATATGTTTTTAATCTTTCAACATCTTTATATGAACTTAAAAAATGCTAGAGCCTGGTATGACAGACATAGAAGTTTTTGTTACAAAACTTTTATGTTATGGGATCCTCTGATCCAACCATTTTAATAAATATTGATAAAAAATAGGTCTTATTTTTTTAATTTATGTTGATGACATTATATTCGGATCAACATCACAACCCATTATAGATTCATTTTTGAATATATTAAAATATGAGTTTAAAATGAGTATTATGGTTTAGATGACATTTTTCCTTGGTTTTCGAATTTCTCAAAAAACAAGAATTATTTTATATATCTCATCATAAATATATTAAAAACTTATTAAAAATTAATGGTATGACAATACTAAATGTATAATCACTCCAATTGGTATCTCAAACACTCCTAATATTGATGAATCTAACAAATAAATATATCAATAATATTTTAGAGGTATGATAGAAATATTATTATAATTAATAGTTATTCATTAAGAAATAATTATTTTAGTGTTCTTATGAACATGATTTCAATATAATAAAATGTAATCTCATTTAAAAGAATTGAAAAGAATTTTTCGATATTTAATTGGAACTATGGATTTTAGAGATTTCTATTCTTTTGGAAGTGTTTTTATTTTTTAAAAAATTATGGATACTGACATTAGTGGATGTAAAATAGATAGAAAAAGTACATTTGTTACTTTTCATTTCATAGGATATTCATTTGTTTCTTGTTCATGTAAGATGCAACAATAATTTTCACTTTCCACTGCTGACGATGAAAATTTAGCCCTTTTAAGTTACGGTGCTCATGTATTATGGATGAAACACACACTCATAGACTATAGTATGAGGTGTACCAATACACAGAAAATGTGTGATAATATGAGTTTTGTTTCACTAATAAAAATCAATGTGCAACACAAACATGGAAATCTCATAGACATTAGGCATCACATTTTTTGGGACCACACACATAAAACATATATCTTTCTTCAATTTATCTGAATGCTAGATCAACATGATGACGTAGTTATAAAATATTTATCCTCTTATAGATTATAAGACATTAAAAAAAACTTAAAAATGATAAATATATGTTAATCTTTCATATTAACATATTGTTTAAACCTATATCCATTCCTTACGATACACCTTTTCATAGAAGAAGTTCACATGTTTACACTTTTTCTATCATTAATAAATTTTTTTTCAAGACCTAAAATATTATTTCCTTATTAAGAACATTGTGATCCTAAGGATTATATGAAAAATATTATCAATATGAAAAATTCATTCTTAGAAAGAAGGACGGTATGGTTCCTTACATAAATCTTCATAATTGGATTTTTTACATCATGGAATTTGTATCCTATTTTATGAAATCTTATCTTATTCACTTTACTTAAATCCTATATTTCCTTAAATCCTCAAAAGATAAAATACATCAAAATAATTCCTCGATGTTGAATTCAACCGTCAGGTCAGATCAAGCTAATCTCAACCATTGGATAGTTTCTGAAATATGAACCATCGCCAAGAAGCCTATATAAATAACCCCTATATTCATGTCTCACATCGTTTATTGTAATGTTTTTCACCAAAGATCTGCCTCCCTTAAAATAAATCATGGTGATTTCTATGTTTACTTTTATTCCAAATTTCCCTTGATGTCACTTCAAAAAATCCAATGGCCTCCAACAAGGAACTGAAGGATGAAAAATGTTATAGAGAATTGTTTCTAGATTCAATATTTTTTGTTATGTATGATTCTTTGATTTCCAAAATCATCACGAAGAATAGATATGAAAGTATATGACATTCCAATCAGAAAAATTAGGATCCATTTTATCCATATCTCATTATATAATTCTATGATATGGTCTATTTTTGTGAATAAGGAGGAAAATAGATCTTTTATTTCAAGAGATATGGAAAAATGTATTCTTCAACTTTCAACATGTCTGAAAGCATTCTAGGTATAAATTATAAATGTAGGGTAATATTTTTCTCTCACAATATTCCTATCTAGGATGTATTATTTGATAAGGTCATGTAAATTCAGTATATTTTATTAAATGTAGCTTCTTCACCAAAGATCAGTCATCTTTCAAACAACATCTTATTTTTTTCATTGTGGAAGTATGTATTTTTTATTATGAGAATCACTGACAAGGATTCTCACAAAAAGTAGGATATCATTGTGATATATTTTGTGTTAAATATAAGGAAGATGAAGCACATCAAGTGTATACTTTTGACAATTAGCAATATCATGAATAAACCCCTCTAGTATCTGAAAAAAATGTATCCAGATATCATTTTGATAATATTCATTATTTTTCTAGAATAATTCAAAATTCATTGCAGTTCAAAACCCATAATTTTCAAGATTATTTTTTTAAGTGATAATACTCAATGATGGATGAAAATGGGATTGAGTATTAAGTCAGCATAATACAATGATATTCTTAAAAGTGAGGTTCAAGCTGATAATTAGAACGGAGAACTATGTGAAAGATCCAAAAAAACTCCGAAGAAAAGAAAACATCTAGAACCAAAATAGAAAGCTCTAGTACCAGAATCAGTATGTACACTACCTAATCCTAGAAAAAAAAATACATTTTTTGATGAAGTAATAGCCAAGGGGAGATAGTGTATGAATATAATAAGGAAGGAGATTTTGTGTTTGTGTAAGATCGTTCTGAGACTAAGACCTTAAAAATCACATCAGTTGAAGAGATTAAAAATCAAGTAAAAGAGGATAAATTAAATGAGAAATTGTCAGAAGCCAAAAAAATTTAATTGTTGCATAAAGATAAATATTAATCATCAAAACATATTCATGTACTATAACCATTTTTCCAAGAGATAGTTCCAATAGAAACATTGGGAAAGAATATTTAAATTCTGGAATCCATTATTAAATAAGAATTTATCTAGAAAGAAGTATAATAAGAACAATATGATGAGGAAAATGAACATGTTATCAGAATAGTGGAATAATATCATGATAAGAACATCCCTTCTAACAAGTTGTTGATATGAAAACACAAAGCTGAATCATCTAAGATAATATCACAAGGGAATGATGGAAATGATTAGGATGAGGTTGATAAACCATATGATGATTAATTTAGTAATGATGAATTCATTAATCCGGATTCTGTTAAGGATGTTGAAGATAACATTGGAGAAGAAGATGATGTTGATGAAGATAACATTTTTCATGTTTTTAATAGTGAACATGAGACTCTGAATTTTGAGAAGGCAATTTATAATGTGGATATATTAAGAAATTGGATGTTGATAGGACAAGGAATGTTTCTATTTAATAATCCAAGAATATGTTGTTGGAACATATAGGAGGAAATCAGAAGAGAAAGAAAAAACATCCTTTCCAGCAAAATAATTTGTATTAGAATCTCCATATTCCATGATACAAGATTTTTTTTTCAGTTTTCGACGAATGTAGTGAATACCATTTTTTTAATTCCATGTATTTACTCTGGGTGTCAACTACATCAAAAAACTATCAATCAGAAGGTAGATTCGAAAAATATTCTCATTGAAATGTTTTTTAATCATGATGAAGAGTTCATGAATTTTAATATTAGTTATGGAGAACATAAGATATCATTCAAGGAACTAACAAAATTGTATTAATAAGTTATTAGTGATCTCAAAAAAATGGATGAATTCCATGATTTAGTAAAGGATTTATTTGAAAAGTCTGATGATTACATGACGAACTTTACATCACTAATTTTAGAATAAATGAATAAAGAACAATCATCACTGATTAAAAAATATATATACATAAATGGATAGATAAATTTTGTTTTTGTGAATTAGAAAATGTAAAGGGAACATGGGGAAGTGTTAGAAGTAAAAATTAAACTGAATGAAGAGGTTGTAAAGTCTCACACTGAAAATCCTAAATCTCATGAATAATTAATCAATGATCTCGAAATAAAGAATTAGGATCTGGATCAGTTGATCAAGAAGTTTTAGGATTATCATAAAAAGATGAAGAAGTTGAAGTAGACCATGATGAAGTTAATGCATAAGGAAAAGAAGTATGAATTATTTAGTAAAAAATGATCTTTTTTTGAGTTTTCCTTGTAACAAATTTTTCTATCATTAGGAAAAAAAATTATCTTTCAATTTTTTTGTTTTTTCTATTCCAAATCATTTTGGTACAATTATATTTCATTCCCTCTATTCAATTATTAAAATCACAATGGTGGAAAAAGAGTGATCAAGAAAATATTATGATAGAAGATGATAATTCCCAATGTAAGGGAGATATTTCATAACGAAGGTATTCTAAACCAAAATAAAGTAAATTCTATAATAAAAACAAGAATAAAATATTTAGGGATTTCAAAACCTAATAGGTGATTAGTTATATTCATTATGGGTCATATGTAAAGGGAGATACGTATTTCATTTATAGTTCAAAAAGATAAACTTAATTCCTTATAATCATTTTTGAAAAGTTGTTTATGAATTCCAAAAAGGGAGATATTGTTGATTGGAGAAGTGGCTTTATGAGTTTTCCATTCCTTTATGTGTGAAATTCACATACATATTTTCTTAAGGGAAATTATGTTTCCTTAAGATTTATTTTCATTAGGAAAATTTTATTTCTCTGAGAAAATTTTTATCCTTTCGCATGGTTTTCATTTTCCTATATAGTGCTTTTTTAATAAATGATTACACATATTTTCTATAAAGAATAAAAATCATATACTTGTCTAAATAAGAAATCAAACTCTAAATTCATCTAAATTCAAACTCTCAATTCATGAGAATTCAAACTCTGAATTCATTATAAACCAGAATCTCAATTCATCATAATTAAAACTCTAAATTCTATGAAATTCAAACTTTGAATTATCTAAAATCCAGAATCTGAGTTCTCTATAACTCTACTTCGAATTAATTAAAATTAATACTCTAAATTCTCTGAAATTCAGACTCCCTATTATTTAAAATTCAGACTCTAAATTCATTGAAATTCGGACTCTAAATTCTCTGAAATTCAAACTCCTAATTATCAGAAATTCAATCTTCATAATATATGGATTTTAATCTACAAATTATATAAAATTCAGACACCAAATTATCTGAAATTCATCCACTGAATTTTATGATATTTATTAATTGAATTCTCTAAAATTTGGACTCCAAATTCTATGAAATTCAAACTTCAAATTCTCTGAAATACAAAAACTGAATTCTCTAAAATTTAAACTCTGAATTTTATAATCATTACAACATTAATATCTATTATTTCCGAATCTTATTGTTAGTATTTTTTAGACTATAATTATTTATTTCATATGAATCTGTTTATTCATATGTGTTAATGATTCATTTCATTCATAACATATTGTTCCATGATTATCAGATTTTATTATTCCTATGCTTCTTCAACATGATATTTTTTTCCGTAAATTTTATTATTTAAACACATTATAATGTAGATAAGGTTTTCACACATGAAATTATGTAGTAAAATATATTTTTAACTATCTTATGGATGAGTTCCATATGTCAATGTCCCTCTGAAAGTCATGGAAATATATTACCATTAGTGGAGTAGATGTCCATTGAGATAGTTTCCTATAAATACCTGCATCCATATTAAGAGTTTGACATATGTTTTACAACATTGAAAAGTACTGATTTGAAGTGATTTATAGAGGGAGAGAATCTAATTCTTTTTGTAATCTGTGAACATATTTTTCAACCATGATCAACTTGTTCAACCAAGTGAACTATGATTGTTGATGTGTACAATCAAGGGATACCGTGTATTTGAGGCAGATGTGCTGACTACCATAATGTTGAAGGGATTCTAGGGGGTAACATGATATAGGTTATTTCTACATTAAAGTTCAAGGGATTGATGGGATAACAAGACACACTCCGATATTCTTATTGAGGGCATAGCCTTGTGTGGGTAAGATGGAATTTCTTGAATGTATAAATCTTTGGACCTTTATCCAATGTTTTTGGATACCCTTTTATAGTGGTTAAATTATTTCTTACTTGGTTACATGTTTTTGTTACATGTTTTAATTCCACTAAATTTTGTAAAAGAATGGATTTATAACATTATTATACTTTCTGAAACTTAATTTCTCGGATAAATAAGATTCTATAAACTTTAAAGTAGAATATTTCTCAAAGTTTAACTTTGTTGTGTTTTTTAAGATAAACTTTTTTATGTTTATGTTCATTATAATTGGACCTTGTCCATTAAAAATATCAATTTAATTAAGAACCAATGTGGTTTTTTGAATTTACCTTGATTAAATAATTTCAACATAAATGTTCTAATGGTTAAAAATGAATGTTTTTAATTTTACAAGTCACCCCCACTCTAGTAATTGAGTATCTAAATATATATTTTTCCCAAAAAAGGATATATTTATTCCTTTATAATTCACTTATGTATTCCATTGGAGTTTCATGAAGAGAAGATGGGTTTAGAGAGATGTCACATTTTTATGGAATTAATATATTTTTCACGGTTGTAGGAATATCTCTATAGTTGATAATCCCTTATTTAGTTACTATGATTGGATTGGGAGCTGGAGTACAACATTTCCCAACAACTATTATTAGACTATTAACTCAATGTATTCCATATGTAACAAATTTTGAGATACCTACATGATAATTTAAATTATATTGACTTGGGCGAGCTGGATATATAAGTTATAGATACTCTATTTCATGTTCATAGTGTTTTTTGAAAACAAGTGATAGATGTCCCTTCATTGTATGTTGTTTCCAAAAGGTGTATGTTTTTTGGTAGCATGTGATACTCAATGAGAATTCATCAGAATCCGATATCATGATATAAGATCAGTACCCACCCATATGTGGTGGATTATACGTTTTTGGATGAATTTCCTTGAATGTGGAATGAATTCATTGACTGTAATATTTTTGTACAACACTTTAGAGTACTTCATGGAATATTTCCAAACTATTTCATCATGATAGCATGGAATTCCAATCTTTGAAGATCCATAGTGTAGATATATTATAAATGTTGTATATACTACAACACATGCATGATGTTTTTTAGAAATACTAGATTATATCCCAAGCAGAGTCTTTTAAAAGAAATATGATACCTGAATTAAATACATAACACAAGATTAAAATTATTTTGTATATAAATATTTTTAGTGTAAGAAGCATGGAAATAGAGATGTCTAGGGAAAATTAAATGTACTAAATGAATTAATTAATTTAGTTATTATTTATTTGTGAAACCCTAATGAAACATATAAATAAACACTATAACTAATAAATATTTAGGGTTAACTATATTGAAATTGAGGGAATAAGAATATAGAGACATCGTGTAGAGATATTGGGTAGATAGATCATTATCATATGATCATGGGATAGGGATCAAGTACTATGATTGTAGTTCTCTATGAAAGTTCTCGGGAATCTCACCAGAGACAAAAATGTGGAAATATTCTTTATTAGAAATCAATCAATATTTTCGGTGGTCTGTTTTTTTTTGTTTTTTATCTATATAATTATATATTTAATGAGAATATATCCTTTTGAAAATTTATTCAAATGTGAAATGTTGAATTCTGGTTGATAGATTTTATCTCTAAATTGTTATTTTTGTAACTATGTTTATTTTTCATCATTCATCATTTTCATAACAACTAATTAAAACCAACTAGATTAATGGCCAAGATTCATTCCTCTGGTTTGTGTTTAATTCATTTTTTCATCATTCTGTACATATTCATTTTTTACATTTTTTGGGTGGACGCTATGATAAATACCTCCTCTATGATCGTTGAACAATAATTCATGAACACAATATATTCTTTCATGGATTATCACTTTCGTGTTGTGGGAAGGATCAAGGTGTGATGATAAATATAGATGATTGGAGATGGATCATAAACATATTGAAGTTATTTATACATGTATGGAAGTTTATATGGTTTCATGATATGATTATATCATTTACTAAATGGATTGGATGAAATACATTTAACCAAAATTGAAGGAAATGATATATATTTTAAAAATATGGTTTTACGGTGAGTGTTATAGCTACAATGTATGATATTGGCTTAGAGAAAATATTCTAGACATTTTTTTATTTTAATATAATTTTTACATGTATAATGTGAATTTATGGAATGCACATTGTGGTCCCATTTTTGTGGGGAATATGGTTTCTATGTGGAATTAAATACGAAATTCCATTAATTGACTCCACACGCCTTGTCACACTAAACTGAGATTCTCAGTGTGTGTAGAGAGGGAACACCTAGGAGGATATATTGATGTTCATGTTGTGTATTGTGGATAACACATAGTGTATCCATTTTTGAAAGACACAATGTGTATTGGATGTAGACGCCTATTTTTTCATGTGATCCCACATGCACTATGTGTGTAATACAGAATGTTCATCATCATCGGAAGATGTTGTATTAACCTCAGACCTAGATTCCCATATTTAGTGCATGAATTCATTACATTGGAATAATATACAGGGATTTAAATCCAGTATGACATGTTATTTTAGTTTTCATGATAAACTACATACTTACATGACTATTATATTTTATTTTGAATACAAAAACGAATAATTATTATTTTTTAAATAACATTATTCAATGCGTCCTATCGCTATAAATCTGTAATAGTAAAAATTTTAGAATATTTAAGAATGTTAAAAATGTAAGGGTGATATCAAATGCTTTGTAAAAGTTACTTCATGGGAAATAAACAATTAATCAATGAGAATCATCATTACAAAATGTTAATAATGGAAATCACATGCCATATAAATAACATGGATTCTTGAATACATAATACATAATCAATACAGAATAGTATATAACCTAACACACATTCAATTAAATAAATAATCCATGAATGAACTGAATCTATAGATATTGTCATACTGAAAAACTCATCGATAATAATAACTAGATTCTTAATGATGGAAATGAATAAATATTGGATTCCATTATTCCTAGGTACATGATAACATTACCATTAATAACTACAAAAACATGGCTTAAATAGTACATGGTATGAATCCATTTTTAGGATTTTTCTAATAAATTCATCCCATGATACTATCGATGTAACTCTTTTTTAACATTAACTTTTTCACAACCCATGTTTTTATGTCAAAATAATTCAACTTCTAAAAATTAATTATTTAATTCATGAACAACGTGACTTATCAAATATTTGTATTGAGTAAAGGAAACAGATTTACCAATATTTCAATTGATAATGAAATAATTTTCATGGAGAATATTATTTCTAATAATAGTGTATAGATTAGTCAATAAAAATATATATGATAAATTATAGGGATTTTAGGGGAAATATAATTTTCAGTAGTCACCATAAAGTGAATAAAGATGTAATTAATACATCATATACCCATTAGAGTTAAAAATATGGGTTATTTTTGTTGAGGAAATAAAATAAAATCATTAAAAACGTTCATGGGTAAAATAATCATTCCATTTTTATAATTACTTTTTAAAATATAAAAAAAATTCATTATAAATGATTTTTAAAACCCATTTCTTTAATAATATCCTAATAATATTTCCATGGAATATTTAATGAAATAATAACATTTAATACTGTACCTATCATGAAAATAATGAAGCATTTATTTAGTAACATAAAAATATCTTCAAATTAATTTTTTAATAAGATTATGGTTACATTAATTAAATTTGTTACAAAGTAAAAACGGGTTAATATTTCTTTAATAAATCATTTTTGAGTAGGTTATCCCCATTTTTTTAATGATTTTTTAGAAATCATGATCATAGAAGAAAATAGGTTTCTGACCTACGGGAAAAATGATGTTGAGTTTCTATAAAAACATTTATAAGAACCTTTAAGTACCAAAGTGGTGAAAAATGTGGAAAAATTACATAAAAATAATCATAAATAACCATAGTAAATGAATATAAATGGGTTTATTAAACAATTATCAAATTATTTACTTTAATGGAAATCTAAGGGAAAATTAGATTTTAAAGTAAACCCTTGAAAATAAAATATTGTTGTAGGGAGAATAATCCAATGTATCAGCTACGTGTATTGACAATAAATACACATATAATTATAAAAAATTCAACAATACATAGTCAAAATTTATTATTGACATAATTTTTTAAAATTAATGACTATGAGGAAGTAATAGAACCCAACAAAATTGAATTGTGTTATTAAATTATTTACCTCTTGGTAAAAATTAATTGAAATAACAATAAAAAAAACTATTAAATTTAATACATTAAATAACATGATTAATTATATATTAAAAAAATTATAAGTAAATGGTACACATATACACCATAAAAAGAAAATAGGTTTATAACATTATAACATGCCTCAATGAAATGAAATTGAGATGAAAACCTTTATATAATTATTATCTTTGGTTGAATATTTCTTAAAAAATGTATAATGGATTCAAACATGTTATTATGTAATTATAAAAAATTATTAATATTTATTATTACATATATTATTATTTTATAACATATTATTACATTATTGATAATAATATATAATTATTTTCGTCATTTTTGTGGTTAATTGTTTAGATTATCTGGTATGTTTTGACTTGTTTTTTTCTCATAAATTCATCATGATTCCATCATACCCAGAATTTGAACAATGATTTAAATATAAAATTTATTTATAATATATTTATTTATACTAATCCTTTAAATTTGGTGATAGAAAGTTAAATTCACTTCTTATGGTGACAGTATGACATACGTAAAGATGAACACTATTTCTGTTTTATTATCATATTGAATGAAAGAAGACTAAATGATATTACTATGATCATTTTAGAAACATTATTATGTCATATATATAAATTATTTTTAATAATATTATCTTTAATACATTATATATAAAGCGTGATCAAATCACATCGTTTCGCGAGAAGGTATTCCTCCGAACATTCGAGTGATGTTATCGTGTTCCCAATAAATGTAATGAATAAATTTATATATGATGTAATAATTAAAAATCATAATAACATCATATATATCATATATATATATAAAATATAACATCAATATATACATTTAATGGTTATAATGAAAAAATAGAATGCTATCTGTTCACGAGGTCATAGTCCTCCATACACACAAATGATTATTTCATAACAGATTTGATGGATGTGTGTGTACATATAGGTAATAAAATTAACATAAAAATTAAAATTCATCGAGTATCATTTTTTGGTTTACATTAATTCCATTTTAATATGACTTTAAGCAATAGAAATGATTGTTATATAACGTGTCGGAAATTAAGGGGTTATATTGGTTGGGAATATCTGAACCAATTTTTTTTAATTGTGTGAGGGGAGGTAGAGAGGGGATATCATTTTATAAGAGGGGTGATTATCAGTTGTAACTTTATAAAATGGAGAATTCCACCTACTTTCTTATCCCCAAAATGTGGAATAACTAATATTAAAATATTACTAATATAAGTTATAATGTATAAATATTTACATGAAATGGGTTTTGTACAAATTTTTAGGTAATTTTCCCCATTATGTTTAATGTTTTCTCCCTTGATAAACTTGTTTTTCTGTCAATTGTAGAAATTAACATAATCTTTTTTAAATAATTACATTTTTTAAAAAATAATTTTTACCCCAATATAAAATATAAATTAATCTTTTTAAAAATATTGAATATATTTCTCCATATTAAATTCCTGTATGTGAATTAATAATCTTAAACTAATATCGCGAACATGATTAGACAGTGGTTGTTTAATGTGAAAATGCTCAAACATTTATTTAGTTTTTATACCTAAATACAATATAAAAATGAATCCAATAAACCCAATTAGTTTAATATATTAATTTTTTTAGCTATTTTTTCATTAAATCAAATTATAAATAATGCATATTTTTCAAAAAAAAATTATAAGAAAAGTTAGTTTAAAATTATTATTCAATATTTTCACTATTCATTAAAAATGAAACATCGAACAAAATTACATAAATTTACCCAAAGAAAATTATGACAATACGATTTAAAAAAATAATTATATATTTTCAAATAGTGTTTTTAAAATTTCCAAAAATTGTTTTCAAAATATATGCCCCTTTTAATGGGGATAGTTTCATTTAAAAAATACCTATTTTCTTGGTAAAATTGGATTCTTTCATATTATATGACTATAAAATATACTCCAAGATATTAAAAATATTAAATATACAAATATAGATATATTTTTTAATACCATCCCCTAAAATTTATTAATATAATTAATTTTAATAAAACACCTTTGGCCCATAGTAGTAGTTTTAAAAAAACATTTCAATTATATTTAATTTGTTTCAATATTAATTTATATTTAATTGTTAAATAATAAAATCATCCATATATTTTCATATTTTACGAAATATTAATAACAACCAAAAATTTAATTTCTATGAGATTATTTTCATTTTAAATAAAAATATTAATATTATTCATTAAAATATTGTCTAGTGTATAGCGCTAGATTTTGTAGAAATATATTTTTAAATAAAACACATGACAACATAGTATTTTGTGAATTTAATGTTAGAGAAAATATTGAATTACATTTAAAATTTTAAATATGTTTTTCATGTGGTTAGGATTTTATATTCTTATTTTTTTTGGAGTTTTTTATACTACTCTCTATCGAATATGATATTAATATATAAAAAATTATGGGTGTTATATTCTCCCCACCATAAATAAGTTCTATCCTGTTAATTTATACTCGATCTTGGAAATAAAGGGTTTGAAATTTGGAAATTATGTTGTTGGACAAATAACATCATAAAAGTGTTAATAAAATATTGCCCTAATAAAATAGATTTTGAAGTATAAAGGACACCTCATAAAAAAATATATTCATATCATTTTAGGAGACAAGTGGTGGAAAGTGACGATATAGAGATAGAGGATAAGTCTATATATTTATTAATAATTTTTGAGTTAATGATTGAGAAAAAAATAATTGTTAATAGAAATTGAACGCTCTCAAATCCCTAAATATAATAGGTGTGTAATGATCAATTATATAATTTGAAATGACTTCAATATGAAAAAATATTATTTTGAGGTCCTTTTATAATGTTTATGAATTCATTTACTATCTACAAATATGATAAAATATACATTATTAATATGTTTCTATTTCATTTGAACAATCTCACTCTTTGGTCGTACATTTATAAAATTCATTGATTATACGGAGAAATAAATTACTAAAATAGAATTTTTTTTTTCTTAAAGAACTAAATTATAAATGTAATGATTCTTAATATCCATAAATGAGTAACAAGTAATTTTCATGATATCTAAATATTTTAATAAAACCAATGTGGTTTATAAATAAATCAATAAACAAAAAAAGTAATACCATTGGATCATAATTAATATTTATTTTTCAAAATTATTAACAAAAAGCTATGACACATTAAATATGTAATCATGTAGGATAGTGGTGTGTGTGAAACTGTTATCATCATTTGACCAAGTGTTCAAGACACAATGTCTTACAAGACATGATGGGATTTCACCCAACATGGAGTTTTTAATTTTTCTAAAATTATTTTAAGATAATTCCTAAAATATTATAAAAACAAATATTATGTAAATATTTGAAATAATATTAATTGTTATGGAAAATATTTATTAATGATTTATTTTTTTAAAGTCTAGGATTCTAATATGAATGTTTTTTAATTATTTTAATGACCATATTAACTGTAACGAATATATATACCGATATACATTTGTTGATACAAATAAAATGCATTATTCTCAATATAAATATTTTTCTAAAAAATTTCCTTATCATAAATTTCTCAAAATTTTCATTAATTATGTTAAATTCTTACTAAATAAAACCAAAAAAATATGTGTTTATGAATTTGAACATACGATTAATCTTAGACACATTAACCAAGGAGTCTATCCATAACTATTTTTCTTATGAGTAGAAAATGCATATAAAATATAATAGAAAACTAATATTCATCAGAATTGTTATAACAAAAATAAAAATTTTAAAATATATCTGCAATTTTATTCTAGAATATTAATAAAAAAATAATTCTTATGTTTTATTTCCATTTAATTCCATATATGTTCTAGTGTTTATCCTAGGTAATTCATTTATATTATCTATTCAATTCCTTCATAATGGTGTGTAATGAATGTATAAATTACTCTAGGAATATCCAATAGTAATGTCAAATGAGGTGTTCAATATAGCCCATCATAGTGTATTGGGTTACACTAAAGTCAATACCAAAACTCCATTTCATAGTTTTTACCCATAAGAATATCACATTCATAACCACATCCACCTATATAATCTATAATATGAATAATTAATATAAAAACATAAAAATATATAATTTTTAAAGTACTAGGATATTCTAATATTCTTATCCTCATATTATATCATAGGATTGGCATCTTGAATTTATTTTTTCCACAATCTAGTTCTCATGTTTTCAACTAAACATAATCTAATTAAAAAAATTCAGACCCACACCCTAGTTGGCCTGTGTTGTTCTGAAACACCCATTACATTTTAATAATATATAGGGGGATACATCACAAATAAATAATTATTTAGTTATATGTGATAGACAAGACAGGTTCAAGTGTATTTCGTTATATCTTCCATAAAAACATAAAAATGTACTTTTAATAACATAATTTCATCAAATTTATTAATTCATATAATTCATGTTAGGCATCAAAAAATCCAAGGGAAAAGAAAAAAACTAAGGTTGAACTGAAATTCACATTAATGGTTATGTAAAATAGAAGATATGGTGAATTATTGAGAATAAAAAATATAAAAAGGTATTAAATGATCACAATTTCTATATAAATATCCTATAAATAATAATATACCTGGCATAATCAATATGTAAAAGTAAATATCTAAAAATAATTTCAATTACTAAATAAAATGAAAATGAAATACATTAATAAAATTTTCCATTGTAAAGATCTCATGGAAAATAATAACTAAATTATAAATTATGTAATGATTAAATATTGGATGCCATCTTTCCTTGGGGCATTGTACCTTTACCATTAATACATTCCACGAGATGGATTAAAACATACTGGGTTAATCCTCATTTAGATGATGGATTTCCAACTGTTTCATTCTATGATACTAACAATACATCTAGACTCTTATATTATCTTATATCCATACTTTTATTCATATCCAAATTTCACCTTATATATCTACTAATCAATTTAGTTCTTGAAATTTATGCATTACAAAATATCAATATTATGTAAAGGATTAATATTTAACAATATTTACCCAGTCACTGAAATGAAATTCAATTTATAAATAATAGGAAAATGTTTACTGATTTATGAAATAATAAAATAAATGAAAAATTATTTGGATAATTAGGTAAAATATTATTTTCAATGATCAATAAAAAGTGAATAACTCATGAGGAAGTTAACATCTATAAAAATTATTCAAGGAAGTTATTGATAATACTATCTTTTTTCAATAAAATAATAATCCATAAACGTGAAAAATAAGGATGGAATCTATACAATGTATACCCATTTATGATATAATAAGCGTAGTTGTTGCTAATGAAATAATAGAAGACGTTTAAAATCATTTTTTACCAAAATATCATAGTGATTTTAAAAATAACATTCAAAAACAAAAAAAAATGTTGATTATAATTTTCATTAAAAAAGATTTAAAATCAATTTCATTAAAAATTCACCTTATTAACATGAAAAGAGAGCTTTAATGAAACTATAAAGGGTAATTTATTACATTTCATACAATTTAAAAAAACATTCCATTTAAAATGTAAAAAGTAAAAAAAGTTAATTATTAATTAAATGAAAAGACTATTCATTTCAAGAAATATTGAAAAAATTTAAAATGTGAATTTTTTTTTATTTTAAAAATGATAAAATAATTTTTGGACTCATTTTCAGAAACCATGATCTTATATGAAAATTTCTTTTCAACCAAAGAGTGAAATGAAGTCGAATTTTCTTTATTAAATTTTCAAATTCATTTATAGAACCAATGATTAGGAAAAAATTTAATATTAATTGAAAATATTCATTAATAAATAGATAAGTATAAAAATAAATATATTACTAAAAAATGATAAAAAAAATTCATCCAATGGAAATTCATGTGTAAAAAATCACAAATAAAATGAAATTGTAAAGTAAATCCTTACTATTATCATATCATTAATGTGATAACAAACAAATGAATAGATTTTCTGTATCAACTGAAAAACCCCATAAAAATTTCTAAATACTAATATATATATTGAATAGTCATTAAAAATATAATAATATGATATTAATAATAATTATGAAGTATTATAACTCAATAGAAAGGAATTCGGTTTATAAATTCATTAGAACTTCATAACTATTAATTCGAATCCACTTAAATTTAATAATTTAAATTGAAACATAAAATAAAATAATTAATTAATTATTCATGATCCAAAAATTCATGGGGTATTATATACACTATATAAATGTAATTAGGTGTATAAAAATATAATATTCCTCAAGGAAATGAAATTTACATGAGAGTACATATCATATTCATCATTTTAGTTAAAATTTATTTAACGTCCTATATAATAGTGGTATAATTTTTATTAAATTCTACCATAACAAAATTATTATTTTATTATATCATATATTATCCTTTTATTAAATATTATCACCACTTAATTAGTAATATTTCATTATTTTTACAATTTTAGTTGTTAATTTCCCTGTTTTTTAGTATGTTTCCACCTGTTACTTTTCCCTCTTACCTAGATCCATATTTTATAATATCCATAATTTATAACCAAATTTAAATATAATATATATTAATATTATATTTATTTATATTAATACATTTAATTTTATGGTAGGAAATGAAATACACCATTCTTGGAGATGGTATGTAGTACGTACACTTGTACACTATTTCCATTTTATTTTCCAATTGAATGAATGAAAATAAAATGATATATATTATCATAAATAATAATAATTATTTTTTATATACATAATAATATTATTTAATCCATACTTTTTACATTTCTTGTAAATAGTGAACCAATCATATTGCTTTGAATGGTGGTAGTCTACTACAAAACAAATCAAAATTATCTAATATCCATAAAATAGAAAAAATGAAGCCATGTATGATAAAATAATTATAGAAGAATAACAATATTATAAATATTATATAAAAAAATAAACTACAAAACTATCATTATTTAAGACAATTAATCGATTCCATAGAAAAACGAAGGACATTGGTTAGCGAGGTGATAATCTATCATACCCATGAATAGTGATTTTGTAAATAATTTTTTGTAAGTATGTAATGTAGTAGGTTTTATCAATAAAATAACTAAATATAAAATCATTTAATATTATGGGGTCATTATATAA
This sequence comes from Viscum album, assembly GCA_963277665.1. Classification (NCBI taxonomy): domain Eukaryota; kingdom Viridiplantae; phylum Streptophyta; class Magnoliopsida; order Santalales; family Viscaceae; genus Viscum; species Viscum album. Next base: position 164,713,326 of record OY728151.1, read on the forward strand.
TAATTTTATAATAATAATTTAATGAGGTGGATAATAAAATGAAATAAACTTGTTTTGATGAAATTACCTCTTCTATGGGTATCTTGAGCTAACACCTTCCTAAGTTGGATTTGAAACCAATATATGGGTTATAGGAAGAGGGTAGGTATAGTTTTACATGAATTTGGTATTTATTTTATAATCCAATGTTGTTGGAATTTTTTAAGAGAGGAGGACATGTGATGATCTTTTCTTAGTGGGGGGATTGGAACTCTAGTACATTTGGAAATGGGAGAATTCAAACCATGTATTTTCTAGGCCATGTGAATCTAATAATGCACTGATCATGACAATATAATGTAATTTTTTGGAATATATATAAATAATTTTTCTTAGAAAAGTTTTTATGTCATTTTTATTGTATGATTAATGTTATCTCCCATGGTAAACTAGTTAAATGTTAATCACTATAATTAATTTTAACGTTTTTCACAAATTACATTTAAAATAAATTAAGTTGACCTAGATAAAAATTATAACGTTTTTTATTTCCAAAAAATGTATTCAATTTTTTAAATTCAATGTACATAATTAGATAAAAATAATTTTAAATTAATCCCACGTACACTATGAGAAAAATCTTTTTTAATTAAAAATATTAAAAGGTATTCTACATATTTATATTTATATTTTATGTAAAAATAATAAAAATATTTTAGATTTTATTAATATATTTATAATTTGAATATTCTGTCTCAAGAAAAAATGAAAATATAATTTGAAATTATAAATTTTTTAAGAAAATACAATTTTCAATTTAAATTCTGTATTTATCAGTATTCATTAAAAATTGAAACATAACATAGATAACCCAAAAAAATCACCCATAAACAATTTTGAAATTAATCATTAAAAATTAATTGTATTTTCAAAGAAATTTTACAAAAGTGGAATATTTTTAATATATATTTCCAAATTAAAGGAAGCAAGATTACTTTTTAGAAAAATGTTGTTTTTTATTTGTGAAAAGGGCTTTGTTATTATCTTAAGTCTATCAATTCAATAAAAAATTTGTGAATAAATTTATTGAACATATAATATATAAATTTCATTATGATCATCCACTAATAGAAACAAATTTAATTTATTATGATAACACACCTTTGGCGCATAATTATTGTTTTTAATAAAATCAGTTAATTTATATTAAATTGTTTTTTCTGTTTTTTTGTACAATAAATTGTAATAAATTTAATTCAACTATATATTATCATAAGTTATTTAATACAATAAATAAATAAAAAATTAATTTCTATGAGACAATTTCATTTTAAATTATAATATTAATATTATTTTATAATACCTGTCTTCTGTGCAATGCAAGATATCTGTAAAACTAGTCATTGTGTGAAATGAATGTTATATCAGTATTTTGTGAATATCATTCAATATTAAATAATGAATTTATATAAAATGTTACAATTTTCGTAATGTCAACAGCTTTTATATACCTCAACATTATTTATGTTTCATTTCATACATGCTATCGAGTATGATATTAATATTTTAATATTTTAGGGTGTTAAAAATGACTCACTAAGATTACATTAACATCCCTAACACATTGTGTGAATTAATGTACACAAAATATACAGTAGTAGATACCATGGTCTGACCAATATACACAGACAAAACTTGAGTACATGGAAATAGGCCACACTAAATAGTCTTGAGTATACAAGACTACATATTCTAGACCTACCATTATACATCATGTACTCATACTATAAACATTATGTTTCTATAAAGTATGAGTCTTGTGAGATGGTTATACTAGGGTAGTGCCATGCCTTCTAATAAATAACATGTATCCCTATATATATGTCTCGTATCTCTTCATGTGTAAGTTAAATAACATATTTATCTTAGATTATCTTTGGTGTGATCTTAGAAGTGTCTACTAGACTGATATTAATGTGAGTGTGTTCAATAATTTTTTTATGTAGATAGTTTTCTCAAAAAAACTATAAATTAGGTTTAGTTAGGATCTTTGTTTATGTAATTAGAATAGATCCATTCATCTGATTTGATTAGGAATCCCAATGGGATGTAATAGGGTTATATCTTTGTTCCCATAATTTCTTCCCTAGGTGGGGTTTCAAGAATCATGTGAAAAATACACACATTCAGAAAACCCTCTTATGAAATTTATTATAGTTTTGGTCTAGTATAACAAAAATGTTGTGAGTGTGATTCTAGATCTATGTATTAGAATATATTTACATCTAGTGAGGTTTAGTCTGATAGATTTTTTATCTCTGATGATCCATCCTTATCTCATTAGTGCTTTAACATGGATAGACCTATTGAATATGTTTCCTTGAATGATTTATATGATAAAAGAAAAATTCTTGCAATGAGTTCTCCTATAAGATTGTTTCCATTAACCTTATTTAATATTTTAGGCTAGTTGTGAATGTGTGACCTCCCATTGGGACACAATGTCTACCTTTTAGAATATATGTGTTTTATTATTGTTGTTATATACCTAATATTCTATTTGGTATACATTCTTGAGGATGTGATGAATACTATCTTTATGCTTTATGTTTTTTGTTTTTTAAGTTTCCCCCATGAGTAATTATATTCTAAACCATATATCAGATCTTCCCAAACATTTCATTTCAAATATTGATGAATGAAAATTCATAGGAGTTGTTGGGGGACTATATGATGGTGGATATTAATTGGAAATAATTTATGCTATATAGAGCTCATATGGATCTATGAGCTGATTTTTCATAAATTCCTTTATATTGTCTGTTGTTTGGGTTCTTTTATGTTTTTTGGGATTTCATTTGGAACTTTCCTTATATTTTACTACATTTTATACTTTTATGTGTGATATATTTTATACATAAATTAAATGTATTATTTTTTTAGATTTATCCGTAATATTTTTGTATAGAGATACATATGTGTGTGTGTAATGGTGCATTAAGACATGTACACCCAGGTTTGTGATATGCATACTTGGTTCTAGTCACCACCCCTAGCCTATTAGTAGAAATATTGGAGTGACATTAGTAGACTACTATATCAAAACAATCAACATTGAGTCAGATTGTGAGATTGATATCAAATAATAAATAATCAAAGGATTCTACTTCTAATTTCCATATCATTCATTATCAACCCAATTCATCATAGTTTATGAGGTTAAATAAAAACAATATATATATTCTCAGTAACAAAAGTCACAATGGGAACCCAAATATGAATGAAAAATCATTTATAAGATTGTTAAACCCTGAAACCATCTATTCAAAATATAGAAACGTTTGTGTATCCATCTTCATTGTCATTATCCACTTATTTGTATCCATTAATATGTTTACATAAATAAAACATGAATTAACACCGGTAAATTCCTATTGAGTGTTCATCATAGTTCATAGAGAGGGACTAAACACAATACACTATAATGATGTTCTAGGTATACTCAAAAAACTAATTTATGGATTATTACAAATACATTAATTTCTTCCAAACCCATATTAGCATTAATATTCTAGATATGTATGTCTGTCTAGGAAAACAACAAAATATCTACCTTCCAAAAGAATTATGAAATTACACTATACATGAGATTATTCCATGTTTTTCACCAAATTTACTTTATTTTAAAATGAAAATAATAAAAACCCTTATCTAATACAAACTATAGAGATCTTTGAATTTTTCATAGAAATATTACATAATTTTAGATGAATATTTAGGACACAACACTACGATCCATTCTATAATATTATAGGTTTATAGACTTTGGAAACGTGGATAAATTTTTTTTTTCAATAAGATATTTGTATACTATCCCACTTATTTTGAAAAAAATAGAACCCTTAATAGATAAATAAAACATAAAATCATTAATCAAAACATAGGGGAATCAATCCTTAGAAATGGTTATTTTTTATGCCTAGTTTGGGTAAAATTGAGACATATCAATGAAAGCATTTTCATAAACTGAGAATAAGGGCATAATGAAATAAATTTAAAACTAAAAAACCATACCACACTTATGATGGATCAAAATATTTTTTATTTGAATAAATAATTATAGTTTATTAGAATTGTATTATAGTGGAATGAATGAAATTTATCCGTGAGAGTACAACATTGGAATAAGAAATAAATTTTTAGAATAGAAAAAAACATTCGAAAAAATTTCATTAATAAGGGGTAACTTCCATAACAATAATATTAGATAAGGTTCACTCCCCATCCCATCATAACGATAATCGTGGTTCAGTCCCAAGACTACCGTAGAGGGAAAACCCATTACGGTACTTGGTTCACTACCCATTCAAATGATTATTATCTAATTATATGTAAATATTTACCCAATGAATTAAAAGTCTTTACTATTATAGTTTCACCTAGAAGTTAATTAATTCATTTTTATGTGTGAAACTTATAATAATAAATTAATAATATCATAACCCCTATAAAGTAAAAGTATGTCATAATAATTTCATCATTTCTTGATGGCATAAACAGTGGAAAAGAATAGAGATAATATCCACAATAAAGCATAAGTAACATCACATTATTCCATATTATTTAGAAAAAAAATACAAAATCTATATAGAATATTTCTCAAGGAAAAATCAATTTTAATTTTGAAATTAGTTATTTAAAACTAAAAAACATTCAAATATATTAATGAATTATATTTTATTTAAAATATCATAGAAATAATTTAATTAAATCTTTAATAATTATGTTCTAATTAAATTAGTAAATTAAATTTATGTACAAATTGTAAAAGATATTATTTTATTAACACCATTTGTAAAAATATTTAATTTCATAAATAGACAAAACAATAAATTTCTTAAATTTGTTTAAAATATATATCATCTGTTAGAAAATATCTGGAAAATCATTGTATAATAAGAAAACATTCTTGATAATAGTTACATACATGTAAAAACGATTTTCCTCCAAAAAAAGATATGATGTCATCTTATCTTACTAATATTTACAAACTATATTGACTACAATGAGATGAAAATGATATAAAAACCCGAAATATCGTGAAATATATAGTTTATAACAAAATTCAGGGAATTATAAATATGTATATTATTCACTTTCACCATAATAAACTTATTCATAAACAATCTCATTAAATAATATGAATATATAATAAACCTATTACCTAAAGTCGAATGTGCTTCTAAAGTGCTCAACCCTCATTTATAATAAATTTAAAATTTTTATAATTCAAATATATATTCATTTACATACTTATAATATGATATATTATCCACTTATAACATTCAAATACATATTTATTAATAACTCATTATTTTAATCATTATTTCTCTGTGTTAACTATTTCATTTTTCTGGAAATTTCTATCATGTGGTTCCTTTTTTGTTGTTTTATCATGGATAAATCATCCCAATAATTTTAAACATGAAATAAATATGAAATATATAAAAAATATATATATAATTCATAAAATTATGAAATAAAATAATGTATTTTATTGTTCATGGAGACGGTCATCTGTGTGTATTCGTGAACATTGTGTTCACTTTTCAGCGGATGAAATTAATAAGTGTCAATTAATAATTCACTTTTCTTTAAACATTATTATATTATATATTTTATATATGGTCATTATATATATCTATAGTATCATCTATGTAAATAAATTAAGTATAAAAAATCACATCATGATGTTGAGGTGGTAGTTCGCATGTAGACATGAGCAACATCAATATTTCCAAAAAATAGAATTTTATAGGGTAGTTTGGATGTTAAAATTATATATGCAGAAATTCCTGATAAATATTATTTTATAAACATTAAAATAGTCTTTATACTCATACTTGTGATTTTTGTTTGATAAATAAATTACAAAAATATTTAATAATGGAATGCCAACTATACACACACAAAGAAATTTCAAATTATTTATGATAGAAAGAATATGGATATTGTATTGAATCCCATGCTTTTATTTTATAAAATTTTAACTACATGGAACAAAAAATAGTTATATTTTAAGTTTAGTTTCATGGAAATTAGAGACATAATATATAAAAAAATTAATCATTCTTCTAATCCACATGAAAGGATTCTTCATCAGTTCACCCTATGTAACTTTCACTACATCTCATATCCTATATGAAAGGGAGAAATTAAGCATGTGATCATGAGTATTATCAATAATAAAATGAGTTATAACAATATAATATGATGACAATAAAATGATAAATATAATTTTAATAGGATAATGATTCATATCATGGAATCATGGCTAAAACATTTAAACGATACATTCATAAGAATATCACTGTGGTTTATCACCAATGTGTCATAAATAATAATTACCAAGTTTATGCACCATGGTATCATTAAAACTTGTTATATATAGAGATTATATTATTTACCCAATTCATTGGATATCTACCTAGGTAAACTATTAATATGTATTGATTTCACGTGGGCCACATTGATCATAGAAAATCCTTTATTAAATAACCCATAATGAATAAAGTGCATATTTTATATTAAAGGATTGGGTATGTAAGTTGTTATAAAATTGACCATAACAGCATTTTTAACTCACCAAAGGGAAGTAAGTGTGTATAATATTAAAATAACCAAATTACTAAATTATATTAACATCTAAGTGAATACCCATGGATAATGAAATGGTTCATCTTTTTATTATAGATGAATTCCTCGTGTAAACAAGAGAAGTTGGGAAATAAATTATGCATCGTGATAGATATAAAATGAGGACTTTGTAAAGGGTAAAATGAGTGATTAAGACTATATATCAATAATAAATAATAATATTAGTAGTATGAGTTTGATAGAAAATAATGAAAAATAAACATAACATATTCACAGTAGACATAAATAAAAATAATTACATGAATGGAAAATATGATGATGGGAATTCCCTTACGATGATGAGATTCTCCTAAATGATTAGGATGAGCCATGGGGGACTATTCAAACTTTGGGGTGGATTATATGTGGAAAAATCAGAAAATAATAATTTAATACGGTTTGAAGTGAATGGGAATGGTGAAATGGGTGTACATTTATACAAATATTGGATGAATTTTTTTTAATTCCCAAAAATCGGTCTTAAAAAACAATGATTGGGAAATGAAAAAAACATTGTATTACCCAAGGATTCCTCAACTATATTAAAATTTGAGTAACAATTTATTATATATTAATCCAACCGAATAAAAAATACATTATTGAATACTTATTTTTTCATAAAATTATATATTTTCATTTTTTAAAAAATCACAATTTCCATTTTAGAATATATAATTTCACTAATATGATTTTAAGTTTATTAAAATTAATAAAAATACAATATAATAATAAAATAATATATTTTAGGTCTTTTATTATTTTTAATAAATTATGAAATCATTAAAACATAAATATGTAGTCTAAAATACAAAAAACCCCAAACTGTATTTTTACTATTCATTAAAATATATATTATTTCAAAAAATAATATAATATTAACCCTAACAAAATTTTGATGTATTATATTCAAATATAATATTTATTTTATCAAAATAATTCTCCAAATTTGATAATATAATCTTTTAATTATAAAAATACATATTTATTTAAAATTGATGATTTAAAGAGATAATCAAATTTCTAAAATGTATAAAAATTATATTGTACACTATACAATTAGGTTATAATTTAGGTTTAAATATGAGTGTTTAAAAATAATATTTCATTCATAAATATAATATTTAGAAGACCTATGTTTATTTCATATGTTTATATATTTTCTTAAAAAAATTATGTTGTATTTTCCTATACCAATAAATTTATCAAATTGTTCATTTATAAATATATATAGTATTAGAAACAATTATTCTAAAAATGGGTGTGATGGAATACACATTTTATTTATATAAACGAACTTACACTATTTTTAATAATGTTATAGATATATAACCCCATATTACCTCTGCATATCGTAAGGGTAATGTGTGAGATAATGGTATTTTTATGGGGGTGGCTTGGCTATTATAAGATGAGTGGAAAACTCTACTAAAAAGAACATATCCCATAAGAAATTTCATTCTATCCAAATCCTTTAATATTATATTGGGATTCATCAATGATTAATCCCAATGAAACTAAATCCCTACATTGTTTTAACAAATGTTCATCAAAAAACTGGTGTCTACATGTTGGGGAAAGTATTTCTCAATTATGTATAAATTATCGTTTTTCATTACTACTTTTAATTTTAATTATTATGCTATAATTAATACCAAATTGATATATTTCCAAACATCCATGAATGAAAATAGTTTATTGTCCAACCATCATATTTGAGCAATGGTCATACTACTATTCTAATGGTCACATATCCCCCTATAAATACAACTAAATTATTTCACTCAAAGTTCACTACAATTCCTCCCAATGTTATATATTCATTTTCAATGATGTTTCCTATTTTAAAAATAATTTGGTTCATTTATATATCCATGTTTTTGGGGTAGATTATTCTTGTATATTCAGGCCATCCATATTATCTTACATTATATTTTCTATTTTTTTTGTTTTACAATTGTAATGATTAGTATTTTCATATATTTTTTAGAAAAATAACGTAATCAGATTTATTGTTGAGATAAGTTAATGTTTCATAGCCTATATATTTGATATGTATAATATCATAAAATATAAGACATATATTATTAAGAAACCAATTATCATTTAAATAGGTATTTTCATTACATTTTTCAACCCTTTAGAATCTTGAGCCTGAAAATATCAGCTCATATTATCAATTGAGAATATGTGATGGTACTTATGCTTCAATTTTTCCTCTTATTCCCAATTCTCCTCATTAAACATATAGTTCCTCATAAATAAATTGACAATGTGTATTGTGTTTTTGCATATAATTTTGCCTCTATTGTCAAATAACTCCACCATATTGTCCTTATAAGAGAGATAATTTTCTAGTGGTAAAACCTTCAGATTCAGTACCAGTAAGGGTATAGTAATTTACATCCTCAGTAAAGATTTATTAAATACATAATTAATATGATATTGATATTTTTTATGTGCTAGATTATTTTTCACTACTCCACTTTGACATGGGATGTCATATAAGGATAATGTGCCTAATGTTAACCTTCCTATTATTTCTAAACTGCATGACTCTCTTCATTAGTAATATCTAAAGGGAAAACTTTGTCTTAAAAATTCAAACACTAATTTTCTTTGAAACATTTCCTCATTAATATTTCTATGACTATTTCCACCTTTTATACGTTGTCGTATGGCACAAACCATTTTTTTTCTTCTCTTATACAAGATCAGTCCCAAGTAACTTTCACTTACTGACTTCATCCCAACATGTTGATATTAAATAACACATCCAACATATATGTTCATAAGAATTTATTTTAATATTCGGGTAGATGATATTAATTTATATGAACCTAAAAAATAGAAATTTTTGATCCCATACACATTAAATTACCTCGAGCATGAACTCATATTGTTCTCATGTACTTAAATTGTCTTTTTATTTTGGTTATCAGTTTGAGGGTGATATCCAGTACAAAAATTCAATTCAGTTTGTAGAACTTGTGGAATACCTCTATATAATTAATTATGGAACCCTATATCACAATCCATAATGATTAAAAATTTAACCCCTTGAAGTTTCACCACATACTTTATGTTTATTAGTGAATGTTGTCTGAGAGGGAAATCGTCATGAATTTAAATTGAATGGGAACACTTGGTGTGTTTATCCAATATATCTCATATGAAATTGTATCCATTTGATTTTCTTGGGAGAACCGGGATGATTTTTATAGTTATATTTTCCCTATTTAATATTGGTTTGGTAGTGGTTTCAATACCACATTTGGAAGTTGTCATTACTCCTACACTTATTAACACAACACACCCTTCAATGTGGCTGGAAAACCCCCTTTTTCGTTTTATCCCACCAATAATGATGATAAAATTCCCAATAAATTTATTTCATACAATAAATATAGATAATTTATATTTATGAGATCATACATTATCCCCTCCTTTATATCAGGGATAGTTTTGAAGAATACCTCTATTAAAATATTTATGTACGACTTCTTGATTAAAATTAATCTCATGAAAAATCCCATTCATTACCATATCAATATTTTTTTTAAGATCTCAACATTTTTTGAAGTTTCTTTTAGTTTATATTTAGGTAATATTTTTTATTTTTTTTGTAATTTTTTTGGTTTTTATCGTGGGTGAATATGAGTGAAATTTGGGGGATTTGGATGAAAGAGGGGAAGTGCATTGTTGGTGTATGTCTTTCCAATACCATGCACCCATACATGAAAACCTTATGACCCTCGACCATGGGGATTCACTTATATGAAATATATTTTCATAAACTGTGAACCCTTGATGGAGTAACTATTCTCCCCATAAAAGGTGCACAATAATGGTGCACAGTTTGGAAAACTATATGAACCATACCAAGAAAACATGATAGGGGTATTTATTATTTCAAAAATTACATGTAAAAATATTGATCCCCCTAAGAGTTACATTAAATCAACCCTAATCATCAACAAATGTTTTATATCCTAAATCGATTTCAATGCCTTCATACCTCCTTTCATAGAGAATATAATCCTAAATTGATGATCGAAACCTATCCCATTAATATATTATTATCTCGAATTGATTCCTTCCTCTAACATGTATTTCTCTAATTATTTGAAGGGGTGTTTTCCTATTATTTTTATGGATGTTCATCAATGTTTGTTTTAAAATTAATTGATTAACCATATATCAAGAATTTATAGCTATATCTTGTTCTTCCACATTATTGTGGTTGGCCCTCTTCCAATTGTTGATTTTCATTGCTGATCATTCCTTATAAATATTGAGGGAGTTGGTATGAATTAAATTCCTATAGTCAGGAATTCTAATTGCATGTAGGTTTTGTGAGATTCAAATTTGTATGTTTAACTATCGATATATGAATAGAATAAATTGATTTATTAAATATTTTATTGAATTGTTAAAGTGATTAATTGATTTTCCATGTGAATTTAAGATGGGTTTATCATGGGACAATTCTATTTCATAATTTTGAGTAATAAATTTTCTGTAATTTTAATTAATTAATTGTTGAATTAATTAATGTATTTTTATTCCTTTGGAATTTATTGGAAACTGGGATTGTGTAATTGTTCAATTATTGTGATTTTAATTAAATTATGATTGGATTATGTTATGATTGACATGACTCCAATAGGTTAATCGGTTATATGAATTTATTGTTTATAAATGGTTTAATGGTGAAATTAATATATTATTTCATGGGATTAAATTATTAAATAATGATTTATTGTAATAAATTGTTCTTCTACCTTGATTTTAAATGTTTGAAATAATTTTAATGTTCATTAATATTGTTTGACGTTATATGTATGAATTGTTTGATTTATTGGTTAACATGTATGGGAGATGGTGTGCAACATTAAAATACCATATTGATAAATTGAGAAACTTGTGTGGGACATGGACTCCTAATTCAAAAGATTATAGTGATAATTAGTGTGATACATAGACTGGTACATCAAAAGAAAACATGTGTGAAATATGGGATAATGGGTGTGGGATAAAATCTACTTCATCAAAATCCCACTTCTGTGACAGATTAGAAAAATGGGTTATTGGACACGGACAATGACTTTAAATACCCACAGGGTCCTTGGCATAATGATCTAAGCCCAAAATGATGATATTTGGTCATTGATCAAATTTCCCATAATATGAAATGAAATGATATTATAATTGACATACATGGTGTTGAAATATGGTTTAGACTCTGTAATGGGATAAGGAATGTATTGTGGTTTAACTGTCCTCATGAAACTAGGGGGTTTATGGGGTCAAATGATGAATAACTGAATATATGTAGACTATTTACATTATTTCTTGTAATTTATTATTTATAAATCTTCAAACAATTTTATTTTAATGATATTTTTTTAGAAATCGTTGGTGGCGTACAACAATGCTGAACACTCTCTCTACGTGAGATGCATGATCAGTACCCGATCTAAATTCATGTTTTCTATATATGATATGGGTAAAAGTCATATGCTAGTAGGATGATTGGGTTGGAGATAAAATGTGGGAATCAAAAGGTATTCGAGACCCTCTTGGGATTTTTTAGTGTCTTTATTTATTATTATTTTTTATATTTACACATGAAATTTATTTTCATTGACAGAACTATTATTTTATTTTTATAATGCATTTCATGTTTTTGTAATAAAATCACACTCGTTTGGTTTTTGTTATTTTTCATATAATTTGGTAATTTTTATTTATTAAAAAAATTATTCTACTTTTATAATGAGGGTATAGTATCGTTATGATTAATATTAAACCGGAAATAATAGTCATTAGCCTCTAGAGTACATGGAGGTGGGATAGATGTCATTTGATTGGCTGGATCATAGTATCTATGTGTGGCAATGGGGATGGAATGATAGAAATTAGTATAATAGGATTTTTTTTATTAATATTTTGGAAGTATATGTAGGAGAATGGGATGATTCATGCCTTGGTTATGATCATAATAATTGGAGTAGTTAACCCATTTATGACAATAAAAACTAATTACCTAGGTTGGATTTCATTATTAATCTATTTTTTCATAGTGGATTGTATTTCAACTCTAGAGGTAAACATTAGGGGCGATGTGGTTATTTTTTTAATTTAATGAAATTTAAATTATGGCCTTGTATGGCATGATATTTTATTGTTGATTCTTCATTATCGACAGTCATGATTATTTTGAGGCATGCTTCATTTTTTTCACACAGTACAAAAGAAGGTTCTGGATAATTTATTATATGAAAATTAGTTTCGTTTATTTTGTTAAAATAAATGAAAAATGTGAATTGAGAGTATTAAAATCATGAAATTTGTGAAAAAATTGGTTTCTAATGAAAAACACAAGTAATGAAAATGGGTTTTCCCTTTATAGCCATAACCTATATATTAGAGGGTTAATGGTAGTGATTACACCCTCATTTTGACCTCGTGGCATCTATTTGGGAAATTACATGTTAAGGATTTACATGAATCCCCCTGTTAAAATGATTTAGTTTTAGGTATTGTTTCATAATAAGTGTGTTCAGAATTTTATAGATACATTTCCTAAATGATTATTGTTTATAGGATGACATAAGTATATGGCCAAAAATGATCCACCATTACTTGAACCTAATTCCCCAAAAGTGATGTGTATGAAGGTTAGATTGTTTTTTGGTGAGAAGGATTCTCACTTCATGCTGTTTATAGAATGAAACCGTTTTGGGGTGATGTATTTTTCTGATAAGACATCTGAGTTTCTGTAGGAGTTCCTTTTGATGATCACTGGAGACGGTGGACCTTAGGTAGCACAATTATGGATTGAGTCAATGTAGACTATCCATTACTATTTGGTGACTCATTATGAGATGATTCAAAATGGATGATTACATAATATGTGGTTAGGAGAAGCATATATGGGACATCTATAGAGGTTATACTCAAACCCATGACTTCGGGGTAATGATTGAGGTTCTAGGTAGAATTATAATGTCGCGACTCATCCCCCGAGGCCTCTGCCATTACTATCCCATGCCCACCTTCAATAGTCCAGGGGTTGACGACTAGCACCAGAAATAATTATACCTAAAATGGGAAGGAATTTCCTTTAAACCTGTACACACACTAACCAGGTACACAAAAAAATTAAGCCACGTAGTAAAAATACATTAGTAAAACTGAGAACTCCAAGTAAAGGGGCTATTATACAAGCCCAACTGAATGATATAATACAAAAAAACATCCCCTTGGATTTTCTGCAAAGGATCCAACTTAAAGGGTTGGTATAGCCCATCACTACAGCTCTCCTTGTCAACCGGTCATCCCTGTTCACAATCTAGTCCAAGATCCATAACCTCTGGCAATGTTTTCCATCATCTACAGAGGACACAACAAGGTGTCGGAAAAACCCATATTAGGGTGACTATGTCAATACCCAGTAGGGACCCCAAGACACCCTAAGGTCTCTCATAATTATACAAAGGTTAAAGCACCAAGAATGATCTCAATCACAAATCACAAGGAAATACGCTCTTAAAACTAGTTATACAACATAATGAAAATGAATATATATGATAAATCATAATTTTACAACATCTTATTCTATCGAGGGGAATTTGCTGCTAAACCGCTCAAGGTATCTAGGTGATTACACCAAGAGGATTGATGGTGCTAATCAACAGATGATTTCTAGATGCTGACCCATGGAGGATCACTACATGTTGACCCACATGGGATCTCTAAGTGCTGACCTATAAGAGATTTCTAGGGGCTCACCCATAGAGGATCTCTAGGTGATGAGCCACAATGGATGTCTACGTGCTAACCCATAGAGGATCTCTAAGTGCTGACCCACAGATGATCCCTATGTTCTGAACCATAGGGGATCACAAAGTGCTAACCCACGAAGGATCACTCTATGAGGACCCACTGAGGGACTATAGATGTTGACCCTTAGAGGATGGATATTCTATCTTCACGTCACATCCAACCATGGGATTCCCACACTTAGTATTCTTGATTATAGAGGATCCAATCAATAAGGCATCAGCTTTATTTCACCCACCACTATTTCCAACAATGTAGTAACCCAATGAACTTCCATGTCATAAGGGTTATAATGAAACATGTGGCGCATCAATTGGATTCATGGCCTTTATGTTAAATACATTTTAGTGTCAAGGGACCTGTTGGATTTGAGTATGATCCAACCCGTTCATTCTCCAAATTTTTCTAAAACCCAAAATAAGTATCTCAAAACTATCGGCGTGTCATAATGGTTTCAGAACCATAGAAGGTTTGTCAAATGGACATTAGGTTTTAGAGATATGTCATTTGAAGTGAAACTGGGTTGTAAGTGGGTCTGGGTCCAACCTAACTCGGTCAGACCAACCAGACCCACCCTTGTCGAACCGACCGTACCTCTCTCGATGGGATGGGTCCAATGGGACTAGGTTTGGCCTTATTAGGCTGGGCAATGGGCTCGGCATGCTGGGCCAGGGGCTTGGTGCTTAGTCCACGGGAAAGACCCACTAGGTAATGGGACAAGCCCGGCCCACCCTGCTTGGCATGGCATGTTGGGCCTCGGGACTTTTCTGTCCCATGTGCTGGGCATGTCCCTCCAGCAAGGCATGGCCTTTAGATCCCTTCCCAAACTTCCTAGCAATTTGGGTTCTTCCAAAGGAGCAGTTTCAGTTGGCACTACTCTAATTGGCCAGTCCGCATGGACTTCTCGATGGAGGACATGTCGGCACAGGTCCACCCTACGTCGCAGCTCGGAGCTGGAACCCTCCTCCACGGATAGCTTCTTGCATAAACATGGACGTTCTCGGCCGGCCACCCCTGTCCATCGCGGATCCTTCTACGCCCACCGTCCCAACATGGATTATATGAGCCGGAAGCTGCCTCCTCTGGTCCGCTATGTCATCGCACCAACAGAGATTTCGTGGCTTCTGGTGAACCTTTATAAGTCCTATCTTTATTTCCTATGTACCTATGGGCCTACGGGGACACTGCGTACTCTGCGCAGTTCTCGGTTTCACATTATCACTTTGTTTGTCAGCCTCCCACGAGGAATGAAACCAACGAAAATAGGGAAGAGGGTCTGGGCCTTGTTCATTTGGCCTTAGAATGTGATTAAGATGAGGAAGAAGGTTTTGTGTCCAAAGGTGTTCATCAGTGTTCGTTATCACCTGTTGATTCCTCCAATTACTATCACTCAATCAATATACATTGTTGGAGAACATAGTCATTAGAATTTCTTCATATCCTCCTCTCATATATCTCCCAAGACACATTCCCATGCTATGATTAAATAGAAAAATAATCTCCCATGTTGTGTGTAATATTATGGCTCATTAATTAACCATGATTAATGAGTCAATTAAAAAAACATTCATTTTTGTTACAAAACTAATAAAATGAATGGATTAAGACACTTGGAAGTATCTTAATTAATGTCTAACATTACATTATGGTCCCACCACTATTTCCCAATGGATTCAAGTAGAAAAATAAAATAACTTTTAGTTGTTTTACTATATTTTTGTAAAGTGAAATTATTTTCTATTTTGTCTGACTACTTCCGAAATGTTATTATTCCATTACGTGAATACCATCCTAAAAATAAAATTGTGTCGTTGTTTTTTTAATTCATTAACCAATTCAAAATATATAAATCACCACTCATAGGTTTACTGAATTTACCATAAAAAAGTTCTAATTTATTTTCTGATCACACCTGCCCTAATAATCTCAAGCCGCCAATTTTTGCAAACTCGTAATAATCCCAAATAATTTAAATAAATTATATGGAAATTATAGGTCTTTACATAAATGCTATAAGGGGGTATTCAACCATATATCTATATAGCAGTTAGTATTGTACTATATTTTTAGGTAGAGTTCGTGTATGTGGTGGTTCTAAGATATTTTTCTTATATCATTATAGTAGAGAAGCTCAAGGGACTCACATTAAATCACATAGAATACGGGAATAATAGTTCCATGTCGTTCATCCTAAATTGGTGGATAGTGAGGTTGAACCTTAGATAGATAGAGACACTATTCTTATAGATTATATTCTTTCCAGTTCTTTATTTTATATGTGAACCTCTCATTATTTTATATATATCAAACATGTGAACAATTTGAGTCTGATGGTGGAGTTTGTCATTATTGTTATGAGAATTGATAAAACCTTGAGAGTAGGGTCGATAGTATCATTTTATGAAATGGATGTTCTCTCTATGTTTTGGATTAGAATGTCAGTTTGAATATGTATATTCTTCAGATGTCACGATTCAACCTAATTATTGGAATGGATTGGATAGCAATATACCAAGACCATATTTATTGTTACAACATTAGAGTAGAATTTATGTCTTTTTAGGGTAAATAATATATTAAATATGGAGAGTGGGATATCTAGGAAGGTTATGTAGGGATAGTAAATCAGCAACTGAGTGTGATCATCGCCCTGGTTTCTAGCCTGTTATAGGATGATGTGGGTTAGAAATAGTATTTAGTTTTTCCTATAGTAGATAGATTCCATAACATTTTTTCAATGTAATTATAGTTTCTACCACCTCTGAGAGGTGTGTAAATTGTAGTTGTGATCATTTCGGTCATTGAGATAGTTTTCATTACACCATACAGAATGTAGCCAGTAAAAATGAAGAGATTAAGACAAATCTATAAGAGTTTATAGATAAGAGGTTTATCTATCTGTGCACATCACCTTGGGGTTATCTAGTGTAATTTTTGAATACGGATGATGATACTCTTTTATTATGTGTTGACTCATGGAATATGAACTAGATGACTAGGATGAATAGTTATCCAATTCTGTGTATTGATAATCTATTTTAAAATTTGAAGGGAGAATATGTTCTCTTTATGATTTAACTAATATTACTATGTTTTTAGTTGAGAATCCAACATTCTAATATATTATGGGATACATTAAAAGGTGTGTATGGAAATTATGAGTTCATCTTGAAGCCATTTGGGATTAATAATTCACCACTATTGTTTATGACATTGATGAATATAGAATTCCACCTAAATCTGTACCAGCTATATGTAGTGTTTATGCATGTTATCCTGGTGTACATGAAGTCTTGTGAATAAATTTTCCAACTTTTTGACATCCTCTTGAGTACACTATGACAAAATCAACCATATGTAATCCATTATATAAGCCAATTTATCACTTTTTAGGTTTATATTTTGGGTTAAACCCTCTTAGAGGATAGTGAGTTAGTGGATCTATATAATTATTATGAAGTGGGGTCTTGGGATAATCCATATAAAGTTGTTAATTTTCATATCTTTTGGGGTTATTTTGATATCATTGGATTCTCATATTGAAATTCTTCTATTTTTATGTAATAAATTTGATCTTCACATAGAAGGGAGTAAAATTTTAATAGTTTGAAGCATGTGAGAATTATTTACAAGGGCTCATGATGTGATTGAAAACATCACTAATATTTATCTTACCCAACCTAAGTGAGAATAATACAGTGTGTTGATATTATTTTACTATTTAACATCATGTTGTGTTGATTTATGGAGATCGATTAGTGGTGTGTGAGCTTCGCTAGTTGAGACCACAATAACGTAACTACCCAACACGTAACCTCAAAATAGATTTAGTTGTTTATTATTTGATGTATTGGTGAAATTATCTATTGGGAAAATATTTTATCATGTATACTTACCACAATATCTTAATGTATATAATTACATAGATATATTTGAATCTCTATCATTTGACGTGGGTTGAGTATTTTTGTTCTTTTTTTTAGCAACCATATATATCTAGTAAGTGAAATAATGTTTATGACGCCTTATGTAATAAAACTCAGAATCAAGAATTTGAGGAGACCTGTTCATAGTGTAAAATGATGACATTATTGGTTAAGATGCATGTTTTAGTTTTGGGGAGCCAAGAGATGATTTTTATCAAATCAGTTATAGTAGAGTGTATTATTTTTTGGATAAATTATAGATTGTGAAAATAAGGATTAAAAAAGTTTGGACTTGAGATAAATCCTTGATGGATGGAAAAAACCTTCATATTGGACTATAGATCCAGATATTATCATCTTTTTTCATAATTAGGTTTTCTTGTCTAATGGTAATTGGGAGGAGTTGATGCATTAATTTAATGCATTGAAGTGGTCGGTGAGTCACTGTGTAACCAAAACAGGCAGTGACCTTTGACTATAGTTTAAGTGGTAGGCCTGAAAAAGTAGATCATTGGTTATTGGACACCATGTTACACCTTTCAATATGTAAAATCTGAGAAACAATGAGAATATGGTTTAAAAAATTAGTTTCAAATTCAATAATAGAAGATGGATGGTGTTACCATGGAAATTGTTATGGTTATTATGAGGATTCCTCATAATAATGATGTTATTTTGCAGGATGTTCACCAGATGATTAAAAATCTCATTTCATTTTCATACATGAGATTTAATCAGGGTAGTAATTGACATATTTAAACATTTGGGAGATAGTTCACACACACATGGTTCCAAAGAGTATAGTTTAAAATTGTGACTCACGTGTAACATATCACCGCTGGTAGGGATTACAGAAGGGACATGGAACATAGTTATTACTAAGTAAATAATTTCACTCATAGATATATGTGGTGTTAAATCATACTATATAGGTTATGAAATATATGTTTTAGATAGGAGTCCTATACTTTAGTGGGTTCTTAGAGGACCATTAATCACTTGTGGAGTTCTCATATAATAACACTTATATAAATATTATTCATATTGTACAATTTGAGGAACCTCATGGCATGCCAAAAAGATCACCTATAATTCTTATGGGGGTAGTTCTGTTCGGGATTTGGGGACCAAATATCATTTTGGATACATCAATGTATGATTAATGGATATAGAATTTTCATGAAATGTATATGAGTATACAGACATCATATAGTAATAGACATTGACTAACCATAGATTTTACTGTGTGTGATCATGTATTCCTTCGGTTATCACCCAGATTGGGTCAGTGTAGGATTAAGAGGTAGGGAAAGCATGGAACTAGGTTTTTCATATCGTTTGAGGTTATTGAGAGAATATTTCCATTGGTATTTTAATTTGATCTTCAAGAGATGAATAGTTATCGAAATGAACTTTTTCATTTTTTACAACATTTATTATATCACGCCCCATTTTTATCATGTGAATAATGTGGGTGATGTTGATATTGATACCGATGTATCCTTTCTGGAGCATTAAAAATGTTTTTAGGATTGTAGTGAAAACGGGTTGTGGGGAATGGTGATGCTTTTAGTTTGTTTATTATGGAAACATGGCCATGTGTAGGTGGAAACAAGGGAGAGAGAAGTAGATATGATCAATCCATGGCCTGATCAATATGACTCATAATCTTATATATTCAAGGGAGTATAGCTCAAGGATGAGCTGTTATAAGGTGGGGAGATTATAAGATCAAGAATTTTTTGTATATTTTAAATGCTCACATTTCATGTACAATTTTTATTGTTTTTAGTAGATAATTTTTGGGTAATATCTTTTGTGTTTTTGTGTGTATCTAAGAATATTTTAAAAAGTAGTGGGGTAGTGCATGGTTTGTGTGTGGGTTTCAGGTACTGTTCTCTTAACCGAGAAAATCACAAAATCTTATCCAGATGGTATTCAATCATTTGGAACACATATTTTTAAATTATATTATCTCTTAGGAGCTACAATACACCCCCAATAAGAGCAGCACAACAATGGTGCACAGTGGGTAAACCCATGTTTCTATTCCAAAGAAACTATAGAAATAATACTTCATATTCCATAAATTTGTGTTAAACATCTTGAACCCACCTAAATACACCCTTACATGTCCCAAATAAACCCTAAATGTTATCTATCGTTTTTAGGATCTTCGATGAATTCCATGGAATTCGTAGTTATTTTCATGGAAAATAATGTCCCATATTGATGATCAGCACCACTCCCTGTAAGATATTCATACCCCGATTAGTTTCAAACCTCTATCTCTTCTTTCTATAAACCATTGAAAAGATGTTTTTATATGAATCTAATGGCTCTATATATACATTTTTTATCATTATTTGTGTGATTCTGGATCTCAGTTTTTTTTCTAGATCACATGCTTCATTATGATCAAGTTCGTGCCACAAAAAATTTGGAATTATCATTGGAAAATAATTATTTTCAATTTTGAGGTAGGTGGTATAAATTCCATTCCTAGGGTCTGGAATTAATAATGTGTGTATTGTTTGCGAGATTTCATCTGAAATATTTATTCATCGAATATTGAATTCAATAAATTACATTATTAATTATTTTATGGAATCATTTAATTGATTAAATGATTACCCTTGTGAATTTGATGCAAGTCTATCTAGGCTGGATTCAACTAGGTAAATGTGATTATGAAATTTAGTTGAATTTGGAATAATTAATTGGTGAATTAATTAAAATAATTTCTTGATTTTTGAATTAATTGGTAATTGTGAATGTATAATTGGTTAATTAATGTGATATGAATTAATTGGAAATAGAATTATGAGATCTTTTACCTACCATTAATGCGTTAATGGGTTACCTGAATTTAATGTTACATAATGGTTTAATGGTTAATTAAATATATTATTTCATGTGATAAAGTTATTAAATCAATTTTTTTGATACACTATTATGATTCTATGATGTGATATGTTAGGAAAGGTATTAGTTCTTAATGATATTATACAATGTTATATAAGTTAATTTAGTTATTCATTGATAAAATTTTCTTGTTTTTAGACATCTTCTTCACAATTTGATAGTGATAAATTTATAACTATTTATAGAACAGGAAATAGGGATTCAAAAGAACATAGTGATATTAATTGTTGTTAAAAAAATGATGATTCAAAGACACACATTTATAATACATTTTATTGTTATTGTGCGAAACATGATAATTCATAAAAATACCACATATGTGATTGATTAGAAAAATGAGTTGCAGGACACTGACTACTGCTTCGTTTATCCATGGGGTCCAATTATGGTGAATTAGTCCCATGATGGTGGTATTTGACCATCATTCCAATTTGACATAATATGAATTGAAATAAAAACGAAAAATTGTATCCATTGTATTGTAATATGTTTCATTCTCTAGCATAGGAGGAATTAGATATTTTTTTGACGTTTCCTTCAGAACTATATAGTATATATGGTTAAATATAGAATAATTGAATGTGTGTAAACTATTTAGTTTATTGATATTATTCTATATTTTATTCATCTCTATAAACTGTTATTGAATTGATATTGTTTTATATGTCATTGGGGGTGGCCTGGTGAGCTATAATTACCCGATACTCAAGATTCCTGGTCAATACCTTGATTACATTACTATTTTTTGGATATGATAAATAAGAAAATGTTATTTATGAAAGAATATTTGGATGGAGTGTGAATGATGGAAATATATATGTAACATTCCAGGTAAATGAATAATAAGACCTATTTCATATGTATTAATATTAGTGATTTAAATATTAATTTTACTTTAAATGGGTTTCCATGTTCGAGAGTGTACCTGATGTGAAACAACGAGTTTCTTTAGAATCTTACGATGCAAACTAATAATATAATATTATTATTTTAAATTGTAGTTAACTCTTATCCATTGCATTGGTGGTAATGAATTAAATTAACTACAATATTATTATACATGATTGATAAATTTATTTACATTAATCCAATAAAAAGTTAGAGGCATAAAATATGAATGAATATAATTTTAAGCATAATTTACATTAAAAAGACGATTTCCGGATTTTTATTGGAGAACATTATTTAAATATAGATTTTTTCACTTTAATACATTCTAATTAACCAAATATAATACTACTTTATAATGGGGACATCAAATTCTAATTTGGGTTATTTTTTGTATTTTTCAGATAAAGTTCATTTTTTAATGAATTGTGAAAAATACTGCATTTTAATTCAAAAGTGTCTTTTAATATAAATTATTTATATGGATATATTATATTTTTAATTGTTTTTAATGTGAAATTGAAATATATTTGTATCAATTATTCCAATTTTGGTCACTTGAATTTATTTCACTTTGAAATTTGACAAAAAAAAGTATCAATCTTTTGATAGTTATTGTTTCTTAAAAACATGCTATTTGATTTAACAATGGTAAATAATTTTTAAATTAATTAATGCCAATTATATGTATTTAATTTTTCAAAATGGACATAAATTTTGAATTCGGAATATCAAATAATGCTTGGGCTGAATTTTTTGTATTTTTCTGAAAAACGTCAATTTGTGATAAATAGTGACACCACTTCGTGATAGTAAAAAAACTGACATTTTCATTTAAATTATATTTTACCACTTTTGTGAATTGAATTTGAAAAATATGAAATATATTTTTGTTATCAAGAATAAAATGTGGTTCAATAAGATTAAAATAATTTTTTTGTGAATAGTATCTTTTGACTTTTATTTATCATGGTTAATGATAAATAGGATAATTCATGGTTAAAATAATATAATAATAAATCAAAATTACCTTAACACTTTTCCAAACCTAATTAGTTGAGTCATTTATGACCATGGGCATCTTTGGTTCGATTTTGGGACCCCATTGAGCCACTTGGGAGTGATAATGACACTTTAGATTAATTAACTTAAAGGAAAGGAAAATATAACAAAAGAAAATATGTTTCAGTAAATTAATTTTTATAATGGGTTATATAAATTATCTTTTTGCTTATAAATATTCATTGTAATGAAAAAAATATTTCATAAATTATAGTAATTTTTTTATAATTCTTAGACACTGAAAATTTTATTTATTCATGACACAATAATGATGCAGTATTTACCTCCTTAATAAATAATTTAAATTAATAAGATTATAATGATTAAAATATTGTGCAAAACATGTCCAATTCTGATTGGATGATTTTATTTTGACCAAAAGTCATCTTATTTATGACTCTAATGAGTTTTGGACAATTTAAAACCGAATATTATTATATATAAAAAATAATTTTTTCACACTTTCCTAAAGAGCCCCTCCTCCCCCTTATAAAAGAAGACCACTTCTAACCAATTCCTCACAACTATCAAGCCATTTGGCTTGTCCAAAATCTACCCAATTAAGCTCCCTACATCCCTCTCTTCTTTCTAAGATCCATACTTTTGGAAAAAGGAACTTCAAGATGTCTGTTAGTTCAAACTAAAGGGAGTAACCCAAAATAAATGAGATTGAAGAACGAGCGAGTCAAGTCGGACACGAGGCAAGGGACTTCCTCTCAATTTCATTTCATTGAGAAATTTTTAGTTTTATATACGACTTTATTTTATACGGTGTATAAACCGTTTTGACTTCTCATTTTATTCAAAGTGAATCTTTTTATACGAAGCATTTTACTAAACGAAAAAAGGAATGTTTTTTTAAAGTAAGCGATAACAAAGACCTTTCCGTATCCATGAGTATTATTTGATCTTTGTCTTCTTTAACAAGCCAGAAAGTTCTTAAAAATAAAAATAAATACCAAATACTCTTCTTACGTATTTTTGTGTTGAAAATTATTTTGAGAATGGATTTATAATTTCAATATCTTGAACTGATATTTTATTATTACAATATGGAAATGTTATCTTTCCTTTATGTTTATGTCATGTGTTATGATCATGTTATGGTTCATGGGTATTATTTATGTATACGGGTTGTTCCGTGATAAACCTAGGGTAGGTGAGCCTGATATAGCTCTCCAATGCATTGCATAATGTGATGGAGGTAAATGTGAATGTTTCTCTTAAGAGATTTAGGGAATATAATGTGATGGGTATTTCAATGTAATTACCTATGCTGCTGTGAGAGATACTATGTACGTATGATATGGATTCCACAAATTACCTTTATGATTAATGATTTCAATGTTTCTTTCATAAATCTTCTGATTTCATGAGGTAAGTAAATGATTTCAAGTTTTGTACGTATTTATGAAAAACTATTTTCATACTCTGTTTTATATGTCTTACGGAGATTTTAATGCTCATCCCATGTTTTCAAAAGTTTTCACAGGACATAAAGATGAATAGGGTCAAGGATGGGATCATGAAAATGTCATGCTGTCTAAAACATGGAACAAGGCATGAATCTTTTTTTGAAGAGTTTTTATTTTATTAAAATAAAGAAACAATGTAGATATGTTTACCTTGTAATCTTTAGAGATGTAATAGTTATGTCCTAATTCTCTAAAACAATAAACCTGAAAAGATACTCAATGTGAATTATTCATTTAATTCAATATTTAGTAATTTTTAAGGTTGGGTCCTTATAGTTGGTATCAGAGGGAATTTTATATAACATTAGGTGTTAGGGTATTGTTAAAGTAATATACATAAAGTAATTTATCATAATATTAACATCAAATAGCATTTTTTATTAACATGTAGCTTCACCTAAGATATTTCAATGTTTAGAATAATTTTATTAAGAGGAAACAGGGCAGCTATGTTGGGAAGACATTAGGAGGAATACATCCTTCCAAATTAGCAACCTGGGATCGTTGGAATCGGAACTGAATAGTTTTTTGTTGTGATGGTACATTTGAGTTAGTATATAAATGGTGGTGGTATCCATATACAAGATCAACCAGATCAACCAAAGAGGAACGTGTCAGTAGTGGAGCATTTCATGACACAAAATCCCCCATCATTCAGAGAATCATCTGACCCTATGCTAGATGAAGGGTGTATTAAAGCACTGGAAAAGATTTTCAATGTCATGGGTTGTTCAATACATCAAAAGGTTAGTGTTTTATTTTACCGTTTTTAAGGTGAAGATGATTAGTGGTGGTTGATGGTGAAAAATATCAGGGATAGTGATGGGATTGTTCTCTTGATTGGGATTAGTCCAAAGGTATGTTTATTGAGAAATATTTTCCTGAGGTGGTTCGTCTTAGGATGGAAAAACAATTCCTGGAATTGAGGTAGGAGGATGACTCAGTGGCTGCTTATGATGGAAAATTCACTCGACTGGAAAGGTATGCTCCAAAGTTCATACAATATCTTGATAGTAAAATCAACCGTTTTTACTCAATATTAAAGTCAAAATATCGAAGTTCTTTAAATTCTTCTGTGTTGAAATGTTATGAAAAACTTTTTCATTGTGTGGAGAAGGTTGAAATGGAGTTTGTCGATAATCAGGTATTCATTGATCAACAATAGAATAAGAGGTTGAGGTGGCCGATGAAAGGGATGAACTCTTCAAAAAAGCATGATGGTATGAATCTTATATTTATATATTGTAAAAATTGTTGTAAAAATAATACTGGGGAATGTCTTTTGAATTATGGTATGTGCTACCGATGTTGTAAAATGGGGCATAAGGCTAGTAATTGTACTATAAAATATCAGGGTAATGGTAAGACAAAATCTTATTTACAGTCAGTAAAATGTTTTAGGTGCAATGAAATGTGTCATTATGAAAATGATTGTCCAACAAATAACTCAACTGAAGGAAAATAGCCAGACTACAAGTAGAAAGGGGTGGTGAAATCTTTAGCAACTACATTAGCAGATGTTGTTCCATCAAATGAAGTTGTATCAGGTACACTGTCTGTTTGTTCAGATTGTGCCAAAATGTTGTTTGATTCGGGGTTTACACACTCATTAATATTGAATAAGTTTTCTAGTAAATTGGGAATTCCATATCAAGATATGAATATAGATATTATGGAAAAAACACCTAGAGGAAATGTTCAGGCAAAAAGAAAACATAAGAACATTCCTTTCCTTGTGTGCGGAAAGAATATACATGAAAACCTTATTATTTTGCCTCTAGTAGAGTTTTATGTTACTTTTGGAATGGATTGGATTTCTGTTTATCATTATAAGATTGATTGCAGAGCTAAAGAGGTTACTTTTCATAATTATTTTCAATTTGTATATAAAAATGAACCCTTACTGTTGATAGCATATCAGGAAGCGGAGAAACTAGTAAAATATGGAAATGAATGTTGCCTTTCACAAATTGTTGAAAACAAAGGAACTGTTCATATTAATGATGTGCTAGTGGTAAACGAGTACCATGATGTTTTTCCTGATGAGTTTACTTGTATTATACCTAAATGAGAAGTTGAATTTACTATAGAATTAGTTCCTGATGCTAATCCAATTTCAAAACCCACTTATCGAATGACTCAAATTGATCTTTTAGAGATAAAGAATCAATTTCAGGAGTTATTACATAAAGGTTTCAATCGACCTACCCCATCACCAGGGGGTGCTCTTGTCTTTTTGGTTAAAACGAAAGATAGTTAAATGAGAATTTTCATTGATTATAGAGAACTGAATAACATCACTGTTAAGAATAAGTATCGTTTTACTCATATCGATTATTTGTTTGATTAGCTCCAGGGAGATCAGCATTTTTCAAAGATTGATTTGAGGTTGTGGTACCATCAGCTGAAAGAAAAAGAACCAGACATTCCAAATACCACGTTTCGTACTAGATATGGCCATTATGAATTTGTATTTATGCCTTATGGGTTAACCAATGCAGCAGCTGTATTCATGGATCTTATGAAGAGAATTTTTCGTGAGTTCTTGGATTTGTTTTTGGTTGTGTTCATTGATTATATTTTGGATTATTCCAAAAGTAAATAGGAACATTAAAGTCATTTAAGGGTTATCTTGAATACCATAAAATAAAATAAACTTTATGGGAAATTCAGAAAGTTTGAGTTTTGGTAAAAAAAATTCTTTCCTTGGTCACATTGTTTCAAAAAATGGCATAACTATTAATCCTACTAAAACGAATGTTGTTGAAGAATGGCCAAGACCCACAAATATAACTAAGATCTGTTGTTTTCTTGGTTTGGAGGGTTATTACCGTAGGATTGTTGAAAAGCTTTCATGGTTATCTAGTACAATCATTATGTTAATTCGAAAAGGTTATATGTTTATATGGACAAAAGAATGTGATGATTATTTTCAGGAATTGAAAAAAAGATTGGTGAATGCTCCAGTTTTGGCACTGCCTTCCATGAATGGTAAGTTTGTTATCTATAGTAATGCTTCCTTGAAAGGACTGGGGTGTGTCCTAATGCAAAATGATCAGGTAATTGCTTATGCTTCATGTCAGTTGAAACTAGAAGAGTTAAATTAACCTACACATGATTTGGAATTAGCTGATGTTGTTTTAGATTTAAAAATTTGGAGGCATTATTTTTATGGAGTGAAGTTTAAAATATATACTAATCACAAAAGTTTAATGTATATATTCACTCAGATAGAATTGAACATGATATAGGGGAGATGGTTGGAATTAATCAGAGATTATGATTACACGATCCTTTACCATTCTCGAAAATCAAATAAAGTGGATGATGCTTTGAGTCAAAAAGTTATACATCATTAACCATGATACATTTGGAACGAGATCCTTTGGTTTTTGATTTGATGATCTTTGGCATAGAAGTTTTTGATGCAGGAAATTCTTCTGTTTTGTTTCAGTTATCAGTGAAATCATCTCTATCAAACAGAATTATGTAAGCGCCGAAGGAAGATAGAGAGATTCAGAAAAAGCTTTTGTAAGTTCAGAAGGGAATGTTACCTGATTTTAACGTTGATAATGATTGTGTTTTGAGATTTGGAAGGATATTACATGGTCCTTGTGATTAATAGTAGATGAATGAGTTGTTATGTGAAGCACATAGTTCTCCGTTTTCAGTTCATCCTGGAAGTACAAAGATATACAATGATCTTCGGGTGTATTACCAGTGGGATGGAATGAAAAGAGATATTGCTGATTTTACTATGAAGTGTTTGACTTGTCAGCGGGTTAAAGGAGGGTGACAGTTACCAAAAGAAATTCTTCAGCCTTTACTGGTGATAGAGTGGATATGGGAAAATATATCCATGGACTTCGTTGTGGGATTACCAATAACATCTCTAGGTAATAATGAAATCTGGGTTATAGTTGATCAATTGAATAAATCTACTCATTTACTTTCTACTAAAGATACTTTGTCTCTAGATCAACTTGATCGATTGTATGTTAAAGAGATAGTCAGTCAGCATGGAGTTCCCATCACTATTGTATCTGATCCTGATCTCATGTTCACTTCTAATTTTTGGAATGACCTTCAGAAGTCATTGGGTACTGAATTAAATTTTAGTACATGTTTTCATCCTCAATCAGATGGGCAGTCAGAACGAACAATTCATTCGTTGGAGGATATGTTACGTGCTTTCTCGATGGATTACCAGGGAAGTTGGGACCAACATATTTCTTTGCTTGAATTTTCATATAATATTATCTTTAATTCCAGTATAATGATGCGTCCATTTGAGGCATTATATGGAAAGAATTGTCGAACACCAATATTCTGGGATGAAGTAGGTGAAAGGAAGCTGATGGGACAAGAATTGTTAGAAGAGATGGCAGCGAAAGTTCAGTTGATTCAGACACACATGAGAAAATCTTAGAGCAGACAGAAACGTTATGCAGATAACCTGAGGAAGGATCTTTCTTTTGAGGAAGGTGATCATGCCATTCTCAAAGTTTCTCCATGGAAAAGTGTGATGCGTTTTGGTAAGAAGGGAATGTTGAGTCTGAGGTTCATTGGACCTTATGAAACTCAGGAGAATGTTGGACCAGTTTCATATAGAGTGTCTTTACCTCCATGTTTATCCCAGGTACACAATTTTTTTCATGTTTCGATGTTGAAAAAAAGTATATGCCATATTCATCTCATGTTTTGAGCCCAGAGATAGTTCGGTTGGAAGGAAACCTCT
This sequence comes from Viscum album, assembly GCA_963277665.1. Taxonomy (NCBI): domain Eukaryota; kingdom Viridiplantae; phylum Streptophyta; class Magnoliopsida; order Santalales; family Viscaceae; genus Viscum; species Viscum album. The sequence goes on from OY728151.1 coordinate 164,742,860, forward strand.
CTTATGAAGAACAACCTGTCTAGATTCTTGACCATAGAGAGGTTGTTTTGAGGAATAAGTTAATTCAGTAGGTAATGGTTTTGTAGAAAAACCATATGGTAGAAGATGCAATGTGGGAATCTGGAAATGCTAGGAGGGATAAATACCTCCACATATTTTGATAAGGGAATAAAAATTGCAAGGACACAATTCCCAAATGTGGGAAAGGATGTAACATCCCAGGTAAATGAAGAATAATACATATTTCATATTTATTAATATTTGTGAATTAAATATTAATTTTACTTTAAATGGGATTCTATATTCGATAACGTACCCGATACGCAACAACGGGTTTCTTTGGAATCTTACATTGCAAACTAATATTATAATATTACTATTTTTAATTGTAGTCAACTCCTAACCAATGTGTTGGTGGGAATGAATGAAACTAACTATAATTTGATTATACATGATTTTTAAATGTATTTAAATTTACCCAATAAATATTTAGAGGCTTAAAATATGAATGAATCTAATTTTAAGCATAATTTAAATTAAAAAGCTGGTTTACCAGCATTTAATGGAGAACCCTCATTAAATATAGTTTTTGTCACTTTAATAAATTATAATTGACCAAATATAATCCTTCTTTAGAATTAGGACACTAAATTTTTTTTGTTGTGTAATTATTTGGTATGTTTTTGATAAAGTTCATTTTTTAATGAATAGTGAAAAATACTGTATTTTAATTTAAAAGTGTATTTTAGTCATATTTATTTATATGGTTATATTATCTTTATATATGGTTTTAAATTCAAATTGAAATATATTTTTAACATTTAAACCAATTTTGTTCATTGAAATTAATTTCACTTTGAAATTGGACATAAAAAACTATAAACTTTTGATAGTTATTGTTTTTTTAAAACACACTATTTGTTTTAACAACGAGAAATAATTTTTAAATTAATTAATTCCACTTCTATGTTTTAAATATGTAATAATAGAAATTAATTCTGAATTTGGAATATCAAATAATGCTTATGCTGAATTTTTGGTATTTTTCTGAAAAACATTAATTTTTGATGAATAGTTACAACACCTAGTGGTAGTTAAAATACTGACTTTTCATTTAAATGAAATTTTACCACTTTTGTGAATTGAATTTTGAAAATCTGATATAAATCGTTGTTATCAAGAAGTAAAAATTTGTTTAATAAGATGAAAATAATTTTTGGTGAATAGTAAGTTTTGACTTTTATTTACTGCGATTATAGGTAAATAGGGTAATTCAAGGATAAAAGAATAGTATAATAATTCAAAATTACCTTAACACTTCTCCATACGTTATTAATTGAATCATTTATGACCATGGGAATCATTGGGTCGATTTTGGGTCCCCATTGAGCCACATTGGAGTGATAATGTCAATTTATATTAATTAACTTAATGTAATGAAAAATATGACAAAATAAAATATCTTTTAGTAAATTAATTTTTAGAAGAAGATATATAAATTATTTTTTCCAGATAAATATTCATTGGAAATATAAATGAATTTTCTACATGATAGTATTTTTTTTATAATTATTATACATCGAATAAATTAAATTATTCAAAACACAATAATGATGCAGTATTTACCTCATTAATAAATAATTTAAATAAATAAGATTATAATGATTAAAATATTATCCAAAACACATCCAATTATGATTGAATGATTTTATTTCTACCATGAATCATCTTATCTTCGACTCTAATGAGATTTGGACCATTATAAATCGAATATCATTATATAATAAAATAATTTTTTCACACATTCCTAAAGAGCCCCTCCTGCCCCTTATAAAAGGAGACCACTTCTAACCAATTCCTCACACCTCTCAAACCATATGGCTCATCCAATCTCTTCCCAATTAAGCTTCCTACATCTCTCTCCTCCTCCTAGAAGCCTCACCTTATGATTTAAGCATGTCAATAAATCCTTCATTTCAAACCAAAGGGAGTTACACAAATTAAAGGATATTAAAGAATGAATGAGTCACGTTGGACACGAGGTAAGGGAATTCATCTCAATATCCCTTCATTAAGACAAATTTAGTTTTATATATGAATTTAATTTATACAATGTATAAACCAATTTGAATTTTTATTTTATTTAAAGGGAATATTTTTATATGAATTGTTTTACTAAAGGGAAAAAAGGAATGTTTTTTTAACGTAAGTGGTGAAAACGACCTTTCCACCACCATGAGTACTATTTGATCTTTGGCTTCCTTAAAAAGCTGTAATGTTTTTAAAAGGAAAAATTAATACAATATACTCTTTTTACGTATTTTGGTATTACAAATGATTTTGAGAATGGATTTATTATTTCAATATCTTGGAATGATATTTTATTATTTCAATGTGGAAATATTACCTTTACTTTATGCTTATTTTATGTGTTATGATCATGTTATAGTTATTTGGCATTACTTATATATACTGGTGGTTCAGTGATAAACCTAGGGCGGGTGAGCCCGAGATAGCTCTCTAGTGAATCTAATAACGTGACAGAGATAAATGTAAATTTTTCTCCTAATAGATTTAGGGAATGTATTGTGATGGGTATTCCAAAGTAACTCTCTATGTAGATATGATAGCTACAATGTAAGTATGATATGGATGGCAAAAGTTTCCTTAATGATTATTTATTTATATGTGTATTTCATAAAACTTATTATTTTATGTGGTATGTAAATGATTTCATGTTTTGTATGTATTTATGAACAAATGTCTTCATTCATTATTTTATAACCCTTATTCATCTTTTTATGGTCATCCCATGTTTTGAAATGTTTTCACAGAACATAAAGCTGAATAGGGTCCAAGATGGGAACAAGGAAAAGTCATGCTGTCTAAAACATGGAACTAGACATTACTCTTTTTTTCAAGAGATTTTATTTTATGGAAAAAAAACTTTGTAGATATGTATACCTTGTAATCTTTTAATATGTAATAGTTATATACTAATTCTCTAAAACTATAAACCTGAAAGGATCCTCAATGTGAATTATTCATTTAATTCAATATTATGTAATGTTTAAAGTTGGGTCCTTATAATATATGACTAAGTATTATATTTAGAGTTTATTTTGGGTTTTTTATATTTACATATGAAAAGTATTTGTCATGAAATACATATTATTAGTTTTGGATATGGTATTTAATTTTTAGGCCATAATATGATAATTTTTTGTTTTGGTTATTGGTATCATCAATTTTGTTGTTATTTATTTCTACAGTTGTTATAATTTTATAAGGTTTGTTTCTCCATGAACGATATTAGACCCTCTGTATTAGTTGGTAGCCACTTGTGTATAGGGAGGTGTGCATGATGTCTTGTGACCAACTAGATCAGAGAAATGATGTGTGGAACCAGTGTAAGGATATTTCATCTTTTGAATCAAAGGATCATCTATTTATAATCTAATATTAATCTATAGTAGTGGTGGTTTTGAAATATTTTTAAATACAATTAATGATGTCCCTTCCATTATTATTATGAGAAACCAACTTAATAGGTTATTATTCAAAGGATATTCTTAATCTGTATCATTTAATCAACTATAGGGTATTCGGTACTTAATGCATTAGGAACAAAATTTTATCTTACAAGGTGAAAATGATTTGAAACGTCATATCCATTAATAGGATCATACCATATTATTTTTCTTTGGTTTAATTCATTTTGGGTCTACATATACTTAAACAATTTTTGGTATATATATATATATATCATATTTTACCACATAATTATAGTTCATCAGTATCATTAAATAATGAAAATGACAAATGATTACTCCATTTCATGCATATGGAAATTCTTATCATTTTGATTTAGGTATAAAGATGTGTAATAGATTACACAACCATATTTCATGTGAAAAAATTCAAACAAAAATTTATGATTCATAACTATGAATAAAATATCCTTATCTGATAAAGGGTAGAGTTAACAAGGGTTTAGTAAAAAATCTCTTCTTTAGTTCATGGAACCATTCATCAATATTCTTTGTCTAGATAAACCTATATTCTTTTTGATTTATCATGGATAGTGGATTAGAATGTTGTGGAATTGTTTTCACAAACATCCTATAATATTATACTAATTCATGGAAACTATGAATCATAGTTTCTATCAGAATATAAGAACACTACTATGCATCCTTTTTTTTGTTTGATTATATTGATATTCTTTAATTTTTTTCAATGCTCCCAATGAAATAATATATTAGTAACCAAACTTATAATTTTATGAATTTTAAAAATAGATTATCGTTCATCATAGTTTTCAATATAACTCTTAGATGATGGTCATTCTCTTTGAGACTTCTGGAATAAATGGGAATATATTTATTAAAGGTTATAATTAAATTACCGAGGGTTTCATTAAAGAATTTATTTATAAAATTTATAAATATATCAAGATAATTAGTCATTAATATGGTAATAAAAAGTAACTCATAATATATATATCATTTTTAGTAGGAAATGACATCACATTTCATCTTTATACACCCTAAATTGATGACACTCAAATCAGATGCCAATCTTGGAGAATAATTGAGCCCAATTATGTTGGTAAATTAAATCATCAATCTTTGAGATAGGCTAAATTTTCTTTAATATAATCATATGAAGTTCTATATAATTAATTCATTGACATGTTTATTTATATTTAATATATAAAAAAAGAATATTTTCTCTATGAGGATACACAATTTTTAAAATAAATAACTTCTATGAAATATCATAATGATTTTTAATTCCTCTAACTCTAAATTTTATCCTCTATATACATCATAGGTATCATATGGTATCCATTCATGATTTAAAATTAGAACACTACATCTCGTTATATCGGATGTACAAGTAACACTTTTGAATATTTCAATGTATTACAAAAATATGGGGAACTTTTCTACCCTTATAGCTTCATTTACATTCTCTTCATCATTGATCTCCTCAATAAATAAGACTATGGGTGGTACATAAATATAATGATATGTCTAGGAAATGTCTCACATAAAAGTTACTATAATCCTTCCATTCAATACTAAAAAAAATTACATGATCCCAGAGTTTATCTTAGAAGTATACATTCATCCCTATAATACTGTAGAATTCTATGATGTTAATGACTAATAGATTTTTTAGGAGACTATAGACACTGAAGATAAAACTATATATTATATTCATTATTGGAATTTGTATAATCCATCATAGTTTCATGACTCATTACTCTACTTATATATTATTGGTAATTGATTATATATTCATTAAAAACATTGATTAAATAATAGAACCTATAGAACCATAACCAAAAAAATTATATTATATCATTGAGAGAATAATAGGTGTAATAACCACCACATAATTGCGATCCTAAATGTCATATATAGTGATATAAAATTACCCATAATCATCCCTTAAACTATAAAATGTTTAATTTCTGTTCCCCTTTTCTATATTCTAACATAGAAATTGATTAGAAAAGTTACCATATTTTCCCCCAGGGCTGTATTGATCTATAGGTTGTTCCTACACCATAATCCTTTTCACATTTGTGTATTGATGTTTAGTCTTATGATCTATACTCTCAAATATTATAAACTTTTATCACTTTAAACTTCAAGGAATGTATTGACTTGAATAATTATTATTAAATTTTTTTACCTGCTGAGTAACACTTTCTTTCCTCCGGTATCATGATCAAAATTCTTCCTCATTATTAAATCCATTTCTAAAGGGTTTCCATTTGACCAATGTGACTAATTCATATATAAAAACATCAATCCGACCTTTATAAAACTCCAAATTATCTCATTATAGCTTTTATAGTCTTGATTTTACAAATTCCTCTTAAGAAGGGTTGCTAGTCCACAAAATAATCTCTCACCCTATCCCTTAGAATCCATAATAAAGATAGATATGTACCATGAATGTCTTGTAATATTCATTTCATACCTTCCCACAGATTGATTTTACATTTTCATTATATCTGGGAGTTCCATATCAAATTTTTTATAAAATGGGGATAATATTAATTTAAAAAGTATACCATAAACTCTTACTTCTCTATAACATCAATAACCATTATTAGTTTTAGGTTTTTAATTAGTACCCATCACTGATCAGCTAATCCTTCTATGTGTTATACTACCATGGTGAATTTCCCTAGCACAATAAAGTGGTGTATAGAATATATATTTTATAAACATTCAATCCATTTTTCAAAAATCAATGGGTATATCCACTAAAATAAGGAGGATATTGATGTCTAAATTAATCAATGATTTTTTTCCCCTTCTATGTGAATATGGTTAATCATCCATGAATCATATTATTATTAATTAATTGATATATTTAATTCAATAATGAGATGAATATTTATATTCCACATTTCATCATGTTTGGATGGTCTTCAGGGCATTGTTCATTGCAATCATAATTTACACAGGCCTCCCTTTTCTCTTCACTTTTCTTATAGAAGAAAACAATAGTGAGAAACATGTAACATTGATAAATATTATAATCATAAAGAAATTTTATTTCATTGAACATAATTATAAAATATTTTATTCATTAATATCTTATAATAATAAAAACTTTTTTTATATATCATTTATAATTGTTTAAAAAAATAATATTGATAAACAAACATATCACCTAGTTGTGTCAAACTAGGTGTGAAATAATTCATATTATCATGAAAAATTTCCCTAATACTGATGTTGAATAATGTTTTTGTAGGTTTTTACCCATTTATAAATCAGTTCAATAGACTTATCCCCTTCTATTATCCGTACATATTTTTTATTGCACAAAATTCACTCACATAACACTTCATCAAAATAATAGGTTTTTTATCTATAGTTAGACATATCCCATGGGTTCGTACAAAATATATAAAGCTAATATTTCATTAAATAACTAATAAATTCTCTAATTTCAACTATGGAGTCCTACCTTTTTTATTTAATAAACCATTAAATATATTCAACAATGAAGAGGATCTTTTAATATTTACTTTCCTTGAAGTTATGAACATAATAATTAAAAGATAAAAAAGTTTTATAATCAACGTGAATTAATTATTCACGGGTTTATTCTATTTTACTTTTACTATATCTCATATCATGGGGAAATACATCAATGGTAAGGGGTGTGGATGATCCTGATAATAAAATAAGAAATGGAAACATTTATCATTTGGTTATGAGTAATATCAATTAGAATACAAGGTGAAACAATATGATATGATCAATAATACATGAAACATATCGTGATAAAATTACCATGAATCATAACAAACTAATGTGGGTGAAATGTTTAAATGTGATATTCATCAGAATGTCACCATGATTTATCACAATGATTTCATAAATGAAAATTGACAAGGTTATTCACCAATGTATCTCAAAACATGGAATCTCTAAAGATTAAATTTATTACCCAATGCATTGAAGCACAATCATGGAACACAATTAATATATATATTAATTTCTATTTGAACCAACATAAAAATAATAAATTATTATTTTTCATAATTATTAAAAGAATAATGTATGGATTTCATATAAAGTCATTGAGTAAGTAGGTACATTATCTCCTTACCATAAAATCATTTTTACCACTAGAAAGGAAATAAATTTCTTTATATGTAAATACCTAAATTTATATAAAATATTCATATCTATGTGACTATAGATTTAAAAATAAATTTTATTGGTATGAATAATATAATAACTTTGCATGTCAAATTGGAAAATTAAGAAGTAAATTATCTAGTATAATTGGTTTAAAATGTGTATTTTTAAAAGGAAAAAATAATAGTGAATGAAGGTATCCCACTGATGGAAAATGTTATTCCATGTATTTGTATGATCAAATTAATAATATAAAAATTAAAACAACCCTTTATAATATTTATACAAAATTATTTACTTATATGGAAAAAGGAGATGACGAGAATTTCATTACCCAGAAAAGTTCCACCTAAATATTGTTGATGGAATGTTGTGGGAATAAGGAAAACATTGTGGACTATATTGGAGGTAAAAGGACCAAATAATCATAGATAATTGATTAAGAGTGAACGATAATAGATAAATGGGTGGGTATATATAGAAAATTTAATGGATTTGTTTAATAATTTCAAAATATAGTTCTTGGAAAACTATGTTGTGCCAAATGTTAAAAAATTGTCTTACCAATGGTTTTCATCATAAATTTTATAGTTTATTCAAATTTTATGAAATTATAAAAATGTTTTACAGAAAACTTCTTTTTTATAATTATTTGGACATCGAAAAAAATATTTTCTGAAAAAATATTTTTGCAAATAAAATTATCCATTTTGGAACATTCATTGTAAATTATAGTTTTAGAAATTGATTAAAATATATTAAATATATATTAATATAATAAAATATTTTATATTGTTTATTATGGGAAATTTATGAGTAAATCACAATAAAAGAAATAAGCAGTCATAAAACATAATAAAAACCCAAATCTGTAGTTCGACTATTGACTAATAAATATACTATTTTATAAAATTATAAGAAATTTACCCTAACCTAATTTTTATATGACGATTTCAAATATAATGTTGTTTTTAAATATATGTATCTTAATATAATTATTTTGAATTTTAAATATAAACATAATTTTTTATTGAAAATTTTATTTTATAGGTGTAATAAAATTTATGACACTTATAAATGTTTTTGAACACATTATAAAATTATTTTATCATTTCATTGTATATACGTATTTTTTAAAAGAATATTTATATACTATAAATACAAATCAAAATTACAGATTTTATTATATATATATATATATATATTCATTAAATAAAATTATGCTTTATTTGTCTCTAACTATCAATTTATTATATATCTTTTACATAAAATTGTATTTTATTAAAACAAAATCATTCTAAAAATTAGATCGATGTAATAACCATTTTTATAAGTAAATTATAGATTATGTTTTAATGGATAGGATAGGTAACCCATTATTTCACTTATGTATTCCCTATGAGTTTGGTATATTATTCTGGTTTTTTCATTTGGTGGCTCGGAAAACATTACAAAAGTGGAAATCCCTAATAAACTCAACTTATACAAATGTTGATTTAATTCACAACATAGTTATTGAATATTGACTCTTTCTTGGACTTATTTTACACATTGTGAAGCTAGCTCCCTCTCGGTTTCTATATAATGAGATTCATATAGTATGACTGTATTGATTGAATCATAAATTTATCTATTCTTAATAAATTACCCTTATTCATTAATACATATAAAAATACTATGTATAATGGTATCATTTATACCAATTGGTAGAGTTCACAATGGTAAAATATACTAATGGTTTTGTTGACCAACCAGCATATTTTACCAATGATCATATTACTATTACATCAGTTAGATTTCCCCTATAAATACAAATTTTAGTTTTTCACTCAATATTCACTAAAAATTATCCTTATAATAAATATTCACATTCAAAGGTTTTGATTGGTTTACTATTATTTTGTTTAATTTCTATAGTGTTGGCTATGGGGAAGTTGATTCTATTATTATGGTATGGCCTATATTTTTTCTATTATTGATTTTCTATTTTCTATTTTTTTCCAGATATAGTGTTCTTAATTTTCATTAGTGTTATATATGCCTTATTTAATCGTCTTTGTAAATGATTTAATTCGTTTTACTCTCTATTTTTTATGTGCATAACATTATTTAATATAGCACACATTTTTTGAAGAAATAATTTTAATTAAAATGACTAATATATTAAATAATTGATCATAAATCACCAAAATAAAAAGTACATATATTTAGGATAATGAATTAAATATTTTTGAATGTATAAAATTTATTTAGAGGAGGTATTAGTATAAATAATATTCAAAACAATTGATTAAGTGTAATACCTGTTAATTGAGAAACCAATTTTATCTTGCAACTTAATCCTTGAAAGTATGGAATTTTTCATTGAACATAAGATCTAGGATATAGTGAAGGAATAACTGATGGTATTATATAAGATATTTTTTTATATAAGAATAATATGGTTAAAGTAATAGAGAAGAATGGGTTTCTTTTAAGAAGTGACGGAAGGGCCATTCTTGAAATTTGTTAAAGTAATAAATTAATATAAATTAATTTTTAAAAAATCATGACTAAAAATTTCTATATTTTAAATGGAGGATTATTATATGTTTAATAATATCTCATTTATTAATTTTATAAAAGTTCATATGATGTTTTAACCACTATATTTTTTTAACCTCTGAATAATCAATTATATAAAAACAAAAAGTCAATGTTTTATTTTACATAAAGTTAATTTTGATACCATAATAGAAAAAGTGGCCCATAAAATCATATTGTATCATATTTTCAACCATATCTTTTTTTATTGAAACAATATAGATTTTTTATAAATTATAAATAATTTAATGAAATAATTGTTTTTATAAAATCATATTATGTCATTTTTTGAGATATAAAAAATATAAAAATATATCATTTGTCTAAATCATGTTAAATGGTTCCAAAATGAAATTGATTAATATATAATGAATATATGGTCTTAATATAATCTTCCATTGAAATTTACATAGGTTTAGATATAATTTTACACAATATCAAATTTTTTTGACCACTTGATTAACCGATTTTGACGTTAACCATGGTAATGATGTTTTCAATGTTAATGGTTGAGAATTTTTCATAATTAAGATATTTTATTATAAATTATAATAGGATGAAATTTTACATAATGTAACTTAATTATTGTCCTATTTCATATTTTTCATGTTTTTCAAATAATTTAATATGAAATATTTTACCTAAAATGATATTATATTAATTTAAAGAAGTATTCCACCAATTAGATTACAAAAAAAGCATCATTCAGTTTGAATTAGAATCTAATAAATTCTTACATCTATATAATTTTATATTTTTTTAAACACTTGTAACACTATATGTCATTTAATTTTTTTAATTTTTTTTTAATTTTACATATTATATTTTTTAATATAATTAATGTTATATAAGTGTTTAATAATAATATAATTTAAGTATACAATAACTAAAAAGTAAAAATTAAAAAACGGAAAAAAATAAAACTATATAGCTAGTAAACTTTTATAAATATAATAATACTCTTATAATCATTATGTAATGTTTTTATACTACAAAATTCAATTAGGTGACATTTTGTTTTGATTCTTTTTTAAAAATAATACAATGGCGATTAATAAAGAATAATATAACCAAGGGGCCATATATTTGAGAAAAGTATTAAAATTTATAAATTTTCTTCTTGAATATGATAAATGAATGTTTTATAGGAATTTTATAGAATTATTCAATGTATGAGAAATTTTTTACACATTTTACACATAACAATGTGGAAGTAATCATTTCATTTTACTATTTATAATGTCACAAAATAAAATGTGCATATTTAAAAGAACTATATCCTCATAATTCCAACAACAAAAACTATTTTTAAGGTCTCAATACATTGTATATTGAAACATTAAAGTAAAATTATTCCCAAATAATATTTTGAAAACTAGTTTTCTGTTTAAATGTTCTCTGAAGTATAAGTTATTTTCACAAAAACAATCATAATAAAATTAATTTTCAACACCTTAATTAAATTATTTATAATAATAATTAAGTTATACCACTTATAAATATATTTTATAAAAAAATTTATCTTTGAATAATCTATATATTTAACAGTGACAGAAATAAAAGAAATTAGAATTCATAAAATAATCTATAATCTAATTAAATTGTCATAATATCATAGTAAGATAATTTTTAAAAGGTGATTCCAAAAAATAAATTCATTTTGTAAAATATATATTATAAAATAATATTTAAAGAATTATAATTTCAATGAACATAATTTTAAAAATTTATTATTGATGAAACATCAATTTTTAACTACAAAAAAAAATTACTAAAAATTTAGTGCTCATGTCCTAATTATTTATTAAAATATTTACATTGATTAATAATAATATATTGATATTTAATAATGTGATTACACAAATATATTCACCCTATTTCAAAGGCTACTTCTCATTTTAATAGTAATATATTTATAATATATATTAATTCCTCTAATGCTATGTGATGAGTGTTTTGAAATCTATCAAGCAATTATTATTTTAAACTAAATTTTTGTATATTGAAAAATTAAATTTAAAGGTATGGTTAAATAAATTATTGACTATAAAAACATATATAATGAAAAATATATTATGTTTGAGGGTATGTGCATAAATCTTTGAAATACCTAGGTAGATTCTTTAGAAAAATATTTGAATTAAATTACAGTAATAAATGTTTCAAAGAAAAGCACAGTATTAATAAAGTTAACCAAATAATAATAATGATTTCATGAATTATGTGGAATAAATCCTTGTACACATAGTAAATAATATAACTTTTATAGTAGATAGTTTTGTTTTAACTAATATAGTTCCATATTATAGTGCTTGAACAATATCAAATTATTGAAAATTATAGGTTAAAAAACTAATAAAAAACAACTACTAATTTTTTGGTGGATAATATATTTTATAAAAAACATTACCCTATATATAAACGCAAATAGAAAATGTTTTGATTAATTTTAATAATGTTCGATATATGGAAAAAATAAAACTACAGAAAAAAGAATAAATATTATTTTCATCTACGAGTGTTTTTTGAAATTGGGTCATAGTTAGATTAAATGATAGTATAATATAAAAACACATAGTTATTTTAAAAATATATTATTATGTAGGAGTAAGGGTTAAATAATAGTTATCCTATTGAGTTTTTCCAAATTATCCACTGACTGAGAAATATTTTTAGATAAAATGAATTTTCAAACTTATATAGATTTAGTGAGAACTAGAAAAAATTTCATTAAAATAATAATGTTTCGTATAAACCTTAAAAAAATGTTTGTTATGTTATGGAAGTAAAAATTAAATCACATTCAAATAATATGTTTTATAAATTGAAATGAATCTTCTAGGAACTCATAATAAGTGATTAAAAAATAAAAAAATTCAACCATGATTAAAGATGAAACATATAAAAACCAAATTATAGATAAATATATTATAGAAAATTATTCTACACAAGAGATGATTGAAGTCATTCCTTGATAATTACTATAATGGAAATACTATAAAACATAATAAAAAATAAACCCCATTTTTTAATGGATGTATTAGTTTATTTCAATACATCATTGATGGATAGAATTAATTTAATTTGAGGTTATATAAAAAGAATAACAAAAATGTGGTATGGAATCTATGTTAAATGAGGATATTTTATAAGCATAATGTTAACAATTATATGAAATAGATATCGGGAAATATAAAATTTTGAAAAATAATGATAATGAACAATTGGTTTTTCATTCTAAAAATAAATTTATGAAGTGTAATTAAAAAAAGTTAATAAGTTTATAAACATCCTTATCAAATAATTAACTATACCATAAAAAATTTTAGAGTAGTATATGAAACTATAGATTGTATAACATTAGATTTATAATTTTCATAAATTTTTAAATATCAAAATTCACATGTGATAGAAGATAAAAACAGATAGATGTAAAATATACATAAGGATGCTAAAAATTATAATATGAAATGATATGATAAATTTAAATGATCTAATGAATCTGATGTTTTAATAGATGGATTTCTATATTGATATCTATTTTCAATATTATATTTTCTCAATGAAAATAAATGTAATAATACACCCTATTACCATATTTCATTATTTTGTGGTTATTTAAACATAAAATGTAAGGGAATACTAAAAATGTCAAAACATCTGATTTTTTTAATCAAATCACAAAATTGAATTTCTCAGTTCATATAGTAGATTATACCCAATAATATACTTTAATTTATATAAGAATATTAATGGAGTTATTTTTTAGAAAAATCTTCATGTTGAAGAATATTTGACTCTGTAACATAAGTTATATTAGATATTAAGATAATGTTGATATAATTTTCATTATTTCTTGATAAATTTTGAACAATCAATATCACATTAATATTTTTTATGATGTATGAAAATCAAACATTCCCATTATTTTATTGAATAAATGAATTTTCAAGAAGATATTATATAAAAATTTTAGAGGGGAGACATTCTTGAACATGAATGTTGTTAATATATTTATTTAATATGTGTGAATGATATAATTTTTTTATATATTCACATAAAGATAACCTAAAAATTGAATTCATATATGATTTATAAGTTATGTTTTTCTAAAAAAATAAATTATATATACAAATATATATATAAATATTATACACCCATATATTATACACTAGTAATATTCTCATATTTACATATAGATTGTTAAAATATATCTCATTACAAATTAATTAGATTCCATTCATAAATAATTTGAATTTAAAAGATTCTCTAACCCAAATATAGAGAAAGAAGAAAAATTGTTAAATTTTGAAATTTTGAAATAAAAATTGTTAACATAACCTTACCTTATATTATGTCTACTATATTTAAATTAATTAATTTGAATATAAACGCTAAACTATATTAGACATTGAAATTCAATAAATTTAGGTAATAGATTACATCAAATGAAATCTATAGGGGTTGTTGAAGAACTAAAATAATTATATTTTGTAGTATTTTTCATAAATATGAAAGTCAATATGTAACACCCCAATCATCCACGGTACACTTCTCTTTGAATAATACAATAGTGTGTGTTATACGCAACACTGAGTTCATGTACACCACAACATACCAAACTAGCCGTTCAAAAGAGGTTATGAATAGTATAAACTAAATTTTAAATATTATATTATCCTTATAATTTTAATCCATATTATGTGTTTCTAAGATATGATTTGTGAACAAATTCCTTTTTTCAGATAAAAGAAGTATTTTTTAAAAAATGAAATTTTACCGCCTTTTAATGGCGAAGCCTTTTTAAAACCAATATTTGAAACTTTTATATATTAAATATGACAAAAATAAATTCTTCTTTAGAATCGGGACATATGAATTTAGTATCAATAATGTTTTGATGTCTTTCTGATAACTTTTATATTTGGGTGAATAGTGAAAAATTACTAAATTTTAACTGAAAACAACTATTTTAATCAAAATAATTTATATTGTTAAATTATTCAATTTAATGGTTTGGAAGTATAAATAGATTATATTTTTAATATTTAATCCAATTATGTTCATTTTATGTAATTTAACCTTGAAATTCGACATAAACAAGTGTCAAACTTTTGATAGTTAAAATTTCTTAAAAATATGCCTTTTGGTTTCAAAAGAAGGATTCAATTATAAATTAATAAATTCAACATTTATGATTTGGATTTTGTAAAATAGACTTCATTTATTGATTCGGAATAACAAAATTAGCCTGGGGTCAAATTTTGGTACTTTTCGGATATCTTTTATTTTTTGAAGAATAGTAAAAAATTACTAAATTTTAAATGAAAACAACTTTTTTAATTGAAATAATTAATAGTGATAAATTATGAATTTTTGTGGTTTTATATTATATTTAAAATATATTTTTACCATGTAATGCAATGTGGGTCATTGAACATAATTTAACATTTAAATCAGACATAAACAAGTGTCAATCTTTTGATAGTTATTATCTCTTAAAAACACGCTTTTTGTTTTAACAACGTGAATTAATTTTAAATTAATTTCTGCCACTTCTGTGTTTTGAATTTGGAAAAATTGATTCCATATTTGGAATCAAGATGTTAAAATTTTTTAAATTGGTAACTTTTAGTTTTAGACATTTTGGATAATTACTTCGGTAAATATTTTATTTACCATGGTTAAAGGGTAAATCCGGTAAACAACGGTTAAAAAATAATATTATAATAATACTAAATTACCATAAAACGCATCTTAACCATATTTTTTGATACATGGTCGACCATTGGCATCATTGGGTCGATTTTGGGAGCCCATGGATCCACTTGTAAGTGATAGGGACACTTTATTTTAATTAAGTTAAAATGAATACAAAAATGACACAAACATATATCTTTTAGAAAAAAAATTGTTACATAGGGATAAATATGTTGGATTTTAGACTATAAATGTTAATTAGAATGATAAAATTGTTTCCTAAATAATTATATTTTATTTATAATTTTTAGACATTATATAATTTAATTTATTTATGACACAATGGTGATGCAGTAATTACCATAATAGTGAAAAATAAGAATAATTGATATTATAAATACCCAATTAAATATAATTTGAGAATTTTATTGAATTAAACTAATTTGATAGGTTAATATGAAATATTAGTATTTATTTAATTATGGTTTTACGAAGTAATCATTCTGTTATGAGTTTTACAAAAATCAACTATTGAATAGATTCAAAATTGACATAAAAGAGTTTTTAAAACAAATATTATATTATTAATTGATATTAAATTCCTAAAAATCTAAGGTTCATCCAATAGACTTATATCATGATAGTTGAATCATTTATGGACCACTTGGGTGTCTCTTAGATGTATATGGTATGTTTATTTACCATATAATATAAAAATACAAAGAGACATTGTAAAAGTGAAACTAATTAACTAAAAGTTAATAATTAAAGATAAGTTTAATATAATGACCCAAACCTGTCTAAATTCTATTTTTTCAGTGGTTTTCGACCCATCCGCACCTTAACCTTTAAATAATCAACTTTGTAGCTATTATAAACTGATTATGTGTGCAATCACTATTCATAATTTCCACTCCCCTTTCTGTGGATATACTTTTGATACACATAATCACTCATTTATAATTTCTCAAGTCATCGATATGAAATTGATAAGTCTAATTTTAACTCAGTCCCCATTTGTTGAGTTAAACATCCAATTCATTGGTGTTGTTTTTACAAGATTATGTGTGAATGTATTTTGTTTGTTTTACACTGAATATCCAATCATATTTAGTGTATTTATATTTGTAACACACAACTATGTCGTTGATTTATCCTTAACCTAAGGGTACTACCGTTATGAGAGATTTCATCTCAATTTACATTCCATTGAGACTTCTTTGTTGATATACACCAAATCAGTTTTATGTGGTGTATATAATGTAATTTGACATAGTATATCCTGAATACTATTATTCTCATGATATTAAAATATTTAATTACCTCATTTATTTGTATTCAATTCTCTCTATTTTGGTTAGAAACTCTTACTAAAATACCATTTTTAAATGCTTTAAAGACTTATTCTTCTAAATCTTTCTCATTAATGTCCATGTTTTAAAAATGGTTTTAGGGATTTATTTATATGGACATTAATGTTTTCAGATAAAAACTCATTTTAAGAGTTTCAAAGTGGTATGGGACACTTTGTTTCAAAAATCTATTTTTAAATGGCTTCTTGACAAATAGTCTGGCAACTAAATGATTTCAAGAAAAAGGGGGATATTTCTCTCAAATAGTTTTGATGATTATTTTCATCTATGTCAATATGCTTCATTATTCTTGATTGAGGTTAATATGAAATAATAAAATCTTCCAAATTGTATCGAATGAGTTATGTTTGATTGTGGATGTGATATTGTTATACCATTCATGGTTTGTGTATAAAGTACTGACATTTCGTATGCTAGTTTTAATACTATTGTTTATATCATGTCTAAAACTTTTCATATGAGGAATGCATTAGACTTAATAAGTGACGGGTGGAGCCCGCTATAGCTCCTCAATGCATCGGTAGGTCTCATGAGACAAACTAGTGTCTTGGCATAAGGCCTTGGAAAAATATTATTTGTAGTCTTGGCATGAGGCCTTGGCTATATGGTTATGATAGTCTGGCATTATGCATTCCATCATTATGAAAGTTGTTATTGATATTTCTTGTGATTATTTGACTAGTAGAATATCTATGTAATTAATTAAATGGAATTATTTAATTTTAACATTTCCATATTATGCTGAAGTTCATGTTTAAAAGGCTTTTGTTTTAATTATAAATTTCATTAACTGTTTATTCTTTTCTATGAAATCTTCTTCTATAATGTTATCCTTACTGAGCATCTGAGCTCACCCCTTTCAATGTTTTATTTTTCCTAGGATTATGAAGAAGTAATTTATGAATGACCTGCAAGGATAGTATGAGGGGATATGAAGACAAGATGATTTTTTATGTAATGTAACACTTTATGATTGTATCTAATGTTTCCAAGGCTACTAAACCAATTAGTCTTTCGAGACTTGATCTTTCTTGTGATCATGCCAATGTTATGTAATAATGCACTGACATTGGGTAACTAGGGTCGGGGCATTACAGTTGGTATCAAAGGAAGTTTAGTAAAAACCTTGGAAGCTAGATTTAGATAAACCTTGATTAGAGCATGTAGACCTAAGATTAACATTGAGGATTAGTATAGAAGAACATCCTAGAATTTTGGTATTGTAGATATTTTTTCAGTTTTCCGAGTAATACATCCCTGTCTGGATACGAGCAGGTAGAGGCGGCTCTGGCACAGAAGTACCTAGGTGTAAAACCTGAAAGCACCGCTTTGTGATAGACTCGAACGGGAACTAGTGCACGACAACGGGCCTTGCTGCACTCTGTGGTATGACAATCCCATGGGATATGCTTAGGATAATTTAAATTTTAATTACAAACCGATTTAAAGTATTATATATATATGATGATAGTAAATGACCATGGTTAATCCTAATGTGTTTCAAATTAAGAATATGGTGACATGTTAATCTCTAAATGATTGTATGAGTACTATTACTCACACAATGCTTTCTGGTTTTAGTCAATGGCTGGATTCCAAGGAAGTCATAGTGACTTTGAGAGTGATGTACAAGGTGGGAACGGTGGTGGAAATGAGAAAAACAAATGGAATGTTGATAGCAATAAAAGATATCGTCTTTAGGCCAAACCAATTTTCCAAAAATATGATCAACAACATATATATTAACCAACTCCCATACTCAACAAGGAAGAGAAAGGTGATGAATGATAACAGCTCCAGTAATAGAGACCATGGAGAAAAGAACCCTCAAATTATTTCATGCAAGAAATGTGGTAGGAGACACCCGGGAAAGTGTCTCAATGAGACCACGAAATGCTTCACTTGTGTGAAGGAAGGACATAAAGTGAAGAATTGCAGAAGCAAAATGAAGAGTACTATGGAAGAAGATAAAAATGGTCCCAAGAGTCCATTAACAGTCATTTGTTGTAAATATAGGGGACCTGGCCATTACGCGAGTGAATGCCCTATTCTAGAGGATATTTTCTTGGTCAATGAAGAAGTTATGTGGAAATAAATGGTAGAAGAAATGTTTAAAAAATATTACTGCTCCTTGTTGATGGGTTTACTTTTGAATAATTTTCTCTTGTATTTGTAACCCCGTAGTTTTCCATATAAGAATGATGTTTGAGGAAGAATTGTCTCTTCTCTTGTGGATATAGGTATAAATAACCATTTGGTTTTATATAATCATTGGGGTTTGAGTGAATTATAAGTTATTATAATTTGGGATGAAAATTCAAGGAATTATATAACATTTGTGTTTAAATTATGTTATGATAATATTATAAAAAATAGTTTTTGAAAAAGGACAACACGTAGACCGTGTGACAACCCGTCACGTCGGACAAAGCTGTGTGAATCAAACCCACAACCAAAGTGCGATTGGGATTTATCGCCTACCACTAGACTACATGAAGTCCCTAGATATTGTGACTAATTATTTTTAGTTAAATGATTTTATTGACCAATAATATGTTGATTTGGGTTATTATGTCTTATGAAATGAATACCATTGGTATAGGAAAATGATTTAGCGATTGAGTGTTAAATGTTATTTTGGAAGATGTTCGCTTGGTTGGAAAAACTAAATGCCCAAGGAAAATAGAATACAATGGGGTTTCATATGTAGAGTAATGGTAGATTTTTATCTACGTTTTTATGGTAGATTTATAATGATTTGGGTTATTTATGGAAATGATTAACCTATAATAGAGAATATGTGATGAGGGTAATTACTTTTAAGTATGTGACTTTAAGAGTATTTGATATCATTTGGAGATACAATTTAAGATTGGAGACTACATAATCAAATTCTTCTATGTTTTGGGTTTTAATATTAGTTTTGATTATATTGAAGGATTTTAATGACAATTGATTATTGAATGGTATTTATTTAACATTAGGGTATTGTTGGTTTAATTTTAGAAATTAGGATTAGTGTTTATTTTTATCAAGGAATATCCTTTTGGGGATCATTAGATCTTGTAATAACCATTTTGGTTTTGATTAATCTCTAAAGACAATGTAAATATATAGTTTATCCTACATGGATCATGTGACTCTATAGAAGTTTATTCTAGCTCTTCCAATGTGACCAAGTCTTCATGAATACTCATCATTTTAAAAAATTGAGTTAGTGGTGGAAATTTATTAAAGAATGAAACTATACTTAAAAAGTAAGTATATATATTTATATTCATAGTCAATATCATAAATGAATTCCTCATCCTTATGTAATGTAACATAAAACAAAAAAATTGTTGTCCGTTTACTTTTCCTACTAGGAGATTAATGATCATTTGTCCCAACACAAGTTTGTGGTTTTCTTATTGTTAATTTTCTCATGATCATGATTTCTATCCCTCTTCATCAGAACTTGACACTAATTTTATCATCCATATCCATGTTTTCCTACATGGAATCCTAGTATGGGTTATCTTGGGTGACCTTTATACCTCTCTTTCTTTCTTTTAAAGTAATTGTTTTATTCACTCTTTTTATGATGTGGGACTTTCCATTATAGTCTCATGCCCAATTTTTAAAATTTCTACGACGCAATTTATTGAAGGAGAGGTGAATGTAACACCCCATTCTTCCACGGTACACTTCTCTTTAAATAATACAATAGCGTGTGTTGTACGCAACACTGTGTTCATGAACACCACGACTTACCAAACTAGCTGTTAAAAAGAGGTTATGAATAGTATTAAATAAATTTTAAATATTATATTATCCTTATAATTTTAATCCATATTATGACATTATAAGACATGATTTATGAACAAATTCATTTTTTAGATAAAAGAAGTATTTTTCACAAAATGAAATTTTACCACCTTTTAGTGGAGAAGCATTTTTAAAACCAATATTTGAAACTTTTATATATTAAATTTGACAAAATTAAATTTTTCTTTAGAATCAGGACATAATAATTTTGTATCAATAATGTTTTGGTGTCTTTCTGATAAATTTCATATTTGGGTGAATAGTGAAAAATTACTAAATTTTAACTGAAAAAAACTTTTTTAATAAAAATAATTTATATTGTTAATTTATTCATTTTAATGGTTTGGAAGTACAAATAGATTATACTTTTACAATTTAATCCAATGATGTTCATTTTAAGTAATTTCACGTTGAAATTGGACATAAACAAGTGTCAAACTTTTGATAGTTATTATTTCTTAAAAATACGCCTTTTGGTTTTGGAAGCAGGAATAAATTTTAAATTAATAAATTCAACTTTTTTGTTTTGAATTTGGTAAAATAGACTTCATTTTTGGATTCCTAATAAAAAAATTATCCTATGGTGAAATTTTGGTACTTTTCGGATAACTTTTATATTTTGATGAATATTAAAAAATTGCTAAATTTTAATTAAAAACAACTTTTTTAATCAAAATAATTAATAGTGATAAATTATGAATTTGGGTGGTTTTAAATAATATAAAAAATATATTTTTACCATTTAATACAATGTGGGTCATTGAACATAATTTCACATTTAAACCAGACATAAACAGGTGTCAATCTTTTGATAGTTATTATCTCTTAAAAACACGCTTTTTGTTTTAACAACGGGAATTAATTTTAAATTCATTTCTTCCACCTATGTATTTTGAATTTGGAAAAATGGATTCCATATTTAGAATCAGGATGTTCAAAATTTCTAAATAGGTAACTTTTATTTTTAGACATTTTGAATAATTACATTGGTAAATAATTTATTTACCATGGTTAAAGGGTAAATCCGGTAAACAAGGGTTAAAAAATAATATTATAATAATAAATTACCCTAAAATGTTCTTTAATTCTATTGGTTGATACATGGTCGACCATGGTCATCTTTGTGTCGATTTTGGGACCCCATAGATCCACTTGTAAGTGATAGGGACACTTTATTTTAATTAAGTTAAAATGAATACAAAAATGACACAAGCATATATCTTTTAGCAAGAAAATTGTTACATTGGGTTATATATGTTGGATTTTAGACTATAAATATTAATTAGAAATAAAAATCGATTTCCTACATAATTATATTTTATTTATAATTTTTATACATTATATAATTTAATTTATTTATGACACAACGGTGATGCATTAATTACCATAATAGAGAAAAATTAGAATAATTGATATTATAAATACCCAAATAAATATAATATGAGACTTTTATTGAATTAAACTAATTTTCTAGGTTAATATGACATATTAGGATTTATGTAATTAACTTTTTTCGAAATATTAATTCTTTTATGAGTTTAACAATAATCAACTATGGAATAGTGTCAAAATTGACAAAAAAGGGTTTTTAAAACAAATATTATATTATTAATTGATATTAAATTTCTAAAAATCTATGGTTCGGACAAGAGACTTATATAATGATAGGTGTATCATCAATGGACCACTTGGGAGTCTCTTGGATGTATATGGTACGTTTATTAACCATATAATATAAAAATACAAAGCGACATTGTAAAAGTGAAACTAATTAACTAAGAGTTAATACTTAATGATAAGGTTAATATAATGACCCAAACCTGTCTAAATTCTATTGGTTGAGTGATTTTCGACCCATCACCACCTGAAACTTTAAATAATCAACTTTGAGCTATTATAAACCGAATATGAATTTATTATAAATTAATATTTCTAGCTTTTCCAAAGGTGCCCCTCACCCCTCTTATAAAAGGGAACTCCTCCTTCTCATTTTTTCAAACCCTAAAAGCCTTTTGGATCGGCCAAACCCTGACCAAATACTCTCTAAAATTACCTCAATACAACCTAGAGGCCATATTTTTATCATAAAGCCATCTTAAGTAGCCCTTTTGATCAAATCAAAAGGAATAACCTGCAGAAGAGGTAATGTTTTCACCACCCCTTTTCAAGTTCCTTTCTTCTTCCACTTCATCTTTCTTAGTTATTACCATTCTGAAATAATAAATCCATTATCATATATATACTGTGATGTTATTATAAATATGGTGCAACCATATTCATTATTCTATCCACCATTTGAATAACATGTCACCATACGTGCGTACGTATGACTTACCGTCTCCACGTCGTGGTGTAATTGTTATTCAATAAATTATTATTTGGATGGGTATAATAATGATGTTTAATTCATATAAATAAAAAATATAACATGATAATTATTCTGTATATATGATATACAATCCAATTATATATTATTTTAATATCAAAAGAATGATATTGTCGCTCGTGCGTACATACGGACTACCGTCTCCACGAACGCGATGAGATTCATTCTCTATCGTATCCATTCAAGTATAATTATCATTTGACGATTAAAAATAATGTATAAGGACTTAATATAATTCTGTATATGAATAATATACATCCCATTAATAACAAATATGGCTCACATAACAAAGAATATAAAGGAAAATGAACCCGTTAACATCCGAAATGAGGATAATTATAAGATATTATTAACAAATCAATGTCAATAGATCATATATGATATCATATTAATGCATATGTTTCTTGTATAATTAAATAAAAATTATTTAACCATTATATAGGATGTTAAATTACCGTCGACCAAGGAAAAAGTACAAAGTAAGGGGTTTCTTATATCACCATTAATTCCGTGAGAATTCCATTGTTCACCACTTATTTACTGCATGGGGTGTGTGTACAGCCCATGATTGTATTCATTGTGTAATATACTATAATTTATGGATATTTACATCATAATTGTATGATCCTTCTTTAATGGGTGTATGTTTCATAAGTTACCTTATCGATAAGGGAATTAGAAATTTCAATTTCCATTTATTCGGCTTTACGCAAACATCATTGATTATTTTACTCCGAGATTATGTGTGGAATCACTATTCATAATTTCCACTCCCCTTTCTGTGGATATACTTTTTATACACATAATAAATCCAATTATAATTTCTCAAGTCATCGATATGAATTTTATAAGAGTAATTTTAACTCATTCTCCATTTGTTGAGTTAAACATCCAATTCATTGGTGTTGTTTTTACAAGATTATGTGTGAATTTACATTGATTGTTTTACACTGAATATCCAATCAAATTTAGTGTATTTATATTTATCACACATAACTATGTCGTTGATTTATCCTTAACCTAAGGGTACTACCTTTATGAGAGATTTCATCTCAGTTTACATTCCATTGAGACTTCTTTATTGATATACACCAAATCACTTTTATGTGGTGTATATAATGTACATTGACATAGTATATCATGAATCCATTTATTCTAAAAATATTAAAATATTTTGATTAACTCAATTATTTTTATTCAAGTGTCTCTCTTTTTGTTAGAAACTCTAACTAAAATACCATTTTTAAATGTTTTAAAGACTTATTCTTCTAAATCTTTCTCATTAATGTCCATGTTTTAAAAATGGTTTTAAGGATTTATTTATATGGACATTAATGTTTTCAGATCAAAACTCATTTTAAATGTTTCAATGTGGTATGGGACACTTTGATTCATAACTCTATTTTTAAATGGCTTCTTGATAAATAGTGTGACTTTTAAATGATTTCAAGAAAAAGGGGGATATTTCTCTCAAATAGTTTTGATGATTATTTTCATCTATGTCAATATCCTTCATTATTCTCGATTGAGGTTAATATGATACAATACAATCTTCCATATTGTATCGAATGAGTTATGTTTGACTGTGGATGTGCTCTTTTTATACCATTCATGGTTTGTGGATAAAGTATTGATATTTCTAATGCTAGTTTTAATACGAATGTTTATGTTATGTCTAAAACTATTCATATGAGGATTGCATTAGTCATAATAAGTGACGGGTGGAGCCCGATATAGCTCCTCGATGCATAGGGAGGTCTCATGAGACAAACTAGTGTCTTGGCACAAGGCCTTGGAAAAAATTTATTTGTAGTCTTGGCACGAGGCCTTGGCAATGTGGTTATAATAATCTGGCATTATGCATTCCATCATTATGAAAGTTGTTACTGATATTGCATGTGATTATTTGACTAGTAGAATATCCATGTAATTAAGTAAATGGCATTATTTCATTTTATCTTTTCCATATTATGCTGAAGTTCAAGTTTAAAAGGCTTTTGTTTTAATTATAAATTGCCTTAAGTGATTATTCTTATCTATGAAAGCTTCTGCTATAATGTTATCCTTTCTGAGCATCTGAGCTCACCCATTTCAATGTTTTATTTTTTCCATGACTATGAAGACGTAATTTATGAATGACCTACAGGGATAGTATGAGGGGATATGAAGACAAGATGTTTTTTATGTAATGTAACACTTTATGATTGTATCTAGTGTTTCCAAGGCTACTAAACCATTCGGTCTTTCGAGACTTGATCTTTCTTGTGATCATGATAATGTTATGTAATAATGCACCGACTCTAGGTAATTGGGTTCAGGGCGTTACACAATAGGTATTACTTTATTAGATTATGGATTAAGAGACATATGAATTTGGGTGATGGTGTTTCCCAATATAATTGGAGATAATTATCTTTTTTAAGAATGTGGATGTTTTTAATAAGTGATGAATAATATATAAGTGAAATTTTTATATTTGGTTTGTAATGAATCATTATAGTGTTATATTGTTTATTAATTAACAATCTACAATAGTTTCAATTTTATTTATCAGTGCAATACATTGAGAATTTAAAAATGTTTTGAGTATTTATTAGTTAAAAACTAACAATGATGGATAAAATTAGGAAACCATGAATGGATAATTTATCATTGGGAATTTATTTTTATATTCGGAATATATGTATGATGACGATTTTATAACGATTAATTAAATTCTCGATCTAAAAAGGTAATGGAGCTAAAATAAAATATGAAAAGATGAGTATTTAAATACCACAATACATGAGAATTTTACATTTAGTCGATTATATTTATTTAAAAAATAATATATAATTTAGTGTTACAAGATTTTATTAATAATTCTGTCATAATAGTTGATTAGAAACATAGATATGTTGAATAATCCTGAAAATAAAAAGCCGTAGAATTTTTTTATCAATCCATAAGATGTATAAAATTGAAATGATTAATCTATGATACAGGTGATAAATTTGAAAAATTCATAATGTTTCATAAATATGTAATAGTTTTATTCCCTGTGAATTAGAGAAAAATGTGTTTGGGGAAATAACATATAATAACATCATATAGAACACTATTTAAAATGATATTGAATCTAGTAGTTTAGAATAAATAATGGATATTTCCCAAAAAACATATTCTTATGAAAGTAATAGTAGAGTATATCATATTACTTGGAAATGAAATTGAGAAGTCGTTTTTTGAAGCATATTGGATAATTACAAAAAACAAATAGGTAACTTGCAACTAAATCATGATCAAATCGGTAATGTCCAATAATGCATTGATATTTTTTCATTTTTTTAACTCATATTATACATCTATTTTGAAAATAATTTTTCATGATTATAATTTTTATTTATAAGATAT
Source organism: Viscum album (assembly GCA_963277665.1). NCBI lineage: Eukaryota > Viridiplantae > Streptophyta > Magnoliopsida > Santalales > Viscaceae > Viscum > Viscum album. Next base: position 164,769,781 of record OY728151.1, read on the forward strand.
GTGCAATAATACTTTACACATATTATATAAAATATTAAATAAATAATAAATGCATGAATTAGAATTTATTTCATAAGGGATATTTTGAAATGATTTTTTTTCAAAAAAATAATTATATAATTATTGAATAATTATTTAAATTTTTGTAAATAGATTTCATATAATTTGGTCAAGAGTTTTTATTGAATGAATTACCATGTTTGGATAGTTTTTAATATGTATTGGTTTCCATATATTTAATGTATAATAATAATTATATTGTGTAATGAAATCTGTAATAGGGAAACAATTTAAAATTGTCTAGAAATGTTAGATGAGAAATCACTACTTATGGTTCGTGGAGACATTTTTTGGATGATGGATTATGAGATGGTATTTTCTAGTTAGTCCAACTAACTAATTTTTCATTCATAATAGATATTATTTATTTAGTGGTTGGTTTTTATTTTAATTTTCATGTTATTTTATTAGTTGATATCTGATTCCTTTATTATCATAGAATGGAATCTTAGTGCTGATGACACTAGAAGGAATACACTATAAAATAATGACACATAAGGTTTGAACATTTAACTTTAAGGTATTATCAATGGCTAAAACATCTAAAATTTATATATGAAATATATGAATGGTTTGTAAATTACTAATCAATGGATTAAACAATTAACTAAAAAATTTTAACGTTGTAACTGGTAAAAAATGAAATATTACTTTTCTATTTGTATAGTGAGAATTATTCAATGATATATGACTTGTAAATTATTTTATGTTTTGAAATTGATATTATATTCACTAGGGTCCTATGTAAAAAAGTCATAATAAGAAGCAATATAGAGTCATTGTAAACTAATAAAAAATTAGTCTATCATTACCATAGGCTACAACATGTTTTAATATGACCAATCTAATTTTCTGGTAGTAATTTTACGACCATTAAAGTATAACTAATATATTTATATCGGTAATCCAATAAAAAATATAAGTAAATATACAATTTAATAATAAAGAATTTGAATAGAGAATTTTGATTATTATTAGAATAATGACATACAATGTCTAATAAATTATTAATATTATATATATCATAACCCATAAAAAAATACACTCATGAGTAATAAAATATTAAAAAAATATATGAATAAAGTGTAATTCAAACCATTACAATGACCAAAATATAAACAATTTAGGGACTCAATATATGGATGGTTTAGAAGGATGAATATATTAATCAATAAAACATATATTTAAAAATGAAACCAAAATAACCAATATCCTTATCAAATTTCGTTGTCCCCAACACTTCCCCATTCTATAAATTTTATTATAAGTATAAAACAAAACCTAGATAATTTGGATGATATATTATAATACTCTTTAGAGAAACAATATATATATGTAAAGTCAGTAGAATAAGTAGGGAGTGAATATAAAATGAATTCCATACTAATAATGGTAAAAAATTCTTAATTATTCACAAATAATTACTAATTCCATATTCAAATATCCTTAATAATGAAAATCAATTGATTCCCCGAGAATCATAATTGTTGATTCGAAAACATCATTTAATCCCCCATTACATTAGAGGCCCCTAATGTGAAGATGTTTCCTTCTGCCATATTCATTCTTTGTTCCCCATACATATCCATATTTTTATATCTACTACACACTATTGAAAATTATAATAAATAACTTTGGAGATATATTTATTCAAAAAAGGCCATAATACCCTCTTAAATATAATTAATGAATAATATAAACCATAAAAACAAAATTTTATAATTAATCACAAAAAATTCATCCCATCTTGGGGTAATCAATTATATGGAGTAAAAAAATTACATTTAAATTGAAAAAAACTAACAGTATGTATGTTATTTAATAATCTCATGTGACAGATAAGGGCATTATAGGATCATGGGAACCCATATAGATTTCTTGATCTATGTCTAACAAGTAAGTCACTAATATCTTATACATTATATATGTTTACACTTCTTATAAAGTTATAAATCATATTAATAAAATAACAGAACCACCCAATCACATGTCTTAGGAATTGATTTTCCATTCATAGAAAGAACAACTGATTTATTTTTAAAATAATATTCTGCATGCATAACAATTTATTAATATAATATAACTGATGTAATGAAAGTGAGAATTGTGTGTGATATCAAAATGGAATGTCACTCCATAATTATAATATAAAAGTTTAGTGATTAAAATCGGTTATGATAAAACACATATTAAATTATGATAAATTAAATTTATATTACAAATCTGTGTTTTTATATATAATTATCAAATACATTATACAAAGTATTATTTTTTATCCTGTCTAAAAAATTGTTACTTTTAAGTAGTTAAATTGTATAAGTTATATCTATGATATTAAAATAGAAAATACTTTAGTTAAAAAATTGATTCTATAAAAATATAGATAATGATAATAGTGAATCAATTTTATTCATGATTTATATTTATGAATTTGATTTTCTAAAATCAAATTCATTAAATGAATTTTTTTTTTAAATTTCTATCAAACAATATATTATATTATTCATAAATAATTACTTTAAATATATAATATGGTTTATTTTAAAATCATTTTCTATAAAAAAAATAATTAATATTTTAAAAATATAACTTCATGTTTTATTTCCAATATCAACATTATCATATGATGAATTTTTGGGAATTTTCTAAACAAAAATTTTTGTGTGTAAATAGTAGAAATATATATATTTTATTTAAATTTTCTTTTCAATTAATGTATTTAAAATGTAGTATTATATTTTATATTTGTTATAAAGTTAATTTTTATAATATTTACAGAAATAAATCCAATAAATATTATTATAATTAACAGTATACATATGTTCAGTATTGAAATATATTTTAAAGTAATGATATAATTTTATTGAAAAATATTTTTCTTCATATTTTGCGGGATTATTTTGAAAGTAATTTTTCCAAATTATATGAATTAAATGTTTTAAAATAGACACTATATTTTTATATATCATGTACCATTTTTTTAATGAGGATAATTATAATTATGACATTTAAAGATATTAACATTAGTAGAAATGATACTTCCCATTCTTGGAATTAAAATGTGTTTATTGGTTTAAAAATAAAATAATAAGGGTATAATGAAATAAATATCTTTTTAAAAATATATTTGATAAACTAAATTAAAAATTATATTATATATTTCTTGAATATGATTCATTTTGGACTAAATTATGTGAGTAAATAATTAATATGTTGTAATATTTTGAGAAATTAGTAGTTCTTTGTCTCCTCATCTTATTAGTAGACATATGTATCATGTTTTTTCATAATTCATGTTCCACATTGATTAGAATGGATAAAAAAGATTTAATCCTACAATTCCAGGAAATTTTCAAAATTAAATGTATTCATTATTATACCACCATCTTATTTCACTAGTTATAAACCTAAATAGGTTTTCTGATGAAGAGTTATATTTATTAAATGAGTATTTTTATTTCAATTATAAATAAATATCATTTAAATCTCGGTCAAAAAATGAAATATGAAATTTTGTATCATAAATGTAAATTATTTTTTTCATGATTATTCTATACATCATTTTCATATATTTAACTATATAATTAAACATAACAACAATTCTTGTGTGTACGTATTGTCACCCACCATAGAGGAAAAATTGTTTTATTTTTCATCAATGAGTCTTATGTAATGGTATAAAAATGGATTAAATTTAAATAATACTATATTTGTGATATAAATTTCATTCTATAATGTCAAATAAATATTTTAATTATTCTGTTCCATTCAAGATAAAATTTAAACATCACTTGTGTGTACATTTGTACTTCCTCGTCAAGAACTGATGTATTTTTTTCCTCAACACATTAGATGTTTGAGATATATAATCAGATTTAATGTAATGATTTTTTATTTCTGATAAAATTTTAATTACTTAAATATTAAATTATACTAACCATATTTTGCTTATTTTTATTGAAAGATGAAAATGTCACTCTTTATTAAGTACAAAATAACATCACTCAAATTTTATCATAAATCATTTCTCATAAAAATGATACATAGTTTTTTATAATATTATAAATAATTTATATACATGATTATTATATCATGATTATGATTATTTTAATGATATTATAATGATCCATTTTACCATTTTTATCCAAATATCATTATTTTGGTCTTATAAATCAAGCATCCATAAAATATATAATTTGAACTAAATATAATATGAATTTATGTATATAAATATCATATAAAAAATAAATGGTATAATAAAATTAAAATTAAATAAATATTTTAATAATTAATATAAATTTATTATTTTTTGAAATATAGAACATACATGGAAATTTATACACAATCAAAGGGGCATAGTACCTAAAACCTCATTTTACTATTTTAATGATTTATTTTATAAATACATTTCATCCATTCCCATATTCATAAAATATATTTTTTAAAAAAATTAATTGGAATAAATTATTTATTAGTAATATTATATATTCCTATTGACATCATTAAATTATTTTTAGAATAAATAATTTAACTTTTTTATATAGAAAATTATATCATCATTAAAAAATGTTAAATATATGATCTACTGTAACCAAAATAGGAGGAGTATAATTTTTTGTCCCCATAAATGTTTTTATAAAAAATAATAATTATCATTTTTTCCTTGAAATTAGAAATAAAATTTAATTTAATTTTATTATCGAAATTTTTCTAAAATGATTATCAGTGAAATAAGATAATTGTCCTTATTTTTTATATAAGTAAGAATGTTCTTAATCGTATGTTTTAAAGATAATAATTTATAACAATTTATGATTAAAATTTAAAAATATATTTTTTTAATTTATTTTATAGTCCATGAACATTTTATTTTATTTTGGATGTTATTAATATACCTATCCAATGCAATTGGTAATGATTATGTTCTATGAATCGTTCTCTTGTAATTAATGATCTAGGTTATTCCCTTTGTATGTTTTCTTCTATAGTTTCAATTAATATTGTGTCCCAATTCATATACATGTTTTTTTCATTCCTTATAATTATATTTTATTGAAAATGTTTACATTTTATAAGGACTTGAAAAGAACATCAATTTAAAAAATATATTTTTTCCTTTAATTTTAGTAATGTATGTTTTTAAGAAAGTGCTTTTATAGGGATCGGATTTTTCTAAGAATCTCTAATTGTAATTTTTTCTTTTATTATTTTATAGATATATATTATATATACATTGTGTAGTAATTTTTATTTCTTTTTTATGTAAATTATTAGCTTAGGTCAATGATAATTTTGTGTATGTATAAATCTATTATATGATCATATGGTTTTAAAATGAAATAACATATTTCATTCATTGTTATTATATGTCCATTACTGATAAAATTTTCACATAAAATGATTTTAAATTTCTTTATATGGTTTAACGATGAGCATGGAAAATGTTGAAGTATACTTTTCATCAATGAATATATTTCCTAAAAACCTAACGAATTTCATTTTTATGTATTCCACTGAGAAAAATATTGATACTGAATTAAAGCGTCCAAAATATAATATATCAGATAATTTGTTGACATTTATATACTAATTACCTATATTAATAAATTTATAAATATATTTGGTAATTCAGGAAAATGACTTCATGCTTGATAAATAAATTCTATTTTTAATGGAATTAAGTAATAGGAGATTCACATTAAAAACAGATTAGAGTAAAAAATATTTCTCATAATGTGAATGATAGATTAGGTAAAGTCTATTTACATATAATTATGTAAATATATTTATTACTAAAAATATATACTAATAATAAATGATGAAATTTTAGTATATCCATCAAAATAAATATGATACTAAGACCTCAAAGCTAGATTAAATGAAAAGACATGCATGAACAAAATTTAAATTGATTAAATTAAAATCTAAGATCAAAATAGTATATACTGTGGAATAACCAAAATTATATTTGAATAAGAAGAGTGAAAGAAGGATATTTTAGTCACATACATAAAATATCCCAAGTAATAATAGATTAAATCACATTTATTTTTATTAATATAGTAAAATTCTTTATAAAAATATTAACTAATTATTTGATATAAAGAAGGAAATATTTTAAATTAACTACTTATACATAATTCTAATCTTTAATATTAGAATTATTAGATTTTATAATTTTAAATTTAAATTTTATTAAGAATTTTGGATATAAAAGAAGTTTAATTATAGTAATTTTTGGCATTATTTTGAAAAGTTTATTTTTTCAGGGAATATTAAAATTATTTATTTTTTTAGATAATTAAAAATTATTCAATAAATTATGAAATTTATAAGTAAAATTATTCATAGAATAATATTTAATTTATCATATTTATTATTATTATAATTTTAATCTACTTAATTACATTTTATTCATCATTATATTGGATTATTTGAGGTTAAACTAAAGATATATGTGTTAAAATATCCCCAAAATGTATAATGTAAATTCTATGTGATTATTTATTCCTTATTATGTATAATACTCTAGTATGATCTATTTTATATGCTTTTTATATGAAAAATGTGAATACACATTTTTTAAAAAAATTACAAGTGTGACACTAACCTGACTTATAATATGTCTCCCTGTCCATTCACTTTATCAAACCATAATACCCATTTTTAGTAGATAATACCATCAATAATACATAACTAATGTCCCATACCACAATCTAGATCCATTATTTTGATCATAACCGCTTCATATGAATGACTTGGGTTCTTAACTAATGATGTTTTTAGAATATGATGTGTCATTATTTACCAAGAGTAATTATCCTTTTTATTCTTCCACCGCCATTAAATAATAATAAATTTCTATTATATAATACAAAAATTATATACCATTTACAAATATGTTATTTTGGTAAGGTAATAACAAGAATACATCTCATATTCCAGGATATGAGATAAGAAATCATCATTCATGTGTACTGTAGACAACCACCTAACAAACCTATATGATATTTTTTATGTAATCCTCTATCACCGATTATTGTAATGATTTATTTAGAGTATATATATACGGTATTTCTGAAATATTTATAATTTTTGAGATATGATATCAAACATACCTTCATACTTTCAATTTTTATGGGATAAAATATTATGGCTCATTTGTAAAATGAAATAATGCTACATGAAACGATGTGATTTGTTTTTTAAAAAAAATTATCATTAAAGGTAATATGGAAAAATTTATTTAATATATATATATGAAATATATTAAATAATTATGATATTTATGACATACTTATCGTTATCAAATTATTTTTCTCGTTTTCATCATACACTAAAAAATTATATCATCGTTCATGTAAGTGTCGACTACCTCCTCCACCAAGTGATGTCACTAATTTTTTTATCACCACATACAAATAATGATATAAATTAGAATATTTAAAAGCATAATATTATTTATATGATATTATAATAATTAAATATATTCATAATATTACATAACACTTTTATATAATGATCATTTGAAAATAAAAACATTACGTATGTGTATATACAGCCTACCCTCTCGATGATCATAACATACATCATTTATTAAAATAAAATTTCATTTTTTTATTAAAATAAATATTTTTCTATAAATATGCTAATAATTTCATGATTATTATTATATATGTTTTGAATAATCACATACTTGACGAATACACAACCTACCATAGAGATTTTATATATATATGATAAATACCAATAAAACTTTATAAGATAAATTAATTAAAATACTATTTATATAGGGACAACTAAAAAGTTATATAAAATTAATAATACTCTTATAAATGCTGATAAATAATATATAAAAAATTATATAATTTTTTTATTCAGGAAGTTTAAGAACAAACATGATGAATTGTACTATGTGTAGGTGACTTTAACTCAATTTCCATATAGTGTGGAATATTTTGGTGTTTTGAACATAATTTTTTTCAAATGTGTGAATAGTTTCCCTTTTAAATTTTATATTGTGAATATATATATTCTGATGGAATTTAATTTTTTCATGTTAATATCTCATGGGTCTTAGGATTGAGATACATCCAAATTGATAAGGGCCATTTCTCTTAAAAAATACAATCTATTGTTTTCCTTCCTTGTAAATATTTTATTTATGTTCATATTTTTATAATTATATTTTTATTTAAATGTGTGTTTTATAAAATGAATTATTTCCATTATTAAAATAATTTCTGAAAAATTAATATTTTTATTAAATTATTCACATTTTTTAGAAATGAAAAAGAAATTATCATTTTTAATTTATACCCTGAAAATGACTTATCCTCCATAGTAATCATTATTTGATGTTTTTATTCCATTACGAAATTTTATTATTTAATATAATAAAAAAAATATTTTCTAATCGAGTAATTTCAACATTTAAAATGGATTTTTAAATGAAAAGAGTTTTTTAATTACTACTAGATAATTTCAAATGAGATTACATGGGGTTTTCAATCATTTTTATGATTAAAAATATAAGAATAAAATGATTTATTATTTATTTAGAACTTCACAATTTTATGTGAAGAGGGTTTACTATGATAGTTCTCGATCATCTTGGTATAGTTTATTATATGGGTACACTATAGTAGATCCAAGAGATCTCGACATGTCTTATATGATAGTTTGACTGAGATAGTTTTGGGTAAGCATGACATAGATTATATGATTGGTGAACCTAGATAGATGTCAAATGAATTGGTTAATTCTTTGTATATAAACAAAAAATAAGGTATAGTTCACTAAAGGGTTTCTCTTATGGACTTAGCAGTGATATATTTACTTATGAAATATTATTAAACTATGTTATGAATGTGATATTCAATGTATCCAAAAAGTGTTTTCATTTCCATGATATGGGTTTCAATGATTTTATATGAATAAAATAATGCGTTTTTAATATGAATGTTCATTATTTTTTTTATTAATTAAAATGAGATAAAAGGAAAACATTTCCTAGGATTCCATGTTTTTACAAGATTCATGGGTTTTTATGTATTTATATCCCTTATTTGGATTTTTTTGTCATCCCACAGTATAAAATCATTTTCATATGATATAATGATGGGAAAATTATTTTATGATTTAATATTGAAAGTTGTGCATAATATGCATGAAAATAAATCATTCCTTGTATTAAATATCATTTATTATGGAGAAAAGGGATACTAATATTGTGTTTCCACATTTTAGTTTTTGGTTTTTATTATATATGTGTTCAGACATAATTCTACAAAAACCTAAACCTGATGATATCTTCAAATTCGATATAATAAATTCCTAAATTAAAATAAAATCTTATGTAATGATTGATTTCTATTCATTATTGTTTTTATCAAAGTTTGGTGTAGATATCATTATAATTTAATATAAGGATAATTGTAAACCATGATAGATTTTAATTTTAATAATGTTGAAATGATTTAGAACCTAATTATTATCACAATTCATCATATAAAATTTTATAGTTTAAAATTGTTTTCCATAATGAAAATAGGGATGCACTAGTGGAATCACATCGAGAGGAAAATATCCATCCAAATCAATATCTAAATATAGTTAAAACTAGAATAGAATAATTTTTTTGCTTTATGGATCAGTTGAAACATGCTATAAATGGTTATGGTATCCACTCTAAGGATAAGAGAGATCTCCCAAAAAGGAACAGTTCAAAGTAGATTATATCACAAACCAACATCCCCTATAATTTTGTAGATCATCCGACAATGTGGTATATGAATTATGGATCAATGAGGTGGAGAAGATATTGGATGTCCGGGGATATTCAGAACATGAAAAGGAAACCCTGTATATTTATCAATTAAAATGTGAAACTAATTGATTCTAGTATTCAATTAAGAATACCACATATAAATATAATATTTATTCCATGGAATGTGAAACCATTAAGCATCATATACTTGGGAAATATTTCCGTATTTATTTTCGAACACAAAATGGAGATACAATTCCAAGAATTTTTTAACTGATATCAATATAATGTAACTACTAATGAAGAAATATTCACAATATTGGTGAGATATGTTCCACTAAAATTAATGGAATAGATAAGATAATTAAAATTCATTACTCTATGTTTAACAATGTTTATAAATAGATTCATCCACTTGAGAATTTATAATCTATGAGAAAGTGTTTTGTAGTGATGTGAATATTCTGATGTAATTTTCTAAACTGTACGATCGTTGAGATGAAAATAATAATATAATGTTAATGTTGTAAGAAATAGAGAAATAAAATGTATATAATTATGAATTTAAGGTCTTGAAATATTCCATGTGTCAGAGGTGACATTTGATGAAAGGTTTTCCCAACTCTGAAAGGTGTTTTTGGATTATTTAGATTAGTCATATGTGTTATCACTATAAATAAATGAGTCATCAAAATTCATACAATAGGGTAACAAATATCAACCCTATGGTGATATATCTTAGATATAATGAGTATTGGAATTATGGAAATCCATTTCCCATGATAGTTACTAAAGATTAAAAGTAGCAAGATCAGAAATAAAATATTCTAGAAAATTCATTTTCTAATAATACAGATGATTTTGGACAATAAAATTAAGTGTTGGATTCAATGTTATTAAGGTATTAAAATTATTCATATTCCTGGTTGAAATATGGATATTTACATTTTTTAATATTTTATAATTTTTCATATAATATAAGAATATCAACGTATCAAATGAAGATAGATATATTGGTAAAAATACAGGGATGAAATTTTAAGGAATCTTTTATCTACAACAATCTTCTTTTTATTATAAGTGAAATTTACATTCTAGAAAATACAATTGAATTAGTCGTAACAGATTTTTATATTTTTCTTAATTTTCATTGTATTTGATATTATCTTTATAAGATAAATTGCATTGGTTAAAAAATTGATCATGATTTTTCTACCCCTGATAACACCGCAAAAATATGAGAAATTTTTTAGATATGGAACTGAAAATAACATAGATCATATTTTTGTTAATAAAAAATCTATTCAAATTAGTGATGTTTGAGTAGTGAATGAATACATTAATAGAAATCAAAATGATTTTCATGGTGTTATTCTTGATCTAGATCATGATTTTACTATTTAATTATTGTTTGATGATAAACATATTTCTAAACACCCATATTGAATTTCAATTGTATATTATTTATATTTGAAAATGATATTAAAGGATTAATTAGATAAATTTTACATTTTACCTGGTTCTTCACTAGGGGGTTCATTTTTATTGTTTGTCAAAAATTATAATAGTTCAATAAGATATTTCATTGATTAATGATTTCTGAAAAACATCACAATTATGAATAAAAATATTTATTTCATAATATTGATGATTTTTTTTCCAATCCATGGAGCTCAGTATTTTTCAATAATTTATATAAGGTCTAGGTACAACTAGCTAAAAGTAAACGGGGAATACATTCCAAAGATTAAATTTTGATCAACCATGGTCAATATAAGTTAGTATTTATGACATTGTTCTTATATATCTCACCATTTTTATTAGGGACCTTATGAAAAAATTATTACATAAGTTCCAGAAAAACATTTGGTTGCTTCTGTTGAAGAAGGTTTCATATATTCTAAAACATAATAGGATTATAAAAATTCTAATGATTGTTTTTAAAATCAGAAAAGATAATAAAATGTACAAAAAAAGTAATAATTCTGATTTTTGGTTCTATGAAATTCCTTTCTATTAAATTATTTATTTTTCATGATAGAATAATTATTTAACCTTATTGAATACATTTTTGGATGAATTCCTGTGAAAAAAAATAAAAAAAATCATAATTTTCTTATATTATAAGGTTACTACCTATGGTTAATTGAAACATTTCTCCATTGTCTAAAAATATTTTTATTTACTCTAAAAGGAGTCAAATTAGTTTTGAAAAAATAATGTGATGATTTTTTTCATGAACAAAAATAATATTATAGAATTCTCTAGTATTTGATACATCATCCTGAAATTGAGAATTTTTTATCTATAGTGATTCTTCCTTAATGGGTCTTATTAATTTCCTAAGGTATAATGATATTATAATTTATTATACTTTATGTTTTTTGAAACCTTATGAGTGAAATTTCCATTCAAATGATCCAGAAATAGCTACAACCATTATTAATTTAAATATAACTACGAATTATTCGTATAGTGTATATTTGGAAAAATATAATGACCAAAAAATTTCTAAGTATATGTTCCCTCAAAAAGAATTAAAAATTAGACAGAAAATATGGTTGAAATTAACAACGATTATGGATTAAATATTCATTACGATCATTGAAAATCAATTTAAATATTTTGGAATAATTATGTAATCGCTAAAAATAGTATCTTGATTTAAAATAAAAGATTAAATATATTAAAAAGGGTACATTTCTTGATTTCAATATTCATACAGAACATAATTTCATATTTCAAAAAAGATTATATGTTCCTTGAGATTCTCACTTAGAGAAACTGATATTTATTGAAGCTTGTATTTATTAATTTTCTATCCATCTTGGTATAAATATGTTGTACAGAGACACTCAGGTGTATTATAGGTAAATGGGAAGAAAATTTATCTTCAAAACCACATAAAAAATATAATAATTACTAGTAGATTATAGTATAATAACAATTATTCATTGGAATTATTAAAACATTTCAATTTTCATAGGGGAAATGGGAAAAAGTTAAAATCATTTCAAGGTAATATTCCAAATGGATTCTTTAGATAATAATCTAATTTTGTTTAGTATTGAATCATTAACTAAATATGAAAATTACCTTCTAATTCAAGATACTATGAATTTATATCATAATTATTGATTATATATAAATGAGATTTTTTAGATACGTGGATTTCCATTCTCCATTGTATCAAGCTATGAAATCAATTTGAAATCAGTTTTTTTGGAATGATCTACACAAGTATTTTGGTACTAATTTAAATATTACTAGATAATTTAATCATCAAACTGATGGTCATATTGAGATGTAGATTCATACCATGAATTATATGAATTACTTCAGTTCAATGGATTACAAGTGTTTGATGAGGTAAAAATATTTATTTAGTTGACTTTATTTATAAAAATACATTTCTTTCATATATATAGATGGAAAAATTAATTGCATTATATAGAAAGTGGTGTTAGACACCAGCTATATGGGTTATGTATAAGAATATATTTTGATTGGACTAGAGTTATTCGTGAAAATAGAAGATATTTGTAGTGAATGTTTTAACATGTGACGATAGCTTAGAGAAAGATGAAAATAATGTGGATTATAGATGGAATTATTTTATTTTTGAAGTACGTGATCATGTTTATCATAAAATATCTCAATGAAAACATGTTATGTGTTTGGAGAAATGTTGGATGTTATGTATGGGGTTTCTTCAACCATATGAAATACCATAAAAATTTGGATCATTTTTTTACTGAGTGGATATTCATATATGTTTTTCAGATGTAGAAAACTATTTTCTGGTCATGATGTATATAAAATATATTCTAGAATAATATCATTTTACAACCCTAATGTAGTTCATTTTGAATGGAATATTACTCAATGAGTAAGAAAACATTCTAATTATTGGCCATAAATAGGAAGTTTAATTGTATATTTTGACATCAAATTTTATGGTTTTATGGAAAACCCTTATGATTTAGGAGAAAAAATGGAATTATGAAAATGGATTTATTGAAAGACATCCCTACTATTTTAATAATTGAATCAAATTATAAAGAGTTAGTTTCCAAATTGACGATAAATGTAACAACCAATTTACTAATAGAATAAATCACATTTATTTTTAATAATATAATTACAATGATTAAAAAAATAATTTTTTTAAAATAGAAAATAAATTACATTAAACTTATTTTTTTTGATTTTATTTATAATTTTAATATATAAAATATTGAATTTTAGTTTTAAAAAAGGAATATTAATTTTTTTAATCATAAAACCAAAAAATTGGCTTATATTGTTTCTTTTTTTTAAACATTTGGTTTTTAATGAATAGTGAAAAAATTAATATTTATGTAAAAAGATATTTATTTTTAATATATTATGTGAATTAATATAAATATTTTTTTGATTGTGAATTATAGTAATATATTTATTATATAATTATATTTTTTCCACTTAATTACATTTGAATAAACATAATAATTAATTTTAATATAATTATTTATTTTTGTTTAAAATTGGTATTTTCTTAAAATAGTTTTAATTTTGATATTGATTTTATATTTTTATTAATCAATTTAATAAATGGTGAGATACTAATTATATTAAATTTAAATGTTTTATATCATTAAATATTAATTTAAATTTTTAAAATGATTATTCTTAATCATAAAGTTAATATAAAAGCATTTCTTTATTAAATAATACATTTCTTTTAACCCCTCTTTTTTTTCAACTGTGTGTGTTTTGTTTTATAATATATTTTCAAACATGTGTCAATTAATTTTTTGTAAAATATATTCCATATATATAATAAGAATAATTTATATTATCTAATTAGATCATGTAATTTTTTTTTTTAAATGATTTGTAATTACTGTAATAAAACATTATCGTGTTTATGGTTAAAGTAGATTTACAATTTGTTAAAATAAAAATATAAGGGATAGAATTAATAAAAAATGATGAGAACAAGTATTATTGAAATGTGATGACATTATAATGTTTATTAATAAGTTAAACTAAATTTTAAATGATTTTTAATAAGATAAACCAATTTACATCTTTTTATATTCAAAATTACAATGGTGTCACTAACCTCACTTATAAAAGATCACCCCTATCTTATCTAACTATTAGATTCATAAATTTTTTTTTCATCTGTTACCTTAATAAATACCTTCTTAAATTACCTTCCAATAACTTATATGCCTTAATTTGTTTTTAAATCCATCAAAATCATGATTTTGGTCCTACCTAAGGAGGTCCTTCGAATAAGAGGTGTTGTGATTTACCGAGCTTCATTATTTTATTTCTTCTTAATCCCTATAAAAATATAATTATATTTTACCTATTTAAAAAAATATCTATAATACTCAGATATTATATTATTTTAATATATTAACCAAAATTCATCTCCTCTTTCATCAGAAGGGATATGAAATCAGTAATCGCGTGTAAGGAAAACTACCAACTAGAAAATCGATGTCATTCATCTTCCATTGAATTTTATCATGGATTTTTGTTGAAATGTACTTAAATTATACATATGATATTTGTAACATATTTATACATATTTATTTAACATGTCACATAGACATTTTTTTATTTTATTTCAGGTGGAATCTAGGAGGCTTTCTTGTGTGTTTGGAGAGCTACAGCCACACAAAGTGATATGATTAATTTTTGACTGAATCATTACATGGAAGGTTATAAAGGGTTATTTGTATGGAAAATTTTTAATATAAATGAAATAATTAGGATATTAATGTCATATTTTTCATTTTCAATATATAATATATCAATTTAATTTTTACATGAAATTGTAATAATGACATTCGATCAAATGTTGACCAACACCTCTATGAAGAGATTTGATTATTTTTTTAATCACCATATATCAATAATGAAATATATAATAATATTAGAGGAAATATTTTATATATATGATATTTTACTCACTAAGGAAAGAATAAATTTTACAAACATCGTTTCTATAATGACTGTTGAATAAGGAAGTGTAAATTATGCAAACATATGATCTACTGTCTCCATGGATGTAACGTACAACATTTTTAAATATAATTTTTTATTTTTTAACTACAATTATTATTTATGTATAAATATTATAAATATATAATGAAATAATTTTTTTGAAATATTCAATTATGACCTTTTGAATAATAATGAAACTATAGTAGTCATTTTTTGACATATAGTCAGAATACCAACAAACAATGTAAAGTAATCACCATTAATATTTTTAATTATATATCAAATAGTAATAATTGAAATGAAAATAATAATATTAATTTATAAGGATCTCATGAAAATTGATAATTAACTTACTTGTATTAGTTAGGAAAATAAATAATGAATGTGATTATTCAAAATCAATGATAGGGACTTAATCTAAATTTCTTTTCATTGAGGAATATTATTATGTTAGGATCATTTATTATTTGATTAGGTTTATAAACTCCCAATTGAAACTCAAATATCCAAAATTTATCTATTCTCATGGTATTTAAATTTTTTTAATTTTTTTTACTTAGGGATTATGATTCAAATATTTTTAATTGGATAAGATATTTAAAAAAATTATATTTTTTATTTTTTTATTTATTCATAGAATTTCATAAAGGTCTATGTATTTTAATTTTTATGCCAATATAAGGGTTATATAAAAATAATTATGTATTTCATGTGTTAGTATTGAAAAAAAATCTTCTGTATTGAATGTTTTACTTTTTTAGAAATCAAAAAAATGAATTTTATATTTTAATGTATACGATGACACCGAAAATTGTTCCACAAAAACCAATATTTGATGTCTTGATTCCTTTACAATATTTAATATTGTATTCAAATAAAAACACACATTCCAATTTTCTATCTATTTTTTAATTAATTTTTGGATTTTAAAATAAAAAATTATATTTATATAGGAAAGCAACTTTTATAGTAATTTAAAATAGTGTTTATAAAATTTAAGATGAAAAACTGAATGAATAAAATTATTTACTCATTATATAGTACATAACAATTTTATGAGAAATTGGTGCACACAGATTTCCTTAGGTGTGTCCAATAAATTTTATATGATATGTGTACCCAGATATTATTGAGTAACCTAGACGTAGCTAATTTTATTGGTGTATCCAGACTTTTTATCAATGAATAATGTAATAATTTGGGTCTTAATAGGAAGAATGAGGGAGTCACCATTGGGTTTACCTTTTGGTATGCACATGGACTGATTTGGTTTTAACATATGTATATATTTTTCCCTAGTAACGATGATATATTATTAGAGGTTTTCATTTTCATGTTATAGGTTGTGAGGATATTATATGTTCAAAAACTGTGTTTCAGTAAGAAAATTATTCATTCACTTCAATCAAATAACATTATGACAATGGTAAAACATTTCATGGGGTTTGTTGTTATTCAATGGAATAATAATTTTTCATTTATTTACCTCACTAATTGAGAAATGGTTTTCCCAAATAACATTGGATTATCTATATATAGATTTTTCAATGGGAATACACAGGAATCTCTAACGGAGCCTGATATAACTTATATGATAGTTGCACCCAAATAGCATCAGGTGTTACTAATATAGCATATATGAGGTGTGTTCTTAGATAATACTCAAATTCATTGGGTAATATTCCATTTCATAATATTTTGAATGTGGTTGTCACAAAAGGGTTTATCCTACAGATTTTAGTGGGAGCCTGTTACTCCAAACATGGGATATATTTGGGTTGTGAATGTGATTATATAATTATCTAAAATTATTTTGATTTCATTTATGTTGGTTATATTGATATTATTTGACTAATAATTTCATTTTTAAAAAATTATATATTAATTTCAGTAAAAGAACATAAATATAAAGGTAATTTTTTTACATGTTTTTCACTAGAGTACTACTTTTTCATTAAATTATGAAACTTATTGAGATTTTTTTATCATACCATGTTATAAAATGGTTTTCATATAGATAGTGGATGGGTAATAGAATTGAAGAAGTCTAGTTGAAATTATTTAAATTTATCATGAATAGAAATAACATTTCATCTTAACTGTTTCATATTATAGAAGAATTAGTTACTAATCAAAAGTTCCCAATTTATAATTAATGGTTTTGGTTATCTATCTGTTATGACTAAAATCTCTGAAACACTAAACATGAAATGGTTTTCAAATTTAAGAGAATTTTCTTGACTTAAAGCCCAATATTATGTGATTTTTATGTACTTAATATTATATTAAGACCAAAATTAATATAGATTTATAGAGAATGATAAAATTTACAAAGGAGGGGTAGAGAATGATTTATCAGAAGGGTCGTTCATCGGATGGAACTTTAGATTCAATTTCATATCATAGTCGATGAATCGAAAAATTTAGTCATATTAATTAAAATTAATATAGTATCTCGAATCATATTCAGAATATAGTGTAATTGTTATTATGAATTTCAAGTTGAATTTATTATTTGATTAATTGTTCCACTCTATACGGTCCCACACCTTGTGTATTTTAACCATTGATTGTTAATAATTTTATTAATTAAAAATTTTAGAACGAAACACTTAGAAAAATATAATATAAATAATTTATAAAATTAATACCACATAGTTGATTGATCATGGTTATAAATCCACCCACCATAAAATTTTCTACAAAACATATGTCATATATCTTCCACATTAGAAAATAGTTTTTTCCATTAATTAAAAATCCTTAATGACTAATAATCCGAAGAATAATTAAAAAAATAACCCTGAAAAATTTATTAAATATAATATATTTCCATTGATAAACCATATTTCAATTTTCAAGAACTCATATAAATTTCTCCATAAAATTAGTTTTCTACTTAAAATTCGTGTTTATCACATTAAAAATAGTAATGGGGATAAAATAATAGTAATATTACTTATTGATATGAAATAAATTAATTTTTTATAGCATATCAGCAGATACATTTATAATATATTTCACCATTATAATGATTTCCATGTTTGAAAATGGATAATTATATATTGATATCAACCTACATTTCTTTAAAAACCACATATGTTCCAATATAAGGAAAACTTTATGAAAAAATTCATAATCCAATAAATATTATATTATTCAATGATGGAGATCCAGAAAAATTGATACATCACTAATAAATTATTATTCTGCTGATTCTTATTGGCCACTACATGAATAATGGACATCCCCACCAAGGATGATTCATATAATTATACCCAATATTTTGGAGACATTCATTCATATTAATACATATAATCAAAAGAATCCATCTTATTAATGTGTTGATACATATCATTAAATGTAAATTCAAAAAATAATTGATTTTATTTCCAAGATCAATTATAATCCATAACATAAGAAAGAGGCATAATATCAGGGGATTGTATAACAACCTATATCTCATCATTTTTTGTGGGTGATAAAACTTTTTAATAATCAACATGGATTTGATAAGATCATTATCATCCTTAAAAAATAATTATATTGATGGATGGTCTATATCATATATCATTGCAAATAGTTAACCAAGTAGCATTGAAGTTTAGTACACATATAGTGTCCTAATATCCTAAACAAAAACTATATCATTAAATTGTAGTAGATTAATTTTTTTATGATGTGGGAGTTATTTTCAATAAATATTCTGATGATTAAAATATTTTATACTTTAATTATATAAAAACGTGAGGGTAAAATAATTTCATATAGGTCATGAATGTCATATCAGTATGTGTAAACTACTCCACCAATGTTCATAATTTGATTGTGGTAGTGTTATAATTAATGTTCCAAAGTTATTAATATTAAAAGGATATCTTAATATCATTTAATGAAATAATAGACTAAATTGTATAATTTGATATCATCATTTTAATTTACATATGTGAATTTTTTTTGGAGTTATATCAATACTATAACATTAAAATCTCTTAAAAATTATGGAAAGTAAATGTTAAACCTATTATATAAATATATATCCCACATGGTGTTATTTATTTTAGATTCAGAAATAATAATTATATGATGGGAGATCATAAAACATGGTGTCTGTATATGGAGGATGTAAATGGAAATGGTTTCTTATATTAGTCTATAGTTTATTCATCCTTTTTGAGATAGATAGAGGTTTCCCCTTTTGAAAATACAATAGTAATGGTATTGTAAGAAATTTTCAAGCATGGAGAGTATATTTATGTATAAATATTTTATTTTCAACATTTATTATTTTTCATGATAATATATCTATTAAATTAGTGATGGGAGAGTTGGTTTTGTATCCATGTGATAACTATAATATGGTTATAAATATATTTATTTTCATGGTCTGTCATAAATTCATGATATATTTTTCAAAGAATAGTTTAATGAATTTACTATATGTTATTTTATATTCATGTATTTTTCATGTTCTTGAAGGTCCATCATCAATTTCCAATAAGACAATTTTATACTAGGATTCCAAATTTTTTAAAATGAGAGTCCATATATATATATTTATCTTTAATTTTTTCTTAAATTAAAGGTAACATATGATGCCCCATGGGTCGTTCTGGGATGGTATAGGATGTTGGAATAATTCTTGGAGTCTAATGTTTTTATTCTAGTTGATTCATAGTTAAAAATTATACATATATGGTGGTGAGACTGAAATGGGTTCTTAAAGAATTCATCTCTCTTTATGATCTAATTTTTGAAATATATTGATGACGACCATAAAATCATATTTTTTATCTTGGTTATACATTAACACTACCTTGTATCTCCAATAGAATGTGAATATAGATAAGATGGTCAAAATATTAAATAAAATATTTTGGTAATGTTTTCAAAATTTTAATTATTTTTGTGAATAGTATTTCACTGGGATGTGTTTTCAAAAAATAAAATTTAACCCAAATCTATTATTATATAACAATTAATTTTATTATATAAGTCTTGATGTAAATTATAATTGTTTTAGAGAGATATGGAAATTTTATAATTACATGAACAAATTTGGTGTAAATTATAATAAAAATAGTTTATTATATTCATAAGGATATGAAGTTTTTTATCTTCAAAAAAGAGCCATATATATATCAAAGGATTCATCATATATATTTTATAAATTATTAAAATGTTTTTATATGGTTTATCTACCCAATCATTATGAGTATTCTTAGAGGTATTCCACTGTATACAATTTTTTTGAGAGGTGAAATGTGCATTGGATCAGTCAAATTTGATTGATCGTGTAAATGAAGATATCCATTTATTAAATATTATTAAATATTTTCATTATGAGTCTAATTTAATTTATTTATGTGACATAGATATTTAGTATGATTATAAATTCATCTATGGGACATTGTAGATTTCAAATACTCTGAATAACTTATTTCAAGGGTGTTTCTTAAAATTTGTTCCTGTTTTTGGAGGCATAGTGACTCTGAATATTGTATTTTAGGGATATTTCAAAAATATAGAATTAAATTTTAATTTCATTCTAGATTCATATCATATAATTAATTGGATTTTCAATACATTGAATAAAATTCAAAGTTATTATTTCTTATATTCTTGTTTGGAGCCTTAGGACCATGAAATTACAATTTGATATGCATATCCTATGGATAATGTTTTTCTCCCATTCATGTATTTTATCATAGTTTCTTCATAATTATAAAAATTTTAGTAAAATTTATAATATAAAGATGATATTTCATTCCACTTTCATTGTAGTGTAATATGTTTTAGTGGTTTTTGAAATTATTATAGAAGATAATTATAGTACATTATTTTATACGTATTAAAATTTATATATGTCACAAAGTAATATTAATTATAATGAATTATTTATGCTATTTCTCCAATTGGTGAATTTTGATGATGTGATGGAATAGGTAAATAGTTTTCACCACTGGTTATTACATCATTTTTATTACATAGTTGTTTATTATAATGGGATGTAATATGTTATATTACATTTAAATATAAATTATTATATTCTAAAATTCATAATTATCATGAAATTTTTATTGGGAGAGATTGAATATTTTCAACTATGATTCTCAAAATTCCGATTAACTCCCCTCATTTCACAATAGGAAAATGAAATATTACATTTTTTATAATTAACATTTTTATATAAATTAATTTGGATTTCTAAATTATATTTATCTTCTATACATTAGAAATTAATTTTTGTGACTTTATGAATTTATGATATGTGTCATAATAATCTTCTTAACTCTCTTAATTACCACATCCCATAAGGATGTATTATTATAAATCAATGTTATAAATCCATTATTATTCGTCAAGCTACATTCGATAAATTTCATTATGGTATCTATGGTCTTAAATAATGTTTTCAAGTCATCTAGTATTAAAATGGTGTTATTGATTATTAATATGTTATATTAATATAGTTATTCAATCATTGGGAATCATTTTATATTATATGACATTCATATATGAATGATTTGATATATTTGATTTAGATTCCCTCTTTAATTTTGATTTTTTGACATTGGTTTTTAAGGATTATTATTTGACTAAATATGATGTGAAATTTTATATAAATATGGTAAAATAATTATATTTAAATTAGATGTATCTTGGATATAATTACTTTACAAGTTTTCACAATTAGTTCTATTTTCTATTACATGATTAATGTAATAATCACGTAGTTATGATGTAATGCTATTTTTTAACATGTGGTACCATGATATAAATTTGTTATATGTATATGAATATTTTAATGTGATGATGTACTCAAAAACCTTATCAGATTGATTATTTTTTTTAACAAGATATCGTAATTATATAAAGATGTAATGAATGAACCGAATAATATGATTATTTTTAGGTAAATGTAATTTATCTAGTATTTTGATGGATACTAAATATGTTTTATTAAGGTTTAGTAATTTGATTATGGAATATATGTGTAATGGGGTCCCAATACATGATTTCTTTAGGTTTGATAATATATATATTATGTAATATGGAATAATAATGGGTCTATAAAAAACTAATGAACCGATTAAAGTATTTAAAGGGATGAAACATTATGTATTAATTGTAAATATTAGATTATATGTGTGTAGTAGTGTATTATATATATATTTTTGAAATTTATTATGAAAATTATTATAAGGTAAAATGTAATTGATATTTATTCCCTAATGGAGTATAAAATGGTGTCAAGTTATGTAGTAGTTTTGTTATTGTGGAAATGGTTATTTGTCTAGTCCAGGTTGGTTAAGCTAATTGTAATGTGTATTAATAATGAGGTAGGGATGGGATGCGTTTTATATGAAATTTTATTGTGATTAGAGTATAATATTTGAATTTATATGTTGGGGGTGGGGTTATAATCATAGTTTCTATCATTTAATACATAAAAACAACAAATTCAACTACCCTTATTTATTCCCATAAAAAAATTTTGTTTCATAATGGCCCATAAAATAAACGATGTGATTGATATGTATTATTTATAAATCACATAATTTTCTCTATTATATTTTCATGGTAAAAAGATGTGGTGTTTAAAAGTGTTATATGGCTTTGAAATATAATAGTCTTTTTACGAAAATTTATATTGGGTTCTGGGGAAGGTGTTTTTTAATATAAAAACTAGTTTCGGAATTTGGAATTTGGAAATGATATGTTGTATATGGCTATGGTATGCAGATATGTTCTGTTGTTACATTAGGTAGGTATGTGAGAGATAGGACTTCCAATACACTTTTAATAGGATTTTATAGTGACAAGATTAGTTGGGAGGAGGTTCCTATATATCTCTATTTTTATATTATCATGATTTACAATATTATTTATTGTATCCATATTTGGTGTGATATGATTAGTGATATGGGTAATATATTAACTATGATAGAAATAAGTTTGTTTAACTATTAATTCACATACACCTGAGTATATTTAAGCAACATTGTGGTAATAATTTTTTGGGAGGAACCTTCTGATTATTCATTTTTATCTTTACCATACTTATAAACTTAATTTTTAATGATTTATAGTTATAATTTGATGATCGAGTGAGAAATTATAAGCTCATATTGTCATTAATAGTTTTATTTAGAGATTTTTGAATTTGTATAAATTCGTAGTATTATTATTTTGGTCACTTTTATAACCATTGAATAAAATTACATTTATGTTACATAATTATTGGTATTATGGGTTTTTATATAAAGTTTTTGTTTATTACTAAATTATTTTTTCATTCCAATTTTTAAATAAGATTATTCTTCGCATTTATTGTGATTTATAACCTTATTGATATTTTTTAACCCATGTGATATTAGATGTTGTCAAATATATTCATTATTTTCATCATTATAAGCCCAGGATGGTTTCTAGAGGGAATGTTTCATAGAAAGGCATTATCAGTGCTTTAGTTGATACTCTGAATAGAGTATGGATCAATATTCCTGTGCATTTTTTGACAAATGTATCATGTGTATTTTTTATTTACATAAAATATGGAAATATATATTGGAAGTAAACAATATATTAAATAAAATAACATTAAATAGAAATATTATTTCTTTGTCAAGATCAATCTTCATTATTTATAGTGATAGATTGAAGATGAAAGGAAAATTTGGATAATGGTTTAGTTATAATTTGATTTTTAGGTTGATGATATGTTAGTTTATCATGTGGAAGACTATTTATAATGGAATAATTTATAGAAGTTTCTATATAAAATTCATCTAATGTATGATGGTACTATCTCTGATTTAGAGACATGGTGGTTTCAAAAGTATATTGGTACTACCATTGACTTAATTATCCCATATATAGTGCATTGAATTCCATTTTTCAGGATATTATTTTAAAATGAATCTCTTTAGTAATTTCATTTTAAAAGTATCTTTTGATTTAAATGTGAGTTCCCTAAGGGTTATTTTGTTTTACATGAAATACTACATAAAAAATGCAGTTAAATTTTTTGATAAAATTTATCAATTTTTTTTTGGAATAAAATATTTAGTTTGGAAAATGTACATTTGTGTATATGATGGTTATAATTATATAAAAGGATTTATATATATATATATATTTTTTTTAATTTTTATATTTTCATACACTATAAACATTATAATGTGCGAGTTAAATTATTGAATGAAATATATATGTGGGAAAATTTATCAGAGCATTAATATTTATGGAATCATTTGGAATGTAAATTAGATACTCAAACGAGGTTGTATAACATTTTTTTAATTGGATCTAAAAAATAGGGAACGAACAGTCCTTTAATATTAGTGATTAAATAATAAATTTATAGTAACTGTATGTGATATGATTTTTCACTATAGAATTATTTTTTGAACTGTTCGGAAATGTAGTTTTAATATACACTTACCTATTTGTTTATTTTATATGGTAATAGTGTTTCTGGAACCGCATGGCGATGTTGAAAATTTATATTTCATTGTTCTTCTTATTATTCAAACTATAACAATTCTAGGGTATTTTTTATTGATAAATATTACACCTTATGATTTCCAATATGTGAGATACGATTTCATCAATTTTTGTATTGTAGTTATGTTCTCATCCAAATAGAAATATATTGCTGAGATTTTATTGGGTCAATATTGTAGTATTAGTCCATCACATTATTTAACCATGTCATATTAATGATTTAGAGGTTATAGGTTACACAATATTTAATATTGTAATAGTTTTTTCCACATGTTTTATATTATATTTTATTATTTGGAATTTTTGATGTTTATTTATTTTGGAACATACATCAACAGTTATTCAAAATTTTCATTTATATGTTCAATTTTACCTGCGTCCTTATCATTGAATTTGTTGATGTTTTATTTTTTTCTTTAATAACACTTATCCCACTTTAAAATTATTATTTTTGAAATATTATTGAAAATTATATTTTAAAATATTCTTATAAGAGTTGTTTTTGAAAATTATCAATTTATAAAATGTGGTTTTGGCAGAAGATTTTTATTTAAATCGATGGTATTAATTTACGAAAAATACCAATGGTTGTTTATAAAATTATTGTGAAATGTATATTTTTTAGTATGGTTATACCTGATAAACCTACTTTTAATTAATTTACATTATCATAGCGTAAAGTTGTTCAATTATTTATATACCATGTATAGGGTGTGGGTTCCCTTGGTGATCCTTATAGGAATTTATTCTCCTATCATTAACATATTTTCCTAATATAGATATTTATTTCTTAATAGCAATGACTACTCGCAGAATAGATGTCATGTTATGGTGTTATCTAATGGATTGTTTTTAGTTTTACTTTATCATTGATTTAATAAATTATCATCCAAAAAAATTCATGTTATATTCATTATTTCCTTTTTTCAAGAGCATTTTAGCATGTGTTATTTCTAATGTTGAAGTTAGGGTTCATTCATGATTGTTATTTAGATTTGGAGGAGGTTATAATTTTTTAAATAATTTAATTTATATTTAGTTTTTTTTTCTTGTTTGATTTGTTTTATATGTAAAACTCTGTAATGGGGCATGACATAATTTATAGATGAGTTCCAAAACATATTTAATTTCATTCCTTTTTGAGAAATAATTCATAATAGTTATACTTTGATTCCCAATAATTTGGTTTTTATCATGTGATAGTATAGAATGTGACTAAAGTGATTCATGGGCCAGATCGGGTATCTAAATGATATATTTCATTGTTTGCTCATGAAAAAATTGTATCATAGCCTTGTTTCTTAAGAGGTCCTAGTTCAATGAACGATATTTTTTATTTTGGAATTTTCTTAGTTTGGGAGTAGGATTTTCAAATAATAAGAGACGAAGAATGAAATGTATAACTGGTTCTTTCATATCATGAACCTCTTGTTTTAAGAGGATTTTTTTCTTAGTTTTATGTTTTTGTTCCTAGTAATTATGTTTCATTTTTTCAGTTTTCCAGTTTTTTCATGTTTAGGGGAATGATAAGCAGAGTGAAATAGAGGTTTAGTATAATAAATAATGGTTTGGAATTCTATGTGGAGCCTAATTATATTCGTTTTGATCACTCGTAGTGGTAATTTTGTTGTTAGAACATGGTCCACTAAACCATAGTTCAAGGCTTCAGAGAGACACTAGATCCCCTTTATATTTTGTGATGGATATCCCTTGATTTTAATTATATTTTACTTTAATTTTGTATTATTTGTTACATGGTTGTATTAATTCATTATCATTGAAACTTTTATCATTATGTATTTAATTTTTATATTCTGGTAGAGAAGTGGGAGATTAGTACAGTATGAATAAAAAATATATATAATTTTTTTTCATGGTTTAAAAATGTATAAATAAAATTCACTTATTTTATTGGGATTTTATTTTTAGGAATTGGTTCTTCAAACATGAATATGTATCGAGTTATAATATTAGACAATTGCATTCCCATTATTTATTGATCTCATAATGTTGTATATATATAAATATATTACTATAAATACAACATTTCAAAATCTAGAAAATAGATTATAGAAATTGGTCTCATTCCATAATTTCCTTGGATACATAATTTTTAATCACATCTAAAATTTAAGGATGATTTTTAATTTGGTAACTATATTAATCTAGATAAAATAATTTGGCTATGATTTTTTTTAAATATTGAGCCTCATCAATAATTCATTATATTCTATTATATTTTTAAATATATAGTTCAATATTTATATGTATATTAATAATCATTATAATAATTTTATAGACCTAATAATGATTTGATCTATAATTTATGGATCTGATGTTAAGCATTATATTACAAAAAACCATGTGGGAAACATAATTTTTTTTAATGGTCATTAAGAAGTAGGTAATTTAAAATAAAATTTAAATGGAATATTATAATGTCCATAAAGGAATTCATTGGAGCTATGGAAACCAAATAATTTCACTGGTTATATTTTTTATCAAGAATAAAATCAATATATCTTCATTTCTTGGGTAATATATAAAGATATCAGGGAATATGAGTAATATTTCTTCCCCTAGTAGTGGTCTTGAACTATTGTTGTATTGGAGAACATGGGTAGTCAAATTAAAGGAACCAACTTATACAAATTATGATTATAGAAATTTTCTAAAGCATCAAATAAAAGAGTTTTTTGTTGGATAATGAAATCCCTAAAAAAATATGAAATATAATTATTGTATCTACATATTAAATGAAATTAATAATTCACGAACAAGATATGGGTAAATAAATAAATTTATTTCTAGATTTAATAATCTATCACATGATTTTCTATCTTTTCACTTGTATTTATACAGAGAAAATATATTAGTTTAATAGTTTAATAAGTAAATGTTTAATAAAAAATTAATGGTGTTGGGAAGTGACATATAATTAATCAATAAACATTATTTAAATTATTCAAGACATTTTAATTAAATTTAAATATTATTATAATTATTATAAAAAATTGTACTACAATTTTTTTTAAATATGAAATTATTATGGATAAAGTAGAATAATTTATGAGGCCCCAATGTGTCTCAATGAATTATGAAATTATATAAGTGGATAAAGTTTTTTCAAATCATTGAACCAGCACATAATTCATAAGACTCATGTATAATATCTAGGAAGAGGTTTTCAATCACAATAATATTATTGAGAATATAATTTTTATCTTAAATATGTGATGGTGAAACATGGAATAATTTTGGGATTTTTTTAAAAATGCGTAGAGAACACATTAAATCATAAGAAGAATTATATATGCATATACTTCATAATATAAATAACCGTAGAATGATCCTATATGTTTTAGAGTAAATCGTGAGAAGAAAATAATATTGAGAAAGGTTTCACAAAATTCATGCTATACAAAGTATTTTTTAGTAACAAAAATATATAGGTAACTCATAAATAAAGTAGGATGAAAATGGAAGAGATTAGAGGGATTCTAGGAAACATAATATTCATGCATCTCAATTGTATGAGTATTTTTTGGTTGATGATTGGTTTTGTAAAAGTAAAACACACCCAATGGAATTGAACAATAACACACTATTATATATGGTTTAATAATTAAAATGTTAGACTAATTATATTAGAATTTGTTTTTTGATTTTTAGGGAAGTTATTTTTCAATAAATATAATTAAAAAAATTTGAATCATATAATACAATGAACTACTAATTGTTAAATATGCCAAATTGGATCATGATTCAACAAATTAATTTTAAATTTGAACATATGACTATTTTGAAGAATATTATGTTTTGATGAAATGTATCAATAAAATTTAATGTTGGATCATGTTATATCAATTAATTTATTTCTATTCCATGAATTAACAATTTATATTTTAATTTATATATGTATTCATGTATTTATGTAGATATAATGACAAATTAATCATTGGTTTTTATTGGATTTTTGAGAATAATATTTCTAGTTTATTATTATAAGAATTAAATATTTATTTACATGATCCATATTGAAATTTGAAAATTATTTCCTATATATAATATTATATATTTTCTGTTAAATAAATAAACATATTTTTTGATCATTGAAGCATACCCATTTTTACTTCTAAATGATGTGAAAAATTTATTTTTATATTTAATGAATCGAATTTAATATATTAGAAACTTATAAAACATTTTATGTGGATCTACAATATAATGTTAAAATTATAAGAGATATAAGTTTATAAAATACAAGAGAACTTGACATAAAATTCCTAAGGAATAGCACATATTTCAATAATATAATGAATGTGATGATATTTATAGAAAGTAGATATGGAGTATCAAATTAAATGAAAAATAAGTGATGAATAAGAATAAATAGGATCCAAAATATAACCTATAATTTTCATAAAACATAGAATATAATGAATAATACAATATATGGAGAAATAAAAAGACAAAGATTTGATAGAGCGACTAGGGTACACTACTACTATTAATATAATGTTTTAATATTTTCTGATTGATGAGCTATATGTTTTGAATATCACTGGATGCATGATAGATGAAAAAGACCACTGATCAATATAATATATAATATAGAGTCAAATATTAATTTATAAATATTAGTTATTTAATTCTTAATATATTATATTAAGGCTATTAATTACTATTGTTTCAAAAAAAATAACAAAATACCATTATATACTAAAAATATATGTAGATATTCATAATTTATTGAATCTTGGTGTTGACCTATGAAATCTTCTATAAACATATAATTTCTATAAGGAGATAAATTTTATTATAAAAATTATTTTTCACTTGAACTATTGAAAAATATTATAATATTCCCTGAAGTTGTATCTATCTTCCCATCCTAGTTTTTCTCACTCAGATAAACACGTATATAATTATTAAAGATATTATATAATCTACTCTTGTGGAAAGATTATTTCCCATCCCTATTGACTAAAATCTAATGGAAATAAACAAGACTCTAGATAATTAGAAGAGAAAATGTATGACGATAAAGAAAAAATATACAAGACAAATATTATCCACCACTACAAGAATATAATAAAATCAATAATTAATTAGCTAATTGTATTTATTAAACTACAGGCGGTAAATTATATTTTAGATGTGAAAAGATTGAGTAAAATGGATATATTTGATATTTTTATGAACACTATGTTGAGTTTAGGATTATAATAATAAAATTATTGGTGAAGAATCCTCATATATATTTGGGTTCATATAGGTTCTATATGTGGATAAATCATAGCTCATAAATTATGTATATTTTATTTAAAAGGAATTAGAATGATTGATGAAAAAATATAACACTACAATATATTATTTTAATAAAGAGGATAAATAATTAAATATTATTAGGGAATATTTATATATTAATTACAAATCATTACCATTTATATTTTATGAGAATTTTATGTCTATAAAAATTAATTGGGATAAGATTTATTCATTGAATGAAAATCAAAATTTCAGTATTGATATCAATTATTATTCATTGAAACTCATTGGAAATTTTTTATATATAATTAAAAACCATTACATCAATTAAATAAAATGGATCACTGTTTTATATAAATGATAAGATTTTTTTAAATATACGATGATGTCAAATGAAAGCAAGGAAAATATTATTAATCTAAAATGTCCTCAGTTTGAATATAAGTAGAAAAATATATAAACATACAAGTAGACTATTTTAATACTATAAAGTATAAAATTTTATCCAAAAATATTAAAAAGTGTTGTATTATATTAAAACATAGTATTATTTATAAAAATAATGTTTTAAGATCTTATGGATGAAAATCAACCACATGCTCATTAATGAATATAACTTATTCTTCAGTTAATTTTGTTTTCATGATTAATATTACATATGAATTTGATGAACCAAAATCTAATTTTAAAAAAAATATTTTTAGATACATATAACAAAAAATCAACCTTAATGTCTTGGATGGATAAGATAATGTGTATGAAAACAATGCTATCAGGATGAAAGAAAAAAGTTATGTTTTACTCAAAAACAACATGGTTGAAAATCTAAATTATCTATAACTAATGAAAATATAAGAAAATTTACATGCAACTATTTTTGTTTTTATAATGATTCACATAAAGAAGTTGAATTTCAGTATAACACATCAACACATAGAGACTTTAATATACATTAATTATGTGATTTTTGGGATATATTTAGGAGAAAGGCTACTAATTTTATAAAAAGTATCTAGATATAGAGTAATATATTTACATCAATCATATTTTATTTATTCTAGGGATTATTTTTGAACAGGAACATTAGTGTTTATTGAAAGAATATTTTTTTTATAAAACTACATTGAATTATTGAAATATTTTTTATGAATGAATACCACAAATTGAAATTATGATGCAGA
This sequence comes from Viscum album, assembly GCA_963277665.1. Taxonomy (NCBI): domain Eukaryota; kingdom Viridiplantae; phylum Streptophyta; class Magnoliopsida; order Santalales; family Viscaceae; genus Viscum; species Viscum album. The sequence goes on from OY728151.1 coordinate 164,801,575, forward strand.
AATAGTTATGTGATTCATATATAGGGTTTAAATATGTAATGAAATGTGTTAAAAAATAACCACATAATGGATGTTCAAAAGGATTTCAAACAAATGTATCAATGCTTCTACAATTATAAAGGATGTGACACTATGAACCATAAAAAATTGACATGTTGAGTAATCTAAAATGAATAAAAAGAGAATCAAATAAATAATAAATACAATAGAAAAATATAATAGTTTCATTAATAAAATAAATCCAAGAGGAATAAATTGATTTTTTTAGTAGCATGTGGAAAATGAAAACCCAAATGGTACTAAGAATCATTGTAATATTTTATTATTTTTTCACATAAAGATAATAATTTGGCAACATGGATACTTTGGTTGGAGAATTTATTTAAAAAAATATGTCAATACACAATGGATAATTTTTTAAAAAGCTCTTCTTTAAATAATATTTACACATATTAATATTAATAAAACTATTCAAAATTAATTCAGAACCATATATTATAAATAATTAGAGTAATATCTGATACATGATCTAATAAAAAAAAGAAATGTGATTTTCAATGAAATATGAAAACCCAGATTTCAGTTATTTAGGATTTTAAAATGATAAAGAACTATATACTTTCCAAGGATGTATGAATATTTAAAGTGAGAGGTCGTAATATCTTGAAATTTTCACAAGATTTAGAATTGATAAAGAATATAATTTCTAGTTTGAAATCCATGTGTAATATTTTTCCCTTATTATAAGAAGCAGAGGGATATTCAATGTTCCTATATTTGATTCATTATGACTCTTTGTACATGGAATTTAGGGTTAAACCATAAGATGGGAAGTATATGGAATGATTTGATCATATCATAGCATGATATATCATTATTCAGCAAATATATTTATATATCCACCAAAAATACATTAATTTATCTAAAATGATACTTGGGGTTTTTTATAACTAATTCAATAAATATGGTTGTTGTATTGTGCACCTTGATCGGGATTTTAAAATATGATCTTGTAATCATTGTTTTTTATTTGATGATGAAATTATAATTTTGGACATCCCATAAAAAATAATGATATCTTTTGAAAAGAATTCCATTATATTCCATTGTTTATTGTGTCATTTTTTTAATGTGGAAAATATATTCAATTGATGGAGGAGGGAAAATAATTCACAATAATGTTGTTGATTTATTTTTTAAAATTTATCTTATGTTATAAATTTTATCACAAGTTATATAAACAGACCATGAAAATTAATTTAATATTTAGTATCATATGGTGGGTCATTTTTTGTTTCCATTGATTTGTTTATTATAAAATAATATATTCTACTCTTTTAATTTTATATATAGATGTATTATTAATTAATTAATGACTTATTATAAATTAATAATTTATTACATCCTTTACTACTGACAATTTTATTTATTCTCAAAACCATTGGGAGAGAAAAGAAGAATAATGAGAGAGAATGAAAATTTTAAAGTAATTTTTTTTCAAAAATAGACATTGTACTACAAAATAATTGTATTTATATTTATTAATGTGGAAAAAATCATTAAACTATGTAATAAATATTAATATTAATTTTTGTGATGTAGTTTATGCTATTGGATCAATAAAACATGGTAGAATTGATAACATAGTGGATTTATTTTGTTCTATTTTTTTCAATAATAATTCTAATATGTATTAATTTGTTTGATAATATAGGAGGATCCAAATAAATATGGAGGATGGTTTTTTGCCTATAAATGGGAATTCACTTATTATTCATTGAATAACATGGATATTAAAAATTAAGGAAGAATCTTATATAGTTTATTTATATAGATATGGTTTCTAAAGAAACCTTAATAATTGATAATAATGATAAAGGAAAATACTAAAATATTTTCAATTTGTGTAATTGGACATGGCTTGTGAATAATATAAAGAATATGTGAATATTATTTAATAATGAATTAAAATGAATGATAGTAGTAAGAAAGCATCAGTATATTTTCTATAACATTGAATGAATTTAAATATAGAAAAAATATTTTTAGTGATGAATAGGTGAAGTATATTATAGTTATATATTTAAATAGGTAGTAGAGTATCATAGAAATACATAAATTTTATTATTTTAAAAAAAAATTCTTTATAATTACACCTTAATAAGTTTCAATTTATTCAATAAATATTGTAATTTATTTAATAATTTCTTGTTTGTTTAAAAATTTATTCTTAATAACACACAATGATCTTAGATATATTGATAAATTAAGAATTAATGAGTTTGAATAGTTCTTTTCTAAATAACAAACCTCCTTATAATTAATAATATCCTTCCAATTAGTTTGTGAAATATTTTAAAATATGATGAATAGTTCAATGAAGAAATGATTCATCTAGACTTTAAATTTATAGAAAATTTTATATAGGGAATGAGAATTCATGAAGTGTATAGAGCACTTTGTGGGACATATGAGTATATATCATAGTCTTTACTCAATATTAGAAAAGTCTAGAGGAATATTTTCAATTGTCTTTAGTAAATTTGGAGAATAAAATATGGTTTTTTATGTTTCCTACATTACGCATGTTGTGAAATGTATAGGTTATTTACCAGAAATTAAATTAAATCCGTAAAGTAAAATGTGACAAAATTGGTAAATTTTTAATGGACTCTAATAGATATAAGATTTACTGATCTCTTAGCCTGTGTTGATATTTTAAAACATACTATAGTTAAAAAATTTATTTTATTTTTCTCAAATGGGTTATAATATAATACAAAAATTTAGAAAATGTTAAATAAATGATAAATATGTTAAGTAGATTATAAATAACAGAGAAAAATATAAAATGATTCATATTGATAATTTATATAATTATGGGATGGTTGAATAATTATTTACATTTTTGTAAATTATTTTGATATTATATTGACAATGTTTATTATTGAATTAAATTTTTAGGTCATGAATTTTGTAATCATTATAAAATGAAATGAATTTTAAATATAATTATAGAAAAGATATTATAATTAATGATAAAATTCAGGTAAAATTAAAAGAAGATTTGGAAATGAGATGAATGAAATGTGAGATGTGAAATCATGTAATTATGGTTATTGTATTCACGATTATGAATATGGATTTTGAGATGGTAATTACTATATATACCCACTAATTAATATTTTATTCTTAATTGATATTGATTGGTTAGTGATTAGTACCTCTTTATGTATATGTCATCTTCTTCCATGAAATATTATTCTTTTGTTTTATTGGAATTAAATCTTGGATTAAATGCTACAAAAAAGAAATTTCGAGGAATAGAAAGTGGAATGTGGATGAGTCATTGACCTGTAATGTGTTTCCTTATAGTAAAATAAATGAAATTTTTTTAGCGATTATAAGAATTTATTATATATTATTCATTAGGGGAATTGGATATAAATATACCCAGTTGATAGATTATATATGTTGTTAATTTTTTTTTAAATTTCTATGGAAATAGTGTCAATGTAATCAAACATTCATGTTATTAATGGTTTTCAATTTGATAATTTTTCATTGCTGTCAAAAAAAATCAGTGTTACTATAAAACCCATCATCTTTTTTTATAAACGATTACAATTAAGGGCCCATCACATAGTGAAAATTCAATTCATGATAACCATTAAATTTAAGAAGATTAAATTAGATCGTACTAATTTTATGGGATTTTATTTTTTTGCAACATTTAATTAAATTTAGTATACCTATTCCATAATAAATAATGTAATCTATACAAACAATTGGAAAATAAAACCTTTGAATGGTGAATTTATAAAATAATTGTCAACCATAGACCTTATAATAACAAATAAATAATAAAATATATATATCATAATACATATACAACCACCCACTCAGTAATGCTAAAACAAAATTCAAACCAACATATATAAATCTATAATAATAGATTAATATAAAATAAACAAAATAAAACAATATGAGGGATAATTATAGGATATCCAATAAGAATGTATATAGAAATAACTAAAATAGTTAATTAAAACCAAAATCACACATCTGCTTGTTATATAATAATATCCTTCACATTTATCCACTCTTAAAATATGATATCCACTATGACCCATCACCTAGGTAAAAAGGAGACAATATTCTTCTCGAATAAAGAGAATATATATATATATATATATATACAAATATTAGTATATGTTCGTACTAAATATAAAAATGCATTGATATTGTTCAATTCCACCAATAGTAAAAGATATTCTATCAATTTCCGATATCATCTTTAATGCATCCCAAAAATATCCACAAAATTTTTCCACATGGGATATTGATTTAAGAACAGTACCATAATTTAAATCCTCAAAATATAAAAGTTCCCCAAAATGTTATTGATTCATGCCAATGGAGATGTATTTTACCACTTGTAGGTCCCTAATTTTGTAAACTATACATAATTATAAAAAATATAATAAATAAATTATAAACATTTATTATTTTAAAAAAAGTAAAATTAAATTTTAAATATTGTGTAAAGAGGATTATAAAACACACGAATCCTATAATAAAATTAATATCATCAAAAACATTTCATCTACGGCCAATGAAATTATTTGAATTAAAATTAATGATTTTATTTGAACCACCCTACGAATATCATGTGATAAAAAACAAATATGGCATTCATGATCATCATAAGATCAAGGGGACCCATTATAAATTCATGATCTATGTATATCCAGTGGTTCACTTATATTTAATTTATTATCTTCTCATACGTGGTATATGTGTTTTTAATTATATTATTATATTATTATTACCATTAAAACCCATGTCCCATGAATTGATTCTCTATCTTGTGAAATAATAGTTTATTTTTAGGAGAATAATATTATATATTCAATAAATCATATTAATCCAATATTACTTAAAAAAGTGGGAATCATGTTAGAAATGAAATTACATAAAAATCATTTATTTTATAATTGAAATGTAATTTAAAAATTGTACATCATAAAACATATACAAAAATAAAATGTATATCCTTTTAAATGATAATTCTATTGAAATATATACATGGAATAATTCATTCCAAAATGATTTAACGAACTATTATGAACATAGTGACAATTATTAAATTGAAATGCATGACTTATATGTATGATATTTTCATAATGTATATATAGCTTCAATATGACACATTTAATACCATTGAAATATCATTATAAAATATTAATTGTCTATGATAATAGTAAATAAGTCATAGATAAAGTAAAAATCACATAAGTTTATATCAATAAACTTGTGGTGGAATAGAACCAACTATTTTAATTGATTAACTTTGATAAAACCAACTATGAAAAATGGGACTAAAAAAAGTAATGTTGTTTAACTGAACAATAGAATGAAAAAACCATGTTTATATTAATTTAATTCATAACCCCTAACCAACATCATGAAACATTTGAATAATGATAAATTGAAATGAATGAGAATATATAATGTTGGATATTTGATTCCATTACCACTAAAATAATGGTTGATGGAAAATCCTCAAATTCATTAAGTAGGTGGTGGATGAGTAATAATTGGAAGGACCATCCTTAAAGTAACACATGAGTCGCTTATATAAATAAAAATAATTTAACCACACAATTTCAACATAATAATTAAAATTTATAATTTTTTTAAAAAGTCAATTTATTTAGAGGATGAAATATGTTTTGTATTAGAATATTTATTCCAAATTGAATAAAATATTCTATGTTATTTGGTCTTACTGGTCATGCATTTCAACCATGAATTCTATAATATTTACAAAATTTATAAAATAAAATTATGTTGTCTTATATAATAAGGAATAACTATAATAAATACCATATGGTGACAATAATGGTATAATAAATCCACCTATATTAAAATTTCATCCCCTTGAATTCCCTAAATATTCATCATTATAAAATAAAAGATGCCAAAACCCCATCCTTTCCTAATTACTCACACACCATTATTTCATTGGAAAATCTAATATAATAATAAAAATAAATATAATATATTTCATTTCATGAAAATATTTATTGATAACTCAAAACCCATATCATTGTATTTGGAAATGAAGCATCATTCTAAGTATATAATTATATCTAGTTAATAATATAATAGGGTTAAATTTGATAATTTGTAATCAATATTACATGAATCAAATCATGAAATTACATAATCTTGGTAGATAATGTAATCTAATATTACACAATTACATGTACTTACAAATCCATGAATTGGTTGACATATATCAATATCAACCTACATTTCATTACAACCTGTATATATATCCTAATCAATGAGATACATTATAAAAAATGTCATTACCAATTAAACATTACCTTATTCAATAATTATGATAACAAAAAACATTTGTGAAAATTTTTATCAATCTCCAATGAAATTTTAATCAAATAATTCATATTGGTGATTACATGAACTGTTCTCAACTCTAAAGAGGATCACTCATATAATTCTTCTGAATATAAAGGGGATTTTCATGTATAAAATAATATAAAATAAAATTCATAAAAATGGTTAATTATTTATAAATATTTTTATTTGAATATCTATTGGAGGACTAATGGTTATCCTCAAATCTTTAAGAACCCAAAACATTACAACAAGTAAATACTTATAATATTGGCGTAATTTTCTCCATCTCACCCTCAGTTTAAGGTTGATATAACTTATTAATGTTCTACTAGGTTCATATAAACTCATTATGACCATACCGAACTTATAATTTGAATTAATATACTAATAAAAATGTATATCAAATATTGAACTATATAGATTGATAATATACTATGTAAATAACATCTTTATATCCTTAACTACTATAATTTCATTTCTACAGAGAAAATGAAAATATTTTATCTCATTAAAGAAGGTGTTATTTTCAACCATGATTTTCATTATATTAAACATTTACTCATTCTTTTTAATTAATTAGAGACATGTTATTTCCTAGGGGTCTCATCAGTCATATCATAATTACTATTAAAAATCCACCTGTGATACTAATATTGTTGTTGTTTTATTTTAATTGGTTCTATAAGGACACTAACATATCTTGGATATCTTTATGGCCATTCAAAATAGATATACATCTCATGAAGCTAGCGAAATATAGTGGGTGATGGGGGTTCTAAGGTCATGGATTATTTATATAGAGAATGATAGTGTATGTGTATTCTCAAATTAGATTTCAATTCATTAAATCAGGTCCCAATAGGTTAAAAATTATAATTTAAAAAATATTATGGTTGTGGTATGGAGATATATTTCCATGTATGGAGAGTTAGTTGATGGACATATAGGGGATATAAAACAATGAGTGTTATTTCATGGATGCCATTTATTATTTTAAGGATATGGTATGTGGTTATAACAGAGTTCAATAGTTGAAATTTGGTAATACATCCAATTACATGAACAATTTATTTTCATTAACGGTGTAATTTTGTAGAATATAGAATTAATTATGTAGATACAATTACTACACACCATATCTGTACATTGGATAAATGTTGACCATCAAATTCTAGATGGAAAATTTCAATCATTTGATACCCCATTAGTATAAATAATAATGATATATTATTTATTTTTATATGTTTTATTTGATTAGTGGAACTTTATTATTTCACAAGTGTTCATTTGGTCTAGTTTGGGATGATTTATACTTTTTTGGAAATTAATGAATCCATTCTTGTGGATTTTTAATGAGGTATAATGTAGATATTTTTGGTTTTTTTGGTGATGGTTTATGGTGTTCTAATGGTGATCATCTATTATTGAGATAAAATCAAACTGTAAGAGTGGGTATGGGATTCCTAGAATCACAAGGATATCAATTATCACATAAAAAACAATTTAACCCTAAATTAATGGGTTAATATATCAAGATATTAAAATAATATAGAAAATATTATGTTCTTTTGTTCTCAGTTTTAGAGTATTCTACCCAAATTATTTTATTTTCTATTAGTTTTACTATAAAAGAATAAATTACCCATACATTATAATATAACCATTTATGTTATTATAATTGTAGCTATTTTTATTATCATATTATTGGTGAGATGTTGGGGAGTCAATAACCAATGGAATAAATTTTATTCAATGTATGATACATAATTTGTATTTATTTCATGAGTGGATGAAGGATTCCCTTGAGCATCAAATGTAAAAAATTAATTTAATGATTATTCTTATCAATTTTTTGATTTATAAACCTGGGTTTTTGTTGTATCTTCTCATTATGGTAATAGTTTTCCTGTGAAAACCCAATACATATTCATATATTATATTTCACAGTTAAAATTTATAAAACAATATGAGTACTTATAACATTTATGGAGGTGATTTTAGGTATCATATTCCATAATGAAATATGTTATTCAATGTGAGTGTCCTAAAAAAACTAAAAAAAGGTTTAGTGAAGTGAAGGTGAAATGGTAATAATTTGGTCCTTGAGAAAAATATTATATTTATAGAAACAATATAAAGGATAAAATGGTAAAAATGAAATAAAAAATTGATGAAGTCATTGTCTTCATATATATTTTGTATTATTAAAAATATTATCTTCACATAGCTATGTTAATATACTTTATTAAGTTCCTATATGACCTGATGATGATCTATCGAGGTCTCACCCACAGTTTAGAAAAGCTCCATGACAACATTTCTCTTCTATTTTTTCGATAAAATATCCAAAATCTGGTTTATCATCAAGTAAAAAATAATATTAACCGTTTCACATTTTTATACTTCAGTTAAAAGTAATGTGTTAAATTTTTCTCAATCATTTATTATAGGGGCATCAATTATAGAAAAATTAATCCTCAAAACAAATAAAAATTGGAATATGATTTCAAATTTCACTAGATCAATTTCATCATCATGCGAAAGACAGATAAAAAAATGGTTACATTTCATTGTAGCCCAAATTCTATATAAAATTTATCTAATAATATATAGAATAGTAAAAAATGATTATTCAACAGTTTTATAAATAGAAACAAAAAACATATATATAGTGATATATAAATTTTATCAATCTAAACAAATTCAATTTCTAGTTTAACTAATCAATACTCTATCGTAAATAATCTAGATTATATATTATTCCATAACCTCAAATCTGAATCCCCTTAATGAATTATTGTATGACTATCCATTGGGATGTTTCAAACCATGGTTTTTTACCATTCTTGGGAAGTCACAATTTTTTTAAAAAACAACTCGATTTCCAATTTATGATAAAAAACAGGTGATATGTGAAATTGTTTTTACATACAATTGACATGACCAATCATTTCTCGACAAATTAAATATAACAATGTGCTGTTAATATAAAAATTTGGGTTCATTTTATAAATTTCGTATTTAAAAAAATAATCATCTCTAACAATATTCTAGATTCATATTTATGAATCTTGAGTAAAACTATAATGATAGATCACACGATGAAGACATAATCAGAGCTAAATAGAATCTCCGCATTCATTAGTGAGAAATTCAGTTAGTGAAGAAGAAAATTTTTTCAGTTATATTAATTTTAGTTTTTATATTCTAATAACAAGAAATTTTTTTTATGTAAAATTCTTTCATTATGTGTTTTATGTATAATTTCTCATTAATAAGGGAAATGGTCTAATTGTGGAATTTTACTGTTTTCATTTATTATAGCATTTCAGATATAAAATTTACTATACTGATCAAAATTGTGAAATTAATTTTATTATGTTTAAATAAATCTTTGGAATCATTTCATTACTCTATACCCAAATCTGAATCTATCTTTTGAAGGCCCAAAACTAGCTCATATGTTGGGCCTTAGAAACAGTGCACATATCTTGTATTTTTTTAAGTTGCGGCCATATCTCCTAAATGGATGATATAATTGAGTGAAAATTAAACATGGATAAGATAAAATATATAGGAACAAATTTTGATACTATTTAAACATGTTTTTATTATTTATCAATTATATAAATTTCAGTGAAATATTACTTGGGGAATGTGAAGAGTCTTCGAGGACATATTACAATTTTGAAGTAAATATACCATAACTCATTCATTACATTTACCAAAAAATGAAATATTATAGATCATTATAATATATATATATAAGAACAATATTAATGAAGAAATGTTTTAAAAAATTAGATATAAAATATGTTTCCTAGGCTCAATATTTTTTAGGATGAATTTGGAGCAAAAATATTTCACCTATCTCCCAATAAATTTGTTCTTCTATAAAATTTGAAGGGATCAACCACTAAACTGAATATTTTTCTAAATCGATTATGTATTTTAGTCTTATTTATTTGTTTCTATTCATTATATAACTATATTACATGTTTTGATATTATTTTTATCACACTCTTATGTTCTACCTTTGTTATATTCTCTCCCAAAATTTATCTTCACTCTCAACTCATATGTTTTATATATTTATTAGAAAACCTAAATAAGTCCAGTATAAGTAATCAATAGATGGTGCCTAGATTTTTTACATTCAATATTATTGTCTCCAATGTTATTTGAGTTAGGATGAGGTGGATCCTAGTATAAAAATCCATCGTTGTGTCTCTATTTTCCATCAGATTTTTATCTTTTAATTATAAAACATTCCCCCTTGATCATGGATATAGATGTGTGGTGTAGTTAATCTATTGAACTATAAATTCATAAAATTATTTCAATAGTATCATTATATATATAACTTATTGTCTCCATTAAATAATTTTAAATCTAATAATAATATAATGATGGTTCTTTCTTCGTTATTCTCTCTAAGATATCTGATATCTTTCAAACTTCATTATGTTTGATTTCACTATATTTTAATTTATATCATTATCTAATTTTGGTTTCTAATTCCCAATACATATAAACAATTTATTTTATTTTTATTTTATTTAAAATAATAATAAAATGAATTAGATGTAGTGATTGATGACTGTAATACATCCTTAAGAGAACAACCAATGTCGAACCCTATGTTGCACTTAGTTAGAATAATAATTATGTTGAGAATGTGCATGAGAATGCTCTATGAAATTGTTTGTACTAGTTTATTAACATCAAAAACTCCACAAGAGGAAAACATAGGACATTTCATGTGATTCACTTAGTAATAATAATTTATATTTTAATCATGTTCATGGTAATGCTTCATCATACTATATTTGTTACATGGGTTCCAAGTGGTTTTCTTTTTATGTTCTTTTTCAAATTTTGTAAATAAATTACTTTCTGTTGATTTTTTAATGATTTAATAATAATTATCATATCTATGATGTATTTCAATTGAAATTATTATTTATGGTATGACAAATTACAAGAGAAAATATATGTTCAAAATTTTCATGAATCATATATGAATGAACATAAAGAAGACATAAAAATTAAGAGAAAATCTAAGAGGGTAGATGAGTATATTCATTCACTATAAGAGAAACCAGAACTAGAACCAAAACGGGTGGATGAAGATATTTCATTGGTCATTTTTATATTATTGAACTTTGGGATATTGAGAATGATATACTAAAGAAAGTATTAATATTATACTCAAGTAACCCATTTATCAATTTCAACAACAATGAAAACTTGACATCAATTCAAAATAATGTAGGTAAATATTTATCGAATGAATCATGGAATGAATTTTTACTATATAACATAAAACTTATTCCTATAACCATTGAAATGAAAAATCAACACATTTCTAACTCTATCATTTTTTATAAGATGGTGATAAATATTGACCAAATAATATTGTAATCCCAATGGTCTTACAAGAAGAAAATGATTTCAAATATTAATTACATTAATAGAATGATTTCATTAATGTTTCTTTATGGTTTAATCTTATTAAAGATTATTTATTTGGTGAAATCACTTTCAATAGAATTTATGACTCATAAAAAATAGAGAATTCCCTGTATGATATGGAAAATTTTTAAAAAGTATATTTCATCGAAATTTATATGGAGAATAATATCATGATGAGATAGAATTATATAGGTAATAACATTGACCTTCTTTTCAGGTATGTTTTTCCTTTTTCTAGAGTTTTTGAGAAAAGAAGAGTTTATTGAAATTTTCAAGTACACGCCATGTACTTTATGAGTACACACCATGTACATTATTACCATAGGAGTCCGTGTGCTGGCTGTGTCATGGCCACACACACGGTCTTGTGGGGTGATGTGGAGGCCACATAAAGCATATTACAGAAATAGAATGTCCATGCTGTGTACTCCATATGTATATATCGTGTGTTCTCTTTTATTCATTAATTGCACCGAGGCCACGTATAATCACAATAGACTTATTCTTCTAGTTTTCATTCAGCCAAGAGCTCCCGTACAGACGCGATTTTCCTCCGAGCCCCGATTGAGCATTCGAACTCTAATTTTTCTGCCATAAATTGCTTTTGGATTGTCTATATCATCTCTCTCTTCTACTGGTGCTTAATTTCATATTTCCTCCTCTTTCTCATGTTGTCATGGGTTGTGAGTTTTGTTTTTTTCCTTAGATCTATACAGTTCTAAGGATATTCAAGCTTGTGGTTCAAGTATATTGATCTCATAACCCCAAGGTATTTGGTTTGTGCCTTTCCATTCAATGTCATTGAGTATTATGTAAAAATTCCACCAATACCCTTGAACGGGGTATTTCATATTTACCTTTTTACCCTTATTTTTTTCCTTGTATTCTTGTATGAATTTTTAGAGGTAATTTGGATATGAATTGGGTTGATTTCTATGTTTTGGATGTGTTTTTCTTGTGCAATATTCTGTTTATGAACATTTTGTCCTGTTTAGCCTTTGGTTGCTTTGGATATTTCCCATGCCTGTTATTATAGGGTGGATAGTTGTATTATAACATTCTTGTTAAGATGTAGACTATTTAACCAATTTGTTTTTTAGGTTTACTTTGGCTATATTACACCGCTATTCTCATTGACCTACGCAAGGCCGTTAGAACCTAGTGTAGTAGGCTATAAGGGGGGATTGACCAAGTGAGCATCCTCAGAGAGCCTAGAACAACCTAGGGAAATAAGTGGAATTGACCGAGTGTGGTTCCTCAGAGTTTCCTTGATTAATTTATACTATAAGGGGATTCACTGCGTGAGCTTCATCAGAGAGTCTTTGTTTTAATTGAACGACCTGGGATATAAGGGGAATTGACCAACTGAGCTTCCTCAGAGAGTCCTAGACCTCAGGGCTATAAGTTGAATTTACATGTGAGCTTCCTCAGAGAGTTTTCATTACCTAGACTATATGGGGAGTGGACTATGTGGGCTTCCTCGTAGAGTCTTGCTTTACCTTTGACTATGAGAGGATAGACTGTGAGCCCTTCCTCTGGGTGTTTTATTAAATTCCTATGACAAAACCAGAGGGGTTGGGATGCGTGCACTACAGAGTGGGTTTTTTTACTTCTTAGATTGGACCAGAGGGGATGGATTTAAGTAATTCCTATAGGGTTACCTGTTTTAGTTTTAGCTGTTGTTTCACTGATGCTTCAAATTGAACTGTGGATTGTTTACTACTGAGTACTTTCTTGTTTACTGCTTTATGTACTTTTACCTCTCATATATTCACATACAGTTATTCATAGATCATTGGTGTTTTCCTACATGAATATATTCTCACAACCCATTTGGGTCATTATTTTATGCCCAAACAGATTATATTGTTGCAGGTATAGATAAGGGAATCATCCCTTCTACTTCAAGAATATACTTGCAATGCTAAAGAGCTATGTATCGTTTATTTTGTAATTTGTTTTGGTACTATTTTTATTCCATCATTGTGACTTTTTTGGATGATTTCCTAGACATATATATCATGAATTATTTATTATGAATTTCTCTAGTTTCTTATTATCTCAGTCATCTGATGTTTACTGTTGTTGGATATTTACTACTTCCTCTATTGCATGTTTTCATACATCCATTGTGTACTCTTCCAAATGAGGGAATAGTTTTTCCACTATCACACCCATTTACCTTGCTTATATTCAGATGCCTCTAGTGTTCGGGGAAATGCCTTTGAGGCCATGTGACCAACCGGGTATAGGGCGCCTCTAGGCGGCTTCTGGAATCAAGATGTTAAAAAGTGGTATCAGAGGAATTCTCTTCCCTTTACGTACTGTTTTGAGCCTATAGTCAATGATAGGATGGAATATTTACTTAGTAATAAGTTGTTCCTGGGAGTAGATAACCCATGTACAAATAAAATATATACTACCACATTTATAGAAATTTTAATGGATTGCAATTTTACAGTTGTTTTGATTTCCATTGTTCTTTGACTGTCATGTATTGTACTAATACTGTTGATGATATTAAGGTTCTATTTCTATCGAAACACGATGAGGTGAGTGTATTCCATCTCATGCAACATATATGAACTTTCTAGAAATCACATTTCATGCATTTTTTCCATTCCATCTAGGATGCATTAGGAATTTCATGATGTTGTGATAGATGCTTTGATAACGATACCTACTATTGGATATGGAATTGTTTGTGTAAGTATTTGTCTCGATGAATTCCAATAATTGGTTTTTGAGGTGTTATAGTCCCTTATGGACATAAATTTGGTGGATCATCACTTTTTACCTTGTTATAACTTTTATAAAATCCAAAATTTGATTCGTGGGGCATATGGGCCCTCACAGATCGAAATTTGGCACCATCATGTTTGATTCAGCGTTTTTCGGGGCTCTGGAGTAGTTTCTGAGGCTTACTATCCAGAAAATCCAAGAATATATGTTGTGTAGTTTTGACAACTTTCCATGTGTTCTTCTATTCTAGAATAAATATTTTTTCAAAAGTAAATGTTGTGTACTTATGTACATGCCTTGTAGTATCTAACTGTGTCTTAGGCCCTGTGGGTAGTGACACGAGATAGGTAAATCCTTTTGGGAAATCATTGTGTATGAGTTTAGCACACCATGTATCCTGACCTAGGTACCCGGCCATGTAGCTATCAACACGGGTCGATGGAGTCTCTTCTTATACAAGCCATGTCCATCATGACCACACTGTGTAGTCTGACTCAAGTACCCGGTTGTCTCATGAAAAAACATGGGTCGTTGTTATATTTTCACATACACAGCATGTCATGATTATACACGTTGTGTGGTCTGACCTCAGTACCCTTCTGGGTCATGAACAACACGGGTTGGTGTTATCCTTTCATAGTGTACTCCATGTTTTTTGGAACATGTCGTGTAGTGTAACCTGTGTACACATGTTGTGTCACTAAAATCATAGGCTGGTGAAGCTTTCCTGGTACATGTCGTGTCTACCATGAACACATTATGTATTATTGTATTGAGAGATCCATGTCGTATAACCGTGTAGAAGGACCCATACAGGGGAAGAGGATTCAAGTACATGCTACGTGGTTGGAGGACACGCCGTGTGTTTGGGGTGTTACACGACCTGTTAGGGCAAGAGCACATGCCCATGTGAATGACTTCAGGGACCACTCCGTGTAGAAAATGTACAGACCGTGTACGCATGCTTTGTAAAACTTGTGTTCTTTCATCCTCATGTTCCCTTCTTACACTCCTTGTTTTCAGTCCAAGATATCTTGATCTAAGGTGTTTTCTTGAACATGAAGAGTCATGCCACCTAGCCATCCCCCGATTGACCGCCAGTTGTCAGGCGGTGATCAGACACCAGACATGGTTGATCAAGGACATCCCGAAGATCCTCCTATTGTGCCTGTCTTGGTAGTAGTATTTATACCTATTACCGGTGCTGAGGCATAGCTCCGGGAAGGCTTCATGAGAATGATGCTGACTTTTTAGGGAGAACCTCCTCCTACCCCATCGATGGTAGATTTGACGTGGGCTTTCTAGTAGTAGCATCCTCCAACCTTCTTAGGGGAAGGAAGACCACATGCTACAAGATTCATGGCTCAATTCCATGATAATGATATTAGAGCTTCTCGACGTACCACTAGAGAGATGGATGAAGCTTATGACCTATATGCTCTGAGACTCTACCAACAGGTGGTTGGATGTCATCTCTCAGGCAGGACTCCACCAGAATATTGCTTGGGAAGTGTTCCAGTGTATCTTTTACGATTATTTCTACCAAGAGACCTTGAGTGCCGACCGACCCCTGGAGATCAGCAGCCTGGAGTAGGGTACTCTTTCTGTGATGGTGTATTCCTCTCGCTTCCCAGAACTGTATCATTTCAAGCCAATTGCAGTAGGTGATGAGTTTTTAATGACTGGGAAGGTTGATGGCAGTCTCAAGAAGGAGATCCATTCCCAGGTGAACATCATTAGTTTGACTTTGATACCATCTATCATCAACCAGTAATTGATTATGGAGAGAAATCTGAGGGATCCTAGAATTGTGAGTCAGGGTGGTTTGGCATAGAGTGTTAGTATTCCTCGAGCTTATGGCAGGAAGTGCAGAAGGGATACTACATGGGTAGATCAATGTAGGTGGGATGAATCTTCTGGTAGCTAGGTGGTGTGCTACCAGTGTGGTAGAAGAGGGTGTACGAGGCCATGTTTCCCAAGAGTCCCAATGGAGTGTCGATCTTGCAGCACGATTTGTCACTTTCAGCACTTTTTTAAGTACTTCTCACCAGTAGCTGGTGACAGGGGTTCCTCTATGACTCCTCGTTAAAGAGCAGTGCCTCCAAGTTCTCAGCAGTCTGTGAAATGGAGTACTTTTGGTCGTTTAGGCCGAGGTGGAGGTCGTGGCTAGGGTAGTCAGTCACCCGTCCTTTAGCGACAGTAGGGTGGATCAGTATAGAGTGTTCATGCTTGGTCACAGGGCCATGGAGGAGGCCATATCTTTGCAATGGAGTAGAACCGACAAGATCAGGATCCCATACCTTCTACAGTTCGTGGTATGATCTTAGTAGCCTTAGTTTTGTCTTATTCTGTTTTTGATACAAGGTATTGACATATCTATATATTTGTTGTTATTGTGGAGAGCCTTGGGCTCTACACCTTTTCCTCTGTAGATATCTTGATTTTAGACATACAATTGGGGATTATGACGGCTAGTGTACATCGATGGACGGACTACCCTCTATAGGTTGCTAGGTGACAATTTATATGGGAACTCGATGTCCTAGAGATTACAGGCTATGATTATATTCTTGGTATAGACTGGTTGGTTCCCTTCCAGGCAGTCGTCTATGGTTATCAGTGCAGAGTGTGCTTCATATCTCCATAGGGTGGATCATTTCTTCATAGAGGCGAGTGGGATGTCTAGGCGAGTAGAGAAGGACCCGAGCATCATGGTCTATGAGGAGTTACATCCCATATTTCTATTATTTATCTGAATGACCAGGGGACTCCACATATGGACTTTCCCCCAGTGGTAGATCTTTTCAGGAATGTCTTTACAGATGAATTATCAGGCTTTCCTCCATAGTGTGTGGTATTCTTTTCTATTGAGCTTCTTCCAGGGGTGGAACCAGTTTCCATTATTCCTTATAATATGGCTACACCAGAGTTGCAAGAGCTCAAGAAACAGTTGGAGGAGTTGCAGGAAAAGGGTTTCATCTGACCTAGTACTTCTCTTTGGGGTTCGTCTGTCCTATTTTTGAAGAATGCAAAAGGTACCCTTAGACTTTGTGTGGATTATCAGAAGATGAACTAGTTGACGGCCAATAGCCGATATCCATTTATTAGGATTGATGATCTCTTTGATCAACTTAGAAGAGCATGGGTATTCTCAAAGATTTGCTTGAGGTCCGGAAATCGTTAGTTCCATGTTAGACCATATGATATACTTCTTAAAGCCTTTAGGAGAAGGTATTTTCTATATGAGTATATGACCACAAAAGTCTCGAATCCATTTTCACTCAAAGTGATCTTAATTTGAGATGGTAAAGGCAGATTGAGAACCTTTAGTCTTTCGACTTTGTGTTTGCCTACACGCTATGGAATTTCAATGTAGTAGCTAATTCATTGAGCCGAAGGACTCAGATATAGGATGTTTAAGAGACCACAGAGTAGAGAATGTTTATTCAGAAGATGATTTATTTTGCACAGTCTCAACAGAATTCTTGTGTTGATCAACGGAGTAAACCTTTGGAGTTTGAGGTCGGGAATTAGTTTTTCCTTCATGTCACACTGAGGTTGGGACACAAGAGGATTAGGAGACATTGTAAGCTTTCACCGAGGTATGTATGGCCATTTGAGGTGTTGGAGAGAGTTGGGAGGATTGCCTATTGGTTGTTTTTACATCAAAGGTACCAGGATATACACGATGTTCTCCATGTTTCTCAACTCTGATGCTACTTTTCTGACTCATCTCATACATTCCATCCCATGGAATTCGAGTTGGAGGTGGATGCACCTTTTGAGGAGAATCCTATTCGGATTGTTGGTCATAGTACAAAGGTTCTATGTATCTAGTTTGTTCCTTTGTTATTGGTGTTATGGCAGCACATGAAGGTAAATGATGAGACTTTTGAGAGGGAGTCTGAGGTACAAGAACAATGGCCGATGTTTTTTGGTGTTTCTTCTCTATGCCACGCTAGGAGAAATTCTGGGATGAATTTCATTAAACAGGAATATTTGTAAGAACCTGGAACTTCTTTTTAGGTATGTTTTTCCTTTTTTATGAGTTTTTGGAAATTCATCAAGTACATGTTATGTATATTGTTTCCACATGATGCCATGTGTTGGCCGTGTCATGGCTACACCCAAGGTCATGTGGGGTGACATGAAGGTCACCTAATGAAATGTACGGAAATAGTATATACACGACGTATATTTTATTTTCATTAAAAGCACCCGGGTCAGATCTAATCGCCAAAAACGTCTTCTTCTAGGTTTCGTTCGGCAAACAGCTCTCGTACGGCCGTGATCTTCATTAGATCCCATGACTGAGGATCCGACCTCTGATTCGACCACCATAGATTGATTTGGGATGCTCTTGGTATGCTCTCTCTTCTGCGTGAGCTTTGTTTCTTATTTCCTCCTCTTTCTCAAATTATTATGAGTTGAGTGTTTTGTGTGATTTCATAGATCTATGAAATTCTAAGGAGATTATCATTTTGTGGTTAATGTATATAGATCTCCTAAAACCGAGGTAGGTGGTTTATGACTTTCCATTCGATGTCTTTGAAGATTATCTGAAAATCCCACCAATACCCATGAACGGGTTATTTCATGTTTCCCATTTCACAGCTATTGTTTTCCTGTGATGCTTCTATACATGTGTTGAGATAATTTGGATATGAATTTGGTTGATGGATATGATTTGGATGTGTTTTTCCCGTGCATTTTTCTGTTTACATCTATTTGGTTCTGTTTAGCCATCGGCTACCTTTCCTATTTCCCATGCCAGTTGTTGTAGGGTGGAGAGTTGTATTCTAACATGCTTTTAATGATGTAGACTATTTATCCAAGAATTTCTATAGTTTTACTTTGGATATATTACACTACTAAGATCTTTGACCTACATAGGGCCGTGAGAACCTTGTGTAGTAGTATATAAGGTGGTATTGGCCAAATGAGATTCCACAGAGAACCTATAACCACCTGGAGATATAAGGGGAATTGACTGAGTGGGCTTCCTCAGAGAGTCCATGATTACATTAGACTATAAGGTAATTAACTGTGTGAGATTCCTCAGAGATTCTTTTTTGAATTGAATGACCTAGGATATAAGGGTATTTGAGGGAGTGAGATTCCTCAGAGAGTCCTAGACCTCAAGGGTATAAATCGAATTGACATGTGAGCTTCCTCAAAGAGTGATTCTTTACCTAGACTATATGATGAACAGATTGTGTGAGCTTACTAATAGAGTCTTTCTTTACCTTTGACTATGACGGGAATGATTGTGAGTGCTTCCTCCAAGAGTCTTATTAAATTATTATGACAGAACCAGATGGATTGGGATATGTGTTCTACCCAATGGGTTTTCTGTACTTCTTTTATAGGACCAGAGGAGATGGCTGTGAGTACTTCTCAGAGGGATACCTGTTTGAGTTTTAGTTGTTGTTTCACTGCTGTTTGAAATAGAACTGTGTATTGTTTACTGCTGAGAACATTCTTGTTTACTCTTTTCTGTACTTTTACATAAAATATATTCACTGACTGTTAGGAACAAATCTTTGGGTTGTTGCCTAATGGGATTTAGTCTCACAGCCTATTTAGGTCATGCTTTTGGGCCCAAAGAGATTATATTGATGTAGGTATAAATAAGGGCAAGAGACCATCTACTTCAAGTACATGACATTCCATGGAGCTAGAGAGCATGGAACCAAGCATATTCTTGTGATGCTGAGGATCTATTTATCTTTTTTTTGTACTTTGGTTTGGTACTATTTGTATTCCAGAATTGTGACTTTTTTATTATTTCTTAGATATATGTATTATGCATCATATATAATTCATTTCTCCAGTTGTGTATTATCTCAATCTTCTTTTGTTTACTATTATTGGATATTTACAACTTCAGCTGTTGCATGTTTGATAACATCTGGTATGTACTATTCCAATGAGGGCATTGTTTCTCCACCATCAGACCCATGACCCTCACTGCTAGTCGTCATCCTCTGGCATTCAGGGAAATGCATTTGAGTTCATGGGACCAACCAGGTATGGGGTGCATCTGGGTGGCTTCTGAAACCATGACATTACAATGTACATCAACAATTTATTCTATATGGATGATGACACCATATAAGAAAATATAGAGAACCATGATTTTCTTTTCTCTCCCACTCTGGACCTAAAAAACTATATTTATTCTTTATTTGCGGTAGGGTATTTTTTAATCTTATTTGGGGTTCCCCATTCATGTTTTGTAATCACATACATCTATAAAGGGCACATTTCATGGTTCACCTAAATGAAACAATATCTACATTCCGATTGGGGATAATATATTGAAATTTATTGATATGATTAGGGAGAAGAACATTCATGGGAAAACTATTTTCTAGCATTGACTTCAGATTTGAGATTACCCTTCCAAATTCTTACTCAAATGTTTTTACAATTAAAAAAATCCAACCCATAACCACAGAAAATATAATGCAAAATAAATTATTACAAAAAAATTATTGAACATGGGATGTGGATTTACATGGATGATAGAATGAATATTTATATTACTCATGTTTTCAATAATAATAAAAACTCCACAAAAAAAATCATGACTGAATAGAGAAATGCTTTTTGGGGTGGTAGGTATAACATAAACATGAGTAATAACATGATATAGAATGTAATTTGAGTATTTTTTGTCTTTAGGTTATTCTTAACTATATAGGATTATTGGTATTTCTTATGTTTGTGATGATTCAGTTGAATTATCATTTACACTTTGGGATGTTTTTTTTAACTATAATATTACATTATTTCCCAAAGTTAAATTTTTAACTGTGCTGGAATTGATAGTGTAAATATTAAAAATATTTAAAAATATCATTTCAATTTTACTAATCCCACAAAATTGTAATTTTATGTGAAAATTTTATATTATACATTTCTAGTATCATTTTGATCTTGTTTGGGAAATTCTCCAATTTTGGATTTTAAATATTTTAATTTATATATGTATTTTTGAAATAAAATATAGTATAATGATATAATTATTCTTATTTAAATCAGGGTATTCATTAAATTATTGTGTAGCTAAAGCTAAATCTAAAATTTGATTGCCCAAAACTATATCATAAGTTGAGCCTCGAATACTATGCACAAATATAATGATTTTTTATGATGGGATCAAATCCCATAAATGGTAAATCCAAATATATTGAAATTATACATATGTTAATATAAAATATAATGGAAAATATTAATTACTCTATAAATGATTTTACCGCATCATAAAGGATATAAATTCATGTGAAATTGGATTTGGGGAATACAAGGTGGCTGGAAGAAATGATTAAATATCTCGATTAAATAGGTCATAATATGTTCATCAATTATACACTCAAGATGAAATTTTATGGGTCGATAGAGGAAAGATAAACTGACATCATTAAGTAAGTAAAACTGTACCCATTCATTCATTGTATTTTTATTACATGACTAATATTTCATAGGATTATTTATCAGACAAAATATTTTACTCATCTCTCTATTAATTTGTATTTCTATAACATTTGAGGTGATAATATACAACCATTAATATTTTTATGAAGATATGAAATATTTTATATTCTCGTTTTATTTTTATTTATTTATATTATTTAATTTTATGTTTTAATATATTTGTTTTAATTTCTCAATAATTCTATGTCACATTATATTTATTTCTATATTTTTGTTTTCTCTATGAACTATTTTTTATCACAGTATTCTGTTTCTAATACAAGGATGTTCCCTATACAGTAATTGGGTGATGAACCCAACTATTTTAAAAATAATAATTAATTTTTAATAATTTATTTGATTTAGACTGAGGTATTTTTATTTGGAAATTATCCTATTTGTTCCACTTTCCACATGAGTTTTAACTTTTTTTCACCAATATCACGCGATCAAGGTGGTGTATGTAAGGTATAGTCAATTGAGTGCACTATATATCGTAAACTATATGTATATGAGAATGTTTACACATATTAGGGATTATTTTAATTAATTAAATTTGAAAATAATTATAACAAAATGATTTTTCACCCTTGGTAATTCTCTTGATAAATATACATTATTTTTAACATCATTCTGTTTGCATTCTCTGTATTTTCATTGAATCTTTATGTTTAATTTTACTATTTCATTATAAATTCTTAAATATAATTTCCTTAGGATTTATTTATATTTTAAAAAAATAATTGTGAATTGTAAATCATGATTAATTGACCATAATAACTACCCAAATAAAAACACAATTCAAAAATGTGATGAATTTAGTTAATATCCAAACTATTTTGTGTGAACCCAGGAAACCTTTTCATCAGTCATCATTAAAAGAATAATAAATATCTTAATATTCATTCATTGGTCGAATTTTTTCAATGGTGGATGATTTAAATTTTTAATGTTGTTGTTCAAAATTTCTTTTATGGAGGTGTCCAACTCATGACATCTATCTCCTAAAAAACGATATTGGCAGTGGTTCTAATATGATAAATTGGTGATTTCAACTACTATGGTTATTGAAATATGAATTTATATGTAGAGGTCTCAGTGGTATTCATTAGATTGGTTCAATGATAGATAAAAACTTCATAATCATTGGAGGCATGGCATTGTTTCCCCATATGAAAGAATATTCTTTTTTACACAATAAATTTTTATGATCTACAATCAAACAAAATTGGACTTTGTGATTATGAAAGTTTAAAATATATATGCAATTTACATTACCAATTTTCATGATGATGGAATAAATGTAACAAGCTATTTTTTTCTTCTCACATGAGTAAAAAAGGTAAAAGGGACAATCGTTGATTTTTTTTCCAAAATTCAAAACACATATGGATTCTTTAATTAAGTTGTGTGTTCACTCTTGGATATCTTCTGGATACATTCCATTTCCAATTTTCATCATATATATCTACATCACAATGTAAATTTATTGGTTAAATATATCACAAATAACATGTTAAAAATAAATAATAAATTTAACAAAAAAAATATACAAATGTTATATTAATACTGATTAATTAATTAATTAATTACATACTGATAATTTTTGCAAAATAATTAAACCATAAATTAATGAACATAATTTTTAATTTATTAGGAAATGAATAATTAAATAAATTAATTTATCACAAAAATATTATTGTACTAAAACAAAATTCTTCAAAATTAAATACAAATTACATCATTAAATAAAATAATTAAGAAAAAATTTATAGGAATAAAAATTGAAATTTGTAGTGTACGAAAATTAAATAAAAAAACTACGAGGAATATTTTAAAAGAAAATTCAGAATTATACAATGAACCCAATATTCAACACATAATAGAATTTCATCGTAATAAAATATATTAAGAATAGAATAATTTTTTTTTATTTTATTTATATGTTATCCACAAAACAATAAATAACTACCTTATGGAATAGTTATCATTAAAAACATGATTAAAATATTAAAGTGATGTGAGAAAATATATTTTTAATAATCCACTTCAAATTCTCCCACACGTCATTAATATCTCTTTTTAACAATTTAATGTATTTATTTACTAACATAGACTCCTAAAAACAAATGTTTCTTCCTAAACATGTTCTAATTTCCACAAAAATCAAAGGAGATCAAAAATCCATTCATGGATTGAAAACCCATTCCTCATATGTGAATATCAAAAACATGATCATTTAAATTCCAATTTGGGATTTTATTATTGTATTAAAACATGTTACACTAATCTAGAATTAGTACAGTAATAAGAAAACATTTCAACAGTAACTCTCCTATAACTGGAGAAATTAAAATGATTAATTATCAATTCAATGAATAAAGTAAATTTTTTTATATTTCTGTTGTTCCCTTTCTTCATCTGCATTCCATATTCCCTACACATTATTAAACTCATTTTTGACTATTATGAATATGGATTATTTTTTAATTTTGTTCCCAACAATATATCTGAATAGAACAAAAAATCACTAATATGATATGTATAGTAATATTAGTCCCAAAGATATTACCTGAAGTCTTAGAGACTCACCATATGATCCAAATTTCCCAATATACTTTTATTAGAATGTACTTTATCAATTTTATCGAGAATAGTCTCACTGTGGTGGCTTATTTTAAAAATGCTGAGTAACATAGTTTTATGTTCAAATTTTAAAATTTCAAAATTTATAAATATAATTAATCCAAAAATTCTCCCATCAAATATCCTTCAATAGTTCCAAAACAAAATTTACAAATAAAAATGTGGTACAAATTCACTAAGTAATCACATAATTATAGACATTATATAAAAAATTAATTCCCTCAATAAATAATGAAATTATCACATATACTGGATTCTATGATTATTTTATTTTATTCTATATAAAAGAAACTTTTAAAAATATATAACTATTTTTAAATCTCAATTTGGGAGGTATAATTAATATGTTTCATTTAATAAAATTTGATTATCATCGTTGATAATATTTTTTTATGGGCTGATAAAGAAGCTAATAAAGAAAATTCCATTCACATAAAATTAATAATTTTTTTTACAATATATCTTTACTAGCCATTACCTCATAGTTTAAGAACATAATAATGTAATTCCAAAATATTCTCATCATGAATGATTTTTAATGTAGTCATAAAATTGGAATTCAATTTATTGTTCTACTTTGGTAAAGTGAAATTTGAAAATATTACGTTGATAAAAAAATATTTATGAATGTCACATGAAAGACATAATTGTAATAATAAATTCAATGAAGTGAATTTTATGCGTCTTTAAGAATAAGTAAAATTGAAAAATATATAAATTATAATATCAAATCTGTGGATGGGTAGAATATATTCTAAATGTTATATTAAAAATTATGACCTCCCTAAAATTAAATAGCTATCTAATTACTAATAGATGATCTAGAAAGATTAATAATTTACTATAAGTATCTAAAATATAAAATAGTGTAGGTTTTTTTACCCATTTTTAAAAATTGTATATTGTTCTAACATTAAAGTTCAAAATTATTTCTCCTACTCGTAAATTTCACTATCAACCTTCCTTATAGGCATCTCATGCGTACTTCACTTACAACACATTATCCTCACCTCGCTGTCAGATGACACGAATACATATAAAGATGAAGAAGAAAACATGGTTATGAATATTTCTGATTAATCATTATAAACTATGGTTCACCAATTCAGGGAGACACACAACATATGAGGAATCATTTATTTAAAAAATAGGAAAGGTGACAAAAATGAAAATCATGGGTTACCTGTCATGAAGTGATGACTATAAAGTCCATATCCCAATGTAAGCACATAAACGTTTCTACCCCTGATCATTCAATGTGTATGATTAATTATGGTGTTCACATAACTAATTTTAAAGTAATCATCAATAAGACCTATGAAAATGTTAACATATTCTGTACTATGAAAATTTGTCATGAAATTCTCCAATAAATTAGTACATAAAATGTTTTACATCTCCAATTACCATTAAAAAAACTTTTATCAATGAAAAAAGAAACATTCATCCCAAAAAATTATCCAATTTGATAAAATACCCTTCAACAGAGTCCCACACACATATATTATCGAATCAATTCATACATAGTTTTCAAATGAAAAATAAAAACCTCAATATTTATAGAATAAATTACTAAAAAACATGAAAATTAAAGATAACTGGAGACTCACATTTGGACGAAAAAAATTAAACATCCAAATGATATTTTCCAATGTCTAAAGAAGACCAAATAAATGTAACCTTATATGTTAATTATGAAATTAAATAGTCATAACATCAATATCATTAGGTAAAAATATGTAAATAATGTAAAATAGTTTACATTTTTCATAATCTGGTATTACTACAAGATTAAATGAGAACATTACCATTTTTTAACATTTTTTAAAATTTAGCATCATATGATAAACTCTCATTTACAAGTGTATATGGATCTCGAAAAATTGATCGAGATTTTAACTATAGAATAAAGTCAACAAATAATATTTCCTCTTATAAATTTGTTATTATGGTAAGACAAAAGTCTGAGAAGAACTCTCAATGTGCTAGGGAATTGAAGTATCCATTACCAAATTTAAAGGAATTATACTCCAATATAACCAAAATTTTAAGAACTCATTATTAAAAATATAAATAAATTTAAAACTATGAAATTTTTTAAGATCATCATATACTAGAGTATCCTCTAAATTATCTATAGCTTTGAAGGTAATTTTTTCTTTAGAAAACATAAAGGTAATAATCATTACTATAATTTAACAGTATTCTTGATACGATTGGAAGTTTTTCATAAAACTCCATAAAAATAAAAATAATGTATTTGGAAACATTAGCTGTCCAACTCTAACAAATAAATCGTCCACCTATCCACATGGATCATGAAGTGATCAATCATTATATTGAAGGAGGAAATAATATATACGATTGTACCTAAAACCCATATTTTTATAGATTTTGTAAATATTAAAATTAGTAAATTGCCTAAATCACATAAAAAATATTTTAATACTTCCTCTTATTCAACATTGAGTAACAAACCCATTAGGTTCCTCCACATTTGGAGGAATATTACTCAAAAAAATTGACTATAGTAATCATTAATATTGGTGGAATAAGGTCTCGTATAATAATTTTAGTTATTAATTAAACTCTTATGAAGTTAATATATTATTAAATTTTATCCAATACATTCATAAATATGATCTTCAGGATAAATGAAAAAATAATTCATATGAATCACGTGTTTTTAGGTTTTTATTCTTTTTAACTCTATAGATAATGGGAATGAGAGGGGAATTATGATAAAAAAGTAATATTACTCTCCTCATCCAATAATATCTCT
Source organism: Viscum album (assembly GCA_963277665.1). NCBI lineage: Eukaryota > Viridiplantae > Streptophyta > Magnoliopsida > Santalales > Viscaceae > Viscum > Viscum album. Next base: position 164,829,128 of record OY728151.1, read on the forward strand.
TTTTAATATCCATCGTTAACCAAATAAAACATTATTTTATTTCTATTTTTATCCATTTCATTGTATGATTCATCATTTTGTTTATATTCGATGTCTCTATCAAAATTTACGAAATTCATCATTTTTATTATTTTGATATTCCAAATATTTTTTCTTATATATTATTACCTAGAATGGTTTATCATTACCTTTTTATGATTTTGAAATATAGAAATGGTTGTAACAATAATCCCATTTCACCAATATTAGGCACATTTTTTTGGGAGACATAAAATTTTCTAAAACAAAAAAAATCCATATCCATTTTACATAATTAAACATGAATATTATTAGAGCTATATTTTATTAAATCTTACATTGAAATGAATTTCCAAACTAGTAAATCTAAATCAAAATTTTAATGTAAAAATGATTCAACATATTGAAATTATTTATTGGTTTATTTGGGTAAATAGGGGAAACAAAAATAGTTTTTAACACATCTTTTCTTTTCTAAAATAGTTATGGGTTATTTTAGAATCCATAATTATACTAATTCAAGAATTGATAATTGACACCCAAATTTAAATTCCAAAAATCAATGAACTAGGACCAGTATTAAAGTGGGATGTAGAAGTAAAAATTGGGACAATAATTGTCAATCTGACCAAATATCCCAGAGTGACTTCACTATTCCCAAGAACACAATCAATATCTAGAGTAGATTAAGTGTCTATTTCAACCCCATAATATATTCACTCTCTGAATAATTTATGTTGGTAGTTTTTTGAAATCATATTAAATATTCATTAACCACTTCACCAATTATTTTTTAAAATCCACATATGGAAGATTGATCAACAAAATTTTGATTGAAGGGGTTGATACAATTTTATGAAGTATCCAAAAAATAGAGGATCAAACTAGTGGTTGGGGAACTATATTAATAGGGCATTCAAATTATCCCCATGGCTTGGGTGTATGTTATTTTTTGTCATAGAGAAGGAATATTTTATTATTTCATGCATCTTATTTGGTATTATTGGGATTTATAATAGAGATAAAAAAATTTAATATATCATCCATGGTTTTATAGATATTCTCATTGATATTTTGGAAAAATTTCCTTGTTCCCCATTTGGAATGAAATATAAATAATCTTAACATCTAATACTCTTCAATAATACCTCAATGATCTAATAGATGGGTATTACCAATGAAATTTATAATAAAATTTAATAAACTCTCTATATGAAGTCTATTTAATGAATTTCACAATGGTAGGTGAGACAACATAATTTTGAAGTAACTATAATATGAGGACATACATATAATGGAATAATTTCTATATATATCAGGATGTTGAAAATATATTTTTCTATTTTTCTTAGGTTAAGATATTAAGATCATGAAAATGTTATGGTTCTGGTTTGAAACCCCATATGGATCCTTAATTTTAATTTTTGATTTATGTTTATAATTGGAAGAACTGTTTCAATTAGTTTCTTGAACTAAATGTTCTAGTTTTTCAACATAAGATATAGTCCCTGCTCAATTTTAATGAGAACTCAAATTACGTCTAACATGCATTGTGATAAATTTCTAAAAGAAATTTAATGTCAAGTTGTTAATGATAATTTTTAAATTTTTTTGTATATTCATAAAAAGTTATGTATTTTTTTGTCTGTCTTGAATGGGCGCACATTCATTCTCAAGTAAAGATAAAAACAATTGATCATATAATGACTAAAAATGTAACCATTAAAATATATAAAACCATATGATAGCCTTTAACTATTATAGTTTTAATAATTCTACAATATTCTATATATAACGATATTAGTGAATATATGTGTGAAAAGCCAAAACATAAATAAAAATGAAATAAATAAATGAATGTCGAACAAAGTGATGTTATAATGGAAAAAGGTTGGTGTGTGCACAATATACATGATAGATAGAAACTATAAAACGGATTAGATAATACCAATAAAGACAAAAAAATTGAGGACTACAAATTCATTGGTCTGATTTTGACTAATTAAAAGTATTCGTTACATCGTTACATTGATCATCCAAATTGTTTCCCATTTTTCCAAAATTCATGAAGATATTAATACAGTAGGAATCTATTTAATGATATTTACACTTTACTAATCATAATATCTCCCAAGCCCATCATTTGTTTCAGCATGACATATAAAATTACTATTTAATAGATTCAAAAAATAAACATGCTCATAGATTGATAAAAGTGAAAAAATCTGAATAAAACATCGACATCCTTATTTGAAAACTGCCTAGAAAACAATAGGTTTAGATTTATCTCCATGCCTAATCACATCTATGAGAACACCATCACTTATGTTGAAATCTACTTCCTAATTACTAGTATTAGTCATATTGATAACAATGTATCCATGATTTTTCTCTACACCATTACATATAACATATAGGGAACGTTCAGAGTACTCACCTACTAGTGGATCATGATTGGCAACTGCCTCAACCTAATAGGCATAGTATAGTAAAATTAACACCATTGTCTCCAAACCTGGAGTAGGGAGATCAAAACTATCTGCTATTAAATTCACCCTAGGTTTTTTGTTAATATCATAGTAAATTCCAAATTTTATTGTCATTAAAATTTCTTCTCTTTGGATATTTCAGTGAAATATATTACAGAGGGTCCCTTTAGATCAGAAAATTCATATTTTTATTTTGGTACTTCTTATCCTAATTACCAATGGATTTACGTACATGAAAATATTATATACATTTCCCATTCAAAAAATTGAATTGGATTTCATCTAATGAAGTAGATATAATACCTTTAACAACAAGGTTATAGCTAAGATCATACTCATCCAGTATCTGTAAAAAAATGCCCATATTTGAAAAATAATATTTTCTATTACAGGTGAATTATAAAAACAATTTTGATTCTAATATCATGGATAATTTTTAGGGGCCACCTAATCCTTTTCTGTCAATGTATTTTCACTCAAATTTTTAACACTAAAATAATAAAACAAAAAAGGATGGAGACAAATATATTCTCCAATTAAAGGTAATAATACCACCAGGTTATTCTATCTTATGCTATTATGGAATATTTTTACACCCATTTTTATTACTTATCTAGGCTATATTTTTTCCCGATTAATTATTTTATACCCCACATGGAATGTGTCCCCACATGTGTTTTTCTATTCATTCTAGTTATGAAGCTGTAATTTTTTTTATAAAATTAACTCAATTACCAATTTATCACTAAAAAATATTGTCGGTGATTAATTTTTTTACTAACACATGACATAATAAATCACTAACTAAAAAAATATTTAGAACCACCTAAATACAATTACAAATTCACCATGTTGTATCTTAGACATAATTTATCACATTTTGGTCTCACTGCCTCTATTTCCAACATTAACAAAATTAGTCTTATTATTTTTCAAATTGAATGTTCAATACTAACATTTGATCTATCCTAAATCAGGAAAGGTAAAACGGATATCACCAACTTTGATGGTCATTATCATCAATTGGAATTGACAAAAATTATTCCTCATTGTGGTACTCAATCCATCTCACATTCGGATCAACATTATTTGGTGAGGCTCGTCTGATGTCTTCCAAATTAAAATAAAAATGATAATGATGATCCTTGGATATATTTAACATAATATAAATTAATATCACAATTAGTCCATTACTACTACACTAAAACCCACAAAACCCTCAAACATATTCCATGTCTACCATGAGCACTATAAAACCCCCATATATAAAATCATGGATGGTAAAATTACCTATGACTATCAACTTAGCAAGTACAACGAAAATAAATATCAAAAAATTTGACGTATATCATTGAAAATAGATCAACACAACATAATATTATTTTTCAAAAAAAATGATTTTCTTCATTTCCTTCAACATCCTGACCATCGATCATAGACTTATCTTGTTCACGTAGAGTTTACAAAACTATAAATTGGTCATATAATAATTTGGTTTGGGTCCATTAATATTATTTTCCATGAAACAATACTAGATCATATCATATATGATTCTCATTTCATCTTGAAGAAGCTCATATAGACATAGATTGATGTATCAGATGATGTTGACTTCATCAGAGCTCGGAATAAGCTAGACATTATTTTATGACACGTTTAATCATCTTTAATAGAGTTCATTAAATCTCTTTCAACTTCTCTTTTATAATTTTTTAAACAATAAATATTTTTTCTTGAGTGTTCTAGTACCAGGGAAACCAATGGTGGAGGTGGTTGGCTTAGAGGACCCATCTTCTTGAAAACATGCAATGTGTGGTGGTTCCAATCAGCGTCGTTGGTGACTTCAGTCCATGTTGTATTTTGATTAAGGAAAATAGGGTTTTGGGTTTTGAATTTGTCAACAAATTTAGTCCACATTCGGTTTCATCTTTAGAATCAGTCCAGGATTGGCATGGGTTCCTCATCCGTGATATCATCAGTTATATGTAAAAAGATTCTATATGGACAACTAAATTTATCCTTGTAATCGATGTAATGTTATTCTTCTTGGATGATGTCCTTAAAAAAAATTCAAGATTGGAATGTGAATGAAACTCATAGACAATGTATTCTCATATTTTGTCGCAATATAAAATCTATATTCACTATTTTATTTCCCAATATTTCAAATTGTTTTGATCACTTCAACTAATGTATGTGGTTCCTCCATGATATCATGATGTCTCATGTGTTTTACAATTTCAACCAATAGGTCAAAATAAAAAATGAATATTTACATATTTATTAAAAAAGAAAATATTTAAAAAAAATTAAAATAAATGATTAAAATTAATTTAAATCCCAAAATATTATATAAAATAACAAGTTAATAATAATTCAAATAGAAAAAATATTCAAATAAAAAAATAAATTTATTAAATTAAAAAATAATTGATATTATAAATAATTTACAAAAAACAAATATATTACAAAAGAAATTAATTTTTAATTATTTCGGCAAATTTTTAAATTATCAACGACATAGATAAGTAATTTAATTAGTAATTTTATTAAAATAATATAATATTAATAACAAAATATTAAATTTTTGATTAAATTTCCTCTATTAAAAAATTAAATAATATTTAATTTGTAGGTATTAAAGATTAAATTGACCTAATAAAAAATTATACAAAAAATGTTATTTAATGATTTATTTGAAAATATAAAATTAAATAAAATTCCAAAAATTCCAAAAATAATAAAATTAACATTATAAAACATGATAAATATAAAAAAAATTCATTTGTCATTTTATTTAGAAATTAATAAAAGGAGAGTAATTAGGCACATTAATGGAATCATATCATGAAAATGAATAAACTAAAAAAATTATCTAGAAGTAGATAAATATGAAAATCCATATCATATATATTAAAATTCATTCTCATTATTGAGAGGTTATTTGTACATTTTCACAACCCCCAAAGCTGGATTATGTTCACGATGGAATTAAAATATCATAACTCTAAAAATATCATCATTATGACTCCCTTGTAATTTATTTAGCTGACTCTATCAATGTGGAAGATCATATATTAATATGGAGATCATTGGGGATCATTAATATGATTGGTGATTCATTTTTTGTTTATTTCATTATTTTATTCATGTTTTTAAAAGCATATTGATTTCGAGGAATGTATCTTGGAGAAATGGAAAGAGTATAATATAACATAAATAATGTTTCCCCTTGTATTTTAACTAAATATATTATTATGTATTATTATTATAGAAAACAATTGAACATTAAGGTTTTATTATATCCCATTTCATTTAAAAGATCATTATGCTTTATTAACATTGATATTATCTTGATTGAACTATGCTCATATTATTAGTATAAATTTCTTATTTGAAATATATAGTTAATAGATACAAAGGAATAGATAGCCTTAATATGTCTAATCATACCCTATAAAGAACATTTATTAGAGCTTCCAATGGATTATGAGTGTATATTATTTTCTGTCAACCAATCCCCATATGAGATACAATAAAAAATCACAAGAAAAATAGTTTATAATATATATTCAAGATCATTGAGATCACTACCCAATCCATGTATTCTGAACCACCCCTGAAAAGTGTCAATGTCACACACCTTATGCATAGGGTGATTAAAGGTGTATTAAAGTGATATGTATCATGACCATAATAATTTAAATATTTATTTTATTTTTTAATAGATTTATTTTCATATTTTCTTTATAAAATAACATCATAAATTATTTTTATTTTTATACAACAAAACAAAAATGTTATTTTAATTAAAATTCGTTTTAAATAAAGACATTTATATTGAATTATTGTTTTATTTTTGAAATTAATAAAGTTTTAGTAAATTTTTATTATTAAATAACATTTATCAAATATCAATGATCATATAATTTTTATGAATTAATATATAAATTTTATATTGGATCAAATATTTATATTTTCAATAAAACCAATCATTAATTAATAAATATAGATTATTATTTAAAAATTAAAAATACTGATATCTAAGAAATTAATTTGATAAAATGAGTATTATTTTTGGAATCAGAAAACTAAAATTATCCAAATGTGATTTCATCAATGATTAAGGATGAATTCAAATTTTGAGGTAAAAATTATATACTATATATAAATATAAGGTGTGTATTATGAGATAATATAGTGCCAAAAGTGATGTAATAAATACACTAAATGGATTTCATGCCCAAATATATGTCTAAACATTAAAATAATGTGATTTTATGTTTATTTATTTATTTTATAAATTTATTATGAATCACCCAATCCATATAATATATTTTAATCTATTAAAATTACTTCTTTATGTATATGAATAACTTCCACACCAGAAAGAGTATTATTTTGTCATTTTTTCAATTTTCCTAATAAAATAATAAAAATAAATCCTATTTGGAAGAAACCATGGGAATAATCATGGCTTGATTTAACATTTTGGGTATTTTATTATATATATTTCAAAACTAACATTTGATAAATAATAAAGAAATCCCAACTCATTTTCTATATAACCCCCCCAAATCAATTATTTCACTTTAGTAAAAATAAATTGAGAATGTCCCTACCCTTAAATCTTCTCTAGAGTCCTTTTATGGTGTCCCAATCTACCAATAAGCTCCACACAATCATTTTGAGTCAGATAGTAATTTAAGGGATCATCGTCATCTATTTTTTTAGTAAAGTTTCTTTATTATCTCATGCATTCCATTTCTAATTAATAATGATAAGATATTATTTTTCTTGATAATATTACTAACCATTTTATTTCCAAATTATTTTATACCCATTTCTATCTTGACTTGGAATATTTAATTCTTAGATTTTTCATCATGGGACATTTTTTGGGACGAAAGAGATAATAATTGGAAGTTTATTTTATTATATTACGTAGTTCTGGAGTTGGATATTTAAAATATAAGAGTACTGTGGCTACATTATGCTAGTATATTATATTTCTTTGGGGGTGTGGTTGGTATGGTTGTGTGTTGATATAGTTATGTGGGATGTATATTGGATTTTTTTGTTAGTTAGACTTTATAGTCATTTTTTTATTTAATGGCATCTTTGATATGTATGTCACGAGAAGGTTATTCATTCTTCCATTATATTTTAATTCATGAAATTTTTTTATTCTCCTGGATGGGAATAGTATGAGAGGTATCTAATATTACTATACTAAACTTCTAACCATTTAATTTATGAAAATTCTAGTGGTGAATGATTCTAGGTAAAATAAATAGAATATGGGTGAATAAAAATGTAACATAGAGAAGTGATTTCATCTATAAAGATTCTTATATCATGGATTCTGGGATAGAACCACTTGTGTGTCCATTGTGGTATGGGAGATGGTGGTTGCAACATAGGTTTATAGAGGTGGTGTTCATGGTTCTCTTTCTATTGGGGGGTTCTTTCCTTGCAAATTTCATACACAACTATTCTCTATAGAGTGGAGATGGAGTCTCTAGAATAAGATCTTCATGGTGGGGGTCACAAGGGTTTTTACCAAAATCATTATGATTGAACCATGGATTCTGCAGCTGTACTGGAGCAACATCCTATTTATTGATCCATGATGTGGTGTATCTTCCTATATTATCATATGTCCCCAAATTTGATAATATATATTGTGAAATTATTAATTAATTCTCAAATGGTCTATTTTTAATAAGGTTGCGACCTTGTGAGGGTTATTGAACTATATTTTCAATAGATATTATTAATACATTAGTGTGTTCATATGGGCACTGTTGTGTTCTTATATTTTCTAGGTTGTATATAAAAAACTAGAAATTCCATGGAATACTATAACTATCTAAATATTCCTTTCATTTATATAGAATTCCATGTTCCTATCAAAGATATATTTCATATACATTTTAATACCATTCGCCCATGCCCTTGGATTTTAATCTCTAGTTGATTATGTTAAATACCCTACATTTCTTCACCACGGTTTCATCAAATCCTCATTTGGGAAGGATTTAGTCATGGTAAACCTAATTTTAGTTTTTTTTGTATCATGATGTTATGGAATATTTTTAGTGGTCAATACCTATATTCTCTTTCATTAATTTTCTTGTTTTTTGTCACCCTCTAGAAAAAAATGATCCATAGTGGAAAAAATGTCACTTGCGGTAGGGGATCCATTTTTTATTATTTATTTTAATAATGTGGGAGCTGTTATGCTACTTTTTATCATTATGAAGGGTATATTCAATGTCCAAATGATAATATTAAATTGTTAATTTGATTATTAATGAGTAAGGGGAATGGTATCACATCACATTATAAATTTTTCATATTTTTACAATTTTGATTGAATGGGATGGATTCCTTGTTGAAAAGTTTGGTCAATGGGGATTTGTATTCATTGTGATTATTATTATTACGTAAGAATTTTTGTGTGATGTTTTTATCCCCCCAAATTATAATTTCATATCCTCTTATATCAAGAATGTAAAAGGATTTCCTACCACAGATTTTTGTATTCTCTTATATTAAACTATAATAAATAACATTAATGTGATGAAATCCCACGAGTAAATCCTAAAATGGATTGTGAATAAATTATATGATAATGCTATTTGAATATTGTTTTAATGTGTGGTTTTATTATGGGGTGGTGATGTGTGGTTGTTATGTGGGGGTATGGCGTTGTGATATGATTTTTAGTCATGTAGGGATGTTGTGATGGAACATAGTTTTAATGTATATTTTTTAATGGGGAATAGGATGTGACTATGAAGTGGTGGTGATGTTGGGATGGTTTTCTTGAAAATGATGATGAGTTATTTTTCATGTGTTTTTTTATTGTGTTATTCACCCTGTTAGTATTAAAATAGAATGGTAATGTAAATTTTAAATGAAATGGATTGGAATGTTTAATATAATCTTGAAATAATATTGGTTGTGTTTTTAAATGTGTTTAATGTTGAATGAAAAATAATGAGATGAAATATTTAAGAGAATGAGATAAAAATAGTAAAATGGACATGATAGAAATAATTAGTTGAATTTTATGTAAAAATTAAATGGTACGATAACATGAAATACCGAAAATCGATAAAATTGAGAATTATTATAAAAAGTTGTGTGTCGCTTGTGTCTTTTTCTATGGTTTCATGCATGTAGAAGTGTAAATGGATGTTTTGGAAGTTGTGATGATTATGGAAATGTTTTAATTGGTTAGTTCACTATTTTGAAAATATCAGATGTGTTAGTGAGTATATATATATAAATTCATTTTATTTTCCATGTTATTTATATATGCATCCCAAACATGTATTTCCCCTCACACAAACAACAAAATGTTTTGGGATTGTTTTTTTCCAATATCTTGTTTATAAGGTGGATAAATTTATACTTACACATTCACAGTCTTTCTTATAAATAATTATTAAAGTCATTGGATGTGATAATCGAATTTAAAAAAAATGAACCATATTTATGTTTGATGGTGTGATGAGATGTCTTATGGATGGGTCATTCATGGTAGTAGTAGGTAACAAGGTTGATGCCCTTCATTTCTCTGGTACAAAACTACTCTGTTTATGGTTTTGCAAAAGATGTTATGTGATGGACTATGTGTCTTCTTGTGATATTTCAAGCGACCAACATAATGTCTTTAGGTGGGATGTGATATCATGACTTATTAAAAAATGAGTTCTTGTAAGGTTGTTATGTTCGTTAGATATGTTAGTTTTATGTCATGATTTTTAGTTGTGAGAATGAAAAATAAATGATAATGTGGTTAGGGGAATGCTTTACCCATGAGAGACATGGGTATGATCAAACTGGGTATACATGAATTATCACCCTATATACACACTCATAAATATATAATCATTGGGTTTCTAGGAGGACAATATAGACGATGATGTACACACTAATACTAACACACATTTTTATGTTAGGTATTCTATCTTTTTAACGTCGGTTTTGAGGTGATGTCTTTGCGAGCGATGTTAAAAATATGAGATTTAATATTGGATAATTAATAAAAAATGTTAAAAATGGGGGTTTTATGGTTTTTTAGGTCATTTTTTTAAAAAAAATTCATTAATGACCATCTCGAAATGACATTAAAAAACTATTTTTCACAATAGATTATAAAAAACTGACATTCAATGTCACTTATTGTCTATTTTAAAAAAAAGATGTAAGATATGTTGATTAAAAACTAGATATTTTCATAATATTTTTTTGATAGGTCATAGGGCACAAATATAGTTACCGATCAAAATTTATGACCATCAGAGTATTGATATGTTTTTTTAAGGAAAATTGAATGAGCCAACAATAGCATCATCTTAAAAGTAATTTTAGAATACGAAAGTGGATTTGTAATTTTACCATGATATAAATCATTATTATTTATTATAATAAAATAATAACCATTAAATGTTGTATAAATTATGAAAAATACCTATTAAAATATAAATCATTGAATAATATTTTCAAACACCTTGACGAGATCACGAAAAGAAGAAATAGTTGATTCACATGGAAGAACAAACATGTCGAGTGATTTGAACAATGATGATTAAAAAAAATCATTATATTATATATCAATTTATAAAATTTATCATATACATCATAATACATCGATTAATTATTACAAATACCTTGATGAGATCGCAGAAATAATATATAGTTGATTTACGTTGAAGATCAAACAAGTATATTTGGGGGAACCGTGATGGTCGAAATAAATTATCATTAAATTATGATATATGTATAATAAAAACATATAATTGAGATGAAAAATGAATATGTGGTATTAAAAAATTTATTTTTTAATTTGAAATTTCGATTCCGTGATGAAAAAATAGAAATTTCACATTTTCGGGATATTAAAATTATCATTCACATTGGTTTTATGATAACCGTCGTGAAAGGATATTAAAATTTTTACTAAATTTTCTTCTTTGTTATATAATAACCGATGTAAAAAATAAAATTTCATGACTTTTTCAAATTATTTATTATATAACAAGCATAAAACTTTTTATGAACATATGTTTCATTCCCCATACATCTTATTTGATAGGTCATAGAGCTCAAATAGAGTTAAAAATCAGATGTTATTGCAATTAGAAGTTGTCCTTCCCTAAGACTTCATTTAGATGAGATCAACATTCAATGACCAAACTATTTGATCTATAACACTATTTGGGATCTGTGACCTATTAAATCAAATCCTAATAATTGAAATACACATTTGTAAACATTCTACATTTCTTTTATTTAATAACATACATGAAAATTTCATTTTAATGTCAGTTATCAAAGAACCGACATGAAAAAGTCATGAAAATTGATTTTTCAAGTCATTTTATATATAACAGACATAAAAAAGCATTGAAAATGGGTTTTTTTACATTTCTTCTTGTATAACCTACATTTAAAATAAGTCAAAATGGATTTTCACATTGATTATAATATAACTGATGTTGAAAATCAATGTTTAGTTTTTTTTCACGTCGGTTTTAAATAACGGATGTGAAAACTATGATGTAAAAAATAGTTTTATACCATTGATATTTCTATATTAGACTATATGGATGTTTTATTGACTCATATTTATCTTTTCTTTGGGAATTTATTTCGAGGCTTTTTTACTCTGTTTTTTTTTCTATACAATTTTTTATGGATACTTTTGTTTTCACATTAATATTTTTTTACATAGATTCTACTTTTTGGTTTATCATATCTCCCATTATGATAATTATAGAGTGTAATTCATCTAAATTTTAATATTTTCATACCCTAATTGGATGTTTCCAACCATGTCATGTTGGATGAGAGAATTAGATGGGTTATTCTCTATCATCCTCTGTTATCATCACATGAGGGTTCCCTTTGGAAGAAGTGTATTGTGACATGATAAGTATGTGATTAATTAATTAAGGGTTAAAATAAGACCATTCATATATCATTTATCTACCATAAATATATTAAAGGAATAAATAGTTATAAAAATATGAGATCTTGTTTTAAAATAATGTGGATGTTATTCGGGTATTTAAATATATGAGTTATGGATTTTGATGTTTCCTGAAATGAATATGTGTACTATCAAAAATATAATTGATAAATGAATTATTTGAATTAGAATATATAAAATCCTTATCTATAAATATAGGAGTTATAATGTTTTTTTGAGATTCACTAAAACACTTTATGATGAATAGTAAATTATATATCTTAATTCACGATACGATAGATTATAAATCATTAATGTTAGATATAAATTCAGGGATGAAACCGTTAATAATAATAAAATAATATTGTAATAAATTCATTATATAAATCATAATCATCATTCATATGACTTATAAAGGCTATAATAACAACAAGATATTGGAAGATTTCCATGTAATGTATGAATAATTTATATAAATTCTATAAGATTTTTCACACAATAAAAATATCACATTATACATAAAAATATTTTTATGGTTTCATAGAGAATAATTATAAATTTTATCATATATATATATTAGGTTCATCTAAAATTATTGAGTATTATCTTGTGTTACTGGGATATATTGATGATACATTGCACAATTTCACAACCTAAAATATATTTTTTGTCAAAAATGATCATTTATAAATTAAAAGACATTATATTATTAGGGTTAAATTATTTAAAAAGAAGTATGGATAAAAAACATGTTATTATTGAGTTCTGATAATATATTAGATTCAAATATCAATAAAAATAAATATATTTGAATAATTTAATGGGAAGTGATATAGAACACTGAAATGCATGGAAGAAGTCAGAGCGAAGTAATATATAGAACATGATATGCTTTAAAAATATAATAAATGGTTCATAATATTAAAAAATATTAATGTATAAATTTTTTATATATGGAATATAATAAATAATATCATTGGAATCTAGAGTTAGAATTTTTGGATGATTTACTATATTGAATATCTCCTTTGAATATGTATTTTATATTTGGAAATAACGGAATATTGAGAAATATTTACACCAGTTCCTTCGAGATTCTTCATAATGTGTGGATAAAATCTATTAACATATAAACCAAACCAAAACACACTATGGTACAAGATGTGTTTCATGTAATTTATTTTATGATGTGCGTAATTGATCTGCCACATATACTAAATATAGATGTTGTTCTATTATACCAAGACATTTATAATAAAGAATGAATGGTAGAGATAATGAATCATTGAATGAATATGTTATGAAATATGGAAACCACCTAAGAATACTTGAATGGTGAGATAATTTATATTAGTAATCCATATGAATACATTATGATTTAATGAGGAATAATTTTCCAAATTTATTCTCATCTGTATAATTAAATTTCTAGTGATAAATTTCCTTTAAGGGGTAAAATGTAACAAAATGTGATTTGAGTTTTTATTTTTTAATTTAAATAGTTACTATATTTAATTGTTTATGTAAGAAGGAAGAATAAAATAATGTAAGGAATGAAAAAAATTAATGATATAAATTTTTAAATACAGTCTATGAAAATATGAATGTTATAACATAGTTATTGAATTAAATAGTATGAATAGGGGAAACCTATTAATGAAATCTATATAGAAAAAGGGGAAACAATTACCTCAAGAAGTATATGAATTCCTTATAACTCTACATTATCTAGCCATTGATGGGAAGAATAATATCATGGGTTTTCATTAGAATAATTCAAGTTGAAAATCAATAATCATGGTATGAGTGATGATATATATGTAAAAAAAATTATTGTAGAACAAATCATGATTAATTATGAGGATGGTGAATCACCATGTATGAATACCACTATTTCATATCTTAACCTTATATATTATGCAATGGTCATATGATATTTTTTATGTTGGAGACTTAATGACATTAACATGTAATTATTCATATTTGATACATATATTTTCATTATTTGGAATATTTTTACACAATAAGAAGCATTGAAAAATTTTAATTTTATAAATGAAAATAATTAAATTAAAATAGGAATATTAATAAAAATATAATTTTATTTTAAAAATTGTATTATTCAAAGTATTTATTACTAGGTAATCGTTTAGAATAAATTCATTTTATTCTTTAAAATCCATTTAGGAAAAATTTATTTTCATTATTTTTTTATTCTTATGTTAAAATAAATTTTTAATTAATTTTGAAATTAAATACAATAAAATGGACTAAATATTTTTTATCACTACATTCAAATTATTTAAAAAATTAAACTGAAATTTTTTATAAAAATAAATTTTAACAATGTAAATGTTTGTTACTATTATGAATTTAGTGTGGATGTTTTAAAAAAAATGTTTTTATATTTTTATTCTCATTTTCATATTAAGAAATTAAATTTATCTTTTTTAAATAAGGAAATTAATTTAATGTTTATATGTAAAAAATATATGGCGAAAAATTTTAAAATTGGTAATTCATTATGAATTAGAATAAAAACAATTATGGACAATAAATTCCCTTATTATATATATAATTTAATATTAATCTCTTATAATTAAATTAAATCAAATTAAAAATAATCCATAATTATAATCTTCACATTTAAATTATGAAAAACCTTTTATTTTTTAATTTTTTGAAAAAAATAATTATAAATATTAAAAAATTAAACAATGAAATTGAGGCCATTAAGGTGGATTGGATATTTGATATATAAAATGATGTAAACTTATTCTATAAAACCACATATATGTTTGGAATTCAATCCCTTATATATTTTAAAACATTCATCTTCTTAACTTTACCATCTATTTTGAGATACCCACCTTACAATTCACCAAACACATATTTCAAAAGAATTTACCCTCATTCTCCCCATTAAATAGATTTTTCATCCACAAAATAATTACCAAATAAATTAATTCAAATACATCAATAAAATAAACAACTTTTACAATATAAATGTATACTAACTTGTTTATTTTCCTTTTCACAAAAAAATTGTTCCTTAGATCGATTATTTCGTAGAGGATCACCCAAAGATGATTTAACACATGAACATAAGTATTATAAAATTCATGAATAATTATTTTTTATACATTTAAATCATACTCTTCAATAATAGGATTGGTCAGAATAATATTATCTAATGATTATTGTTATTCATATTTAAAAATGATATTATAATAAAAGATCTATAATATTAGGTTACTACCCCATAAACACACCTTGAATCTTACCTCATAACCATGCATCTATACCCACAATTTTCAAAAACCATGGATATAGATTACAAATTATCTATATGTACTAACAGGTAATATAAATTTTTTGTATAGAAAGGTTATCCTAATTGTTTTAAAAAATTATTTATATAGTTTGATCTATACAAATGTTTTCTTAAAACCATTGGGTTAGACTTCTCTCAAATCCATTAGCATCCTGCACATCTCCCTTTTCTTAAGAACCCCACTATCCCCTCATCCAAGCACCATTAAATTCTCCAATCTACCTGTTTCCTCCTAAAACTCATAATTTTTTTTATTCTGATCTTATTAAAAAGCATATTCTTCAGTTCTAAATCATTATCATCATCTATTGTCTATTTTTTAAATTTTAATCAATTTATTTAAAATGAACGAAGATATTTTTTGGTCATGATTCCTCAATATTATATAAAATATTATTTTTTTAGATTATTATTGTAATTGTATTTAATTATAAATGTTATTATTAATATATTCATTTTTACTATTAATTTTGTTTTAAACTACATGTAAAAAAATACGATACAATAAATTTAATATATATTAACTGATTATATAATTGATTAATATTGTGATTTTTTTGTTTTATATTGGTGTTAGGGGTTTATTTTATGTCATGTAATTAAATATAATAATTCATGAGTAACCTTTAATTATATTAGTTTCCCCTTTTGTAGACATCTAATTTTCCTCATTACCTTTAAATAATACAGTGTACCCTTACACCAGTTAGAATTATAGTCTCACCATTACACATGTATTACTGATCTTGAATTATCTTTATACAAATTAATTAATTTACATCTCCTTCCCTTATATGTGGGTGAGTAACATACCACTTGAAGATCCATTTGACACCACTAGAAATCCATTTATTCTAATTTATATATAATGAATTAATCTTTGAAATTAGGTTATGTGTATTTTATAAGGAAATTTTTTCACCCCCCATGATTTTTTGAAGTTATAGACACTAATTTTTTGTTGGAATTATCTTTCATTATATCATACTAGTATCTTCAAAAAACAATTAAATGATAAACACATGTTAGTTTATAAAAAGTTATATGAATGGATTTCCCTTTTCCTAACATCATCAGAAAAAATGAACCATTGATTTGAAATAGGAATCACTACGATATAGGATTTAAATCAATTGTATAATTAATATTTCTAATGATTCATATAGATTCATTATTTTATGGTCAAATACAAAATGTTCTACAATTAATTTATAATTTTATAAAATTCATAATTTATCTTCAAATTTCATTTCATAATTCCCACATGTATTTGAAATAATTATTTTCTGTCAGACATATTGAATACCCCCAATGTATTGTTTCTACCCCTTCATCCCACGTCACTCAGTTTATCATATTTAAAAATAAATTAATGGGGTAAATCTGAGATTATCATGTTAATGGCAGTTTTTTTAATGATTAATCGACTCTTTCCAACCACTATTCCTTTATGAATTGATAATGCATAATTTATTACTAAACTAATTGAGATGATTCTATTTTAAATAATCTCAAAGATATTAATTATCCTTTTTTTCTGGTGTTATGTGAACATTATGAGCCCAATCCCCCTAATAATTGTCTCTTATTTTCATATGTATTTCTATCACCCTTTAGTGTGATTCCTATTACAATAGGGTGATATTCAACAAACCTTGAATACTTATCACACCGTAATTTTTAAGTCCATCCATTGTTCATTATTATCTATTGTTTCATTGTATTTATCATGATTTCTCACTGTTCCGTTAATTATTTTTCTGCTCCCGTGTTTATTCATTACTTTTTTAATGAATTTTTTGTGAAATATAGAGAATTTAGTCATAAAAGGAGGTGCAGAATGGGTGGCACATCATTAGGGGAAATCGTGCACACGTCAATTGGATACCATAAGACAAATTTCCATCTCATATATTGTTGATGGTGTAGTTTTTGAAACATTTGTTAAACAATGTGGTCTATCTTTGTGGACTATTCCTCTTGGGTAGTGAGGGATTAACTGTTTCTATAATGTATATGAAACTATGTTGTAAAACCTTTTGTCTATTCCAAATCATGATAAGTTTTATTTTACTCTTCTAATTTTATCCCTGAAACACACAGTCCTTCTTCCCATAGTTTGTGATCCCCAAAGGGATCCCGTCTATTTCCCTCTATAAATATGCTTTTCTCTTAAGGGAGGGATCAAGATATTTACTCTATTTTGAAGGGTGATTCTTCAAGGTAATAACTTCATCACCTCTTCGTATACCTTATATTTCCTTTTTTATGTTCCTCCATTCATTCAATATGGGGATCTAGGGTTCTGGTTTTCTGATTTTTACATTATCGGTTTTATGTGTTTATGTTTTTTTTATGAATGTTCTTTCCTCATTGAACCTTTACGAGGTTGTTCTGGGTGGGTATTGTTAAGGTACAATGAATTTGACGTAGGTTCCCCATGGCACGTGCACATTAAATTTAATAATCGTTATTTTAATTATTTTGAAACCATCCTTATTTTATATAAAGTGACATGTGATCTATAGATTAATTGTTTTATATGAAATAAGGATGATATATTGATTTTTTTGAATAATATGTAATTTTCCCATTTATATATGTGCATGAAGGGTTTGAAAAATATTCTAAGCTAGATTATATATGTGATTTTTGGTTTTTAAATCATTGAGTGGATATGTAAATGTATTTTTTGCATTTAAATGTTGGTTTGGATCTCTTAATAGGATTTATAAATGGTTTTGTAATTTAATGTAGTGTCAATTTGATCCTAGAGAATGGTTCTACATGTGATTATGGAGTGTGGACTATTTTTCATCTTTTTGAAAGACGATTTTGTTTTAAAATGTGGTTTGAGTGATTAAATAGTTTTTTATAAAATGATTATGAAATTTCAAATTCTGTGTTTTCAGAAATTTGGAATGTTGGATTTTGTTCACTGATAAATGGTTGTTTCTTAAAGGGAACTTGAGGCTCATTTTCCACTTCTGTAAATTTAGTGATTTTGAAAATAATCATTTGTTATTTATCATTCATTGGTTATGTTGATTCTTCAGGGATTCCTACACTGGAATTCCCTTTTACGATCTGATGGTTTTAAGTCAAATATGTTTTTCATTTGGGTTACTCGAGGGTGAGTTATTGTGTGAATTTATTTTGTGTGATATATTATCATGTAATTTGATACTTACTTAGAATTTTTGTATCTCCCCCACATGAGTCATGTAAAGGGAATGTGATATGAATAGTAGAATTTTGATGATAAGTTTCTACACTAGATTAGGATTTCACTCTGGCTGGTGGCCCATTTTAAGGGATTTGTTTTATTTTGGTTATTATGTGATAGTTCCCCATAGTCAGACTAAGTAGGGTTAGATTGAGTGTGAGGGTGATATTTGATGTCATCAGTTCAACCATTACTTTTTGATTATTAGAGATATAGATAATGTTATAGATTATTCCATTGATCTATTAGGTTCTCACATGTCTATTAGAACATAGGTTTCTATTACAGAATATTGTGAGGATTTTTTGTTGGATACTCCTTCTTGTTTGTTTTAATTTCCCTATTTATGTGATCAATGTTGTTATGTACTTGTATGATGTAATTCATGGATAAAAGGTTTGTGTTGGTTT
The DNA here is from genome assembly GCA_963277665.1 of Viscum album. Taxonomy (NCBI): domain Eukaryota; kingdom Viridiplantae; phylum Streptophyta; class Magnoliopsida; order Santalales; family Viscaceae; genus Viscum; species Viscum album. The sequence continues at coordinate 164,848,590 of OY728151.1, forward strand.
TAAATGGATTTCATAAAAATGTTTTCAGATTTTTTTTCAATCCCTTTCCCATTTATAAATGAAAACCTTCTTCCCTTGTAAATTATAATTTTTTCTCTTGGAATAAAATCTGGATTTGAATGGAAAAATGGAAACATACTATTTCTTCTTTTAAATATAATTTTTTTTGAAAAATCATACATTATTCAATATTATTATAAACAAGAAAATTAAGTTTCATTTAATCAATTTGAATTTAATATGCAATGATTTTTTTTGGAATTAGTACATAGTTATAATAATCACACCTATAGTTTTTTCTTGTTTTTAACTCTTAGGGAATATTATGGATTAGTTTCAATCATAGGGGGTGATGGTTTTTTTTGGTATCAGAGAGTCACCATCAAGGTCACATATAGAAAATCTGGTCATCATGTTAAGTTTAGTTTAGTTGATCAGCATTGGTTAAATTAAAAATTTATGAATTAATGATGTTTAATTTGTAATATTTTTTTATTGGGGATTCTCAGTTCATATTAGGCTGTCCAGTTCATTTTATATTGGTTGAAATTGTTCACATTGTTACGTTTATAAGGACTCTAAAATATATTATTCTATAGGAGGATCAGGAATGGTTCTTAAAAATTTTCTCTAGTAGACGCGGGTATCTAGTACATGGTCAAACAAGGTTGGTTCGTGATAAAATGGTATCAAAAGAGGTGGGATCATTAGTAGACACTGCTTTTACAGAATCTGTAATTGTGTTGGATGTTAATTTTTATGGTATATGGTAATCATAACTTTTTAGGTAGTTTAGGTAGAGTCTCTAGACAACACTTTCACGGCCAATCCCTAAGCTTCCATGGGGAGTTGGGTTTTATTGGGATTTATTGCTTCTTGTGGGGTGTTTTCTACTTCGTAAATGAAAATGGAGTAAGGATAATGGTCTCCATTAGGTCATAAGATCCAGAATACTATCTGAAACTAGGTAAATGATATATGAAAACTCTCTATGATGGTTTAATGATTGGAATTTTGTCACCAACCATATTCCCAAGTCACCCATTAACATTACATTCTCCCATTTTGTTGCTTTTAGTCATTTTTTATTATGATAATTTTTCTGAAAACTCATTTGTTGGATTATTGAAAAAAATAATTAAATAAGAAATTATTTATTAGTGGGAATATAGAAAATGAGTATTAATATTTATTTTGATGAAATCCATAGAAATTGTATTTTAATAAAATTATTTTTTTCTAAAATAGTGATGCATTTATCAAGATTTGATTTATATAATCAAAACAAGGGGTTAATTAAATATTCTCATTTGAGAAATATAAGACTATTATAAAGTTGTTTTTTAAATATGTTTTAAATGAGATGAAATGAATTTTTAATAACATGATGTTGAAGGAATATGATTCATTAAACTATTAATTTTTCTTGAATGTGTTGATTTGGTATTCTTGATGATATTTATTGGATTATATTATTATAAGGATAAAATGAAATGGTGTGTGGTGTTATAAAATGTATTTTTACTTTGTAGATTGTGTGAATTCGATATGTGTTACAAAATTTTGAAATCAAAAAATGACTGAGAACATGAAAATTGAGTTGAACATTGTTCAGTAAATTTGAATGTTTTTTGACCATGAATATATCCATGAGTTATAACATGCATGTTTGTGTATAGGATTTTTATTGGATGATTAAATTTGTGGATAAATACCCTTTTCAGAATGATTCGACGAGTTACTGGGGTGGAATAGAAATTTTCATGAATGAGAGTCCATGGAATACAATTTGTGATTATATATCCCACCACTTTTTCATTAATTCATAATTATTTTCAACCAGAAAATTGAGATGTTTTAAAAACCAGTTACTATGTGGTGTTTTTTATTGTGCTTTGGTGTGTGTTTTTTGTGGTGTTTTATATTGGAAAATTATTTTTGGTGAATTGGTTTATATTGAGTTCATTTTTTATGTGATTCTTAGTGTCTTCCCACAGAAATATTTGATTGATATTAGAAGGGAGTCCACATGTTGTTCCCCATCAGAAGACCCTATATTGGATCAACCCATAGAATTCCATCCTGAATTTTAGAAATTGAATCATCCTCATTTTTATGTTCAGGATTATCTTCTTGAAGGGGAAGAGTGAATGCAGAAAATTCAGATGTTCTTCAGTTTCCTTTATTTTGTGAGTCATTAAAGGCTATGTTATATTCCATTATTCTTGAAGGACCAACCAAAAATTTGTGGAATTAGGTCACATGAACCAAGCCATTAGATGATCTTGCCTATGAGTTATTTATGTCTTCATTCATCAATACATATTTCTCTAAGGTAGTGAATGTGGGGAATGGGATAGAATTGTTCAATCTACAAAAAGGTAATGGATCAGTTTTGGAGTAATTTATTCTTTTATTGGATATTGTTTCATATCATTAAGAGTGGGATGTGGATGATTCCATGAAGGACTAGTTATTTTTATGGGCATCTCTTTAATAACAATTGAAGGAGTTAGATTTAGGTCTGACTTACTTTTTTGATGTGGGGACTTATGAGGTTCATGTTGAAGTTATTATAGTGTGAGTAATTGAGGTTGAAAAAATTCATATAGTCTCTATAATTGTGGAATGTAAATTCTATATTGATATGAGATATTATCTTTATGTTGGTGGTGATTTTCAATGAATTAATATTCCATTAAATATTTCATCTGGTTCTTATAATGTAAATTATTATAGTGTGTCTTCAATGTGAAAATTCTGGTCATAAGAATCCATTTCATATGAATCCTATAAACCCATATATACCATTTACATCCTATTTCCCTTATAATTTTTTTAAGTTGTTTCCAGGAATCATCATGAATCCAGATACAACATTTTGAAAGACACCCCCACCCAGTTGTAGAAGTAAGGTGATGTTTTTTGTCTTATTTTAAATTACATGTCATTATAATGTATCTTTTGTTATGGTGGTTGTGTAGATTTGTGTTTTTTAAGTGTCGTAACTTTTTTAGAGTGTAAATATTTATTTTTTAATATATGGATAAAATATATTTTAATAAATGCTATATTTGGTAATTTTTTTAAAAATATTTCTGTACTTTAGTTTTGTTCTATCGTGTGTCTACTTTTTTATGCCTCTCATTTAGGGTGAAAATTTATGATTCAAGTGAATCTTATTAATCCAATTCAGAGTGAAATTTCCTTATTATAGAATTTTGAGCCTTGTAGTGTTTTGTGTTATTTTCATTCCATAAGGGAAGATGTGTGGCCAGTTGTGAAACTGAAATACAGAGTTTTGATCAAGGATTAATAGCTCTATACAATGAGGTATGTTATGCTTCAAGACATTATGATTTCAGCCACATTCCCTTGATTGAAATGGGATATAGGCAGGTATCATGGTGGTGAATATAGCCATTACAAATAATTAGTCTCATGTCTTTAAAGAGGGTAGTTTGTGTTTATGTGATTTAATTTCTTCATCTCAGGAGTTGTCATATTTGTATAAAAGGTGTAGGGGACTTATTTCCTCATTATGATCCATGTCATTTGAAAATAACACTTTGGTTGTAAGATTGTATGGTAATATTGTTCTCTTGATATTTTAGTGGGGGTTCCTTTTCAGATGTGGATATATGATTGCATTTCCTTATGTTGTTATCATTTTTTTGTTCGGTCTTGGTTTTTTTGTTTTTCTCATCTATAAACAGTTACATCTTGATGACATAATGAATTTGGGTTTACGTTGCATTTTTGTTTGTAGTATCCTTTATCGGGTCCCATTGTGGGGGATTTCTGGTCCGTTTATGGATTTCTCAAATTAGTTTGTATAGGAAATATCAAAATGGGGAGGGGTCCCACTTTGGATATTATTGTGTTATTCTTATTTAATTCACATGATATAAATGATTTCTAATGATATTGATTCTATTCCAGGCTCATGTGTTAATAATATCATTTGGTTTCTAATCTTACCATGGAAATCGCATGTTTTATTTGCGTTATCGGATTTTTAGTTACAATAAAATTGGGGGAACATTGAGAATTTGGGGAGTTTTTCGAATGTCCGTGTTCAAATAGTTCTTTTATAAATGGAAGGTTGAGTTTCTCAATTGTTTATCAAGAGGTGGTTTGGATTCACAATATTTTTTGGTAAGAGGTTCATGTTTTTTTGGTTAAGGGGATCTCAGTTTGAGGAGTTGAATCCTGTGATCATATGAGACTTTCAATTTAAATCAATAAAGATGAGATTTTATATCTTTCTTTGGGAATAAATATTGACGTTGTGTAGAATTACTAAAACAAATCTCTTTATTTTCATCCACTATTTTGGATTATCACATGTTTATTGTGTTTTCAATTATATTCTAGGATGTCCATTGATAATTTTTCGGGTCCCATGTTTATTCATTTGTTTCCTAATAACATTTTATTGAAAGATAAATATTTTGGTTTGGCATCTTGTTGTGCATGGTTGGGGCCTGATTAGGGGAACCATATACCCTTCTTTAGAAAACTATGCATCCACTTTCCATTTTAGATTGTGGTGACCACATGGTTGTTTCCCAGTATTGTAAATCATTTGGACTAACCATGAGACAAAATCCTCTTGGATATTGATGGATATGTGGTTACTACTAGGTTTGTAAAACTATGAGACCTATCTAGGTATTTAAACATGTGATTTAACTCTTCTACCCTGTTATGATATTACTCCCAAAATTCACCATTTCTTATTATCCTTGTTTTTGGAACCCTATAAGATCCCCTTACTTCTTCTCAAATCCTCTCTATCTCTCCCAAGGGTTATATATTGTGATTTATAATAGTTTTTATGGTGATTCTTCATGATAATCCCCCCTCTTCTTTCTCTTCCTTCCCCATATATTTTCGGATGTGTTCTTATTTTCCATTATACATATAGATATTGCGTTCCTATATTGTTGTGTTATAATTATGTATTTCTGGGTTTAATGATCTTTATGGTTATTCTTACTTCTTTATAACCTTTGAGAGGTTTTTTTGGGTGGTCATTATAGAGTATTCATGACTATGTGGTAAGATTCTAATTTAACATACCCATTAAATTTATGAACCATTAGTTTATTTCTCTTCTCACATTCTTTTTATATTTAATAGTGATGTGTGATCTATAGAATATTTTTTTATACGAAATGAGGTGGTGTTCTTGATTTTATTATGTATATTGAATTTTTCCATCAATATATGCAAGCTAAGTGTTTGAAAAAAATCATGGTTAGATTTTGAATGTGATTTGTGGGTATAAAAGAATGCAGTGGAATTGTAAAAAAATTTCTTGAATCTAAAATAGAGGATTGTATATTCAAATGGATTTATAAATGGTTTTGGACTTCATAGTGTTGTGTGTTTGTTCTTGTAAAATTCTTTGGCATTTGAGGTTTGTGTGTGGCCAATTTTTCATTTTGATGAAGTGGATTTGGATTGAAAATATGGTGTATGAGTTTAAATGTAATTTTCTTGGATAATTGTGAAATTGAAATATGGTTTTTTATACAATTTTGTAAATGTTTATGTTTTTAACTAATAATAGGTGGTTTCTCAAATGGTTTATGAGGTTTGTTTGGCACTGCTGTGAAATGATTGATCTTCAAAACACTCCATGGTTAATTCACCTAACATTGTTGTGGTGATTATTATTGGGGGCTCAGGATGGGAGGGTCCCTTATGATAAAATTATATAATTTAAAATATATTTCTCCATGTGGTGACTCAAGGTTGACATGTTATGTTCGTTTCTTGTGTGTGATATATGTGGATGTGATTGGATTCATGGTTATCTTTTTTGGCTCAACCCTACTTTTGTCTTGATATGGGATCCTATCTTAGTTAGTGTATTTTTTGTGAATGGTTGTTTCACAGTCATAGTTTTTTCTCTGGATAAGGGCCCATAAAAGGGAATTTTTTTTTATTACTATGGGATGGTGCCCATGGGGAAGTCCATGTAGAGTGAGATCAATGATGTGGGTGAGATTTTATTACATCGACTGAGGCATTCCTTTAGGAAGAGTAAATATGTATAATATGATCTAGATTATTCCATAGATATTGTAGGTTCTCCTATGTCTATTGGAACTAAGTTGTCTGTAGTGTATGAATGAGATGCTTGTTGTATGGTTACTCATGTTTCTTGTTTCAGTTTACCTTAATTGGCGATCCTTGTTGATTCTTCCTTTTATGGTGTACTCCTTGGATAAAATGTTTTTTTAGCATTCAATGATTCCCCAAAACTATTTAAAAATTATTTATAACTCCCTTTTAACCTATTAAATTGAATAAATTACATTTTCCATTGTAAATTCTAATGTTTTCTTCATAGAAATGAATCTGTATTTGAATGGGAAAGAGAAATAGACTATGTTGGGTTTTAATGAGAAACTGTGTGCTAAAATACTAGTTTTATATATTATACTTCAAACCTGAATTTGATGTTTCTTACATTTTAAATAATTTAATTCGGAATAGATTGTTTGGGCACACCTAATGAATTTTAATATTCACAGTTATATTACATTATTTTTTAAATCTTATTGTAGTTTCAACCTAGTTTTTGATCTCCAATGGTGTTTTTTGTTTTGTTATCCGAGAGAACCCCTAGAGATCACATAAATACATTGTTTTCATCACACTCTGTTTGGGATTGTTTTTTTCCATTGGTTTTATTTTTAGTTTATGTATAAGTGATGTTAAATTTGCAATGTTATATTTATTGGGATAACATATATATGTTAAACTAATAATTTCATTTTATATTGGGATTAACCATTATATTGGATACTGTGATAATTCATCAACACTAGTTTCTATCCTGGGGTGATCCGGAATGCCACTCCGGACTTATCTCGGTCAAAATTAAGTGAATGGATTGGGATATACCAGAGCATTTTCTTAAAAATACATGCATTGTCAAGTGATATGTGAGACCATTAAGGAATACATTGTGCTTTTAATTTACATTTATATTCTTAAGTATCGTTATATAATTGTTTTCATTACTGAATCCTTATTTATGTGAATTTCCTTCACAATTTATGAAAACACTATTTTGTTATTAGACACAATTTTATTTGATGTTTGTAGATATATTTTACTGTTTCATTTATTAGATGACCAGTATATATTATTTGAGATTTTTGAAGGAAACAAGGGATACATTTTTCCTTTCCAATTATAGATGAATAATTTTTTCTAACAAATTTTTAATTTCATTTCATATATCATACATCTTCAAGAATTCATCTCATTTATTAAATATTGAATATTTTTTTCTTTAATAAATATAGTTTATATGATATTAGGATTGAATTATTATTTATATTTATATAATTTATTATATAATTTTTATGATTTTATTATAATATGTTTTTTGGTTTTCAACTTGCATGGAACATTTTTTTATAGTTAAAATGATTACTGTTATAAAGAATAATTTATCTTATTGGAATAATGTTATATTCAATCCATGTATGTTTTAAAAAAATATTGTTTCGTAACAAAATATTAATTTAATTGGATTCTAAAATAGTTTTCTTTTATTCCATGTCGTATAAATTTTCTATTTTTTCATTTATAGGATTCACCTCTAGGTTATTTTATAAAATCTATTAATTGTTCTATTATATAATAGTATTATTTAATAAATTTAGTATTAAAATTTTTTAAATTATTTTTGAAATTATGGTTTACATTATTAAATTGAATATAACATGTTTTACATTTTAAATTTATTAATTCTTTATATTGAGGAATTATATAGTTTCATTGTTATAATCGAGTTGGAAGACCATGGATAAGTCAATAACCATTATCTACACAATAAATAAAATTTAATTTGAAACAAACTAATATGACTGGAACCAAAATGGATATATTTGAATATAATATACAAATCATGTAACAACTCATCTTATTAAAAATCAGTTTCTTTACATTATGTAAATAAAAAGACAAATTTTTTATAAACATATAATAAAACATGTGTTATTTATAGAAATTAATGAATTTATATTGATGGAATTGTAACATGACCATATGAATAATAACATAAAAATTAAGAATAGTAATCTATCAAATATAATTTTAACCTCACTTAAGAGAGTATAATTAAAATTCATGTATCTTATACATGTTATCATGATATATTTGTATCATAGAATAAGTAAATAATGGTTTCATAAATGAAAAATAAAGTATTGGTTTTCATATTAGTCATATATAATTAATAACAAATTTATTATTAATATTATAATATAAAATAAAATATATTTTCACCAAACAGATTCATAAATTAATTTATTATTTTATTATTATTATAAGATATTTTAATTAGACCTTGTCTAGTTTTTCAAGGTGTTAAAAATCATTTATAATTTAAAAAGTTGATCTAAAAAAATATGATTTTAATTTAGAATTAATTTTCATATAATTAGTAAATTATTTTCAATAAATATACGTCATATTATTAATTCTAATCCTTAAAAGGTTAGGTTTAATTATGATGATTTTTTATAAATACTTGAATTTTTGATGAATAGTGAAATACAGTAATGGACAATATAAACAAAATACATGACTTATTTAGTCATTGATGATTTAAGGCTGATGTAAGCCCAAAATATATAAATCTACTTAATTATTTTAATTTATTTTATGATTATTCTTTAACTACTCTTTTAATTGAACTATATTAATAAACTAATGAATACAATAATGAGATAACAACCCTCTCATCACTACAAATACATCCTCTCACCACCTCTTCCACTAATACCTAAAATCTATTTAGAATTTTTAATTTATACCAAAACCATTACAATGCCTATTCTCAGTGGTAAATACTATTGTTATCACCAAAAATCCAAAACCAAGGTCCATGAAGAGGTTCTCATGGAATTGAATTCAAAAGGTAAAAATCTAATTTCATTTTCATATATTTTCCTTTAAATTATTTGTTGTTTTAATAAAATCTCTTAAAATCCACTTATCCAAAATGAATTAACAATAAAATATTAAATATATAATGGAATATTATCATGTTTATGAATAATTAAACATCATTCTTCTCTTCATCCCCATTTTATCCTAAAAATAAAAACATCATCTTTCATGTGTCGATATACTGACATGAGGGATGATGTGTTTTCAATTTACATAACCACCATCAAAAGTTCTCATAAAATATTATATATGGATAAATAATATTTAATAATACATACTATATGTTATATTATGTTCTAGAACCCGTTTTTATATGTAATAATAATATATAATACAAAAGTGGTTCGTAATGATCAAAAGTCACCAATATAAACAAGCCATCCTCAAAAATGTTTTATTTAATGATTTATACTCATACTATATTACCAAAATAAAATATAATATCATTTAATATTATTTATTTTATTTCATATCTTTTAATTAAAATTATAGTGTTTATATCCCTTTTGATAACAAAATACATAATAAAAAACTGATGAAAACAAGGAATTAAACGCACCAATAGAAATAAAAATAACAAAATGTTATTAAAAAATGGATAAAAACATGTTATGAGAATATCATATAAGTAATTAAAATTATAAATATGGTTCTTCAATATATTAATAATAGTTTTTATGTTAATATATATGAGTTTTGAACAAGTTTAATGTATGATGAAACTAAAGTAAGGGAATTCTTAACCCGATTTCTATTCGTTGGGCTAACCGTCAACTAAAATTATTATGTGCTAGTATAATTTTTATTTTTAAATAAATTATGATTATGGTATGTTTAATTATGTTTATTATTAGTGGATAAACATTTTCTAGTATTTTTTAACAATTATCACATAAAATATATGATATCTCTATGGGACTATTATTTAAAAACATTCTGTTAAAATCCATTGTTTTTATTGTTAATGGGAAATTTTTTTAAATGATGTGTTGGACATATTACTCCCTCAAATTCATAGGGTATGTTTCAGGTCAACCTTATGGTTACTCAATTAGGTAGTTGTGAGAGTTAAATTATAAGGTTGCCATGATGGATACATATTATTATTGTTGTGGTGGTTACAAATCATATTGTATACAGAATGGTAAAAATATTAATTAATTAACTCCCCAAACTACCTTTATGGAGACATTTTTTCTATGATCTATCGAAATCTCATGTTTTTACGAAGTAACAATATGAGACTTATTGTGGGAGAAGTATGTCTTTGTAAAATTTATTTCAAATGATTATAAGTATTCATGTATTAATGATTTATCTCCTTTATTTTATATCCCTTACTGAGATTTTTATCTCATATGATATTTTAAAATGTTTTCATAGGGTTTTTGAATGTGTGAGTGAGAAGTAGAATCCTAGATGAATGTTATAAAGAATTTTCATGAATATATTTCATGTTTTTTATTAATAAATATTATATTATAAAAATTGTATATTTTTTAATAATAACTACATCATATACTTATGTGTTTAATTGAATGATTTATGTCGAAATTCTATAAAACACTCAACATTAATGATCTTTGGGAATGTAAAGAATTTAATTCTAAATAATTTACAATATTATGTAATGTTTATTTATGAGTCCTTAATGTAGTTAAAGGATCTTGGAATAGATAATATTAGGGGTTAGGAATGTGTTAATATGATACCATAAATAATGTATTCCATTTATTTATCTTTAAATTATATTTAATTTAAATATTATTATGTTTCTTCATATAATATGTGTCTAGTAAGAATGGTTCTCTAAATAATAAAATGGGAAGATGATGTAGAAAGGCACTGAGATGATTGTATCTTTCGAAATACATACATGAGAATGTTTGGAATTGGAACTGAATAGTTTGTGAACGTAATAAGTCATTTGAAGAATTATGTTAATGATAATGGAATTCATGGAAAAGAACAACAAGATTTACCATAATATAACATGATTATATTGGAATATATTATAATGAAACACCCTTCTACTTTCATAGGATCTTCTGACCTAATGGTGGAAGGAGGACATATTAAAGAAATTGAAATGATATTAAATTTTATCAAGTGTACATATAGTCAAATGGTTAGTCTTTAAATTTATGTTTTTGAAGGTGAAACTGACTAGTGGTGGTCAATTGTAAATAATATCATGGATAATGATGAGATTGATTCCATGGAATCAAGTAATTTTTAAAAAATTTCCTTGAAAAATATATTTCTATTGTGGGTTGACTTAGGATAGAAAAGAAATTATTTGAATAAAAATTATGAGGTTTCTATGTTCATGTATGAAGAAACATTCACATTATTGAAAATGTGTACTTCAAATCATATTCAAGATCATGAAAGAAAAAATAAATCATTTATATTAATGGTTGAATCTAATATATCCAAGTGAATTTACCTACATTCAATTAAAAAGTGATGATAAAATTATTTTATGTGCTAGGAGGGATGAAATTTAGTTTTCTAATGATCATGTGTACTCTATCAACAAGAAGTAGAAAAGGTCTAGATTAAAAATAATTGGTTAGAATAAATCAATTAAATTTGAATGTATGAAATGATAGTTTCTCGTTTTTTAATAGTGTGATAAAAATAAGCATTAGGAATGCATTTAAAAACATTTTATGTTTTTTGTTGTTGTTATATTGAACATATAAACTAAAATTTTAATAGAAATGATCTTAATATTAATAATGATGATAAAAATATAAGGTGTTTAAAATATGGTGATATGGGTCATTCTGAAAATATATACCCAATAAATTATTAGAATGATGGAATGTGGCGATATTTTATACAGAACGGTGAAGTGAGATGTTTTGTGACCAAGTCATCAGATTTTTGGCCATCCAAGGAAGTGGAATCAGTTACTTTGTTTTTTACATAGATTTTTCTAATGTCATGTTACATACAAGGTCTAAACATCCTTCTTTTCTATTAAATTTTAATGTAAGATGAAATTTTTTCCTCCAGAAATGAGATTTAATATTATAATAAATTAATCTTAAGGAAATATTATAGTAAAAAGTCATTATAATAATCTTGATATTGTTGTATGTAAAATGGCATTACCTACAATCCTTATTTTAATCCCTTTATAGTGTTGATGTCATTCTAGGTACATATTTTCTTTTTTTTATAATGAAAAGATTGATTTTATTGCTAAAGAAGTTGTGTTTTTGAAAGAGTTTCATTATGAATACTATAATTAACCATACAATTGAAAATATATTAGGAAGATGATAAACTATTTTAATATTGAAATGAAATTTATCTTTCTCATAATGTTTGAAACCATATAACTATTTAGTTTGATGATGTACCTATGGTAAATGAATACCTAGATGTTTTTACTAATGAGGATACTTATGTTTTACTTAACCATTAAATTGAATTTATTATTTACTTAGTTCCCAATTATAAGACAATTTGTAAACCCCCTTATCAAATGGATCAAGTGTATCCTCTCGAATTGAAAAATTCATTTGAATGAGATTCTTGATAAAGGATTATTTCATCATAGAACAATATCATGGGGAGATCATAACTTTTTTATTAAAAATAAATATGGTTCAATGATGTTTTTCATTTATTATAGTTTTTTGAATAATATTAATATTAAGAATAAGTATCTTTTCCCTTATTTAGATGGTTTGTTATATTAGATCTAGGAAGCTTAGTGTTGTTCAAATATAGACATGGAATTTGGGTACCATAACATTTGGTGAATGGGGATGAAATCACGAATAAATATTTTAAATCTACATATTGGAATTATGAGTTTGTTGTTATACACTTTTTTGAAAAATTACCCAGATATATTCATTGATCTTATGAAAAGAATATTCTATGAATATTTTGATATTATTTTATTGTTTTTATTGATGATATTTTGATCTATAAATTTTTTTATTGAGGATCATTAGAAACATTTATGTAGTGTCATTCATACTCTCAATGAACAAACGATATGCAAACTTTTTTGGAAAATGTAATTTTTTGTGGAAAGAGATTTGTTTTATTGGGAACATTGTAAATATAGTAGTTGTAATAGTTGATCATACCCACACAAATGTGGTTTATAAATGTTCAAGACCAATAAATATTATATGGATTCATATTTCTCCTAGATTGTGAGGTTATTATCGATGGTTTACTAAAAAATTAATTGTTATCTCACCCTCTAATTATTTTTACATGAAATGTGGTTAAATTTATTTGACATAAAAATGTGATGAATTGTTTTTAGAAATGAAGAATAGGTTGGTGAATTCTCATATTTTGGCATTTCTTTCTAAAAATATAGAATTTTTCATATACAATGATGCTTTATTTAAGGGACATGGTTTTGTTCTTATGCATAATGATTATGAAATTTCATTTGATTCAAGAGAACATAAACCAAATGTGTTAAAATTCTACACAAATGATTTGGAATTAGTAACTTTGGTTTTATTTTTGATAATTTAGAGGAATCTTTTAAATGGGTCTAAATGATAATTCTATACTCACTATAAATGTCAAATGTATATACTCACTCAGATGGAATTAAATATGAGGCAAAGAAGAAGGATAGAATTGATAATGTATTATAATTTCACAACAAATTACCATCTAGGGAAAGTAGACAATGTGGTTGATTCATTGTGTTTAAAACATAATGAATTGTTAACTATGATATGTTTGAAAAAATACCCTTTTATTATTGATTATATAAATTTCGGATTGGATGTTCTTGGTGTGAGAAAATGCTCTATTTTTTCAGGTGTCAGGGAATTCATCTCTATCACAAAGAATTAATAATGAAAATAAGGATGATCATGAGTTTCATTGAATGGTAGAATTGGTTAAAAGGGATAGGTTTCCTGAATTTATTACTAATAATGATTTTTTTTGATATTTTGGAAGCGATTATGTGTGCCTTTTGATACAAAGATTACAAATTATTTGTTAAGTGAATCCCATAGTTTTATATTTTTAGTTTTTCCTAGAAGTAATAAGATATTACGATATCATAAGACGTATTACTAGTGGGATGGAATGAAAAGGGATATTGATTGTTTTACTATGAAAATTTTACATGTGATCATGTTGATGAAAATTGAATACTACCAAAGGGGCTACCTCAGTCTTTACCAGTACTAGACATGAAATAGTAAAATATATCAATGGGATTCATGGTGGGACTACCAAATAATTCACTTGGTAATAATGTGATTTTGGTTATTATTGATCAGCTGACTAAATCGTCACATTTCGTTCTTATATGATATATTATATAATTGAATCATATTTATTCAATATAATATAAAGATATTATCTTGTTATATGGAGTTACCCTCTTCATTTTATCTAATCATGATCCTAGATTCACTTATATATTTTGGAAAGGCCTTCGGAAGCTGTTATGGATAGAAATAAATTTTAGAAATTCTTTTCATCCTCAATCTAATGGATATACTATGTTTAGAATTTAATCATTGGATAAAAGGATAAAAGCATCTTCAATGTATTACCAAGGATTTTGGGATCAATATATTTCCGTAATTGAGTTCTATTATAATAACATATTTCATTATAGTTTACAACGGGGGCTTTTTGAGGCATTATATGCGAAGAGGTTTCGAATTCCAACAGTTTGGGATGATTTTGGGGAAACGAAGTTGATGGGACAAGAATTAGTAGAGGATGTTTCCATGAAATTAAAGATTATCAACGAACACATGTGGAAAGGTCAATATATGATGAGAAGATATAAAGATAACAAGAGCAGTGATATTTATTTTGAAGTAGTTGATCATGTTTTTATTAAAATATCAACTTGGAAATGTGTTATCTATTTTCATAAGAAAGGAAATCTAATTCCATGGTTCACTATAAATTATGAAATCCCATTGATTATTGGGAAATTTTCTTATCGAATAGTTTTTCCTATGATATTATCACAGTTACATAATTTTTTTCGTGTTGGATATTGAGAAAGTATGTAATAGATTTATCTCTTGTTTTGAGATTAAAATTCATTAATAAAGAAGAGAACCATTATTATGATGAGAACCTTGTTCATATTCCTGATCATAGGGAGAAGTTATTTTTGAATAAAGTAATTCATCATGTAACATTTTTTGGAGAAAACACTTTTTTATACGAAACATGGAAATATGATGTTTTTATGAGGGACAGGTACACTCAATTGTTTGATAAGTTATTAAAAAAATACACAGATTCCATTTATAGAGGGTGGGGAGAATGTAAAAACATAGGTACATATAAAATAGTTTCATTTAATTATGGAATTTAATATTCCAAATATTTATAATCTTATAGTGATATAAGTTATATTTAAAGTAATTATGTAATTTATACTTATGTAATAGCAACATGACCCTAGATATAGTCACATTACCATTAGGAATAGTAATCTTTCCAAAATAGTAGTAACCTCAACTATGAGAGTATAAATATTGTATGGTTTTTTGATATGTGTAATCATTATATATTTATATTCTGTAATCGAAAAATAAATGTTTTTGATATGATAAATGAGGTGTTGGTATTTTTCTAACCCATAAATATTTAATCACCTTTGTATAATATTTATTTTCATTTAAAATAATATATATATCTATAAAATAGATTCATGAATGAAAAAGTTTTATTTTGATTATATTATAAACTTATGAGGCATTTTTAGTTTTCCATGTTGTCATAGAATCAATTATATTTTATAATATGGTATTTTCATAATAATATATAATTTTAATTAAAAAAATTTATAATATATTATAAACTATTTTATTAAAATGGAGTTTATTTTTAAACTCTACAAATAGAAAAAAAAATTATGGGGAATATTTCGGATTTTCCTAAATATATAAAATTTTGGTTAGTAGTGATAAGCAGTAATTGATGATATATGCTAAATACTAGATTAATTGAGTCATAAATGATGCAAGGATGATCCGAGACAAAAAGATCAACCACTCCTTTTTTAATTTAATATATATGATGATTATATTCAAATTGATCATATTCTCGTGCCACATTAATAATCTAATAAATATAATAATAACAAAACACTCCTCTCCTCCACTACAAATTAGTCACATGACCACATTTTCCCCTAACGCCTTAAAGACTTGTAGATTCCTTATTTTCTACCAAAATCCCTTCTCAAATCTCTTACCCACGTCCAATTCCATTTGGTCTCACCAAAAGGACAAAACCAATTCCATAATGGGGTTCACAAGGAAGATAAATCAGGAGGTAAATCTCCTCTTTTATTTTCTTTTATTTTCATTTAAATAATTTTTCATTTCCTAAAAAATAATCACATACCAAAATACATGTGGTTTGAAAACCCCATTATCATATATATAATTTAAATTTATCTTGTTAATGGATAAATTAATGATCATTACACATCTCATCTCCCTTTTATTCTAAGAATAACAACAATATTCATGATGTCTCAATTTACCAACATTGTGAATAATGTGTTTTCAATTTCTTGTTTCGCATTCGAAGGTGGTCATAAACCCATTCATATTGATAAATAAAATTTTATTATACATATGTTATTTTATGTTATGTTCTATATCTAGTATTTATACATAATAATAATTAATAAAACAAAAGTAGTTTTTCATGATCATAATTCACTAAAATGAACTAATGATCCTTAATAATGTTTTTTTATTTTAAATCATACTAATAAAAAATAAAAATGATATATAATAACATTTAATAATCATTAATTTAACTAATATCATGGAATTTTAAATTTGTAGTTTCTCTCCGTTTCGATAAGTAAATCGATAATACACCAACCATGGAAAACCCAAAATAAAGGCATCTGAAATAATGAATATAATTAGATATTATTTATAAATGGATTTAATGTTATAAAAATATAATATAATCAAATTTAAATATTAATTTTTTTATTTAATATATCAATACCATTCTTTAAACTGTTTTATTTTATTTTTGAAAATGTTTGACAAACTTGTTGTATTGAAATTCTTATAGAAATTTTTATTCTTTAGGTTAACCACTACTTCAATGATTATGTGGTTATAAGAATATTTGTGAAATTAATTTTTATTAATTTATGTTTTATTATTTGTATTTACTGTATATACACATATTCATTTCTTTTTATGTGTTATCAAATCAAATATGTTATTTTTTAAGTGACTTGTTTTTAAGAATTATTTTATAATTTAATTTTTTTAAAGTAATTATTTATATGATGAATGTATTCATGTTTTATGGGTTTATATGGTTATAAGGAATTTATTATTTTGAATGGAAGTATATATATCTCCCTTAAATTTCATGGGTATATTGGTGGTCAATTGTATGGTTACACCACGTGTAACCGCGATGGTTGCACTCTAGGATAGTTGTGAGGGTACAATTGTAAGGCAGTCCTAAGGGATAAATTTTAAGGTACATGTTATGTTGAAAATTCATATGGTAGATATGATAGTTACAATATTAAGTGATTCATTACCCATGTTACCTTTATGTTATTATTCATGATTTATATGATATTTGTAAATGTCACATTTTCGAAAAGAAACTTTATGATACTTATTTAGTTGGAAGTATGTCTTTGTGAAAATGATATCATTGGTCTATAAGTATATATGTAATTTTGGTTTTTCTCATTGTTTTTATATCCCTCTATGATCTTTTCTTCTCATCCATTTTTTTGAAAAAAATTATAAGGTTTAATAATGTTTAAGAGAAAAGAGGATTCTAAGAATAATTTTTTTTAAGATATTTCTTAAATAGATTTCATCTTTTTTGTAGAAAAAAATTGTATTATGGAAAAATGGATATTGTTTTATTTGTATCTCTATTGTTGTCTTATAGGTTTATATATATCATTTATTTCATAAATATCTAAAATAAAAAACTAAAATGATATTTGGGAATATAAATAGTTAAATTCTTATAGATTTTAGTATAAAATTTTTTGTTTAATTTCAGGTCCTTATAGTCTGTATTAGAGAACGTTTGGGATAAAATTATGGGTTAATATGATTTTAATAAAAAAATTATTTTCACATTATTTTTATGTCTAAATGATATAGTATTTAATGATTACATTGTTTCTTCATCTATGATAAGATTTTTCAGAATGGTTTACCAGAGAAGAAACATGGAATCTGAATGATGAATGCACCGAGAGGATGAAAGCATTCTTAATATGCAACATATAATGATGGGAATTGTAAATTAATAGTTTGTGATAGTAATAGATCATTTCATGTAGGATATAAACGGTAGTGGAGCCCATATAAGAGTAGGACAAGATCAACCACAAATGCACAAGATTATTATTGAATATTTTATGTGGAAATACCCCCCTACTATTAGTGGTTATTCTAACACATTATAGGAATAATGATGGATTAAATCCCTTGAAAATATCATCAATGCTAGGAGGTATTCAGATAAACAATATTTTATTCTTTCTACTTATCATTTGGAAGGTGAATATGACCATTGGTGGTCAATGGTAAAAAATAGCAGGGATAGTGATGAGATTGATGCATTGGAATGGGATGAATTTAGAAATCATTTTCATAAAATTTATCTTCTAATGTGGGTTTGACTAAATATGGAAAAAATTACATTAATTAAAACATAAAGAGGAGTATTTAGTTTCCTCTAAATAATAAATCTTCACATTATTACAATATTTTACTCCAAATATTATTCATGATCATGATAGAAAAATAATTATTTTTACTTAGGATTGAAACAATTATATCTAAGGGATTTTTCCTCTCATGTATTCAAAAGTAAGGAGAATCATTTCTAATGTTCTGAGTGGGTAAAAATAGAGTTTTTATATGATCATGTGTACTTATAAAACAAAAATAATAAGAGGTTCTGATGTAATGAAATGGGTAAGAACCAACCAAATAAATTGTAAGGTAGGAAAGTATAATTTAATGTTTGTAAAATGTGTGTTAAAAATTTCTTAGTATAATTCCATAAAATTAGGAAAAAAAAATTTCTGTATTATTTAAAATGTATCCCGATATTATAATGAAAAATATCTTAACATTAATTTTAATGAGAAAATTTTAAATTGTTTTAAATGTGGTTAGATATGACATTAAGAAAATACCATCCCCAAGAGATATACAAATGAATGAAAGTATTTATATTATAAGTTAAAATGTGTAGTGAGATCCCTTTTTACTACATTAGTAGATGTCGAGACACCCATTGAACTGATATCAAGTATTTTGATTGTTTAATCAAATTTTTCTAATGTCATGTTTGACATAGGATCTATAAATTTCATTATTTTTGATAAATTTTATTGTGAATTGGGAATTTTACAAATCCAGATAACTAAATTAATCCAAAATGGGTTAAATTTATTTGGACAGAAGAATGTGATTATTATTTTCATAAAATAAATATGATATTGTTAGATGCTCTATTTTGGCCAATGCCTTCCGGGAATGTTCCATTTTTTATCTATTTTGATGCTTCATTGAAGGGACCTGATTGTGTTATCATATAAACTGACAAGGTAATTGTTTACTATATAATAAAATGGAATCTTAACAAGTTCATTATCCCACACATTATTTTGAATTATTATATGTGGGTTTCTATTTGAAAATATTGATGCATCATTTATAATGATCTAAATCAGAAATATAAGCTGAATATAAATGTTTAATGTATATATTCAATCAGAAAAAATTAAATATTTATAAGAGATGATGGATTGCGATGATAAATTATTATGATTGCATGATCAATTCCCTTCTTCAAAAATCAAATAATTTGGATGATTCCTTCAGTTTAAAACATCATTCATTATTAAATATGTTTAGTTTGGAAAAGACCCCATGATTAGTGATTTAATGAATGTTGGATTTAATGTTATTTGTGAAATTTGTTTCACTATTTTGTTTCAGTTGTATGTTTAGTAAACTATATCAGACAGAATAAACTATGCAAATAAGTATAGTTATACGTTAATAAATGAAAAAATGGCTCAAAGAGGTGATTTTCTATAATTTATTGTTCATACATATTTTGTTTTCATATTTGGAAAAAGATTATGTGTACCTTTTGATTCATTTTTTATGAATGAGTTTTCAATTGAATCCCATAATTCTCTATTTTTAGTTCATCCTAGTAGTATAATAATATATAGAGATATATGAGTTTATTATTGGTAAAATGGAATGACAAGAGATATTATAGATTTTACTGTGAAATATTTGACATGTCAATAAAATAAAGTAATAAGACAAATACCAAGTGGGTGGCTTCATCCATTACTAGTTCAATAGTTGAAATGAAAAAATATATTATTAGAAATCATGGTGGTAATTCAAAATACATCACAAGGAAATAATGTGATTTGGGTTATAGTTGATGGGATAACTATATATGAATATTTCCTTCCAATTCAAGGTATTATGAACTAGAATCAAGTTAATCGATAGTACCTTAAAAATATTTTCAGGTTACATGGATTTCCCACTTCTATTGTTTCTAACAATGATAACATTATTACTTTTATCTTTTTTAAAGGAATTATTATGATGTTGGGCATATATTTACATTTCAACACTTCTTTTCATTCAATATTCTATAAGAAAATAGAACAAAATAATTCAGACCATGGAGGACAGTTTTCTAGATTGTTTAATGGATTACCGGAGAAGTTAGAATTATCATCTTTCTTTATTTCAGTTTTTTATAATGAAATTTTCATTCTAGTACACAAATGAAACTTTATGAGGCATCATATTGGTATTGGTTTTGTACATCAGAATTTTCAGAATATGTTTAGAAAGGATGTTATTGGGGCCAGAATTAGTAGATGAGGTAGATGGGAATGTAAATATGATCTAAGAATACATGATGAAACAAAAATTAGGTAGAAAAATTATGTAGATAATAGAAGGAAAGACTTTTCCTTCAATGTGGGTTAGCATGGGTTTCTTATAATTTTCAAAAGGAAAAGTGTCTTGGATTTTGGTAATAAATCAAAGATAAGTCCACGGTTCACTAAGCCATAGGAATTATTTGAATATTCTCTTACTAAGAGGCATTTATTATGATATTATCTTAGGTACCAAATGGTTTTAATGTTTCAATAATGACAAAGTATGTGCCTGATTCATCCCATGTTTTTTCCATTAAGTAGTTCAATTGGAAGGTAACCATTCATATTAAGGGAAATAGATTCAGAATGTTGATTGTATAGGGAATGCATTGTTGAATAAGGTATTTCACCAGGTTTAGTTTTTATGGAGAAACCTCAGGGTTGAATATGCAACATGGGTATTTGAAAACTCTATTAGAGAAATGTAATCTCACAGGTTTAATAATTAAATTAAATGTATAAAGGATACATATTTCAAATGGTGGGGAGAATTTAACTAGCCCAAAAATATATTAAATAATTTTATTTCTTTCTAGAATTAAATTTTGAAATTATTTATAAATGTATAATGAAATATGCGTTATTTATATATATTAAAGAATTTATACTATTGGAAAATTAACATGACCTTAGAACTAGTAACATAACCATTAGGAATATTAATCATTCCACTAGAATAGAAATTTCACATATGAGAGGATAAATAAAATTTATTAATCTTATAAGTGTAATCATGATATTTTTATATCATGAAATAATTAAATGCATGTTTTAGAAAAGATAAATTAATTATTGGTATTTTAAAAACTCAAAATTGTTTAATCAAATTTTTATAATAAATATCACTATTTAAAAATAAAAAATATATTTACAAAATAGGTTCATAAATTAATTTTTTCGACTTATTATTATTAAACATTTTTATGATACCTTGTTCAGTTTTTCAATGTGTTATAAAACCAGTTATATTTTTACAACTAGTATTTCATTAATAAATTATTAATTTAATTAAAAATTAAATTTCTCATATTTAGAAAATAGTTTTTAGAATATTGTGTTAAATTTTAAATTCTACACATCAAAAAATGGTTACAGTGATTTTTTTGATTTTTTAGATATACATGAATTATTTGTGAATAGTGAAGTATTGTAATTTATGATATAAACTGAATTCATGATTTTTGAGTCATTGATTATTTATGGATGATGTAATAAAAAATATAAGAAATTACATAAATTTGTAATTTTATTTGATAAAAATTCTCAATATATTCATCTTTTTGAGCCACATTAATAAACTGATGAATATGATAATGAGAAAACTCCCATCTCCTCCACTAACAATACCTCCCATAATCAAATTTTCCCCTCACACATGAAAGGCTTTAATATTACATAATTTAAAAAATAAATCCATCCCAATTATCTTTTAAATCCCCAATACCTTCTGGTCTCACTGAAATACTAAAACCAAGGCCCTTATGGCGGTTCTCAGTGAAGAAAATTCAATAGGTAAAAATCCTCTTTTATTTTTTTTTTCATGTTACTTATTTTTATTTTCATATAATATATTACACTCCCCTTATACAATAGAAAAAAATCCCTATCATCTTATATATACATTCATTTTATCATGTTTATGAAAGAACTCATAATCATAATTCTCATCCTCTTCATTTTTATTCTAAAAAACATCAGTCGTAATGTGATAATTTTTGAAAATCAGAGATAATGATTTTTCAATTTAAAATCCCTCCTTCAAGGACTGGCATAAAACAATTAATATGGTTAACTAATATATAATTATTCATATTATATGTTATATTATTTCATCGAACCAGTGTTTATACGTGATCATAATTAATAAAAAACAATTTGTAATGGTCAAAATTCCTTAAAATAAACTAGCAATTCTCAATATTTTATTATCTAATGATTAATACACATAAAATATAAATAAATGATATATTATACAATTTATGTATATTGATGTTATTTAATATCATTTAATTTCAATATTTGAGTTTTGATCCCTTCCGATAAGAAAATACAAAATAAACTATCAATAGAATCCATGAAATAAACGAACTAGAAGAAAAAAATTTCAAAATAGTTTTAATAAATGGATGGAACTATGTTTTGAAAATATCATATAAGTCATCAAAAATATTCATATTGTTCTTTAATATATTAATAATATTTTTTAATAATTTATATAGGAGGTTTTATCATGTTTAATGTTATATGAACCTAAGGTAATTGAATTATGAACTCAATTTCGTTTATTTGGGTTAACCTCCAACATCAATGAATATGTGGTACTTTGATTTTAGTGAAATTAATTTTTATTTCACTATGTTTTGTTATGTGGATTTATAGTGTATAATAACATTCCATTATTCTTACAATTATAAATTCAATGATATTATATTTGTATGGGGAACGTCTTTAATATATTGTTTTAATTTCTTTATCTTTTTTGAAAGGAATGACTTATATGATGTAAGTGATATTTTTTTATAAAAAATTTTTTGTTCTTGGGAAGTTTTTTTAATGAATGGTGAGATTTATATCACCCTCCAATTCACAAGGTATATTGGAGGTTAACCGTATGGTTACACCAAGTGTAACATTGATGGTTGCGCCATAAGGTAACTCTAGGAGTTACATTATAAGTTAGCCATGAAGGTTACATTGTAAGGTAGTTATGATGGTTAAAAATCATATTGTTTCCAAGATAGCTAAAATAAAAAGAAATTAATTTTCCATGATAGGTTTATGGAACTACTTATGTTTTCTATGTACTAGGTAAATATCATGTTTTCAAAAAAGTACAATATGATTCTTATTGGGTGAGAATTGTTTATTCATGAAAATAATTTATTATGATTACAATTATTCAGGTAATAATAATTTATCTAAATTTTTTAATTCATTAATAAGATTTTTTATCATACAATATTTTAAAATAAATCACAGAGTTTGACAATGAGTATGTGAAAATGATAAGACAATATGAATGTTGTCAAGATTTTTCATTAATAGATTTCATGTTTTTTATTAAAAAAATTATATACTAAAAAATGGATATTTTTTAATAGTATCCACTTTATATTCTTATGGTTTGATATATTTTAATTTTTTCTAAATTATGTAAAACTGTAAACTAAAAAATATCAGTGGGAAGGTAAATAAGAATATTCAAAAATAATTTACAATATTATGAAACGATTAAGGCAAAGTCCTTATTGTATGTATTAGAGCATGACATAGACAATATTAGTGGTTAGAATTATGTTAATATAATACCACCAATGAATTTTAACTAATATTTATACTGAAATGATATATAATTTAAATATTACAATTTTTTATCATCTGTGATTCGTATATTTAGATTGGATTTCTAACGAATATATAGGGAAGATGGAGTTGGAGGGCACTGAGAGGATGACCTTAGGACATGTTGGATTAGGTTATTTAACTATAAATTCATCCTCTATGTATACTTGAAAAAAATGTAATGTTCTTTTACAAAATTATGTGATGGAATCTTCAAATAAAATTCAATTTCAAGAAGTATTAGATAATATCAATGTTCCTTATGGTTATTCCATCAACATATCTAAATGATTCAACAAATGAAATTTTAAACTAAAATCCATTAAATCACATGATTATCACATCATTTTCCATCAATTTATTCAATTAGAAATATGGAATTTACTATCAAATATTGAAGGGGTGATGATTTTTTTATTATGCCATTTTAATATATTTCTTTATTCTAAAATGTTTAGATTGCCTTTGTTGATAAAAATGAATCAACATGCTCTATAAATTTCATGTGAGTTTGAAACAATTTCCCCACATCATTTTTCACTTTCATAATTAACTAAATAATTAATTATAAAACTAAATCATTTTTTAGGAGACCCATTTCATTATTTGGGGATGTATCCTACTAAATGATTTATAATGACAATGAAATATTATGTTTGAAACTATAATCATCCTAATAGATCAAATTTGAGAGGTTATCTAGATCAAGAATATATGGATCCTTGTCCTCTATATTTTTCTACTATAAGCACATGACATAATTGGCCAATGAGAAATGATGAGGGGTAGTATGGTGAATGTGATCCCACATATTCATTTCTTGCATTAATAAGAATAATTCAATTTTCATATACAATGTATACATTTTTCCTTTAATAGAGGGATATGGCACATAACATAGTCTTACATAACTGTGGTTTAATAGATTTTATACAATATAAGTAATTTAAATATTTATATGTTATCCCAAACTATTTAATTTAAAATATACCTATACCAATTATTATCATTTTACATTTCAAAAATTAAAAAATTATATGAAGTGTTCATAAATATTTTCCTTTGAGAATGAGGGATTCTTTTCATAGATTAGAGTTTCTTTCTTGGTTGTAATACATGGTATGACCATAAATTTAAATAAGATAAAATATTGATATTCATTGAATTGTATTATTTATATATATTTCATTTATTGCGATTATTTATAAAATCTATCTTTTAATAATTTTGAGTTTTCAGTTTTTTTTATACATTGGGACATAAAAGAAAATAATTAATAATTAATCGTTATATATTCTTTGCAACTAATCGAGTGGTAATAATGGGAATAATAAATGATGGAGTTATGTTAATGGTAATAAAATAATATTATTAATTTGTAGCATATATTATTCCTTGATATGAAAATATGTATTATTATTGAGTTGTTGATAGAATAATTTTATTGGATTATTACTCTCTTGTTAGAGTCATTTTGATAAAATTTAAGTAGTGTTATTCAATGATGTGACATAGAACATTTATTAGTTGCTATGGTTTTAGTGTTATTTAAATGACTCAACTTCACACTATAGATGAAGCATATATGTTATTATAAAAGCAAAAAACATGTGTTTTATTTAAAATATCATGTGATACCTCATTACAATGTCCTTATTGAACTAATTCCAAGACATTTTTTTCATATTGGTGGGGATGAAATTGATAAAATTATCACCCCCACTAGTGTTTACAAAAATATTTTATTTGATGAATTAAATATCCACAAATATTTACATTCTTTTGAACCTAAAATAGTGTTGGTTGATATATATAAAAAACCATATATGGTGTCAATTCATTTAGTTTACATATATGTATGTTTCTGACGATAATAATATTATAATTACATTAATTTTGTTTTGGTTTAGAACAATGATTTTGTTTTATTATTTATTTTTTCATTGCATTAAAATGTATTTATTTCAATTAGAAAAACAACATTTAAAATAGGTTCTTAATAAATACATAACATATTTTTAATTTATAGTTTCTACATCATTTTATGACCTTGTTTATGGCATCATTGAATTTTATATTTTACGCAAGATTTTTTAAAAAAATTCTATGAAATGTAAATTTCATTATTATGAAGAATATTAATGATATTAAAAATGATATAAGAATGAGAATATTTGATACTAGTTAATTTTTGTGGGAGAAAACTATACATCCTCTAGTTACCATAGTGAATATAAGTATTGTAATATTTTTATTGTTTATTACATTAATCTCATGTTCTAATTGAATATAATTTTTAGGGTCATTGACCAAAAATATTATTGAATTTTCCTTACTGTAGATATATAGGACCATGTGTGGGTTCTCCTAGAGATACATAGATAACCCATTATATATTTTCACACCCTTACTATCTAGTGGACACCCCACTTACAACACCATTTCATCCTCTTCTTGAGCCTCAAGGCATGTTCCAACCCAGTCCTCCATCATCATCTAATTTATTATATTCATCTAATACAATTCCTAAATCACCTCTTTGGATGTTCACACCTATTGTATATCTATATCATATGATCAACCTTGGGACTTCAATCATTATACTACTATGTATATAACACCTCCATTTCCTTCTATCCATCTAGGATCTGAGGATTTTCTTCCATCACCTTCAAATTTAGTGAATACAGATGACCCAATGCATTCATTTGAATTTAAATATCCTTCATAGGATTACAATAAATGACATCCCAAGAATCTAGTAAGGCCTAAAAAGTAGATGAATTATTTTTTATAACTGTATCAAATTATATAAAAAAATATTTAATTTTTGAACTATGACATAAATCATTTTTTAATCCTTTTATCTTACATGGTGGGATATTTTAATAAGTGATGTGGGTTCCCCCAAAATCATGGTTCCTTTAATCATCAACCAAAAAGAACACTATATTACAACTGAGACAATCAAATGATAGGTAAAAATTTTATACAAATCAAATGTTTTCTTGAATAATTAGATATATACATTGATATCCTTTTAGGGTAACAAGACTCATTGGGGAATATTGTTAATGAAATCAAAGAGAAATAATGGGTGGGATATGTGTAATAAAATGTGTTAAATTGAAATTTGTTAATGTTTTATTTATATGAAATACCATTATTGAGTCCATATTATTTTATCTTTCTTGATTATGATGCTGCTAAGGTTGCACATTCGATGGATCTTGGGGAGTTGTGGAAATCATATATTACAAATTTATATGTTGGTTGCAAGAGTAGAGTCATCTATAATTAGGAGGGTGTACCAATATTCACCAAATTTAAAACAACACAATATCATGATACAATCACATATTAGAAGTGTAATGAACATAATTTATTTTATATCGGTAATGGTTTACATTGAAAATTTTATTCTAATTAATTGTATTGATTTTTTAAAGATGCATTAGAAAAAAAGGTAAAATAAGGTGTGAAATATATAAATATATTGAATGTAATTAAAATTCCAAAACATGAGAGGTTCTAGGTACTTTAAAATGTATATATTTAATAAATTTATCTATATTTTCACAAAAGTGGAAATTGAAATTTAATTATAATTTCAAGAAGAATAAAAACATAAATACTCTTAAAGTGATTTAAAAATTAAAAAAAAAAATTTAGTCTTAAAGAATAAATTATCCTAATACTAATTGCCTCTGATTCCAAATTAATACTATAGGATTAAATATCCATATTTAGACAAATTTTCATGCTAAAATTTATATAATATTTTCTTAGATCCCTTTAATATACAGATGAAAATTCCCTTTTAAATTAAGTATATAATTTTTATAATATTTTGTTTTAAAATGGTGAATCATTATTTACATTGGTTGAATACCTTAATATATTTACTATTTTAGAAAGAAAACAATTTTAAAATATTACACCTAGAATGATAATTAGTGATGAAAATTTATTGGTATATTTAAATGATTACCTTTTTAATTTCATTTTAATTAGTTATTTTGAAATTTTTATTTCAATTTTAGTATATTTTTAGTTATGATATTTATTTTTGAAATAAATTGTTTGATGTTTTTAAATAGAAATGTTTATTTTGTTAAAATATATTGAAGTGAAATTTTTTGATAACTCAAATTTCAGTATAAGTCACTAAAAGGAAAATCTAAAGATAGTATACTTTCATTCATTCACATTACACAATAGAAGGATATAATGTTTTATTAAATTATGTCGTAGTTTATTAGTTATATGTTACCTCTTTGGTATTAAAGATTAAATATAATTTTTTAGGTGAATTAAATTATTGAAGTCACAAATCAAAATAATGTAATAAATTTGAAATATGAACTTCTGTTTTAACTAGGGAATTGAATTTTTTTATTAATTAGATCCTATATTTATAGATGGTTAATAATTTTAGCGATGATTTGTTTTCTATTACAGTTGTTGTAAGAACCCATGTCCTAATGGAACAGAGTAAATTGTGAATTTCATCTATCCTAAAAATACCTACCCAAAAATGAAAATAATCAACCAGCCTAATAAAATATTAAACAAAATAATCCAAATGACATAACCCAAAATAATCCAAATATCATAAACCCTGGTAAAACAAATTCATTAACCAAAATATGATGCAATTTCCCAATAAAATAACATAATATTAACCCTGAAATGAACCAAATGATAAGAAAAAACCAAATAACCCAACAAAAATATTACATAACCCATAGATGGCCAAATTAACAAACCTAGAATAATCCAATTTAAATAATTCATTATTAAAAAAATATTCTAAAAAAGAACAAAATAATCTTCCTTAAACAAAAATAACTAATATTACCCAAAATGAAGTAATTATCCAAACCAGAAAATTAATAATTGGCCAAATGAGTTAATCCAAAAAAACTAATGACCAAACTAGAAAAAATAACTAAATTATATAACCCAAAAAAATACCTAACCCAAAACAAACCAAATGAACTTACCCAAAAAAAGAAAATAACCCAGCATAAAAATCGATAAACTAAAAAATAATAATAATTAACCTAACCAAAATAGAACTAAAAAAATGAAAACTGTGTAACCAAAAATTAACCACACTAATAAAACATAAGAATTCCATTTGTTGTAACAAAAAAAACAAACAATTACTAAATATAAAATAATAATATTTCATAACTCTAAAATGATGAATCTATGGTAATCCAAAATTAAAAAAATGAGTTATCTAAAATATGGAATAACATTTAGATAAACAACATGTCCAAACCCAAAATTAACTAACTGAAATATCCCAAGATAATTAAAATAACCAAACAAAAATTGAACAAAAATTCTAACCAAAAAAATAGAAATACCCTAACCCAAAATAAAAGGATTACCGTATTCAAGAAATGAACATTTATCAGATAACCTTAACCAAAAAAACTAATTAAAAATTAAAAAAAATGAAAAAAATGGATATCCTAAAAAATAAATAATCAGAAAAATAACTTAACATTAAATAAACAAAATAACACAAAACTAAAAAAATATAACTCAAAATTGGCCAAAATAGAAAAACCTAAATAGACATATAGAAATATGAACACTATAACATAACCAAAAATATACCAAATAACTCAAACACATGTAAACCAATTGATATATTTAAATAAAATATCAATCATTCAAATGAACTAACCAGTAGTTATATAACCCTAAAATGAACTAAATGACATAACCTAAAATAAACCAAATGTCCTAACTCAAATATGACCTAACCAAAAGATGAACCAAATGAAAAAATTTAAAATTAATATATTAAAATAAGCCATTATGAATAAAATATCTTATAAGAAAATGAAATAAATAACATAAACCAAATTAAAATTCTTATCCTATACCCAAATTATCTAATTATCCCAACCGAATTAATGAAAAAATGGACAAATGACCTTAAACAAAACAACTGATGACCAAAATGAACCAAATGATATAACCTAAAAAATAAATAACTCAATACTAAACCAAATTAACTAACATAATATAAAAAAACAACCTAATATAAGTATGTAATAATCCAAAATTGAACAAAATATCAATACCTAAAAAGGCTAAGCCCAAAATGATTAAAATAACATAACAAAACTAATGAAAAAACCTAAACCTATGTAAACAAAATGTTATAACCAAAATATTAACAAATGACAAAATTAACTAACCTCAAATTAAATAGCCTATAAATTAACAAAATAATGTAACCCAAAATAAAACAAATAACAGAACTAAAATATGACATTACTCAAAGTTGAACCAAAAAACTTATCAAAATATTAATCAATTAATGTAAACTAGGAATATAAAAATACCCAAACAAAAAACTAATTAAACAACCCAAAACTATAAAATATAAACTACTATACCAATATAAACTAAATAATCTATTAAATTTTTTTACTATTGATCAAATGACCTAACCGAAAACAAACTAAAGACAAAACAACAAATTTTAACCAAATGACCTAACCAAAAAATTACATAACTAAAAAATAAACCAAATGACCTAACACAAAATAAACCAAAACCCTAACATAAAAAATAGATAACACAAAATTTACCAAAAAATACATCTTATGAAGACCTAACCCAATATAAAGAAAATTAAAAACACTAAATAAACCAAATAACAAAAGCCTTTGTAAAAAATATGATCTTTCTAAAAAAACCAAATCAACTAAATTAAAATGATATGAAATTTTAATAAACCAAATGAACTATCCAAATGACCAAATAGCCAAATATTCTAAATCAAATAAAGAAAAACAAAGAACCAAATGATATAACATATTATTTAAAGAAACACCCTCAACAAAAATTAATTAAATGACTAATAATAAAATATTAAAAACACTCTCATCAATTGAATAAATGATCAAATGACCAAATGTAAAAAAATTCAGACATCCTAACAATAAATTTAAGATAATGACTAAATGATAACAATTACTGAATGAATGAGAAAACAAATAATATAACAAAAAAATATTTGTTCCAATATGAACGTACAAGAGGAATCCACATCATAACCACATTTATCATGATAAATAATATGTGATGACTATATTAAGCAAATAATATTATCTTACTATTGATATTTATATTTTTATGCTTCATCATTTTCTTCTTTTTTTAATAGATAAAATCTGTATTGACTCTAGTTTTTCCAATTTCATATTATTCAATAATGCACTATTATAAAAATCAATTTCATTTTCAGAAATATTAGTTGGTAATATAAGGTTGTGTTACATGGGAAAAATCATTTTTCTTGATTACTAAAAAACGTAAGGTATTGTTGTGAATTGAAAGTCACATGAAAATATTGTTAGAATTTCTATTGATATTTCAATTTTTGATACATAATTCATAAATAAATATATTGTTTAGTTTTTCAGAAGTGTGCAATGGATATACTCAATTAAATAGATAATAAAAATTTTAAACCAAATGATCATATGATATAGCTATTATGTGAGGGTTACTAGGGTAGAGTTTGATGCCAACCCAAGAATATCATTATCCCCACTATGCCGTTTCCCTCATGAGGATCTTACCAAACCTCTCACTTCATTAAGCTTCAAAACAATCATGTGGATGATTTTAGGAACAATAAATACCTATATAGGATAATCAATGTGGGAAACTAGTCACCGAATAGTTCCTAAAAGATATGAAATTTATATTTCCATCACTTATATCAATGGAATATAATTTTTTTTGGACTTACATATGGAAATAAATATTATATATATATGATGAACCAGGTGATGTAAATGAGAGTCCTAGTGTGGGTTAAGGTGATTACTATGATACTAATGGTGGTCGTGGTGATGATTATTATGATGGTGATTATGTTATTGACAATGATATTGGTGATGGTGGTGATGATGATAATTGTGATGGTGAGGAGGATGCAGATGTTCGTGAGGAGGGAGATATTGATCCCCTATATTTATGGGTTAGTAGTAAACTGACATGCAGATGGTGTTCATGACTTTAATTGAGAAATTTTTTGGATGCATATTATTTTTTTAGTATTGTAAATGTTTTTATAACTATTAAAATATGGCGGTTGAATGAAATATATACAATATATCAATTTCATTGAATATATTCGATGGTTATTATCTTTCTTACAGATTCTTGTATTGTTTGTCTGGTGGGGCTTGATTGTTTGCAGCTTTATATTGGGAAAGGGGAGTTATAATAATCATTTAATTGACTATTATTATATGTTGTATTTGGAAAAATCTATTCACAACGTACTTTTAACAATCGGTATAGATATACACCAACAGATTAATTAAAACCATTTGTATTATCAGTATATCATAGTATATACCCACGGTTTCTATAAAAACATAAGGTCACCCTCTATAATAATCACCTAAGAACACAGGATTCATAATACCATTGGTATATCTTATACACATGGTATTATGGTATAAATTAATAGTTTTTAACTATGGGTATAATATTAGTTTCCAATTGTGAAATTATAACATCTTTTTATTAGTTATGGTTTAACAACAAACATAAATAATTCTATATATTCCAATCATCATAGTAAAATTATGATATTTATAAATATATATTGATTTTTTATATATTAAAATTTATACTAATTATTAATTTATTTAATTTTTTAATTAATTTTTTTTCAAAAATACCATGTTATTAATTTCATCTATAAAAATCACATAAAAATTCAATTAAATTGTGACTAAAAGTATAAAAACAATGATGCATATTATCTTATTATACCATGAATATTATATCGATGTTAATTTATTTAAATATACTTATAAATAAATCCACAGTACCAAAAACAAATAATTAATAATTAAAATCAATGAAAAATTATGAAAAATATTAACTAACATAAATTAATATCCATGTATAAATGAATATAAATTATTAATATAAGTGTCAAATAAATTATGAATTATATTATTAAAAATAGGGTAACTGAGCCTATGATTATTATATATGAGGATATAATTCATCCAATAATGCAGAAATCTAAGGTAATGTTTTTATATATCAATAAAATATATTTTATGTTATTTTGCATGATTTATTTTACATATAATTCATAATTCCATGTTTACATCACATCTCTGAAATAAACATTTATTAATGATATTTAATTGTATTTTAACCCCCCCCCCCCCCCCCCGCATAAATTATTTATTAATTTACCACAAAATTCATATATATTTTATTGACTCAATGTTCATTTAATTAAGTTAATATTGTAATCTATTTACTATATTCAAATAATTTTATTATATTTCATAAAAATTCATTCATATTTTTCCTCCACTATTTTTTAATGAAATATTAATTTAAATATTATTCTTTGATGGGTTTTTATCATAATAAAAATAGGACATTGTTAAGAATAATTATCATCGTTCCTAATAGATCATTTTATTACATTTCTATATTCTTTATAGAACGAATGTTTTCCATTTTAATTTTTTAATTTCAAATTTTAAAAACTAAATTATTATTAGAATATCTTTTAATATCTTTTTTAGTAAATTTTTTACCTTTTAATTACTCGGGGAATTTCATTAAAACTAGAAAAATGTATACGAAAACATTTACTGTCATTTTGAAAATTTATCTTCAACTGAAAATTTATATACATGATTATTTTTCATTTAAATTTGTGATTATTGTTGATTATCTTAATGTGATGTTTTAACATTTACCCTTCTATAATATAAATTTACCAAAATGAAATATCGGTTTTTTACCATACTTTTATAAAAACATCATATAAAAATCAGTTATGATGTCATTTCATTTTTTACTCTCTATCTAAAAATGTCTAAAATCCTATTGAGTAATATTATTTATCATAAACTAAGTAATATAATGTTATAATTCTATATAAAAATTAAATATAATATCAAATTTACAAACTATTGATGACAAATTAGGTGACACATTTTTAAAATGGAATGATGAAAATTTTATTTTTGTGGGTTGTGATATGCTATGATGCATGATTCTATTCATGTAGCACAAAATACTTTTTTCCATTATATTATGTGTGGATTCCTAGATGTCCCTCATATTAGTTGAAAAATTCTTCATATCTCATGAGATAGTGACGTTAATTAATTTTTTTGATTTTTTTCACATAAAATTATGTATATACATGATTGGGCTTTCTAAAAAACATATTTTTAGGGAATGATTAACATTTATCACAATATGATTCTAATATAAGATTTATATTTCTGAAAATATAATTCATGTCTATGGCTAGGTTTTCTCATAATGTAGTAATTTATTATTCATTTTCATATTCCACATTTCAATGTAATATTATTATATTAATCTCCATGGTAAATGATTATTGTCCCTTGTTTTTGCACTCATATGTTTTCGTATATGTTTGATGATATGAGGTGATATGTCCTTTTATCATGATATATTCAAAAAAATTATAATACTATATTCTGTTTAATTATATATTTTTTCCAAATTTATTTTTCATACCATTGTTATGATATAACCTTTATTACTCATTGAATTGTTTTCACTTTTTATAAATTTGATCTTACTCATTATTTTTTCCCACATACATGGGTAATTATATATAGAACTATGTTTAATGAAATAGACTTCAATAAATAATTAAACCATGGCTCTCCACCAAGTGGAGAGGAATAATAAAATGTTAAGAAAATGCCTCTTATCAATATTGAATATGTAAAACGTATCAAAAACATATAAAAATAAGTAAAATTTATCAATTAGATGTACAAAGACAAGAAAATATTTAAAAAAACAAAAAAACATGTAAAGACTAAAAAATTATGTACCTAACCATTCATCACCACCAATCCACCCTCCTATGAATTTGATGAACATGAAATAAAACACCGAGGATACTTAATGACATTCCATATACATTAGTCCTATAAAACAAAAATTAAAACTTCACTAAGGAATAAGTATGGTGTTTGAAAAAAATCATATAATGATTCCAAAAAATAATATATACAAGTTATAATATTAATATTTCATTAATTATAGATTTTAAATAAATTATATTTAAAAAAATATAAAACTAAAATATTTTTTAAAAATAATCATTGACTTTTTTAAAAAATCATACAATTTTCACCAAATCCCAGAATATATCAGGTATGTGAGAAAATAGGTATGAATTGGTAAAAAAAAATCAGATTCACCATATGATAAATGTCTAAGAATATAAACATGAAAGTACCCCCATGTGATTGCACTATCATATATTTCAAGGAACACAATTTGAGCTATACTGGATGAGAATATACGTAATACAAAAAAGAAAATCACATTTCCAATCATATGTAAGATTGATCATATATATCATACACTATATCTTAACACGTTTTAGTGACATAAAACCTAATGTTGAATTAAACACATAAAGTGTACTAATTCTTTTTCTTATGCACCAAAATCATTATAATGTGCTATTTTATCAAAATGAAATTCAAAACCATGATAAAATTTAATAAAAAAACTCACCACAATGAATTTACACATCTGGTATAGAATCCCATTTTACCCAAAATCAAATAATATTACAAAACATTTGGTATTGACCAAACCACATTTAAAGAGAAATATATTAAAAACATATATATCTTCCTAAAATTAAATTCAAATAATAAATCATTTATTTAAATTGAAAAACCCATAGGAATTGAAGATAATATTTTAAAATTTATGAATTATAACTCATTTATAAAGAAACAAACCTCAAGAAAATATTCAAAATTTAGTCAATATCACCAAAGTAGATTTAAAAAAGAAAATCGTCCTCTGAAATACAATTCATGAGGGAAGACTACAAAATACTGATTAAAACCTACACTAATCACAATCCAAACCAAAAAACATAATCGTATATGTGTTAACATCCAATGGAAATGATAAAGTACAAACAAATCATAATACATAGTAATGATGAAATATCCCTGGGTTTAGAACCCCAAAACCGTCACTCTAATATTCAGTGATGAAATTGTAAACATTACATTTCCACCGTAGGGGTTGATAATTGTGATTCAAAATTTCTACCATCCAAAACATAAAAAATCAAAAAGAAGAATTGAATCACATAAATTATTATAGACATTTTAGATTTAATATTTTAGATAATTAGAATGATATCCTACTAAAAAAATTCCCATGTTGTGAAATGAGAATTTCATCCACTAAACCATTATTTCTAATGAAACAATATGACATCATAATAATTTATATAAAATCATATATATAAATAATTATTTCAATGATAATATTTATATTATATAAAAAAACTCGAGAAGGGTGATATAAAATGATCAATAAGGGAAAACCTAATCCTAACAAATTAATGTTATTAGTGAGTATTAAAAGAACATAATTTTGTGATGACATAATCAAATTGAATGATTTAAGAAAATAATATTTGAAACCATAAATTCATGTATTATCAAAAATTAAATCATTGAATTAGGATGTCAAACCTATATGATTTATATGAATCACTAATAATAAGCCATGTGATAACATTATTTACCAAAGAAAACATTATAAACCCATATCAATCATAGAAAAGAATGTTGGTATCTTGGAGAATAATCTTCTTAGAATAATCTGACAACCAATAAATATTCATTAAAATAAAATCAATCCAATGGAATTCTGAAAATAAATTTATCTTGGGAACCTAATTGTTATCCAATACAATGGATTGATATCTAGGCACACCAATCATATAAGCTATAATGATCCCACTTGGAACAATCTAGGAACACCCATCATATATAATGTCCCAGAAAAGCAAAATGAATAATGTAAAAATATATTTCATCAAAAAACTATTAAAAAATAATTATTATTCTATAAACAGATTAATATATGGAAAATATATTATATTCATATTAATATAATTTTAACATTTTTAGATTGGGGAAATGAAATTGGTTCCATTACAATCTCATAGAAGAAATCATATTCCATCCATAGAATGAATGAGGATTGTACCATTACCAAATATCCACATTCAAGACTATATAATTATAATTATTATAGAAATTGATAAATAATAATACCATTAAATTACATTTAATAATATTGTTATGGAAATACAAATTTTATTTGGAATATATCTTTTTAAAATAATTTTTTTTGAAAATACTCTTAATTTAAAAGAGATTTTTTTTCATGAATTTGAATTGTATGAATATTAGATAAAATATAACATTTTAAATATTCGTCTTTTTTTAGAATACTCATTAAAAGTAAAATTTAAATGGAATATATTTTTTTATATGATTTAGATGTCAAATAATATTCATTTTTACTTTAAAATTGTTTGAAAAATTTCTTTTTCAAAAAATGATAAGAATATTCCATTTTTAATTATTTATTAAAATTCTATAATGGATAAAACTATATTTAATAAATAATTTTAGAAGGTAAATAATTTAATAGATCGAACCAATATGGTCTATTCCGCGCTATAATATGATGTATGAGGTGTTCTGGGAGGTGATGGTGACTAATACCCATCAATTTTCCAAAATTCAAAACGATTTAATGAAACAATGTCATATTTCCTTTTCCAAAATTTATAATTGCTTCATGAAACATAGTCACATTTCCATTTCCAAAATTCTAAAATACTTCATTAAATAGTTCCAAATTTACTTTTCCAAAATTCCATATAATTTCATAAAATGATGTCACATTTACTTTTACAAAATTCAAAACTATTTCATGAAACAGTATCACAGTAACTGTGTCACAGAATGGGTGTCACAAAAAAAGTTTCACATAAACACTATCACAGAAACAGAGTCAGAAAATCGGTGTCAAATAAATAGTGTCACGGAAATGGTGTCATAGAAATGGTGTCTCAGAAATGGTGTCACAAAAATAGTGTTACAGAAACGGTGTCACAGAAATAGTGTCACAAAAATGGTGTCACAGAAATAGTTTCACATAAATAGTGTCACAGAAATGGTGTCATAGAAATAGTTTCACCATAATGGTGTCATAGAAACAGTGTCATAGAAACGGTGTCACATAAATGGTATTACAGTTATTGTCTCAATGTTATTTTCTCAAAGATAATATTTCATATTTCATTTTCAAATTTCCATAATTTTACAAAATCACCGATTTAATTTTTTTCATTGACAAAAAAACGAAATAGAAGCCTTTTTATAGGATTTTAGGATGATTCCAAGCCCATAACTCCCAAATATGTATTCTTAAGGATTTTTATGCCTTTACATGATTAAAATGTATTGTTTTATTTGATCACATTTAATATAAAATCCTACAAATCTTAAACTACTACTCCCTTAAATATTCTAAAGGGATGTGATGTCATCCTCCCATGTTCTACCATCTTGTTCTCTCGTGTGAGATTCTTGAACTGTTCCTTTCTTCCCATATGATTCATGCAATTAAACCTACCTCCTTCATTTGGTTCCCCTTGATGTTCCTCTTACTGTATTTTCACCAACATTTTTGGTGCAACCAAGAAATATTTATCAATATTCGATATAAGGAATGATTTATCATCATTATTTTTGGTTCATCTCATTAATTTTCTTTTTTTTATTTTATGAAATGATATCTCCATGTTTCTAATATAATTTTCTTGGGTGTTGACTAGTGTGGTGGTGTCTCTGCAACCTTAGGTGGATGCGGTCCTCCAAGAGAGGTGATTGTGATTTGTTTTGTTAACATGTACAATGAGAATAAAAAACCTCTTAATGTAGGGGATTAATGGATTCTATTTTCATTTACATGAAACTATTTATTTATCATGTTTTATCCCACTTGATCACAAAAAATTGATATATTTATTTTTTATTCCTGATAGATAAATAATTATCGATTTCATGTTATGACCTCTATTTTTTTAGATTGTGTGATATATATGCATTCTTTGTATAGCATTTATTTCATGATATTAATTAGTAATGAAAAAAAAATTCGGATTCAATGTCAAATATAAAGATGAATTTAATGAAATGTGGTTTTTCTTGTCGATATTTTTTGTTAATTAAATTGATGGAGTAAGTATGTTTAATTGATTTGTGATATCTAAATGTTTAGGGTTCTGGTAGTTGGAACCTACGAATAATAAATTGGTTAATTACAGATGGTTTCAACAACCATTTGTTTGATAAAAATAAATTTCATGGTAGGATTCTATGTTAACCTTTTACTTGTATGGTCACGCCCCTTGTGATTTGGAGCACTGAGAGCATGTTAGGTTTTAACGATGGATGCCTTGTTTAAGGGAAAAGAGACCAGTTGATATAATGTTTTATTCCTACCGCCTATGTAGTGATGGGAGCCCGAATGCCAATTTTGATTAGTGGGGGTAGGTAGGCCCCCTGTTTGTGGTATTATTTGACACCTATATTGGCGACATGCATCGGTTAATGCATGTGGGTGTTGGGGAGGACACCAGAGATGATGAAAGTGGTTGGATGTGAATGTTTGGATGATCAATGAATCATATTGATTGTATATCTTCTATACATACCCAACTGCTCAAATCATCTATTCTTGCTTACCCTATTACCCAATGGGGTGAATATGGGCAGTGTATGCCACATTCTTTTCGAGTTTAGCTTCTGAAGGGAGGATGGCTCTACACTCACTCTATATGTGGGGAAGACTTGATGGGTAGATCAACTACCTATCATATCGATCCCCCTTATGTTTATAAGCATATAATTTTTTATCAATAATTACAGGGAATATAAGAATTTAATAATAATATTAATAAATAATATAATAAATAATGTTATACCTTGGGGTTAAAGCTTTCTGGAACACAATGTTGATGTTGCAATTTAATGGAACAATGGACTTTAGGTGTTATTCTAGTGAATTATAATGTGCAATTTTTAATGGTTGATTAATGTTTAATGATTTAATTAACATAAATTTAAATATATAAAAATTTAATTGATTAATGTAATATATTACTTTAAATGGTTGTGTGATTATAGGATACCTAGTCTTAATAGTGGCAGTTGGGAGTCTGAGAGACGTTAGATGTAGTTCAGTCTGATATTATGTTTTTTCCATATTGTAGTTGTGAGTTATATTATATCATGTTACTTTTTATTGTTTCTATATAATACTACACCACTTAAGTTAAGGAAACTGACACCCCAGATATTATAGGCCATCGGGGTGTATTCCATAACATTTTGGTGGGATGATGGAGGATGACTACCCCCTTTGGATCCACTCTCTTCTCATTGTAGTTACTTGAGTTTGAAATCATAGTAGATTTGTTTACACATATATGTGTGTAGAGGGTTATTATGGATCGTGGATATTCGCACACATGTATTCTGGATATAGTTTCATATGTACAGTTATTGATGTAACATGTATAGGTTGTGATGGCATGAGGTTCCATACTCAGTTTATGGGGCATAATGGATTGAGTTTCAATACCTGATATATGATAAGAATTATACGAGTTTTGGTGTCTCTCAAGAACTACCTAGTAATTTTTCTAACATGTACATGGTGGTTTTGTTACATGAGGTGCAAGTCGTGGTGTTATACTCATGTTTCTGTCAAAAAACCTTATTAAAGAGAGATGCTTAAGATGTGAGACATTAGCGAAAATAGGAAAACGAGTGGGGATGTAGTTGTTGGGTACCCTTGATATTATTTATTATATTATATATTCTTGAATGTTATAATTGGTGACAGTAGCCATGGTGAAGCTTGTAAAATAGTATACATGGTTATGTGACATGTTATTTTCACTTTTTTTTCACTGTTCTTTATCATGATTTATTTAATTTTTCTCGAGAGGCACTAGGGATGATCCTACTGAGTATGTAGTTATAATCACCCTATGTATATATAAAATGATTTTTTTGTTAGTTTGATAAGGATAGAGATTAGTCTGGTTACTAATATGTTGGGGTTGTAGGAGCTATTTGGGATTCATTCTTGCTTTCATTTTTACATCCTTTAGTACGTGCAGTTTTCTCCTTTCAGTTGTGCTATTTTTCGTGACATTACATATGTGTTCATGTGTTTTCTTTTTCATTGTGGTCTTAGTTGGAATTTTTTTGTTTCTTTATTATCTCTCTCTTTCACATTGGTCCTCTTGTAGGGTAAATCCACCCATATATGTGTTTATTGTACCCTCGGAGCTAGTCGCCAAAACAAGGCCAAATGGAGGTAAGAATCTGGGGTCACTATCTCCCTTCTCAAATTTCCAACCCAAAAACGATACACCTTTTGGTAAGGGGGGCATGATAGAGTGGTTTTAAAGGTAGGTTGAAGGATAGGATGATTTTTGGTATTAGGCACAGGTGAGGTTGCATGGGTTGGTATAGAAACTGTTTCATTAAAGACTAACAAGTGTTGTAAACCTTGTTGATTGGATGAGACATATGCAATTTGTTTCCCCTGGGATTTGATGCATGATCCATTAATTTTACAATGGATATTAAAAGAGGTGATTTTAGTTGTTGGATAGAGACCTCAGAATGTATCGTGCATCATTCTTATTATTAACTGTGATTGAATGGGTAGACCTTGGGGTAGGTTAACAAAAAATGAATAAAAGAAAAAATAATTAAGTAATGATGTGTCATCCATATTCTGGGTTTAGGTACTCTAATTGTTTTTTATTTTTCAGGCATGAGTCTGCCTCAACTTCCTTGTTAGGTTCACACAGAGGATGTCCAGTAGTTTGTGCTGGTACCTCATTACATGGTAGTGGTTTACGATGATGACACTTATAGGATAACACTATGTGAGATTCAGCATGAATATCTTCAAAATTAAGAGGGCTCTATTTTAGATGTAGTCATAGAAGACTAGTTGGAGGAGGTCGATATAGGTTTTAGTTTGACTTGTGCTCAGATGGAGCATTGGATGTCTTTAGTTGTGACGATGTTGCGTGGAGTAGCGTGGTTGTGGTTCTTATTGATTCATGGGGATTATGAGGAGTTCGAAATCTTATGGGAGAGTTTTTGAAAAAAAGATTACACTTGAATATATTTTGTTGACCGTGAAGGCGACTAATCTCCAAGAGTTTCATATCCTTTGATATGGGAGGTATAGTGTGAATGATTATGAATACTTTTGAGGAAAATTTTGTGATATTCTTCATACCTATTGAAAAATGAAGAGGCCAGGGGAAGGAATTTCGAGGAGGATTTGCATCCAGAGATCCAACACTAGGTCACCCCGTTTATGTTAAAAATATATCTTGAGTTTTGGGGAGGTCAGAGGTCCTCGATAGTACATTGTTCAGAACCCGATCATCACATGATGGGAGTCATCATGATTCAGCCCAAAGAAGGGTTGTGGTCCAAGGATCCCTGTTTTCTAGGAAGAAGAATTTATGTTCCTCTATGGGTATGTCCTACCCCTGAGGATCTAATTTCTCAGGGGGCAGTGGACCACACGCTGATTACAAGGGATAATTATCATGTTTTTCTTATGGAGGATGAGGTCATCAACAATGAGAGTGCTCGACCATTCTGAGCACTCGTCATGCACAATTTGTTTCACTCTAGGTTCCTCTATTGAGGTACATCTAGCAGAGGCAACACCAATAGAGTACACGAGCTTTGGATCAGGAGATTGCAGATTAGGAAAGTAGAGGATAGCCCCATTATACTCCCCATCCCTAGAGAGAAAATCATGGTTGTGGTGGGGTCCTTTATCAATGGCAGATTACATGTTGAGGACTTCATCATCATATTCATGATTTATCGTTGCCGACTCTAGGTGATCAAGAAATCATATGATTTACCATTTTATTATTTTCTACTTGGTTGTATTCTCTGTTTGATTCAGAAGAAACACACTCCATCATATCTCCTACCCTGGTCCATGCTTTGGGACGTGATGTAGTGATGCCTCTTGTTCTCTTGGCATTGACTATGCCAGTTACAGGTTTATGTGAAATGTTTGAAATGTAGATACTAGGAGCATGTGTTAGGGAAAGACTCCTCTAATGGTAATTTCCTATGTTTACAGATACATCAATGTAATTCCATACTCTGCATGGATTGGTTTTATTTGGTGTAGTCTATTGTAGATTAATCCGGGTTCAAGGTGGTTTTATTTGATGCTGATGGAGATATGGATGTGTCAGTTGATGAGAGAGACCCTCAGATGGATTTGAGGCATATTCTATCCTTATCATCCATGATTGTTGAGAAGATGTTGTGTTTTTCAAGGGTGTGGTTGTTGGTGCTTCTCGTGCTCATAGATGAGTACCAAGATGTATTTTTAAAAGAGTTTGTAGCATTACCCTCTCAATGACAAACCTAGATTGGGATCGAGCTACATCAAATAGCATCTCCTATCTCAATGTCCCCATATTTGATGTCCACTACTAAGTTACGAGAGCTATGTATAAAACATGATGGTCAGTAATAGTGTAGTTTTTTTAAATCGAGTTTGACACCAAGGGGTGCACCAGTTTTGTTAGTGAATAAGGGTGATGAGTGATTGTAGTTTTGTATCAATTAACATAACATAAAAAAGTGATAGTGATGAATTTTTATCCTCCTTCATGGATTTATGATTT
Source organism: Viscum album (assembly GCA_963277665.1). Classification (NCBI taxonomy): domain Eukaryota; kingdom Viridiplantae; phylum Streptophyta; class Magnoliopsida; order Santalales; family Viscaceae; genus Viscum; species Viscum album. The sequence continues at coordinate 164,892,578 of OY728151.1, forward strand.
ATTCGATCAATTGAAGGGTGATATTTTGTTTTCAAATATCAAATTTTGTTCAGGATATCATTAGATGTGTGTGAATAGTGAGTATATCATTAATACTTAATATTGTTGTCATCATGGGTATTAAGAGTTCAATTTAATGTTGTTATGTGTGACTAATTCTCTAGTTGCGTTCATGGTATTGAGGAATGTTGTGTTCTCGGATTTCATGTAAACATTCAAGGAGGTTTCCATCAAGGACATCCATGTGTACTCCATATTTGAGGAGAAGCATGCAGAGTATCTAGACACAGGGTTTGGAGTTCTTCATCAACAGAAACTATTTGGGAAGTTGTCGAAGTGTGAGTTTTGGGCTCAAGAAGTCTGTTTCAGGGGGTATGTAGTGTCCTATCATGTATTATTCATGGATCCAACAAATAATGAAGGTGTTTTTTCTTGGAAAACCACTTAGGCAGTGGTGGAGTTGTGAAGTTTATCTGGTATTGCAAGCTAATATAGGAGGTTCTTATCCAATTTCACTCGGTTTTCCACTCCTCTGATGGCTTTGACCAAGAAGGATCAACCATTCGTGTGGACTGATCAGTGTTTGTATGCTTTTGAGGATCTAAATGAGAAGTTGGAAACTGCTCTAGTTCATTGTCTTTTAGTAGAGGGAGTTCGTTTTGATGTTTTTTTTATGATTCTCATTGTGGATTAGGTTGTGTTCTGATGACAGTTCATTGGTGTGTTCTCAGGAGTTTTGGAGACATTACCTCTTTGGTGAGAGCTTTTTGGTTTTCACCGATCAAAAGAGAATGAGGTAGGTTTTCTCCAATTATGACTTGAAGTGGTAGAAACATCGATGGATGGTTTTCATATAATAATACGACATCGAAATAGCATATACCCCAATAAAATAGAATGTTGTAGCTGAATAACTGAGATAGAAGTTTCATAGGGATGTAGTTTGTGAATCTTGTGATTCATGGGAGTGATGGTAGATATTTAATTATTACATTGAGATATGAAATAAGATCCGGGAATATGTTTTCTTTTTCAGATGACAGTACAGTCATCACATGTGTAGAGTGTGGAAGGGTCATAGTTGGGGGATCTAGGGGTCAAGGTCTGGATAGAGCAAGTTATTTGTGGCGAGGAACTTGATGGTTGATCTAAGGATGATCGACAACGAATGTCGTGTCATTGAAGGATATACATTCCTTTGGTGATTCATGAGATGTTTCTCATAGAGTTCCATAGATTCCCTTTAGCGGTGCATCCTGGAAAAACAAAGATGTATTGAGGAATGAGGAGATAGTTTTGGTGGCCTAGGATGAAGCATGCAGTTACTGAGTATGTGTCATGATGTTTGGTCTACTGGGAAGTGAAGTTTAAGAAATGTGTCCCTGGTGTTTTACTCTAGCAGTTAGATATTTTCTTGTGTAAGTGGGAGGACATCTCAGTGGTCTTTCTTACTAGTTTAACTCGATATTTGGGAGGTCGTGATTCCATTTTGTTGTAGTTTATCATTTATCAAAATCATACCACCTCATAGAGATCAAGGATTCCAGCTCAGTCGGTCTTTTCTCATGGAAATATCTGGAGGAGATGGTGAGACTCCACATAGTCCTAAGGATGATAATTATAAATTGAGATCCTCATTTTATCAATAGTTATTGGAGAGGTCTCCAACATGGTTTTGGTTCTCAGTTTTTCCTTTTCACAACATTACATCCGAATATAGATTTTTTGATAGAGGGTACTATCCAAACTCTTTAAGACATGTTGCGCTCTTGGGTCCTGGATTTTGGTGGTTCGTGGATAAGGCACTTAACCTAGGAAGAGTTAGCTTACGGTAATAGTTTCCACACCATAATTGTTATGTCACCATTTAAATACTTGTATAACTGACCTTAATGATCTTTATTCAGCTGGACTCGGGTGGTAGAGTTAGTAGTTCATGGATAGTATCTAGTGAACAATACAACAGATATGGTTCAGGTGATTCGTGAGAGGATGGAGAGTTCACATGATCATCAAAAATCATTTGATGACCAATGGGGGAGACCTTTGGAGTTTCATAAAAGGTATCACTTGTTTCTAATGGATAATCATCATAATATGCAGTGAAGGTTTGGTCATGGGAGTAATTTTTCCCCTAGATTCGTGGGCCTTTGGAGGTGTTGGATTAGGTTGGAGTCATGATTTATCGAGTATAACATCCCCTACAGATGATATGGATACATGTTTTTTTCTTGTTTCGCAGCTCTATCATTATCTCCATGATTACTCTCATTTCATAGACTGGGGAGAGATTAATGTTGAAAAAGATAGTACCTTTATGTAGAAGCCTATAAAAATCCAAGACCTCAAAGAGAAGGTGTTTCCCAAGCATTATTTAGCATAGGTTCGTGTCCTATGGAGACATAGTGGTGTGTAGAAGAGTACTTGTTAATTGGAGTTGTAGATACATTCTTAGAACTACATGTTGTTTGATGTTTAACTTTATTCATTTAGAAAATGATCGCTTTGTGGTTATAGATAATCCCTGCTTATAAGATGGATTTCCATTGTTACTTCAGGTTTATTACTCCCATTTGAGAGGTATCTTGATGGTTGGTTGTTCAGGCCCCTTTTCTATTTCCATTTGGGTTGGTTTTGGATTATTGAGAACTATATTATTTTGATAGGTATCTAATGAAACAACTTGAAACTATTTGGTCCATGACTTGTTAAAATATTATGTCTGAGGTTTTTTGAGAGGTTAAGGTGACTTATACCCATCACTTTTCCTAATTTCCAATCTATTTCATGAAACTGGGTCACATTTTCTTTTCCAAAATTCCAAACTATTTCATTAAATGTTGTAAAATTTCCTTTTCCGAATTTCCAAATTGTATCATGAAGCAGTGTAAAATGTCCTTTGAAAAAATTCCAATCTATTTCATGAAACGGTGTGAAATTGTCTTTGAAACAATACCAAATTATTTGATGAAAGAGTATCACATTTTATTTTACAAAATTCCAAATTGTTTCATAAAACAGTGTCAAAATTCATCTTCAAAAATTATAAACTATTTCATGAAATACAGTCACATTTCCATTTCCAAAATTTCAAATGATATCATGAAACAGTTTCAAATGTTCATTACAAATATTAAAATCTATTTCATGAAATTGTGTCATAGATAATGTGTAATAGAAATGGTGTCACAAAAACAGTTTCATAGAAATGGTGTCACAAAAACCATGTCACAGAAACTATGTCACTAAAATTGTGTCACTGAAATAGTGTCCCAGAAATGGTGTTATATAAATAGTGTCATAGAAAACATTTCATAGTTAATTTCTCACAGTTAATGTCTCACAAATTCTATTTCATATTTCCTTTTCCATTTTTCCCTATTTTTCCATATTCGCTGATTTAATATTTTCATTGAAGAAAAATGCTTTAAAATCGTTTTATTAAGAGATTTATGGAAGATTCAAATCCCATAACACCTATATTAATTTTCCTAATGATTATGATGAATTTTCTTGGTCAAATAGTGGTGAGTCGTTTCACCGAAGGTTTGTTTTCGGTGTCCCAAATTATATTTACCATAACATGTATAACACCAGTAAGGGGTCGATCCATAGAGAACTAAGATATTTTTTTACATTGCGTAACATAGTTCTTATTTTTATTTTAAGTTATGTTTTATAAATTTATAGTCTATTTTTGTTGGTATTTTGGGTACAAAGAGAACAATTGGGTTTTAAGCATCGTTTAACAAATTAATATCTATAATGAAAGTGAATAAAGAAAAATATGATTTTGATACAAATAAAGATAGAAATGCATCAGGGTTAAGCATTTTTTATAAGTTGATTGTTAAATAAAATTGCTTATGTGGTTGAGTTGTTCAGAATAACCCAACTCTCTGGGTTTAATTTGTAATAACATTTCCTTGATCTGGTGAACATTTATATTTACAAAAAAAGAAAGTAACACTTTGGCCTGGTAGTTAGTGTTTAATAGATATTTATATAGCTTAGTCCAATTTGAGCTGACAGATACTTTCAGTGGTCATGGAGTTATTCGTCATTATTATTCTTTTGAATCACTGAAAATTATTCCCATGGTCCGGTACAGAATTTCTAGTGATAATATTGAGTGATATAAGAAGAATAAGAAGGGAATATTTAAACAAACACATTCAGGGAAACATAATTCAAATTACAACTCATTACTTTCCACAACCTCATCACACTGGGAGTTTAGTTACACATATTGAAAATGATAAACACATAACTATTGATACCTGATGAAATCATGCTTGGAAATTTGAAATAATAATGATTCTTTAATAGATGGAAGAACAGTGGTAGTACGGCGTCAGAGCATCAATCCTTTAGGCCATAAACATTTCCTCTATACTTTCTCTCCACACCCCATAGTATGGAGGCCACGACCTTCTTTTCTAGAAAAAATAAATACACGGTGTGTAGAAAAAGTACACGCCATTTCTTTTTTTCAATGTGATTTTTCCTCTATTTTCATTGATGGCCGGTGGCCTAACACACCATCATTGACTCGGAACAAGGCGCTGCCTAGTATGCGAATGTACCCGGCATGTATCACCACCATATACAGCATTTCGTCTCAAAATTCATCCACCAACCACTTTTAGAAATGTATAAATGGCGTGTAGAAGTTGAACACGGTGTGTCTCCTTCAGCCGGCCACATGGGAATGTAGACTCTTCATGGACACCAACTACTTCTAGAATTGTATACACTACATGTAGAAATTGAACACGGTGTGTCCCGGATTCTAGATACGTGGGAATGTACTTGTCCTGTTCAACACGTGTCTGATCTTGAAAGTTCACGGCGTGTATATAAGTACATTCCATGTGGATATAAATTTTTTCTCGGTTCTTCTCTGATTTGTGCATTTGGCCATAAATCTTCTAAAATTGAATATAAGAACCAAAATCAAATTATTTTTCCATGAATATGTAGGTAATTGATTAAAACATGTTCTTAATTTTCAATAGTGTATATGAAAATCTTTACAAAAATCGGGTGTGTCAAACTCCCCCACACATAATTATTTCTTTTCCCTCAAGAATATATCAACATATAATTAAAAGAGTCCATATTTTAAAAGGAAGGAATTCAATATCATAAGTGTAAATAATAAGTGACAGAATAAAATTTAAAAAATAATACAATGCAGTTTCAATCCAGGTGATATTCTAATCATGCCTCATACATAATTGAATTAAATACTTCCATCTTCTTTTAACACATGTTTTAACCTTTCAAATATAGATAGGCCACCTAATGATTAACCTCACCAAAAATAGGCTCAACAATCAAGGTGTTTTTAAAAATAATTATGATCAAACAAAGATATATTCACTCTATCCATCGGTTTGACAGAATTTTAGTTCTCCACTTTAGAAAATGTTACATAAAAAAATCATGAGGGATTTTCAAAAAGAATCAGATGTTTCTGTGTTTAAAGTATGGTAGGTAAATATGTGAAAATTAACTATGAGGCTTCAAAAAGGAAGAAAAATTATTAAATAACTATGCATGATATTCAAAATTAAACTCAATGTGAAAACTTCCGCAACAACAATTATCATATAATCTCATCAAAACTATTCCCTTAGTTGTGTAGGTAGGTTTTACAAACAATCCAGTGAGTATAAGGCCCCTTTGTTTGCACCATTTTTTTATGACACAAATGTAACCATTAATAATGTCCAAAAATAAGGGTTTGGAACCCTTTTCACCCCACATGCTCAAGAGGCTCTCCCCCATACTTAATTTCTTAACAATTCACTAATTTATACCACGTGTTGCTAATCGCTTATTGTGAACTCCAATTATTAATCATGAAAATATTATAAAATAATTAGGGTATTAAGGGATATATGATTTTAATATGGATTATTATAAGGGTTATTCATGGTCTCTAGGGGATTCACGAAGATACGATGTTGGGTAGGCTCATGATAAAGGGGATAAAACAATCTAATGACTCAATCATTTTAATGTAATTCAAAAATTCTTCATGTTTCGAAAATAAAATTTATAAATTCTGGTAGTTACGAATATTCTAATAATCATTGAAGAAAGAGGGTATTAGATAGAACATGACAAAGAATATTAGAATAACTCTCGGGAGTGGGAAAAATAAAAAAAATAGACAATCAGGTCATGAATTTCAAAAAATTGATTAGTCTAATCGATGTAATTATATGAGGATTACAAGTTACAATTTTAATTATATGAGAAATCATTCTAAAATACATATGAAAAAAATAATCATTCATTTTTTGTAAAATTTTTCCACATTCAGTTTATTAATTAAAAATAAGATTATCTAGAAATGCCTTTACATTTTCAAATATATCTTCTAATAATAATGTCTCCTAGAATCTGAAAATGTTAAAGTCTAAAGAGGTAATGAGATGTCCCCCATACTTAATAGTGGACGTGGTCCACCAAGTGCCCAAAAAGAGGAACAAGGTAAGGTGGGGACATAATAGTGGACGAGATCTAGGGGAAGTAACGAAAGAAGTAAACCAAGAAATAAAAGAATACAATTGAAAAATGAATACTCTACTCGTGTCTAGGAGATGAAAAATGGGAGTGGGTGGAAAGGTGTAGCCCAAAACATGCCAGAGTACCTGTGAGGTGAGAAAGAAATAGATCACTACAAACATGCATAACCAACACAAGAAAAAGATATCAAAAAAATATATATAAAAGGAAAATCATGTCTCCCAAAACCATTCAAGGGGTCTCCCTAGAAAAGGCATCATCAAATACAGAACCAGTCAGTGGAGATGGCTCTGGAGCTGTGGAAGCGGGAGTCTGAGACTCTGCATCTGTAAGGGAAGCTGAAGAAGGAGGGGCAGGGGCATCAGCTGGGCCAGGAGGGTCAGTGGGTGGCTGGGGACGAGATTGGGCATGGACGTAGGCACCCCTGCTTCCGAACTAATCCCATTAGAATAAGAATGAGATAGTCCATCTGCTAGGGAGAACATAACAGGTCATGGGGTAAAGAAGACTCAAAAACCACAAGGTGGTGGGTGAGTCGATTGACACAAAACTCACAGTTTAGGTTGCTCTAACGGCCAATAAAAATAGCATTGAAATAGGAGGCAGCTAGGTAAGGGAGTCATGGGTAGTCCTGTCGGATGACACCGATAAGGAGATCCATGTCATGACTAGACGAGACCCCCATATCTTCATGTTGGGGAAAAATAATGGTGTTGAAGCACCGGTGGGTAAAATGAAGGATGGGGTCGGTGATAAGGGTACTCTTTTGTGAGGTATGTGTGTATTAGTGGTCAGGCCAAGCAATCTCCTGGCACATGGCAACGATCTCCGAGCGCTTGGGCCTTGTCATAGTAGAATGATGGGGTGGGGTGATGGGATGGGGGTAGAAACTGCGCCCTCAGCCAAAATATATCATGGTGAGAGAAAATTCTCGGCCTCCTAGCCATAACTAAACCACGGGAAACGCATCAACAGGTGTCTCACAGTACTAAGCTCCATCGAAATCGAATGAGGCTGCAAAACGCCAAAAATAAATCAGGGAATATAAGAGTGTTGACATGGATAATAGTGAGCAGTGGATTGTGAGCATGGAGATCCTTTAACTCTCCCCAGATGCTGAGCTACTGTGGGATGCTACTGTCGAGGTAGTACCCACTCAACGGAATCAGCCAGTGAGAGAAGCGCCAAACCTGATCATGTGTCATGTCAGTTACCGGGAATACCATGCATGGGTAGGGAACACCGGCAGGTCCCTATCCTGGTGGAGGTCTAATAGCAGGAGCTGGCTCTGGGGGTGGACCTGCTGACGTATATGGAGGACCGCTGGATGGGGCGGTCGATGTGGGGCCAACAGCTACCAGAGAGGGCTCAAGAAGTGCGGCAACTAGGTGAGAAGTATTAATGGTTCTTAGAGGCTCCGGATGTAGTGGTGATGGTCTGACTGTGCTAGGCCTAGTCTCCATGGAGGTAGTGAGTGGTGGAAGGATGGACAATGGAAGGAGCTCATAGACAGGAGCGTTGGGGTTTTGCTGTGTCAGAGGTTGAAGTCGGATCCGATGAAAAATAGGCCTCTCGCCCTCAGAGGCAGAGGCATGCTGCTTCCCACGGGATGTATTGCAATCTTCCATAACCTGAAAAATAAATAAAACCCAATGAAAAGGAAAAAAAGAAAAGAATACAAAGAAAAGGTGAGAAATCTGAAAAATAAAAGTACACGACGTGTATATTCATAGTACACGACGAGTAGTAGAAGATGAGTGGAATCCCGTGTTCTCTAAAAAAACATCGACATAGCAGAACATAGAACATGTAAGGGTACATGGCGTGTGCAGAGTATATACGCTGTGTATATGAAAAGGAGACATGGTCATGTATGTGTAAAGTCACAACAAAATGTGTTAATAGTTCTAATCATTTAGGACATGCCATGTACGGCCCGACATGTCCTGTATATGAGCAAAGGAACATGGCCATATGAAGGTCTAGACATAGGATGGTCTAAATAAATGGTATAAACGGCATTTACCATACACACACGTCGTATAGAGGAACATGGTGTGATAGGTCATGTCAAGTGCTACACACAGAGGGGACAAAAGAAATTACATACCAGTGTTGACTGAACACACATGCCGTGTACATGAAAATATTGTGTGAGGCCATGTACAAAGGGTACTTGGCCACGATGGGGGAAGGTACACGGTGTGTACTGAACAGACAAACCTTGTATATTCAAATTGTAAATAATTTTTTGTGTGGTCGTGTATACAAGTACACGACATCAGTTCTTCATTTCGGGGTCGTGTATTGTGGAAGCCGAATAGTCAAAAGATCCCTAAACACCCTAAATTCTTCTAAAAACATGAAATAGAGATTTTAGAAGTGTGTTCCTTGATCGATGATCACAATGAAAGAGAAATCATAACCCGAAACACACCAAATCAACAGACCTGGAAGTAGGGAGGTTGGGTGGCGTTTGGGAAAAAATGACAAGAGGTGAAGCGCTGTGCGACATGGCATGAAGCCGTGTGGCCGTGACTTATATGGAAAAGGTACACAACCTATAAATCTAGACTACACCTCATGTATATCAAAAAAAATTATAATATTATATATATATATATATAATTATTATATTAATCTGTATAATAATTAATATTAATAATAAAAAATGATAAAATGGATATATATATATATATATATAATTTAAAAATTAAAATAAAAACGTAATTTAGTGGGAAAATACATGGCCTGTGTTAAAAAAATTGGAAAAAAGAAGTACAACCTTTGGTCGGGTGCTTGGGGCGAGGTTCGAACTGGCTATCGGTCGTTCCGAACGGAAGCCCTCAACCACTGGAGCGAAGGTTGTATTGCATCCAATATTTTTCATTTTATATACATGTAACCTATACTGCATATACACATGGAAATAATGAAATTCAAGGAATGTGGTTTTTAATTATACAAGAAGGGGATGAAGTTGGGAGATTAGCCGAGTTTGAACGCGGGTCTTTTGGATCCAGGGACGGGACATTTCCAATATGCCAAATTTATCTTCATGGTTTACTTTATATAAATTTTTTTAAAATTTAGTAAGTAAAAAAACATATGGAAGACTTGACTTATATCTAAATACATGTCGTGTGGTTTTATTAAAAGGTTAAATGATGAAAATGGGGCGGTTAACATGATTCGAACTCGGGTCTTTTGGAACCGTGTTTTGATCTTCGCCAAATGACCAATCTCCATAATGGGTTTTCTTATAAGCAGATATATATATATATATATATATATATATAAAATTTACTACACACTCCATGTAAGAAAATATAAAAAGGAGGAACCTTGTGACAAATGAAGGTCGAAATGATAAAACCAGTGACGTCTCAGATAAACTCCAATGACCTTACCATCGACACCCATATCATCCCTGATTATACATAGAAACTATATATTTTTGTAATAGTTAGAAAAATGAAAATAAAAAAGTACACACCATGTATATAGGTGGTATACGTTGTGTATATTATGGGTTTCCTTCCAGGATGTGCCTTTGTTTTAGGTCTTTGGCTCAACCTACTTACCTTTTCATAACTGAGTTGTATGGTGGTAAATGTTCCCATCATGCCATCTATGTGATTGTAAGCCTTAAATCATTTCCTGTTCACTTTGAATGGTTGACCATCCTCTCAAGAAACTTCCACCGATCAATGATGGAATGTGCGTATGACTTATAATGGTCCTAACCATCTTGAATTTAACATACCATGAAATAAGTGGAGATGTGAGAAAATGAGAAGTACCTGATAACTGGGATGGAATTATTTTCATGAAACCATCCAGTCGGGGATAGATCTCATCTTCTCCTTGTAAATCATGGCATTTTCGTACGCCTCTAATATGATTTCATGAAGTTCTGATAGTTGGAACTTACTCTTTTCTTAAAAACCCTTTAGATCAATATTCTGGTCCTTCATAGCCCAGTAGGATTTGTGTACCAATTCCACTGGTAGATGGCATGGCTTTCCATAGATGTGGCATAATGGGGACATTTCCAGTGGTGTTTTGAAAGTAGTATGATATGCCCACAAAGCATCATCTATCTTCTTCGACAAGTCTTTCCTCCAAGTGTTAAATATTTTCTCTAGGATCTTCTTAAGCTCACAGTTTGATAAATCCAATTTTCCACTAGATTAGGGATGATATGTTGTCCCCATTTGATGCTTTACTCCATTCTTCGACAGTATTCCCCTCACCAGTGTGTTGTGAATGTAGGTCTCTCTATCACTGATCAGTACTCGTCGAACTCCAGACCTGATAAAAATATTTTTATTTAAAAGGCTCATGACTATCATGGATGTGTCGTGTGTTGTAGTTGTGGCTTCCACCCATTTAGGGTCATAGTCAACACATACCAGGATGTAAGTGTTCGTACAATATGGGGAAAAGGGGCCCATGAAATCTAACCCACAGACATTGAAAATATTGACCTCCATGATTAGGTGTGGGGGAATCTCAGCTCTACATCCCACATTACTAGCCCTCTAGCACTGATCGCAACTAGAAACAAAGGCCCCAGCATCTTTATTCAGTATGGGCCATAAAAACCCAGACTGTAGGATCTTCTCTCTCGTATGTTCAGGTCCATGATGTCCTCCAACTGGTGAGGCATGATAGAACTCTAGGACACTGTGAACCTCATTTTTTAGGATGCAATGGTGGATCACTCCATCTACATAGTATCGTAATAGAAAATTATCCTCCCAGAAGTATCTTTTCACAGCAGAGAAAAATCTCTTCCTTTTCTAGAAGGAGAGGTCATGGTGAATGACACATATAACTTGAAAATTAGTAATATCAGTGTACCATGGTCTAGGTGTTACGTTAACTAAAAATATGGGTTCATTAGGGAAATCCTCTCTGATCTCTTGATCCTCATCCATCTCCAAATGAGGCAGCTCTAGGTAGGAAGGATAGTCAGCAACAACGTTATCACTCCCCTTATTATCATAGATCTCCAGATCAATTTCAGATAAGAGGAGTACCCAACGGATCAATCGGGTCTTCGCATCTTTCTTGTTATTAGGTACATTAGTGTTGTATGGTTAGTATAAAAAATAACTTTATAAAACACAATGCAGGAACAAAACATGTCAAATGTGAAAACCACTGTAATAATTTTTTTTATGGTGGTGTAGTTGATTTGAGCCTTATTGAGTATCCTTATCGCATAATAAATAGGTCATAAAATCTTATCAAGAAACTTTCCCAAGACTCCTCCCACTTCATAGTCACTGGCATCACACATCACCTCAAATTGTTCCTCCCAGTTGGGAGAAATAATCATGAGAGCTTCTACGAGACGCTAATTCAGATGCTTAAAAGACATGGTGCATGTCTCATTGAACTCAAATATGGAATCCTTGGTTAGTAGGTTGGTGAGGGGAATTCATATTTTGGAGAATTCGCTGACAAACCGCTTGTATAAACTGATATGCCCCATGAAGCTGTGGTTGGATCTGTTAGAAGTCGGAATAGGTAATCGTGAAATGACTTCTATATTTTTCGGATCCACCTATATCTTCTTTACTGAATTTTTGTGGCCAAGGAAGATGCCACTTTTCACCATGAAATGACACTTTTCCCAGTTCAAAACTAGGTTAGTGTTTTCACAATATTCCAAAACAATGTCATGGTGCCGTAAAAAAGTGGCAAATTATTTCCCATAAATCGAAAAATCATCCATAAATAACTACAATATTTTTTATGCCATGTCATATAAGATAGCTAGCATTCAACGCTGGAAGGTGGTAGGGGAATTGCACATGCCAAATGATATATTCCGGTAAGCAAATGTACTATAGGGTTAAGTGAATGTGATCTTCTCTTGATCCTTTAGAGTAATGGAAATCTGGTTATAGCTTGAATAACCGTCGAGGAAGAAATAGAAGTCGTGCCCTGTTAGTCTCTCTAGCATTTGATCCATGAATGGTAGGGGTAAATGATCCTTTCTTGTGGAATCATTTATCTTTTGGTAATCCACTCAGACTCTCTAGCCAGTGGCTGTGCGTGTAGGGATGAGCTCGTTCTTTTCATTTCAAATCATAGTGATACCAACCTTTTTGGGTACCACGTGGAGGGGACTCACCCATGAACTATATGATATGGGATAGGTGATATAGGCATCCAAAAATTTGATCACCTCTTTGTCTACAAATTATTTCATGGGGGGATTCAAGTGCTGTTGTGGATGCATAGATTGTATGGTTCCTTCTTCAAGTATCACCTTATGGGTGAAAATGGTAGGGTTCATGCCCTTCAAATATGTGACTATCCACCCAATAGAATGCGTCCATTGTTTTAAAACTTGTAGAAGTGCATCATCCTGCTCTTGTGATAGTTCTGCGTTTAGTATGACAAGAAATGTATGATTGGGTCTCAAATACTCATACATTATAGATGATGGAAGAGGTTTCAGTTCGAGTTCAGGTAACTTCAAAATCGAATTTACAAGTGTTTTCACCTTTTACCAGTCAAAAGAATCAATAATAATCATATGTTTCCAATAATGGCCACCCTAGCCTTCTAGGAATTACATGTCCTCTAGTGCTTTTTTATATGGAATGTCTGAAAAAATAAAAGTATCTGAGAAAGAACATACCAGATCATTTCATTTCTTGCTCAAAAAATAATCCATGGTGGTTATTGCATAATAGTCCTCATGCTTAGGAAATGATGCATGTATAATAGCCTGGAGTACATTGTAGTAGACACTCTAGTCTCCTACCAGGAAAATCAGATCTCTTTAGTGTATGTCAATCAGTACCTTTCTAATGGCTAGGAAAGTCTTCCAAGTTTGAGAGGTTCCTCCTAGTCATCCTTCATGTCGAGGATGATGAAATTATCTGAAAAGATTAGCTTAACCACCTTGAAGATCACGTTCTCTAGTAGTCCCTTAGGATGTTTAAAGGATCGATCAGTAAGTTGAAGGGCTACTCGGGTATGATTTAAATCATGGAGCCTGAGATTTTGAAAACTCGAAGGGGCATGAGGTTCACGATGGCGCCTCAGTCGCAGAGGGCCTTCCCAAACACACATGGTCCAATAGTACAGAAAATAGTAAAGCTACCTAGATCCTAGAGTTTGGGAGGAATTGAGTGTTGGATGAATGCAGAAGACTCCTTGGTTAGTGAAATGGTTCCTAGATCCTCTTTCTTTTTCCTTTTGGAGAGTATATCCTTCATGAATTTCGTGTAAGTAGGCATCTGCATCAGGGCCTCTATGAATGGGATATTTATGTTCATGTTCTTGAACATGTCAATGAATTTTCTTAACTGGTGGTCTAGCTTTCTCTGTTTTAATCTCGCTAAAAATTTTAAGGTAGGTACAAAAGGTTTTACAACCTCCTTCCCTTTATTCTAAAAAGCATTCTTCTGTGGGATTTTGAAAGAGGAAGGGATGGTATTGGTACCTTCATCATCATTAGGGGGAGTGCATACACCTGGCTGTGCTAGTTTGTTATAATGGATCACTTTTCTACTCAATAGTATGACATCATGGGCTTCTTCCATCGTGTTTTTCACTATATTTCTTGATAGACTCTCGTGATGCCTTCCTAAGAGTTGGTTAGCCAACTGGACAATTTGGTTCTCCATGCCTCAAATTGATGCCTCCTGATTTTGGAACATGGACACAGTAGTATATATGAATTTCTTCATACGATCCTCTAACCTTTTGGTGTTCTCCTGCTGAAGAGGATGTGGAGCTGGTGGCTACCACGGCTGCTTTGGGCGAGGGTTCTGAAGCCCTTATTGCTGATAAGATCCATGTTGGGGTTATTGTTGCCTCTGGTAATGGTTTGGATATGGAGGCTGGTTATAGTCAGGAGGTCTCTGGTGTGGCGGATTTTGTTGATGTTGTCCCCAGCATGTGTTTTTTTATCACGCCATGCCTGGTTCTGGTAATACTACTATGGGTTGGGCCCTTGGTTTTGTGCAACATAACTTACCTCGCTTGTCGACGGGCCTGCAGCAGATCCCATACAATATCAAATTATGTGTTTATGACAACATTCATTGCTTACAGGATGGTTAAATGAATGTACTTGGGACATGTCCTACAGATTGAGTGTTTCAATTTTCGTGGACACAGTGTCCAACTGTGCAGCTAGCATGGTAGTTGCGTCTATATTAGGCATACCTATTTTCTTTTTTCCCTGTTCAGAATGCCACTGGAACCTGTTGGAAGACATATCATCCATTAGTTGGAATATTTCATCATGGGACTTCCTCATTATATACCTTCAGCAGAAACATCCACCATATACATGATATTTTTTATCAACTCACCGTAGAAGGTTTGGACTTGCATCCAAAGATGAAGTCCATGGTGTGGGTAGTTGTGCAACATCTCCTTGAAGTTCTCTCACGATTCATAAAATGATTCCTTGTCAAGCTACTAAATATTGTGGATCTTATTCCGTAGTGTCACCATCTATGAGGGTGGGAAGTATTTTGATAGGAATTCATGGGCCAGCTCCTCCCTAGTGAGGATGGATCGTTGCGACAAGCATTTATTCCAGTCTTTCACATTATCCCTTAGATAGATATGGAATAGGTGAAGATAGGTGGCATCAGTGGATACTCCTTGGTAATGGAATGTGTTCCAAACCTCCAAAAAATTGGAGATATAAGCATTGGTATTCTTGATGGGCAGGCCACCGAATTGAATAGTGTTCTAGATCAACTTCATGATAGCAGGCATGGTCTCGAAATGTTGGGCTAACACCAGTAGTTAGACAATGCCTGTATCTGCTCTGTGGATTGATGGAAAACTATACTCCATGAGAGTACAACGTGGAGGTGGCTGCTGAGGAAGGGGAACATGCCAGAATTTTTGGTCTTCAAGGACGTAGTATAGCCCATCACCTTGGATGAAATATGGAATCCGCTCTAGTTTTAAATTTTGGAGTAATTTTGGTCCATATCCTAGAGCATGTAGAACTTGATGGTTATAGTTGCCATCTGTTATTAACTATTTTCTAGCTCCTTCGACAATAGCTGGATTTTCTTCCTTGTTTTATGCCAGTGGAGTGGTTTGGTTGTGTTCAGCCGTGAGTTCTTGTTGTCACCACAAAAAAATCAGTTCGATCGTTGGGTCAATTTGGAGAAACTGTGATGACTCACTGTTCTTAGAACACATGAGGTGGCCACTCATAAACCTAAATAACTGCACAAAACAAAAAACACCAAGCATAAACAATGAAATAGAGGGATAAAAATAAATATGATTAGAAAAGTGATTTTTGTGGATTAATGATTTTTATTTTCACTAAAATTTGATACAAATTTAATTAAAACAAGAATAAATTTGACACTATGTTCTCCGACAACGGTGCCAAAGTTTGGATTGTCGTTTCTCTGAATGTATGTTTTTGGTGTCCCAAATTATATTTACCCTATCCATTATAGCACCAATAAGGGTTATTCCACAAGGAACTAAGAGATTATTTTTATCTTGTTTAACATAGTTTTTATTTTTGTTTTAATTGATGTTTGCTAAATTTAGAGTCTATTTCTATTGGTTTTTTGGGAACATTGTGAAAAATTTCTTTTTATGCTTCATTTAAAAAATTAATTTCTGGAATGAAAGTGAATGCGAGAAAATATGATTTTGATGCAAATAAAGATAGATATGTGTTGGGGTTATGGATTTCTAATTATTATATTATTTAATTAAATTTCATTTACGGTTGTGTTTTTCATAATAACCCAACATTATGGGTTTAATTTTTAATAATGATTCCTTGGTCTGGTAATGTTTTATATTTAGAGATAAGGAAACTAACTCCTTGGTCTGGTTGTTAGTGTTTAACAGATCTTTATTTGGCATAATCCATTTTGAGAAAACGGATACTTCTAATGGTCATGGAGTTATTCTTCATTGTTCTTCTTTTAAATCCCTAAAAATTATGCCTTTGTTCCTATACAGAATTTTTATTGATAATATGATGTGATTTAAGATGAATAAGAAGAGATTATTATAACAAACACATTCATAGAAACATATATCAAATTACAAATCATTAGTTTCCACAACCCCAATACACTGGGTTATTAGTTACATATATTGAAAATTATAAACACAAAATAATTGAAACATGTCGAAATCATGTTTGGAACTTTGAAAAAAGAATGATTCTTTGGTAGGTGGAAGAACGGTGGTAGTTCGATGGCATAATATCAATCCTTCGGCCCTTAAACTTTTCCTGTATAATTTCTCTCCACCCTATCCCCTAGTCTAGAGGCCATGGACTCCATTTAGAGAAAATATATATAACCACAATTTAGAAAAAGTACACGATGTGTACTTTTTCCAATTCACTTTTCCCTCCATTTTCTCTGCTGGTAGGCGGCCTAACACACCGTCCATGACTTGGAACTTGATGATGCCTGGTAAGTGAATGTACATGGTGTGTAGCACCTCTATACATGGAATATAGTCTCAAAAATCAGGCACCAATCACTTCTAGAAATGTATAAACATCGTGTAGAAAATGAACATGTTGTGTCTCCTTCAGCCGGCCAACATGACGTGTAGAAATTGAATACGGCGTGTCCTGGAATTTGGTTATTTGTGCATGTACTTGACCTAGTAAACCAAAGTCTGAGCTTGAAAGTACATGGCGTGTATATAAGTACATGCCAGGTAGTTGGATATTTTTTCTCGGTTCATCCCTATTTGTGAATGTGGCCCTAAATCATCTGAAAATGATAAGGAGCACCAAAATAAAATTATTCTTCCACTTAGTAATAGGTAATTGATGGAAACATGTTCTAATTTTTCACCAAATCATATGAAAATTTATACACAAATCGGGTGCATCAAACAACATGGTATAATGTAATCCTTTTCTAATGTAAATTCAAGTATATCTTAATCTGCAACTCTGATAAATATTTTAAAGATACTATATATCATCCACCTTGGTTCTATATTCTTGTTATTTAGTTTGATATGATCGAACGTTTTATCTTTCCCATAGGTGTTGTGCAATCAAACATTCCTCCTTGGTTTGGATCCCCTTGAAGTTCATCTTATTGCAATTACACCCGCTATTTTGGTACAACCAAGTAGTATCGATCAATATTTATTATAATTTATAATCTATCATCATTATTTTGTGTTTATATCCTTTTTTTACTCCTTTCCTTATTATTTAATGTCATCTCTAGGTTCTTAGAGGACATTTATTGGGTGTTGGATGGTGTGGTGGTGTCTCTGTGTACTTGGGTGGATACAATCCTCAATGATAGGTGATCATGATCTATTTTTCAGTTTGTTCAAATAACATTAGAAATATTTTAAGGTATAGAATTAGTTTATTCTATTTTAGTTACATTCAACTATAGAGTAATAATTTTTTCCATTGGATCACAATGGAATTGACATATTAAATATTTAATCCTGATAAAGAAATTAATATCGATCGTATGTTATTGCCTCTTGTCTTACTAGACATTTTGATATCAATGCTTGATATTTTTAGCTTTTTTTCTTGATGGAAATTATTAATGAATATAGACTACGATTAGTTGTAAATTTATTGTCAATGAAAAAGAGGCATGTAAATGAATTTGGTTTTTCTTTTTATACTTTGATTTTAATCATATAGATTTTTCCAGAATGACTAATTGATTTTGGATAGATTACTGTTAAGGTTTCCTGTAGTCAAATCCTACCAAGAATAAATATGTTAATTCCAGATGGATGGAATAATCAGTAATTTGATAAAAACATAATGGTTGATAGGTTTTTGAGTTACCCTTTTACTGGAAGGATGAATTTCATGTTCTTTGGAGCCTTAATAGCTCATTTTGTTTCATTGTTGGATTCCTTTTTAATGTCTATGAGGAAAATTGATATTATGTTTGTTTTCATTCTTCTTTTGTTGTGATGTGATACCTGATAGATATTGTGATATTTGCGAGTAGGGAGGCCCATCAGTTATGACAACAATTTATTCTTAGAGAAGCGAGATGTATCAGATTATGCTTGTGGGTGTTGAGGAGGACACCAGATATGATAAAATGGGTTTTATGTGAATGTTTGGATGATCGGTGAATATTTTTGGTTGTATATCTACTTTACATTACCAACTTCTCATGGAATCTGGTCATTCATACCCTCCTTTCAAAAGTGGAAAAGACGTGTGGGGTATACCACGTGCATTCTATGATTAACATCTCAAGGGAGGATGGTTCTGCGCTCTTTCTATATATGGGAAAGACTTGATGGGAAGTTAAAATATCCACCATGTTTAGACCCTTGGAGTTCATCATCTTAGAATGTTTTTTTTCAATTTTTTGTATCATGGGAGAGTAATATTACTTTTAATAAATAATTTAATAAATGATGTTAACCCATGGGGTTGGATTTTGTTGTGGCGCAATGATGAGGTGGAAATTTAATGGAACATTGGACATTGGGTGTGATTAAAAAGATATGTAATGTGTAATTGTTAATGGTTAATTAATGTTTAAAGACTAAATTAACATAAAGTGAAACATTAAAATGGAAATGGAGTAATGAAGTAAAGCTCTTTAAATGGTTGTGTTCTTATAGGATACTTAGTCCTAGCAGCGATAACTAGAAGTCTAAGATACATTAGCTGTAGATTATTCCGGGTCTTGGTTTTTACCGTAGTGATGTTGTGACATATATTATATCATATACATTTTGAGTTTCTATATTCTACTACATACCGTCAGATAGAGATATTGACACCTTGAGGATTCTGATCCCTCAGGGGTGTTTTCCCCAACATTCAGGTTGGAGGAAGGATGGCTGACTACCCCATGTGGCCACAATATATTTTTTTGGTAGTTACTCGTGATTGTATGTTTTCGCCATTTATGTGTATAGAGGGGTATAATGGCTTGTGGTTCAATAACCTAAATATGAAACACAATATTCTTCCCGTGAAGGATCTTTAAAAATAAGAAGTTACATTTATTATGTGGACATGGCAGTTTTGTTGCATGACGTGCATGTTGTGGTGCTACGCACATGTGTCTGCGGGCAATCCTTTTTAGAGAGATACAAATGACATGTGATGTTGTAGAAAATTAAAAAACTAGTAAAGAAGTAGTGGTGGGGTAACCTTGATATTATTTATTATATTATATAATCATTTATGTGATACTTGGTGAGAGTAGTTATGGTGAGGCTCGAAACATTGTATACCTATTTTGGTGATGACTTAGTTTCACATGCTGTTCATTATTATTTTTCATGCTTTATTTAGTTTTTATGGAGAGGATATGGGGAAGATTCTACTATGTATTCTATTATTATTACCATATGTATAAATACATTGTTTTTAGGTCACTTGAAGCAGGGTAGAGATCAGGCTGGTTACTACTAGCTTGGGGTTGTAGGGGCTGTTTGGGCTTCGTGGTTGCTGATGTTTTTACATTCCATGGTACTTTTAGTTTATCCTTTCTATTGAACTTGTTTTAATTAACCATAAATATTTTTACTTATGTTTTCATTTATATTACAGTCTTATTTGGAGTTGTTTGGTGTATGTATTATCTCTCCCATTATCATGTGTTCTCTTAGAGGGTAATTCCTCTCATTTATGTGTTTATTATATCCTCAGTACTAGTCGCCATCCTAGGGCCTATAGTAGGTGGGAATCAGGGGGTCACTATATCTCTTCTAACTTTTTCGGCTCAGTAGGGGTACACCTTATAGAGAGTGGTTCGTGAAAATTATCATTTTGGATAGAAATTTATAAAATATATTTTTTTTGAAGAAAATATATTTCCAGCCAAAGAGAGAAAAAATGTAAAATTTTCCTTAAAACGTTTTCTTAGATATTTTATTCAAAAATGATGTAAATACTTTTACATTTATTATTAATATAATGAATAAAAATAATATAAAAAATTCACGAGTTTGTTGATATATGGATTATAATATCATATCATTGTAATCATAACTATAAACAATCTTGATAAATGGTGAGATTATAGAAAAAAACTCTTACAAATATTGTATCTTTGAATCCTAATCCCCATGAAAAATTAACATTAAATGAAAAATATAGTATTATTAAAATATGGATACCAATGATATAACATATCAAATGTTATATATAAGAACCTTGTAAAATATGACATGTGTATAACATGTCCCACATAACAAAGAATAAAATTGAGATAGAAATCCCTTACAGATTTAGTTACATTTAATGATTAACACCATGGAAAATAGATAACCACATGGATATTAAAATAACCATAATTTTTTTATAATAAACATAATATATATTAATATAATGTATACATGCTACAAAAATGAAATAGGTTTCAAATATGGCATGTGTCTCACATAAGTGAAAAGTGAGATGAATACCCCCTAGCTCACACTTCCTTTTCCTGAGCGTTGTATAAAATCATGAATATTGTTTATAGAAACATTATTAAATATTATAAAATAATATTAATATTTATTATAACATATATTAGCCTTAGGAAATATCATATTTTCCATTCATAACAAATATTTTATTATTTTCATCGTATTAAGTGTTACGTACATTATTTTATAGTTCATGTTTTTCATTAATGTTCCGGTTCATGTGAATAAAATTTAATTATATGATTTAAAAAATAATAATCATGGAATAATTAACATATTTAAAAATCAATTTTACTTTTAAAAAAAATCATTATTTGTGCCTTTGAAAATATAACCATTGTAATAATCAAAGAGACGGTATGTCGTATATACAGACGTGTAATGTTTCCATTTTTCAAAGAACATTATGGAAAGAAGGTAAGTAATGTTTTATAATTATAGATTGAAAATTATTTACAAAATAACAAACAATTTTTTTATATACACTTATATATATCATTCTTACTATGTGGTGAAGAAAAAAGTGCCACGTCACTCCATGAAGGCATAGTCCAAATGTACACAAATGATGGTGTCACTTTTTCCATGAGTACAAAGGTAAGTGATAAAATGATACATTATATTTAGATAATGATAAATATATAACTAATCACATAATGATTTTATTTCTATCATATTTATGCTTTATATTTACCCATTTTGTTATCCTTGTATTGTGTTAGTGAAAAGCCACTCTCATTTATTCGTGATTCGGTAGTCCATCATACACAGAAGAGGCATTAACATATCCCTTATGGAGTAGATATTTAAAAATTTATATTTGATATTATGACAAAATTTGGTTAATTGTGTCATAAATAATATATATAATTGAAATTTATCATTGTGAACAATTTTGAGAGGTGGTAATGAAAAAAAATGACATTAGTTCGCGAGGTAGTAGTCTACCATACACATGAACGATGATTTCATAACCCATTTGATAGAATTGGATATTTTTTTATATGAACATATTATAATAACAACATATTTTAGTTATGATACTATTTTTAATTTATTAACACAATTTACGATAAATTTAAAGAGTTGGAAAAATAAATGAAATACAGCTACTCATCAAAGAACATTTCCTTTTCTTTGAGTATCCCAATTAGGTTTTCACTAAAATGAAACCTATGTTTTATATATATAAAAACTAAGACCTATAGTATGAGGGGATTCATGTTTGGATGTGATTTTTTTAGACTAAGGATGAGGAAAATATCTTAAAAGGTGAGAATAATTGAGGGGAGTCTATCCCCTTTTATAGTTGAAGATGAGTGATATTATTTGGTAATACATGAAATTATTCAATATTCATAGTTCAATATTACCAAAAGTGTCTAGAAATTATATTATTGATGGGTTTTTAGTGATTATATGGTTTTGAATAACCTCAAAAACACAAAAAAAATGTTTTACCAATTTGTTTCTTAAATATTATGTTTATTTATTTTTACCTTTTTGGGTTTTCAGCATTGTAACTAGTTTTCTATCCTAGGTAATAAATAGTATAAGACTAAAATAAAATGATCGTTAATCGATAATTTGGCCCCAATTATTATAAATATTATATACACATTATTAAATAAAAAATACTTTATGTGTTGAAAAATTATTTTAACACAATCACATGTAACTCTTAAGAACATCAATTTACCCATAACAAAATTGAAAATGATTTTACTAAGTAGGGGAAAATATTATTAATATAAAATAACAATTGTCATTTTGATGGATAATATTTGATATATTTTAATCATTATAAAATCAATTTTTAGAATATATGATTATTATTTAATGTAAATCATTAAAAAAATATAATTTACTATAAAATAACATTATTTTCACTTTTGACATTTTCAATAAATTTAAATTTAAAAATATTGATAAAAAATTTATTAAATTAGTATATAATATGTTATAAACAATTTAACATGATATATTCATCTAAAAATTAATGGAACATAACGATTCACTCAAATTACTTCAATTTTAATATTTTTAGTATCAATTATCTTATTTTTTTATTTACTAATTAATCATTTTCCTGGAATTTATTAATCATTTAAATTAATAATTTCATATCTAAAAATAAAATAATTTTTTTTATATTATAAAAAATCATTTATTTTTCAAAATAAAATCCATAACTTAACCTATATTGTTTTTATCCCTTTCCAAAATATTTATATATATTAAAAGAAAGTTTACATATTTTTTGTTTTTTTATTTACATAACTTATTATATGGGTCATATTAAATGGTAAGAAGAAGTAATTTAAATTTTTTTAGAAAACATAATTTAAAATTTCTAAATTGACTCATAAATATAAATTAAGATAATATTTTATTTCATTTTCACTGTTATCGTATTGGTTTAAACTCTAATATATTAATTATTACGTTAACCAGGGTAAATAATATTGTTTATGTTTTAAGAATTTATTATGGAAAAATATTATGTTGAAAATATAATAAATAATAAACTATTTTCGTTCCAAATTTGGATTCCATTTTTCCATATTAATTTCATATAATTTTGAAAATTTAATTTAAAAATAATCCCACTATGACGATGATTAAGTGAGATTATAATGTGAAAATGCATATAATTTATTTTATATCAATATTTAAAAATATAACAATTATAATGAAATAAATTATATTAAATGATATAAATATATCCATTATTATATAAAAATCAATTAAAAATAAAATTTAACAATATAAATTATTTAAATGAAAGGAAAATTTTCAATTAAAATTCCTTGTATTTCATTATTTAAAAAAAATAATTCATTCATGAAATATATAGAAAATTAAAAAAATTTAATTTTGGAATTATTATTTAAGAAATGATTAATATTTTTAAAAAAAATTATAAATTTTGTAAAAATTGTTTTTAAATTATTATTGTAAATCATGATTAAACAGCCTTTTTGAACAATATTGTTTTTCATAAAAAAATGATTTTTCTTCAAAATTATTATTATTTTAATTCTAATATATCGATACCTATTTTATTACCATGTAAACCTTATTATTTTTTTAACATAGTTAATATTTTTAATACCCAAAAATTTCAGGGCATTGATATAATGTTTATATATATTTTTGGTCGTTTATGATTTGTTTTGAGTGTCTCTTATGCTATAAAATATAATTCTATTTATTAATAAGCATGGTTTGTTACAGACTCTCCCATTTAATAAATTATGTAATCAAACATTTAAATTTATCTTAGTATTCAATGTTTGGCCATTTGAAAATAATTTTTACATAAACCGACACCATAAAAAGGGAAAATAAAAAAATCCATTATTGAAAAGTTAAATGAAAGTATGATGGTGATGTAGAATAATACATCATTAGGTATAAAAATAAGATACCCTATAAAATAAAATAATATTTATTTATTTATTTTTATTGAGTTCATATATAATAATAAATTTAATGAATAATAAAATGGTAAGGTCATCAAAACAATAAAATTTCGATGATCGAAAAAAATAATCGGTTCAACAGAATTTAAAATAATACAGTAGATTTTTTGTATCAAAATCTACTTTTTATAGTTAATGAGTAATCATAAAATCAAGATTTATATAATCTGGAAATATTCTTACACAATTTATAGAATTGAAACGTTTTACCAAATTTTAACACATTATATTCTTTTTCTCTAAATAATGTGTATAAACTATGAATTATTAATGCACGATGCACAGAAATAAACATTTAAAGGGTATATAATCTCCCAGAGCATAAAATGTTATTATTTTACCATTATATATTAGAAAAAATATAAATGGTTTTCACATATTCAGATAGTTATCAAACAATCTTTCATACCATAGTTTTCCAATTTCAATAGTAATACCCAACATTCAAACCAATTGATTTCATAATTTAAAATCATTAAATTTATGCAAAAATTTCATTACAATTTTACAAACACGAACGATTATATGCATTTGATCATTTATTTTTTAAAGATAAATCAACTTGTATTCCTAAAAAAACACTCTATTTTTTAAATAAACATAATCATTATTAGTAAAAATGTCATAGTAACTAGGACATCATGTAGGCCAGTGGTAGGTGTTACACCCTTATCTCCCATAGAATGTGGGTTCAAGTACCATGAAATTTATAGATGATATGAGTTGCTACAAAAGCATTAATTTGCCACTCTTTTTTATTTAATCAATATAAAAATAACTCCTCACTAATTATAAATTCATTTTTATTTTAGGGGTTACAAATACCGAAACCCAATAAAATATAACGTATAATTAAACCCATACCATCAAAAAATTTATAACTTAAAACCCAAAAATGAGGGTTTCTATGACATTAAAAATATTACATACCTTAATATAATAAACGTATTTTCGTATCCATAACTCTAATGATAATATCACATGAAAAAAATTATCTCTAAATTTATCAGAAAAATTCCCTTCATTAATAAAATAAGAGACCACGACCCGCACTCATGGATTTTTTTCAAAAATTTTAAACATGACATTGTTGTATTTTATGTAGAGAATTGTGAACCTATTTTTTTACACAGACAAGACGTCATATAAATGGGTAATTGTATCAATTACATTCTTTATGTCTTTATAGGTTAATAACTATATAGAATTATGTTAATGTATTATATAAATAATACCCATGTTATCAAATTATATTTACTCACACATAACATAGATTTTCTTATTCCACATATATAATCATTATGATACTTATGATTTACCTTGAATAAATATTCTATTAAACATTATTATTTATAAACAAGAAAAAAAAGAAACACAAAAATGGTGAGATCAAATTCTCAGTAATGGAAACATAATCATTCATAATTGAGCATTATTAGTGAGAAGAAGAAGAAGAAATGTGTTTAATAACATTATCAATGTGAATTAGTATAAAAAATGAATTTTAATGCCCATAAATAAATTTATCATCATACATGAAATCAATTAATACGGCATAAAAAATAAATGATTCAAAAAAATCAATAATCATGAAACATGTGATAACTGTCTTGAACAAAGGTTACATTATAAATCCATAACAATCATTGAAAAAATGCGTTTATATCTTCAGAAATCATATTTATAGAGAAATTATAGAACCCTATATATAAAATTACAGATGGAATAACCCTAATACTAACATGAAATATTATTCACTAGAGAACATAATCATTAACAAAACTGTATGAACTCTTTCTGGGCTCACCTATCATATAACCTACAATGGGATCAATATTTGTATATAATTTCCATGTACTATAACATGAATAATTTATATAGATAAATAATTATAAATAACTATTAAACTTTAAATATTTTATAACAAAATTATTAAAAAAATTGAAAATAAATGGATTTTATTTAATATATTTGGAATATGATTAATCAGTGGAAAAGAAATGGGTTCTATAATAATATATTTTATAAATTATTAATCAATATAGGAAAATAATTATTATGGTATAATTACAAAATAACCCCCTTAATCCTATTTAATAATTTTTGTTTTTCATATTTATGAATGAAAATACCATTAAAACGCCATTAAAATCATTTTTAGAAAAATATCTATTTATTTATGAAAATAATTTTTTAAAACACAATACATTTTAAAAATAATTTTCACCTAAAATAAATTTAAACAAAACTATTAATTATCATTATAATAGTGAAAAAATTATTTTAAAATATTCTTTAAGACATTAACAATATATTTTAGTAAAAACATTCATGACAACGGGTAATTAATTAAATATCATACAAGTTAAAAAGAACATTAATTTTCCACAATAAAAAGATTAAAATTATCCTTGTTTGGAAACAACAAGAAGATTCAAATAAACATTTAAAATTTAAAATTTTATAACAAGGTATTTAAAAAAATTGAGTTTAAAATATTTAAATTTTTTTTGAAAACATATTTTTGGATGTAAACTAACTTCCCAAAAAAGAGTGAAATAATGTCAAATTTTCAAAAAAATAGTATCTATAAAATATTTAGTAAAAAGAGTTCTAAATGTTATTATTTATTGTAAATATCATGATTATACATAAGAGAATAATATTCAAGAGTTTATTGATAGATTGATTATAATATATCTTTATTTGAAGCAAAATCATAACCAATCCTGGTAAACATTGAGATTTTAATAGAAGAGCATTATCACTTTTGTAACAATGAATCATAATCCAATGAAAAGAAAATACTATATGTAACATATAATATAATAAATTTAGGGAGATTCTTGATTTTTTTAAATGGTTTTTTATATACATCACATAAATGAGGCTATCTGTATAACAAAACATATGACTCAATCAAGGAAAATTTGGATAAAAATGTATTACCACTTTGTATACTTGGAAATTGTAACCCAATGAAAGAGATAACCTCATAAGAAAATTAAAAATAATTATTTTTTGTTAAAATCATCATAATATAAATCAACTATATCTATACACACCCAATATATGAAATAGGCGGTGAATATGGCACGTGTTTCGAAGAATTGAAAAGTGAGACAAAAATCCCTTACATCACGCTTCCTTTTGGAGGAACGTAATTTAACCTATTGTAAAAAGGTTTTAAATTTGTTAATAACTTATTATGATACCATATAAATATTTATAATATAATTAAAATTAATTTTATAAAATCATATCACCCGTCATTAATTATATTTATTATTTTCTTTGTTTCTTGTGTGAATTGCATTGTTTTCTCATTAGTGCTTTGTTACGAATGTTATAGTTCTCCTGAAAAAAGTATATGTATATAATATTAAAAATAATAATTGTTTAATAATCAAAATATTTATTCATCAATTATAACATTAAAACTAAACATGAAATATGTTAATGAAAAATGAACTAACATTATGATAAAGGAGACTATAGGTCATACATACAGTGAGTGAAATTTTGAATTTTCAAAGATCATTATGGAAAAAAGTTATGTAATTAGTTAACAATAAATGATGAAAATATATCTTATTTGACATATTAATTAATTATATTTCATTCATGTTGTGGGGTGAAAAAATAGTGTCACATTGCTTTGTGAAGGCGGCAGTCTACCCATACACGAATGCTGATATCACTTTTTTGTAGATAAATAAATAATATATTGATTGACATATTATATTAAAATAATGATAAATATATCATTGATATCGCAATTATGTTATTTATACGACATATATTCATCTTATTTACCATTTTAACATTACATTTAATGCATTAGTGAGAAAAAAATCCTATATCTTCGCAAGGAGTTAGTCCACCGTACACATGAGCGATGATATTATATTCTCCATTGAATAGATTTTTAATAGTTTATATTAAAAAATAACTAAAAGTGAATATATATATATATATATGTTAAACATATAATATATAAACCTTATACTCATAAACATACCCAATCGTGAGAGGTGGCGATGGAAACAAAATGACATCAGTTCGATATGCTATGTTCCACCGTACACAGGAATGATGATTTTATAATCAATTTGATGGATTTGGAGATGATGGTTGTAAATGAAATTATAATTTTAAAATCATTTTTAATGAACATAGTTATTTAATAATATTATCATGGTTTATGATGAGTGGATGTTGGTGGAGAATGAAATTAAATAAAGATGCTATTTGAAGAACATTTCATCATTTGTTATTATCCTCTTTAAATTTGCACTAAATCCTTCCTATGAAGGATTTATTTAAAATCTATAAATTTTCATATGAGTAAAGGGTTGTTGGGATGTGATTATTTCAGTGATTTTCCATTTAAAATGTCATTAGTTATGTATATAAGAAAGGATAATGAGTACTCTTTTATAGTTGAGGAGGAGTGACAATTTATTACATACCTGAAAGTATTCATTATTAAGAAGTCAATATTATATAAAGTGGATAAAAATTGAAAATTAAATGGTTTTGTGGATTATATAATATATCCTTGCCTCTAAAACACAATAACTCAATTTATTTTAAAAACTTTTCATAACATATATATTTACTCATTTTTTACCATTTTGGTTTTCACAATGGTAACTATTTTTTAACCTAGGTAACATATCATTTTTATGAGGATAAGGGGGTGAATCTCGTAATCATGTAACATGCGTTAATATTATAATTAAAGATACTTTAAAGTGTTTTAGGGATTATGTGGAATTAGTTCGACATTATTTTTCGGACAAAATGACTAATTTCATCTATGAACAACATGAATGCATTATACATGAGACGATGTGATGCTATTTGACTTATCTAGGTTGAAAAAAAAACATATGATTTTGTGAAATATTTTGTGACCCTTCATTTCTTGGATTTTTTTACTCAACCCAGAGGAGTCATAAAGAAGGTCATTATTGTGAATCTATCTCCCAATTAGGAAGCATTTGAAGAACATACACACCTCTTCAAACTCCTTATCATTGTGCGTGTATTGAATTAAAAGGGTAATAAAATATTGACTTTTAATTATATTGTGTATATAATTTACATGATCTAGGGAATTGAAGACTAGAAGATGACTATCATAGAGAAATGAAACATCTATGTGGTCTTCCTCTTTGATGAGCTCAAGAGTCATAAATGGAGATTTGGATCCATTTTGCGGAGACCTAGATTCTTAAGAATTCGGGAGGGGCTGTAATTTTTACCCATTAAATGTAAGGAATACCACTCATGGTTATGTATTTTAATATATAAGATCAAATGTTTATATTGGCATTCTGTGATTTTGGGTAATATTTCCTCTCTAGTTTGAAATCCAATTGGAGTTAAAAAAAATTAATGGATAATCCAAGATTTAGGCACTATTCTATAGTTATGGTTGATGTGTACATAGACTCCATGTGGATTGAGAGGTGGTTAAAACTACGAGAGATGTTATTATTGAACAATTGATATACTTTGAAAGAAACTAAAATTTTCATGTCCTATAAATTTTTTGTACAATTTTATTCCGAATACAACAGATCCATGGTTTGTAGGTAGTGTAATATGAAATGAATTTATGAGAATTCCAATATAAATCATGATGTCAAAGGTATGAGGGATGGAACACAATCCTGAAAATTCAACAATAAGGAAGATACTTCTCACATAAAGGATTTTGAGTATGAAAAAATGGTAGACAGTTTCCCCTAGGTTCCACAGGTTTAAGGAAGTTATCATACTCTCCTTGTCGAAGGCGATTCCAAATTTTTTTTACAATGTGGCTATTCTTATTGGATATGTGGATGTGGAATAAGATACCAAAAATTTCAACCTCCACAATTTTTCACCCTTGTAGATTGATTAAATATATTTTTCTATAATTTTGGATGAGGATTCCACTAACTCTCATGAAAATATAGAATTAGTAGGTGGTCAAATAGAATATTACCTGTGTAATATAGTATATTATGGTGGATTTCACCCTTATAATATTTCATTGATTCCCCTTAAAGTGGTTTTTTCCACTCATATGGGCCTGATATAATATAAAATCGTGATCGACATGCTTAAGACCTTGTGATCCTGAGTTATGCTCAGTATCTATAGAATATAGGTGAAGAATATAATATTTGACAATATTTCCTTGGTGAACATTAGTAGGATTCTTCATACTCTATCATATTGATTGACACCCATTTGATAATAAAATATAGTATGATCAATGTGGGATAGAACAAATGTGATAAAATATTTAATTTTTTAGTATGTGGGATGAATAAAATTAACAATTATAGGAACTATGAGTAGTATCAGTAGTCTCTATAATTATTCGTATAGTAGAAGAGAAGATATGAGAAAACTGAGGAGAGTGATGACTTTATATGTTAGTAACTTAATTAGTTTTTTATTCATTGTATGGTTCACAATAATTTCTCCATGAGCATATCATAAAAAAATTACTCTTAGCCTATAAAATAGGAAATTAGTTTTTAAACTCATGTCTCAGAAAATGGTAGTGACAATGGATCTGAAAATAATTTAGTCCTCCCAGATAAGAGTGTTTTATTCAATTTTTCAATAATTATAAAAAAATTATGTTTTATGACATTTTTATTTAAGGTGATTCTATTTATTTTCATTTTTTGTGATTCTAACTTTTTTCATAGATGAAGATTCCTCTAGATATATTTTTAAGTAATTTTTTAATTGATGTCTCGTAGCTAGATTTTTTGAGTGATTTTAACACTACCCTTAAATATGATGAAAAACATGGTGATCACATATACTTTTTTACAAACCCTGACTTCTCTTATTGTGTTGATAGATTAATTGTTTTTAATGTTTCCATTGTGGGACCATACCACATATGGAGTATTTACATCCTCAATGGTAAGAAAGCTAGTAAATTTTAAGGAATCCATGGTCGCATTGATTAGATAAATTTCTATTTGAATGTATATGGAATGTTCCCAAAAAAGAGTCACTCTGATCACCACCCTATTTTGGAAAAAAATTCACTAGAAAACTAAGGTATTATCCCATGAATTTTATGATAAATAGATAATTAAATATTATTCTTTGATGTAGAAAGGAAATTTAAAATTCCCAAAAAAAATATATTATAATCCCGCTAACGATTATATTTAGTAGGAACAGTAATGTTAAAAAATAGGTCATATATTAGTAAATTAATAATTTTAAAATATGGAAAAATTATTTTAGGAATAATGAACAATATCTTCACCAATTCCAAAATGAGAATTAGAATCGTGATGATCTTTTTAGAGATATGATTCTAGATTATTCTGATATTGATAATTCTAATGCTTTATATGAAGTACTGTTGTAAAATTAACACAAATTCAAATGGTTTCATATTGTAGATAAAAAATCCATGTTATTCAATTCTTTTAGTATAGAAAATAAAATCTGAAGAAGGTTCTACATCCCTTGAAATGAGTGGATCACATTTTAGCTCTGATCTTATGATCTCCAATGTTTTGTTAAGTTTCATTGAATACAAATATTCATATTAGGGGGAATACATAACACAAAAAATTCTTGATAACATTACTCCTACATTTTCTATCTAATGAAACATGATGTTAGTGGAGGCTCATCTTGAGAGTGAAATCTATGAATCCTTATTTTCCTTGAACATTGATATTGTGGAAGGACCAAAAGGGTTTACCAAAAAAATCATGTAAAACTATGATATTAGGCATCATGAAGTTATACGTTCTAATAAGTAATTTTTTATCCATGCTTCCTTGCCCTATGGGGTCAATACCATTTTAATAAATAAAATTAAAAAAAATGATTGTTTTCAAGACATTATTGAAATTGGGCTTATTTCTATTTAGAATACTATTCCAAATATTATTAGTAAAATACTATGCTCAATATTAGGTATTATATCTAGGGGCCTTATAACAGCAAATAATTTTGGATTCTTCCCTAAAAAGATTGTAATTTTCTACTCATTTCCTTTGAATTTTTCAACACCACTAGTAATCAATTTTATGGAAGCAATATCTGACCTCAAGAAATAAATCTTTAAGACCTTTGATAATATTTAATCATTTTCAATGCATTGAATGAATGGAATCTCTTAATCTATAATTAATCTAGTCAACAACATTTTTAATAATTAAGACTATAAATCCTATTTAATGGGTCTCCAATATTGTATTTTCAAGGATACAAGGGTGTTATAATAGGGGACCACCACCATGGATTTATAATTTATTTGTTGAATAATATTTGAGTTTTTTTATTAATAATCACGTTAAGATAGGTTTATATAGTGAGATTAATGTAATAATGAACATTTCTACCCCTTCACACATTAATTTTTCTCATGTTGTACATATGAATGGAAGTGTTGAAAAAGGAAGAATATGTAATATTAAAAATATTTTTCAAATTAGAAGATGTTTTTGGATAATTGATAAGATGGAATAAGTCATTTTTTGTTTATAGAAGGAATGACTGTCTCCCAGAAAAAAAAAATTGTAATAATGATTTGAGTTAAAAAAGGGTATCTACCTCACAATTATCTTTGGGTTATGCTATTCATGGGTAACATGAAATGTTTCTAACATGATAGCATCAAATCATGAATTATTTCTCTTATGGTCACCTCAAATGGGAATGTCATGTCTCCTGTATGGAGAATTTTTCTTATTTACTCAGTTATCACCTCATTGTTTTCAAAGGATTTATCCATTTATATATGGACTGGATCCATTTTACGTTGATTCAAACCATGATCAATAAATTTTATTATACTGGATCCATTCATTATAAAAAAATAACCCTCATATCTTGGAAATAGTCTATTAAACCCATTAACATGGGAGGAATGTGAATCAAAGACATGAAACTGTTCAAAGATGTTGTCTTTAGTAAATTCACATATAATATGATGAATTATCATGAAATATATCTATAATACCTATAAAATAAATAATTATCAATATTTTAGAATTAATATTCCATGTATGTTTCTGACTACATTTAGGTGGCCATAAAGGACTCATATCATTAAATCATGTGAGGCCTAGAATGGTTTGTCTATTTCCAGTCCTTTTCTAATTCGGATTGAATGTTTTTCCTTTAGGGGTTCCGTCCTCATACTAGAATGTTTTTTGGAGATTTTTATTTGTTAACAAAGATACTCTGGTTCGGAAACCCACATCCATTGGTCACATCACCTCAAGGGATTTCTATAAGAAGCAGTGTGATGGGAACACCACTTCTTCTATGTGGTTTAAACTATTCTAAAAACCATATACTTATCATTACCACTAACTGCTACTATAGATATACTAGAAATAAATGCTGGTAGTGGACAAACTATTTCATAAATATATACATCATAAGACATCTGATTTCTATATATAATAGAAATATGAAGAATATTGGAATCACATATTTATTATATATATATTTTCATGATGTTTAATTTATCACTGGAAATATATTTTTGGGATAGAAATTTATTTAAAAAAATGATTACATGATCTAATCCTTCCTCAAAACTGATCAGAGTGACCTGACATGATAAATGTGTTTCAAAACCTTGAATGATATCATTTACTTTATCATGAAGTAAATAAGTTCCCCTTACTTTGATAATTATAGGCCCTATTTGAAAACTATAACTAAAGTTTATTATTGTTATGTTGTGGATTCCAAAGAATACAACCATGTTCAATGAAAAATTAACTATCAGATCTAATTATTCTAAACAACTTTTATTTCACTAGTACGATCAAGATATGATCGGTTCTTAAAAACAAAGATTGTTTCCAAAGATCCAACGTTGGATGAATCTGAATATGGATGTGGTGGATCCAGGTGGACTAGGACCCTCAAGATGTGTTGGTGTCTTCTATACACATTGAGGAATCTTTAATGGAATTTTCTACCACAACATTTTGAATTGATTAACAAATAAATATAAACTCAATGAAATGGTCAAACATGTAAAGTATTTTACTCATAATTGATGGAGAAAAATCTAGTGGAATTGAACACCACCACTATAGAAGATAATCTAAAAACTGATCAATTAATATTAATTAGATAATAATTACATCATGGTTTCAATACCTATAAATGAATGGGAACAGTCATCTATATGTCACTCAATATTATATGGAAGCCTATCATGTAGATGATTATATATCCAATGAAGCAATTATGGAGTCCTTATGGACTTTTTTGTTTACTGTTCTAGAGTTTTTTCCTCATATTATATATGTGGATGCCTAAAGTGTTTTGTAATCTCTCTTTTTAAACTCTCTTGTGCAAAAACATCCTATATTTTTGAATAAATTTCTTAGGAACTAGATTTCCTCGATCTGAAACCATTTTGAATAAATTGATAATTATTAGATATATTTTAACCAATATTTATAATTATGAAATAA
This sequence comes from Viscum album, assembly GCA_963277665.1. NCBI lineage: Eukaryota > Viridiplantae > Streptophyta > Magnoliopsida > Santalales > Viscaceae > Viscum > Viscum album. The sequence goes on from OY728151.1 coordinate 164,927,517, forward strand.
AATATATGAAATGTAAAATCATATTTTTTATTAAAATTAAAATTCACACTAATTCATGTAATGCCTAAAAACATTGGTTTATTAATAACAATTCTAAAAATTTATTTCCTTTTTAAGATTAAAAAAAATCACTATTAAAGAAAAAAATTTCAAATAACGGACCACATTAGATATTTATTTGACATTTAAAAATAACTTTATAGAGTATGAGGTTCCTAATAATTATTAATCATTCAATAAAATATCATTTATTATAAAATAAATTTAATGACAGTTTTAATATTAATAATTTAATTTAAATTTAAAAATATCAGGAAAATGATGGAATTTGAATATATTATGATAAAAAAATAACATGATATATTCAACAAAAAAATTAATTTAATAAAAAAATCTATCTCAATTTACTCAAATTTTATCATTTTTAGGTTAATTATTTTATATAATTAATAAGGAAAAAATTACTAGATTAGTATTTATGAAGAATTTTATTAATTATTAAAATAAAAAAAATATTAGAATATGTTATGATAAAAAAGAATCATTTAAATTTCTAAATAACATATGTAATCTAACATATATTTTTTATCCCCGTCCCTAGGGTTTAATGATATTAAAAGAAAGGAAGGTTCTTTTATAGATTTTTCATTAAATAACTTATTATATAGGACATATTCAACATTAATTGGCACAAAATTGTATCAATTTATAGAATTTAATGGATAATGTATTAATATAATCAAAAGAATAAATGAAGATAATTTTTAATTTCATTTTAACTCTTATTTATTTTAGTTCAAATCAAATTTAATATATAATTATCTTAACCATGCTAAATAGTAATTTTACTATATTAAGTATTTTTTTATTAAAAAATATGTTTAACATTTAATAAATTAATAATTATGAGGATTACAAATTTGGATCCATTTTTTAATATTCAATCAGAATAAGTTGAAAATATTAATTTAAAATTAATCCTATATAGGTGATGAGAAATTATATTTTTACAAAAAAAATTATGAAAATATTTATAATTTTTTGTAATGGTTGGGGAGGAATCCTCATTTTTTATCTAATGAAAAGCAATTTCAACATTTAACTTGGTAGATGGAGACCCATTACATAGCCTAAAGTCCTAGTGGACATTTACCCTATTATATGGTATGTAAGCCCAAATTTCTGATCCAATACCCATTCTGTGAATATTACTACTACAATACTCTGCCATCTATAGTACTGCACAGTATATGTCGCTGCTAAAACACATTTACGTTGCTACAGTAACCTATCGCCGCTATAGTGCATGTTGTTCCTGCAGTGCCACCACTACTACATTTTTTATAGTACTGATATAGAACCTATCCTCAATGGGTTTTGAACCCCCATTTTTATGTATTATTACTGGGTGCTTACCACTAAGGGAAACCCCAAATATATTAACAATTCGTTTATATATATATACAAAATTAAATTATTTAAAATGAAATAAATGACATTAATTCATATGAAAATTTTAAAAAATTATATTGATATTAACTAATATTTCTATTTAAAATAATAAATTATTTAAAATAAATTGCATCTTGAAATTAAAATTTACTATTTTCACTATTCGTCATATAATAAATCTATCTGGAAAAATAAAAACCAACCATAGGAAAATTAAGCTATTCTAATTTAAAAAATGAAGTTTATTTCATCTGAATTTTTTTTAACATGAAAAAATTTATTTTAAATTATGTTCAAAAAGTATATTACATTCGTATTTTAGAAAAATATGGTTTTTAAAAATATTCATTTTTTATTTTAAATGATTATCTTTTATATGTAATAAAAATAATTACATTTTTTGGGTGTCTAAACCATATAATTTACACAATTTATTTACTACTATACAAAACGTGATAGATTTAACAGTGTGGTTATAATGGTAATATATATTGTGGATTCTATAACCTTTGTGTTGCATGGCCATTAAACTATCGAATATAATTTTATTCTTAATGAAAATTCAAGTTATAGTTGTATGAATATAATGATGAACAAATAGATTCAATATAAACATATAACTTTAAATCTATATGGGGTAGCCTAGGGATGGAGAGTGAGACCCAAATGTTCAATGGATAATATATTCAGAATTGTGGGTAATAAAAAACACTAGACTCGAATGAATCACTTTGTGAATTCTTGATTCAATTATTAAATCCAATATATTTCATATAAACAAAAAATGAATTTAAAATATCAAAATCATATTAATAATTTTTTTTTCAAAATGAGGAAAATTTCCTCCTCTAATGATTTTTCACACTCTGGATCAGACTCACAGTTTCTGCTCGATAAATGATTTGAATCAAGTAACTAGTTCATGATGTTAATGTTTCCAGCAGGCAGTGCATTGTCTAGGCTCTCTCTAGAATCCGAAAACCAACTCTGAATCCATCTTAAAACAAGAAAAAAATTTCGTAACATTAAAAGGAACCTTCCTTTTCTACCTATGATTATACATTTCTTTAAAACATTCAATGTTTATGTAATCCAAAGGTCATAAAGATCCTAGACTCACAAAAATATAATTCCATTATAAACTTATCAACAATTACCACTCCCATAAATGAATTCAATCCTATATGCACTACCCTAGTATATGAATATAAGGATTTTTCATCTAAATAGTGCATTATCTTTGGGAACACAGATCTAAATTGGTTGGCCAACAATAGTGGAATTGAGATCAAGATCATCAACCACCCATTAAAAAATATTGAAATAATCTTTTTGACATCTCATTAGCAGGGAATCATAAAATATTATTTGGATGTAAGTAAAATGTGACAACAAGTCTAACTAATAAACCAACATTCCATGAAGATCCACTATATGTAACGCCTCGACCCTAGTTACCCAGAGTCGGTGCATTATTACATAACATTGGAATGATCACAAGAAATATCAAATCTCGAAAGACCGATTGGTTTAGTAGCCTAGAAACACTAGATATATTCATAAGTTTTAGATTACATCATAAAATGAAAAACTACTACAACAATATAATGTCTCCACAGTCTACACTATTATCCCCTTATAATGTCCCTGCAGGTCATTCATAACTTACTTCTTCACATACTGGAAAAAATAAAACATAGAAAAGGGATGAGCTCAAATGCCCAGTAAGGATAACAATATAGCGGAACGTTCAAAATAAGAATAAACATTTAAGGAAATGCATTACTAAAACAAAAGCCTTTTAAACTTGAACTTCATCATGGTATGGAAAAAGTAAAATGAAATAATACCATTTACTTGTTCATATGGATATTGTACTAATCGAATAATCACATGCAATATCAATAACCACTTTCATAATGTTGTAATGCATAATGACAGACTATCATAACCACATAGCCATGGCCTCATGCCAAGACTACAAATAAGATTTTTCCAAGGCCTTGTTCCAAGACACTAGTTTGTCTCATTAGACCTCCCGATGCATCGAGGAGCTATAGCGGGCTCCACCCGTCACATATTAAGTCCAATGCATTCCCATATGAAAAGGCTTAAACATAACATAAACATTTGTATTAAAACTAGCATACGAAATGTCAATAATTTCACCATAAACTATGAATGGTATAAAAATAGCACATCCACAGTCAAACATATCACAAAACTTTCAATACAATATAGAAGTTTTGTATCATAATAAATCAACTTCAAATAAGCGTAAAATTCGTCAAAGGATATTGACATAGATGAAATCAAAACACTTCTTAGAGAAATATCTCTTTCAATTTTTGAAATCATTTAAGAGCCATATAAAATAAAACATTTTCTTTGAAAATATTCTTATAAGCTTGTAAGGAAATCTTTGAAGATTTTAAAATGGTGGAAAATATCCGCACCCGCCGTATAAGTTAAAAAAACATTCTTAACATAATTCTGTCGAAAAGGTTAAAAATGACTTTGTTTTGAAAACAACAGAAAGATTCCTTTATAAACCTCTTATAAAAAGTCAAACAAGGGTAAAAATAACTTTAACCCATATTCTTGTAAATAATAATAATGTTTTGAAATACATTTTTAAGAAAACATAGATTTGGATGATAAAGAGATCTCAGTAGATTATTATGTATAAACAACCTCGGATAATGAAGAGATTGTGAAATAACCCTTACCTTGTACTTTTCCTTGGTTGGTGTAGGTTAACCTCCTGTATAATGGTGAAATAATTGTTATTAAATTATACAATAATCATATACATTAATATGATATCATATATGATCTTTAAATATTGATTTGATAATAATATCTTAGTATTATCGTTGTTTCGGGTGTTAACTTACTTGTTTTCTTTTATATGTTTTGAAATGTAAGATATGTTTGTAAAGGATAGGTTGTATATTATTCATATCCAAAATGATATCAAGTCCTTAAAAATCAATTTTTAAATCATCAAATGATAATTATACCTGAATGGATACGATGGAGAATGAATCTCATTGCGTTCGTGGAGATGGTAGTCCGTACGTACGCACGAGCGACAATATCATTCTTTTGATATTAAAATAATATATAAATGGATGGTATATCATATATAAATAATCATTAACATGTTATATTTATTATTTACATGAGTTACATATCATTATTATACCCATCCAAATAATAATATATTGAATAACAATTACACCACGACGTGGAGACGGTAAGTCGTACGTACGCACGTATGGTGACATGTTATTCAAAGGGTGGATAGAATACTGAATATGGTTGTACCATATTTATAAAAACATCACAGTATATATATGATACTGGAGTTATAATTTTAGAATGGTAACAACAATGGAAGAAGAAGTGGAAGAAGAAATGAACTTGGAAAGGGTGGTGAAATCATTACCTCTTCTTCGGGTTCTTCCTTTTGATTTGATCAAAAGGGATCCTTAGGTTGGCTTTTTGATCAAACTAAGGCCTCTATGTTTTAGTGAGGGAAGTTGGGAGAGTATTTGGGCAGAGTCTGGACGAACCAAAAGGCTTTGAAGGTGTGAAGAAATGAGAAGGAGGTGTGCCCTTTTATAAGAGGGGTGAGGGGAACCTTTGGAAAATCTAGAGATATTAGTTTATTATAAATTCATATTCGGTTTCCAATGGCTCAAAAGATGATTATTTAAATTTTAAGGTGGGGATAGGTCGAAAAAAACTCATCCCAAAGAATTTATACAGGTTTGGGTACTTATATTAACCGTATCTTTAAGTATTAACTCTAAGTTAATTAGTTTCACTTTTACAATGTCTCTTTGTATTTTTATATAATATGGTTAATAAACTTACTATATACATCCAAGAGACCCCCCAAGTGGTCCATTAATGATTAAACTATCATGATATAAGTCTCTTGTCCGAACCTTAGATTTTTAATAATTTAATATCAATTAATAATATAATATTTGTTTTAAGAACTCTTTTATGTCAATTTTGACACTATTCAATAGTTGATTTTTGTGAAACTAATAACAGATTGATTACTTCGAAAAAAGTCAATTAAATCAATCCTAATATATCATATTATCCTAGAAAATTAGTTTAATTCATTAAAAGTTTCATATTATATTTATTTGGGTATTTATAATATCAATTATTTTAATTTTTCACTATTATGATAATTAATTCATCATCATTGTGTCATAAATAAATTAAATAATTTAATGTCTAAAAATTATAAATAAAATATCATTATGTAGGAAATATTTTCATCTTTATAATAAATATTTATAATCTAACATCCAACATATATAACCCTATGTAAAATTGTTTTTTCTAAAAGATATATGCTAGTGTCATTTTTGTATTCATTTTAACTTAATTAAAATAAAGTGTCCCTATCACCTACAAGTGGCACCATGGGGTCCCAAAATCGACCCAAAGATGCCTATGGTCTAACATGTATCAACCAATAAGGCTAGTAAACGTTTTAGCGTAATTTAGTATTATTATAATATTATTTTTTAACCCTTATTTACCGGATTTACCCTTAACCATGGTAAATAAAATATTTACCACAGTAATTATTCAAAATGTCTAAAAATAAAAGTTAACTATTTACACAATTTGGACATCCTGATTCCAAATATGGAATCCATTTTTCTAAATTCAAAACACAGAAGTGGCAGAAACTAATTTAAAATTAATTCACGTTGTCAAAACAAAAAGCGTGTTTTTAAGAGATAATAACTATCAAAAGATTGACACTTGTTTATGTTCGGTTTAATTGTAAAATTATGTCTGATGACCAAAATTATATTTAATGGTAAAACTATATTCTAAATATACTTTAAAACCACTCAGATTCAAAATTTATAAATATTAATTATTTTGATTAAAAAAAGTTGTTTTTAATTAAAATTTAGTAATTTTCACTATTCATCAAAATACTAAAGTTATCCGAAAAGTACCAAAATTTCATCTTAGGATAAATTTGATATTAAGAATCCAAAAATGAAGTCCATTTTGAAATATAAAATATATATAAATTCAAAAAGTAGGTATTACTATTCATTACAGCTAGTTTGATTGGTTATAGTGTGTTTGAACTCGGTGTTGCATACAACACACACTATCACATTATTCAAAGAGAAGCGTAACGTAGAAGCTTGGGGTGTTACATTATCCCCTCATTCAAATAATATCAATCTCGAAATTTCTAGAATACTTATCACATGAAAAGACTTGGGTGGTTCTTCATCATAAGTTCCTCAGGTTCCCACGTTGCCTCTTCCATCTTATGGTTTCTCCACAAAACTTTTACCAGACGTGTCGTCCAGTTTCCCAGTACTTGTTCTCTCGTATCATGAATCCTGACGGGCTCTTCACAATAAGAATGATCGGGTTCTAGTTCTAATTCCTCATAGGTGAGTACATGTGTTGGGTCAGGCATGTATTTACTCAACAGAGATACGTGGAACACATCGTGAACTTTGGAGAGACTTGGCGGCATTGCCAATCGGTAAGATACAACCCCAATTCGTTCTAGAATTTTTAAAGGTCCGATGTACCTGAGACTCAATTTACCTTTCATATCAAAAAGTATAACTCCCTTCCATGGTGATACCTTCAGGAAAACATTATCACCAACTTGAAATTCAAAATCCTTCCTTCGATTATCGGCATAGCTCTTCTACCTACTTTGAGATGCTTTGATGTGATTTTGGATTACCTTCACCTTTTCCATCATTTCCTCCACCAGTTCTGGCCCTACAAGTTTTTTTCGCCAACGTCATCCCAAAAGGTTGGTGTACGACATCTCTTTCCATATAACGCTTCATATGGTGCCATATGAATACTCGAATGGAATCTATTGTTATAGAAAACTTCTACCAGAGGTAAATATTGATCCCACATACCCTTAAAGTCAAGTGAGCAAGATCTCAACATGTCTTCTAAGGTATGAATAGTCCATTCTGATTGTCCATCTGTCTGAGGGTGGTAAGCAGTGCTCAAATGAAGTTTAGTATCCAGGGATTTCTGAAGACTTTTCCAAAATCTTGAAGTAAAATGGGGATCACAATCAGAAACAATCAATAGGGGTACTCCATGAAGTCTCACAACTTCATTAATATATAGTCTTGGTTGACATCCAGGGGTAGATCTTCTCTTATAGCAAGAAAATATGCTGACTTGGTAAGAAGATCAACAATAACCCTTATTGCATCGCTCTTTCTAGGAGTCTTTGGTAGCCCCATGACAAAGTCCATCGTTATATTGTCCCATTTCCACTCAGGTATGGGAAGAGGTTGCATTACTCCTCCAGGCTGTTGCCTTCCAGCTTCCACTTGTTGACAAACCATAATCTTGACACAAAATCAGCAATCTCCCTCTTCATGTTGTCCCACCAAAAATGTTCCTTAAAATCTCTATACATTTTGGTGCTCCCAGGGTGTATAGAGAAATTGGAACTATGAGCATCATCCAAAAATTCCCTTTTTAGATCAGGTAAATCGGGAACACAAAGCCTCTTCCCGAATTTCAAAATTCCATCTTCATACACAAAGTCTCTCAATCTCCCATCATTCACAACTTTAATCTTCTTTTGAAATTCTTCATCATCGGTCTAAGAACTCTTAATCCTTTATAGTAAAGATGGTTTGGAAACCATTTGAAAAAGCATTGATGTTTCAACTTCCCTGGTTATTCCCATGTTCATCTTCACTAGATCCATGAAAATTGGTTCCCTTTCAATTCTCAACATGTTCAAAACTCCATGGTCTTTTCTCCTCAAAGCATCTTCCACCTTGTTCACTTTCCACGGGTGGTAGTGTATCGTACAATCATAATCCTTTAGTAATTCAATCCATCTCCTTTGACTCATGTTGAGTTCTTTTTGTGATAATATATACTTCAAACTCTTTTGATCAGTATAAATCTCACAATTTTCACCATAGAGGTAGTGCCTCCGTATCTTCAAAGAAAAGATCACAGCTGATAACTCGAGATCATGAGTAGGATAGTTTTGTTCATGAATTTTCAACTGTCATGATGCATAGGAAATAACTCTATCCTTCTGCATAAGGACACAACCAAGTCCTTTCTTTGATTCATCACTATAAATAACAAACCCATCATTCCCCGATGGTAGAGTCAATATAGGAGCATTGACTAATCTTCTCTTCAGTTCTTCAAAACATTATTCACACTCTTTTGTCCAAACAAATTTAACCCCTTTACGTGTGAGCTTCATTAATGGGATAGCCAATCGGGCAAAATTCTGGACGAAACATCAATAATAACCTGCCGAACAATAAAACTGCGTACCTCGGTTATACTCGTAGGTGCTGGCCATTCTTGGATTGCCTTGGTCTTAGAAGGACCAACAGAGATTCCATCTTTAGAGACAATATGGCCATGAAAAAAATCTCATGAAGCCAAAATTCACACTTGCTAAACTTCCCATATAATTAATGCCTCCTCAGAGTCTTCAAGATAATGAGCAAGTGATTTTCTTGATCTTAATAGGTTTTGGAGTATACCAAGATATCATCAATAAATACCACCACAAATTCATCGAGATACTCCTTGAAAACTCTATTCATCAGATCCATGAATACAGAGGGTGAATTAGTCAATCCAAACGGCATTACAGTAAACTCGTAATGCCCGTAACTGGTTCGAAATGCTATCTTCGGAATGTCTTCCTTCTTCACACACAACTGATGGTATCCAGATCGAAGGTCAATCGTTGAAAAGTATTGAGCTCCATGTATTTGGTCAAATAAATCATCAATACGAGGTAGGGGATACTTTTTCTTTATTGTTATAGCATTGATCTCTCTGTAGTCGATACATAACCTTATAGATCCATCTTTCTTTTTAACAAAAAGAAGAGGGGATACCCATAGAGAAACAGTAGGGAGAATAAATCCCTTATTACTCAATTCCTCTAGTTGTTTCTTTAGTTCAACTAATTCTACCATGGCGATTATATAAGGGTTCTTTGATATATGCCTTGATCCAGGAATTAAATCAATGGAAAACTCAACTTCTCGTTCTGGAGGATGTCCAGGTAAATCTTCCGGAAATACATCTACAAATTCTTTCACAACAGGTACATCCTATACTTGAACATTCCTTTCCTCACTGACAGTTATTTCATTCTCTTCCACTAGGCACCATTTCTAAAAAATGGCATAAACTAGAGCAGTTTATGAATCAAAATACATAATCCCATACTTATAAAACACTTAACATAAATTGAACTCTTTATGGATATAATCCATAATCATAAAAATGTTTTCTTTGAGGGAGTATATACTTATAAACCCTTCATAATGATTTGTAAATAAAATGAGAGTTATCCTAAGCATATCCCCTAGGAGTGTCGTAACCAAGAGTGCAGCAAGGCCCGTTATCGTGCACCAGTTCATGTTCGAGTCTAGCTCAAAGAGGTGTTTTCGGGTTTTACCCCTAGGTACATCTGTGCCAGAGCTGCCTCTACCTGCTCGTATCCAGACAGGGATGTATTGCTCGGAAAACTCACAAAATCTTTACAATACCAAAATTCTAGGAAGTTCTTCTATACTAATCCTCAAAGTTCATCTTAGGTCTACGTGCTCTAATCAGAGTTTATCTAAATCTAGATTCCAAGGATTGTACTAAACTTCCTCTGATAACAACTGTAACGCCCCGACCCTAGTTACCCAGAGTCGGTGCATTATTAAATAACATTGGCATGATCACAAGAAAGATCAAATCTCGAATGACCGATTGGTTTAGTAGCCTTGGAAACACTAGATATATTCATAAGTTTTACATTACTTCATAAAATGAAAAACTAATACAACAACATAATGTCTCCACAGTCCACACTATTATCCCCTCATAATATCCATGCAGGTCATTCATAACTTACTTCTTCACATCCTGGGAAAAATAAAACATAGAAAAGGGGTGAGCTCAAATGCCCAGTAAGGATAACAATATAGCGGAATGTTCAAAATAAGCATAAACATTTAAGGCAATGCATTACTAAAACAAAATCCTTTTAAACATGAACTTCAACATAGTATGGCAAACGTAAAATGAAATAATTCCATTTACTTGTTCACATGGATATTCTACTAATCGAATAATCACATGCAATATCAATAACCACTTTCATAATGTTGGAATGCATAATGCCAGACTATCATAACCACATAGCCAAGGCCTCGTGCCAAGACTACAAATATGATTTTGCCAAGGCCTTGTGACAAGACACTAGTTTGTCTCATGAGACCTACCGATGCATCGATGAGCTATAGTGGGCTCCACCCGTCAAATATTAAGTCCAATGAATTCCCGTATGAAAAGGTTTAAACATAACATAAACATTCGTATTAAAATTAGCATACGAAATATCAATAATTTAACCATAGACTATGAATGGTATAAAAATAGCACATCCACTGTCAAACATATCCCAAAACCTTCAATACAATATAGAAGTTTTGTATCATAATAAATCAACTTCAAATAAGCGTAAAATCCATCAAAAGATGTTGACATAGATGAAATCAAAACACTTCTTAGATAAATATCTCTTTCTATTTTTGAAATCATTTAAGAGCCATATAAAATAAAACATTTTCATTGAAAATATTCTTATAATCATATAAGGAAAGATTTGAAGATTTTATAACGGCGGAAAATAGCTGCACCTGCCGTATAAGTTAAAAAAACATTCTTACCTTAATTCTGTCGAAAAGGTTAAAAAGGACCTTGTTTTGAAAACGACAGAAAGATTCCTTTATAAACCTCTTACAAAAATTCAAACAAGGGTACAAATGACATTAACCCATATTGCTGTTAATAATAAAAATGTTTTGAAATACATTTTTAAGAAAACATGGATGTGGATGATAAAGAGATCCCAGTAGATTATTACATATAAACAACCTCGGATAATGAAGAGATTGTGAAATAACCCTTACCTTGTACTTTTCCATGGTTGGGGTAGGTTAACCTCCTGTATAATTGTGAAATAATAGTTATTAAATTATACAAGATTCATATACATTAATATGATATCATATATGATCTTTTAATATTGATTTTATAATAATATCTTAGTATTATCGTTGTTTCGGGTGTTAACTTACTTGTTTTCATTTATATGTTTTGTTACGTAAGATATGTTTGTAAAGGATAGGTTGTATATTATTAATATCCAGAATAATATCAAGTCCTTAAAAATCATTTTTTAAATCATCAAATGATAATTATACTTGAATGGATACGATGGAGAATGAATCTCATCACGTTCTTGGAGATGGTAGTCCGTACGTACGCACGAGCGACAATATAATTCTTTTGATATTAAAATAATATATATATGGATGGTATATCATATATACAGAATCATTAAAATGTTATATTTATTATTTACATGGGTTACATATCATTATTATACCCATCCAAATAATAATATATTGAATAACAATTACACCACGACGTGGAGACGGTAAGCCGTACGTACGCACGTATGGTGACATGTTATTCAAAGGGTGTATAGAATACTGAATATGGTTGTACCATATTTATAATAACATCAAAGTATATATATGATACTGGAGTTATTATTTTAGAATGGTAACAACAAAGGAAGAAAAGTGGAAGAAGAAATGAACTTGGAAAAGGGTGGTGAAATCATTACCTCTTCTTCGGGTTCTTCCTTTTGATGTGATCAAAAGGGCTCCGTAGGATGGCTTTATGATCAAAATAAGGCCTCTAGGTTGTAGTTAGGGAAGTTTAGAGAGTATTTAGGAAGAGTTTTGCCGAACAAAAATGCTTTGAAGGTGTGAAGAAATGAGAAGGAGGTGTGCCCTTTTATAAGAGGGGTGAGGGGCACCTTTTGAAAAGCTAGAGATATTAGTTTATAATAAATTCATATTCGGTTTCCAATTCCTCCAAAGATGATTATTTAAATATTAAGGTGGGGATAGGTCGAAAACAACTCAACCAATAGAATTTAGACAGGTTTGGGTACTTATATTAACCTTATCTTTAAGTATTAACTCTAAGTTAATTAGTTTCACTTTTACAATGTCTGTTTGTATTTTTATATAATATGGTTAATAAACATACTATTTACATCCAAGTGACCCCCAACTGGTCCATTAATGATTAAACTATAATGATATAAGTCTCTTGTCCGATCCTTAGATTTTTAAAATTTTAATATCAATTAATAATACAATATTTGTTTTAAAAACTCTTTTATGTCAATTTTGACACTATTCAATAGTTGATTTTTGTGAAACTCATAACAGATTTATTACTTATAAAAAAATCAATTAAATCAATCCTAATATATCATATTATCCTAAAAAATTAGTTTAATTCATTAAAAGTTTCATATTATATTTATTTGGGTATTTATAATATCAATTATTTTAATTTTTCACTATTATGATAATTAATTTATCATTATTGTGTCATAAATAAATTAAATAATTTAATGTCTAAAAATTATAAATAAAATATAATTATGTAGAAAATTATTTTATATTTCTAAGGAATATTTATAATCTAAAATCCAACATATATAACCCTACGTAAAAATTGTTTTTCTAAAATATATATGCTTGTGTCATTTTTGTATTCATTTTTACTTAATTAAAATAAAGTGTCCCTATCACCTACAAGTGGCACCATGGGGTCCCAAAATCGACCCAAAGATGCCTATGGTCGAAAATATATCGACCAATAAGGCTAGGACACGTTTTAGGGTAATTTAGTATTATTATAATATTATTTTTTATCCCTTATTTACCGGATTTACCTTTAACCATGGTAAATAAAATATTTACCACAGTAATTATTCAAAATGTCTAAAAATAAAAGTTACCTATTTACACAATTTGGAAATCCTGATTCCAAATAAGGAATCCATTTTTCTAAATTCAAAACACAGAAGTGGCAGAAATTAATTTAAAATTAATTCCTGCTGTCAAAACAAAAAGCGTGTTTTTAAGAGATAATAACTATTAAAAGATTGACACTTGTTTATGTTCGGTTTAATTGTAAAATTATGTCCAATGACCAACATTATATAAAATGGTAAAAATATATTTTAAATATACTTTAAAACCACTCAAATTCATAATTTATCACTATTAATTATTTTTATTAAAAAAGTTGTTTTTAATTAAAATTTAGTAATTTTCACTATTCATCAAAATACTAAAGTTATCTGAAAAGTACCAAAATTTCATCTTAGGCTAAATTTGATATTCCGAATCCAAAAATGAATTCCATTTTGAAACATAAAATATATATAATTTCAAAAAGTAGGTATTAATATTCATAATGGCCAGTTTGATTGGTTATAGTGTGTTAGAACTCGGTGTTGCGTACAACACACGCTATCACATTATTCAAAGAGAAGCGTACCGTAGAAACTTGGGGTGTTAAACTATATCAAAGAGGATAAAAAACTGTAGTTAAAACATACCATACCTACCCAACTAATGGTGTACCAAATGAGTTATATATATATATGCAATACCTAATCAAGAAACTCAAATTCCTGAATCTGATATTGACATTAAACATAATATTTCTAATTACTCCATGATGTGATCAATATCATATAGATAAACTACACATTTTTCATCATTTCCTGAAAAGACATTGTCTTACCATGTAATGTTTTCCCAAAGTATTCCCAACATAGGGAGATGTACTTTGATTTCCATATAATTTATAAAATCGAAATATATTAATTGAATCTTGATAATATTTTTATAGGCAAATTTTATAACAAGAATAATATTTTAATTAAAACCAATAAAATCAATAAAATGTACGTAGATTATATCTTCAATAATCTTGATAAACCTAATTATTTTTTCCATCCATATATGGATAATATGTTTGCCTCAAATTCAAATAATATGCAATATCCACTAAAAACCCTTAATACCATATATGTGCAATATAAGTCTATTTATGAAACAATTCAAGAGGTAATCCCATGTAATCTAAAAAAAACTGAATATATAAGTCCCTGATAAATTCCACATTAGTCATTTCCAAGATTGGATAAAAATATTTTTCTTTATGGAAACTTTCAATGATCAACCAAATCACATCCTTCCCATTCGGTGTTTTTAAGAAATAACATTAAAAAATCCAGGGACATATCATCCCATATCCATATCAGAATGGATAAGGACTAAAAAACCCTTTCTCGACACTAAAGAAAACATTATTTTTCAAAAAATTAATACAACATGATATGAATTTATAAATCAAAAATCTCATTCTTGTCAACCTATAACAATGTTTCAAATAATGATATATCTAAATATTCCTCGGGATAATGCACCAAAAAAATACCCACTATTCATCATCTCCTTCCTAATAGAAAAATGAAAAAACATTCTACATTGGAATACAAATGTGGAATAAAGATACCGAGACAACCCACTCCTAGTATCCCGTCTAATAAGGATTTTACAAAATTAATGGAAGTCAATTTTAGGTTGCTTCATATGTTGAACCCTCTTATGATATAATGGTTTATCCTATATCAACTCCATGCACACCATAACACTAAATTCTCCCAATTAATATTTTAACTTAGAATATAATCTTATCAGAGAAAAATCATATGCTAAATAATTCACTTATTATGTTGGTAATGCCATATTATGTGCATCGATAACCATATTCTGTCATCTTGTGGTCTAGGAAATTCCAAAATCAAATGTCTATGATTCTTAACCCAAAATCCTTTTTTCAAGTTCCTATATCACTATGTGAAAATATAATTAAATATCTTATTATATGAATATATAATGTCCCAATCAAAAATGAATCATAGAAACAAAATTTGGAGTCATGTATAACCCCTGTAAACATAAAATCATGTGTAACAACCTTAGATTTTTTGAAATAATTTTTTGATATAAAATTTACATTTTAAATAATTTTCATTATATTAATAAAAATTTTGTTCCATCATTTCACACTTCACTGTTATTATATTTCTTTACACATAACATACAGTGTATCTTGCCTTATATGAAAACCCATGAATAAATTAAATTTGACATACTATTGAAATATTATAATTTAATATGATAGTTATCACAGAGTAATTTAAATAGATTGTATGACTATGATTAACAAAAATTTCAAAATATAAGGTTTAACAAAATATATATAATTAATTTTTAGGTGACCAATTAATTTATAATTAATATTATATGCATTTTAAAATGATAGAATTTTTTAAAAAAATATTTTAGGCACACACATGTTTTCTACCAAATAAAATTAAACAATTTTTTTAAATATTTTGTGAAAAATATATATAATATATATAATAAAATGATTACAATTCCCAGTATGTTTTTTCCAGAAAAGAGATATGAATAAATCCATTTTTATGCATAAATATTAGTTTTTATAAATTTTTTTTTGCACAGGAAGGATTGTTCCCTTCAATCTTTATAGAAATTGTTATTTGTCCCCATTGAATGAAATAGAGTCTTAACCCTAATTTCTTGGTCCATTGTGTAAAAAAATGCATTTTCATATAGACAAAGAAGATATATCGAGTAAATTGGTTGTTGACATAGATGTGTAACTAACATGATGTGGTATTGAGACAAGTTTAATATATTACACAATGAGCATTTTCATGTTGTTGTCATTATTGTGACATTAAGTTCATTCTCATTTATACCTTCACACATTACAATATAGTAATTTTGGTCTAAATAAATCACACTTATATATAATGAGAGATAAATCAAAGATGGTTACAATCTATTTTTTTTTTGATCTTGATGAAATTCTATTTAAATTTAATTAATGAAATAAAAAAAAATTTTGACAGAGGAATAATATTATTCATACATCATTAGTTGAATAAATTAAAAAAATATTTCTTCCCGCACATGTGAATAAAAATATTTTTATTTATATTATTCAATATATAAAAAATATTTATTCACGACTATCTGAATAAAATATTTATTTATGAATAATATATTTATTCATGAACTCAATAAATGATAAAGAGTTCGAATGGAGCAAGACTAGGTCCAATAATAAAAAATGTAAGAGCTATAAAACAATATTTTTCAATTTTAACAAGCTATAAAACCAAATAATAATAATTTTTTTTGTGAAATGGGGTTTTTTAAAGGATGTAAATTATAATTATTTGACAACATGAAATTATATAATATTTTACCATCAACCATATCATTATAAATATATGGTTATGTGTATTGTTTATTATATCCAAAATTTAAAACATAGAATAGTTGAGCACATTGAATTCTCCGTAGACACATCTTTCTCTATACTTATCATTAATAAGAATCACAAGAGATATTTCTTCAAGATTGGAGTACGAGTGATCAATAAATAAAAACGACAGGCATTCGATTCACCATGTTAGTACCCAATGTTCGAGTGGAGTTGTTGGAAGATCGTGGGAGAACATGAGGATCATCTATAGAGGGACTATATCACAAGATCCTAAGATTGAAAAAGATGTAATTTGAAATGGCTTCAGGAGATGATCAATATTCTTCAATGATAAATGTTTTTAAGATTGTATTTATTTATTCATATGTAAAATAAATTAATTATAAATTATATTGGAAAGATCCTTAATCATGATTTTGGGAAATTATTATCATGATATGTTTTAATATGTCACCCACCACAATATGATTCTAATGTTTTCAAAACCAATAAGTTATATTAGAGATGTCACATTTATATTTTTATTTATTTATTTTATTTGACCCATATAAAATTGTGGATGATTTTCTATATCGAAATATTCATTCATTAATATGATAATAATTAAAATTATATTACATATTAATCATAATATTGATGGGTTTAATTTTCATGATGGTTTAATAATCGCTGAAGAATGAATTGATATTTTATTTGTACGTTCGTAATCATTTTGTTGGTAAAATCTGGTTACATGACCTGTAGTTGGAGTAATGTTCGTGTACACAGGCAGATTGTACTTTAGGCATTGATCTATAAATTTCAGATGGTACATTTATTTTACCCCACATTTATAATATTCCATCATACGACAAAGAAATATTATACACTATTTTTATTTGTAATGTATATGTAGTGTAGTGCAGACAAGATAACATGTTGAACCCCAAAGCATGTGGCTCTGATACAGGACAACTGAGTTACATAGTTTTTTAGGTAGACTATATAGATCCTATAGTCTATCATTATGGTAAAAATTTACAAATAACATTACATTGAAAAAAATAAGCATTCAAACATTATAATATTATTTGGAAAATCATTGTGTGTTTAAAAATTAATTAATGTTTTTATAGAACATTAATTTCATAATTAATTTATTTCAATTAAAATTTCATTATTGGTATTGTTTTTTATTTTTTATAAATTCTATAATTTATGGGTATCTTCAATTAATATTTGAGGGTCATTAATATCAATGGGAATAATTTAATCGACTAATTTATTAATGCATGTGTTATTATCTGAATAATTGTGAATGAATAAATAATTAATTTCATAGGGTAAAATTTCCATATTTTCTTCATGTATGACTAATAATTAGAATTTTGGAGACCGATTTAAGTGTTTATTTTTACATAATTTAATTTAGCTTCAAGGATTGTCCATTATTTAATATTATTTTAAATAATTTTTTCTGATTCATACCTAACAATATTATTTTGTAAGAGCTATGTGTCCTAGGATATTTTTTTAATATATTTCAACCAACCCTCCAATTCCCATATCCTACATGTGTGACATATATATATGTAATTTATGGAGTATCTCAAGGAATTTAGATGTGGTTAAAGGTGTAACCACATTTATTCTAACTTTTTTATACCAAAAAATACATGTGGAATATTGTAACTCATTCCATGATCATAAAATGGAGTTAATACTGAAGTTCATCGGTTAATTTAATATCCAATCAATAAATAATCCATTATATAATCTCAAGACATGTTCATTTACATTATGTATTTATTTATTTATATGTTTTATTTATTTTATATATTCGAAACTGATTAAAATAAATAAATGAATTTATTTCTTAAAAAAGAAAATTAATTAATTTATTTATATGTAAATGTTTTCTCCTAGTTGGATGATTAATTAAGTAACATATAATTTATATTAAATATAAATTTAAAAGGAAAAATAAGATAAAATTTATGCCTAAAATAATTACAATCCCATGACCTAGTATTAATTCAGATTAATCTTTTCATTACATGATTTGGAATGAAACAATAGAAGTAAGTGTAGTACATGGACAAAGTCTAAACACATACTTTCTTTGGGTGTTCTCATAAGAGTTTTTTTACTGATTTAACCAAACCTGTATTCAATTTTAAATGCAATTATTTTCAAATATTAATTTTGCGGTATGTGGTGGATAAATCCAATTCACAATTTCATGATAGGGTAATTCACTCAATGGGCTATGGAGCTTCAAGTTCACAGTTGGAATGATCTCCAACCTTATTAATTGTAATTTTTTAATAGAAAATTTCTGGATTATTAAGAAAATTAATGGGGATAATAATCAATTTAATTTTAAATAAGGGAGAAGATTCTTATTTTATGGAAAGGGCTATTGGGACGTGATGAAATAATGGGTTATTTAATAAAAATATTTAATTTATAATATCTCATTAATTCTATAATCAATAAAAAATCTAATAATCTGCAATAATTAATTATAAAATAAAATTACAAGTTAATTATCACCAATTTCTATATAATAATCATTGGAAAGGTTCATCCTCCAAACTGGAAGTAACATCCAAGACTGGTTTAGATGCCTTTTGGTTGTACAATTCCATGAAGGAAAATCATACGTGCTAGACTTTTCAATTTTTGATTAATCTTCGAAGGATGAAAGTGATGATGATTTAATGGTGCACGAGAAACATTTAAGCAAAGTGGTTGAAACTCATTTTTAAAAACATTCACCTATGTGTTGTGAACTCTTACTGCATCATGATAATATTGATGGGTATTTCCTACTTTGTCACTTTTGTGGTTCACACAAATAGAGAGATAAAAATGAATAGTTTCAGATTTCAAAAAACAAATCTATGAAATTATTGAGAGGATTCACCTAATAGGCCTCATGTATTCTACCACATTTAGTATATTAAACACCCGGATTTTCTAGGATTTAAACACCTATAATAGATATTAAATTATCCCATTCCTGCATCACATCTACATAGAATCTCTAGTTTTTTTACATATGATAATATGAAGTACATCAAAAATTCTATTCAAGATCTTCTTACTATACTTCACCTTGTAGATTATGATATGAACCATCAAAATCCTTCCTTCTTGATGGTGGACAATCATAAAGAGAATTTGATGATAGTTAAGAACAATTATATTTCATGACCTTCAATGAATGGGATTTTCAAGGGTAATATAAGTGAATTAGATGTTGTCTATTTCTCATTTGAAAATATGGGCCACTAAATGAATATCATAACCCATCACAAAAATGAATGGGATTCTTCATGTGAGTTTTCTATCGACTGATATGTTTCAATTAAAACGCACTAGTTATTAGATGTGGCTTGTGATTCTCAATTATGTATTAAAGTATATGAAATATAAAATTAGAAATATTTAATAAGGGGAGGTATATCTACAAGAGTCTAATGGATTTAAACATTCTATTTTATGCATTGAGGATTAACACATCACATTTCTGATCAGAGTGATCTAGATTTTAAAGAGTTGTTATAATGTTCCTTCATTTTCTAAAAAATATTATTTCTATATATAGATCGGAAATAGATGGACTTAATTTTATAAATGTTAATAAATTATTATTTTTTGGTAACGATATCTTTTTTTATTGTAAGGAACATTTAAATAATGGTCATTATGTGTTGGATTGCACATACCAAGTAATTGAAATTGGTAATGATTTTAGTTCACATGACATAGACCACCACCAACATTTTCATCGTTGGATAGGTCAAACAAAAATAAAAAAACATTAATAAATTACATTATGATGGTCATTTAGATTATTTTAAACTAAAACCACTTGGTTTATATTAGAATTGTTTATAAATAAAAATTCATAAATCACTATTTAGTCCTAATGGTGAAAGGTAAATTGATATTATTGAAATAGATTATACCAATGTGTGTGGACCATTTCATATTGAGGTTAGTTGTGCATACTCAAACTTAATAACTTTTATAGATTGTTATAAAAGACATGTATATTTTTACTTACAGAGTTCTAAGTGAAATTATTTTGATAATTTTAATGAATGCTATATATATGTTGTGAAGCATTATGGTATAATGATTAAGACACTCCACCAACACTATGACGACTAAAATACTAATCAATAATTCAATATTTATTTCTTGATTTGTGGGATAAAATCTTACCCCAAACCTCTTGATATGCTATAGTGGGATTATTTTAGAAAGATTAGTATCATCCCTGTAATAACCTGTTTTTGAATATAAAAGTCTTTGGAAATTTTTTTATGTTATTCCAGAGCAATGTCCTTAGACGGCGTGTGATTCCGATCCCCAGTGTGGCCGGAATTAAATTTTTAGTGCGTTCACATTGGGAATGTCAAATAAATTGGATAACTCCTAAACAGTGATTCGGATAAGATATCTGAGTGTACAGATGGGTCTATAACAGGGTTTTTACCCCAGGAATGACAGAAAACATTTTAGCGCGGGACGTTTGGACCCCTCGCCAGCAACTGGAGCGTTAAACAGATAAATTAATTAATTAATTAATTCGTTTAATGGATTTACTCAAGTATCTCTTAAAAATGTCTTGGATTGGAAAACTGAGGTCACCGTTGAGTTCGTATCATGTCGTTTACCCGAAGAGGGTTGTAACTTTCACGGTCGTAGGCCTTCTGTTGAAAACGCCGCCAGGGCATTTTTTTAATTATGTTTTCTCTGGCGTTAGATTTTATACCTTTCAAATGGAGCATCAGATTAAAAATATGAGACCACGGTTGTGCTCGGGATGTGGTGTTTACCCTAGGTGCAACCTAACATTCACAGTGTTTGGGTTTATAGATGCGGTTTTAAATTGGGTTGAGTTTTTTTTATAATATTAATCGAAGTCTTAAATAATTTTATTAAAACCCTTTCTTCCTCCCACCGACATTTCCACTCCCTGGTGAAAGAGATCCCCTATCTCCCTCAATATCTCTTCTCCCACCTCCTCCTCCTCCCTCCCGACAGCAATTTGACGTTCGTTTTGCAACAGATCGCCACGATACATCGAAAGCTGATAGATCAGAGCGTAGCGAACACAACTGGGGGACCAAAATCAAGGTCGGATTTCATTTACTTTGATTTCTGTATCCCCATATTCAAATTATTGGATTATAAATATGTGTTTGTTTTCAATTGTTTCATTATTGAACATCTGCTTCAATGGCCTACCTAACACGATCATCGATCTATTCCTAGAATCCATTTCATTCTACCATTTTATCTGTTCTTCGTGCGTTATTCGTCGTTTAATTTTTTGAGGCTTTGAAATGACAATGGATCCTTGAGCGGGGGAATGGATATATGTAGATTGGGGCCGATGGGTTATAGATTTGCGATTGTCTCTTGGTTTCGAGTTGAATCGGTGGTGCAACAGTGATTGGAAGGTGGAGCCGGTTCGGGCAGGTTGACCGGGACAGGATCCAGTGGTGGGTAGTCCACAACAGTGCAAGCAGGTAGTGTGGGTAGTCCGTGGCGGTGTGATAAAGAGTTTCACAATGGTCCAGAGTGGTTTCATGTAAGGGGGTACAACATCCGTTCATAGAGGCGCGACGTGTAAAGGGTTGAGGATGTCTCAATTTCCCAATCGCTTTAAATTAATTAGATTAATAGATATTAATTAAATAAAACAAAAGTTGAAGAAAGCACTTGGGAGACCTGGGGAGATGCATGGGAGACCCGGGGGAGGCGCATGGGATGTTGTGTGGAATGTAAAATAAATAAATCAATCAAATATTAATATAAAATATTATCATTATTTATTTTGGGTGTCATAACCTTAATTTGGTCATAATTTATTCATACTGTTTCTGTTTGACACGTCATTTGTGGCTGTGTAGTATCGACAATGAGACGGTGTTTTTGAGTCCAATATTGGATACTTAATTCGGAGTTGAGGCATGGGCCCCATGGGGTGTCCTTCGGGCTGTACGCAGCGCTTTATAACTTTCTCATCAAACATCCATTCGGGTCATGCGAGCAGTCATTTTTTGGTGTTTTTCCGAGGGCATTGCAATTGCGCAATCCGCCCGCTTTAATTCCGCATGATGGTCTGGGCACCGTGAGGGCCGTTTTCTGAGTTGACGGCGATTTCCAGCTTTATCAATGTGTGTATGTTTTGGATAAGTGAATAGTCCATCATATGTACTTTTTGGAGTGGATCATAGCGGTGCGATACGTTCGTTGTGCTTCCGGACTGGGATGCGGGTCCCACGTAGCACCGCTCGTGTTCACTATGGAGGAATGCATATTTTTCTCTGAACATCAATTCCACACAAGTAAGAAGTCAATTTGATGTGTTTTTCTTAGAGAATTGTGATGGCGCAGTTCGCCCGACCTTTTCGGGGATGTGGTGTGGGTCCCACCTGACCTGGCTATGGTGAATAGTAAGATTTTCACCAGGTGTCCATTTTGGGTTTTTTAGTAGTCAATCCTGTGTGTTTTTCTGAGGGGATCACAATGGAGTGCTCCGTTTGTTCAGTTTCGGGATCATGGGGTGGGCCCCACACGGGTTGGTTACGGTGAATAGTACCTTTTTCACAGGTTGACCGTTTCAGGAGAGTACGTATTCTATCTCGCATGTTTTTTCATGAGGATTACAACGGTATTATCTGGTCAGGCGATTAGAGCCTCTTACGTGATCTTATTAAAGGAGGAAATATGAAGGTGCACCGGTGGCGGTTCTTCTACCGTGTTTGTAGCGGGCCCTTGGCATGTGATCGTGTGCACACCCGTGTGAGTGATGTAAGTACTTGAAGAGATGTGGTTGGTCGTGCCTCATCTGTTGAGGTGGCAAGTTGGAGATGTTATGTTTCGCCTTCACGTTGACGTTGGGTGCCATGTGCATGTTAGCCTTTGGGATGGTGGCGTGGTATACTCTGGGAGTAAACGAGAATGCTGTGAGGTACATGTGGATGTTGGTATCTAAAAATGTTTGTGCGCTTGGTTGGAGTTGGATTGGGGACACACGTCGTGTGGGACCCTTTTGCGTGTCGGGTTCTGCATTGCGTACCTTTGACATCTCACGACATAGAGGGTCCTCCTATTCACAATGGTTTAGATC
This sequence comes from Viscum album, assembly GCA_963277665.1. Lineage (NCBI taxonomy): Eukaryota > Viridiplantae > Streptophyta > Magnoliopsida > Santalales > Viscaceae > Viscum > Viscum album. The sequence goes on from OY728151.1 coordinate 164,951,413, forward strand.
AGTAGGGTTGAGTGGTTTCCCCTAGTTTTGTTCTGGAGTTGGGTGGTTGCATGATAACCACTTTGGTTTTTGTTGACTAGTGTTGTACCATCCAGTAGGGACGGCCAGAGCAGTTCCGGGTTTACCCTCCAGCAAGGAATGGGAAGTGGGTTGCTCATCGACTTCTTTGGGTTTACCCTCCAGTAGATACTGGGCAGTGGGTTGCTCACTGACATTTATGGTTTACTCTCCAGCCGAGACTGGGCAGTGGGTCACCCAACACTCTTATGATCTACCCTTCAGCAGTGAATGGGTAGTGGGTCACCCGACGACCTCTAAAGGTCTACACTCAAGCAGGGCTGGGCAGTGGGTTGTCCGTCGTCTAGTTTCAGGTCATCCCTCCAACAACGCTGGGCAGTGGGTCGCATGTCGACTTGTTCCAGGTCTACCCTCCATTCGGGTTGGGTAGTGGGTCTCCTGATAATGTATTAGGGTTTACCCTCTAGTAGAGCTAGGATATGGGTCGCCTAATGACGTATTAGGGTTTACCCTCAAGCAGGGCTAGGCAGTGGGTAACCCGATATCTTATTATGAATTACCCTCCAGCAGGGATGGGTAGTGGGTCACCTGTTGGAATTTCAGACTCAATCCTTTATATTAGTCTAGTCTGTGGATTTATTCTCTGACTACTGGAGTGGGTCCCTTGTTTTTACGGGTCAGTGATGTGACAGATTTGACTTTGAGAAGACCTCCCGACTGTGTGACAGTGACGAGGTGTGGTTTGAATTCACCTAGAACTCTCAAGTACAAGGGGAAATTTCCCCACCGAGATGTGTCCTTCCGAAGTGACCTAAAACCGTGATGGCAAGTCAGTGCCACCCAAGGAGGATAGTATCAAGGTATGGTCATTAGATCCCCTTAACTTGCAGTTCAGGGAAGACATGTGGGATGCTGGGCATCGATGGTGCTTACTTCTGGGACAGTTGGTGACTCACTTTCTTGGGCTGAGATACGGGACGGAGATCCCCTTAATATCTTGTTAGGGTTTCTTAGTAGAGCAGATATATATATATATATATATATCTACCTTTTTCTAGTACCCACTCCTTTGGTTTTGGTTACTCTTCTTCCAGGAGAGGCGAAGACGTGTGGGGTATCCCACGTGCTTTCTGTGTCTAGATTTCATGGTTGGATGAGTCTACTCTCCTGCTATAGGTAGTGAAGACTCGATGGTATGTTTATCTTCTCACTGTTTCCATCTCCTTCTGTCTTGACGAGTCTACCTTCTCTCTCTTGTTGGGTTGAGCTGGACACTCTTCTGTACTCTTTACTGCACTCTCGGTTTTACTTATTTACTATTCCCTGTTTGATCTACTGCTCAACCTCCGGTAACTCTATTGTTTCTCCCTGGAGCCATCATGGTATCCAACTGAGTATTTTTAAAATCACCCCTGCTTTGGGTTTTCCCGCACATGGTCTGCCCTTGCAAATGACAGACAGGTTTATCATGATGTCAAATGAGCTTAGGAGCCGGGATCTTGGACTGCGTGTGGTGGTTGTCGTCGGGTTCAAGGTGTGGGAGACACCCAGCTATTTGTTGTTTCTTTACCTGTTGACGGGTTGTGGTACTTTTTAGTTGGGCACATGTATTTCCCTTTTTTTAGATTACCTTTAGCTATTACTTTGTACTATTTAGAGGTCGATGCACATCTGTTGTTTATATATAGAAGTTGGTACTTTTCTTTTCGTTTTACTCAACACTTTTTCATTGAACGTGCTGCGTGTGTGTGTACAGGTACATAGGAAAAGGACCCCCTGAGTTTTTGTGCCTTCAGCGCTGGCCGCTAGCCCCTGGCCTATGGAGGCGAGCTTAGGGAAGCTGCGGCTTGAGCTCGGGTAGGGTCGGGTCATGAAATAGTTGTATCAGAGGTGGTTCTTTCCTTGGGATATTGTTCGGACATCCATAAAAAGGAATTGGTTGGGATTCAGAGCAACAGTGTTAACCTGTCTCGAGAGTGGTTCTCTGCCTAGGGACTCCAGTGATGGTGCAGCGGCTGACGTATCCATTCACCAGGACCCTGATAACCCGCTTCTCGACATGGAATGCTGAGACACTCGTTGGAGGGAAAATTGGATTGTGCATCACATAGGATTGTGTCTTTGACTTTCCTTCTTGAGTGATCTCCCCATTGATGTTATTGTTATATAAATATATGCTCATCTGACCGTGACACTCTGTGACAATATTAAGGAAATCTTCAGGAAGACAGCTACACAGGATACCGGCTTTGGTTCATGACGACAACCCTATTAGCTACGAGGTCTAAGACCCATCATGTGATCCCCTTTCTCTTTGTGGGCTGGTAGTAGCACCCCCACCTGTTGAGCAGCAGATAGGTTCAGTAGAGCAGGCTGAGCATAAGCACAATCTGAGCTTGCTCCATGAGTTACAGTGACAAAGACTGCTGAGGTTCGGTGGTGAGCCAGACCTTCATGCAGCAGGGGTTTTGCTAGAGACAGTGGTTCACAATTGCAGGCCTGTGTAGACGCCGACAGATCATATGTTGGCATTGGCTTCCATCCTTTTCCACAAAGCAGCTGGGAATTGGTGGAGTCCGGTGACTCAGTTTCTTGATTAGTCATCGCTTTAGTGGGGAGAATTTCAGTTGTTGTTATGTGATGGGTTTTCCCCTCCTGCTTACAATCCATTCAGATTTATAGACTCTAGAAGTTCCAGCATGGAGGGATGTTGGTGTCTGAGTACGTGGCTAGTTTCGTAGACCGTGCACGCTTTTACCCGAACTTGGTCCACGACGGAAACTTCTGAGTGCAGAAGTTTTCGAAGGGTCTCCGCTGAGTGATTTCTGCTATCATGGTACACTTGGAAATTCCCACATATGTCGGGGTGCTAGATTAGATGCTGGTGATATAGAGCTTTCTTTCAGGCTCTATGGTTGGTGGTGGTGGCATGCTCGACAGAGCTGAGATGTCTGCCGCATCTAGCGGGCGTCGGATGAAAGAACATCGACGCAGGTGGCTTATAGATAACCGGACTCAGGGGCGTAGTTGTACACCACAATGGAACCGAAAGGCACCAATGAAACTCCGGGAGTGTCGGTGATATGCTTGCGGGGGGCGAGGTCACTTGGCGTGGGACTACCCAACAAAGCATGTGGAGTGAATCAGGCAGGCAGCAGGTGCACCACCATGACATAGGCAATGCCGTGATCAGAGTATACACATAGAGGTGGTGCTAGCAGTTGAGGGGGGAGGATCTGGATGTGGAGGATGACCTTACGAGGTCTTCCCATCACCACTAGGCAGTCCACATCAGGCTCCAAGTGCTGACTATTGGGACCATGGATAACCGCAAGATTTGGATGTCTATGATCTTATAGATCAAGAGGTGATAAAGGGTACTCTCTATAGCTCTTCTACTTTTTATAATAGAATTATTACTATGTGTGAAATTATTTTTCTCCCTGATCCTTATTTGAGTTGTTTCCAGGGTGGCGCGGGACGTCAGTGTAACACTGTGTTGGTAAGATAAAAGGCATAGGACCTTTTTCTTTAGTCAATGGGTTTGACTTCTTAGCCCTCTGAGTATTTAAGAGAGTCTTGGTTGTGAGACATCGACTGTGAAACTTTGTGTGACCAGATATCCATGGGTGTTTCACCATATGGATATTTTGAAGGAGGGAATCACCAGGCATTGTTCTAGGTGTGGGCGTTTATTCCAGTCTTGGCATGTGACGTAGAGGTTTGGTCAAGGACGTGAGCTAACCCCCAGAGCCTTCGGTCTGTTTGTGACTGTGCGAAGGGATGGCGAGGTTCCCTGCCACCTTTCCCTATCTACCCAAGGTCTGGAGTGGGTTCACGGTGTCTCTCGAATGGCTCAACTGAGAGGAAGTGTGCGTTCTTATGTGCACATCATCGGCGAGGGCAGACCTCGCATGAACAGATCAAATCCTTTGGTCTGTGTGCGGTAATGCAGAACTGTGAAAGAGTTCTTCTGGGTACCGAAGAGCCGGGTGTGGGCTCGGTACCATGAGTTGTTCCCCTAGTTTTTATTTTCGGTGATGAAAATCAAGAAGGAGGGAATGATGTAAAACCCTTTTTGGCTACAAAATACCTTGGCATATTCTTGATGTTATTCTAGAGCAGAGCCTTCAGCCGAAGTGCGATTCCAAGCCCCAGCATGGCCAGAATTAAATTTTCAGTGTGTTCACACTAGGAATGCCAAATAAATGGGATAACTCCTAAACAGTGATTTAGATCAGAGATATGAGTGTACGGATGGGTACGGAATGGGTTTTTTACCATAGGAACGCCTTAAAACATGTCGGCGTGGGACTTTTGGACCCCTCGCCCTCTACTGGAAAGTTAAATGGATAAATTAATTAATTGATTTATTTGTTTAATGGCTTAACTCAAGTATCTTTTAAACGGTGGCTCATATTGGAAAACCAAGGGCACCATTGAGTTCAAAGTATTCCGTTTACCCTAAGAGGGTTGCAACTTTCACGGGCACGGGACTTCTGTGGAAAACGCCGTTAGGGGCGTTTTCGTAATCATGTGGTCTCAGGTGTTAGATTTTATATCGTTCGAACGGAGCCTTGGATTAAAAATCCGAGACCACCGTTGTGCTCGTGACGTGGTGTTTACCCTAGGCGCGGCCTAATTTTCAATGTGATTGGGGTTTCAGACATGGTTTTAAATTGTGTTGAGTTTTTCAAAAAAAAAACTAATTGATGTCTTAATTAATTTTATTAAAACCCTTTCTTCCTAAAACCCTCATTTCCACTCCCTAGAGAAAGAGATCCACTATCTCCCTCAATATCTCCTCTCCCACATCCTCCCCCTCCCTTACGATGGCAATTTCACATCTGTTTGTCATCGGATCGCGACGATACATCGAATGCTGATAGATAAGAGCGCAGTGAACGCAACTACGGGACCAAAATCGAGGTAGGATTTCATTTACATTGAGTTACATGTCCCCGTATTCAAATTCATGAGTTATAAATTTTTTTTCATTGTCGATTGCTTCATTATTGAACATCTGCATCGATGGCCAGCCTAACACGACCATAGATATATTCCAAGATTCCATTTGTTTCTCCCATCTTATCTTTTCCTTTCATGTTACTCATCGTTTAATTTTTTGACGCGTTGAAATGACAACAAATGTTTGAGCGGGGGCATGGATCTATATAGATTAGAGCTCAATGGTTATAGATCTGCGATTGTCTCTTGATTTCGAGTTGAATTTTTTGTGCAATGGAAAACGGAAGGTGGATTCGGTCCGTGCATGTTGACCGGGACGAGATCCAGTGGCGGGCGGTCCACAGCGGCGCAAGCAGGTAGTGTGGGTGTTCCGCGGCGGTGTGAGAAAGCATTTCACGGGGGTCCGGAGTGGCTCCATGTGGCTGGCGCACCTACAGGCCGGTGAGGCGTGCGTGTAAGGGGGTGAAACATCCGTTCATGGAGGCGCGTCCTGTAAGGGGTTGAGGATGTCTCAATTTCCCAATCTCTTTTGATTAATTAGATTAATAGATATTAATTGAATAAAACAAAAGTGGAAGAAAGCGCATGGGAGACATGGGGAGATGCATTGGAGACCCGTGGGAGGCACATGGGATGTTGTGTGGAATGTCAAATAAATAAATAAATCAAATAATAATATAAAATATTATCATTATTTATTTTCAGTGTCATAAACATATTTTGGTTTTAATTTATTCATACAGTTTCTGTTTGACATGTCTTTTGTGGCTGGGTAGTCCCGACAATGACATGGCCTTTTTGAGTCCAATATTGGATACATAATTTGGAGTTGAGGTGTGGGCCCCACATGCCGTCTTTCGGTCTATACACAGAGCTTTATAGCATTTTCATCGGATGTCCATTCGGGGCATGCAAGAGGTCGTTTTTTGGTTCTTTTCTGAGGGCATTGCAATAGAGCAATCCGCCGGCTTTAATTTCGCATGATGCAGCGGGCCTCACAAGGGCCGTTTTGGGAGTTTGCAGGGATTTACAGCTTTATCACCAGCTGTCTATTTTGGACAAGTGAATATTCCATCTTATGTACTTTTCTAGGAGGATCACAATGGTGTGATCAATTCATTGTGCTTCGGGACTGGTATGTGGGTCCCACGTAGCACTGCTCGTGTGATGTACGAAGGAATGCATCTTTTTCTCTGATCATCCATTCCACGTAAGTAAAAATTCAATTTGATGTGTTTTTCCTAGAGCATTGCGATGGCGCAGTTCGCCCGACTTTTTTCGTAGACGTGCTGTGGGTCCCACCCGACCTGGCTATGGTGAATAGTACCTTTTTCACTGGGTGTCCATTTTGGGTGATTGAGTAGTCAATCCTGTGTGTTTTTTCGAGGGGATCGTAGTGGTGTGATTCATTTGTTCTATTTTGGTATCTTGGTCTGGGCCCCAAACGGGTTTGTTATAGTGAATAGTACATTTCTCACTGGTTGACCATTTCAGGTGAGTAAGTATTCTATCTTTCATGTTTTTTTATGAGGATTATAACGGTGTAGTCTGTTCAGGTGAGCAGAGCCTATTACGTGATCTTATTAAAGGTGGAAATATGAAGGTGCCCTGGTGGTGGTTCTTCTACCGTGTTTGTAGCGGACCCTTGGCATGTGGTCGCATGCACTCCCGTGTGAGTGATGTAAATGCTTGAAGATATGTGGTTGGTTGTGCCTCATCCGTTGAGGTTGAAAGTGGGAGTTATTATATTACACCTTCTAATTGACGTTGGGTGTCGTGTGGACTTTAGCACTTGGGCTGGAGACGTGGTATACTCTGGGAGTATACTGGAATTTTGGGAGGTACATGTGGATGTTGGTACCTGAGAACGTTTGTGCACTTGGTTGGAGTTGGATATGGGCCACACGTCGTGTGGGCCCCATGTGCATGTCGTGTTCTGCTTTGCGTACCTTTGACCTATCGCGACATAGAGGGTCCTCCTGTTCATGATGGTTTAGATCAGTAGGTTTGAGATGTTTCCCCTGGTTTTGTTCTGGAGTTGTGTGTTTGTACGATACCCACTCCGGGTTCTGTTGTCCAATGTAGTACCGTCCAAAAGGGATTCCCATAGCAGTTCTAGATTTACCCTCCATGAGAGACTGGGCCGTGGGTTTCTCATCAACTTCTTCGGGTTTACCGTCTAGTAGAGACGGGGTAGTGGGTTGCTCACTGACTTCTTGGGTTTACCCTCCAGCCGAGACTGGGAAGTGCGTCACCCGACACTCTTATGGTCTACCCTCTAGCAGAGACTAGGCAGTGGGTCACTCGACGACCTCTAAGGGACTACCCTCTAGTAGGGCTGGGCAGTGGGTCGTTCGTCATCTAATTCCAGGTCTACCCTCTATCAAGGGTGGAAGTGGGTCTCCTGTCGACTTGTTATGAGTCTACCCTCCAGCCGGGCTGGGATGTGGGTCGCCTAATGTTGTATTACTGTTTACCCTTCACCAGGGCTGGGATGTGGGTCGCCTTATGATGTATTAGGGTTTACCCTCTAGCAGGGTTGGGAAGTGGGTCACCCAATATATTATTATGAATTACCTTCCAGCAGGGTTGGGTAGTGGGTCACCTATTAGAATTTCACACACAGTCCTTTATACAAGGCTAGTTTGTGGATTTATTCTGTGACTACCAGATCGGGACCCTTGTTTGTACGATTTAGTGATGTTACTGCTTTATCATTGAGCAGACCTCCCGACTGTGTGACTGTGACGAGGTGTGGTTTGACTACACCTAGAACTCTCATGTACGAGGGACACTTTACCTACCGAGACGCGTCCTTGTGATGCGACCTAAAACCATGATGGTGAGTCAGTACAGCCCAAGGCGGATAGTATCAAGGTGCGGTGATTGGATCCCCCTGACTTGAAGGTCAGGGTAGACGTGTGGGATGTTGGGCATCGATGGTGCTTAATTCTGGGATAGTTGGCGACTCAATTTCTTGGGCTGAGCTACGGGACAGAGATCCCCTTACGATCTTGTTTGGGTTTCTTGGCATAGTATATATATATGTATCTACCTTGTTCTAGTACACACTCCATGGGTTTTGGTTACTATTATTCCTATAGAGACGAAGACACACGGGGTATTCCACGTGCTTTCCGTGTCTAGATTTGTTGGAACCACATTGTGTATAGGTTTGTATTTGTTGTCAATAGTTGTCAATGTAATATCAAAATGAGGGAGATCATGAAGTACTCCGATGAAGTAGAGGAGTGGTGATTCAGACGATTGTTGTACTGATCGGAAGTTCAAAGAACATGTGTCAAAGGTGATACATTGTTTACAACAATTCAGAATGTGAGGTATAATCCATCCAAGGATGATTAAAGAAGAATGAGGTCTTTGGATGAAGTCCATGAAATTACTCATGATTGCATGAGAACCATTCAAGAGACTTCCTGAATAATTGAATCGGTTTGCATGAAGTACATCATACCGGTTGATGAAGAAGACAATGTGCAAAGATTGGACTTCTGAGATAGTCATGAACATCACATTTTCATTGAAGATGATGATGATAAAACTGTTCCTTCAAAGACTACATATCACAATAGTGGAGGTTGTGATAAAAGCAGAAGAGTTGCTGAAGTATACAGATCACCAAGATGAAGCGCTGTTGAGGTGATCGACCTTATCGACAAAGCAAAAAAACGACATAAAAATTTGTTGGCAGAAGAGTTTCTATGGAGGCAGGTCGAGTTCGAGGGATGTGGTTAATGATCCATGTTTTGTCAGAGAACGTCGACAAAGGAATGGATGATCTGGAGGCGGTACAAAAAGATCAGATACAAGGTGGCGCTATTTCCCAGTGTTTGCCAAATTTTTGGGCCTCAAAATCGGAAAATGAAGACATGGATTGTCTGCAAAAGGAGGTTCGCACAAAAATTAAGTGGTGCGCGAAATATAAGAGGCTTGCGCGAAATACATAAGTTAGGCGCGAAAAACAGCGGGATGCGCGAAATGAGTGGAGTGAAGTTTTTCGCGCAAACAGTGTTTCAGAATCAGAACGTTGTACAATGGTAAAGGCATGGGCTGCGCGAAAAACTAGAGCTGTGCGCGAAAAACCAGAAATGTGCGCGAAAAATGTTGTGCACAGAAAAGCTGGGTGAATTTTTCGCGCAATCAGCGTATCGAATCAGAAATACAGAAAATCGGCATAGGCAAGAGGCGCGCGAAAAATTAGAGATGTTCGCACCATGTGCGCGGAAAATCGAACTGGTGCGCGTAAAGTTAGTTGTGCGCAATAAGGGGGGTTTTACGTGCAGGATCAAAAACGTCTATAAATATGAGGTGAACCCCTCTCATTCTGCGAGGCTCGACACTTAGACAAATCCTGAGCTCCGGCACGCGGAAAAATTAAGGTACAGAGGGTTGCGCGAAAAAGAAGGCGTTGCGCGAAAAAGGGAAGTTTTGCGCGAAACAGAAGAGTAGCGCGAAAATCCTTTTACGCGACAAAAGTTATTTTTACGCGCAAGGTTTGAATTTTACGCGCAAGCCCCCGGGAAGGGTGCGCGGAAAATTTGGGGGTCCTGCAGGCCTTTTGACAGGTGCTTAGCACTCTCAAATCTGCTTTGCGAAGAGAACAAGAACGATCGTGCAACCAAAATCTGATCTGCACAGAGAGAGAAATATATCGATACACTCAGGTGTCAGAACTGGGAATTGAAGGAAGAGAAGAAGATTTAGTGCATTCAGGTATTGCACTGAAGTAGAATATTGATTTCAAAAGAGCATCAACTCAGGACACTGATGCAAGCAAAGTCTCATGCTGAACAGGAGACAAAGACTTCAATGCATATCTATTGAAGAGACCTTCACGTCTATAAACTGAGTGAGACTTCACCAACGGCAGTGATCCAGGGGGAGTCAACGGGAGTGACCCGAGGGACGCAGTGAGCTATCCCTGAACAATTGTAAAGGCAGTGAGCCTGGGACAGAGTGTCTGTACCCGAACATTTGAATCCGCAGCTGGTGAAGCATAGTGGATTTAGGTACGACTGTGAACCTGTCGGCGTATACTCCTTGGACGTAGCCCTCAGTGGTGAACCAAGTAAAAATAGCTGTGTCATCTGTCTCTGCATGTGAATGTTTAATTGCGAATCATATCCATCATTCAAGTTTAAGTAGTTCCTACCAACGTGGGAACAAGATCCACAACTTTAAGAAGAAAAAGTTGCCACCCTGATTCACCCCTCCCCTCTCAGGGTATCCCGGGGTCCTACAAGTGGTATCAGAGGGAAAGGTTAACGTATGTTGGATATTCTCTAGTAATTCTATTGAGAAGAGTATTTGAGTTTCTTTCCTAGAGTCAACAATGAAGAGCAGTCTTGATAATGATGCAGTCATTTCTGAGCAGAAATCTATATCCACCAAGACTTTGACAAATAGGAAAAAGAAAGAGAAGAAGATGATGAAGAAGTCCCCCACATCCAACGAAGATATAGTGTCTTGTTCTCCATGCTATTCCAATAATGAAGAAACATTAGGCTTGGAAAGTATCAAGAAGGTGACTCAGAACTCATCCAGAGGAAAGGATGATACCCCTAATTCGGGCTTTTAGGAAAAACTCAGAACATATCTGCATGATATTCCAGAAGAAAGGGTTGCTATTATTTGTAGCCTATTCCAATCTATGCAGGTTGAGATCAATCGATTAGAAAGGGAAGCTGACAATATGGAAAAATGGTTGGAAATAAAAGTTATGGAAAGTATGAAGCTCATCAAACGGGTGAAAGTATTTTAAGAAGAAGAGGAAGTCAATAAGACTTTAAAAGAAAGGATCCATGCACATGAAGCTGAGCTGAAGAAGAACAATGAAGTCAAGAATTTTTTTCTGGAAGAAACGTCCATTAAATTCAGGGAACTTGACTCTTTGTTACAAAACAAAGTTAAGATGCATGAAGATGAGGTTGAAAGGTTGAAGAATAATTGTGAAGAGAAGATGATCACGATTGAAGATCAGAAGATCATCCTCAATATTGTGGGTCAAAAATTGGAAGCTCAATTGACCAAGATTGAGAACACACATATTGATACTTCACAAAAGAATGAAATGAGTGATGCTTGCACTCAATGTTCGTTGAAGGAGTCTAAAGCTGAAATGCCTCCAACATGTGACAAGAAGATTATGACAACTCTTGATTATCCACATCAAGAATCAGTTGCTGCCGGTACTCAATGCTCAATGGAGGATTCTATTGTCAAAAGACCTCCAACATGTGATAAGAAGATCATGACTTCGCTCGTTGATCTATCACAAGCAACTGATAAAGTGAAGGTACCATCCAGACCATCTTGTACTCATGTTTCTAAATACACTCCGACAATCAGTGCAGGTGGGAAGAAAAGCTCTAAACAAGCATGGATGAGGATAGGTGAGAAGAATAAACCTACCACCATGACTATGGTGGATAGGAAGAAAAAGGAGGAAGCTTCTTCCTCAAATAGAGCACAAACGATTAAGCAGATGGCCCAACAACTTAATACTGAAGAAACAAATAAGAAAAGATTTGTGGGCCAATGTTGGTGCTGCAATAGATTTGGGCACTATGCACTGGATTGTTTCTATAATCCCTTTCATGGAAAAGCACAGGGAAAGCCTATATCAAAGGGGAGGAAGGCAGAGAAGAAGAAGCAACATCCACAGGTCCAGAAGCATCTATTTACAGCAAACATATTTGGAATGCTTGATAACATCTGTGATGTATACAACGGCAGTGGTCATAAGAATGGTGCATGCCTAGGTCAACAGATATCCAGAGCTGGTAAGAACAGAAGACCACACAATCCATCTAAGTATGAAGAAAGTACCTTGGGAAGAAATCAGAAGAATATGGCGAACACATCACTCCCCAAGAAGATATCAAGTAGGCAAGCTGAGAAGACCCAGGATTTTAGATCCATGAAATTGAAGGGTCATTCATCCAAAAAAAACACTAAGTGGGATGAATCTCGGATGAACCCATGTGGAAGACCTAAACCAGCTGCAAAAGTTCCACATGACATATTGGTCATCTGGCCAGAAGATTTGAAAAGAATAAGGAAATTTGAAGATGAGAAGGCCAAGGCTGGTGACAAAGGAAAAAGAAAACTTTCACATGATGAAGACACAGTGGAGGAGAGATTTCAAACAAAGAGAAACACATGTGTCAAAGAAGTTCTGTGTGATAGATGCAAGAAATCTGGTCACATTGCAAAAGGTTGCCTAACCTTAATACCAGAGCAAGAAGCAGTCCTTAAGAGGAGTAAGAATGTATCATTCATGATGGCTGCTAAGCAAAAAAATTCTCCACACAAAGCAGAAGAGAATGTGAATAGAGCCATGCCACACCGACAGATGTCAGAACACATGTTCAAATGTGCAGGCATGAAGACTGGAGTGAACAGAGGAACTTGGTTGAGAAAAGATCCTCAACCAATCAAGTCTTCTTGATGAATCAAGAATGAACCACCTTATTCCCGTAATCATTTCTGTATTGTATTTGTACTAATAATGCAGGGAATTGAAGGTGAAGCATGCTCTCAGGGGGAGAACCTGAGAAGTAGTGAATGCTGTCAACTCTTGATAGCGAAGCTGAAGAAGTTTCCATCCTTAGTGGATTCTTCAATTGATATTAAAGGATTATGATGATGAAGGATCACTCTTGATGAAGATGATGAGGAGTGTTTCCCTTGAGGGGGAGAAAAATGAGGAAGCTTCCATAATCACTGTTTTAATCAATATCAACTCCAGGTGGACTCAAAAGCAGTTATTCTGTGAATTTCATGAAGAACACACCAATGGAGAAGGTATGTCATTTCTCAATCTCTATCCCTTGGTTTATCAGATCAAAGATTATCTTTCAAATGGGGAGTAACTGAATTGATCAGTGACATAACAAAAAATTGGAAGTGCCCCAAGGTCATTTTTTTCCCTGCCGATTGCACATGAATATTTTTGATCCACATGCTGTTGTGAGTGCAGGAGTTCCAGGTTGGGTTTTCTCTATCATAGTGATTTTTCTTAAGCCTGAAATAAAAGTGATAAACCCTTGAAGACAAGATACATGAGTTCTCATCTCATGTTGGTATCATGATCTGTGGATAATGGACAGCCTTGTTGACTTAATCAAATCCTCTTGTTTTCTACATCGAGCACTGCTCAAGTAGACTTAGAGTGAAATGATTAATGAAACTTTGCTTAAGTGAGGATTGATACCCTCCCTACCATTCGCTTTGTATTTCTTGTCAATAAGGGGGAGAGAAAGTGAAATGCAGAAGATTCTCATTTTGACATTGACAGATTCATTTCAGAAGATGTTTAAGGTATTGACAACAAAATACAAAGGGGGAGATTGTTGGAACCACGTTGTGTATAGGCTTGTATTTGTTGTCAATAGTTGTCAATGGAATATCAAAATGAGGGAGATCATGAAGTACTCCGATGAAGTAGAGGAGTGGTGATTCAGACGATTGTTGTACTGATCGGAAGTTCAAAGAACATGTGTCAAAGGTGATACATTGTTTACAACAATGCAGAATGTGAGGTATAATCCATCCAAGGATGATTAAAGAAGAATGAGGTCTTTGGATGAAGTCCATGCAATTATTCATGATTGCATGAGAACCATGCAAGAGAATTCCTGACGAATTGAATCGGTTTGCATGAAGTACATCATACCGGTTGATGAAGAAGACAATGTGCAAAGATTGGACTTCTGAGATAGTCATGAACATCACATTGTCATAGAATATGATGATGCTAAAGTTGTTCCTTCAAAGACTACATATCACAATAGTGGAGGTTGTGATAAAAGTAGAAGAGTTGCTGAAGTATACAGATCACCAAGATGAAGCGATGTTGAGGTGATCGTCCTTGTCGACAAAGCAAACAAACGACATAAAAATTTGTTGGCAAAAGAGTTTCTATGGAGGCAGGTCGAGTTTGAGGGATGTGGTTAATGATCCATGTTTTGTCAGAGAATGTCGACAAAGGAATGGATGATCTGGAGGCGGTACAAAAAGATCAGATACAAGGTGGCGCTATTTCCCAGTGTTTGCCAAATTTTTGGGCCTCAAAATCGGAAAATGAAGACATGGATTGTCTGCAAAAGGAGGTTCGCACAAAAATTAAGTGGTGCGCGAAATATAAGAGGCTTGCGCGAAATACATAAGTTAGGCGCGAAAAACAGCGGGATGCGCGAAATGAGTGGAGTGAAATTTTTCGCGCAAACAGTGTTTCAGAATCAGAACGTTGTAAAATGGTAAAGGCATGGGCTGCGCGAAAAACTAGAGCTGTGCGCGAAAAACCAGAAATGTGCGCGAAAAATGTTGTGCGCAGAAAATCTGGGTGAATTTTTCGCGCAATCAGCGTATCGAATCAGAAATACAGAAAATCGGCAAAGGCAAGAGGCGCGTGAAAAATTAGAGATGTTCGCACCATGTGCGCGGAAAATTGAACTGGTGCGCGTAAAGTTAGTTGTGCGCAAGAAGGGGGGTTTTACGCGCAGGATCAAAAACGTCTATAAATATGAGGTGAACCCCTCTCATTCTGCGAGGCTCTACACTTAGACAAATCCTGAGCTCCGGCGCGCGGAAAAATTAAGGTACATAGGGTTGCGCGAAAAAGAAGGCGTTGCGCGAAAAAGGGAAGTTTTGCGCGAAAAAGAAGAGTAGCGCGAAAAGCCTTTTACGCGACATAAGTTATTTTTACGCGCAAGGTTTGAATTTTATGCGCAAGCCCCCGGGAAGGGTGCGCGGAAAATTTGGGGGTCCCACAGGCCTTTTGACAGGTGCTTAGCACTCTCAAATCTGCTTTGCGAAGAGAAGAAGAACGATCGTGCAACCAAAATCTGATCTGCATAGGGAGAGAAATATATCGATACACTCAGGTGTCAGAACTGGGAATTGAAGGAAGAGAAGGAGATTTAGTGCATTCAGGTATTGCACTGAAGTAGAATATTGATTTCAAAAGAGAATCAACTCAGGACTCTGATGCAAGCAAAGTCTCATGCTGAACAGGAAACAAAGACTTCAATGCATATCTATTGAAGAGACCTTCACATCTATAAAATGAGTGAGACTTCACCAACGGCAGTGAGCCAGGGGGAGTCAACGGGAGTGACCTGAGGGACGCAGTGAGCTATCCCTGAACAATTGTAAAGGCAGTGAGCCTGGGACAGAGTGTCTGTACCCGAACATTTGTATCCGCAGCTAGTGAAGCATAGTGGATTTAGGTACGACCGGCAACCGGTCGGCGTATACTCCATGGACGTAGCCCTCAGTGGTGAACCAAGTAAAAATAGCTGTGTCATCTGTCTCTGCATGTGAATGTTTAATTGCTGATCATATACATCATACAGGTTTAAGTAGTTCCTACCAACGTGGGAACAAGATCCACAACTTTAAGAAGAAAAAGTTGCCACCCTGATTCACCCCTCCCCTCTCAGGGTGTCCCGGGGTCCTACAAGCTTCTCATGGTTGGATGAGACTACACTCTTCCTATAGGTAGAAACGACTCGATGGGATGTTCATCTTCTCACTGGTTCCAGATCATTGTGTCTGGACGAGTCTACCTCATTTATCATGTTGGGTTGAGCTGGACTCTCTGTTATAAACTTTACTGCACTCTCGGTTGTACTTCATTATTATTCCCTGTTCGATCTACTTATCACCTGTTGGTACCTCGTTTGTTCCTCGCTTGAGTCTTCGGGGTTTCCTACTGAGTATTTTTATACTCACCCCTACTTGCGTTTTGCCCGCACTTGGTGTGCCCTTGCAGACGACAGACAGGCCGATCATGACGTTAGAAGAGCTTAGGTTCTTGGAGATTGGACCACGTGAGGTGGTCGTTGTCAGGTTCCAGGTGTGGGACCCTCCCAGATGTTTACTGTTGTTTTACATATTGTCGGGTTGTGGCACTTTTTGGTTGGGCTGGTGTTTTTCGCACTTTTTCAGTATACCTTCAGCTTGTACTTTGTACTATTTAGAGGTCAAGGGATATCTGTGGTTTATTTATAGTAGTTGGTACTTTGATTTTCAATTTACTCTATACTTTTTCATTGAGTGTGTTGCGTCTGTGTGTACAGGTACTTAGAAAAAGGCATCCCCGAGTTGTTGTGCCTTTGGTGCTGGTTCCCAGTCCATAGCCTATGGAGTCGGGCTTGGGGTGGCTGCGGCTCGAGCCCGAGTTGGGTCGGGTCGTGACACTCCCCATGTCATACTATAGGATATAAATGATGATTTATGTGAGCATTAAATTAACCTTTTGGGTATATTCCTTAAAAATAGAAACATATTAACTAAAACGAGGTCCCTCTAAAGAATAGATGATACACCAAACCAATTATGAAGTGGAAAGAAAACAGTTTTGTCTTGCTTAAGTGTGGGATTGTGAAAATGTTTTAGTCCCTTTTATGGTAACAAAATTTTAACCTAAGGCTTAAATATTACCATTATAGGATATCCAAAAAAATAAGGGGACAATACATTTACAATTCTTCAGAAAAAAGTTTTTGGTTGAAATATATCACATACATAGTGAGGGGGTTCTTATCCTGATATTATATAGTTTTATCGATATAGACCATGATGATTTCTATGTTTAATATACACAAGTGATTACGGTGTAATTAATTCAACAAATTACTATCGAATATGAAATTTTTCCTTTGGAAAAATTACAAAATAAGAGTACTAGAGAGGTAAGATAACCCTAATGATATGATTTTATATTCTTTAGGCATGGTGACTCATTATTAATTGATAATAATGATCCTTTTATATATAATAAAGCACTAAGGGGAACCGATGTTACCATGTTGAAAGAGTATAAGAATTATGAAATGGATTCTGTCTAAGAAAAAAAGTATGTATTTAGGTAGACCATCCTGATAATGATTTTTTTCTCAAATGGGTATTCATGATAAAATGTGGCCCTTTAGGACAATTCCATACATATAAGGTTGTAATTGTTGTAAAAGGGGTTAAATAGTGTCAATTATAAGACTATGATGAATCCTTTTCAAATGTTAAAATCTTAATGTCAATTATAATTCTACATGCCATTATGGATTTTAATGATTGTATTCTTTTAAAAATGTATGTTATTGCACCTTTCATTACATGAACCTTCATTATGAAGTTAGTATAACAAAACCTGAGGTGTTTGATAATCCAAATGGGGGTGTCAAAGAATATATGTTACCAAGATCTATTAATGGATTAAATAAAAAATTGACCTCACAGAACATTCATTTTTATGAGGATATAATGGCATTTAGTATTAGAAATAACAAAAGTGAGTCATGATTCTCTAAACAGTTTAGTGGTAGTGGGTTCGTTTTATTAATGGTAAATGTTGATGATATATTAATCATTAGAAATAAAATACTATTCTAATATTTTTCTGGAGAATAATTGAATAAAAGCTTCTCAATGCAAGATATGGTTGTCAGAACAGATATTCTCGGGATCAAGATTTAACATGATAGATCCAAATATTTTTTCTGCCTATATCAATGTTCATACATTGAAAAGAAACTCAAGTGACTTGGACTCGTGTTCCTTTTTTCCCAATTCAATAAATTGTTACTTGGTCTTCGACCAAGGAACCTCCTTCTTAAACAAATATGTAATTCATATTTCTAGGAAAATGTGACCTCAAACACATGATAAAAGAAACATACTATCTTGTATTTTATATAAATTAGTGATTGGGCCAGTCATATATTTTATTCTATATAGTATGGTGGATATCTCCAAAAACTTATGTCTGGTAAAAAGATTTCTTTTCTTCTAGGTGACCTATATGGGATATAAGTAAGTAGTTTCCTTATGTATCTATGGCCTACTAAGGATATGTTCATTTTTATGGAGGATATGAGGAACTAGTAATCATGTGATATGTAGATGATAGTTTTCAAACTCATCAAGATGACATAATGTCCAAACGTCATCATCTTCGATCTTAACAAAGGTACATTGAGCTAGATTTGTAGAAATAAGGTTTGAGACACATATTTTATAGTAGAGTAGGAGTATATTGTGGATTTGGAGGTAAATAACTCAGTAGTATGGACATGAAAATTCATCCATGAGCTTGATTTCTTACCAATATGTAATTTAAATGTCACATTTTTTGTTTATAATAATATAGTTGTGGCTCTTTTAAAGAATCCTTGGCCACATCAGTGGATGAAGCACATATCATAGTAGCATTATTTCTTGAGATATTTTTCTAAGAGAGGATAAATCTCATAAATAATTATTTCTATGGGATAAAACATGGAAAATCACATTACTAAATACATAACATAGTAGAAACATAAATATCATGTATGGTCTTGTGGGCTAAATGTCTTAAGATTTTCCCACTAGTCACAGTTGGTTTTTGTAGTAGTTGGTGTCCTACGACCAATTGTTTGTACTTTGATTGCATGTATATTCAATGTATTATAAATTAATAAAACTAGTTATTACATATTTTTTGTTGTTTTATATGACCTAATCTTATTATTTCATGGATTATACATGGCATTGATAAGATCCCGGTTGTTCCCCTCTATTATGAGAAGATTTATGTAACATGAATATATTATCAAATAATGTTTTACTATTGGGTGATGTACTACGATGAGAAAAATAGTGCATAAACATTCATGTGTGAGTACTCATAAGAACTTGAGTCTTTTTCTCATGAATCTTAAACATGGTAATCTCTAAGACTAGAGGTTATGATAAAATACCTACCAGTAAGAAATCCTCATATTTTGGATTTATCATATATTCATATCAATGAGCATATGTGATTGTCTTTAAAATTAAAATAATTAACAATGAATTTTAAAAGACACTTACCACGATTTATTATTAATCCATTACAATAATATTTCTCGTTGACATTAAATATGTTTGGTGTGTCATGTGTGACATATCACTAATGTAAATGTTAATGATGGATCCATCCCATCCAAATTTATGGAACTTGATATCTAAGACTTTTGATTGGAATTTAATAGTTTCCATAATTTCCATTGTTATAGTGTTATTATGGGTTTAATAGAAATAGTCAATGAATGGAATATCGAGTATATAGGCTGCTGGCATGGATTTGCAACCTTCATGAAGAGATGATGATAAAAAAAATTATATTAAATAGTGATAATTTTTATGTGGTTTTCATCCATGGTACATTAAGTTCATTCTCTTGCGGTTCCTTTCCAAATTACTAGAGACCATTCATGAACATTAAGCATAAAATCAAAATGCTGACTAGGAAGAATCCAAGAGAATCACACACAATGTTTTCTTATTCATTTTAATTAAATTTTATTTGAATTTATCTAATTGAACCAAAATTTTTCTCAAAATTGGGGGATTTTTGTATGCATGTTTTATTGAACCTGTGAATAAGATAAAAATTTATTCTCCATAATTTTAATAAAATGGATAAATATTTATTTTATTAAATATTTGATAAATATTTATTTATTGTTTTATTAATGAAATATTTATTTTTGAATAATTTATTTATTCAAGTATTCTATAAATATTAATGAATTCAAATGCACCAAGACAATATCCGGTGAAAAATAATTATTTATAATATAATAATATTACTAATCATTTTTCCATAATGGTATCACAATAAAATATTTATAATATTATTATTATGAATGGGTTTTATTAAAAAAAATGTTATTGAATGGAACATGAAATTAGATAATACTTTCACCTAATATATTACTATATAAATAGACTGTTATGTATATCATTTATGAATATATAATTGAGAATAGATAATTTATTTGTGCAATGAATTTTCTATCATCTTTAATATCACTATCCTCTTAAATAATAAGAAACATAAGAAAGATTTCCTTAAGACCAAATAGTTATAAATAAATAATAAATAATGAATAATATTTAATTTTGATTGCTAACACCCTAGTATCTATTTGTGTTGTTTAGAGGTCAGTGGAGAATTAGTGGATAATTGCTATAGGGATTCTATCTTTGGATCATAATAACAGAATATAGAAAATAAGAATGGGTTTTTTCGTATGATCATAATTCAGTATTGAATTTTTTTAAGACTATGTATTTACTTGTTCAAATATTAGATAAATTAATAATAAATATTATTTTCATGATTGTCCCTCATGGTAATGAGATACTATAATTAAAATAAATATTAATATGTAATCCACCACTTCACTCATCCATTATGTATAAAATTAGCATGATGGGTATTAATAATATTTTCTAAATTATTAAAATAAATTTTCAAAACATGTATATATAATTAATTATTTTGTGATGATTTCATTTTAAATGAAAATAATACCATTTTAAAATAATTTAAATCATTATATGAAAAAAAAAAATTTTTATCCACAAAAATGTGTTTTTTCTAAATTTAATTAGACAAATCAGTAATTATTAATTATTTTAATATATATATATATATAATTTTCAAACATTTGACCTTCATCTTATGAGTTTTATGTACAATAGATTAGAATAAATAAAATTTTATGCTTAAAACTATATTTTTCAAACTATTTGTTTTCTTACGTTTTACAAAATTATTTTAAAATAAATTTTGAAACATTAAAAAACATTATTTGAAAAAATATACATCATATTGATAATATTAATTTCAAAATTATCTTGTAGTGATATTTTAAAAATTTTCATGAATGATAAATTTCTCATTGAAGATAGAAAAATAATTGTTTTTTTATGAATTTTCATTACATTCAAAACATCCCAAAACATTAAAATAATTTGAATATAGTTCTAAAAGTAAAATTATATCAAATATATATAAATTTATATAATTTAATTAATTTTAATAAATTTAATATGATATTTTTATTTAAAAACATTTTTATATTTTGAGGCATTTGTCTTTGGAAAACATCTTTTCCATCGCATCTACAAGATATTATTTAAGATTCGATTTTTCAATTAAATTAATAAAATTTGGAAAAATTGAATCAATATTCTCAACCATAAAATTTTATATTTTATAATAAATTCATCTTAATTTTTGAAGATATGAATCATCAAATTAGTAATAATTAATTAATGCTATTAAGGTGAACATGGATTTACTAAGAGAATAGAATCGAAATATAAGAGTTTAAAATTACCCAATACATGCCCACAACAAATTTTATTACAATATTTTAAATTTTTATAAATTATTATAGTTAATTTCATTTTTTTGAAGATTTTTTCATATAATATAGATGGGTTCACCTTTTTCATTCCATAAATTACATGTGTTCGGTTATCCTCACATATAAAAGGACTCCATTATCTTCTTCACATTACACGTGAAAAACTAATTGGATCACCAAGGAAGTGACCAAATACATTACATAATTATTCTATCTCATCATAAATTTCTAATTTTGTTTAGAAATATCACATAGGATATATTATGGTGATAACCAAAAGTTTATTTTTGAATAACATTTATTTAACCTCATTATGCATTTTACATTAATTTTTTTCTGCCTCCATCAATTATTATTATAGAATTATTAAATAATAAAATTGATATACTTTAAGAAAATTACATTTTTTTTATTTAATTGAATTGCCTCTATATATTTCCTCTTCCATCGAATGTTATATGATATCATCATTCATTTATACATCGATCCACCACATCATTAACTATTGTTATTCATCTCCCATGAACAGTTAACAGAGATGGATATAATGTTATATTTAATTAATTATATGATATTTTTTATATTACTATTCAAATATAATTATAATTAAATATCAACATACTTACCTCCAATAATAATGTGAAGGAAATTATGTTTCTCATGTGGATGATAATCAAACACATCACTGACTAATGTGATGAGTTTTTAATTTATAATATACTTATAGGGTAATAATGGTATATTAAATTAATTTATATTATATTTTTATCATATTTAAACTTCTAGAATAATTATATTGCATATATATTCTTAATTTCAATTCAATAGGTGGGTTTATAATGTCGTTCATGTGTATGATGGTGTAACATCCCTTAATCTATCACTCACTCACGTGGATGAAATTGTCTTGTAATGAGACCTCAAGTTTTCCTTTATATATGGAAGATACTTAGGTATAGAAGTGGGTATGTAATAAGTATATTTCAAAGACTATAACTCCTAGTTATAGAGATTCAGCAAATTATAATCGTCTATAAAAAATAATAAATATCATAGTTTTTAAATAAAGATAACAGTGTAATGCAGTGGAAACCAAAAAATAATCTAACTAAAAAATCTAGTTAATATTAATTCAATAATTTACTAATGTAATATAATTTAAAAAAAATTCCTTTTTAGGTGTAAATATATTTTTAGGCCTGGTAGACTTAAATAAATACTCAAAATTCACCTATCATGAATCCCATGTTGGTCCCATTTCTAAAATACAACCCAACTAACTAGAAAACAATCAACAATAAGGTATATTTCCATTTTCCAACACTTCAGCCACAATTTTTTTCATGTTACAAATAGTGGCCTCAATACTGTGTCAGTATAACTCATTTGGTCATCACGACCATGTAAAAATATAACTAGTATGATAATATGTGTATTCAATAGTAAAATTAACACATGTATTAATTAATTAAATAATTAAATGAATACCTCATTAACCATTATCAACACTATGTTACAATATTTTTTATCATGTTTGAGGATCATTAAAATAACCATATAATCACCTAATACCATAACACACCTCATCACTATGTTGTAATGTCTATGATCTTATCTTATTACTATGAAAAAATTATACTTATAAATACGGTAAAAATGATAATAATCTCGGTCAAACACACTATATAATAATTTCATCAATATAAGAATTTCAATATATGTCACTAGGCGTAGAATGTTGTATAATCATTTCATATTTTAAATTAGGCCTAGAAGGTAATATTTGAATTTCATCTCGTAAACAATATATAGTCCACTATATAAGCATTTCATCATGTACATTGACGAAAATTACCTATATAATAATTATAAATTTATTCACAACACATGTCAAAACAATAAGGATGTCACAAAGTCCCATCATATAGATCAATGGTTAACTTTATGAAATAAAATTTTACATTCATTTTAATATTTCATGTTTCAATTGGTAATAAACAATAAAATACTAGTAATCACAAGAAACCATCCAATCCAAAATGAAAATATATCTTAAAAACAGACAAAATATCTTTCGTACAAAACACAAATTAAGAAATTAAAAAATAATTTATATTCCAGGGTTCTCTTAACCAAACGATAGCCAAAACCCAGGTCAGTAACAAATTAGATATTAAGGGACTCCATGTAATGGTTCAATACAATAATTCAATATATTGGGATCACATTATGTTATTTCAATTACAATACATCACATATATGACATTTATCAACCCATAAAGATAAGGTTTAGTCCCATATATTTAACTATTGATAGAAATATTATTCTAATGAAATACTCCAATGAGGATAAGGGTACAGATGATTTCATTAAGGATCAAATAACAAAAAATTTCAAGGAAAACCCAACATTAAAAATATCCAATATATTACACCATAGTGTTGGAATAAACATGGGAGATAAGGGAATACTAGCCAAAATATCATAACAGGAATTACGTTCCTAATTAGGATACATAAAAGGGATAATAGAACAGCAAAATATCATGGAGGGTCACCCTAGGTCTAAAGCATACAAAATAACATGAGAAAATAAATAAAACATCCACACAACATACATTTATATTGTAGGATGGGGAATTACATACCAGATATATTTACAAGTAATGTATTTATGTTTAATAGTATACACTAAAAATATCTATTTATATTGTTGCGTATTAGAATATCTCAAACATTGAATGATGTTTAATATATTTAAATGGTTTGTAAATGATCATTTTATTGTTTTTAGCCCAGTTCGTTGTAAAACTACCCAAACTCCATTACAGCTCTCAACATACTAATAAACAATTGAAATGATTTACCCTTTCGAATGTAGTATATATTTATTCAAAAAATGAAATATCCATGAAAATTAAATTTTTACCCAAACAAGGGTCTCTATCTCGTAAGATTAATCATCTACCAATGCTCAAATAAAACTGGCTGATTTATTCACAAGAAAAAAGATGTGATTTTGAAAGTGGGTATAACCTTCCGATGTGATATAAACCATTCGTTCTTTACATCAAACAAAATAAGTATATTATTAATGAAAATATGTTATATATATGACATAAAATGATTATATAATAATAATTTATTTTTTAAAATTCATTCCTTCAATCCATCAAGAAAATGGGAACAACTTTAATGTGTTCATAAGGCCTACCATCTCCAAGAAAGTTGTATTTTTTCTGTTGGTCATGATTTTATGGGTTACTATATGTAAATATATATTTAATATACATGACATTAGTATAATTTTTTACATTGGTTAAAATTTGGAACCATTATTAATTTTAGGGGACAAAAAATACCAAACCAATTTGTAGGTGAATAATTAAGAATTTATTACTCAAAAAGTAATTCTAAACGGAACTATTAATAATATGGTAATAAATGGCCATAAGTAAATCATATATGATTTGATATATTTACCTATAATTTTATAATATAGGTAAAATAATATTTTATTTATTATATATTAGGTTCAAAATGTAAAATATAATTTGATACTTAAGGTAACATATTTTTATCTCACTTTTACTTAATGTGAGCCACATGCCATATTCACCCCAAGATTCTCTTATATTTTTTATATAATTCCACTGAATTATTTTTATAATTATTCCCTTGAAATTTATTATTATTTACATATCTATTATTTTATCTATATTTCACCAATTTCACTTTTGAATGTAACCAAAACGAAAGGTATTTATTTCTCAAATAGCCTTCTTTGGAACATAAGTTGTAATATGAACCAATATTTTTCCATGATGAATATATACATCCCCTTTGATATGTTATTTCATTAACATCCATAATTTCAATATATTAAAAGATTATTTTTGATTTTATTATCACATTAGTCCTATGATTAAATGGATACTAAAGTTGTGAGGGTTTTATGATACATTGTCATAATTTTTCTTGATATTTTATAGATATGTTTATGATAACAAAAACAATTTATCCACCATTAAATAAAATCATGAATTTTTTAATTCTCCAGTTATTTATTGGGAATACATTTTTTCCCTTCATTTTCCTCACTTTATGTACTCAAGTGATCAAAATAATATCATTATGAAAAGTTATATTTTTCCCGCTTAGATTGAAAACAAATTATTCTTCAAAAACAATGTATTTTAAAAATATTCCAAATTTTTATTAAAAAAAATTTATTAATGAATCTTATAGAAATTTTTACCTTTTAAAAAAATGGATGGAATCTTCATGACCTTTTCTAAACAATTATTATTTATATTTTATTGAAAATGTTAATAAAATCACTACATTAATATATATGACATGAATGGTATATTCAGTCATCACAAACAATCCATTTTTTGAACATTTCATTATATTTTTTTAATTTTATTATCAAAAGGAATTATTTAAAAAAATACTTTATGATTTATTACTTATTAAAAATGTTATTGACAAAAATTATGTTTTCTACATAAACCATCAAATTGATATTTCATTCAAAATAATTTTACCTCAATGAAGAAATCCCATGACGTTATATAATATTTATTGGGTACATGAACAATGATACCATATTTATTAATTATATAGATGGTGTTTGTTTATGATTACACAAGTTTTATGAAACCAATTTTTCGTGAAAGGGTTATACCATGATAAAATTCTTGTTAAACCTACATATCATTTCATATGATATGGTTTTATGGAATGATGAAACAATTATGAAACATATTTATTTTATATAGGTTATCTTATAATGAATGTTTATAAAACTATATAAATGTTAAGGGTTCTAATATTATTAACGGTTTTTGATATTGTGTTATACATATGTATGATTTTTTTTATATGTTGTGTGGGACCTATACCTACCTATAATGAATTTGGTATTGATTTATATCCCATGATATAAATCGGAATATAATATGGAGTGAACCTAGTTGTGTAAGGTAAACTATCAACTATTATATTATTAGGAGCGAACCATTACTAATAAGACAGTTTTTGGACTATACCAACTAAAATATAGTAGTTTATAATTTGACACTTAACTATTATGGATATTATTTTCCTTGATTATTTATATTCTAAAATAATCTATATTTAATTTCAATGTTATGTTATCATGGTTCATTTTTATCGATACCATTTCTTTTTTTTATCTTATTAACTACTATGATTTATTACATGCCTCTTTTTTATGTTAAATGATATATTGGTTATGGTTTTCAATTGTTAATATCATTTTATCCTACCCCTAGACCCATTTTATATGGGAATTTCATTTATTTCAAATTACTATGAATCTCTTCACACTCTTTATTATTTAACATTTCTCAAGGTTTTAATCAGAGGTTTTAGGTATGGAATTTTAATAAATAAAACTGTGTGGGAATAATTTTATGGTATATTTTTTAGATATTTTAATAAATAAAAATATTTGTTATCTACATAAAAAACAAAATAAATCTATATGATCCATAGAAGTGTATCTTTGAAATAAATAGATTAATTATTTAAAAAGATATATAATCTATGTATGAGATGTTTTGTGATTTACTATTTGTATTATAGGAACAAATGTTAACCAAAATAAAATAGAATCCCTGCAGATATTTCTATGCATATGTATAGGTATACATTTAAAGATATGTATAATGATGATTGAAGGTATAGGAAATTGTTCTATAATTTAGGTAAATGATCGAACAAGTGAATTTCAAGGAATTACATCCATGTCTACATGCAAAAAAGTGTATGTGTCTCTACAAAAAGAAGTTAATATAGATAATAAAACTAAAAATAGAACATTGATATGGATTGTAAAATCACATGTTTAAACAAATGGGCATTGATTCACACATGATTTCATGCTCCCACAGGATGTGATTGAAAATTCACAAACACATTATGGAAAAACATGAAGGATTTGAATAATAATAATGGATAAAAAATGATTAACCCAATTAGTGATATGTTGTTAATAATATTTCGTTATTTATATATCATATAGTTCATTTACATGATTATATGGGTTCCAAAAATGATTAATGTATTTGACACAATGATATTTGGTTTCATTTAATTTTAAGAACTAAAATGAAATTGATTAACCATGAATGTGATTGAAAATATATTGATGACAACCCCAATGGTATGATTACTACTATGAAGAATTTTATGATCATGTATAATTTTTTAGCATTATATATGATTACTAATTTTCACATTACGAAAATATCATACTCACCATAGAATGTAATGATATAGTTCATTGAATGTTCTGTTATTGGAGACCTTGTAAGAAATTAGATTCTGTTATATATGTTTTGATTTTGTGGGATGAATCACTGAAGTGGGAGTCTTAGATGAATGAGAAGATGATTCTAGTGTGTATAAGAACACAAAGAATGTAATTTTAGTGAAAATATAAATACATTTTTAAACATAATGGATGAGAATAATGGTCCCCAAATGATATAATTAAATGCTAAATTTTCCAAATGCAGAACATATGATAATTATATAAATATTTGTTTTAATTGGAAACCTCTAGAATAAAATCATGATTTTTGTATAAGTAATGGTTATAGTGATGATTATGAAGAAAATACAAGTGACATATGAAAGGAAATACGTTTTAAGGAATAATGTGATGAATCATGGTTAATGGTGTATTATTAATGTCGAATAATTGATGTATTTATGTATTGGTATTCAAAAAAATTATTTTTATTATCAGTTTTCATGTTATTACAATCATGAATGTTCAATGGATTAATCCAATTTTGTATTTTATAATGAAATTTCAAGAGTTTTTTAAATTGTATTAATATACTAGAAAATTGATTTAAAATAATACTGATATTTTTATTTAGAGAATATAACACTTAATATGTTCATGATGTTTAGAAAATGAGGTTTAGTTTGAATAGAGAGATGATTTTTTTAGGCAAAGTAAATTTGACAGTGTTGACTACCTTGAAACATATTAATCATTTGATGAAAAATAGTTTTTCCTATTGTTGATATAGTCTTATATATTTTTATACATATAGAATATATTCAACAACCAACTATTTTATATAAAGTATAAGGAAAATTTATTTTTGAATTATGATATGATTTAATTGTTGTTTTATGGTAAATAAAGGAATTTCCATGTTTCAAGATAATATATTATCAATGTAATCACATATTAGTTAAGCTAAATTTTGAGATAATGTATGGATTATGTGGGATATATGATAAGTTGGTTTTGGAAATTTGGTTTCCAAATTTAAAACCTTTTGGATTTCCAATTTGACAAGACATTGAGGAGACATATGGTTAACAATTCATGTAATGGAATAAGCTAAACATTTGATTTTATTAGATAACATGTGATACCAATTATATTTTTGAAATATATATAGATTCAAGGAATGAATTATCAATATTTTTTGAATATTATTATTTAATAATATTGTATTCATGAAAAATTAAACTATTGGAGCAAAGTGATGAAGTAGAAACGGATCTCAGAATAACCAATGGAAAATATTTTTCTTAAGAAATAGATCAAAAAGAATTAATTATGTGTAAAAATGTAAATTACCAATCATTACGAAAAGGTTATTGAAATAAAATGTCAAAATTTTAACTCCATATATGATGAATGAATTGTATTTTTTGTAATTATAGAGTTATGGATTTTCATTCAATAACATTTTGTTGACAATGTTCGTTGCCACTCAACAACTATATTTGAGTATATGTTTTCTCTTCTATTTCTATTTTTTCTCTTCCTACTAATGTTATAATATATAGATACCATATTATTATTTATTTAAGATTTCTATTGAATATCACTAAATAAATCTTGAAATCTAATTTTTATTAATCCTATTTATGATTTGGGCTTCCCATCAATGGATTTTAAACATTTAAACCCTTAATTACTAATCAAAGGTTCATCTTAAAAGGATTAAATTTATTTAATAATGATAGAGTGTGACTCTATGATTTTTTAAAAATATATCTCTACAAATAAATTTATTCATATCAATAATTTATGTTTCATGATTTTTTATTACTTTTATTTTAAATAACATAGATTTTATCATTTATTATGTTAATCATGGAGTTTATCTTGTGTTATAGGCAACACCATGTTGAAACAAAACATGGAATTCTATTATAACGATATAATTTAACATAACAATTATCAGCCAACACATAAAATGACC
Organism: Viscum album; assembly: GCA_963277665.1. Lineage (NCBI taxonomy): Eukaryota > Viridiplantae > Streptophyta > Magnoliopsida > Santalales > Viscaceae > Viscum > Viscum album. The sequence continues at coordinate 164,980,871 of OY728151.1, forward strand.
TGTAAAAATATTATTAACAAAATTATTAATATCTACTATTTATACATGATTTTATAATCAATTGGTTATGCCTAAAAAATTAGAAATGAAAATGATACCCGTTTGAAAATAAAAGAAATATTTGTTTACTAAAAAAACTATTTTTATGTGCAAATTTTTTTTGCCTCATTAAATTTAAAAAATAAAATTGAACTAATTTTTTAATTATATTTAATTATTATAAATTTAATCATATATTTAACATTACTTCTATGTGATTTCTAGATATGGGGTAATCATAAGTCTATCTTAACACTGAAAAATTATTTTTCTAACAAGTAGCTATGTCGCCTTTTGTGCACTTAATTTAAAATTAATCTTTAGATATTTTTAAATCATTTGAAAAAATATTATTCATTTTTATACATTAATGTTATAATTATATTGAAGTAGAATCTTTATAATTTTCTAAAGAGTAAATTTTTTGGTTAAATTATGAAAATTTAATGGTTTTTATAAGATTTTTGATTTAATTTAATGACATGAAAAACATAAAAAATATTTTAATATTGTTTTAAAGTATCAATAGTTAAACTATTTTTTGATTAATCTAATTAGTTTCATATAAAAAATTATATTGAATTTTTGTTTAATAACTTTTTAATATTTTAAAACATAACACATTGAAAAACATATTTTTCATCATATGTTCAGAAATAATTTTAAATAATATTTGTCCTTTTATGTGATGGAATTTGTCAGAATATATTAAATATTTATATAAATAATATTTCATATTATTCAATAACATTAATAAAAAAATTTCTATTATGAATAATAAATTCAATAAAAATTACTTAATTAATTTAAGGTAAAAATGGGGTTACCAGGGTTAAAAATTAAAAGGATATGCTTTAAAAATAATGTAAATATTTTCCAAAAACTGTTTTATATCCATATTTATACCTTATATTTTTATTATAATGGCATTTTTTTATCTTTTTGGTTTATGAAAATCATTGGTACACCATTTTCTTTTCAAAAAATACATGGGTACACCAACCAAACATGTAAATGGATCCCCCCAATCCAATGTTATTAACACATTGAAAATCCATTTCATTGGCCAAGACTAGACCAAATATGATAAATACATCCAAAATGTCATCTTATATTTCTTTCTATTTGTAAAAATCCATCCTTTGACATCTTTTTTTGTAGAAAAAATTCAATTGTTTGAAAAAGTGGTAACGTCCCTAACCGTGTGTTTTATTTTATTTCATCATAAAAATCCTCAAATTATTATTAAATTATGATAATATAATAACTTAATTGTCGTTAATATACTATTATTTTGTTATTTCAGGTTAAATACAAATATCCATCTCCTCTTCCATCAAATGGGATATGAATTAATAATTCAGTTGTGCAATGGACTACTGCATTGCAAACTGAGGTTATTATTTTTCCATCACCACCTCTCATGGAAAGATATAATTATTGATTTAATTATTATATATTATATATATATATATGATATTATTATCCCTCTTATGGTTTTAATAATATATAAAACATCATTCCATCAAACATATTGGTAATAACACTAATCGCTTGTGTGTATAGCAGACTACCGCCTCATGAACCGATGTTATATGATTTTCTTTTCTAATTTAAATGGATGGTAATAGTGATATATTAAATGAATTCATGTGTTATTTTTAATCAAATAGTACTTGTTTAAAAATTAAATCATATACACCTTCCTATATTCTTTTTCATAGGGAATATGATATCATCATTCGTGTGTATAAGGGATTACGAACTCGCAAAGCGATACAATTCATTAACTCTTTTCCTAAAATTTAATAAGGATGAATTTTATGAATTTTTTTGATATAAATGACATCAAAATAATTATTTAAGGATAATATATTATTTATCATTTCACTTTCAATCTGTCAAGAAAATAGAAACATCATTCATGCATACATACATCCTACGATCTCATTAACAGTGTATTTAATTTTCAATATATAATATTTATGGATTACTATAAATTCATATATAATAAATACTTGTGATATTTATTTCATTTTTATCATTATAAATATTATATATCCAAGATTAACATAATAGGAATAAGAACACCAAACCAAAATATACATGAAAAATGATGAATTTATTTCCCAAAAAATAATTTTAATAAATAATTGTTAAGAAACATGAAATAAGGCCATAAGTAAATAATAAATTGTATGATATATATAATTATTATTCATTAATATTTTAAAATAAAATTATATATGTTATAAAATTATATTAAACTATTATAGTGGAATATGAAAATTAATGTAATGGATTTTTATCTCACATTTACTTTCCATAAGATTCATGCCATTTTCAGAACATGTTTCTTTTATATGGAATATATACATACCATGAATGTATTTTATGATTCATGTACTGAAATTTATTTTTAATTAAATATCCATTTTCGAAATCCCTTTTATGGGGTTTATGGTTCAAATGTAACCAAAGAGGTAAGTGATTTATACCTCAAATTTTTATCTTTGAGAAATAAGTTATATTATATACCTATCAGCTTCTATAAGGTATATATACTTCTCTTTTGACTTGTTATATCATAATTGATCCTTATTTATTGATATTAAATTTCCATTTGATTTTATTCACTAAAAAGGACTATGATTCACATTATTCCATTGTGAAAATGGTTTCACGATATAATCTCATAGTTTATAAAGATTTTTTATGGTAACAATTCTGATGATAAAGTTTTATTATACCCCTCCCAATAAACTCGTTAATTATATTATCCAATATGAAATTAAGACGAATTATTTTTTCCCATAATTTTTTTCTTCTTTATGTACTCAAGAGATAAAAATATGTTTTTAAATAAAAATTGACATTATTTATCTCTATGAATGAATGATCAATTTTCATCCAAAATAGCATTTTTTTTAAAAATTAATGTTTTTTGTAAAATTATCCAAATTATTTATTAAATAATGCTCTACCAATTATTGACATAAAAAAATTCCAATGAATAATTCTATCATTTTCTATAAAATTAATTCTTGTCTTAAACATAAAATCAAAATGGAATCTTTATTTTATCGTATATAACATGAATAGTATTTCACACTATCATGTGCACTCAATGTTTCAATTATTTTTTTATAAATTATCAAAATTTATTTAAAAAAAATTCCCTGATACATTATGAATATTTTTTTCAATTAAATTATATTATCCTCTATAATCATTCCATGTGAATTTTTATTCAAAATAATATTACATCTAATATGAAATCCTTTGATGATTCATAATATTTAAAAAGGATATGATCTAAGTATACAATTTTTATTATTTATCTTAATGAAGTATGTTGATAATTTTATGAACTATATAAAACAACATTCTCTTCCATAGGTTATACCATGATAAATTTTTTATGGATGACACTTATTTTTCCTTCGTTAATGTTATAATGAATTGATGGAATGATTTTCAAACTTGTATATTTTCTAGAGGTTATGATATAATGAATGTCTTTGGAAACCCATTTATTTTAATAGATTCTATCATTATTACTCTATTATGAAATTTTGGAACACAAATGTATGATTTTTATTATGTGATGGATATTTATTATAACTCCCTCCAATGAAATAGTGAAATATTCATATCACTTGAGATAAAATGGAATAGAATAAGGATTTATCCGAGATCATTAATTTACTATATCAAATAAAATAGTATTAGTAGTAAACGTTGACTAGTATGATGGGTTTCAAAGAGAACACATTACACCTTGATAGTTATTGAAGTGATCCATAACTATGAATGAATTTGTGATTTTTTTTACATTATTGCCAAAAAATATAGGTTTTATAAAGATGTTATGTTATAAAGGTTCATGTTATTTGATTCCATTACAATTTATAACTTATGAACTACCATATTTATTCCTTGACTATTGTTTATGATCTATATTATCAAGGGTATGGATTTATAATGTTGTTTTCTGGTACTCATAATCATATTCTTGTGTTTTAATGATATATCCCTAGTTTTTACATATTGGGTATGTAGGATATTTTTTTATTAATATTCCACTTCCTAAATTATAAATAAATATTTTTGGAATTGAATTTCAAAGAAGACTTCAATATAGGAATATATTTATATAAAATTTTGGAAGTAATTCATAAAATATGAATACTTTGTGTCAAGACTGGAAATACACTATAACTGTACACTCAAGAGGCATGTAATTGTGAAATGTATTGAATATTCATCTAAAAATATTTGATATATATTTATGATAATATTGGGTATTTAAATATTGGTTATTATAGTAACATTAATTAGCTATTAAATAGAGAGATCCATAGGCCACAACATGTTTCCCCCATCAAGATAGGGACCAATCACATACCAGAAGAATCACATATATTTTCATAAGAGGAACAAAATTATAAAAGTATGAAAACTATAGATTATTCAAACACAAAAACAGTTAATAAAAATATATTTGATATTTATCATTCCACTCAAATATTACACCCTTAAAATCTAAATATGTCATCGGAGATAAAATCCTAGAGGACTTGTGAATAATCAACCTCAATTTACATCAAAACCATAGAGACTACTGATTAAAAATATATTTCCAAGATTCTATAAGTAAGTCGGATGTTTTAATTTTTTAGACCTATTGAAATGAACCCATTTTATATATCATTCCCCAAAAACAATACTTCTTGAGTCAATAATCTACACATGGAATGCATACCACTCAATTGAGATTCTCAATTTTTTTATGATTGATACCCAAATTATCCATATTCTCCTCATATGACATTGAGTATAGAAAAATATCATCCATAAAAAAAACAAAAAGAGATTCCAAGAAATGATAAAATATCGAGGTCACTAAATTATTTAATTCTATTAGAGAATTTTTTTAAACCAAATAGAGTAACCAAAAAACATGGAATGACTAAAATGGATCAAATAAATTTCTTTGGTATACCCTATTCATGCGGTCCCAAATAGTGGTGCCCTAATTGATGGTTTTTTGTTGAAAACCAACAAGCCCCAAATAGTTGAATATAGAATTCACCAATCTTGGTTAATGGATATGGGTTTTCTGAATTCACATATTCTATCATATAATTATTCATGAAATTTATTTGGATCCCATTAACCATTTTTTCAAAGAGGACAGAAGAAGCACGTGACGATACATTGGAAAAAATATAACCCATATACTGAAGGTCCACAAGGTGGAATTTATGTTCCACCAACACATTAGGTTCCATATGATACAATTTCATATAAATGGAAATCATACTAAGTAGTAATTCAATGGTAAGCATGAAATCTCTCTATCTTGGTGAAATAGAAAAAACATCCAAAAATAACTCAAGCCACACACACACAACCATATGATGTGGACTAAGGAAAATTTGATCCAAAGCATCATGGGTGAATTTTTTATAACTAACATTATTTATTCCAAACATATAGAACATCTTTCACTAGTCTCCCTGACCTAGAATAAAACTCACCATGAAATACAGGATTGATTCCATGTAAAGAAAAATACTATAATCGTAGATTATAAGAGTTGATATTGGACTTGTCTTTGATCACCTTATTAATTCCATCATTCAAGAAAAACTGATCATAATCATGATGCATGATGTCTCACTCTACCATAGTATTTTCTATAATCACTTGACATGCGAGGAACATAAAACCTTGATTAGACCTCATTTAGAAATATGTGTAAATATAAATCAGTTCTGTAAAAAATATCTTAATAAAAATAAATAATTTAAACTATCATTTATGATATAAAATAACTATTAGAACATTAAATAATAAAATCATAAACTAAATAATGTTAAATGAATAATGTAATTCTAAAAGTAACATTCCTTTCTTCATATTACTATGGTGCATGCTTTAGTGTGTAGATATGTATAGTCATAGGGCCGCTATAATAATTACTAGTACCATTACCAGTCCCATTCGCTTGAATTTTTGACCCACCACCATTGGATGTAATAAAAAATTATAAATCCACGGTGAGAGTTGATACAATCTTAATAGATTATTAAATCCTTCCAAAAAAAGCCACAAATTTCTAGATTTTACACAATGATGACGTGTTTTGGAATAAACTATACATTTAGGCATGATAGGACTCAACGTTACACACTAATAGTAGACAACGTACCACATTACTAACAAGTCCCCTTAATCTTCTCCTAAAGAATAATGTTTACCATTATGCATCCATTTCTATCTAAAAGACATAACCAAGTTGATACATGATCCAAATAAAGCCCAACTAATACCTTTACTCTTAGATATATCTTACTCTACAAAATTATTCTACCAATGACCTATAGAAAAAATATAATTCATATGATAACCATTATTGATCAAATATAAATAATCATCCCCATAAAAAATCACTAAGATTTTAGGTAGTTATTTGTAAAATTTGAGTGTCATGTGAACCAACAAATAAAAGCTATTGAAGTACTCAATAATATTACAATACACTTTTTTATGGTAAAAAACATTTGGGTCATTCACACACATGACATATATGGACAAAATAATTGGATAAATATTTTCTTGAAGGAAACCCATGTAGATCCTCAAGGAATATAGTTTCCAAAATATATTCAAACCACCTCCTCCCATGTCCAAAAAGAACATACATTTAAAAAAAATATATTACATAGGAGTCATTAGAATACAGAATATCCTCTATATCATTATGATCAACTTTATAGATTCTTTGGATCCTTTGTCTCTATAAATGATGGGCAGATTATGCTTAGTAAATATAGATTCATAGTCTACCACTTTCTTCAGGTTCTAAACAACTTCTTGACCCAAATAATGAGTAGTGTATATTTTATCTTCCAAAAAAAAGGTACATCCTTAAATTCATATACCAAACCAGTCTAACACCATTATCTTTCAAATTTTTTAATATATATACTTGGATACATTGATTAATGAAAAAAACAATCATTCATGTGAAAATCATCACATAAAAAGTCCAATATTAGTATTCAATATCACATAAATTCAATGAAATGAATTTAAATATATTATCTATTTTAAAAATATAAGAAAAATAAAAATGGATGAAATAGGACTATTTAAATAAAAAAAAATTAATTTATTCAAATAGCCTTAAGTACTATATCATAAGTATTAGGAAAAAACCCTAACCACCCTTGGAAATTTCAGATTATTAATTGATGTGAGATACCCCTAACCATTCCATTCATCACTCTAAGAATTCTGATGGTATTAATTCTACAATACACAAGATTTCATCCCACAAAGTGGTTGTTTCTGAAAAACGTTGTCTAGATATTCCCTTTTATACCAATTTTTAATTAAGCAACCTAGTTCTACTAGACAAGTCTCTATAGGTGGTCCTCCATGCGGGGAAGTACCAAAGAAGAATATAATTGTTTTTATGTAAAACCTGAAAAGGTAAAAAAACTAACAAGGTACATAGTGTAATAATATATATATATATATATAACTTAAATTTCCATTCCAATCAAAAGAAATTATAATTTTAATAAATGAAAATACTAATCATGTCCATGTGTGGCCATCTATCACCACCCAAACTTTTTGTAGGAAGGAAAAAACTGACAAGTGAATTGGGAATGCTACACAATGAAATTCCATTTATGGTAATTCCAAAAAAACAAAATATAAAACCACCTGAAAGAAATAGTATGGTGTCATAACCAAGGACATTAGGATATCATATAAAAATTAATTCATGATCTAATTTCAGTAATTAATTATTTCCAACACTTAATCAAATGATGATTTCAATGTATTTTTTAAAAATAAAAGAGTTTTTTATGAAATTACTTTGGATTTTTAAAATAGAATAAAATATTAACCAAATCCAATAGTATATCATATTGGAAATAAAACTAGTCATAAAATGTATAATATGATCATGGCTACATCATATGATCAGAAGGTTGGAAAATAGACATAAAAATATTATCATCTCATTAAAAAATATTAAATTTAAATGAAAACCATTTGATCTATAATAGAAAAGAAGATATAGTAGTAACAAAAAAATCACTAAACATTGGATAATTTGGATACAAGTTTTATAAAAACTATTGTAATTATACACAAGAATGTTATGTAAGACCTCTTGTGAAAATACACACATGAAGATTGATAAGTCTATTCCCAACATATCGAAGGTTTCAAAACATTCTAATCTTTTTAATATCCATTTAGAAACTATTTTCACAATAAAAAACTCATTTTCTATTCAAATTACTTTTTTATGGCTTGAAAATCATTTTAATATAAAATCAATAATTCAATTTATTTAATACAAACATGGTGTGTTTAAATGTATTATTTAAATAAAACCTCATCTAATACATATATATCTGTGAAATATTTCTTTCTAATATCGTGTCATACATAGTAATTGAATAACATAAATTAATTTATAACAAAAAATTTAAATTCATGAATTAAAACTCATTTATAGAGACTCAAACCACAAAAACAGAGGAAACAAATTCACCTTTGAAAAAAGTGATTAGATACATGAAGATCGATGACTAAAAGACACAACATAATGTAAAATAGAAAAAAAATATTTATAGAATTCTCAAATGGATCACTGTATAATCCAAAAACTCATAAAACACTACTTCCATGACCAATTTATATATTAAATAAACAATTACACTTACTAAGGACAAATTATGAATCCACTAAATGGATTTAACAAGTGTTTGAGATATCATTTCGGTGAGAGTTCACCAAATTTCAACATAGGGGAGTCTAGGGTTTAATAAGAAGTCCTATACTTCAAATTTATAAAAAATTAATAGTTTTTTATAATAAAATCCATTAGAATTTAGTGATTCACATCCTGAATCCCATATTAATGTTTCGAATCCACCGGATTTCATTCATTCCCAAAGAGGCATCATGTAAGAACCTATCTTTAATTATTACATATTCTATTCAAATTTAAAAATAATTCACATCATAAAATTACAAATGAAAATTTTGGTTTAATGTATTATAGAATTAGAGAAAAAATATTACATATTAAATACATACATTATATGTGGGAAAATATACTTAATATACATATTTTATAAACAAAACATATTTAAAAATAAAGCACTATTTATTATCATGAATCGTATTCAAGATTTTAACCATAATGTCATCCTTATTCATAATATTAAATAAATACTATGAAATTTAAAAAAAATGAGATGGGAATAGAAACCCATTAAGGGACATATATAATGATAACCATTTGGCCAGTGAAACCCTATTAAACATATTCCTAAAAATTATCATTTTCACCTGGAAATTTCAATCATATTTTCATAAATATCATTATAATACCTTATTACAGATAATTGATTAACATAAAGAAAAATTATTAATATTATAAAATATAATTATATAAACGGGGACATCATTTTTATGAATCTCTCTTGAAAATGGAGTGACCAATATATCAAACCTCTAACCATAGAGTACCAAATGCATTAGAGGTTGTCACATAACCATCCACCCATTGTTTATCATGGAACCACCCGTCATTAGTTAGTAATGTAACCATTTGTCCTTGGTTTATCATGTAACCACCCATTTATGTTTTATAATAAAACCACCTATAATCCAAAAAAATCCGAATTACTATAATAAAAACATTCTTTGAAAAAAATTAATATTTTTATTTAGAAATATCTCATTTTGAGAAACTACACTCGTATAATGGAAGACATTTTTTTGGAAAGAAACCCTATAAACATGTAAAGTATGATTCATAATAGTAATTATAAATAATTTTGGGAAATTCAATTGAATCCATATATATAATAAAAATTAGCTCATCATTTTTTAAAAATAATATTTAATAGAAGATTAATTTTTAAGAAAATCACTTATATAAAAAATTAAAATAGCCCATTTTAGAAAGCATTTGTTAGAAAATAAAAAAACAGTTTTTTTAGAAAATTTCTACAAAAATAATCACAAAAAATCAATTTTAATTACATTTAAAATAAATATAATTATTTAAATAAATTATCTATATCACATTTAATAAAATGTTTTTACCTAAATAATCCCTGGTAAATATAATTTCATTGAAGTTAGCGTTAATAAAAATATCAAATATTTGTGTGTCTAATGTAAATATAATTGATAAAATTTGAGATACGACATAATATAAAAAAAATATTTGCATCACATAGTCATATAATGATATAATCCACAGTGTAAAAGTTAAAAAATAATGGAAATTAGGTTATGAATTCCCTTACAACATTGTAATTGGTCATATCATATTCCCCATGAAATAATAATATTTAATAGAACCTTTAATATCATTTAAATAAATAAATTAGATAGATAACATTTCAAAGGGGATTTATAAACACCTCTAACTGGATTATAGAGGTTTAAAATCAAAATATGCCTCAATGGATGAAAATTGAAATGATATACCTTACATAACTCACCTCATTGAAGTCATTGTAAATAAAATTAATTGACTTTTTATATTATCATTAAATATAAATAAAAAATTATAAATTAAAACACATGAAAATAAAAATATATTCCATAAGAAATCAGATCATGACATAACCAGTGAGGTTGAAGATTAACCAACATAATGAAAATTGTGTTATAGAATCCCTTACATTGTGTCTAATAGATCATAACATTTTGTTGATGTCCATGATAATAAAATTTTATTTTTAAGATACATAATTTGGATCCTTTTAAAAATATATTTAAATTAATATAATTTTAATATCTTCATTTTTTCCCATTTTAGTGATTTATGATATTCAATTTTATTGTCCTAGAAGCATTTATATCATGGTTTCATGGTCATTTCACGTAAGTAAGATAATGGATGCTCTTATAAAATGAAAATAATACTCCCTAAGTGGAATAAAATTGTATTCATGTACTTAAAAAAATTATATGTTCCCGTATATCATTTTTTGGTTGCGGTGAGAATGATTCATTAGATAAAATTATATTGATAAATGTTTATTTTCCTCTCACATTTCCAACCATCAAGAATGAGTTTCATTTTATTTGATATTATGTTAATAAATTTTTTATAAAATAGGAAACATGATCAAATATATTAATTTCAATCTTATTTATCCATAATAATACTTATATTAATATCTTTGAAGGTGATAATTGAAAATGTAAACTCATTATCCATGATATGGTAAACCACCATATTTTGGATAATAGATTCATTTCATTGAATAAGAAAGGATGAGAAAATAGATAAATATAATATATTACATTTCAAAAATAACATTTATGTATATACATGATTATGTATTTATTATTATTTTTAGATGAGTGTGGTGAGTAGTAGGTAGAATGAGAAAATAAATTAAGAGAGGTGGTCTGAGATTGTTACCTTATAAATAACCCAACCATTATTGATTACTTAATGAACAATGAATTTTTATTTTTGTGATACTAGAAAAAAATTGATATTCCGAGGGATGGTATTATAGTTTTTCAAAGATATTTTAAAATCATCATGGATTATGAGGAGAATGGGAGTGGTGAGTAGTTGTATCGATACTTGAAGTGGGGTTGTTTTATGTGATTAAATAATGATTATTTTGTATTTTAATCAAAAAAAAGTTGGGTTGAATTAAATTAAAATAACTATATTCATAATTAATGTTATAAAGGATTTATATTGTCATATATACTTAAAAACACCCATTTAATTTTTTTTTCTATTTTATGATTTTACCATTTGAATTTAACTGGATTCATAATTTTATCAACAGCAAGGTAAATGTTTTTACCACAATAAAATTTTTCATTCAATAAAATGAAAATGACCCTATATATTATTTTTTACCTTTTTATTGCAATTATGGAATCCATTTTAGAATATTTAATTCATATAATTGTAAAAATTATATTTAAATCAAATCCCATAGATGAGGCGAAAATGACGGTTTTATGAATTGTGTTTCTCAATAAAAAATATGATTTCATATTTAATCTATAAATAATAATAATATATGTAATAAACTATATTATTAATTAATAATATATTATATATTAAATTAATTTTTATTAATTTACATTTAATAAAAATGAGAAACATTGTGTAATTTAAAAAAGTTTTAATAAAAATCATTTTTTGAAATGAACAATACATTATAATAAAAATAATAACGTAGTATTAAAAATTATTAATTATAAAGTAATAAAACTAAAAAATAATTTTATTACATTAAAACATATTAAAAATATAATGTCAATTTTATGTTTCTTAATTTATTTAATCAAAATAAGATTTCTATAAAATTCGAAATTATTATTATTCGTTGGAATGTAATATTGTTTTAAATTTTAAAAAAAGTATTAAAAATTAATTTCAAAATTATGATTTCATAACTAAAATAAATTCCAAAAAATTAGTTTTTTAAATGGTCGTTAAATTTTTTTTGATATTTTTTAAATAAAAATTAATATAAATCATTTTTTGAATAAAATATTTTTTCGATGAATATATTTACTTTAAAATAAATATAATATAAATAATTAAAAAATAGTAATAATTATTTAATATACTAAATTAACACTATGTAAATTAGTGAAACTATTAAATATTTCATATTGTGGTTAATAATATTCATTCCTACTAATTTAACGACTAATTCAAAAAAGTAAGATTTAGAAAATAAGATTTCACAGTTCGTTTTATTCACAATGTTATGTGTCATATATATTGTAGAACATAGTCATTCCATTTGAAATAATTTAATGTTACACATCAGATACTCTTAAATTATCATCATCATTGTTTCCAAAACATTAAATCATTTTATGATTTCTATATTTTCACGCTCTATACCAAACTTAAAACATATTCGTTATAATGGATTTATGTATTGTGACGTGATTATGAAATCAATTTGTCCAGCTGGTAGTGCATCGTTCAATTTGATAAAAAATCCATAAAACAACTCCAAATACCTCTAAAAACAATAAAAAATATCATAACATTTAATGGTATGAAACCTATCACTCAGGATTCTACACTATGTGTGGAATGATATTTTCTATATTGATGATTTTGGGATATCATGATGAAATATTGTGTAAGATTATATTTACATATTTTACAGATAAAGAAAAATTAAATATTTAGATTCATTGATTTTTTTTATATTTATGTTATATAATTGTTATATTATTTAAATAATGTAATATATATATGTATGTTATGTTTTTAAGTGGAATTTTCTCACTCAATAATCTTAAGAGTCATCACACAGAACATGACCAGGATATAGTTGTGTAAATGTTTCCCAACACACATTCATAATGATTATTCCTTATCTTATATGATATAAGTATTTCATGGATAATTTTTTCATGAATGTTTCTATTTTATGTTCTTATTTAAATTTTCATCAGATATGATTTTTTTATACACCATATATTCAGTAAAAAATGTAGTATCAGACTCTTCACTCCCGTTTTACCATTATATCTGTTCTTCTTCTAATTTTTTCCACCATATAATAACAACAAGATTTTTTTCATATTTTAAATTCAGAAATGGGTAAGACCCACATTATATTGATTTTTCTTCTTCCAATAAAAAATAAGGAAATAATAATAATGTTATAATTTATATTGAATAACAAATTCAAATGATTATAGAGTCTCCATTATTAATTGTGGAATGATTTCTGATTCTTCCATGAATTGGTTTAATATATATTTGGTTGTGAACTATAAATTATAATTGAAGAAAAGAAATTGAAAATATTTGTTAGATTATAACTATTTTATAAAGAAATTTAATATCTGGAATTATATATTTTTGGGCTTTATGAAAATGTAGAGTGGTTCTAAATTATTTTGAATTATAACCAATAATAATATCCATTCAAAATAATTATTTTGAAAATATTATGGAACATTTTGTGGTTTTTTATTTATATTATTCATTTTTTATGAATGATCATATAGAAAATTTTGTAAGGAATATAGTTTTATTACTTGAAATTGATAAATTAAAAGGAATATATGTTCTCAACATAGTTATTCGGTTAATGTAAATTTTATCATTGGGATGAATCTACCAGAAATTAAATTTTAATTTCTAGGGCGTGATATTTTTTTAAAGATCCGTCATTTTAGTTATTATTCCTGATGAGCACTATATCATATAAAAATATATATGGATTATATTTAATTAATATTTTATGTTTTCAATATAGTGAAATACCACATTAATACTATGAGTATTTACACAATAAGTAAATATTTGGAATAATTTTCATATTTTTTGAATGATTTAATGTTATTTTATTGTTTTTTTACAATTTTAAATGATATTTAGATGTGTAATTTTTTTATAAATGATATAATTTAAAATAAAGATATTAAAGAAATGGTTTTAGGTTAATGTATAATTAAATAACACTAAAACATGTAATATTATATTTTTAGATGAATAAATTTTCAACTTATCATGTTATTTTACACTTTTTTACTTAATAACATTCCATGATAGAAATAATAAATGGAACAAGTATATTATTGTAACATATTATTCATGAATAATAATTCATATTATTTTAGGATATCAAGAAATTTGAAAAAGGGAAAAACTACCCGGATGTGTCAAATACATTGTCTAGATTATTTTTTTGGGAAAATTACACAAAAAATAATATGATATGAAAAAATAGAATATGATAAATAATATAATGTAAATGTGTAAAATAGAAAATATTAATCCTTTAATAACTAATAAATCCCTTGAATCATTTTAACACTTTATAAGAACTATTAGTAGAAATAAATATACATCAAATAAGAGATCATGTAAGAAGAAATACTGTTCGAAATATACAATAAAATATATAATAATGAGAATTATTATTTTATAACATATAGTGGACAGAAATAATATTATGTAATGGGGTAATTAAGCGACATTATACCCTTTATAAAGGGGAATATTTTATTTTCGTATAATACATGTGAATATGTTACCTCTTTTGAATTATTTGTATATAGTTAAATATTATATATATGAAAAAAATATAATATTTTCTTCTAAATAATTTAAATGAAATATGATAAATTATTTTTCTTATAATCAGATAGCACTAAATAATTTATAAAGTTGTGACTGAAAAGAATCCTTCATGTATTAGGGAATCGACTCATACCACAAAAATTTGATATATTTTTTGAATTTAATGATATTGTTTAATGAAATACAAATATTTATTAAAATATATATTTTCATCAAATAATTAAAATATAATTTATTTATTTAAATTTTAAAATTTATAATAACATTCAATAGATAATATATTATTTATAAATAATAATAAATTAATCATTCATAGTTAAGAAAATGTTTCATTATTTTTATGAAGACATATTATTACTAAATCATTGAAATAATAAAAAATTTAATGTTCAATAAAATGTGTAATTTTTCAGTATATAAAATAAAAAAATTCTTCATAAATTTATTTAGTTTTTTTTAAACGAAGAAAACTCATTTAATTTAAAAAAAGATACAATTTTTAATGAACTGTTATTCTATGTGTAATATATTTTTTTAATAAGAAATTAAATTATTCACGATAAAATATGATTTTAATTTTTCTTCTATAATATATTACATTATCTTTTACATGATTTTTTCAAAATATTCTGAAATAATACTCAAATAATTTTTTTTAAATCATAATATTATAAAAATTGTTTTAGTGTGGTATGTGTTCTTTTACTAAAATAATTTCAGATAAATTTTATTTATTTGAATCCAATTTATTGGATTTTATCTTTTATATCATCATTTATATATTAACTGTTAATATCAATTTCAGTAGGAATATAATCATGTTACTATAGTAAATGTTAGTTAAAAAGGTAAGGGAAGTCATGTTTTCTGAAATAATTATTTCTTTCAAGTGTTTTATATTTTTCGATAAATAAATTAAATTTAACCAATTGAAATGATGAACCTATATTAATTTATATAATAATTTAAATGAAATTATAATTAAAATACATATTATTTGAAGTGTTTATTTTCTAAAAAAAATTAATATATTTGTTGTTTTAATTAAAAATTTAATATAATCTTATCTTTAAATTTTATCTATTTATTATATATATGAAAAATAAATCATGAAATTTAAATTATGTTGTAAGGTAATTGTCTGATTTCATTAAAAAATAATTATTATGATAAATATTACAATAAGGTAAAAATTGGGAAATTGATGTGGTCTAATTCTGTTATAATTAAAATGGCATAAAAATATCAAAATAACATTTTATATCTCTGTTAATCAATCCCATATGTCCCTAAATCATTTAAATACCGAATTATCATAAATTATGTTTTCCATCATTACCCTTCACCATATTTCAGTATCTAATGTTGTATCCGTCATTTTAACCTATAAAAGCATCATTATTGAACTAAATTAGAAATACAAATATTGTTCAAATAGTTGTTTAATCCCCACCCATTTTAAATATCATATAGTCCTCTAAAATAGTTTTATACATTAGTCGCTACAGGGCTTCCCAAATTCTCTATTTCAAAGAGGATCTCAAATGGGTTATTGATGTTTTCAATGTGAGTATTAACCACGTAGAAATCATTTGTTTAAATTATTTTCTCATTAATCTCATATACAATATGAAATATAACCTCAATAAAATATATATTATATCATTATACATTTTTAATATATATATTCTAATAAAATAATTTATTTCATAATCATACTCAACCATATATTAAAGTATGTTCTCGTATTGGTCGATTTAGCCACATATATGAACGATGCTATAATTTAAAATCATGGATTATAATTATTGAATAAATATGTAATAAATATTATTTTAATAATATAGAAATAAATTTTCTTTTTTAATTTGTAAATTTTATATTTATCACATTATTATTATAATATATTTTTTGGACAAATATTGGGGACATAATATCAGGATAAATCTCATAATCATGAATCTAATGTAGAACTCAAAATGGAACAGAACGTGAACACAATAAATAAAAATGATTGTTCTCGTCCTATACCATAACTATTCTAGAGTGTAATAACTCATGAATTGGGAAGTATAAAGGAGTCATTTATATCAATGCAAAATAAGAATTATTTAAAATTAGTAAACCCCAAATTTCATTATTAAATATAAATATGTAACAAAAATGAAATAAATTGATATAAAATATTTTTATAAAAGGTAATATATTTTAATTGTCTCCAATAATAGTTTTTAATATATCTAAAAATACTTTATTTAATTTGGACAATATCCTTCATTGTTGAAATCCCAGGTAATGGTTTTTTGTCTCAATTTCCTTCCATGGGACATGTTATATGTTCTCTACCATGATTTAATAAATATAGTCAAATAACTACCCCAATTAATTACTAAATCACAATTTAATAATCTTTAATGATATTATAATATTTTTCTTCAAGATCTCTCATTCATATTTGTAGGATTCATTTTACAACATAACAGTAATAGTTTTTTAAACTCATCTACAATTAATTGATTAATAATCTATATTATACAAATAGTTTCATATCAATTTGTCTCAAAAATATATAATATTTTTAAATATTTTATCTATGTTTCATTATATATTGAATTAGATGTCTCCCATCATTGTATTTTTATTATATAAATTGTTTTCTACATTAAAAAATATATTTTTATTATTAATTCTTATCATTCCTAATGAAAGTTTCTTATCCATGTCCATAATCATCTAAAACGAATTATTCCTATTTCTTATTTTAAAATTCATATTTTAATTATATTTATTATTTTTAACCTATCTATTTATCATAAGATAATATTTATAATTTTAAACACTCTTTGTAATGTGTATTCTCATTAAAAATGTCTAAAACATAAGATGATCCTTCCTATCATTTTTTCATTATGTATTCCACCTAAAATAAATTTACATAATAATTTTCCATTTAATTGCCCAAAAATTAATGATTATTTTTATTTAAATGTTTTAAAAAATTATACATTCATGAAAATGATATTCAAATGTGACATGTAGAATTATCATTTTTGATGTGGTAAACATTTTTTATATGTTATTTTATGTCCTTGATATATTCTTCCTATATATATCTTAGAATTTTATCTGTATTTGATTAATTACCAAGAAAATATTTAAATTTCGAAAATGATAAATTTTTCATATGATTTAATTTTAATACATTTTGATGAATCTGTTGAATATATTTTATATAATTTCACTTGAACATTTTATAAAAAATCTTTTTCCATCTCTAGTTTTATTACATGATAAGAACTATGGTTTATTTCATTAATAAAATAAATATTTATTTCACTATGTGATGGTTAGAGAAATATAGATCCCTCTAATAAATTGATTAGTTTTTTATATATCATGATAAGATAATGATAATGCATGGAAATTATTTGGTTTCCTCACAACTTGATGTATAATTAATTCGATGGTATGATCATATATTCTCACTAGATGATCATGGTACTCATTAGGGTTTACCATTATACTAGGTAATTAAATTGTAGGGTTTGTTAAAAATATACCCTGCAAGAATTATTTGGTGTACTCCCAATTTCTAGATTTCCTATGCATACTCTAATTCCAACTTTAATTTTAATAAGAATATTCCATGAATTATTATTAAATTGTATTCAATTGTTTCTTTTCCCATAAATTATACCAAACTATATTTCATTTATATTAATTTGAATTTATAAAATTCATTGAGGAAAAATATTTGGAATCTTTTAATTATATATTTCTCGCATGCTTTGTATTTCTTACTGGTTCATGTATGAGCACATTATGACTCATTAAATAAATTTCATTTCCTATGAACATGATCCTACTCATTATTATTTTCTATTTTCCTTGTTAATTATATTCAATGATTTTTTTCAATGGATATTCAATTTAAATATGATATTGTATGATGATAAAAAAATAGTTTTTAATAAGATATTGGTGCACTTTTTCTCTTAAATAACTAAACTGTTGTATTATTTTGTTGGTTAATTATTTGTGATATGTAATTATTAAATTACCTAAAAGATATAAAATATATTAATTCTATGATCTTTTTTTAGTTGTCATAATAGTGGGGTAAAGTTTTTTTGGTTTTTTGTTAGTTATTAATTAAAAAACACGACATAATGAAATCTAGTATTAACAAATAGTGAAAAATTTGAAAATGACGATGTAATACACTAAGAAATCATATATATAACCATTTACAAAATTAATCCCATTATATTATGTTTTTATTATTGATTATTAATCCTTTTTATTATTAATGGTAAGATACATGAGAAACTAAATTAAGAATTTTCTTGATTGCTAATTCTGGACTTATCCCACAGAAAAACCAAATGGAATTGGAAATTTTATTGGAAATCCTATGGTAATGTTTTCATGTACTTCTTAAGTTATAGTAAATAATGTGAACATTATCATTCCTTGGAAAAAATCCAAAGAATATAAAAATGGGTCTTTATTGAAACATAAGTTATAAAACCCATATTGAAATGACAACAAATCATCATATATATTGAATATGTGTTAATAAACTTCTGGGAAAATTTCCAATGGAATGGATAAAATATTTAATAATAGAATAAAATGTTATTAAGAACATGAATGTTGATGAGATAAGAATAAAATTTCAAACAAAATAGTTGTTCAAAAGGAAAACCATATAGCACCACCCACACTCTAGTTCATAAATTATATGGTGAATGAGTATTAAAATAAAATATTCACCAAACCAAGGTTCAATGATATAAATTTACACTATAAAACTAAAAAGATATTTAAAAGAGGGAAATCATTTATAATCAAAACATCTACAGAAGGCCTTGAAAATTATGTTTTTTAATGATCACTATTCATCCACTCTAAAAATGCAAATGAATTTATTTTATTCTAGATATATCCCCTCATTTATATATTGGAAATTTTCTTATATAATGAAATCACAACCACAATATATGGCCTATCGAGTGAAAAACTCAATAAATCTCATGATATCCTAAATAAAAAAACAATTATTGCATAAGTCATCCTAGGATCATTACATAAGGTCTCATGTGCTCATCAAACAAGGAAACACATTCTTGGGGACCCATCCAATGCTCATAATTATATTAATCATGTTCTTTTTCACATATCTCTTTGATATCACATAGCCTATAACATTTCATGATCACTAAATGAGCTAGGGCATAATTCTAATCACCTATCATCTAGGGGTTGATGAGGATTATATTCTCATTGTATAAACATTTTTGGATCATAACCCAAGTTGATCTACCATTTCCACCAAAGTTTATGATTCTATTGTATCTATAGTCGCCACATGACTAATGATTAGTGTCATAACATCAAAGATTTAATGTCCAGAATAGGATATTTCACATATTATAATAACATATTCGTGGTCATAGGTTTATATTATAGTGTGATGGTTTAGAGTCCAATGGAGTCTATTGTACATACATTACTCAAGTTTTAGAAATCATAGGTTCAATGTTTGTGGGGATATTTCACATATAATCTTTTTATGAACTATTCCATGATGTTTAATATCACATGGTGATAAAAGGATCAAATGGGGACCTTTGGATTATATGGTGTGTGGTTGAATATATTTTAGTTGATGTTATCCAACAATTTGGGCTTCGCCTCTCGAGAGAAAGGCTGTTTTTCAATGATGTAGGGATGTCAGGGGTAAACATGAAGAATGAATCCTAAAATCCCTACTAGTAGATATTAGTTAATAAAATCCTAGTATGAATATATAGTTAATGATTTTGTGGAGGGACTTTTACACACAGTTTAACATCAGTAGGTAAGAACAATTCTATTATAAATGGAGTGACAATGGTTGTTGGTTTGGGAATTATGTTTGGATGCTACTTGGAAGATGATATTTTTTTACTCATTCTGGTTTCATGAGGTATCTTGGGGTTTTTAATAATAGTTTCAATATTGATTAATTTAATTTTTAGACTATATTTTCATTCATTTTAATATCCATTGACATGGATGTTAAGTTATTCAGTTAAAATTCTCATATCTCAGATATTGATTTCAGGTATACATGTGAAGAGACCCAGGTTGTACAAAAGATAATTGATTGTATCTGCTATGTATAAATGAGTATTCTTCCTAACATATGAATAGATGAAGTGAAGATATGAGCGGTGATTACAAATATGCACATCCTATCTACTAAAAAGGAGTAGCGATGGTATCTGTGGGGAATAGGTGAGTCATCATCATGGGAATTTCAAATGTCCAGTTATGTTATGTGTGGTGACTAGGAAAGTGTTTTACCCAAATTATTCTAAGTTGAATTTATAGTATCTACGTGTCGAATATAAGTTGTAATCTACTGACCTCTTAATAGTAGCATTGGTGTATACTAGTCTTATAATAGTGTGATTCCCATTATTTCTCCCTCATATCAGGACAAAAGGGAATATTGGCCTGATGATTGGTCATGGATTAAATTTGAGTATTATGAATAACAAATAGGTATAAAGGGGGTGATGTAGATTTCATATCCATCCAAAGAGGTGTAATGTGTTATAGGATTGGGATTTGGCCCAGAAGAGGGGCTTCTTATAATGACCCAAACTGGTATAAATAAAATTCAATTTTAAATGAATGAATTACTTATTAAGTAATGTAGTTTTATATTATCGAATCACTTCATTGGTTATCTTGTAGAATTATAATATATATTCTATCATATTTAAAATTCCATGAGGAATTATAACCATTGATATTATTTTGTTTATATATTGACCGTTATGATTATTAGATATTAATGATTTTGATAAATTCTAGTTAACATATATGGGAGAAGCTGTGTCCTCGACTAGTAGAGTCATAGCACATGGATACCATTTATTGGACCTTTTATTTGATATAACAACAGTATCCTTTAACCAATACCAAGAAAATGAAAATTTTCTGTTATTATAGCTGATGTTAAACAATTTATTGTAGAATATCAGTCTTATTCAGATCATAGACAATGCATTGTTCATCAATAGATAATAAGAAAGAAAAACCATCACACACCTCACCATAAGGGAATAAAATGCTATATTAAGAGATTCTATACCTAAGGCATGAAAATATAAATTTATATATTTTAATTTTAATTTAATATTTATATAATCATATTTTTTGTAAATTTTTTATATAATTATATAATGAGTTTATTTAATATGTTATTTTGGTATATGGAAATCATTATTTTATTCACAGAAATATATATTTTATGTTATTTAAACAATAATTTTTAAAATTCATGAATTCTTGGATTAAATATTATTCTTAAATAAACTGATATTAAATATATATATATATATATATATATTAATTTAATGTAGTCCATCGAAATTCTTATGAAGGTCAGAAAGTTGTTAGTAACATAAAATTATGTCATTTCTAGTAAATAAGGATTTTTATTCATGAATATTTATTCAAATTTTTATTGAATTATTTTTCTTGAATAAATTGTATTTTTTAAATTACTATATGATATTATGTTAATGATATAATTTTTTTAAATTTTAAGAGATTGTAAATTTTTTGGTTGAAAATTTGTTATTGTAAAAATATATGATATCTAATATTAAATCATAACACCAAATGATATTTAATAAATTCTATAAAAATAACTCAGAACGAATTAGATATTTTTATTTTTTAAAAATTATTATTTTTTATTTTATATGTTTTATAATAATTTTATGAATCCTCTAAAACCTATATTATAATTGAATGTTCTAGAATATATTCATTAGGAACATAAATCACATCTATAATAGCATAATAATTATTTTAATATATTTTGTTATGGATTTATATAACGAATAAGTTTATTCCTATTTTTCATAAATAAATGGGGAAAACATGAATTTTTTTTTTATTATTTTATTTAGTAATCCAAAATCTGTTTTTAGAAAATAATAAATAATTCACATATTTTTTCTATATTTTCCATCCCAAATAAAAACAATTTTATATTATATACCAATTTACTAAAATTTAGTCTTTACATACCACTATAAATCCTAATAATTGTGTTTTCATGCTCTTAATAATCACTTTCAAATCATTTATAAGCACCCGTTAAAGGTACAAGATTTTTATCCACATTCTATTTATATTAGTGCTTTATTTTTATTATGCCTTTTAATTTCTAACTATTTATGTTGGAATATGTTTTCACACAACCCTTTATTATACATATGACACAAAAGTAATTATAGAACATCTCTCTCTCTCATTACACAAATCGATGAATGATTATTTACTCTTATTATATTGTTAGAATTATTAATTTGTTCATCCTTACACAATTTTTTTCCATGAATACACATATCATTTTCCACTCAAATGTATTAATCTTGATGTAACTATCCTTAATATATTAGTGAATTCTATATATATAACACAAACTTATTTATTTTTTGATTAAGAATATTGAAAAATATTCCTATGTTGTATGATCTATACTGAACTAAAATACTTTTTGATGACATGAATATGATGTGTGGGGAAATATTATATAGGACATCAGTGAATTGAGTAATGTATTTATATAATGATATGCCTTTTATGGTGGACATGATCCTATATAAAGCACGCTATGTAGTGATGTCTTGGAGGATACCTTGACATATTCTTGTGATTTCATGTCTTATGTTGTTTTTATATTCCAATATTACCGTGATTTGTTATTTTATACCTTGATTCAATGTTGATGATTATAATTCTATCCATTTTATGTCACAGTGATTTTTCTCTTTAAACACATTTGTAAATTTTGTAATTTTATTTTTTATTATTACATTACTAATACTTATATCTCACACTATTGTTATGATTATTTTCATGTTATCAAAAGAAATTCTACATGATCACTTTATTTTTATTTAAATACATTCAGTATTAAATAAAATTTGAATATAACTATTTCAGGTTAATGTTATATATATATATAACATAAGAATGAAAATTGGAATCTGGATCTTCTAGTATTTTATTATTTGTATATTTATGTAATATATAATTAAAATGTATATAAAACATATGGATTTTAATAATTCATATTATTGGATATGTCTAGTAATTTTTGGGATTACAATAAAAAAACATTTTGAAATCATTATGGATGAAGCGAAAAATAGGGATAACCCCAAAATTTTGTCAATGAATAGAGTAATAGGATATCAAGAAAAAAATACATTACAAGATAATATTGGTGGATATGATTCTATAAAATTTTTACCTAGGGGATATAAACCATCCAATAGTGAATTCGGTGATAACATGATCATCGGTTGGTGCATTCCAAATACACCATATAGAATAGCTAGTTTAAAAATATAAATGTTGATAATGTTCCCATATAAAGAAAAACTCCGGGTAGGACATGAAAAGACCTAACATGATGGTCATTCTATGATATCCTTAAATGTGTTATTTAGGAAATAATTTTAATAATCATTTTTAAACACCATATACTAGTAATAAGGATAATGTTATTAGTACTTTATTTATCTAACTCTCCAAGGAACACATGCATGTTATTTCAAACATCCTATCAAAAAAAAATTTAGATGAAATCCAATCATAATTATGAAATATTATTCATAGAATTGTTTTATTGATATTATTCACCCATAATTATCTCAGAATTTTTCTCGGTAAAAATGTCAATTTATTTCTATGGAGGGAAACACACATTAGGTTGTAATTCGAATTTAATTTAGATCAAAAAACATATTATATTGATTCAATGAAGACAAAAATGTGTTTATAATTTTATTTTCATTGGTTTATAAGGGTGAAACCGTATATTTATATGTAACCCATATAGGTGGCTTCTAAAAAATTAAATAAACATACTATATATCTCATGTATACCCAAATGAGATAATTACTATGCAATATTACAGATAAAGGTGTCCTATAAGCGTATAATCAAACCATCTATGGTTCAATTAAATTCATTAAAAATATTTTTGAGTTATTAATGATTCAATAAACCCTTAGTTGTTTAATCTAATACGAATAAATCATCATGACTCACCAACACGGGTTGAGTAAATTCTATCTCAATGAAATAATGGGAAACACCCACCATACAAGGGTTAAATCAATCATATAACTTGTAATTAATTTCATCATATATTGGAAACATTTAAACACTTTTATAATTATTTAATACTCTAGTTAGATGAATCAATACTCTAAAATTATATATATATGTTTATATATAATATCCCATTGTCAATCATCTAACTTCAACCCATCATTGTAATTGATCAATTATATGGTTTACCACACCAAATTTATATTGCTCCCAAATACTATATAAATTTAAAATTGATAGCAATTTAGTTATAACCATTCATCTTTCATATTATTTGAAAAAAAACCCATGACTCTAGAATGATGTAATTTTTTAGTATAGTATAATTTCACCATCAATCTATACAAGAAAACATTTATTTTACCAACCATAAAATATAAAAATATCAATGAATGGAATCTTATTTAAATAATTGTTGTTAAACATGGAAATTTATCATAAATCATTGTATACAAGAGAAAATTATATATAATTACATGATAAATTATAAACTCAATTAATATATCACAATATCATGTGGTATATGAATCCAACCTATATGGAATGGAATATTCCTAGAATTTTAATATCTATGTTCATATAATGATTAATATAATGATACTTCCTTGCCTTTGGCGAAAGGTAAAATACCATAATATCCTAAATAGGAAAGAAGCATATGGTGGATCAGTCAATCAAGTTTAAATTAAAATTAATAGTCAAAATCCAAAAAAACAATCTAATTTATATCCACTTGGTATGTTCTCGTGTGA
Organism: Viscum album; assembly: GCA_963277665.1. Lineage (NCBI taxonomy): Eukaryota > Viridiplantae > Streptophyta > Magnoliopsida > Santalales > Viscaceae > Viscum > Viscum album. Next base: position 165,007,011 of record OY728151.1, read on the forward strand.
GGGTTGATCACTTCTAGACAATCCTATTAACCAAGAACCTAAGTAATCCTAGACTTCTATCTATAAGGCAACAATTCTAAGACAATGGAAAAATTTCCTATGATTCCGCATTCTAATGTTCATTCCTTGGATACACTTAAATTGTGTCCTCAAATGGTCAATAACATGGACTTCTGCACACCTCTCTGTACTCTTGAGTCTTCAAAACTAGTAGCAAGTTTCTAGTGATGGTATGGTGGGTAGACTGAACTATCATGATAATTGTTTCATAGAGGTATACCTGAATAAATTAATCAATTTTGTAATCATTATAAATGATGGATTCCGAAAGAATATAATAACTAATAAATTAGATATCACTAAATAAAAAATAATGCATGTCCATCTGATTCTATAATATGAAAAAAATAGTCATATTTAAATTAATAAATAAATTTTAAAAATTAAAATTAAAATCCATAAAGAAAATATCATTAATAAACCTATTCTTCAACTCAATCCTATTCTCTTGAGCTCCCATGTACATATGTAATAATACAATCATAATCTCTGACCATGAACCTACAATAACGATATTTGATAGAGTAACTTAGTGTAATGGCAATTCTATCATGGTGTAAGGTATACCTTGTCGGCCGCCACCAATGTTGTCTATTTATATCTAGTTTCTTTGCATAAAATAAATAATTCTGTATTTATATTAAATAATCTTGAAAATAAATGAATGCAATTATGTTGTGATAAGATTCAACAAGGACACATGGCTGACCATACCCAATTCACCCTTAATAATAATATTCAGGCATTCCATCTTGTATCTATTGGCATATATATATATATATATATATATATATTCTGAGATACAGATTCCCCAATAAGAACCCAAGGTAGAAGGCCAAAGAATCCACATAATAATAGAACCTGGATCATTTAATTAATTAAAAAAATCATCCAGTATCTCTTAAATAATGAACATAGACAAGGACATAGATGAATTTATATTGTATTGTACCCATGGTAAACCCATGGAGTCTTTATATAATAAGTGCCTCTAAACCATAGAGGAATTCTATGATGTCACATATATATCAACATAAGATCATTAGTTGGAAAGGCCCCATGGTATGAGCTAAGGAGTCCTAGTATATTAATAATATAAAGGACATACAACATGGAATATATAACAAAAAACTTGTGTAATATGATTTATTTATCGTATGATCGCGTCCAAGTGTTTCAACAAAGTGGAACACAAGTATCTACAAATACATAATGTAATCCTATTAATTTTATGAATTCATCCATGAAAATTTGTAATGAGTAATCCCAAGTATTTATTCTATCTATAAATTTAAATATGAGGTTTTCTAAGTAATTATATTGAAAAGAAAGTAAAATAATAACTCATAGTGTAAGAAAATTCATCAATATAATGAGCCAATTCAAGGAGCTCCATAAATGAAAACAAAAATTTCTCTCACAACATAATGTAATTCAAGTCACATATTATCTCATCAAGAGAATTTCAAATCGACAAACCAATATCACTCATTATACATATAATCCCAATATATTATGACCTCATCCTCTAAATTCCATAATATTAACCCAATTATTTCTTAAGTAATAACATAATTCACATTCACATGTATCAAATTAGTATCAAATCATCTTTAACAGAATTCATTTATTCCAATTTCATTTATCATAACTTATTTTATTCATTATTCAGTAATTTTATTTAGAAATCAATATCTAAGAATAATATAATTATGATGCACATGTATAAAATCATTATATCTAACACAAATCATGTATAAATAAATATTTCCATTCGAATAACCATCTCATCTACCATCCAAATGTCACCATTTAAATGATCCTTTTTATTAGACAATGTGACACACCCCTTAAATGGTATTATTAAAAAACGATCATGTCTGAAATTCCATCAAATAAAATATAATTTAAACAACTCTAAAAGGAGAGTAAATTAGACAAACCTCATAGGATATTATGAATAAGTTATATCATTGTTATTAAAACAAGTTGATTGAAGACCATAAACATTGATTAAATTTCCTATGAAAACACATTTTAGGGTATACAAGAGATATACCAGCAAAGGGGGTTGTCTGATTTGAGGTGGATAACCTAAATATGTTCAATATAAAATATTAATGACTATATATTTAGGTAATTTATTAATATTATTAGTTTATCATTTTAATTTGGATACATAGAAATTTTAAACCATGGAATAATAATGTAGTTTAAAAAGGATATACATTATTGAAATATCATGACATCACGTAATTCATTATTATTATTATTCAATTCTACAATATAGATATTTGATTCAATTCATAAAGGGAGAACTCAAATAATTCCACCAATTCATTAAAAATATGGAATAATATATCTCATCTAAATACTATTCAATGCAGAAATAGAACCCAATAATAGATGGATGATGACATGTATAGTCACCAATATGATTAAAATGAATCTTATGGTGATTGACATAGACAATACATAAATAATATCCTTCTTTGGAAGATATAAAAGGGTGGGGCATGTGTGCAGAACTCCCCATGATAGTGTGAGATGAAATGGGGTGAATAGCCTTCAACTGTTTGAGAGACAAATTTGTCATTTCCCCCTAATTAATGATGTGTATGGTTACTCTTCCTGGTTTGGATGATAGTATGCAAACCATGCGGCTCACACTGCCTTGGAGGTACACCTTTGATGGTTTGGCCACACTGTTTGGGCTAACTGCTTATCAAATATGACTTTCTATTGGGGATTTCTCACTAACAATGGGGTCTAGGTCCTTTTTCTCCAAATTGGAGGTCACCAAAGAGGGTTACAAATTAATGTTTTTATATATTTTCTACAATAACATTTATCCACTATGGAATGGTTTTTAAATCTATATTCTACACTTTTTGGGCAACATGGTTTCACTGATATTGTTTTGTGGTATACAATAAATAGTTCATATCTTTCTGCTTCTCTATAAAAATAGTTATCAGTAATAAGACCTCACAAAACTCAATAGAACTCTTTTGAAACCTCTTGGGCCTTAAATACCATTAAAAACACTTTTATTCATTCCAAATCACATATGTACATTTCTTATATGAGTTTATAAAATGAAATGTCCACAATAAAGAAATTTAAAATTAATTTGGAAAATTTCCATGCATTGAAAACACAAGATGTTATAGGCCTTAATCACTCAGTCTTCTATATCCTTGACACAATAAAATGGATATACATTACTTTTAATGGCCTTTCTAAAAAATGTAATTTTTTAGGTTTTATTTCTATTCGATAATATTGTGATATTATAATGTTGTAAATCACTACATCTCTTAATCATTCTTCACTTATTCTTATTCTTCAATAATTCTTCTACCCCAGCTCTATGGAACAATGTTTTAGAAAATATTCTACTGATCTCTCTCTCTCCATCCAAATTATATATTAAAATTTGTTTATCAGAATTCACAAGAAATTATAATCTCATTAACTCCTTTTGAAACTTATTTTATTTGTTTATAAAATACAAAATTGGATTATAATTTCTCCCATAACCATTTTCATTCTCTTCATATGATAAATTTTATCTTCTAATAAAACATGGAATATTAATTTTTTAATGTTTTATATCTATTTGATAATATTGTGATATTATAATGTAGGAAATCACTAATTCTCTTAATCATTAATCACTTCTTCTTGTTCTTCATTAATTCTTATACCTCGGCTCCATGGAACAATGTTTTAGAAAATATTCTATTGATCTCTCTCTCCATCCAAATTTTATTTTCAAATTCATTTATCAGAATTCACAAGTAATTATAATCTCATTCACTCTTTTTGAAACTTATTTTTTTTAATAAAATACAGAATTGGATTCTTATTTTTCCCATAACCATTTTCATTCTCTTCATATGATAAATTTTATCTTCTCATAAAATATGGAATATTATTTCCATATTTAAAATTATTATATTTTAATAAATCCATTAAATTGATATTATGTTTAAAATTAGATAAATATTACATAAATTGTATCAATAATTAATACTAAATAAAATAATTAAACATTCATATCTGAAATGTATTATTTATTATATAGATATCCTACAAATATTCTCATAGAGTCATGAAATTTAATTTCCTTATTATTTTTATAAAATCATCATTATCGTCACAACATTTTTTGTCATGAGCATGTGTAGATTCTATTATAGATTTGAAACTCTTATAAATAGAAATTATTCTTCATCATTTTTCATCATTACAATTTTCATCTAGAATATTGTCTCTTAATGTAATATTGATCCACATGGGTTAAATATCAGTACCACATCATAAAAATTCATATTCAAGGTATAATATCTTTATATTGGCATAATTTTTAATAATATATATATATATATTATATCATATGATTATCATTTATCGAAATGGTGAAATTTATATTTCCTTCTACAAATAGTTATGTACCATTATATTAACCAATACCAATCACTATAAGAAATTCAATCTTTTTAAACATTAAAATATAGAACCCATATGAATGGTTTAGGTATTCAGTTAATATCTTGTGTGTTATCTATTACTTGTTTCATAACTCTTACATATCATGAAATTGTATTTCATAAATTATAGTACATCTTAAGTACATTACCATGTATAATTACTTTTGTTTAAATATATTCATCCTTATTAAAACCTTCATATATAAAGGACCATATTTGTTGTAATATAGTGTGATTTAACAGTTTTTTATTTATAGTCTTCATATTCATGGAAACTATAATGTAACATATATAATTTAAAAGGGACTCTTATGTACGAAGAACACTCTTCAAGATACACTTACTAATCCACATAAGAATACTTATATATCATAGGAAACTACTGGACCATTATTAATTTCTAGTCTTCATGTTATATAATTACATTATTTATCAATTCTTTTGTACATTTTACATCTTCAACATAAACTTCCAAAATAGTCCAAATAATTATATAAAAACATAAAATCCAATTAAAAGTTTTCCAATGACACTAAGTCATCTAAAAAATATATAATTATATATGATTTTTCATGGTATTCCCTATACTCTTTATCATAAATCTTAAATAATCTTGTAGAATATGAACTCATCATTGTGTATTTCAATTGATTCTACACAAACATTACTCATTCATCATATTTTTCAAATAGTTATAAAAAATTTATAATTACTCCAAATTTAATTTTTTCACAAATTATATCAGCATTATAATAAGGCCCTAGCCTTAAACCTTACTTAATCTTGAGTTATTACAAGATTACACATTGAGGATCTTTTCAGGTTTAGTGTTTTAGAGAATTAGATCACGAAACTTTCATTACATTCCACATTTAAACAATGTAGTTACATAAAAGACAATATTCATTTTTCCCATCAACGGAAATGTATTTAAAATAAAACATGGATTCTTTCATGACACATCCTTGAAATTTTCCACTACTAGAAAAACCGTTATTTGCGACGGGTCATTTGCGAAGGGATCCCATCGCAAATGGCTTTTGCGACGGGGTCCCGTCAAAAATGGCTCGTTGCTGAAAATGGTGTCTCAACAACACTTATTTGCGACGTGCCCGTCGCTAAAGCCTTTTTTTGCGACGGTTATTCTCCCCGTCGCAAATAGTACATTGTATATTTGTAAAAAAGTTTTAAAATATTATTTGCGATGGGACCCATCGCAAATACCTTTTGAGATGGTACCCGTCGCAAATAGCTTTTGCGACGGGACCCGTCGCAAAAACTAATTTTTTTAAAAAATAAAAAACTATTAATAAATTATTTTAATGCATATAATAATACTAGTATTTGCGACGGGCATAGCATCCCGTCGCAAATACTAAAAAAAAATAAAAAAATTAAATTATTAATAAATTATTTTAATTAATAAAATAATAGAATTATATTTCACATATAAAAATAATAAATTATTTTAATTAATATAATAATAATAGAATTATAATTCAAAAATAAAAAATAATAGAATATTAATAAATGATTTAATTAATATAATAATATTAGAATTATAAATCATAAATAAAAAAATATTAAGAAGTTATTTTAATTAATATAAAAATAATAGAGTTATTTTACATTCAAATATTAAAATAATTCAAGTATTACAAAAAATATAATTAAATTATAATATTATAAAATTTTAATATATATATAAAATTTAATATTATAAAATATAAATAATATTATTATTCATATTATTATTGTTATTTAAAAATATAATATTATTAATATTTTATAATGAGACAAAAACTAAGAATAGAAAAAAAAAATTTGATTTCCCAAATTTTATAACATAAATACAAACTCTAATCTGAAGGAGGGGGGGAGGTGGGGGGTCTGCAGATGGTGGTGGAGGAAACTCCATCCCTAAAGCATAAGTGAGTCGTCGCATGTACTCCATCTGCTCCTGATGCTGCTGCTCCCACCGACTCGTCTGCTCCTCGTACAACTGTTGTTGGCGTCGACGCTCCTCCTCATGCTGCTGACGCATCTACTCCTGCTCCTGTCGAAGACTCTCTATCTATGCAGTCTGAGATCGCAACTGATCCTCATACTGTGTAGTAGAAGAAGATGCACAAGCTCCTCTCGAGATGGACGCCGACATCGCAGCACTGCCATAATAATCTCCGAAAGTCAGTCGAGAGCCGATACCAACTATCCGACCCTTCTCGAAGGCATACTGGGTGGCCTGCATCCATGCCGCCACATCAAACTGACGGGCAGTTGTCTGATCTAATGACTCAGCCTGACTCTCAGGCCAGGCCTGTGACGCTGTGACCTCATATGACTCCTATAGTTGCAATTTAAAATTAAAATTGTGAATATATTATATGCAGTTAATTTTTAAACTTTTAAACAAATAATACTGACCACGATGTGATGCTGACAATCACCTCTGAGCTCCCCAGTAGCAGGATCACTATACATCCTCCGATATACATCGTACTCTGTAATATCAGGGTGCTCGACAGCCTTTAAGAATAAAAAATAAACTGTTAATATTTATAGTTATATAAAATATTTATAAATAATGTATGTACCAGATGCTGTCTATGAGTACTGAAATAACGACTCCCAGCTCGATGAGTCACCTCATGTCTCCCCCGATTCTGCCTCCCCATCAATGATCTCATCTGAAAGGAACCACTCAACCAGTGCGCACATAATCCATCCCATACATGGGATGAAATATACTATGGTCGGTGTGCTCTACATGACTCCTCAAAATCTGACACTCCTACTTTCTTCATCGCAGCTTTTCTTAAATTGTGCAAAAACTGACGAAGGAGATCACGCATGGCCACCTCCCATGCCTCGTGGATGGCGTCACGCATGGTATCCTCGATCGGATACCATAAACCCTACAAATAAATCAAAATATCAGGTTAGAAATGAAATAATTTTCAAAATAAGAATTATTTATTTACGTACATACCAACCAATGGACGAACATGGCCTGCTGCACATCAATGGGAATCTTCTCCCATGTGGTCGACGGATGAGAGAAATAGTTGCGCAAAATATCGCTGCCCTGTCCGAATGCTACATGCGGAAAACTGAAAAAATAATAATAATTTATTAAGTGAAAAGATTAATGAAATCTATGTCAAATCCACAGGTTATCACCCAGGTTATCACACCTCCGTGTGCGTGGATCAAACCCATGACGTGGACGTCTCTCGGGGATGGGGTTAGGAATCATCAATCGTGCAAGGCCGCGCCCACTCCGAGTACTCCCTGGAGCGCCTGCAGGCTGAGGGTCATCTGTCAGCAACGCATCTGCATCGAAAGTCAGGTCAGTATCCGCCAACTCACGAAATGTGGCGTCATCCATCTGAAACAGAAAATGTTAATGTTATCAAATAATTGATAATTACTATTATATATACATATATACATATTATCATTGTATATAAATACCATGGAATGCTATCAGTGTTCATCTTCATCATCATCTTCATATATGTCAATGTCATCTTCATATTCCTCCTAAATATCATCGATATCCATTCGAGTTACAGTTGCTTCATCTCTTACCATTTCAAATTCATATGTGACATCATTAAGGTCATCGTCACCACCGACACTTAAATGTGGGGTGTCGTCATCGATACTCATGTCTCTTTTTAAAAAAGATTGATTTTGAATACTCTTTTGAAAAACTTCAATTCTTTGCACATCAGTGAAAGCACATTCACTTTGACTAAACTGATTGTCTCGAATTTTGATTTTTATTACACTCCACCAATCAGTCAAGTCTCTTGATGTTGCACATTACTTTGCATAATAAACTTGATATGCATGTTGAGCCAATAAGAATGGTTCATTTACTGCAAGAACACTTTTATATTTAATATCGATGATTCCATGAGTCAGATGAACACACACACCTCTCTCTGTATCCAACCACCGACATTTGAACATGGTTATGTAATGTTGTCCAAGATAATAGAGTTCAATGATTTCATCAATTATGCCATAAAAGTCAACCTCATTTTCTCGATGATGAGATCCTCTCAAGCTAACTCCATTGTTCATTGTTTTTTTCGATTCCCCATATGCATGTGTGTGGAATCGAAATCCATCCACCACATATGCATTATAAGTTTTAACATGTTTGGAAGGTGGGTTACTCAATACACACAGCCGTTTGTCAATTTTATCAGCATGTCGAGACACCTGAAAATTTGTGAAATAATTATCAATATAGTAAACTATACATTGAATGAGTTGCTAAAAGATAAAGAATTTATGTTACCAGTTTTTGAAACCACTGAGAGAAATTTTTCAGTCGACGTTCTTCGAGAGCAGCTGCTGTAATTTGTGGAATTTGTTTCTTGATATGATTATCATACAACCTATAAAAACCAAAGTTATTTACTGTATCATAAATGATAGAATAAGTGATATAAACACTTATAGTACAACTGATGTCATCTCTTCACAGTTGAGCAGAACATACGTATGAGCTCTCTGATGTTCATCATCTGAAAGCCAACGTTCATAAACTCCACCAGAACCAAGATTTGACTGGTTGAAAATAGATAATTGATTATCGATTTCATTAATATTCCTCTCATTCCGTCCAATTCGGTTTTGTTTTGAAGGATACTCAGATTCAAAATAATGGGAGCAGAAAAAAGATATTTCGTCTTGCAAATAATCTTCTGCAATAGATCCTTCAACATAAGCTTTGTTACGTACTTTTCTTTTCAATTTTTGCATGCATCTTTCAAATGGGTACATCCATCGAAACTGTACCAGACCTACACATTTGGCTTCATATGGCTAATGTAACATCAAATGTTCCATTTATTCGAAGAAAGACGGGGAAAATATTTTTTCCAGTTTACATATAATTACAACAACATCTTTTTCAAGTTTGCCTATAGCATCATAATCTGCCGTAGCCGAACAAATTTCCCGAAAAAAATGAGACATGTCTGTTATGGAATCCCAAATCACAGAATTCAACATACCTCTTAATCCAATGGGTAGAAGTCTCTCCATTATAACATGACAATCATGACTTTTTAATCTAGTAATATGACCATTCTTTACACATCTACCCAAATTGGAAGCACAGCCATCTGGAAGTCTCAAATCTGCAATCCACTGACAAAATAATAAACGGTTTTCTATAGACAATGTATAAGATTCTTTTGGATTCAGTAACCTTTCTGTTCTGACATTCTCAAATAGTTCCAATTCCGGATGCCTGCAAATTTGGGCAAGATCTAAACGTGCATTTACATTGTCTTTGCTCTTTCCTGGCGTATCCAAAACATTATGAAACAAATTATCAAAACAGTTCTTCTCAATATGCATGACATCTAACATGTGTCGGACCAACAGATCAGACCAATATGGAAAATCCCAAAATATGCTACGTTTAATCCAATTGTGTTCTTTCCCAAAACCAGAAATTTTATGTTGGTTTATTGTGGGACCAAAAGTGATGTGAGGTAATGAAAATACAACTGATTTTAACTCCGAACCTGATAGCATTTTTGGAGGTCCATCCCTTTCAAATGTTCCTTTTCTGAAATGAGATCTGTTTCTGCGAAAAGGATGATCATCTGGAAGAAATCTGCGATGACAGTCAAAATAACAAGTTTTCTTTCCATGAATGAGCATAAATGCTTTGTTCTCTCCCATACAATAAGGACATGATTTCTGACCATGTGTACTCCATCCAGATAACATCCCATAAGCCGGGAAGTCACTTATTGTCCACATCAATGCTGCTCTCAGTATGAAATTCTGTTTCGTTGTAACATCATATGTACTGACACCAGTACTCCACAATAAATTTAATTCGTCAATCAATGGCTTCAAATAAATATCAATATTTTTCTTCGGATGTCCTGGAATTAGTAAAGTCAAAAAGATATATGGCTCCTTCATCAACATCCATGGAGTTAAATTGTACGGAGTTAAAAAAATAGTCCAACATGAATATTGACTACCATAAGATCCAAACGGACAGAAACCATCAGTGGAAAGGCCCAGTCGAACATTTCTAACTTCTAAAGCAAAGGATGGATGCACTCTATCAAAATGTTTCCATGAATCACCATCGGCTGGATGATTCAAGCTTTTATCGGTTGAAATATTCTCTTTATGCCATGACATCATTGTCGTTGTATTCTTAGACATGAATAAACGCTGAAGTCTGGATGTATGCGGAAAATATCTCAACTGTTTTACAGGAATCAAACCAGACTTCCCGTGTTGTCCTTCTTTATATCTCAGTTGCCCACATGTAGGACAACTATCCAACGACTCATTTTCCCCAGAATATAAAATGCAGTCATTTGAACATGCATGAATCTTCTGATAAGTAAGTCCCAAATTTCGAACCAGCCTCTTACTCTCATAGTAATTTGCAGGTAAAACATTTCCTTTGGGTAACAGTGTTTTCAGCAAAGAAAATATCTGGTCAAAACAGGGGTTTGACATTCCGTTATCTGATTTGATAGCCATAAATATTGCAACTGCTTCTAATTTTCTCATCTTGCAGCCAGGATATAATGCATCCTCAGCAGAGTTCAACAACTCATAAAATTCAGATGGTGCCAACTCAGGATTTGAAGCTATATCAGCCGGAGTTTCAATATGTTGAACAGATGAACCTGCAACATCATGTACTAAATCTTGAAACCGGGATGGATTCGGAATCAAGTTGGTATCACCTGCACTGGAACTGCGTTCACCGTGTTGATACCAAAAAACATAATCTGGTTGAAAACCAAAACGCAACAGATGTTCTCCCACTTTGTCCAACGTGTCAAACGTTCTCAATGCACATTTTCTGCAAGGGCATTTTATTTTGCCTTCTGAAACAAATTCTGGATTTGATGCCGCAAATGATAAAAAAGTCTCCACACCCTCATTATATACTGGATTTAAACCAAGACCGTTTGGATTTCTACGTTGATTTATCCATATGCGGTCACCTAATAATTATTGTTGACGACCTCGTTGTTCCATATTTCTCTATAAAATATAAAAGAATTACTGGTTTTGAATAATTTGTTAGAAAAAACACTCAAGCTAGGATAATTATTGGTAAGTATTGTTAATTATTACTAATTATTGGTAATTATTACTAATTATTACTAATTATTGGTAATTATTACTAATTATTACTAATTATTGGTAATTATTACTAATTATTGTTAATTATTACTAATTATTATTAATTATTACTAATTATTGGTAATTATTACTAATTATTGGTAATTATTACTAATTATTGGTAATTATTACTAATTATTGGTAATTATTGGTAATTATTGGTAATTATTACTAAGTATTGTTAATTATTACTAATTATTGTTAATTATTACGAATTATTGGTAATTATTACTAATTATTGGTAATTATTACTAATTATTACTAATTATTACTAATTATTACTAATTATTACTAATTATTGGTAATTATTACGAATTATTGGTAATTACTCGTAATTATTGTTAATTATTACTAATTATTGGTAATTAATACTAATTATTACTAATTATTTCTAATTATTACTAATTATTGGTAATTATTGTTAATTATTACTAATTATTGGTAATTATTAAAAATTATTACTCATTATTGATAATTATTACTAATTATTGGTAATTATTATTAATTACTATTAATTATTAATAATTATTACGAAGTATTGGTAATTATTACTAATTATTACTAATTATTAATAATTATTGGTAATTATTATTAATTATTACCAATTATTGGTAATTATTGGTAATTATTACTAATTATTGGTAATTATTACTAATTATTGGTAATTATTGGTAAATATTGGTAATTATTGGTAATTATTACTAAGTATTGTTAATTATTACTAATTATTGTTAATTATTACGAATTATTGGTAATTATTACTAATTATTGGTAATTATTAATAATTATTACTAATTATTACAAATTATTACTAATTATTACTAATTATTGGTAATTATTACTAATTATTGGTAATTATTCCTAATTATTGGTAATTATTATTAATTATTGGTAATTATTAATAATTATTACTAATTATTTGTAATTATTACAAATTATTGGTAATTATTGTTAATTATTACGAATTATTGGTAATTATTATTAATTATTACTAATTATTGGTAATTATTACTAATTATTGGTAATTATTATTAATTATTCCTAATTATTAATAATTATTACTAATTATTGGTAATTATTATTAATTATTACTAATTATTACTAATTATTGGTAATTATTATTAATTATTACCAATTATTGGTAATTATTGGTAATTATTACTAATTATTGGTAATTATTGGTAATTATTGGTAATTATTGGTAATTATTGGTAAGTATTGTTAATTATTACTAATTATTGGTAATTATTACTAATTATTACTAATTATTGGTAATTATTACTAATTATTACTAATTATTGGAAATTATTACTAATTATTACTAATTATTGGTAATTATTACTAATTATTGTTAATTAATACTAATTATTGGAAATTAATACTAATTATTGGTAATTATTACTAATTATTGGTAATTATTACTATTTATTGTTAATTATTACTAATTATTGGTAATTATTACTAATTATTGGTAATTATTACTAATTATTGGTAATTATTACTATTTATTGGTAATTATTACTAATTATTGGTAATTAATACTAATTATTGGTAATTAATACTAATTATTGGTAATTAATACAAATTATTGGTAATAAATACAAATTATTGGTAATTAATACTAATTATTACTAATTATTGGTAATTATTGGTAATTATTGGTAACTATTGGTAATTATTACTAATTATTGGTAATTATTGCTAATTATTAATAATTATTACTAATTATTACTAATTATTACAAATTATTACTAATTATTACTAATTATTGGTAATTATTACTAATTATTGGTAATTATTCCTAATTATTGGTAATTATTATTAATTATTGGTAATTATTAATAATTATTACTAATTATTTGTAATTATTACAAATTATTGGTAATTATTGTTAATTATTACGAATTATTGGTAATTATTATTAATTATTACTAATTATTGGTAATTATTACTAATTATTGGTAATTATTATTAATTATTCCTAATTATTAATAATTATTACTAATTATTGGTAATTATTATTAATTATTACTAATTATTACTAATTATTGGTAATTATTATTAATTATTACCAATTATTGGTAATTATTGGTAATTATTACTAATTATTGGTAATTATTGGTAATTATTGGTAATTATTGGTAATTATTGGTAAGTATTGTTAATTATTACTAATTATTGGTAATTATTACTAATTATTACTAATTATTGGTAATTATTACTAATTATTACTAATTATTGGTAATTATTACTAATTATTACTAATTATTGGTAATTATTACTAATTATTGTTAATTAATACTAATTATTGGAAATTAATACTAATTATTGGTAATTATTACTAATTATTGGTAATTATTACTATTTATTGTTAATTATTACTAATTATTGGTAATTATTACTAATTATTGGTAATTATTACAAATTATTGGTAATTATTACTATTTATTGGTAATTATTACTAATTATTGGTAATTAATACTAATTATTGGTAATTAATACTAATTATTGGTAATTAATACAAATTATTGGTAATAAATACAAATTATTGGTAATTAATACTAATTATTACTAATTATTGGTAATTATTGGTAATTATTGGTAACTATTGGTAATTATTACTAATTATTGGTAATTATTGCTAATTATTAATAATTATTACTAATTATTTGTAATTATTACTAATTATTGGAAATTATTACTAATTATTGGTAATTATTACTAATTATTGGTAATTAATACTAATTATTGGTAATTAATACTAATTTTTACTAATTATTACTAATTATTACTAATTATTACTAATTATTGGTAATTATTGTTAATTATTACTAATTATTGGTAATTATTACTAATTATTGATAATTATTACTAATTATTGGTAATTATTATTAATTATTACTAAATATTAATAATTATTAATAATTAATGGTAAATATTATTAATTATTACCAATTATTACTAATTATTGGTAATTATTATTAATTATTACCAATTATTGGTAATTATTGGTAATTATTACTAATCATTGGTAATTATTGGTAATTATTGGTAAGTATTGTTAATTATTACTAATTATTGGTAATTATTACTAATTATTACTAATTATTGGTAATTATTCCTCATTATTACTAATTATTGGTAATTATTACAAATTATTGGTAATTATTACTAATTATTGGTAATTAATACTAATTATTACTAATTATTACTAATTATTGGTAATTATTCCTAATTTTTACTAATTATTACTAATTATTACTAATTATTACTAATTATTGGTAATTATTACTAATTATTTGTAATTATTGGTATTTATTCCTAATTATTACTAATTATTACTAATTATTTGTAATTATTGGTAATTATTACTAATTATTACTAATTATTACTAATTATTCCTAATTATTCCTAATTATTCCTAATTATTCCTAATTATTACTAATTATTCCTATTTATTACTAATTATTGGCAATTATTGGTAATTATTGGTAATTATTGGTAATTATTGGTAATTATTGGTAATTATTGGTAATTATTGGTAATTAGTGGTAATTATTAGTAATTATTACTAATTATTACTAATTATTGTTAATTATTGGTAATTATTACAAATTATTGGTACGTATTACAAATTATTGATAATTATTACTACTTATTGGTAATTATTACTACTAATTGGTAATTATTACTAATTATTGGTAATTATTACTAATTATATCTAATTATTGATAATTATTGGTAATTGTTCCTAATTATTAGTAATTAAATGAATAATTACCAATAATTAGGAATAATTACCAACAATTACAAATAATAACATTATTAGTATATTTTATTATTTATATTAAAATAATATAATTTTCTAATTTATATACAATTCTCCTTTCATCTGTGCGTTTTCTATCTCCACATACAAATAATACATGTGAAGACAGCAAACACAGAGAAGAAAAGAAAATTGTATATATATAAAAATTTATATTATTTTAATATTAATAATAAAATATACTAATAATGTAATAATGTTATTATTCCTAATTATTGGTATTTATTATTAATTATTAATATTTATTCTTAATTATTAAAAATTATTACTAATTATTCCTAATTACCATTATCTATGAACAATACTAATAATTTAAATTTATTAAGTAACAAAACAATGTAAACATAATTAAATTACAACTAATTAAGAATAATTGAAACTAATAAAAAATTAAAAATAAATATTAAATTAAAATGAACATAAATACCTTGAAAATTGATCTGCTCTGATCGTTCTATAAAACTTTAATATCAACTCCGGAGAAAAAAATTAAACTGGAGAAAAAATGAACTTTAGAAATACAATTTTGAGAGAAGAAGAAGATGGAGTTTGAGAATGATTTGAAAAAAATGGATGGGGGTATTTATGGGTTAGATTATTTGCGACAGGTCCATTTGCGACGGGATTCCTGTCACAAATAGTGTTATTTGCGACGGTACCCGTCGCAAATAACTTAGCCAACATTTATTATGGTCAACAGTTAAATAGTTATTTGCGACGGGTCCCGTCGCAAATAACCACCTGCCGACATACTATTTGCGACGGGGGAATATTCCCGTCGCAAATACCTTTTACCGTCGCCGGTTATTTGCGACGGGAATATTCCCCCGTCGCAAATAGTTTTCCCGCGATTTGGCGCGCAATGCGCGCCAGTTCTTTTGCGACGGGGAAAGCAATCCCGTCGCAAAATCCTACTTATTTGCGACGGGTAAATACCCCCGTCGCAAATAAGTTTTTCACGGGGCTATTTGCGACGGGAATAAATCCCGTCGCAAATAACCCGTCGCAAATACCCATTTTTCCCATAGTGGTCATCACATCATGTACCTTTCCCTTGACCCGTGAAAAACATTTCAAAAACTAGGGATGAGCATAAAAAGCTCAGTAAGGGTTATAAAAATATGGAAAGGAAACGTGAGTTCATATATACATAAGAATGAAATCATACTTTACCCATAAAACATAGGCACATTAACATACCTCATCAAATCATGAATAAATCATAGAAATCATAAGACATAAAAGGTAACTTGAGGCATTCATAACATTCTTACGTAGGGAGTAACCCTTTTGGTTACGTTTAGAATACCGACCACAGTATATTCCCTAAATCTCTTCGGAAAAACCTTAACGTTTCACTCCTTTGCGTTACCCAATGCATTGGAGAGCTATATCAGGCTCACCCGCCTTTAGTCTATCACGGAACCACCCGTCTTCATAATAATGCCCAAGAACCTCAACATAATCATATCACATAAAACATGCATAAAGGAAACATATCATTTCCATCTTTCAATCACAAGATATCAATACCACACATTGATATAAAAATATTAAGAAAACCATTTTCAATACCATAATAAAAGAAAAGTAAAACATGGTATTTATTTTTCTTTAAAAAATCTATGGCTTGTAGAGGAAGCCGAAACTCAAATAATGGTCATGACGACGGAGAAGTCGTTGTCACCACATACGTACGACAAAAACATTCCCTTTTGTCATTTAGTAAATGATTCGTATAAAAAATATTCCGTTTGAATAAACGTAATAGTCAAAGGGGTTTATACACCGTATAAAAGAAGGTTGTGTATAAAACAAAATATGCCTCAATGAAAGGAGATTGAGACGAAGTCCCATACAAAATATGGTATCCTTGGTTTAAGGATAAATCATTTACTTAATTATGTGTGAAAAACTAATACACCAAATATAAGTGGATATTAAGTGTAAAATAATCAAATGTCATTCACACATATTCAAAGGATGACATATTCAATAACTACAAGTTGAACCCAATGAAATCGAAATTGGGGTAAGAAGTTCCATTGACAGCCTAACGGCGTCACATCAAAATGAGTTGATGAGAGATAAAAAGTGTATCTCATCACTTTGACATAAAATTTACATCAATAAGGATATATGAGAACATATCCCAACATAACAAAATGAAAATTAGAAGACCCAACAAAAGAAGTCTTTTAAAAAGAGGAGGGTGAAAGGTTCCCTTACCGACTTGGGTATCTTTCAAAATATACACCCTATGAAAGAAGGAAAATACATCATTGATGTAAATACTCATAAATGAAATTATATTACACAAAGAGTAGAATAATGGGCAGTACATACACCACTCAAAGGAAATTGTGGCAAATGTAGCATAAATCTAACGTGAATAAATGTGAGATTAAAAATCCCTTACGAAAACTCAGCAGCCTAATGGCGCCACATAAAACTTACAAAAATGGATTGATGAGATCAAATAGGGTATCTCATCATATTAACATAATGTTTATAGAAATAGGAATATAAAAGAACATCCCCCAACATAACAAAGATGAGCTTAAAAGAAGTGACATAAAGAAGAGTACTTAAAAAGAATGAGAGAGGTCAGATCTCTTACGAAAATTCAGCAGCCTAACAGCGCCACTCAAAACTTACAAAATGGATTCATGAAAGAGAATAGGGTCTCTCATCACATGAAAATAATAATTAATGTAAAAGTAATATAAAAGAACATTTCAATAACATGAAATATGAGCTTTAAAAGGAATGGCATAATAGAGTGTACTTAAAAACGAATGAGAGGAGTAGGATCCCTTACCACGGGTCCGAATTGACTCGATCGTTCTTTAATCTCTTGAATAATAAACTTGAGTTAATTTCTACTTCCTTAAGAACCTTTTTCACGTTCATTATTCCTTTTATATCACATACTACCATGTCATAAACATTATGTAATCATTTAAGTTAATAATGTTTGTTTTGTCGATATTTGGTTCTTAAGTCGAAAGTGGACTTCTAACAATTACATGTTGTTCGTGTGGTCAAAGGTTCATTATATCCAGAGTTTTATTTATTATGTAGATATCATATATATCATATATATCTAGTATATTCATGCATTTATAAAATTACATAACATTTAGAGTTAAGAAATGAAATGCACCGTTCATGGAGACGGTAAGTCGTACGTACGCATAAACGCTACTTCCATTTCTATTTCATATTTAATGGAATTAAAACATAATTATAAATAATAATATTTTAATTCCAGTATGTTATCATATATAATATCATTAAATATATCATTTATATGTACCACATATGGTATTAATGAATCAAATCACTTTGAGGGGGCGGTAGTCCGCACTTCCTTAAATGAAGATATCGCATTTTCCCATAATGGAAACCATAAAGGTATTCCATAATTGAAAAATACAGAATCATAAGTAAAACATAAATATATTAGATATCATATATAAATATATTGTCATCTAAATGGCCACCTTTGATGGTGTTAGAAGAATGTTGAACAATCATCGTTTCGGGAGGCAGAAATTCGCCATCCACGGAAATAGTATGTTCCTTAACCATTAGATGTAGGTTTGTGTAAGTGTAGATCGAATCCTTCTTATAAAAACATACTAGTATATTTAAGATACTGGATTTGTTACAAAATAAATGAATAAAAAGTGTTTAGGAGGATTGAGAAGCATAATAAAACAAAAGGACACAAGTCAAGACATTAACTTTAAATTGGGTAACATCTTTTGATTTGAGCTCAAAGGATTCCTTGGAAAGGACTCTGCCCAAAATGAGGCTTCAAAGTGTAAGAGAGGGAAGTGGAGAGAAAAAATGGGCAGGGTTTGGCCGAGCCAAAGGCTTTGGGAGTGTGGGTAAGGAGGTAGAGGTGGGGGCCTCTTATAAGAGGAGAGGAGGGGCACTCTTGTAATGTTACAAAATGTTACTTTATTTTCAAAAGAGTTTCAGATTTTAAAGGTCCTGGATTGATTTATTTCAAGGATACAGTGATAAGGGTTCGAAATAAACTCATCCAATAGTATTTGGACATGTTTAGTCTTAGACATTACATTATCTTTCCATTTTATTTAAATCGTTAAATAATGAGGTCATCGCTATATCATCAGGATGTCATAAATAATTTAATTTATTTAATTTCTAAAAATTATAAAAAAAATACTATGATGTAGGAAATATTTTTATCTTTCCAATGAGTATTTATATTAAAATATATGACTTTTATAACCCCATGTAAAAATTGTTTTAGTAAAACATCTCATGTTTGTGTCATTTTTACATTAACAATAAATAAAAAGATATTTATGTCATTTTCCAACTAAAGTGGCTCCATGGGGTCCCCAAGTTGACCTATGGATTATCGTGGTCGGGCATGACACATCCAATGAGGGTAGGACATGTGTCTAGGTCATTTCTTTTTATTAAAATATTATTTTTACCATAAACTACGCTAATTACCTCTAATCGCGATTAAAAACTTAATAAGTTACTATTCACCAAAAAAATTATTTTTATCCCATTTAACCACATTTTACTTCTTAATGACAACCTTGTATGTTGTATTTTTGATATTCAAAACACAAATATAGAAAATTTTCATTTAAACGGAAAAATCAGTTTTTATAAGTACCACTTAGTGGTTTCACTATTCATCAAAAATTGAAGTTTTTTAGAAAAATCCCAAAAGTTCACCCTAAGATATTATTGATATTCCGAATTCAAAAATGAAGTCTATTTTAAAAAATTCAAAACATATAATTCACATTAATTAATTTAATAATTAATTCCCGCTGTCAGAGCAAATAGCGTGTTTTTATGAAACAAAAAGTATCAAAAGATTGACACTAATTTAAGTCTGATTTCAAAGTGAAATTAATTCCAACGACCACTATTGGATTTAATGGTAAAAATATATTCTAATTCCACTTTAAAAAAAATTAAAAAGATAATCTAATCATATAAATAAATTAGATTAAAAAGAGGTTTTTGAATTAAAATACAACATTTTTCACTATTCAATAAAAATTGAACTTTCTTGGAAAAATAACAAAAATTAACCAAAGGTAAATTTAAATGTCCAAATAATAAATAATATGTTTATTTTGAAAAATATAGCTTATAAAAGTGCCAAAAATTTGATTTAAAAAAATGGTTTGCCATCAAAAGGTAGTAAAACAATCTTTTAAAAATACTAGTGTATTCAATGCTTAAGATGGGATTCATTTGTATTTTAAGCCTCTAAAATTTATTGGATAAAAGAAAAAAAGTTTAACAAACATATATAATCATATTTTAGTTATTTCTATTCATTCCTTCCAATACAACGGCTAGGCGTTAACCACCATTTAAAATAATATTATTTTATTATTAAAGTGCAACGTAAGATTTCAAAGGAACTCGTAGTTGCATAATGGGTAAGCAATCGAGCATAGCATTCCATTTAAATTAATATTGACATATTATTCACAAATAGGGATAAATATAAAAATTTCATATTCTTTATTAACCCGGGGTGTTACAATTATTCCACTATAAAAATATGAAAAAAACATTATCTTTCATCTTTGATAACCAATATGTGAAAAACCTTCCATTTTTACACCATATGGATTGATCCTTGATCACATATCCATCTTGTTTCATCTCCAAGATAGTCCTATATCAACCACAACATTAAAATTTCATAGATAGGTATCTTATTAACCATCAAAACATGTGATTAATTTCTACTATTAGATCATATATTTTTCATCATATATATAGGAATCTACCTTGGGTCAATTTATAGAAATTACAAAAGAAGTATTTTCATAAAATTGTTATTTTACATTATTTATAATGGATGAAACTCACGTAAATTCAATTAAAAATATATATATTAATGAATTATAAATTTTATATACAATGGATTAAAGTTCAATTAAATATCATATAATGCCTCTATATTGAATCACACAGTTCAACCAGATCGTTCATTAGGATATTCCTTTTTCAATAGAGATATATTAATAATTTTCCTTTATCAATAAAGATATATTAATAATTATAGTACTCATTAACAAAAATGTTATATTCATAACAGTATAATTATTTCATTTAATATTAAATTCAATGTTGTTGTTATTGATATTTTTCCCTATTGATATTTTTCAGAAACATTACGTTTAAAGATAACTTATTGTTATTTATAGAAATTCATAGATCATAATTAGTTGAAACCAGTGGTGTAGAAGATTAAATATCTTGTTAAAATTATTAATTGATAATTTTATCATTTTAATAGATATAATTAGTTATAAAATGTTTATTTACATTATGAGTATTAATATATGGGTCTAAATCATATTGATATCCCAAATAATTCATTTAAGTGTAATTATAGTAAATGTGTGTCAATTTTTATGGAATTTAAATCTCAAATTCATTAGCTTTCTTTATGGGAATGATTCAATATGTGTTTATTTGTTACAATAATACATTATAATGGTTTTTTATCAATTAAATATTAGTTTAATTGAGTCAAATGATGGTCATGCACAATAATTAATGGATATTTTCACCATCCTTTAACAAAATTGGTTCTATTGGATGCTGTAAAAGTGTGTGTTTGTGGTGTGTTAGGTGTACATAATTTTACATTTATAATAAATAAAATTAATAGTTTTATATCCATCGATCATTTATATATTTTACTTTTATATTTATCAAATGAATGTTGAAAATCATTAATTTATCCAAAATTTCATATGTGATTTCAGCGGGGATTATGTACTATTTCACAAAGAGTTTTTTTCTATTAATGGACATGACAAAAATGAAAATTTATTTTTTATTAATAAATTAGTTTTATAATATATTTGAGTACATAATGATGACATTGATCAATTACACTATTAATTTTTTTTCATAAATAAGGTGTTATGATCAATGCTTATAAGGATTGTTCATGTCATTTTTATATGTGCCATTATATAAGAGAATAAAATGATATCATGAAAGCCACCAATTTATTTTCATAATTTTATTATTTTTCTACACATGTTCATGTGGTTTTTGTTGTTGATGTTTCATGAATGGTATGGAGGAATTTCATTAATAGGAATAACAATTTAGTTTTTATACATAATAATCGACATTATATCTATCATAGTGGGATTTGGATATTTATTTGTAGATATCAATGAATTTATCTTTATATTATCACTTATATATTTTTTATTCCCATAAAATATAATGCTTTATTTAGAACATATATTGGGAATGTTCTTAGTTAGAATTAATTTGTTTTCACTAATAACTAGAATATAAGAGGAAAGACTGCAACATTCCATCTATATTAAGGAGAAATTAGTCATGGTGTTTAGTTATATAAAAAAATGGTGCTCTATTCCTATTCCATTAGGAATAGGATTATTATTTATTTGATTATGAGTTGGAGGTTTTGAAAGACTGATTCAGTCATGGATGTATTATAGATGGATAAAAAGAGGATAATCAGTTTTGGATATTTATTCATAGATCACCACTCTCAATGATACTTGCTATTTCTTGGGTGTATCGCATCGAAAAGGATAATTACTAATGATAGGTCATAAAGAAATAAAAAAATGAATTTATATATTTTTTATGATTTTTCATGGTTATAAATCCATATATTGAGTTTCTCAGGCGATGTGGTAACAATTAAAGATACCACTTTGGATATTGGAGGTCATATCAGTTTTTTTGAGATAGATTTCAATTTATATCAAGGAGGACATGATTCTATACGTGTATTATTAGACCATTTATATAATTAGGAAAAAAAATTCTACTAATGAGTGCATGGAAGTTATTTAATTGGTGTGACAATAAATTGATGTGATGTATAGGAATCACAATGTTCTTATATCAATTATCTCTAATTAAGATCTTAATTATAACCATAGAATTAGGGGAATAATAAATTTGGATGTTGGATCACATACATTACAAAGAATGAATATTTTCCACAAATTTAAGGAATAGTGTACAAATTAATTTTTCTTAAGGACACATTAAATTCATGCATTATTTATTTTAATGGTTTAATGAGAAAAGAAATTCTTTTTTGTTAAGATTTCCAGAAATTTCTATTCTTACTCATTGATTATTTTAAGTAATTCAATTTGTTATGGGGTGACCATATAGATCATTGTTGAATTATTACATGGTTGGAGAGAAATAAATCATTAGACCATATGTGGTTTATTATATATTAATGAATGTGAAATGGACCAATGAGTTCATGACGGTTATTCAAGATCGTTACCAGATGTACAAATTTTAGTATAGAAATACTATAAAAATCAACATCTATAATCACTTGTTTTTAACATTATAAACTAAAAATGGGTAGAAAAGTATCATGAGATACTGAAATTATTATCCTCTTTTTATTGGACCTCTTATATTTTGAAGATATTTAGTCATGTACAGTATTGATTGGATCTTCTACCAAAGATGTAACAGGTTAATAAAATATTACTTATGTTGCAACATCAAGATTTTCATTAAGATAACTCCATTTTAATTGAAATATTGGGTTATTTATTTATAATAATGTAACATATGTATATATAAATTTAAAACTTAATTATTTTATATATAAGTTTTTGTGTCGATGGGTAATTAATTTTTTTATTTCATTATTGTGGTATCTTTTGTTTGAATGTCCATGTGGGAATGTTCTAAAGATGGTGGCGTAGTTGTAAATTTTATTTAATTTTTAATCTTTATAGTAATTATATTTCATGTATTCTATGAATAGTGGGACATACACACTCATATATGATACATTCTAGAATTATTATTGTGAAATTAATTTTTTTGAGGTATCTTAGTGTGTATATATTTTTTTGGTTTATTGTTTTTTGTGGTTTTTTATTTAAATTTTAGTGAAATTTTTTTCTGTTTTTCAATTTATATAACCATATTTTCTAGGTTCTATAACTTGTTTTTTTGATGTGTTTTAGGTTTGGAATGTTGGTTTGGAGGTTTATCATGAAACAAAAATTGTGTTTCAGATGAAATTAATTAGGTGAAAAATTATGGTGTAATGATATTATTTATTTCTTGATTTCATAGTGGGTGTTTTATTTAATTTATGTAAATGATATAGAGATGTGTTTTAACATATGGTATAGACATCATATAAATTTTTTTATGCTCATTGGTGTTATGATGTTATGTTTTATATTAAATTGTAATTCCTTAAGGTTAAAAGATTTAGTTTTTCTAATGGAAATTCTGGGTGATTAATTAGGAAAATTTACTATGGTATTATTTTCTTATGGTTTGTATGTTAAAACATAGCAGATATTATTTTATCTATATTTATGATTTTTTATTTTCTACTAATGGAGTAATGTATCTATAAATTTTAAGGGGAGTGAGTGTTTTGAAATGAAATTTAGAAGTGTATGTCATAGTTATTTTATAAGGAATATGAAAACATAATGTCATATTTTATAATAAAAAATTTAATGATTGTTTACCACGGATATGTGGGGGATATAAGGTAGTTTTCTATTGTGATTTTCTTAATTCCAAAATTTCTTATAGACATTGGTTAGCTAAAACAACTAAAATAGTGACATATAAAAAATTAAAATAACATAAATAATATATTGAAATATATAAACTATTCCATTGTTGATTTAAATTCTTATCAAACCACCACTGCTCCCATATACCATCTTTGAACCATGACCTTATAACAAAAAAATACTCAAATGTTAACCACATAGTAATCCATTATAACATCAATATAAAACCATAAAAATTATTCTCCTTTAAGTTTATATTTTTTAATACATTATCAATTATGAACTGAAAGAAATTCAGAAGAGGAATTAATTTCAATAAATTATATAGTATCTGGATCCACATTTACATTATTCATCTGAAATCATTATACAGAATCTTTCAGAAATTAATTTATTTTCCACAGCTCATTTATTCTTCATATCTTTATTATTATTCTACATAACCAAATTTATTTAATTATTTAACCATTAATACATATCCAAGTCTATAATTATAGAAACCCCATTTTGTCCACATCAACCACATATAATTACTACAATGATGATTCAAATTATCAGCTTATCTACAACCACAACAATAATCTATAGAAAAACATATTCAACCACTATAAACAATCCTATATAATAAATTTATTGCCATAATTATTGAACCAGTCTTTTTAGTAAATACTTATTTTTTTCAAATAATTCATCCTACTCATCATGAAAATAAAAAAAATAAAACAAATTTTATATTTTAATTATTTGGTCTATATTTATATCTATATACTCATTCGACTTTAAATCATGGATTAAAATGTAAATAAACCAATTTTATTTTCAATATCACGTGTATAACAAAAAATAATCAATACCCAAATAAAAAGAATGATAAAACATGTAATGAAATTGTGAATCTCATCCATACAAGGTCAGTATAATTATTATATATTTTATTTGGGTATTTATCTCATTAACTAATGAAAAATATAGAATCTTATATCCACTTTTAATGTAATAATGTAATATGGGATTTCTAGTTAGATTACTAAAATCATATAATAGACCATTTTATCATAAAAAATATCTTTCTCACTTATCAAATTTATTTTTAAAAAGAGTAGACATATAATTAATCACTCCACAGCCATCGTTCATCACAGTAAAATATAAAACATAACTCTTTACGCCCAATAAAGGGAGAAGGGATGCGAAATATAGAAGAATCAAGGAAGAAACAATTAAATTTAACTTAATCTTCCTATATGATATATTAAAAATGAAATAGGTCCAATGGAAAGTTGTAATTGTCTAAGAAACCATGATAGTTCTAGAAAATAAAATAATGGGAAATAATTCAATTGAATTCAATAATTAATTATAATTCAAAAATGTTTTGAAAATTAAGAATTCGCTGCATAATAATTTATATTTTTGTAAATTGATGTATGTCCATATTAAATTTTAATAATCATTGTGAAATTTTCATTATCTTTATACCATACACTGATGTTAACAATTATTCAATTTTGAGGATATTATAGTACATTATGATGATATATAAAACATATTTACATAATTTCATAACCATGAAATAATTATTAATCCATAACATCCATTTGGTATGATTATACACAATATAAATAAAAAAAATTATACACCACTATAAAATCCTAGAATAAAGGTAACTATTATGAGGTGCTTTTTTGTTAATCACAATTTCTGAAAAAAAAACATCTTCTCTAGCACCATTCGACTAAAAACATTTTAATTCCTCCATGAATTAAAAATAATATATCAATGAACTAAGAGAATCATTTCCTCTATATTGGATACCTCATAAAAATTTAAACACCAAAAAATCAATAAAGAACAACATAAATATAAAACAAAGTCTAAACATAAAAACCCCCTTAAAACTCTCAAAATTGAATATTTTCATCGGTAGCCATAGATAATGTATAAATTAATCAATATATCTAACAAATCAATTATATAATCAATGATAACTCATTTAAAGCTCAATAATCATAACCACTCTAGAAATAGAGACCTCATCTCTGAATCTCACCCAAAAATATATTTCTCAAAATCAATATGAGTTTATAATAAACAATATAAATCCTATAAAATAACCTTCATCATTTATATTAATGAAATTTTTCTATCATTAAATATTGTGGAATTTTGTTTTGTCAAAAAATATGAAAACATGATAGAATACATTGAATTATATTGTACGTCATTTTTAATTTAATAAATTCATAAATATTTACTATATAAGGAATATGTAATTAAAAACATTTGATCACAAATAAATATACATATTCTCTACATCCATTGGGTGTATCTTCATTCAATACAGTCACTTTTTTTACCACACTACTCCTCAGTTATTGATACATTAAAACACTAAAAACACACACTATCAATTTCATTAAATTTTGATATTTAATTCTAAATCCAACATACATCAAAAAAATAATTCTTCACATATATATTTAACAACCATTGTATATGTGTTGAGTTCAAAATCATTATTAATATTTCACTGGAGTAAAGATGATGAAGTGGTGATATATAAATATGGCCCACACCAAAAAAAAAGTTTTAGAAATAATAATATTATTATAACCATATTTAAATCACTTAATGAAGAAATATATTAGTTATTATGAGTTATAGATACATAGTGGTTATATACAAATTCTATTGAAATGGAATTTAATTTTAAAATTATTTTGAATTTATAAAAACATGTTGGGAAATAATTTTGTTTTTTTGTAATTATTCTTTTCAATCATGGCATAATAAACCTCCCACATGAAAAAATATATCACTAATTTTATTACACTATCTAATATTAGTGTAATTTTTTTCATTTTGAGATATAAACTTCCTTAAATATGTTATAAATTTACAACAACATCAATCTTCAAAATTTTGAATCAGATCCTCTAAGATACAACATGAGAAATATTTCACAAACCTTCTAAGATTTATTATCTCTAATATAAATAAATAATATCTCAATATATGACCAGTATGTAACGATTTCATTTTATTACTAAAATATTTTCAAAACCTCAACAACATTTCCAAATAGCCTCGAATGTTTTTACAACTATCATTATCATGTTATTATGATTATATGAATTCATTATTTTTTATAGGTCACATAATATATGGTTTTAGGGATCACATACAAAAATCAATACCAAAATTCCAAAAAAATGATCAATATTATCTTTGAAACTAGTAATAATCCCCTAATTAAAGTCCTAAAAATTATATGGTACAATAAAAACATTTAACTTCTTTAATTAAATAAAAAACTCCTTCTTTGAATTGTCATGAAAGTAAATAAATTACCCCCAAACATATATATGAATCTTTATTCAATCATTGTAATGTTACTTGGTCATACTAATTGTAGGAAACAAGAATAATGAATTGTTTTGAAAAATATTACTATAATAGAAACACAAATTTAATTCTAAATAGCCTCTCAATATTTTATTCACAACATTTTTGAATGAAAACCTATCAATGTATATATGATACATATATTCATTCAAACAAACATAAAATACAAGATATGATAGTTCACACAGTAATGCATACAAACAAGATGAAATCATATATTTACATACAAACAACCACATATATATGTTAAATTTATAGATTTATTATTATTAAAAACACCCTATAAATTTATACTCCCCTTTATATAATTTTTTAATTTATTATGATATATATATATATTTATTTATTTATTTATACATTTATATTTATTTATCAATATTTATACCAATTTGAAAATAACATCCAAAAATTATGTGAGAGAGGGAACAACACAACATTCAATATCCTTGATAATGTAGAGGTTGAAATCTCACCATCAAAATAAATTTTCGAATTGTGCTGTAAGGATTTATTTTGGTAAAATATCTATCACATGATAAATTGTAGAAACATACACAATTAAATAAAATAATTTTTTATGTTCTTAATAACTTTTTTTAATTTATATCAATATTTTTTAATTTATAGTGTCAAAATATATTTCTCATAAGGTTTATGTAACATTTATTATAAAAAATTACAAATATGGATATTTTCACCACATCATTAAGAATGTTATATTGAGTTTTCATAAAAATTAATTGAGTTATTTTTTTAATGGTAGGAGAATAATAATCATTAATCATATTCAATGTAATTAAATTCTATCTTAAAATTTTTTATAAATATTTATTTGTAAATAAAATAATTTTCATGTAATTATAGAACACATAGAAGATAAAATAAACAAAACACATAGAAATTATTGTGAAAGGTATTTTTGTAGAAATTGTAATTGTATATTTGAAAAAACATTATATAAAATGATCCATAAAATATATTTTTTGGCAATATATATGTTGATTTATAAAATAAATTCATGTAAAATTGATTACATTAATGGGTTTTCATACTATTTATAACATATTACGTTTTTAATTATATATATCTTTCGAAACACTAAAATTCACCTTATGAGAATAAGTTAATCTTATTAATATTTATATTTCCTTTCCAAAAAGTCAAAATTTTCTTAAATTAATAAATTTTCAAATTTTTAGATTTTTATTTTTATTTTTATTTGAGTATACACCCTTATTAATTATAATTTCACCAGACTTATCACTTCTCTATGAACATTCACCCACATTATGAAAATATTTTTCAAAAAAATTCTATAATTATTAATTTATTTAATGACATTAAAATTTCCACTAATAATTAACTTGTTCTTCTACATATGAAATTAAAAAATGTTTCATCACATTTTCTTAATCTTTTAATTTAAAATAAATACATTTAATTTTTTTAATTCATTCACCCAGTGTATATTAATTTCTCCATGGGATTTTTCATCATCATTTGGAAATTTCAATAACTTCCAAGATAGTTTGACATCTTATTTAATTTATATATTTTAAATTTACATTACATTAACTTTTATTTATAATATGAATTACATTTCAATATATTATTCTATTATCATAATATATATTTCATGTCCACATTAACTTTTTATAATTAATTTCTCATTTTGATCACTCAATGAAGATTCTCCATCACAATTTGTGTAATAAAATTTTTCATCCACCATTATTAAAAAAATATTATATTTTATTTATAAAAGTTCATTTCTAATATATTATAAGGATAGTTATTATTTCGTAATTTTTAATTATTCTTTCTTTATAAAAAAATTAATAATATGTATTCACTTTTATTCCACTCTTATATAATTATAAAAATATTATAGAAAAAAATATTTCCTATATATCTAAACCTCATCAAGGGATATATTCCATGATAATTTCATGTGTCCTCTTTTAAAAAACTAGATATTAGTGGCCTGAAAATATTCAACATCACATCAACATCTCCATATAAATATTGGTGATCATATTCTTACATAATAATCAAATACATCACAAAATTCATAAAAGATTTTGAACAAACATACATATTATGTTTAAGTAAATTCATTAAATAATATCATTTTTTCATTTTATGAAATATTAACACATTTATAATTTTTATATTTAAAATCTATTAATGTTGTTATTATTAATATATAAAACATTTTCATAAGCCATATCTTGAAATTTATGAGGGAACAACCCGAAAATCATTGAAACCTATATTATTTGATAAATATTAAATGGTTTTAATAATAGAATATACACTGATGAAGAAGTAATTAACTGATTCTAATTTAAGCTCATACATTACATTATATTTCATATTGTATATTCAATGAATTTCCAACTTCACTCTAACATTACATTATTGAATATTTAAATGTTTCTCAATGGTTCAATTTTCCTCTCATTCTACCTATGTAAAAATTAATTCATTTCATGAATTTATGAATAATATAGTATTCATTTTATCCTATAAATAACAATATTAAATATATTAGTTATAATTATTGAAGTCATTATGATATTGTAGTAAGATAATAAATTATAATATTGAAATATTTGATACCTAACTAAATAATACATGGAATTATTCTTTCCTTCTATGAATGATAAATTTTTCATTCAAATATGGTTACTCAATTTTTGTTAACCTATTTAATATGATATTTTAAGAAAACTACAACTATGAAATATAAAAATCAATCGAAAAACTGTATTCTATACTATAAACAACAATAATCATTATTCTCTTTAGTAAAAACCCTAACACAACGTCAACAACATTAATTACAGAATCAACCAAGAATTATAGTTAATTAAAACACATATATTCACTAAATGGGTGAGAATATGTTAATAGAATTATTTTTTATTATTTTCTAATAATCATAATCTAGTAGTCAAGATTAATTCAATAAAGTTAACTTAAAACCATTGCCTCTAACATCAAAAATTATAAAGTTAATCTATTAATTTATTAATTAAATTTCCAAATACTCACACAAATAGAAAAGATAATGAATTATAGGTTTCCTTATTTATAATTGATGGTTGTATCCTTTATATTTAATTGTTAGAATCATTTATATTCCATTTATTTGTATATTTAATTTGACAATAAGGATCAGTGTTAATCTATTGACTTTTATGTATAAATATAACTGTTGAAAACTATTATGTTATAATATTCACTAGAATATTACTCTTAAAAAGTTACATAAATATATATTCTTTTACCATTGATTAGAGCCTCAAAAATGATTTCAAATAAGTATAATCTATTCTTCTTCTCATTAATCATTTAAAATTATTAAATTTGAAACCAACCACTTCATCTAGAACATGAGAAACATTTATTAATATCAAAATAATATATATTTATGTATATATGAAAACCTATTTTAGAATACTAATTTCCAAAATATTGATCTAAAATATTGATTCAATATTTTAGACAATACATCTCACAAATATTTTCATAGCATAAGGACATCGGGGTTTAGTGTTATATGGACTAGCTATATAATCATCTTGTTAAATTTTTTTATATATTTTGTAATAACTATGATCCTATATATGTTATTCTAGATAAATAGTATGATTTAATAATATTTATAACCATGTGAATAAAATTACATGAATTTTGGGAGATTGAGTTCTTAATAATGGAAACATATCTACTAGACCCAATTATTAGAGCATAAACAAGAGAAAATGGATTAGAATTGTGTAAATATAAGATAAAAAGATCATGGGATCATATATGACTATCATAAAACAATATTGAAAAATATGTATTATTAAATATATAATCAATAATAAATAATTGTAATCAATCAATATCATAGAAAGGAAAATTAAAATAAAAAATTGAGATCATAAGAAATAATAATATCAATCAAACATATAATTTCATAGAACATTTGAAAATTATTTAAATATGAAACATTTTAGATATTTGGTACAAACATAAGAGTAAGAAAACATTAATATCCAAAACATGTATATAGAACATTTATTTTATTTTTTTAAAAAAATCATTGTATATCTACACATTTTTCAATAGAAAACACAACTTTTTCCATAGTTTGGTTTTTTAACTAATCAAATGATTTCAGTTTAAAATTATCTAATGAGATGTAAAAACATTAATAATTTATTATATGGTGATGTAGGACCACCTATTTCATCATTTATACATATCAGTGTTAGTAAAATTAAAACAATTAATCATATAAAGAATAACCCATGAGTGGAAAATAGATTTCAAAACATTTAAAAACTGTCACAAAAAGTATTATCATTTAATAAAACAACCAGAATAAAAAAAATTAAGTATTTATAAAGGGACAATATAGTGATATTTTTTAACTATTACATCCATAAAAACAATCCACTAGTAATGGAAAATAAATAAGGAAATGTATTTTCATAAAAATGTATTTCCCAATATCATCTTAGAAGTGGTGATCCATAAGTCACATTCCAAATGTTATTTGTAAGAGGAAAATAAAACATAATATATATTAATTAGAAATATATTTCAACAAATAGGTCTTCATAAAAAATCATATCCCAAAAAGTGTATTACATTGGAATAAATTATATCATGGAAACAAAAACACATAATAATTTTTTAAAATGATTTTAATGAAAAATCACATTCATAAAATGATAGTGTATAGATTTTTAATGAAGAAAGGTAATGATAATTCGAAATGAAAAATAAATTTCAATTTTTTTAATAGAGGTTATTGGTGGGATATAAAAGCTTATATATAGGGAAAATATACATTAAAATAAATTATAATTATTATTTAAAGAATTTATTTCCAAAAGATAATATTTTCATCAAGGAAGAAGAATTTTATATGAGACATTATTCAAAATTAGAAAAGGTGTAAAAAAACCCTGACATCATCATAGGGAATAAATGATTAAAATATAATTGTTTTTAAAAATAATTATTATTATGACTAAATAAAGAGATCTATGTTCAAAAAACCTATTTCTATTATTCTAGTTTAGTCGAATACACTAGAATGACTAATAAAAAATACATAAATATATTTATATACAATATCAAAACCATACTATTACTTGAATATATTTATAATTTTTATTTATAATCTACATCAACATGTATATTATTTTGTTTTTTACCATTTTTCCACATCGAGTGTTTATAGTGTTGATTTTTTATATTGGTTTGGTAGGCGTGGTATTATTATTCATTATTTTTAGTAAATTAATAATAATAAATAAATTAATTCTACCAAAATGGAATAATTATAATTATTTATTATGTTTCAACTTCCCTTAATACGTTTTTCACCCTTAATTCTTGAATATGATATCGAGAAAAGACATTCTTTGGTGATTTTCAATTCCAACATAATTTTTGTTCTTAAATATTACGATAAACATGGGTTTATACGTTATAAATTACAAAAAAATATTTTTCTGAATATTTATGTCACATTATATCATGAATTATTTTCTAACAATCATGGATGATAAAATTTCACAAAAGTGTTCATGTTGGTTATCAAACTAACCCTAACATGAGGATAGTAGAGTTAATGGATAATTATGAGGTGATTTAGTTTAAATATCATTATAAAATTAAGATAATTATTTCATTTATTTTTTTATATAAAATAATTAAAAATAAATATGAAGAGAAAATATGTATAATAAAAAGTAAACAATATGAATATATTTCATCCCTCTAAGATCACATAGTTCATATGTGGAATTTTAAAACAATCGTATTCCATTCATATGATTAACTGTATATTGAAATAGTTATACTAGAACCATGTTCCTATCCTAAAATATTATATATATCCTTAACCCTTTATTATATTCTTCTAATATATGTCGTATTGAAAACAAATGAATAAAATTATTCATAGAGGTGGTAGTCCATACAAATATAAGCAATTTAGATTTTCTCATTTCATAAGTGGGAAGGGAGAAGGTTTTCTATTTATGCCCAAAATTTACCAAAATTTTTCCTATTACAAATAATGTTCTCATCATATATGATTTGAAAATAGAAATTTCAAAAGGAAACATGAATGAAAAATATATTAGTGAAATTATTTTACTAAGGTTGAGAGCTTTGGGTTTATCGGGGATGATTTGAGGGAAAATAATGCCTTGGGGTAATTTGTGTGACTAAAATAATGTGATAATAAAATAATATAAAAGCTTAAGGAAATAAGAATGATTTTATAGAGATTAAAGTGTTTTTCCTTTATATGGAAGAGGTTGTGATAGGTCCCAATTTTACATGGTGATAATAGTTCTATTATAAATATTTCAACTTTATATAAAATTAAAACATGCTAAACATGTAATGTTTCTCTAAAAAACATTTATACGGTGGTGGGTGAAATAGGGTAATGAATCTCTTAAACAATCAATTAAAAAAATGTATTTATCAATTTTCAATCCATTTACCCAAGGAATTTTTATTTTTCGATTTAATATTTTACCATTAAAACTAAATTTAAACATAGTTCACTTTAAATTTATTTCTAAAAATATTTTGGCACTCGTTAGTTAATTTGGACAAAATGATTCTAAATATTAGAATAATTTTTTTTCTTGATTCTAATTATTTTTTAAAAAATAATTTTAACATAATATATTTGTAATTTCTTAAAAAAGTGTGGTATAAATATTACATGAGTTCTAAATGATCAAATATAGGATTTTAATGAATAAAAATATATTTATATATAGTTTAAATTATAAATTAATTATTTTTATCGAGATATTGGTTTTAAAAAATTCAAATTCATTTTTTGTACTAATATATTTATACAAGTCATAATGTCATTAGAAACAATAAATTGCATTGTTCAAATAAAAATTATTTTAAAAAAACTAAAAAATATTCCTCGGTCAATTTTGAAATTTAATATACAAAAATTATGATTTTTCCGAATTTATTTTCTAAAATTTATAATTTTCTCCAAATTTAATCATATAATATATGAAAAAAAATTCTATAAAAGAAAACTATTTTTTGATTATTAAAAATAATTATTTATATAAATTTATACTTAATGATGTTTTAACTTATTTTTCATACAATAGTTATATCTATTTGGAATTCAGTCACAATAAACATTTTACCTCACCATAATATTTCTTTTTATGGAGGTTACATTTTATAATCATAAATTTTACTGATCAAAAATTATATTTTAATTTGAATAAAAAATAATGATATATATATATATACGAATATAAATATTTTATTACATGATTATATTACGATAATTTACACTTACATTCCCCGTTATGATATTTATATAAAACTGAAGCATCATATAAACTTTGGTTGTAGTTCTCATCTATTGTTAAATTTTTATAGATCATTTGGGAATCTCCTAGAAATATAAATTCTCCCATATAAAATTTATCTCATGCTATAATTTCTCAATTTTGTCTAGGTATTTATCATGAAATAAACCATTGTTACCGTTATGGATGGAATAATGTTAAATGTAACACCCCAATCCCATCTCCATTTGGCTAGGGCCAGGTGGAATTATATATAATTCATGGACCACATATATTCCAAATTACAATACGATAAAGTATTGTAAACAATATATGGAAAATTATAATCCAAATAAATCATCAAAAGGGTCAAAACTACTATGAAATATAAGACTACTACAATATTTATCACCTGGTATAAACCACAATCCATATAGCCCATACTATATTCCTCATACACTTGGTCACCATTGGACTCCAACAAATTTTTTCATCACTGTATGTGTTGAAATGTGTCGGCTGTTCCCAATCATAGGTGATTAAAGAAATACCATATTAGGAATCTGGAAATCCATATATATAATTCATCAAGGGAGTGTACTCATCTCATCATAATGGTATGTAAATCAAGATATAATACATAAAAAGAGGAACAATAACCCAGATATACCAAAGGTAGACAGACAATATCCAAATGTTCACAACCATACCACCATCCACATGATAATACTAAAGGATTCATGATAAAACACATACAACAAAACTCACTCCGGGATCCATGAATACAAAAATTGTAATCATATGAGAGGTACTACTCATTATGCCTTTCCATAAAAAATTACATCATAGAACTATAAATATTTAGAGACTCTAAAATGGGATATCACCTAATGCCACTAGGTTATAACAGAAACTAAATTTAATAACCCTCTATAAAGGGGATAAAATTACCATGTATATTGGTCGGGATGATACCTCAAAAAAAAATTGAAGTGGAAGAAATTGAATAGGATCACACCCTCGGAAAAATAGAGGAATTATCAAACTCTATAATAGAGTAACCTCTTGTAGGTGATCATAATAGTTTTCATAATATTTAATTCATCACTATAACCTTATAGTGATTGACCAATGTAATGAATGCAATTATAAATGGTCTCCATGGATGAAAATGAGGGTGACATCTGTCCTTGAAAAATGTACATGATGTTCATTGGAATAACATGGCATATCATAACAACCTTGAGTGATAATGTGTAATATAATCAGGTCTTCCACAATAAAAATAATGTACACTTTTGATACATGATGTGAAGAGGTAAATTGGAAGTAATTGTGTTCCTTTTTCCCAATCATATGTACACTGGATGTTCCAGTTTACATCAGGTATTTCCCATGTACAATAGTCAACCTTGTGTACCTATTCATGTCAATGTAATAGGCCATTAAATTGTTCTACAACCCTTATATTGTGACTATAAATGTCTTTTCATGTGTATCCCTACGGTAAATTCTATGTCTATATAACAGGGTCACACTCCATGTCGTATGGACTACACAACATATGATATTTATTGTCTGAATGTAAACCCTATAATCACACCAAGGGATTATAAAGAATGTATTAATATAGATTCCATATTATTTTTTCATGATTTTCTCCAAAATCAATATCCTCCATGAATATTATATTCATGTTTCTCCTGCTTCCATCCATCTACCAATCAAACACAACAATCAGGGATCTGGTTTTCATATAGCTTTTCATCACTAGTGGTCAGATTTCATACACATCCCCTGCTCATAAATAGTCTCTCATTGAGCAATACCATCATATCATGCCAAAACAAAAATATGGATCTACGAATCTGAGCATAATATTTTTTCATCTCTAAAATTCACAACCACATCATTGTTTTTGTTTTTAAACACTTGGTGATCATATATTTATCTAAAGAATTGTTGTGTAATGATTATCCACTAATGATATATCCAACTTCTAGCCAAATGGAATGTCAAAAATGAAAAAAAAATTGAATGGGAAGGAAATTAGAATCCACTAGAGGAAGAATGATAAAAAATTATTGTGTGGGATAGACTAAATTAATTATCGTTAAACCATTTAATGATGAACCAAAATCAGTGTCAATACCCCAAAATCCCATGATTTTGAACGTGAAATTTCAAATCCTATTCTACCCAATAAAATAGTATATTAATGTTGTTCATTTACATTGATCATGAGATAGTCAGAGAGGTAATATTCTAATGAAAAAACAATTTTCAACCTCATGTTTTGATTTATCGCTGATGAATAACGATCACATGAAAAAGACTTTGGAAGGATCCACAAGTGTAATTGGAAAAATAATTTCCAAAGAATGAACCACCATAAATCTTTTTACATTGTTTATCCAACACCTTGTGTATCAATACCAAGGGATATGTGACTATACCTAGGGAATTTAAATAACATCATCTAAATATAAAGAGTCTAGGTCCTGTGAAATAAAAATAAATCATTTAATTAAATTAGAATTCCACCCTTGAACACTTTTTAACAAAACACCCGATCTGTAAGATTATTCTTTCATGTCTCGGATTAAACACCTAGTCTAGATTCAATGAAAGTCTAAAATTTGTGATCTAAGAATCCATTAATGTTTTATACAGTTATTTTAGGAAAAAATACACTCTATGATATAATGAATTTATTATTTTTAATAACAATATCAGGAATCTCTCAGTGCCTAAATACTATGATTACATTATGTGTATCTATAAAACTATTTTGTTAAATATTCCATAACATAATTAGGAAAAAATATTGTCAATAAATTATTCAGAACTCTAGGATTTTGTCTCAATAATAAAAAAATCTTAATAAATGATTAGGGTACTTAAATATAATCTTGGTCCCCTACTCACAGTTTCCCTATTGATGATTCTTATACTATCGTTGGATACACACCATGGAAATATATCACCCATCAATAATTTTTTCCTTTTTATACTCAACCTCTAGAAGGTAATCAGTAAAATAACCTTTGTATTCAATTTCTATCTCTCTACAGTTGATAAAATAAATAGTTCGTGCCAACACCTCATTATCTCTGACACATGTAAGACATCATGTACATATTCTAACTATAGTAGTAGAGCCTAGGGGTATGACACCTCACGAATCCTATGAAATATCTATAACTAGCCAATCAACCAAAAATATAACATTCTACCTTGGTGAAATATCTACTATCCATGTTTAGTTGATTCCCTCAACCAAATGTAGTCGCCCTCCCTGAACACTGCATGCCTCTTTTTTAAGTCTGCGTAAGACTTATGATGGATTCATAAAGTCCACATATTCTCCTAGATTACCTCTATCTTTTTTTTTCATATATTTTCATACTATGGTCCAATTAATTTTGACTCCCCAGAATTATTCTAGTATTGTGGTGATCAGTTTGTTCTTTGATACAATGCATCAAATTGTATCATAATTATGTTACATGGTATTTTTTTTGTACAAAAACTCCACATATGGTAGGCGATGCTCCCAAAAATGGTTAATTTCCAACATATCATTGAAAACATGGTCTTCCATAACATGAATATCCACTTCATCAAGGATTGTTGTCTGGGGGTAAAATGACATGCTCAGACTCAATTACTGCCTAAAGACCTCAAGGAATCCGCTCCATAATTTGGGCATGATGCAAGCAACACAATCTGAAATTACCATAAATGTACATCCATGATGTTGTAATATCTCATGTGAATAATGTAATATCATGATAATGAATGAACTATGCTCTCAATTTTATATAATGTTTAAGGACATGATGAGTTATTCTATGATTGACCATATGAGATCTTATCATTGAAATGACCATGAAATCCCTATCATAAATTCTATACATATAAACTCTAACATCAAAATTTGAACCTCAAGTGGTTGAACTATAACCAATATAATATAGTGATAAGACATAACATTTTGAAAACTGAGGATTCAATTGAATGTATTAATTACCCACATCTTCATTCATAGCCACTAGAATAGTTTTTGAATATTCAAATTCATTTTCTCAAGACCTAGATGTGATTGCATGTGATATATTACAAACCTCCAACCAAACCTCCTCACAAAACATCTCTTGTACCATTATCCACCATCTGTAAAGGATGAAGCACTCCCCATATTCAAATAAATTATCAGGGGTTTGTACAGTATATATCTAATCATGTAGGGACTCACAAAGAATATTTCCATGACGTTCCTAACTAACCTATTATCGATAATGTGGGGTAACAACCATTGATGGGAGTTAATTTAGTCCATACCAATTCACTATGGAAAACAAAAAAGAGGATATAATCACTAAAACCATTGACAATAACATTAGAAACAATCTTTTAATAATATAATATTTGACCACATTTCCCTTCTATAATTATACAATTTC
The DNA here is from genome assembly GCA_963277665.1 of Viscum album. NCBI lineage: Eukaryota > Viridiplantae > Streptophyta > Magnoliopsida > Santalales > Viscaceae > Viscum > Viscum album. The sequence goes on from OY728151.1 coordinate 165,047,421, forward strand.
TTGATTTTACATCATAGAGGAAATATATCCATAACCTACATCACATTTTTATATCAATCTATGTGAATATATTATTTAGAATATTATGGTAATAATATATGACATACTAATCACACATCGGTTTGTTTCACCACATATTAATGGTGAAGAATAATACTTACAAATATATAATGTGGTTCAAGAGCTTATTCTCATGAGATCTCATCATTCTGGACCCATAATCAATCACTGTTTCCCTCAACCTCTGCCACAACTTTAGAGAATCTTTATAGAACCTTTATATCGACACTAAATACATCCATTTAAATACCAATCTACCAAGGTAGATGATAAAATGGTAAAATCATGGTATTAATATCATATAGTCACATTCAAATCCAAGGATACTCTTCACCTTAATCATATTCTTGTGTGTATCTTATGCTATAACTACAAAAACCCTCAATGGATCTAATGTTGTTCAATTTATTAGATGACATTTCATATGATGTGGACCTATAAAATATAGAACATAATTTTAGAGTGATTTATGTGATGTCGGTTCTCAGAGGGCGTGTATAAGACCATCCTCAAATATCTCTCAGAAATGCTCCTCAGACACTGATTACATGAGGGTGTAATTGATGTAGTCCACCACAATACTATCTGTGAAATATGGAATGACATGGCCCATGAGTTCCTTGATCACTGATGTGGAATTCATCATGATGAAAATAATCAACAAAAACTTGTAATGACCATGGAGAAATCCTAATTTTGTCTTATATATATTCATGGATCATACTCAATGATATTGATAAACAAATCTAAGGTCAATATTCCAAAACAATATCTCGAATATAAAGTATTAGAATATGTCATTATACCACAGTAGTGGATACGTATTCTTCATATTGACCTAGTTTAGGCAAATATATTCAATATATAACCTCAAGATCCCATATAACATCTTAGTGAACCAAAATGGGGCTACCTAGGGAGACACACTTGACCTAAAAGTCATTTCACTTAAAAGCACTCCAGCTACAATTTTAGCTCACAATTATCTATGTGAGGAATCGGATAGCCTGGAATAGATTTCATGGTAGTCCCTAGTTTCTGTTATAACAATATTTTTATATTGATATGTTGAGGTCAAAATAAGACCTCTTTAGGAATGATTTATTTATAATCTACCACCATGGAAGTTACTTGAAAAAAACTAACATCCACTTATCTAAGGGTAATAACATAAAATTTTGAATAATGTCTATATCATCACATATATAGGAACATGCTACTTTTCTAGGGTTTAACACACACACAAAATGGAAAACATGACCCTAACACTACACAGAAGTCATATCCTCCACCTCAAATTGAAAATCTGTGAATGAACTATGGACTCCTAGTCTATACGAGTGATTACTTAATATGAATTAATTATTTTAGTAATGAGATATCATAATAAGATAGCTCTTCTAGGAGTCCAATTATACTATCATTAGAAGTGGGTGATCAATTAATCCCCTCCAATAAGAGTATCCAATCATAGGGGGTGATCAATGTTTTTAATGAGAATCTTTATTCCATGAACAAGAATAGTGAAAAGAAATGAGTCACACACACCTATGTACATCAATACAATATATTTTCCATATAATAATTAATCATAACTCAAATTATCTATAGATATATAGGGTTATAGGCCTTCACTACTTGAATATGTTCTTATCCCTAACCACTATTTTTAGAGCCTTTGATGGAGCACATGGTGGTTGTGGCTGCATCATGTAAAATATATACTTCCTCCTGGTAATCTCCTTAAACATATACCATGTATAATTCCCTTTTCACCCCCACACCAATACTATTTTGGTTGTATCCACCTAGGTAATACATCAACCACCTCTCTTTCAACTATATGGTGGATCATAAAATCCCATGTGACATGTCCTCAACATTTACAAGATAAAATAAAGCAATCTATGTACTATATAGAACCATCCAGAGAACACTAAAATATAGAATCACTATCATTAGATCATCTCTTGATGTTTCTTTCATGACAATATCCCCATTTCTTTTATCAGAAACTAGTTTTTTGATATCTCTACTTCAATGTTCCCACTACCAGCACCAACTATCAGCATCTACTCACCATGAATTCTTTGTATTACCTAATTATTCTCAAGATCTAATTAATAGGTTAGAATATAAATATATATATAAATTTTATCCATTAAATCATGGAATAATGTATACTAAATGTTCCATTCTACAACAAATTGGTCTTAATATATAAAAATAGATTATCATGAAAGGTTTTTTAAAACATCATATATTCTTTTTCATAGTCAAGTTTTCTTGAAGAGGATGTATAAGATCCTAGATATATAATGCTCAAAATGTCCATAGATTAAAAAAATCCATAATAAGATGCTTGAAAATATTTATACTTGATAGAAATACCAATGTGTGTCTAACTCCACAAACACAACCATATTTAGTATTAGCTATGATGGAGGCTCATTGCTAGGACCTCTAAATTATAGAGAGGAGTTCACAGGGTGAAAATAATTGGTAACATCCATTAGATATCCTTATTCTACTGATGATCATAGATCACCCCCAAAAACTATGAGATATATACCCATAAAAATCATTGATTTTACTTATCCTACACTGATCCTAAACCATTACATCTGACACAACCTATTAGTGAAAATTTAGTGGAATGATTGGAAAACCACCCTAGAGGTACCAACTCTTATACAAGACAATATATTTATTCCTTTTCAATTAAAAGATCATTCTCATGATCCTAGTGTACAAGACTTGATGGGAGTTTTTATGGTCACAACCTAAAACAAAAAAAAATATACCATTGTTAAAGGGTATATTTGTGGAGAAGTCATAAGAATGATATTGAAACCAAATCCTGTTCATATTTTATTAAGGACATTGTACCAACGCTAGAATCTCTGTTCTGAGATCCAAACATGAGACACCTTTACATTGTTTCCCAACTTCCAAAATAAACCACCGATCGATAAAATCGGTAAACTCCAATCCTAAGATGAAAATTCATTTAATATTATTATCTTATTACCCAACCCATTGTGTCATTCCTGTCAGAATATAAGATGAATGTAACACACCATGACCACATATAATAGACATGAGATAGAGATAAGTGATTAGTGATAATATGTCTCACATGGGAGACATTATTATAGTGTACCAATACTAACATGTGTATCTTGAAAACCAATGCAATGAACAAATCTAAATAAAATTGACACAATAATGAGTTCATAAAATATATCCCATATTATATTATGAAAAAATTATTTGAAGGAATAAGGGACCAAATAAAATCCCACCAAAACTCAAAATGATAACATCCAATTAATATAGAGGGGGCTACCATCAATGGAAAAACCTTGCATGAACCATAGTATATTTAACCCAAAATATTCCATTCCTAATCTTGGCCCTCCTCGGACTCCATCAAATGGACATTCATTTGTAGAAGACACAAAATGAATGTGTATATCCCATGTAGGGTTGACTATAATTGAAATATCCTAACACTGATATATGATGTGTCCTAAAATGAATTTAGGTATTATAGACTATTTCCCAAGAGTAGGATAGGTCATGTGGGTGTTAGAGGGGATCATGACATATAAATAATGAAAATTTTTAAAATATGTTATTAGAGAGTAGCTATGACATGGTTTCTAGAAACCATCCTCAATAACATTGTATCCTACAGAAGGGAGTGAATGATTTGGGAAACCATTTAGGGTTCCCCATTGGACAATTAGGAAGAAGCTCCCTTTGGATAGTGGTGAAAACATAGTCACCACATGTTCATTCAAACTATTTGGGTTGTTGTGAAAACAATGTGGCATAGTTTCCTCTTGGATAGTGGGAACCACTCGGTTGGCGCATAGTTTGCAAAACTGTGCATCCAACCCATATACCTAATTAAAAGTATACCTTTACAGTGTTTTCCACCTGATAATATGTCCTTATACCTCTAATTTAATCCCCATTCAGCCACCTATACAGATTTTTATGAACCAATAGTCTACTCCACATCTATATCTATTTATTCTTTAATTCATAGGTGTTTGTATAGTAGTTCGTTCAAATCGATGCTCTAGGTATGTAATTGACATTTATTCCTTCCATTTTATAGAATATTAATGGTTGGAGGATCAATATCATACTTATTCACTACAACCCTCTTCTTATATTATATTTTATGATTTTAGGAATTTTTTTACTAAGATATATTCAAGGTTCATGGTTTGATGAGTGTTTTTTCCTTAGCATGAGGATGGTGTTCTATATACTTTTTCTTATTGCCTCAATTTTTTATATAAGTGTATAAGGTATTCCATTATAATTTATTTCTGATTTTTTTTCATTTTAATAAGGAAGGTATTTTAGTTCATATATAAATGTGTGAGACCCCTCATTGGATAGTTGGGTTGGTTGATTATATAAAATTGGACTGATGGATACTCATGGGGTATTTAAAACCCATGTAAAAGCTAAAATGTCTTAGTTAAACTTGTGGAAGGGTAATTATGTAAGTGGACTTCTTTTTCATTGTAATTATTTATATTGACATGGTAAAAGGTGTTATCAATATTTTTTTATAATATATTTTATGAAATACAATGTGGGATTTCATAATGATTTAAATGATGTGTTTTTTATTTTGATATCATTAGGGTATTAAATGAAGGAATATTAATTTTTGAGAAGGTTTAATTTTTTAAACTTAGATGTTAATCATTTTGTGACATGAAAATATGTTTTTGTTTATTTCAAATGAATATTTGAAAGGGGGTGTGTGACCCAGTTTTGTGAAAAAAATTAGAGTCCCTTTTCAGTCATTGGAAATGGAAATTAACGAATTGGGATATGTATTAGTTTATCAATCATTAAGACCCATGTCTTTAGGGGTATGTAAAATATGAATTTATTGAGAGTGTTTTGGTTTTGGTGTTTTTTCCCTAAAAATTTACTTTTATTTTTGATATTCCATGTTTTTTTGTGTCTAATTTGGCCTTCATAAATAAAATAAACTAAGGGTAAATTTGATAAATTGTTAAAGAAGAAAACCCATTTTGATAAAGGTTATAGGAGAAATTTTGGAATAAGGGTATAATCCCATGGGATAGGGTAGATAAATTATCTAGGCCCCATTGATGAATTGATTTAATAGGATGCTGGAATGAGGATCCTCATCTATGGGACGGGCTAAACTGATGTTTTATAAACAACCATTGCATTGTAAAAAATGTTGTTAAACTCTAATTGGGTCATTCTTATTCTTTTAAATCATTAATCTAGGATGATCTATCTCATTATTAGAATACCTTAATCATCAATTAATTTACTACTTCAGTTCAATGTTAGTTAATACAATGATTTTCTATATGAAGAACTGAAATTAGTTTGACAATTAGGGGGTTGTGAAATCATGAAAAATGGTAGGAAAAACCTATTCTCTTAGAATCCCTATATCATATGAACAATTTATAGATCCTTATTCAATAAATAATATAATTTATTTGCATAATCATTTTATTTTAGTGAAATTTCCAACAAGATTTTGTTAGTTTTTAGAAACATAACAACGACATGAAGACTCTATTTAGTAGACCTGAGATAAGTCCCAAATCCTAACCTTGTCCCAATATAAATGGAACTGTAAGGATGAAACTAATTACATTAACCTATAACCTATATTAGTTCCCATTAAAGAACCTAGGAATTTTTTGAATTGCACAGCGCCTCCAATTGAGTAGTAGCAACAATAAAATTTCCCTCCATGGAAGAAAAAGGAGATAACGATTATCCATGATTTCTGAATGGATGAATAAAACATACTCTTTCCAAAATGAAAAATCCTTTATTTATTTCATTATAGGAATAGATAATGACCATCTAAAGCCACCACATATAAAGAGGACAAATTTGATCAACCTCATAGATCATCTCAACCATAACCCTTTCCATCGAAGTATAGGTCATAACATATAGGTTTTCTTAATCATCAAATACATCATTGAATGTGTGGTCTCTTATGTACATGTGATGGTGGATAATTGCCAATATTATGTGACCTACATAACCAATGAATTTTTATGGGTGTAAGGTGAATAGAAAAATGATCCTGCTCTATAGGGGAAGAATGTCAACAACTGGATGACTTGATTGGTGGTTGACCAAGCTTATGATACCCGTACATCATAAATTATTAGACCCATAATTTCTCTATTACCAGTGGAGGTGACATAATATATGCCTCTAATTTGTGAACATAGCCATAAAAAAATAATTAACCTGATACGAATAGTCATTTTAGGCTCTGTTATAAGATTTTTATCTGGGATATTTCTCCACTTAAACATTTGAAGAACGAAAACCATCCCACCAAAAATAACCGTTATCGGAATAAGATATCATAATAGGATTGGAAAATGTAATACAATTGAAATTACACATCTTTTATGAATAAAAAATTTCTGAGAATTAGTTCCCTACACCCAATCAAGGAACTGTAGGCTGTATGGGTAGAAACTGAGGATATAATGGATATCATAGTGCGTTTGGACACAATATTTTTCTCATGTCCCTCAATAGGACATGTATGATGCTAAGACAATTGATAATAAAATCCAAATATCTAAAATGATAAATGGAGGTGTCATTGAACCCTCATGTGTTTATCCCTGATTAGTCTTCATCGATTTCCACCTAATGGTGTGTGATTATCTGATCATCCAAGACAATGATGAAGGATAGTACAACCAACACTATAAGAAGAAGAGTTTCACATGACCTCTGATCAAAAAATGACCCCATCTCCCTTGAATTATTTAGTTCTTAAGCAACATAATAAGGTGCATCCCCACCATGTGAGGTTGCAACCACTTTCACTAATTAAAGACATTCAAAAATATATGTAGGTTGTCTAAGCAATGATCTTAATCTAGATTATGCTCTATATTACAAAATAACTTTTGGAGGGAATAATTTATTCCCTCCATAGCACACATAGGTTAGAAATAGAATTAATTTATTCTATGGTTTATTGGGTCATGTAAATTCCATCATAATTCTATTTACCAGTTCCGTTTACATAGAAAGATCAAGAATAGGTATTCCAGGGACAGATCAGTCCCCTATATGGTTTAGGAGTATTCAATAATGATGACTTTTTAATGCATCTGATTAATAATTTTTCCAATATCAACCTCATCTGGATTCAGACTAATCGCCATTTGGGATATAGTGAATAGTACATATCTCATACAATAATAACCATTAAATGATATGATAAGCATGAGAAAAGACCTCTTGGGCTGATCATGCTCAAATATCAGTTTGTGGACTTTAATTCAATATAGATTTACAATAATCCAACAAGAAATTTCATTCAATGTCTTTCTCAGAATGACCAAACTCCACATACATGTGGCTGTACCTTAAACATTTCATCAATTTATGACATACCACATTAATGGAGTCTTCATCACACAACATGTTGAAGATTACCCCTATGTTTTGTTAAATGTAACATATGTTTATGTAGTTTTACATAAATGGTAATGAATAAAAATAAATCTAGAAAACGATATATAGGTTGAATCCCTAAATTTCATGACACCATCACTATAAATACCTTGAATATGATAAATAATGATTATGTACACCCCATAAAACAACTTGATTCAATAGATCATAGCCCATATGACCAAGACCCTTAAATATCTATGATATTTTAAAAGAAAATAAACCATTAAATAACTCAATAATGGCTTAGGAAGTAGGGGATGATAATGAATTATATCATGGACCCTCTCACCTAGATGGTGATAGAGAGGATATCAGATAGTGAACATTATCGAAAAATGACTCTATATAATAAGAGGAGATTGAAGATGAATATTACATTAAGAAACCCCTCCTAAATTATAGGAAGGTGCATACACATCTATTGATGAGAAATGTGAAGTAAAACATGGAATTGAATAATTCCCATTGCCAACATTGATTATTGCATACATGTTTCTCTAAAATAGAGATATGTACATCAAATTTATATTTAAACACTTAAATGTGATCACATAACTATAAAAAAATTCCCACATTGAGTCCATATGTGGCTACACACCATCTCAGAATTCTTGATAACCATTAAGTTTTTAGGTAGTTTTCTAGCAGGATGAACCACTCTTATACTGCTAGTGTAGAGGTGGATGCTATCAAATTGATCAGAGGAATCTTTTAGTATGAGGATAAATACCCAAGATGGATCACCAACATCATCCCTGTAAAGAATAATAATTTGTAGATTAGTCTCTATATTGATTTTGGAAAACTTATTTGATATTTCCAAATGTAATACTAGTCATTGAAAACAAAAAAATATTGATCAATGAAACTAATGGCTTCCATGATCCATATTTTATAGATGTGTATTCAGTGTACAATCAGATAAAGATGGACCCCAAATAAGATTATACCACTTACATTATAGAACCCTAGTGGATATTTCTCTATCAGGGAATAACTTTTCCTTACTAAAAGATGTGTCCACCTATCAATGTTCCGTATCTTCAATAAATTATTAGGATGAAGAGATTATTATTTTTTCATCTTCCTAGATGTAAAATACTAACAATAATTTGATCACTTCATGGATCTTCAAACAGTCTTGGACGTGCTTCTGAAGCACAGTTTGAAGTTGAATCCAATGAAATTCTATTTTTTTAACCTCAAGGATTTTATTTTCCTTTGTGGTATTCCACTATATAATTGATGTTCACCGAAAAAATAATTTTTCCTATTTATAAATATCTCCCCCTCAAATATCAAATAACTGAGGGGTCTCCACAGTCAAATCTCCTATATTTGGTGTTTCATAGACAAAATGGCTGGAAATGTTCTTTCCATTACCAAGATGATTAATTAATGGATAAAATATCGATTGGATGATAACTTCAAAAATTATTTTGAGAGTCTAATTCAGTATCAACTTCACACAACAGTCGTGATGCCAATGGTGGAGGGAAATTCACCCTTATTATATGTGGAAACTGTGAAATAATCATTTTGAGAACTCCTATCATAGTATAATGATAATGGGAATGAGAATAATCTCAACTAACTTATCCAAATGATGTTAAGTTCTATGTTTTGATACAGATATGTGGATAAGAACTATATTACACTCATATTTGCAGTGTAGGCTTTGGCGTATTACATGTAGCACCATTATAGAACCTATTCTCTCATATTGATTTGATCATGTACTTCATTCTTCATCCCATTTTGAAAGGGTTCTTGTATTAATGGGTGCCCATTCTACAAAAATATGACATCTAGTTCATGTCATAGAAGTCATTGAAAGGGAAAGAGGTTGTTGATATCCTCATAGAACATCTAGCCCTAGAATCATCACCAGTATAAATTGAGCTTCCAAATGAGGTGTGGTTTATGCATGAGACACTCCTTGGACATGTGAGATGTATTTTAATGAATCTTCCCAGAGTCAAATTAGATTTAGACATTAAAAAATGTTATACAATCATTTTTTCATTTGAATTGTTTTTTTATCTGGAAAAATAGTGTATCATACTCTTTCTCATAGTATAAAGGTTGTAGGAATAATGAGCCTGATTACGAATCCCCAATCCCTTGAATGGAAGTTATCTCACAGGTAAAAATGATGTACTTGAACATCAATGTGGATGCATAGCTAGTGAAATATAAGATAAATTGGAAATATTCCATAAAAAAGGATAACCTACCCATGGATACGCTCAGAGACTAATGGAAGTGTTACCTTTTCATAACACATTGCATCCAGTTCCTTGATCGTAGAATGCAAATGCTAGCGCATTTTCTAATGTAGCCATAGTCATGGAATACCATAAGCAGGAGGAAGTAATCATTTATATAATGCACTAAATAATGGTCTATTTGATCAAAAAATTTGATATGAGATAAATCAACCAAGTCATAAATGACACCGATTTGGATGAACACATATCCACCTCTATATGGATGGATCCCATAATCAATTACCTCCAAAATGGGATCGTCCTTACAGAACGAGTTGGAAAGGTAAATATTCTATGGTGAGTAGGGAACATTGCCATAAATGATGGTCAAAATGGCCAAAATCCCACTACAATGTGGATTTTATTGATTCTTCCTTAGATTTATAGTAGAGGGAGATATTATTTATATTATGGAAAAGGTAGACACTAGCACCAATGATGATCTTCCTTCTAGAACTATGATCTCCCACAAAATTATGTGGATGGGATACAACTGGAATACAATGATACAAGATTATTTAAAATTCACCAGGAAATGTAATTCATGAAAATTTAGAAAAAATATATCCATCAACTCTCCGAGATGATACCAATAGCTAAATAATCTTGGTTGTTCAACATATGGTGAATCGATGTTCTGGGGATATATCCCTTATCCACAGTAATGTAGTTTATTTACATCCTCAATGATAGAAAACTTCTTATCCGAGTGGGATAAGGCAATACCACTCAAGGAATTAAGAATGAAGAATATCATCATCTACTGAAATTCACATATCATCACTGGGGTTGGATTCCCTAACCTCTTACTAATAGGCAATGACTCCAACTTTAATTTTACAGAGATGAAGAAATTGTACCAGGAAGGCATCATCAAGTCCAATAACTCATCCCACTATCATGAACTAAATAAACTGACATATTGAGCCAATCAATAACTACAAAATAATTATATTTTTACCACATGGGTGTATTTATCGGTAAAATATTTTTTTATTGGAAAAACATTTTTACAATAAAAAATTTTATGTTACTAAATTGTCGGTAAAAACACAGCTGCTAAATGTTATTGTGATAGAAAAAATATTTTTATTACTATTATAATAATACCAAAAGATAATATATTTGTTGGTCAAAGTGTTTAGAAACATATTTATATGACATATATATTTGATGATAATAATATTACCAATATATATTATTTTTTAATAAATTTTATTTAAATACAAATTATATATTTTTTTAAAAAAAATTCAAATTATATTAATTAATATATCATATATAATATACTTATATTAATTATCAATCCAAATTTGATTTTCACACATGGAAAAATTTAGAAGACTATTATTTTTATTAATAATAGTATTTAATAAAAAACAACTTGTACTCACCCATGCGTATGCCCGACATATTGAATTAATGGTTTTTATTTAATAATAAAATGATATTTGTAAAATTTACTAACAAATAGTAATGTTGTATATTTTTTAATAACTATGTATTAGTGCATAAAAATTTAATGGTAGATGATAACATAGACACAATTAAATTATATGAAAAAAAAGGATTCATGAAATACATATTCCAATCATCTAAAAAAGAATCCACAGGTCATATTAAAAAGTTCCACATAGTACATGATCATGTTTTAAAAAAAACATATTAGAAGTGTTAAATGAAACTATCAACAAAGAGAAAACAAAATGACCCACTAATAAATAATCCCACATACGTTTCTCTTTTTTATGATGTTGTGTATATCACCAAAATACAGTTATATTAAACCTCGTCACATTGAATGCATGAAAGAAACCATGCATTAATATTGAATATTTAAAGTATCTTTCTTAATCAAGGATACACTGTTTATTATAATTCAAGGAGAAATAGATATATAAAATGCTATAAATCAAAAAACCCAACACGAACTATTGTTAAATTCCTCCCCACGTAGTGATCCCCAGCCTCAACTCAATCCACAATAGTTGACAAAGGAAAATGATGAAGCATGAGGTCGAACATAATCATGAAAAATGTGGATTTTCCATGGTTTGATGAGGATGAAGATTTTGGGATATAATATTACATTAATATGTGATGACTCCAAGAGAATCAAAGCCCATGCATTCAAACATCATTTGAGCAACAAAGATTCCATAATTTTGGTCTAAAAGGAATTGTTCCCCCACTTCTGCTCTGATCATCATTTCATCTATTCTCCATGTTTTGAGTGGAGTATGGGGACCTCCTAGATGATTGAGCCACCATATCTACACTTCATTCCTTCAATCTCTTCTCCATGTTTGGAGTGGAATATGGGGCCCTCTTAGCTACAAAAAAGGTATTATGTCACAAATCTAAAAAAGATTTATGTTAAGTACGACTGTTTTAGCTGATATATGTGCTATACCATCTATGACAAACAATGTGGTTAGACCAGATTCCCCTAAGAGGCCTATTTGAGTATAAAGCGAAATAATCCTGGGAGAAAATCCAAATATTTCATATATTTGATTGGGATTATATTAAAATATTGTGGTTTGGCATGCTATTTTTGGTATTCCATATGTGTAGATCGTTGTGATTGGCCAGATCCCGATCAGTGTACTAGAAAAGAATAAACAAAAAATAATATGAGAGAAATCCATAAAAGGTCAAATCATTGAATGATATTTATGTGAAATATGGTTGTTTTAGGTACATGATTTCATATGAAATATGGATACAATTATGAATAAGAAATATTTTAAAACACTATGTATGAAAAATTAGGAAATAATTGTACAACCAATCTAGATAAGAGATAGTTTGGAAGAATTTTAACATAACTAAATGTGTATGAAGAAGGATTTATTTCAAAAAATAAGGTTGTGTTTTTCTCAAACAAAATTTGATTTTAACAGTTTTTTTTGTTTTCTTTAGAGAGATACTGGCATCCATATCCCGCTTAGTAAGAGATTGCATGTCCTTATAATTAAAAGGATTATATTAGTCATTTGATTCATTTCTGTATTGAATCTCACATTTTGGATTCTAGGTTGATAGTATTGGGGATCCCTACATTAGTTATTACGGAGGGTTGTGATATATGTTATATACAAGAGTAAAAAATCTAAATCTTGTTGAACCAAAATAAAAAAATTAAAAGTGATGTGTTAGATGTTACTCTGAAAGATGAACTATATTATAAAATTATGATATTTTTTATTTTATTGGTCTAGATGATAGATAGTCAAATAAATTTAATCTTGTAATTCATATCGAAATACATAATGTAGAATGGCGTTGAATAATTACCTGATTGGATTATTCTCTAAGCCTATATGATTATTTATATATGAACTAAAATAGAACAATATAGATAGGGAGATAATTCATGTACGTATCCAGCTCTCATGTTTCTGGGAATGTGGAGGATGGTATGGATATATAAGGTTGACTGCTATAATGAATCTGGTTGGTTTAGTCAATATGATCTTACAAAATGGAATACAATTATAAGGTATTGTAATCATCATCAAAGGAAAACAAATTGAAATGTTCCAGACGGTTTGTTAGGGTATTTTGTTAGATCAGTTCAAACTATTTTTTTAAATGGATTAGGTTATGATCTTAAATAAAATCACAAGATAGTCAACCTGATAGAAACACATCCCATAGACCCAAATTTACACCTCTAGTCCTCATATATATTCCAAACAAACCTTACTAACATTTTTTTAAATCATTTCTCTAAAATAACAAATGTTTTGAAAATCATACATTGTAAAAGTTTTCTATATCAAAATTCAAAGCTAATAGACATATTAACCCCTCCAAGCACTTTTATAAGAATTTTATAAAAAATGCTTAAGAGATTTAGAAACTAAATATAGGAATAAATCATTTTAAATGGATTTTATAAACAATTCTTAAGAAAGGTATAACATAAATATAGGAACAAAGTGAAATGTTAATATAGGAATCACTTCCATCGAACCAATAAAAGACGTGAATGACTCATTATTATTTTTACATACGTCCAATGGATTAAACATCACATGAAAAAATAGCTTATTCCATCACTAAAAAATAATTTATAAATGATGTAAATAATGATAAAACCAAAAGCAGATTGGAATACAATAACCTACAAATCCTCCATCACAGTTGGGTATGCATCCTCCAGATCTATGACAACAGTGCCTTCTAATTTTTTTTGTATTAAATAGAGTAATTTTTCATTTTCTTCCATATTTTTCACAGACAATAATAAATCAAAAGTAATTTTTTAGACATTGTTGGAAATTACCCTTGTTAGTAGCCTGAAATATATCATGTACCTTGTATGTGAATCACTTCCCATCATACTGGAAATTATGATTATTCTAAAAACATCAATGAATTTTTTTTTGCATTGCCATCAACGTAACACAATTCATTGATTTTCCCTTACATAGATCCTTGCCTTTTCTTCGAATATGTAATCAATAACATTAATAAACCAGGAAATGGATAACATATTTTAATTATAATGTCTGATAAAAATACATCGATTTGAAATGCACATATTTTTTTCCAGTTTGGAACATTGAAGTGATGAAATTCAATAAAAATTTGAAGACAAACATTTTGATTTATATATAAAGAGTAGGATATAACTCAATCAATTTAAAATTCCCACTAAAAATTCAAGAATATCACTGTAGGGATGTCTTCTTGTCTTTTTTCCTTTTTGAAACCTTATTGAAGTAAAAAAATTGACAATATGAATCTTATATCACTATGTTCTATTTTTTGTATAGATTATCATGTATCAAATGAGAAATGTGATAAGTGGGGGAACTGAGATAAAGGTTTATGATAATGGAATTAAACAATTTCATGTACGGCTCAAAATGATAGATAAATTTAAAAAATGAAAAAATAGTTGAACAGAGTAAATTTATACAAAATATTGAAAACATAATTCATCTCGCTACCCATATTAATCAACAGTTTGAACATGTTCCATGTTCATTTGAAAAATAAAACATATCATATGTGCCATTCCATCAATTATGTAATGATTATTTCTTATACTTACCATGGGAGATTTAAAAAGGACCAAACTGGTTAAGTATTGTTGTCAAAAGAAGGTACCATGCCCCGGGCACTCCTATTAAATGCTCACTCTTATAGTCTTACCACCTAAATCCTGCACAAAAATTCCAATTTTTAAAATATCACACCAAACTGAGCCTTTCAAAGTGTCCTCAATGCAACCATAAATTATAAAATGGACAATCATATCACCTGGTTATCAAGAGAAAAAAATTCATTATTTATTTATTCCATGCTCTTCATTGTTACAAATACAACCCCTCATGAGTGGCTCATTTTTTACCCATAAATGACCCTTTCATTAACCACCAACCCATATTTAGTGAATCCATATCAAGGACAACAATAATTGACTTTCTGAGGCATATAGATTTGGTGTAGAAAAAAAATACATAGGGAGAGTGTTCTTGTTGTTGGGTGACTATTGGATGAGAGCATGTAAAACCCTATGTTTTCAAAAAATCATCTATGCAGGTATACTAAAAATCCATTGATAAGTTAACAATAATATAAATTTTTTTTTAAAATAACCAACACATATTCAGATGTCATGCATTTTTTTAATGAACTACCATGTAAAATATTACCTTTCATAATGGAAAGGGACACTATATGGTGCATTAAATAGAATCAATAAAAAAATCATAAATATCACCTCCCTAATGACACCTAACTTCATTAATACACCATGGTAGTAGGTTTTTAGACCTTCATAGTTTTCTCCCGCAACATAATTCCTTTCATCATAGCAACAACTAATAATTTTTTATTCCTTTCCATGATACAAAAATTGTTAGTTTTATCGTAAAATCCATAACTGACAAAGTGTCCTTGATATCAAGGATAGAAAACTAAATGAAATGTTAAAACATACCCCAATTGAACCAATTAAAAGGATGAAAAACTACTATAGTAGTATGAAATTAAACATTTTTTAGATGACAAGCATCGTCTTGCAGAACCTGATTAAATTTATTTGTTTGGTTTGGTTTCACATTGCAATAAAACAATCCATACACAAAATGTTAGCAGTAGAATGTTTTAAATGAAATATAGGAACTGATGCAAGTATATATGTGATGTTTTTTAGGGTAGAGACAAACCTGAATCAACATCCATGACATATCTCTCCATAGCATATTTTTAAACAACATAGAAATAACGATGTGAGAAAACCTGAGTGTTTCCTATGATATCCAAACTGAAACCATCAAATAAGATGACATCTGATGAAAATGTTGAGGGGAGTGAAGGAGGTAGTGGGATCTGAGATACAGGTTACCTAGTTGAGCCGTTAGCTGATACAGAGTTCCTTGCCTTTCGATTGAGGGACGTAGACACACAATATTTTCAGAGATCCCTTGGTTGATGCTAATAGTGGCATCATGATGAATACTGAGATCTATGTTGAGTCATGGTAACTTGTATATAATGAGAGGAGACGGAGGATCTAGATACGGTGTAGGTGGAGAAGGTGGAGGTCGAGCAGGTGGAGTAGTCGGATGCGAAGTTGTCGGATGTGGAGGTGGATCAATAGGAGGTATAAAATGTGGTTAAATGCAAGAACACTGGGTGGAGATTAGGATCTGAGGATAGAGGAGCAGAAGTTGGAGCACATAGAGGTGGAGGTGTGGATGGAGACGAGATTTGGGTAGTGGATCTGGAGATGGGAGTAGCGGAGGGGAGCGAGAGAGGGGAGTCACAGAGGGGAACAGGAACCCTAATCACAAAGGTGGGTTGGGGTCATGCATATGTCGGAGACAAAAATGGAGTGGAAATGCATGGTTGAAAGTGGATAGTGGAGGGTGTAATGGTAATTGTAAATGGAATTTTAGTGACATGGTGTATTAAAGAGGTGACACATAAGCAAGGATACACTCAGGATTAGTATATATAGTAGATGAATCAACACATTGTTGATGTTTATTGATAATACCATAAAAACACCAAATACCAAGTTCCTTCTATGAAGCTATCACTGTCGCACCCCTCCCCCCACCCATGTCTTCTCTTGACTGCAATACTCTAACAATGTCATTTCTTGACTGCAATTCTCCACCACTCATAATGGTTAAATAATAGATACTTCTTCTAATGAAAATTCATAACCCCAAATTAGTGCACTAGAAGAAACAAACCATGTAAACTCTAGTACCATTGAGGGACCAAAACTCTAGGTTATGTGACACCCTTTAGCTCGATGATCTACACCACACACAATCAATATTAATTCAATAAAATAGAGAACAATTTTAGAATGAATTGAAACCTTGAAAACAATGATTATAAATAATGAAATCCATATATTTATGAATTTTAGAAGAAAAAATTTTACATAAACAACCAATTAATCCCTTAAAAAGCGAATCATTATCATCCCGATTGAGTCGACAAAAAAATCTAACTTTATCATTAATTAAACTAAATGATTTATTACTTCTAATCACCAATATGATAGATTATTGAATAGACATTATAGTGATAGTATTATAATAAAGTAACACTACCATGATAATAATTAATGGGGGGAAGTGAATCCAAAAATATAATAGTAGTGGAAGAGATGAACATTCCATCAATATTTTAAATCTAATAACTAAATCTAAAAATCTAGTAAACCCTCATTATGACCAATATGATCCTTAATTTTCCCATCCTGAGGAGGATTGAGTAAAATATGTTCTCTAATATCAATTGCAAGAGAGAAATATGAACCAAAAAAATTGTATACATGATGTTGTGAAGCCAAGTGCACCCAAAATACTAAAGGATGAAGGTTCAAAAAACATTATTCTAATGAAAAATGTTAAAAATTAAACACTTTTAATGAGAAATTATTAGAGAATTAAATATTAATATAGTTTAATCTCAAATTATTGTTAAAATAAATTCAAAAGAATGTGTTTTACCCTATAGGATATAACAAAACTAGAATATCTATATCTTAGATAAATGAGTCCACAAGTATATTTTAGAACAACCATCCACAAAACATGATCAAAATGAAACCATTAAAACCAATATTTCACAACACTAATGAAAAAATCACTAAGAAAATCATACAAATAAACCACCAAGAAAATAAATATTTCACTAAATAGAAAATCTTCAAATTTCTTACAGAGACTTCACTAAGTCAACAAGAATTAAAAAAGAGTGATAAAAAGACCATCCACTTTAGGAATATATACTCTAAAAACTACATGAAAACAATAATAATATATTACACTCTTGAAATTTTCATCTATCATAAATGTACTGGGTTGTTGTCCTTCCATTGAAATAAATCCAAAAGTATCATCCCAATTTCTATTTCCTAATCTTAAACCCAGTTTGTCCATTATATACCTACATGTGAAATATGATTAAAATAATTAATTTCTACATAGATATTTAAAATCATGAGAATAAGGCTCAATGTTAAGAAAATATGATCATTGAAGCTACCGTTGATTCAAAAAAAACATTAGTATCATCCTTCTGACAATTATATAGAGTTTTTTTAATCAGATCAGCATAAAATTTAGTATAAAAGAATCTATATAGTTAAAACCCATCAACAATTGATAAATGAATCTAAAGAATTTATTAAAATTTGTAATTATAGATCATGAGTATATAAAATAATAATGGATTCATTTTGAAAAAAATTACCTTTACAATAAATACCACAATAAATCATCTTGAAACATTTCTTAAAAGCATGCATGATGATAGTTTTTTGTATATGATATTAACCAATGAATATGAAATCAAAATTTTAAACAAACATGGTAGAAAAAATAAATGTAAAAATAACACCATCATTCCATTAGACTCTACATCCAATATGTACTAAAAGACAAAATGTAGTTTTGTAATAACTAAGATGTATATATATAGTGCAATGATTATTTGAATGAAAATATTAGGAATAAACATGAATCCACCATAAAAATGGGAGTTCCAAAAAGTAAAAAATTGAATGATAAGTTTGATTAAAATTAAAATCAAATGAGGAAATTATTTCCCTACATAGAGAGGGTGTTATACTCTAGAAAATGATGAACCAACCATCCTTATGTATTTTAAATTGCACTCAGCCTGCAATTTCCCATTACGGTACCTACAAAGGAATCAAATTCAACATCATATTCAATCATTATAGTTTTCGAAAAATAAAACCAGGTAAAATGCGAGAATGTATAAATCCAGTCAAGAGATGATCTGAAAGGAAAAGGAAGAAACTCTATAGAGAAAACACCAAAAGAAACCAAAAAATTGATAACATAAATGTAGAATACTAACCTCGCATAGTGTGAAAAGAAGATGAATGCACCAAATATTATCAATGAATCAAGGAGGTATTGGAATTTCGTACAATATATGCCATGAGACTAAACTAATAATGACTCCAAGAGAGTCACTAATTACCATAGTCCCCTATGACATGATCATTCATTCAGTCTGTATCCAACATTAGGTCCTCTAAGATTCTCCTGTAACAAAAAAATAAAATCATGCCACCTCTCCAAAATAGTTTAAATAAGGATATGTTTGGTTTTGAAAAACATTTAATAGGGAACAACATTGGAGAAGATATAAACAATGAAATGGGCACACCACTGGATATTTAAATAGAGAATCGATACCAAAAACATAAATGACGTCAGAAGTCCATGAATACATTGACATTTGTTCAAAACTATCAGTATCGATATTCCAAAAAACATGATTAGTTAGTATAGTGGGACATGTAGATTCTATTATCCTTGAAAGGGAAAACATGAACTGGTACAATAAATTTTTTTTTGCTCACAAATTGTTGAGGAAAAAAATAGTACAAATTAATATAATTCATACTAGACTCTAATAATTCCATGGTCAATAATATCTTCCATTGAGTACAATAGAAGGGTTATCTAACTAGTGGAATCAACAGATTGGAGATAATCCAACTAGATACCACAAAAAACAAAAAATTATCTATTAAGTGTCCAAAAAAAAATATATAAAGAATGACCACAACAACATCGATAATTAATGATATAAAAATTACCATTGCACACAACAAAAAATGATGATAATAAACAGTCACTAAAAAATTACAAGTGACTGCATTAGTAGAACATAATCGGAGACCACAAATGATGAAAATAATAACATGTTTAAAAAATAATAAAAAGATTATCTAAACTGTGACAAAAGACCATTGATAATGAAACTAATTTCACTTATGTGTGACCCATAACACAATGTTCTATAATCTAGTAACACTTCATAAAATGTAGATTTCAATTTATAAGGACTGTACTTTCAATTTATAATGACACATCTTTTCAATTGTGAATGACACCAAATCCAATAAGAGAAAATCATATTCATGTAAGGAAAAATCGTAAGAACTAAAGATAGAGTGGAAAATAAGATCTTGAATGAAACTTACAAATTGTATCAAAAAATTTGGAATCAATATTCGATCAAAGATGAAAATGTTTTATAATCTCCATCATAAATGGAATTTAGATACGATCAATGATGAAACATAATGTCATGAAATATAAACTGATAAATCTACAAATATCATAAAGACCATAAAATTAGTAAGTTTTGGACATGAAATGTCTGTTTCTATGTATAAATTTGATAAAAATACAAAATTAAATACCAATATTGAAAACATGATTTTCAGTATCATAAAATCGATAGTAGAATATGAAAATTAATACCTTTAATTGGAACCTAGATACTTCTATTTTATATCTGGGAACATGATATTTAGGATTAGAATATTCACTCAGCATAACTGAGTGAAGTGGATTTGAGGGGGAATCAGAATATCCAAATCATATATGAATCAGAGTTACTAGAAGCTGAATGGTCCAACGTGAGGATGAATACCATCCAATATAATGAATTGATGATCACTGAGTGAACTTGACGGAATGTGGGAATCATGTCTAATATGGATGGGGAGTGGGAACTCTATGATTCCAATTATAAACGATATCATCATTCCATTAAAATATCTCCATTTTAAAATCCTCCACGGATCCAAATTTACAAAAAACATATATCTTCCAAACAACTGTAGAATCCAAAAATCTACCGATGAGATAAAAAGTGCATGATCGGATACAAAATCAAAAACGATAAAGAAACATTCATGTTCTTGAAATATTTTTTGAATATTTCTTTGAATTCATCAGATATTTTTCCTCCTCCATAGTATTCTCAATTTTACTCAAAAATAGTAACAGATTTAGGTTAGGAAGAACACATTTGGTAGCAATTTTCACTCCATCATGATGTTTACCATGCTCTTTACCATTATTCATGGAATGTATTAGTCATTTCGAAAAAATCATGTTCTTCATGTTATCATGAGCCCTATTCCTATCTAATTCAAGAATCTCGGTGGCTAGTTATTTAAGAAGTGAGGAAAAATAAAACTAGAGCACCGGTACTGATAGGTTTTTAGTAACACCCTTTCTTTAAAAGATGACTTATCTTACCTGTTCGAAATTTTAGACCCTCCTATAAAGAGTGGGAAACTTTCATCTTCTTTGGACCACCCAACTTTCTGTCCCTAAAACCCTTCTTGAATTTCCAAAACTAAATCTCTTACTACTTCAAGGTGAGTAAAAAATATAGAACCTAAAATGAAAATTTGACTGATGGTTGTTTCTAATAGATTCTGTGACACAAATTAACAGATAAAATATGAAACTAATATAAAAAAATTGACTGAATTGTTAATAATGAATTATGAGTATTAAGGCTGGCCGAAAAATATGTCGAAGGTGGGGAGATTGAAAAAAATAACGGATGAGATCTAGTGTCATTGATCGTTAGATAGGCGAGGATACTCGATTAGGGTTCGAGACAAGGAAGATGATGTCGAGGGAATGATGGGGTGGGAATCCATTTCAGATATTATAATGAATTTATATGTTTAGTTTTTTTATAATTTAAAATAACATTTCAAAATATAAATTTAGTTATTGATAAAATAATAATACTTAATTTACAATAATTTTTTTTTCATTTTTTAATATTATATTAATAATTTATTATATTATGGTTATTGATTTGATAATATATAATAGATTTAAATATAAATAAATTACTCTCAATAACAAGATATTTTATTAAAACATCCAAACATGATTAATCGAATATGGATGTTGGTCTTAAAAATGATAATATACAAAAATAGCTTTCAGAATAGGTTAATGACGTAATATTTTTTAAATCAATTGTTTATGGAAACATCGTTTCTTAATGTGAAAATATATGTTGGTAATAATAGTTATTAACAATTGATTCATGTGTTGGTAAAAAATGTTGGTATTAATATATGAATCTAACATATTTAACTGTTACTAAAGGAATTGTTGTTCTTGAAAATTTATGTTTTATAGATATATTTTTTGGTAAAAATATTAGTAGGTATCTTAAATTAATATGAACAAAAAATAATATCTATTAGAAATACTCATTTTCACAAAAATATATATTATCTATTACTGAATTTATTTTGCAACAAGTCATTTTTTAGTGAATACGGGTAATTTAGAATATATTACATAATATGGTGATTAAGGAAAGACATTACTTATCGTACAAGATCTTCTATGCTCTACAGGCCTACCATACTACAACTCGTACTATTACACAATCAATTCCATATTTATATATTCAGAAAAGTGTGGTAGTTTTATCATATAAGTCCATCAGCCTTCACTCCAAATAGCCATTTGTAAAAGACTCTTGGATTATGTGAAACCAACAAGAAGAAAGGTTAATTGGAGAAAATAGATGACAAAAATTTCCAAACAATTCACAATCTATAAAATTTTCATAATCAGATCCCATGACCCTATTAAAAAATATTTTCCTCTATCCATTCCTCCAAAGTGAACTTTTATTGGCTCTCAGAACTCCAGTGATACTAGGAAAGAATCATCTAAATATGGAACCAAAATATAAAGGTCCTTATATCATACATAATTTCAATCACAATAGAGCATAGTCAGTGACCAAAATTGACAGGGAGTGGGTCAAAACCCTAACAATGAGTGCTTTATTGATAAAAAAATGCACACGGGAATCAAGAATATCTTGTTCGAGTAGTAAGATATTAAATTACATAGCATCGCTTGTCTTGAATAGATGATGTTAAAATTTATTGAAATTTTCATGGATTTAGGAATTTAAAATGAAAAACATCTCTCACCATACACATATGATTTTATACTATATAAAACCAATCCTTAAAAAGAAATATATTTAACATCATAGAATCTCTCATCCTTACCACATAATGATAATAAATATAGAATGAATAATTACAGTATGACAATAAACTAAATAGTATCCCTCATCTTTACCCCATGACATTAAGCTATACATTTACCATCTTAGAAGACAAGTATTAATCTAAACAAAATCTCTCGACCTTAATGCATGATTTAAACCTATGAAAATGTGTCTTTATCGCACGACATTAAAACATCAAAAACATTCCAAACAACCATAGGTAAATTCATAAAATTTATCATCACATTGATAATTCATCAAACATGAGCTTGAACTATGTGAAGGAAAGATAAAATTTCCATGTCCCTATGTGAGAATGAGATACACATATGGAATCGCTTCATCTATTAATAATGTTTGGCTTGATTTCTACCATCACATGATATGACATGACACCCACACCTATATTATTTTTCCCATCCATAGAAACCTATCCCCAAAAATTCTGGAACCAGTGTTTAGTACCATTACATTAGCATGATTATAAGGAATCAAATCCTAAAGGGTTGAACAATTTAGTAGTATTGGTAATCCAAATATAAACATGATTCTTGTATTATACATACATACACTAGTTAAAAAATATGTTTTCCCTTTTAAAGAGATATTTATTCCATATCTGATATTCTTTTATATACTCCTTAGTAAAATTCATGGAATCCAAGAGAAATAAAAAATATTGGTGAGAACAAATTCTCAGTTGGGGTCATGTATAACAAAAATAATAATGAATCAATATGAATAGTGAATATGAAACCTAATATTTGAATACCTGTTGCATGTAATCAATAATTTTAGAAGGAATCACATAAAAAATTTGGATATATTAATAACTAAGATAAAATTTTATTTAAATAATTAGATAAGGCATAGTCAATTTGGAATGTATGATAATTGTAACACTTTCCATATAATATGTTAAATTAGAATGAAATGAATCTATGTATTTTTTTCATTGTGAAAGTCATAGGGATAATAAATAATTAATCAAAATAATGGATGTTATTAATTTTTGGGCGTTGTTCGTGAGGCACGTGAAAACCAATATAGTCATGATATTTCATAAGAAAATTTAAAACTATAGGAAAAAACTAGTTTAATTTGTTCAACTAATTTATCTCATGATAACCTATTGATTCATCAATAAGATATATTATTTTTAGTCCCCTCCCATCACTTCCTATACAAATAATAGCTCATATTTAATAATTGATTCAATTAATAGAAAATTTTTCTTATGAAAATTTTTATTTTATAAAGGGTAAACCATTATCATTATTTCCCAATAATATCATTCAACTTCCATATTAAGCACATTATTTAAAAATGATATATTTTTTAGGAAATAATCATTCTCATGATAAATTTTATGGATAATTAGAGAAATTAAATGTGTTATGAGTATTGGCAATTGAATATTTTAGGGGATTAAAAAGGAATAAAAGAAGTAAATGCCAATACTATCATATTCCAAATTAGTCATAAATCATTGAGATGATGAATTAGGATTGTTTTAATACACCATATCACAAGTCCTATAAAAATAATGGTTTTTTGTCATTGAAGAATTGAAACACTATAAAAATACCATTTAAAAACATTCATCATGAAAATAACTTCTTTATTTTTATTTTTCTGAAGTGCATTTTCATTTGAAGAAATGTTGAAAAAAAATTTCTTTAATTAGAACCAATTTTTATATGAGAAAATACCTTTATAGAAATGATGAAGGATATATTCAAACATTCTGTGCAAGCTATAAATAACATTCAGTTTGCATGATAATTTTTTTAAAGAAGCTAATTCTCTAGAAATAGACAAGAATATTCCATTGAAATAATTTTTAAAAGAAAAATTGGGTGAAATTTCCTTTAATAAATAATTTTTTAAAGGATAATAAAATATTAAAAAACATTTTTATGAAAAATGGTTATTATAATAAAACATATTCTCTGACTAAAAATATAAATACAGAGGGGATTTCTTAGAACCATTACTTAAAAACAATTGAGTACCAAGGAGTTAAAAAATAGAACAATAATGTGAAAAAGGACTTGAATAAATATATTAGAAGCGAATTGAAGGTTTAATTATAAAAATATACAATAATATAATCTATTGGAAATTCATGTTTAAAAAATTCTCAAACAGAATGATATATTCATGTAAACCCTTGAAAAGACCATTATATTGATGTGAGAAAAAATAGAAAAATAGATTATTTGATTCAAATGAAAATAAATCTAAAACAATATAAAATTAAAAAATATATAGTAAAAAGTTATTACACACATAAAAATATAACATTGATGTTAATGTGGAAGTAATATAACCCAATGAATATAAATTTGTTTATGAAATTACTTTCCACTTTGTAACACTTAATTAAAATTCCATTTGAGGAAATAATTCAATTTGAATTGCAATACATCATGAATAATGAATTAATGAATATATAATATGTCAAAGTAGTAGTTTGTACCCCTTATATAATTAATTAGGTGCATATTAATGAAATATGTCTCAAAGTATAAAAATATATACGATGTCCCTTACAATGTGGTAACATTTGTATTATAAACCCAATGAAATAAATAATTTCAAATTAAACAATAAATAAAATGGAGGAAAATGTGTTCCTGATATAGAGTAAAATGTTGTAATTATATTAATCACGAAAAATACATATGGTTTGAAAATAGTGAGTGCCTTATGGATTGAAATGTGGTATAAGAATCTATTTGCTGGTGTTTCCTTTTTGGTGAATTCCCATTAACCTTTAGTATATTTATTTTAAACAATTAAATAACATGTACCATAAACATATTCAAATTTAAAATATCATATAAAATCATCTTATAAAATCGTATTACTCTTTTTGTAAAAATATCTCATTATTTTCACTATTTATAGTGTTACTGTCCTTGTTTTTCAATTTTGTTTGATATGTCACATGTTGTTCCTATTTGATAGAAAAATATTTCATCCAATCCATAATTTAAAACAATATTTAATTATAATATATATTAATCTTATATTTATTTGTAATATTCCATAGTATCTATATATAGGAAATGAAATGCAGTGTTCATGGAGGTGGTAGGTCGTACGTACACAAAGTCGCTACTTTCATTTCATTATCATATTTAAATAATGATATATATATATATATTATAATTAAATTATCATATATATGTCTCATGTGTTTATTAAAACCATCTATTTTATGTTCCATATATAGTGTGAATGACTCAAATTACTTTGATGAGGTAATAGTCAACACATCCACAAACAATGTTATCATATTTATAGAAAAATTAAATGAATAAGGCTATGTGTTATATAAAAATTAAATAATCCTAAATTCATCATAAATATCGTATATATGATATATAATCGTATTTTAAATTATAATTCCCACTCTTGAGAGTGGTAAAAGAAAAAAAATATCGACATTGTCAAATAAGGCGATAGTTCACAGTGTATGAATGGTTGGTTTGATATCCATTTTATTGAAGTGTGTGTATGTGTAGGGATAATATGTAATATACACACATATTTTTATATTAGGTATTATGATATTATTATTTAATCATGCAATACGAAGAGTTAAGGGGGTGATCATGAATTGAAAAACAAAAGAGTATGAGGAAAGATGTTACCTCATCCTTAGGTAAATCCTTTTGGTTTGCATCAATGATAATTAGTTAATGTATTTTCAAAAATATAGAAGCTTCTAGGATGATGATAAGGATTTTTTTGATGAATTTTTGAAGATATTGTGTTATATACATTGGATTTAGGGATTTCAGGAAGATGGAGTTATGAGTGCCTTTTTATAATTCAGGAGAGGTATACTCATAAATTTTTTAAAATAAAATTAATCCATAATTTTTTCATTGAAGGGTGACCAAAATAATTCAAACAAATAGATCCATTGTTTTATAGTGTCTAATTATTAACAAAAAAATGTATTTTTGTCAAATTTCAAGGTTATTTTGTCCTTAAAGATTATGTTTTAGTCACTTGTTATGATAATTATTATCTTAATTATTGTAATTAGTATTAATCATTTTAACTAATATTATTTGTAAATAAATAATTTTAATATATTAGAAATTATAAAATGATATTATGAAAAATATCAAATCCATTTTTTATAATTCTAATCAGATAATTGGAATATATTTTAATATTAATCTAGAAAACAAGATGACAATGTGGGCTTTTAATATAAGATATTCAAAACATTGCTATGTTTGTGTATGATATTTCATATTTAAATTGATACTAATGAACTAAATTGGATAAATTGATTTAAAATTTATCCAATGAACGATTAAAACAAATCAAAAATATAATTTATCATTATAAATAAATTATATAAAAAATGTTTTGAATTTCAATTCTGAATTTTTTACTAATCATCAAAAAATTAATCATCATAACAAATACAAAAAACTCACCCTAAAGTATTTTTTATATTTAAATTTAAGGTATTAATTTAATTTTTAAATATTTAATTTATAAAATGGGAAAACCCGGATTTAAATTTTTTTTTCAGAATTAAATGGCGTTAAAATGATCCTTAATAAAAAAAATTAGTATTTATCCACACAACTGCGTTCTATCATATATTATTCCAATAAAATAAATTGAATTAATGTTAAAAAATAATTTATTAAATATTAAATATATATATATTTATTTATTTATTTTGTAACACTCAATTATTTTAATTAATTTAATAAAATGCCTTTATGGGTATAAAAATAGTTTTAATGAAACATTCTCATTATACTCTATTGGTTATTATATTCATTCCTAATTAATTTGAAACCCATGTAGTTGGGGTTTGACTTAGTTGTAAGCACCCCATAAATCTATATACAAAATCGGCGTTCAAAACCCATGGGGCACAAGTTACTGTAGCAACACTGTAGTGTTACTGTAGCATGCAAGATACTATTGTAATGGCGGCACTGTGGCGGCGGCATGGTAACTGTAGTGGCGGTGGGTACTGCGCGGCACTGTAGCATCGGAGGTACTCTAGCAGTACAATTTATAGAATGGATCTTGGGCCTAAAATTTGGGCCTACGGACTATGTAATTTTCTAAATGCACACTGGGCCAACGGGCTATGTAATGTGTCTCCCTCTACCCAATTAAAGAGGTATTTACATTGCTTTCATAATAAAAGTGATGATTTTTCCCCAACTGTTAAAAAAATTAATTTGAAACCCATGAATTTACCCATATATTTTCATATTTTATTAATAAGATTCATAAAATTTAGTTTAGCATCAATTTTATATATTATTATATTATATAATATTTTATTAATAATAAATTATTGTTCAATAAAACGTGATCTTATGTCTAACACAAGCCTTTGAAGAAACTCATTATTATATGAGATGCATGATAACTCAACATCATGTGAATTGAAATAAACATCATAGAGTGATTTTATTTATAATAGAAATATATTATGAATTCATGGGATATTATATTCACATTTGCGCTTTTTATTTCAATTAATACACATATTTGTATACAATGTTCTTACATTAGAATTATGGAGGGATTCATTCTGACCACATTAAATAAATTATGTCCTTATCTTTTAAACATGACCTTACAAATTAATTAGTCAATATATCATATTTTACATTCCCACATCTAAAGAATGGTTTTTAAAACATTCTCTAGATGTGTGATAATGGTAGGTTCATATTTCACATGGACTATCATGCAACTATCTCTCTACCTATGAGAATATTAGTGTCAAGTAGAGATATAGAGATAGAGAAAATGTTTAAATATTTATAGAGAGATACTGAAGTCGTAGTTCAATATAACTTTAATGATCAATTTAATATGTATGGTCAAAAATAAATAAATCTATGTTGATTTAAAAGGCCTTCGGTTCAACAATCATTAAGTTAATAACAAAAAATTGATATTTTTTCTATTGTTCAGTAATTATTTTACTACCTAAAATTATAAGGAAATTTAATTACTTGATAAATATAAATTACATATGAACAATTATATCATTTGTTTGAGCATATATCAAATTATAATTTATTCTTTCCCCACTGAAATTTATAACCTAGAGTGAACCACTTATTTTGAAGCACTAAAATATTCTTTTAACAGATTTTAATACCCATAAAACAAGTCATTGTATTTGTATCAATCTATTTTCCAAAACCTATATAGTTAAGGAATTAATCTATAAATCTAAAAGCACCACTACTAGTTCATAATTAATATTTATTCATAAGATTGTTTTACTATATTTAATTACACATTATAAAGTAAATTTATTAGGCCATAGGTATATTTGAAATCCATGTCATATTTTGTTCATGGGTTCATATACTACCACTGTGCTGGATTTGATGGATTTCCATTCGATATAAAGGATATATTTTATCTATAACAATATTAATATTATTCATATGATGTTTCCCAAAAATTATATCAACATCCTTGAAATATTTTTAATCACAAAATATTATTTTAATAAAATTTTCACCAAAACATCAATACATAATTACTTCATCCATTTTATATCATCATAGCCTCTTCATTGGTCTATGTTCTAATTTAGTCATTCATTTTCTTTATATATTCTAATCCATCATAATGGCTAGTAAATAAAATTTTGAATTATCCTAAGTATATTCCCCAACTATTTCTAACAAGGTTTATAGTACACCATGTGGTGGTTTACTAAGTTATTCATGAGTTAGGCCCGACACACATTTTCAGAGTCAATCCACCTATGTATATTTGTAAAAAAATATATCTACTTATAGCATCCAGATAGTGATGTATTTCAAGAAAACAGATATAATCTCTATCTAATCGTATATTTGGGATATTCCTCTATAATTATACTCATATTTTACCATATGTATATGTACTCCAATATATGTAATTTTAAATCTACTTCCAAAAGATTCTTCTAAACTTCAACTGATACAAACTATAGAAACCTGAACCTAGTATCCCTGGTGTCAATCTTTACTACCATTACATTCCCTTAATTATGAGGAATCAAATTAGGGATGATTAAATAGTGTAGTAGTATTGGTAAACAAGATAGACATACTTGTCTTGTATAAAAAATCTATGACCTTATTAAAAATAATGTTGTTTCATTTGAGGATGACTTTATTCTATTGTGGATATACTTTCATATATTTCTTAGTATACTTCATATAATCCTGTATAATGAAAGAAAATATAGGGTGATCTAAAATACTCAGTAAGTGTCATGTATTTTGAAAGCAATAATGAATCACTGAAAATAGGTATCATAGAAAGGTAATAGATGAAGATACATTCCATGTAATCAATGATCTCAGAAGGAAGTTCATAAAAAATATGGTGTGGTAAATAATTGAGAAAACACTCTATTTATATAAAATCAGAAGGAATAATCAATATAAGATGGAAGATAACTTAAACACATTCCATTTGATCAATAAAATGAGAATAAACTGAATCCATATATTTTTTCATAGTGAAAATATCAAGGATAATAAATAATTAATTAAAATGAAGGAAATCATTAAATATTTAATGTCATGTATGAGTCACCTGAAACCATATAACATCAAGAAAATTCATTAGATGGTTTAAAACTATAGGTTCAAACACATTTAATTTACACAACTAATTTTTATCATGAGAACCTATTGATGAATCTGTTAGATATATAATGTTTGAGCTTCACCTGTCATCGCCTCTCCAAAGAGTTACTCATTACGAATAATCTATTCAATTAATAATCAATATTCTTTATCAAATTCCAAAATTAAATAAAGTATAAATATTTATCAAAATTTCATGATATAATCAAATAATTTTAAAATTAAACACCATATGTAGAAATTATTTACAGTTTAGTAAATAATCATATCAATGATAAATAATATGGATAATTAGGTGGAATTTAGTGTACAATGATCATTTGAAAATGAATATTTCATGGGGTCTAGAAAAGGAATCAAATAATTGTATTTCAATACAATACATTTAAAAATAAATCATAAAACATATAAATGAATAATTGAGATGGTAATAATAACACTTATCTTATTTGGAGTAAAAATAAAGGGTTGTTTCACTGATAAACTGAAATGTTATAAAAAGATATTTTGAAAACATTTTTAAAGAAAATATACTTTTTTTTCAAAAAAAAATTTAGGTTTTTTTTCATTGAATATTAATATTAATTACATTTTATTTAAAATTTATCATTTAAAATATAAATGGATTCTTCAAATAAATAATGGAGTGGAAATTTTCACATGGTGTAGAAGGTAAAATGAACTTTCCAATTACATGGTTAAAACGTTATAGAAATTCCATTTCAAGAAACAAATAATATGATTACATTTACAAAAAAATAAATATTAAAATGGTTAAAATTTATATTAACAAATAATTTGGAAAATATTAAAATTAATTTTTAAAATATTTTAATAAATAATGGTTTTTATAAGAAAACATGTTCTTAGTGTAAAGAGAGAAATGATGTTAGGTTTTCATAAAAATATTTATAACATTTTCTTCACCAATGTTTGGAATATTTGAATGCATACATGAAAATGTTCCTAAATATCCATAGGGTAATAAAATTAATGGTTTTATTGAAAAATTTTAAAATAATATCATATTTTATAAATTATAGAGTAAACAATACAAAACAAACTGAGATCGTGAATTAAAACCCTAGATAGACTATAATGTAGATGTGAGAAAAAATTGAAAAATATTTTATTTATTAAAAATTAAAATAAAAAACCAAGTTGAAATAAAAAAAATAGTTACTAAAATTTTAATATTCACATAATAATATAAAATTAACAATAATGGGGATGTAATATAACCCAAAGAATATAAATTGGGTTACGAATTTTCTTTAGTTTGTAACGCTTAATTAAAATCCCTTGTTTAGAATAATTCAATTTGAAACTAAAAATATCATAATTAATTAAATAATCATGATATAATACATCAAAATGTAAATATTTACACCATATATATAAAATTATGTCTACAAAAATATAATATTCTTTAAAGAATGTAAATTTAAACACTCCATTACTACATGGTATCTTTTGAATTATAAACCCTACAAAAGAAATAAAATAAAATCAAACTAAAAATACCATGATGATAAATTTATTCTTGATATAAAATACAATATTGGAAGTATATACTCCGCAAAAATGATATATGTGGTTAAAATGGTGCATGCCTCAGAAAAAGGAAAAGTGAGACAAGAAACTCGTACCTTGTGTTTCTTCTAAGTTAATGTCCATTAACCTCAGGTATAATGGTTTAAAACTTGTCAATAACATATTCCAAGACAATAATAATATTTATAATATAATATGTTACATTTTAATGATATATTATTTTCCATTTCTTAATAATAATTCATTATATTTACTATTTTGAGTGTAAATGGCCTAGTTATCCAAGTTTCTTTTGACTTGATACATATATTTTTTATTAATATGATCATTATTTAACATATATATAATTTAATAACTGATATTTTTAATATATATTCATTATATTTGTATTTAGAACAATCAATATCATTTTTGAATATAAAATTAAATGAAAATTCATGGAGACGATGGGTCGTACGTGCGAATGATCACTACTTTAATTTTTTTTTCAAATTTAAAAGACAATAAAGTAAATGATATACATATATATTATAATTATAGTACCATGAATATGTCATATATGTCACATATTTTTATTTAATATATAATTAATATGTTCTATGTTCGATGTATAGTGGGAATGAATCTAATCTCTTGGAATAGGCAGTAGTCCACACTTCCAAAAACTATGTTATCATATTTACAAAAAAATGGAATGAATATGGGTATATGTAATATTTAAATAACATAATAATTACTAAAATATAAATATCATATATATCATATAAAATCAATGTCTCCACTATAATGCCCATCTTTGAGGGTGGGTAAAGGAAAAATGAACGAAATCATTTAGTGAGGTGGTAGTTTGTTGGACATGAATGGTATGTTTAATGCCCATTTGATGTAAGTGTGTGTGTGTTTATGATTAACACTTAACATAAAAAGATATTCATATATTTTTGATACATATGTTATTTTTAAATAATGTCCTAATAAGAGATTATGGTTGGATAAATAAAGTAAAACAAAAGAGATTATGGATTGTTATTATCTATTATCTGGGTAACTCCTTTTAATATACATAAAAGGGATTAGAAGGATTTATTTCATACTAAATTTAGTCTTATTGGATTCATGGTGGGATTTTAATCATTTTTTTTGTAGATATCGGTCAATCATAATTTTCTTGAGTGGTGTCAGCAAAAGGGATGGGTGAGATCCTCTTTATAGTGGAGGAAGATTAGTGTTCTATTAATGTTTTTAAAATGAAATACCACCAACATTTCTCATTTGAAAATTGGAACCAATATTTTCCTCAATTATATAAAATGAAGGATAGTGTCTGAATATTAATATCATATTTCTTTTGGACAATTATCCAGGTAATTTTGGTAGTTTATTTTGCGATTTAGACCCTTGTTATGCTACATCTTCTCTTAATCAATGTAATTATTTTTAATCAATTTCAGTAATATATTTTGTAAAAACTGTGTTTAAATTTATAGGCATTCTTAATTATGATTATTAAAAATTAAGAACTCATTTTTTCAAATTCCAATCTCATAAGTGGTAGAAACTAATTTAATTTTATCCTTCATATGGGATGAAAAAGCGTGTTTTTAAAATAAGATGTCCCAAAGTATTATAGGTTATTATATTAAATTTCAAAGAGAAATTTATTCAATTGGCCTAAATTGAAATATTTGATATATAATTTATCTAATTAAACATTACAACTAATGAAAAATATAAAATATACTTAAAAATAAATTATAATAAAAATAGGTTTTTAATTATAATTCAATATATATTTAACTATTCATGAAAAAATGAAACATTATAGAAAAATATATAAAATTCACCATAAAAAGATTTTGATTCTTTTATTTCATTAATGAAGTTTATTTTGAAATATTAAATTTATAAATATTTTTTAAAAATTGATTTAAAATAGTTTAATGTTAAATGTAATAAAAGTGCATTAATAAATATATGTGTTTTATTCCGGGAATTGGGTTTGTTCATATTTTATTTCTATAAAATCTATTTGATGAATGTAAAAATTATTTTACTGAATGTTTAATATATAGATTAAATAAATATAACTCACTAATTTTAATTAATTTATGAAATTATTTTTTGACTATAAATATAGTTTTTCATAGAAACATTCCATTCATATTTAATTTGTAAGTTTATTCATTTATAAATAATTTGTAAGCAATGAATTTAACTATATATTCCTATAAGATAAATATTTATATTAAAAAGGATCATTTAATGGATAATTTTAATTTTATTATATTAAATAATAATGTTCTTATATTATATTTATTTAGTAAAACTCAGTCTTATCTATAAAATAATCTACTAAAGAAACTCTTTCTCATGTGGGATTCATACTAAATCGGTAACACTTGAATTACAAGCTATATCATAAACTAAATTTATTTAAAATATTAATATATTGTAAAGTATTGGGATATAATATTCCCTTACAGTCACGGCGTTTCATGTCATACACGCTATCAAATACATTGTTTTGAACATATAATTTATCCACATTACACAAACCACAATTTTTCTTTTCCTATGGAATGGGAAACCCACGTCCTTACCAAAACATGTTTAACTACATGGAAAATGTCCTCTTCACATGAATCTAAAATGAATGGTATTAAATATCTGCATGTGGCTTTATTCCTTCCATTTTAGTATATGTAGGAAAATGTTCTTGGGACAAACTACAACATTCATCTTCATTAATGTTGAGCCACCCATATCCATACTAATAGAAATTAAAATGCATGGATGATGTACTTGAGGCATGAAATTATAATTGGGAAGCTTTTTAGAACTATATAAAACTTGATTATCATTATAATGATATACATAGGGATTCCTGGATATTATATATTTACTCTTCTGCATGACAAAACAAAAAACCATTATCACATTACCAATTTACTATGTTCCATGAAAAAACATTTTTATTACTTGTTTCGATAGATTATGAATATTGGAAATGTATTCCTCACATAATGAACACATATCAACTCATGATGGGTTTTTCATTATCTTAGATGTCGAACCTAAAATGGAAGGCCATGAGGTCCCACCACATGACATTAAACTACACATTTTATTTCCTTTGAATGGAACAAAACATTTCATTTATGTGGACCTCTCTTGAGAGGACCACTACCCTTGGTGTCGGTCACCCACCACACCTCTATTTTAGAACTTTGTACAATTTGATTTCTATTATCAAATAATATGTATCGACACCCATATCATTAATCATAGTCCTATCCATAATAAATAATCATAAAATACCCCCATCCTAATGTATGGGGAACATCTAAGGATTTTTAATTCAAGTACAATATGTGGCATGATTCTTATCGTCATAGTATATGTAGTGATTCCAAGATCTCTAAATATAGGTAATTATTCAAACATCTATGGGAACAATTCCCACCTCCACTTTTGGGTGTGACATACGTAGAAAGTATACCATTAAATATCTACATTTTGCTTGATTCATTTAATAAATTGATTTGAAGTGACTCTCATATCATTTCCCTTTATCATAGTCACACATTCCATTTTATATTGGGGAGTCTATATCAATTATACATGATGATAAACAACATGTTCTCTCAAGAAATATGTGTTCCTTGATTCGTATAATTATATGAGATATAGTGATGACCGAATCTCCAATGATTGGTCATTCTACAAGAATAATTGAGAATAATCCCTCCATATACATATGTTTCGTATATGCATATAGAGTTTCACATTAGAAGAATTATATGTGACATGATTAATTCCATGAAAAATAGTAAAGCCCATGACTACAACACAAGGTATATATACTATAACCATTGAAAAGAGAACACCCATCATTATAAGGTTTGAGTCATACTATCTCATTTTCCCCATGTATGATTCAAATATTGATACATATTTCTTGCGCACATGATAGACCTTGAACAATTTTTTACATCGGTTTTCATGTCCTTTTTACTTGATTTTAAACTAATTGGGAACAAATATTTCCTCATCATATGATGTTATATTAAAAGGAAAATATATTGTTTCATAACATTTAAAATGCAGAAAAACTACATCCCCACTACATGAAATTAACATTCGTAGTCCATCCAACATTATCATCTATTTTCAAAAAACTATAAGAGTCGTACACGTGTCAACCACAGTATGGAGTGATTCTTACATATTTTAAGCACCCCAATTCATAAATCCCCCATAGTTCCTTGTGTTCCATGGGATAATGAAAACCATTCATGGTCCAAGTAAAGGAAGATATAACTCTATATTTGGCCATTATATTGATGAAAAAGGGATCATTCCTACAAACCAGAGATATATTAGCCCTATATTAAGAAAATTAACAACCTTGTCACCTTAATGTTGCTTTGGTATAATCCATAACTAGAGGTTATCAAAGGTCATCATTATTATTATCTTACCATATCATTAATCATTACCTGTAAACCTTCTGCTATGATTTATAACATTTTCATATCCTAATCGAAATGATTATAATGTACTATTGGACTTTGGTATCTGAATTAGGCTCTTTTTTTACATTCCAATCATATTAGGTCCATGTGAATTATGACGATAAACTGCCAACACTTTGGTCAATGTTGTACGATCCTATAAACTAGCCTTTGATATGACAAATCACAATACCTTAATGTTCAAGTGAAATAGGTGAACAATTTGTCTATTTGAAAACCCACAAAATTGAATCATGTGAAAAATTCACGTCTTCACTCACAAAACTCTTAATATGAAAATTTTACCCATATTTAATGTTGTAAATAAATGATACATAAATATCATAGAGTCCAATTTACGTCCCTAGTAAACATTGAGTTATGCTCACTGGACACCTCAACCCTAGAAAATGTTTTATTTAGGGTTTTTTACATATCCATGTTGTGACAAAATCTTCACTATGTAGCTATATAAATTTTTAATTTCTAGAGCCCTTATTGAATATTAAATTTCAAAAAATAAAAAATCATGATTTATTCTTCTTAGGACATCATAACCCTTCAATGGATATTGGAAATGAAAATATATATCCCTATTTTTCTATGATATCGATGCATAATGGGTTAGGCCAACCAACCATATACATTTCGTAACATTATTAATAGATTTATATCCCTTGTGATCTTGTAATTAGCTTGGCTGAACTCAACACCTTGGAGTGTTCTAGGAAATACCTTTTATGATTTACCCACATCATCATCATGAAATGAGAACTATGGATCAATATTTTCAATCCCCAGAAATAGACTATTAACGAATATTTGACATCTTAAATTTTAGTTCATTGGGTTTTTAACCTTTTTCAAAACATAAATATGGTTCTCTATTACCAAAACATTTATGGAACACACATCATGTCTCGAAATAACATGGAAGAGGGATCAATATTCATAATTAAAGAGAAAAAATACCCAATAGTTCCAAATCCCTTACTGGAATGATCATGTTCTATACCAAAATAATCATCTGGGACTTTGAATTATCAATAATATTTCACAAGAATTGGAAAATTGTGGGGAAACCTCCTTTTGACCATGATAATAAGGAATAAGTTCATTGACTTAAATAGTAGGGGCATATCCTCCTTGTAGGAAATGAACACCAATCCGAGTGAGTTTTGATAACACCATTGTGGAAGAAAATAGTTTAGGGTGTCACAGGTCATCCATGTTATGTCTACTCTATCCCATATTCAATGACTCATACCTTTGTGTTATGACTTACATCACCCAAATTCGAACTCTCTTGGAGAACCTTGGATCCCTTGTATTTCTCCCTCAAA
Source organism: Viscum album (assembly GCA_963277665.1). Lineage (NCBI taxonomy): Eukaryota > Viridiplantae > Streptophyta > Magnoliopsida > Santalales > Viscaceae > Viscum > Viscum album. The sequence goes on from OY728151.1 coordinate 165,085,742, forward strand.
CAATATTACCCCATAAATTCATCATGAAAATTAAAAAATATAGAAAGCACCTATGTTTTACCATGTTAGTGACACATATGGATTTGACCTACCAATCATAGGAAGCTCCTCCTTACTGGAAATATACTCTAACCGTCATGAGCCCTGAAAACACAATTGGGGAACTCAACACCCATGATTGTTTTGGGTAGTCCCTATAAATCCCTCAACAGATTCCATATTCATGTCCAAGTCTCTATACTTTTAACATCATGTCATTTGAATGTCTATGATAAATTACATGAAACTATAAATCATAGAAGGTTTCAAATAAAATACCCTAAACTACCAATGAAAAATGTTTCGATGTGGAATACCATAACATGATAGTGATAAAAGGTATATGTCAAAACACCTTATACTACTAATGATAGATGTCCTGAAATAAAATACCCCAAACTAGTAAGGACATAATATCCAAAAAGGAATTCTATATACTAAAACCCGACAATAATTTATTCTACATGAGTGGAGATGTATTAAATCTTTTCAGGTCGAAAACTCATTGTAAGGCCACTGACGAAAATTCCATGTCAACTCCAAATATGTTATCCTGTATAAAAATATTAAGAAAAATTAGGGAAATGTTAATAAAATGATATATATATATATATATTACTAGGCGCATTATATGGCCTTATTTTAATTAAAGCTATTCTCTCCATGTCCATTGCCTTCTTCAAAATATAGAATGCTCTCCCTTTAAGACATATATTCTACCCATATAATCATTATGTTAATCATGTACCCTGAAAATAACTAGTGAATATACATTTGTGAAGAATATTCTTTCAGGAGTAATACATGATCATTTATTTAGAACATTATGTTATGACACAAATATCCAAATTCATATATTTTGGATAACATGGTATTATGAAAAGTATGGGTATCATTTATGATTCCTAAAATATTAGATAAAAATATCATTCACATCATAAATAAATAAAAAATAGATAAATGCATTAAAAATTAAGATGTTTCCTTCTTTAATAGAATACAAAAGGAGGAATCACCACATATCAGAGACACTCCCATGAATAAACAAGCAATGATTGAGTTTCAAAACTACATGTCTATTATATAATGTTATCATATGATTCATTTATAACTGCAAACATTTTCTATATAGTGGAAATAGATTCTCGTAACTGGTAAGAATATTTTTTCCCTGCCTCTTGAATCCACTAACACTCTATAACCCTATAATATACATCACGAATGGCCATGTACACCATGTTAAAGAGTCCCTATTACTATAGTGTATTTTTCCTACAAATCTGAAGTGAATGTTGAAATTATGATAATAATGCCTAATGAGTGGTGACTCAAAAATAGAGGATGTTAATGTCCATCTTCCTAGTATTGACTACTTCCAAGTTATAATCCTCCTATATTGTATTCTATAAATATATATTTACGGAATTGACCCTTATTTTCATCACTGAAGAAGAAGCCTCAATGGACACCACCTAAAATTCAAAGCCCCTCTTCAACTATCTTAGATAAATCACCTATTTCACCAATTATTGAAGGACTTTATAGTATAAAATCTCATTACCTTGGGTAGAAAACATAAATCTCAATTTACCCAACTGATCCTTCAATCATTCAAAGGGTTTCTCTCAATATAAATACAAATATCCTTCCAAATTTTTTAATTCATTCACTGATAAAATGATACATAACTTATTGCATAATCTATGTCTATCATGGGAAAATGAATATATACCATGTCTAGGTCACTATGACGTGGAGTCCTTCTCAAATTCTATGATGAATAAAGAAAGAACTTGTCCTCTATGTTGGTTGACTCAGTTGGAGGAACCCACAAGGATACAAAATAGTGGACATACACCCTCTGGGGAAAAGTAACTAAAATAAGGGACATATGGTTATATTATTAGAATTATAAATGATATGATATCATCATGTAAAAAATATATATTACTAATGTTAGGAACATACCTTTCTCACTTGCATCACTGAAGACTTTCATTTCCCTATCCCCATCCTCTATTGAAGAGGAAACACCTTCTTATGATGAAAAACATCATAAATCATCGTGTTCTCTACCTGAAGATGTGATTTACTCTCCATACATGTTTTCTACAAGAACCAAATGTACTTTAATGTGACAAGACACAGTGTGGAAGAAGTGTCCAAATTATGAATAATAATTCACCTTCTCTAAAACTATCCTTCCTCATGGTCAAAAAGGCAGAAGAATAGATACATATATGAGTATTCTCTATAATCACATTATATAATGGAAAATTAGGCTTCATGTTCATTGGGAAATCTACTAGAGTCAAGGGTCAATTTTGAGTCATCACCTCAGTCATCTCCATTTCTTGATGGGTATCCCGCAACATAAAAGGGCCAACTAATGAATCCAAATTCTCACATATATCCTCATGAGTGGAATAATTCTCCAAAAATTAAATCATTCTGGGGACTGTATATTTTTTTCAAGTAAGGATTTGATACTAGAATAATCCAAAAACAACGGAATAGTGAAATGCCATAGTTACCTGAAGAATATGGATGAGAGGACTGTGACAATTCAGAGTTCTTCCTTTTCCCCTTCCCTTCAAAGGTAGTATCACTTGAAGGTTCTAATGATGATATTATTAGGGAAGTCCCCATAAGGTGAATAGGATGAGGAAATTTATCTAGAAACAACAATAATTTACCTTATCTTATCCCGTTGACCTGAGGATCCCTCATCATTGGTCCCCATGTGACATTCAAATTGATTCCCAGCAGTTACATCCTGAGGAGAATATACAGTTAATGACAACATTGGATATTCTTCTATAGACACACACCATGATAAAATGAACAAAGTATGTTTGTTCATATGCAATGTCACCACAACACATTAATATAGCATTAAGTTCAGCCTTACTGCTACACTATTAATGGAACAACCCTATTGGTCCCTGTAAATATTCATTGTTTCCCAAAAAACCATTCAATTACTTAATGGGGAGTAAAAATCCATACCCATGACTATTCCCAACATTATTTCAGTTTCTAAAAGAATGTATTGGACCTCTTCAGGTCACTCATTGAATGTAATTCCCAACTGTGTGATGACATGAGAAAACCCATCCAATGGTAATTCTTCATTGTTTATTATGACCTAGAGCTCAGCCTATGTGATCAAAATTCCCCATTTCAATCAATATTTAAATGAGATGTGATATAGTAACAATGATGATGTTCACTATCTAGAACCACACTTTTAATAGGAAATTAGGTTAGAACTTCTACTTGAAATGAGAGTAAAGGTAAATTCCTTATTCATATACAATGTGCCTCTGGGATGTCATTTCTCTCAATGCTAACTATTTTATAGGCCTTGGACTATCCTTTATAGAAAATGGTAATATTCTTCTCCTCAGATGAGTTTGATAGTCTCTGATTAATGTATTTGATAATCCTAATATCAATATAACCCTATGAGTGCCAAATATTTGTACTGTGGGATGAGATGTTTGTCATGGACCATGTATCCTCCCTATTATGAATTATCCAAAACTGTTGAGCCACCACTAGATTCACCTCAGACTGAACATGAATAGGGGAGGATATCTTGACTAGAGACAAAGGAACTGAAGGCTAAACTAACATGGAATGTAAAATTCCTAGAGTTTTTACACTTCAATGTGAGTGAAAATGAGTCCCTATGTGACATCATATTGGCCCAATGAACAATTATAGGCACTCCTTCATCAACCATGTTCACAGCAGGTATTGTTTTATTGGTTTTGAAGTTGAATTGGTCATAATAACTAATGAAGTCTTTGACCCCATAGTCTTTTAGTGTAATGCAATTTATCCCACTGATTCACATTAAGAATATTTAAAATTGTATTTGTGGGTTTTATAGATGTTTAAAATACACATTGACTCCAAAATGATACCCCTTTAAACCCCATAACACATAAAAGTGGCCCTATATTCTATGAGTGTCCCATCCTATATTTATGTGCCATATAAGGAAATGAATTGTGGTCAGAACAGGTCTTGGAATCTGAAAACTCATCCCCAATATATTTCAAATGCTCCCATATATGATCCATGATCATAACATTTTTTACAAGCTTCAATTTGATAGGTTGTAGAGCTATAATGGAGTTACGATTTATGAGTTATGGACTTTTGATGTTGGGATAGAAAACATGTTTGTAAAACCCATTCATGAAGATCCCTCCATGATTGCGAAGAAGGAGAACTTGAACAAAGCCTCTGGGAGCACCATGAAGGTCAATAATAGTAGAATTTTTGGTTATGACATACTTGAGGGAACTTTACTAGAACCTCTTCGAGCACCGTGATGCTAAATGACGGAAAACTCAGTGATTATGAGAAACATGAGGGATCTCCCTCCATTTTCTGAGCACGAATGTCTTTCACAGTGTGCATTTGTGCTTCGCGTCGCACATTGTACAACGTGTAACACTCCGGCGACCACCATGGCTTAAAAATTTCTAAACCACCCCACCCCTTCATAAGGATGGTCACAACACTCCTCTGGTTTTTGATCACCCATTTTGTGGATCTCCAAGGAACTGCGAACTGATACCCTTTGCAAAGGGATTCACGATACTCTTTTCTCCGTGAGACCCTTTTCTATGTTAGACCCTTTTCTCTATGAGACCCTTTCCCTGTGAGACCCTTTACTCCATGGAACCCTTTTTACCAAGAGATTCATTTCATTGTGATCCTATTTTCATCATGAGGACCTTTGTGACACGAGTCCATGCTATGCAAGACCCTGCGCTCCACAATGCAATGCTCCTTGAACGCCTTTCCATAGATAGTCTACATCACGTGACCCCATTCTCTATGAGAACCATTTCTATACAAAGCTACTTTGTAAAGCCATGTCCTTCATGAAGCTCCAACTTTCGCACCCACCGGTCCATACTGTGGGGCCAATGGCCCCACTCCCCCACTCCATTTCAGTGTCAGGATACGTTCCCATCCCTCAGGGATGGTTTTTTTGCTGCCGTCAATGGACCCCATGAATAATGTAGAGTATCACCGCAAACATTTCGGGCCAGGACATATACTTTTCCATTGAGCCATTATGCGCACAACCTTCCACCTATAGAATAACATGATTTGATAAACTCCTCCAAACACCATGAAATAAATTTAGCCAACATATTCCTCTTGGTACCTTTTACGTGTCAAGAGTTTAGATTCTCATTATCAATTCCCCTATTATCTTGGGTTGAACCATTCCTCAGGTAACTCATTCAAACCCCATCACCAGAATCCTATGATAGTATCCACAGGAACATAATTCTCATTCATAAGTTCCAACACTATCCATTACTAGGTTCCGTATCTCTAATAGTCCACTCTACATGACTATAAAATATAGCTAACCTTATGTCAGAAATATAGGATGCCTCTTGCTTAAAACAAGATATTTATTATTCACCAAACGTAAGATGCCAACAATACTCTCTACTTGACTATAAATTGTAGCACACCCTATGTCACAAATATAAGAAGCCTCTTACTCTAAAAAAAAGATGCCTTATGCTCCCAGCGTAAGATGACAATAGTTTTATCTACATGACTATAAATTTGAGTACCCCCTATGTGACAAATATAGGATTCATCTTGCTTCAAACATGAGATGTCTTATGGGCCAAGCATAAGCTACCTATAGTCCTCTCTACATGACTCTAAACTGTACAATGCCCTATTACTCAATAATAGGATTCCTCTTGTCCCAAATAATAGATATCCTATGTGACAAGAATAAGATGCCTCATGCCATGAATATAGTGGCATAATTTCAAAAGTATTGGAATCCGTTCAAACATTGCATCTCTCTAAATCATTCTTCGCATGTCCTTCAATCTTATCTTTACCATCTTTCATGTATGAAGGAACCCCCTAATGGCCTGGTCCCACACATCATCATCTCACCTACCGTCTTGGGCCCATTCCCCAGAATACTTTGGACAACACTTAGAGTCTGGTCATGTGTTTCAAACATGGTCCGCAGTCGACCCACATTTATCTATCCCCATTTTAGGCTATCATGATATGGATTTTTGTTTCAAACATAGTCAACAGTTATCCTTCATCGTCACGCCACACTCACCGCATTCTGAATGTTGTGAATGTGATTCACACTTTTCATCTCCATTTTTTTGTACCGATTACAATGCCCATGGAATTATCCCACTTGTACACTATGGTATATGTGTAGGACTCAACTATGTGCCTCATACAACCAGTGATTTGGGACACCCTCATGGCTATAAATGAGGAATAAATCATAGAAATAATCCTTGAGTAAGCCCCATTAAACATTGTAGATCCATAGTGAAACTCATGTAGCTTCCAAGATAAATCCTCATTCACCATTTCCACTCCATAACGTCACTTGAGAATCTTCCATGCATAATCCTCATCCACTGTTGCCACTCCGTAGAGACACCTGGGTAGTGTCCATGGGGGAGACCCATCAACCATTGATACTCTTTAGCGGAAGCTGGGCAATAGCTATGTGTAAGTGCCATTAACCATTGTCACTCCTTAGTGTCAGCTGGGATGATTCCATGCATAATCCTCAGCCACCATTGCCACTCTTTAGAATCAACTGGGTAACATCCTTGTATAGGACCCACTCCACTTCCCACTGACACACCTATCATGAAGTGATCATCAGGTCTTTGTTGTGTTATGTTTCTCACACCGAGTTTGTCTTGCATAAGCATAGAGTTAGCATTAATCATGGTATCCTTCCTGGGCAACCTAGAGTGTATGCACCAACACCTATCCTAAAATACATGGACATTGAACCTTTCCTAGACAATATACATTGCAAGCCTCCTAGATGTTCAATCCCAAAAACCATTGGACTTGACTCCCTTCAATTTGGTTCACCAAAACTCAATAACTATGTGGAATTTGATCCTTTCCAAGACAAGGTACATAAAAAAGCCTCCCCGTGGTTCAATACCAATAGAATTTGGTCCCCACTCCCTTAACATTGATTCACCAAATGTCCTCAACTATGTGGACATTGATCCGTTCTAAAGAATGGTATGTAAGAAGCCTCCCTAAGGTTCAATCCCAACACCCATTAGTCCTGACCCCTTTTGCATCGGTTCACCAAAACATATCCAGATCTACGTGGACATTGATCCTTGCTAAGGGAAGGTACGTAGAATCCATCCATGAGGTTCAAGCCCAAATCCCATAAGTCTTGACTACTTCATTTTGGTACTCTCCAGTCTTTTATGATGTTAAACTGTACGCCCCTTTTGTCCCACATGACACTAAACATTCCCTTAGTCAGCGGTAAGCCATTGTCAACCACAATCGAGCGGTAAGCCATTGTAGTCCACTTCGTTGGTGGAAACATCTCTAGTCCCCACAGTGATGTTTGCCCAACCCAGGATGCTTACCACTCATAAGAAAAAATATATCATCAGGTCACCGTCCTCTATGCAAACACCAATTCTATGCCCCATCCTAAACTATGTAGAGTTTTATCCTTGTCAACGAAAGGTACGTACGATGCCTCCCAGCGGTTCAAGCCCAACAACCATTGGTCCCAACCCCCTTCACATCGGCTCAACCAACCCCATCCCAATATATAGGGGCGTTGATCCATACCATGGATTTGTAGGTTGGAAGACTCCTTTAAGATCAATCCCAGTAACAATTGGTCACGACCCCTTCACGTCGGCTAACCAACACCACCCCGAACTACGAGGACTTTGATCTTTTCCAAGGAAATGTACGTGGGAAGCCTCTCTAAGGTTCAAGAACAAAAAATATTGGTATCGACCCCATTCATGTCAGTTTATCCTCATCATACATTAAGATAAACCGTATTAACCCCTTTTAGACCCACACGATTCTCTTGTGTACCCATTCAAACTACTTGGGTTTGATCCCTGTCGTCTACACAGGGTTCATAGGAAGCCTCCCTAAGGTTAAATCCCCACCATCAGTAAGATATTGTATCCTAAATCAAAGGTAATCTATTGAGAACCCCATTGAGTGGTAAGATGTTGTCAATTACAGCCCATACGTTCTACTTCATCTGGGTCCAATCCACATGTCTATTCTCATGGGCCTCCTTCTCAAGTGTCCCATCATCCCACTGAACTACGTGGACTTTGATTCAATGCCACGGGGATATGTAGGAATTCTCTTCAAGGATCATTCCCAACATCATTGTCATCCTCATGTCGGTTCAATGTCATTCACCATCCACATCATTCAACCCTCCATATCCACCCCGATTCCTACCCAGGCTTCCACATCCTGGTGGGATCATGTCATCCACTTCCTCACTACTATTAGTAGTACATGGGTTGTTTTTTGTATATAATCCCCATCATGTTTCTGGGACATTGTCCTTTGTGTACACCCCAATTCCCCATCCAATTGAACTACATGGTTTTGGATCCATGTCATCTAGACATTTTAAGTAGGAAACCTCCATGAGGTTCAATACTACACAATAGTAAACCTTTTTGCCCCCCCCCAATGGTATTCACACTCCATGATCATCCCTCAATGGTGTTCAGATCAACCTTCACTGTGTGACATCCCCCTTCTATGGGACACACCACTTCAGATCCATCCTCATTGAGTGTTCTAATACATCCATTTGAAAAACATTATGGGGGATCCCTCCTAGGGACGTAGCAATCTGATCCATCCCAATGGAATGTTCGGATTACTCTTATTCTCTCTCCGCATGATGTTAAACTCATAGACTACATCATGTTAAACATGATATGCCTGATAAAAACCTTAAAGGCATTCCTTTCCCATAACCATCTCTATAAGATTTTAAATTCATGTCATGCAATATTATAAACATGGGAAGATGAGGAAAACCTCAGAGACATGTTTCTGACATATGATACCCCACGAATGATGTGGGATTAATTAGGTTATGCACCCTTGAGATTCCCTCTTATGAAGATGAATATAGGACACCCAATTTCTATATATCTAGAGATTCCCTCACATGTCTGATGTTCAATCTTCTCAGACTGTAGGTAAAAACCCTATCAAGACCCCTTGGAATGTTTAGACAAATATAGTGTAATTAACCAAATTCTACAATGATCTGGAATAGGGATCAAGATTCCGGAACCATGACTCAAATCATTAAGGGAAACCCGAACTAGGCAACAAGTTCTGAGGATGAATTAAGGGATGGACAATCCCATCCGGTCATCCTATTTCGATCAAGGAGAAAATTTCCATAAATAATCAACGGATGATAACCACCTTTGAAAATAGGGTATGTGGGGTAAAAAACAGCACATCCTCTGAAATAAACAGATGTGTACCCCAACAAAAGCATCATAAACAATATGGATGGCTCACCCAGAACATCACCATCCTTCCATTGAATTATCTATCATAAAAGTGATAATCCTAACTCCACCACATTCCTCAATAAGGAGTAAGTACCTCCTCATGTATATAGCATAGAATCTAGCCAAGTGAATTATCTAGTCAAATCAATATATGTAATTCTATCCCTAATAATTAAATATTCCCTCTTTAATATAATACTGGAAATAATTGACCATTAAATAAGTGTCTTTCATAGTACAAGCCTTCATCTTCACATAATTTGGATTGGAATGGGCCTACATGATGAGTATCCCTCCCTCATATTGAACATGATATTTTTTCAAGTAAGTGTATTTTTTAGGAGGGATTTTTCATCCTACTTGATCATATCATAGATGCGAAGTGGAGTCCATCCTAAATTATACATCCTGGATCATTGGAGGAAAACTCATCATACATTTCTCCAATTATGGGTGTCAAGAAAAGCTACTTGATGTATCATAGGCCAAAACAATACTCAACATTCATTAGTGGGATGTTTTATGTATCCACACGCCATCAACAGAATAAGTCTGACATTAAGACTTTTTATATTTTCAAAACATTAAACTGTATTTATGGCCTCATAAATCTATATATTATTCATCTCCATGGGAAACATATAGTTAATATATAGTACTCAGGAGATCCAAACCCAATCCATCTCATATATGCCACCTAATAGGAAGTCCCAGTTAAGAACCCATGAAATTGACTGTTTGGTGGAAGACATCCACATTATTGTATGGTACATACATACATCTCAATCTGTTAGTTTATTTTTCCCTTAAATGTATGTGGGAATGATTCTCCATATATTCTTATATGTGTGTTACCCCTCGGCATTGAGGTTTCACACTAGGGAGGTGTTCACAAAAATGATGTTATGGGTCCTTAGGATCCAAGAATGTTGTATTATATATGACTATGGTGATGGATTGGGAGTGTCAATTGAATAACCAAAATTGTGGAAGGGAATACATTTATGAATATTATTTTTTAGGGATTCTCTTGTTTTAGGTTTATGAGAATCATATGAAATAAACCAAAAAGACTATGACATGAATTATCCAAACATTATAAAATAGAATATTAGAAAAACTTCACAACATTATCCTCTATTTATAAGGATTGTAGGATGTTTGAAAATACCCAAAAAAAAATTTCACAAAAAATGATTTAAATGAAAAACAAGTAAAAGACCCATCAAGATAAATGCATAACTTTGGAAACCTCGTCGCCTGAATCACAAAGGGAATCAAGATCAGATAAAGGAATCACGAGTGACCTTGATAAAAAAGATATTATAGATCACATTAACTAAAAAACCTCATGACTAAACAACCAATCATGTGAAAAATGATATAATGACCTTTACAAGGTATCACAATCCATATAATAGTCATGTTTTTAGAGATTGATCAAAAAAATCATCAAAAATACATCAACGAGATCATATAATTGCATTGTCATGGTTAAATAAATTATTGAATAGACATTTTTGTTAAATTAAAAGAACACTAAGAATATGGTGGAATGAAATGGTTCTCACAAAGTAGTCCTGAAGACATATCTTGAAAATAGTTATCATGGGAGGTTTGGAGAAGATGTCACATGATGAATGAATATAATAAGATATTTGAGAATCTGCAGGATGATGGTTGATCTATCATCCATTAACCTATCTATATAGTCTTCCAAAAAATGAAAAACATCACCCATAAAGGAAATAATTTTATAATACATCTATTAATGACAACCTAAAAGACATAGTCGAGCATTTTTTCCATCAAAACCATGCACTGGTCGTCGTAGACATCACTCCTGAGTGGGAAATTATTTATGCTTTCAAAAATGGAATTTAAAAACCCATATTGGAATAAATACCTCAATCATGGGTATTATTTTATTTATAAGGAAAGGGAATAATGAGGTGGAAAATCATCATGGATCATGTGAATATACACATAACATGTGATCCCATGACATTTGGATTGTCATGTGAAGAGGCAGTGTGTAGTGTGTGACATGCTTCAGATATCACAGTGAACCTTTTGAAGATGTCTTATTCTTATAAAAGTGTAAAATAAATTTTTTGATCATGCATAAGATACAAAATAATTTCTTTTGAAACACCAGACTAGTCAGTTAGTGATAGCCTGAAAAGCCATCGAAAAATCCTTCTAAAATTATAAGGAAAAATGTAAAAGTATTAGGCCTTTTGGGGTCATAATATTTGTATGATGAACCATTGTGGTCTTCCTGACACTGTGAAAAACCTTTTGACATGTCTACCATGTTATGTAACGAACCGAAGTTTTTCAATGGAAAATTCACTTCTTATATCTATGTCATAAAAACACAAAATAATGAACTACTAAGTGATAAGTGACCTTTAAACATAATTTTTTCACCCCTATGTTTGGAATTTTAAAAATCCGACATACACGGTTGTGTTCAAGATAGTATTTGGAATCTAATGAAACAAAACCAATTTTTGGTGAATAGTAACCAAACCTTATGAATAGTAACCTACCCTTATGAATAGTAACCTACCCTTATGAATAGTAATATGACCCTTATGAATAGTAACTAAGAGTAACATTACCTATGAATAATAAAATAAAATTTAGACATCATAGAAAGTGACATTTTGACATTAGTAAACATTTTTGGTATTTTATAAGTCATAAATAATTAATTAGAATTAATTAATTAATTTAAAAGGATATTTATTTTTCTGAAATGTATTCATAAACTAATGAATCAATGTCTAATAGTTTTTAGATAATTTTATAAGACCCTACGTAATTTTTAAAAGAACTACAAAATCAGTTTAAATTTTAAGAACTGTTTTTTTAAGTAAATTATGATTTTAATTAAATATTAAATTAATAATATTTAGAAAATTATTTTTGAAAAATGGACATCATTTTTGGATTCTACACATCAAAAAATTGTAGGGGTAAATTTTTGTGTTTATTCTGAAATACTTCAATTTTCGGGTGAATAGTAAAAAAATACAGTTTTTCACATAATCGGTGTACACTAAATTTCATCATTAATGATGTAATGATGACATAAACATTCTAGAACTTTAGTTTCGGCCAAAACATATTAAATTTCATAAATGGTTTCTTAAAACACAATAAATCTAATTCTCAAACCTAAAATGAACTTTCCAAACCCTAAAGTCAAAAAGTGATTTCTTAAAGTGTCTTTTTCTCTTTCTTTCACATTCCTTTCAATAAATTAATGAATTCGAATAATAAAGAATTTTTAAAGCCTAAAACTAATTTTATTATATTAATATATGATTTAGGATGTCAAAAAACTACTATAACAAGTCTAACTTATGATATTTTATTTTATTTAATATTTTATGCCAAAAACTCCTCACTCCTCATGTATAAATAAGCCCTCCCCCTCCTCTTGCCAAACCACACCTCTCAAGCTTCAAGAATTGTCTAAGCTCTGCCCAATCATCTTCCCTAGCCTCTCCCCCATGTCTAAGATCTTCTGGTCTCATCAAAAGACCAAATCATAGGCCCTTAAGGAGGTTCTCAAGAGGAGGATCCAAAAGGTGATTTCTCTCCCTCTTCTCCTTTAATTTCCTTTCATGTTCAAGTTCCTTTCTTGATATCTCCCAACCTATCTTCATCCAAATTGTTCTGTAAATCCAGTATTATATATATACTGTAATATTATGATTCTAATGTTATATTATATCACCCCACACCCTTTCCATCTTACTTTTATTTTATTAAAGGGAGCGTTGTTCATGTGGTGATAATTTATCACCTTTAAAAACAACATGCTCTCTTCTTCCATTTATACCTTCAATCTAGTCATGAAAACATTATTGTGGTTGAACTATAATGTTTTTTATGTATTATTTTCGATTTTAAGTTCTGGAAATATCCTATGACCATACTACTAAGTGAAAAATTAAAATGAGTTGGTTGTGATCCAAAAACCGCTCAAATTAGCCCAAATAATCTTCATTTAATTCTTATCTAATGATTCAGCCACATGGATCTAATATAACTCATTATAAAATTATTAAAGCTTCTGTAATATCATTAATTTCATTTAATATCAGTTCTGGATGTTTACCCATGATCTACCCAACCATCAAATTAAGAACACAAGTGGACCGCTCAAGAAAACCATGAAAACGAACATCCCCGATCAATGTTTTTAAACTCTATAAGTCATCCAAAGGAACATAATCTGAAATAATGAAACCAGAATGAACCCTATTAACGTATAAAACGTTCTGGAATTTCTAATTAATGAATATAATGTCATTATACAGGAAATTAAATAGAAGGAGGCATTCGAGTACAAGGTAAGGGGAAATCTCGAACCCAATTTTCTTCATTCGGGTTCTCTCTCTTTCACTCCATTTTTTATATGGTTACTCCTCAAAGGTCTTCTGTTCATAATTTCCATTACTTTTCTGGGATATACATGTTTGTCACTGGTTTTTTTGTCCATCAAAATGTTTTCCAAAAGAACTCTTCTTTCAAGATCTCACCTTTTACCTCTCATTCATGGTTGATGGTTCTTATATCAAGTATGTTGTTCCCTCTTTCTTTTGGGAACCCGAAGCTTATGAATGTGTTATTATGAGATGAAACCCATTCCTTTCCATGGTTTATTTATGTACATGTTCGATATGTGTTCTATGTGGCATGCATGATAATGAAAAAGTTATGATGTGACGGGTGCACCCGGAATTATATAGCGCAATATGAATGTTTAAATGTGACGGGTGCACCCAGAATTATATAGCGCTCCAATGAATTGGGTAAAGTGATGAATCTCATGAGTAAATGTCAAATGATGCATAAAAATGATGCTAGCTTTGTTCACAAGTATGTGTGGTAGTTAACCACGAAGACATGATGTTTCATTTTTACGCTTTGCCACATTTCAAGTTTATTGTTTATGCTCCTCTCATGTTCAAGATCTTTTTCCTATGTCATGAATATGCTAACCCCATGCTATATTGTTCTTATCTATCCTCTTACTGAGAATTTAGCTCACCCCTTTTGATGTATATCCTCAGGTGGCTATATGTACTAAGGAGAGGACAAGTGCTATTAAGAAGCTATAGAAGAAGAGATTAAATGAATTTTTATGCTAGATGTTGTACTTGTTATGTGTAGTCCTGGTTTTCCCAAGACACTAAACCTCTAGATCCTCCATGTGTAATACTATTATGTTGTTTATCATTGAAATGATGTAATAGTAATGTAATAAAAGGCCGGGTCGCTATAGTTGGTATTAGAGGGAGGTTTAGTTAATTTGGGAATTTGGATTAGTGAACCCTAAAGAAAACCTCTAGCATGAGACTAAGTACAAATATGCACACAAGGATATTTACCTAGGGATCCCATATGTTATGTTTTCGGTATAATTGTTTAAATGAATAAGTTATTCATTACATATTTACTTATGTTTTGTTCTAACCTTTTATATTTTAGAAAATGGTGGGAACCAGGAGAAATCAGGCCAACAACTCCGGCGAAGGCCAGTGCAGCGATTGCCCGAATGACATCCCCAATGATTTCGGAGGTAGGGTTCAAAACTTCATGGAGATGCTTACCCAATTATATCGGTTAATGAATAATAACCATAATAATGGGGAACATCCTCCTTCACCAAAGAGGGAGCAACTAGCTATCGAATGTTTTATGCGGCAACGACCACCAACATTTTGTGGATCTTCCGTTCCACTAGTTGCGGAACAGTGGGTCAACTCCATGGAGAAGATATTTTATGTTATTCACTGTTCCGAGACGGATAAGATGACTCTAGCCGTTTATTGTCTAGAAGGAGAAGCTTATCAATGGTGGGCTTTGATTAAGAACACCAAGCCAAGGGAGGAAATTGAAGAAATGGAATGGGAAGACTTTAAGATAATGTTTCTTAATAATTACTTCCAAAGAACTATTCGCACGAAGATGGAGAGAGAATTCATAGAGCTCAAGAAAAAAGAAGGAGAATCTGTCACAACCTATTAAACAAATTTCACAAGGCTCACAAGTTATGCTTCAGGTTTTGTTATCAACAATGATAGAAAAATTGATAGATTCTTTATTGGATTAAAAGCACATCTTCGAAAAGCTCTTGAAATTCGAGACTTCGGGAGTTTGAAGAAGTTGTTCAGTGTGCTCTCAAAGTGGAGATGGAGTTTGGAGAATGGTTCCATGGCTATGGTGATAAGAAAAGAATGATGGAGTTTCAAGTCGGTGGATCTAATGACAAAGATGGGAAGAAAACACAACGACCAACTTGCCAAAAATGTGGGAAGTTGCACAATGGGAACTACCTCAAAGGCACGGGGAAATGATTTAGGTGTGGGAAAGAAGGACACCTAGCTCCTGAGTGTCGAAGAGACATGAAAAGTAAGGATAATGTAGCCGATGAAAGGAGAGAACCACTCGTGGTTCAATGCTACAACTGTAAGGAGATAGGTCACTATTCAAACTAGTGCACTAAACCCCGAGCTCTCGAGGGTAATCAGCGCTAGCAACCACCAAATCCAAAAGAACAAGGGAAGGTTTATGCCATCACTAATGCGGAGGTGGAATATGATAATGAAGTCTTACAAGGTACACTTATTATTCACTCAAGAATGGAAGAAGTCTTATTTGATTCTGGTTCTACGCATTCCTTTATATCATGCAAGTTTTCTAGAACTATAGAATCGAATCCCCGAAACCTTGAAGTAGAGATATCTGTAAAAACACCAAGTGGTGCAATCATTGCAACCCAAGTGTTTGATTCTTCTCCTGTTGACGTATTTGGGAAGATTCTTCAGGCAAATCTCGTAATACTTCCCCTGGTGGAATTCGACGCTATAATGGGAATGGATTGGCTCTCGTTATATAGAGAACATATCAACTGTCAGGAAAAGGAAATATATTTTCCTATTCCGAACCATCCCATGCTCCTCTACAAATGCAAGGAAGATCCTGAATATCCTTTGAAAAATCCCTCAATGGTGTGGGTGATGATTCCCTATGAAGAAGCATACCTCGCCCAAATGTTTGAGTCAAAGGAAAGTTCCAACCTTGAGGAAATGCCCATCATAAGGGAATACGGTGATGTATTTCCCAAAGTGATACCCGGAATTCCCTCGGATCGTGAGGTAGAGTTCTCAATTGAACTCATACCCGGAGCTACACCTATCTCGAAGTGCCCCTATAGGATGGCTCCTATCGAACTGGTGGAGTTAAAAAAGCAGTTGCAAGAGCATCTGGACAAAGGGTTCATACGCCCTAGTGCATCACCATGGGGTGCGCCAGTGCTCTTTGTGAAGAAGAGGGATGGTACCATGAGGCTGTGTATCGAGTATCGGGAACTCAACAAGATCATCATAAAGAACAAGTATCCTCTCCCAAGGATTGATGACTTTTTTGACCAGTTAAGAGGAGCTCAATACTTCTCAAATGTGGATCTTTGTTCTAGATATCATCAAGTAAAGGTGAAAAAGGAAGATATTTAGAAGACTGCCTTCTGTACAAGGTATGGGCACTATGAGTTTTTGGTGATTCCCTTCGGACATACTAATGCCCCAGCAATATTCATGGATTTGATGAATAGAGTCTTTATACATTACCTTGACAAATTTGTGATTGTGTTTATCGATGATATTCTAATCTACCCCAAGAGGAAGGAGGAACATGAAGAACATATAAGACTTGTGTTGGTGACATTGATAAAGGAGAAGTTATACGCCAAGTTCAGCAAGTATGACTTTTGGATGAATCAAGTTACATTCTTGGGACATGTGATCACAAGCGAGGGAATTTCTGTGGACCCTTCAAAGACAAAGGAGATTGAAGAATGGCCCAGGCCCTCTAGTGTCAAAGAAATCCGTAGTTTTCTTGGATTAGCTGGGTACTACCTATGTTTTGTGAGAAACTTCTCACAATTGTCAAGCCCACTAACTAAGTTAACAAGGAAATGGGTAAATTATGTATGCACGGAAGAATGTGAGGGAAGCTTCAAGGAGCTAAAGAGAAGGCTGATCACTGCACCTGTACTCACACTACCGAAAAGTGGAGAATGTTTTGTGATATACAGTGATGCTTCAAAGAAAGGCTTGGGTTCTGTACTCATGAAAAATGATAATGTGATAGCCTACGCCTCACGACAGTTGAAGATCCATGAGTATAACTACCCGACGCATGATCTAGAGTTGGCAGCTGTGATTTTTGCATTGATAATCTAGCGGCACTACCTTTATGGTGAGAAGTGTGACATATACACCGACCATAAGAGCCTAAAGTATATATTCACACAAAAGGAGCTCAACATGAATCAAAGGAGATGGTTAGAGCTAATCAAGGATTACGATTTCTCTATTCAATATCATCCTGGAAAGGCGAACAAGGTAGCTGATGCTCTAAGCAGGAAAGAACCTGCTACTCTATCCATGTTGAGGATTGAGAAAGACCCTATCTTCATGGATATGAAAAGGATGGATTTGGGAATCGTAAGGGTAGGGGATACATCCTACCTTTCCCAAATTATTGCACAACCATCCATCCAACAGAAGATTAAGTAAGCACGAAGGGATGATGTAGAGATACAAAAGAGGGTGAATGATGTAAAGGAAGGGAAGCTGCAAGAGTTCCACATCGACGATGATGGTTTGATTCTGTTTGGAACACGACTTTGTGTGCCTTCATCATCCGGAATAAAGAAGGAGCTATTGGATAATGCACATAGCTCAACTTTCTCTATCCATCCTGGAAGTACCAAGATGTATCATGATCTCCGAGAACACTTATTGTGGGATAACATGAAGAAGGTGATTGCAGAATATATATCATGGTTCTTGGTATGTTAGCAAGATAAAGATGAGCGGAAAAAGTCCAAAGGTATGATGCATCCATTGCCTATACCCATGTGGAAATGGGAAAATGTTACTATGGACTTTGTCATGGGTCTCCCGAAAACTTCAAGAGGAAATAATGTGATATGGGTTGTGGTTGACCGACTCACCATGACTGCCCATTTTATTTCTATTCGGGAAGACCTCTCACTTGAACAACTTGCAAGGATATATGTGAAGGAAGTAGTGAGATTGCATGGTGTTCCGCTCTTGATTGTCTCTGACCGTGATCCAAGGTTCACTTCTAAATTCTGGAGGAGCCTTCAACATGCTTTGAGTACTGAATTAAATTTCAGCATGGTCTATCACCCCCAAACTGATGGCCAGTCTGAAAGGACTATTCAGACACTTGAAGATATGCTAAGATCCTGCTCTCTTGAATTCAAAGGTGGTTGGGATCAACATCTCCCATTGGTTGAGTTCTCATACAACAATAGCTTCCACTTGAGTATTCAGATGGCTCCGTATGAAGCTCTTTATGGGAAGCGATGTAGAACTCCAACCTATTGGGATGAAGTTGGAGAACAAAAGCTACTTGGTCCCGATATTCTTCAAGAGATGACACAGAAGGTTCAAGTCATCCAAAAACACATCAAAGCTGCTCAAAGTCGGAAAAAGAGCTATGCTGACAATCGTCGAAGGGAATTGGAGTTCAATGTTGGAGATAAAGTCTTCCTTCGAATAACTCCATGGAAGAGAGTCATGCGATTCGGGAAGAAAGGGAAGCTAAGCCCAAGGTACATTGGCCCCTTTGAGATCCTTGATCGTATAGGATCCGTGGCCTATAGTCTTGCACTTCCACTGAATATGGCTCAAGTTCATGATGTGTTTCACGTATCACTACTGAGGAAGTACATTCCAGACCCCTCACATGTACTAAACTCAGAGGTGGTACAGTTGGAAGATGATCTCTCATACGAGGAGTAGCCGGTAAAAATTCTAGACCGAAGTGATAAGGTTCTATGAAGCAAGACAACCTACCTTGTCAAAGTGTTGTGGAGGAACCAAAAGTTTGAGGAAGAAACTTGGGAATAAGAAGAGACAATGAAGGAGAAGTACCCTCACCTGTTTGTGTAAAGTGAAATTTCGGGGGCGAAATTTCTTAAGGGGGGAAGAATGTAACGAACAAAAGTTTTTCAATGGAAAATTCCCTTCTTATATCTATGTCATAAAAACACAAAATAATGAACTACTAAGTGATAAGTGACCTTTAAACATAATTTTGTCACCCCTATGTTTGGAATTTTAAAAATCCGACATACACGGATGTGTTCAAGATAGTTTTTGGAATCTAATGAAACAAAAACAATTTTTGGTGAATTGTAACCTACCCTTATGAATAGTAACCTACCCTTATGAATAATAATATGACCCTTATGAATAGTAACTAAGAGTAACATTACCTATGAATAATAAAATAAAATTTAGACATCATAGAAAGTGACAATTTGACCTTAGTAAACGTTTTTGGTATTTTATAAGTCATAAATAATTAATTATAATTAATTAATTAATTTAAAATGATATTTATTTTCCTGAAATATATTCATAAACTATTTAATAAATGTCTAATTGTTTTTAGATAATTTTATAAGACCCTACGTAATTTTTAAAAGAACTACAAAATCAGTTTTAATTTTAAAAACTTTTTATAAAAGTAAATTATGATTTTAATTAAATATTAAATTAATAATATTTAGAATTTTTTTTTGAAAAATGGACATAATTTTTTTATTCTACACGTCAAAAAATGGTAGGGGTATATTTTTGGGTTTATTCTGAAATAATTCAATTTTCGGGTGAATAGTAAAAAATTACAGTTTTTCGTATAATCGGTGTACACTAAATTGCATAATTAATGATGTAAGGATGACATAAACATTCTAGAACTATAGTTTCAGACAAAACATATTAAATTTCATAAATGGTTTCTTAAAACACAATAAATCCAATTCTCAAACCTAAAATGATCTTTCCAAACCCGAAAGTCAAAAAGTGATTTCTTAAAGTGTCTTTTTCTCTTTCTTTCACTTTCTTTTTAATAAATTACTGAATTCGAATTATAAAGAAGAGTTAAAGCCTAAAAATAATTTTATTATATTAATATATTATTTAGGATGTAAAAAAACTACTATAACAAGTCTAACTTATGATATATTATTTTATTTAATATTTTCTGCCAAAAACACCTCCCTCCTCATGTATAAATAAGCCCTCCCCCTCCCCTTGCCAAACCACACCTCTCAAGATTCAAGCATTGTCTAAGCTCTGCCCAATCATCATACCTAGAATCTCCCCCACGTCCAAGAGCTTCTGGTCTCATCAAAAGACCAATTCTTATTCCCTTTAAGGAGGTTCTCAAGAGGAGGATCCAAAAGGTGATTTCTCTCCCTCTTCTCCTTTAATTTCCTTTCAAGTTCAAGTTCCTTTTTTGATCTCTCCCAACCTATCTTCATCCAAATTGTTCTGTAAATCCAGTATTATATATATAATGTAATATTATGATTATAATGTTATATTATATCACCCCACACCCTTTCCATCTTCCTTTTATTTTATTAAAGAGAACGGTGTTCATGTAGTGATAATTTATCACCTTCAAAAACAACATGCTCTCTTCTTCCATTTATACCTTCAATCTGGTCATGAAACCATTATTATGGTTGAACCAAAATGTTTTGTATGTATTATGTTCTATTTTAAGTTCTGGAAATAACCTATGACCATACTACTATGTGAAAAATTAAAATGAGTTGGTTGTGATCCAAAAACCGCTCAAATTAGCCCAAATAATCTTCATTTAATTCTTATCTAATGATTCGGCCACATGGATCTAATATAACTCATTATAAAATCATTAAAGATTATGTAATATCATTAATTACATGTAATATCAGTTCTGGATGTTTACCCATGATCTACCCAAACATCAAATTAAAAACACAAGTGGACCGCTCAAGAAAACCACGAAAACAAACATCCCCGATCAATGTTTTTAAACACTATAAGTCATCCAAAGGAATATAATTTGAAATAATGAAACCAGAATGAACCCTATTAATGTATAAAAGGTTATGTAATTTCTAATTAATGAATATAATGTCATTATACAGGACATTAAAGAGAAGGAGGCATTCGAGTACAAGTTAAGGGGAAATCTCGAACACAATTTTCTTCCTTCGGGTTCTCCCTCTTTCACTCCATTTTTGATATGGTTACTCCTCAAAGGTATTTTGTTCATAATTTCCTTTAATTTTCTGGGATATAAATGTTTTTCACTGGTTTTTATGTCCATCAAAATGTTTTCTAAAATAAATCTTCTTTCAAGATCTCACCTTTTACCTCTCATTCAAGGTTGATGGTTCTTATATCCAGTATGTTGTTCCCTCTTTCTTTTGGGAACCCAAAGCTTATAAATGTGTTATTATGAGATGAAACCCATTCCTTTCCATGGGTTATTTATGTAAATGTTTTATATGTGTTCTATGTGGAAATCATGATAATTATAATGTTATGATGCGACGGGTGCGCCCGAAATTATATAGCGCAATATGAATGTTTAAATTTGACGGGTGCGCCCGTAATTATATAGCGCTCCAATGCATTGGGTAAAGTGATGAATCTCATGAGTAAATGTGAAATTATGTGTGAACATGATGCTATATTTGTTCAAAAGTATGTGTGGTAGTTAACCACTAAGACATGATGTTTCATTTTTATGCTTTTCCACATTTCAAGTTTATTGTTTATGCTCCTCTCATGTTCAAGATCTTTTTCCTATGTCATGAATATGCTCACCACATGCTATATTGTTCTTATATATCCTCTTACTGGGAATTTAGCTCACCCCTTTTGATGTATATCCTCAGGTGGCTACATGTACTAAGGAGAGGACAAGTGCTACTAAGAAGCTATAGAAGAAGAGATTAAATGAATTTTTATGCTTGATGTTGTACTTGTAATGTGTAGTCCTAGTTTTCCCAAGACACTAAACCTCTGGATCCTCAATGTGTAATACTATTATGTTGTTTATATTTGAAATGATGTAATAGTAATGTAAGAAAAGGCCGGGTCGCTATATGTCATGAGAGTTGTGACCAGCATGTCACCTTCATAACAGGAAGGGTTTTAGACATGTCCATGAGATACTAAACTCCCCCTATGGATCTGATGGAAAAATGGAATTTTTTTCGATGATAAATGTTCATGAATCACAACATGAACCTAATTTTTACAAGATATTAATCATCGAGGGGGAGGGTGATTGAATTCAAAAAATCATGTACATTCATTCCAGAACCATATTTTTTGAAATAAATAAATGAAACAAGAAGGGAAGTGATGATAGCTTCTTAGAATAGAAAGATATGTTGATATCATGCAAAAGGGGGTGTAAATCCTAGTAGATCGATATTTATATTGTTTAAAACAACTTTATATGTCCTATTGACCTCACGAACACCCTTGTAAAGACACCAATTGTTTCATAGAAGTTCCCATATAAAACATCTTAGATACATTAAGGGCATTTCAATAGGTGTCCAGATCATGTGAATGCCCATGGACATATCCACCTTGAATTATAAAAAACTCATAACATGTAAAAACTATTTTGAAATTTCCATTTAATTGGGAAAAAATTAATTTATGGGGAAAAATAGATGGTATTGGGGTCACATAAATAATGTGATGATCCCTCGAATAACCCACGGGTTGATCATTAGAAGAGTGTTAAACCCCTCCACCGATGCCAGCTTTGATATAAGAGATACACACCACAAAAGGCATTTTATAACAGGGTTTTCAGGACTATAAATTCCTCTCCATTAGAATAATAAATGCATCTTGGAACCATACACCTGAATACCCATGCAAAAAACCTAATTATTTGAGTGCCCAGTCATGCTACTACAAGGTCATACACCAGGTAATGATATAGGGAATGACCAAAGGGACCACATGGAATGCATAGGTATTAATCATTATCAATTGACCTTACCTAAAGTACTTATGAAGGACATACGAAGGACTATGAGTAAGGGAATCCCATATATCTGTAGAATCATGTGAGACCTAAAAAATCTAAAACAATAAAAAATCCAAGAATAAATGCAATATAATCATGGATAAATAATAATAATATGGGAGACACATGTGGGAACAAATATGATATTTCTTATTAATGTTATAGGACTCATCAAAATCTTATCACAACACTGTGTCATGTTAATTAAATCTTTTGATACTCCCCTATCATACTATTGGGATCATATGGTGCTACTCAAGAAGACATAACATGTAACACGGTTCCCCTAGTCCATGTCAACCAAGTCTCAAGAATCCCTCAAGACGCACCATCTATATTTAATGATTTTCTATAAACATGTTTAAAAAATCATACAACTGCACCATTGCTTTTCTTCAAGGTCTTGTGATGTGTAACATAAAAAATTATTAAAAATAAAATTCATCCTTTTATTTATTTAAATATCATATTATTTATTTTTTTTATAGGAAACACATTCACATATTTGATATTATAATATCCTATTTAAATTAATATTATGCCTCATTACCATTGTTAATGTTTTCATTCAACAGTTGTCAAATGATTAGTAAAAATATGGGTATTAACAAATCTAATTGATGTAGAAAAATGATATGAGGGCCTCAACCAGTATGATCATAGCCAATGAAGCCCATTTATTAAATCTTCCATGGGATATATAAATAATTTTGTTTTTCCGTGACCAAGGACAATATGAGATCCTACAACTTAATCATGATATAAACCATTTCTGAAAGAAGTTCAAGCACATTGTGATCAGAACCCAAACCATGTAGTTTGAACCACCTCATGAAAGATTCACTATCCTGCACCGTATGTATCAAGACCCTAGAAATATAACATGTTACATTATTTTTTATTTAATAATAAATTTATTTTCTTCCAATTATTTTTAATTTATAAATTATTTTAATTTTTTTATAATAAAACATAATTTTTTTATTAGTATTGAATTTTAATTATGAAATTTATTTTTGACGAATTATTGTATTTTTATAATAAGAAATATTATAATAATATATTAATATATAATTTTTTTATTAAATCTAAATTATCATATAATTTTTATGAACTATAATTACATTGTTAAAATATTCAGCAACTGTTATTATAAAAAACCTATCATTTCCCAAAAAATGTCGATTATTATTTTAAAAGAGAAAATACACATATTTATAAAATTATTAAGATAAAATGAATATTTATTTGGTATAAGAATGTCAAAATCATCCAATGCTTATTTTGTATTTATTTTAATACACAGATAAATATTTATGTACCAATTAAATTCCATATATATAGTCTATGTATTATGACATCATAACAGATAAAATGTCATGTAATAAATACTATAAAATGTTTCCCTAAAAAATATAGTTTTTCTCTTAAAAAAATTAGTTTTTTATTAAATTTATTTGTTTTTACATATCCTCCAAATCAATTTGTACATTTTATTGTTTAAAAATCCAATATTTAAGAGTATGAATCACATAAACCTAAATAAGAGGATTATTTAATTATTTTCATCCTCTCAAAATGTAATATTATTAAATCCAATCACATTTGGAATAAACCATCATAAAAATCAAGCAATGTTTTATTGTTTACCTATTTTATTATATGTTTTCCAAAACCAATGTTTGAAAATTACTTAACAAATCCCTTCCCATTTCCAATATAAATCGACCTACGATACCATTTAAATTTAGTCAAAATCCTTAGAGCACATCTATACTATTCTCTACCATCCCTAGATTCCTCCCAAGGAACCACCAATCTCTTGAGAATCAGCTCCAAAATATTGGGAGTCACATGCTCAGGTTTGGGTTCCTCACCTTCTCTTCTTTGATTAAGATTATTTATTATCTTATGACCTTTATTTACAATTATTAATATTTGGACATAAATTTACACAACACTATAAGTTCTCATTTTATTTCCCTTTTATTAGAGACCCCTTTATATCTCATCAATAGATTTGATTAATTTTTAGGGGACACTATTATGCTTTCAAAATTTTATCAAAATTTTCCGTGAAAAAAACAATAATATAGTAAATGATGTACCCAAATCATGTCACAGTTATTTACCTTCATAAAAATATAAATTACTGAAATTATAATTGAATGTATTTCTTCCGCACTCCTTCATCGTTGGATAAAATATGATGACAAGTGAATCCATGTTTTTTATCTTGGTGGAATATTTATGAATGAGAATAAAATGAATGTGACGGGAGCACATTGAATTATATTTTTCTACAGTTAATTGGGTAATGTTTTCTCACATGAATGTAATATTAGAAATAATATTAAACTGTATTCCTTTGGTTAACTTTTCCCTTCCTTATTTATTGGTATAAATCCTTGACGTATGTTTATGATGTAGTGTTTTCTGTTTTTTAAGAATTATCTTATGATTCCTTTATGATTATCATGTTTTATTATGTTTCATTGTTCAATTTTTTGTTTATAAAACATTTTTTTAAATATTTATATTCCTATTGTCTAAAATTTATCACCTTATTCAATATTAATACCCTTACTGATCTATTTTTGTCACCAATTTCATATATATGTTCCCAGGTTATCTCATGTTGTTTTCAAAGCTATGGAACTTTAGATGCATGTTAAGGAGTTTTTAGATGATGTCATTGTATCTCTTGGTAAATATGTCATTCTATGTATATAAATCCAAAATAAAGAATACTTCGTGATCTTTTGAGTTGTATTATGTGTAATTTTATGTAGCATGTGTACATATGAATGTGAAATAAAGAACAATGTTGTCATAATTGGTATCAGAGGAAATTTTTAGCAGTTTTTAGGATTAATAATAGAAAAATATAGAAAAATTATGAAGGATAAGACAATGTATATGAAAACATCAATAAATTTTGGTAACTATAGAGTAAGTGTTTTATTAATAAAATACATCCCTTTGAATATACTATATGTGGATGTGGTTTTGAAGCAATTATATCATGTCTCAAAAACACTTACATGGTGTGTTGAGCTAGACTCAACAGAACATGGTATAATAAAATAGGCTTTACTATATGTTTGGTTTTGCACTCCATGGGTTTATTCATTGCTATATTTATATCCTCATTATAAATCCTTATTAAGGGAACTAAAAATTCTAATAACAATATATTTTACGAATTAGATCATGGATTACATAGTTTAAATCCATGAGATTAATAATTTAATGAAATAAATTTATGTTATATGTTATCCCATTAATTTCATTAAATAATATTTTATCAGTTTAACATTATAAAATACTCATTGTTAATTTTTCAGTAATTATATCCAATAGATGGAAATTGGAGGAATCGGGAAAACAGTCAATGTGACCCGAAATGTGATGACTACCCCAACAAGATGCTTGACCAAATATTAGCCGGAATAACAATAATTGTGATGATATTATCTAAACCGAATAAGCTTTTTAATAGAAACATTGATCTAGAGGAATTTCCAAACCCCCAAGGACAGCACCAACTTCAATGGAGAGCTTTTTGTTAAAAATGCCCCTGAAATTCAATAGATCATTTAATCAGTTAATCTTGGAATAGTGGATCAACTCCATTGAACATATTGTGTTTGACATTTATCAAGATTACGAAGCCATAGAATGTGATTAAAGTGATGGGATGGAAGGAATTATGAAAAATTGTTTTTTGATAAATATTATCCATGCACTATATATCTTAAAATGGAACAATATTTACATTCCATGCTGTATAAAAGATGAGAATCTATCAGGTGTATGAGGATAACATAGCAATATGTTCACAATACCTCTCCAACAATGTCGTTACCCCCAGGAATACAAGGTTGACCGATTATTTTTTTGGCCAAATCCTATTCTCAAAAATTCATTGGAAATCCAAAACATTAATATTTATGACGAAATTGTGTCATGTGACCTCAAAGCCTAAATAATGATCATAGAATCACAAGGGTATCATATCGATAAGAACGAGAATGTGGAATTTAATTTAGGCTATCTGATGGATAAACATAACAATACCAAGAAATTTCTACATCTCACATGTCAATGTGTTGAAATAAGAAACGTGGAAATTTGTTTGGGGTTGAGGAAATGCTTTAGGTATGGGAAGGAAGGTCACACAGATGACGATTACTGACAATAGAAATCCACTAATGCATTAATATAGAGGAATTTTTTTGGAAACCCTCAGAGTGTTATTCATTTCTATAACTACATGGAGCTAGGGAAGTATTAAAACCAACACAATAAACCATGTTTTTATGGTGACAGCCAATAAAATCCAAAGGTTGCAAGGGAAATATTTCTCTATCACAACCAATGAGGTGGATCCCTATATTAAATTGGTGACATGTAGTCGAGTTATTCCTTCAAGAATAGCAAACATACATTTTGATTTTTGATTAACACATTCCTTCAAAACATGAATATTTAGTAGAGCTACTGAAACACCACTATAAAGCATAGAAGTGGAGATTTCAATGAATATGAAAAATGGGGAAATTATTACATCCTTATAATATTACTCCTTCATTGTAGCAATTATTGGGATGAATTTTCTGGAGAACCGTGTCATACTCCCTTTGGTTGAATTTTATGAAATTATGGTATTGATGAGGTTTCCCTATATAGATTGAACATAAATTACTAAGACATGAAAATAACTCTCTGTATTGTGAAATAACCCATATTTCTGTACAGGTATAAGAAGGATGATGCATATTAATTAGAACCAACATCTGTAGAATATATATTATTTACCTATGAGAAAGAATATATAGTTTGAATGATTAAATATTACAACAATATCAAACATGATGACGTACCCATTTTGTGAGAGAATACACATATGTGTTTCCTAAGGAAATGAAAGGTCTCCCTCCTAGCTGAGAGTCTATTTTTAATTCGAGCTTATACTTGGGGAATTAAAATTATCCATGAATCATTATAGAATGGATATTGTGGAACATTAGGAGTTGAAGAAACCTGTATATGAGAATCTGGAAGAAGGTTTCATATGCCCATGTAAATCACTCTGGGGTCCACCAGTCCTCTTCATAAAGAATCATGGGCCTATTCACCTTTGCATTAACTATTTTGAGCTCAACATGGTAACATTAAAGAACAAGTATCAACATACATGAATTTATTACTTGTTAAATCACCATGGTTAGGAATATTACATCTCTAAGGTGGATTTGTAGTCATGATATTACAATGTTAGGGGAAGAAGAAGGATATCACTAAGACTTCATTTCATACAAGGTACAGGTAATATGAGTTCATAAAAATTCCATTCGATCTCACAAATACCCGAGCTATCATCAAGGACTTTATGAATATAGTCTTTAAATATTACAATTTTTTTAATTATATATAGATAATATTGTAATATTTTCTAAAACAATATAGGTTCCTTTAGAGCTTCTGAGAACTATGATAATTACTATCTAGAAGGGGAAGCATTAGACCATGTACAAAAAATGTGCATCTTAGATGAATAGAGTCACATTATTTGGGAATTTCATCATAAGAAATGTGATATTTTTTTATCATTAAAAGAAAAGAATTGATGATGGCTCCAGATAACCAATTATACAGATACTCATGATTTCCAAGGATTAGTTTGGAATTATAATTTATATGGGAGAAATTTTCCAAATTTGTAAAACCCAATATCCATGATAAATCAAATGGGGTTCAAGTCTTTTTGGAATGATGAGTGTGAATAGATCATCATGTAATGGGGAAAAAGCTTATAATTTCCTCTATAATCACACTACCCACTAGTAGATAACGTTTAATGGTATTTAAGGATGTTATGATGATGGGATTGGGATCTCTGTTAATGTAGAATGAAAATGTCCAAACTTATGCTTCAAAGAAGTTGGTAATTCCCAAATCGTACAACCTAATTCATGATATAGTGTTGTATGTAAAAATATTCTCTTTAAAAATATGTCATAATTATATCTTTGTGGAGAAGTTTGAAATATATATATATATATATTTAAAAATTCTCAAGTATATATTCACATAGAAAGAGATGAAAATGCAAGAATGAAGATGGTCAGAGCTAATCAATGACTATTACAAATCAATTCACTATCATCCGTTGGAATAAATTAATGTTGAAGACATATTATGTTGAAAGGATCCATAGATTCTAATATTTATTTTAAATGTTAAGGATATGATATTCTATGGTTTGTAAAGGATAGAGATGGGGATCATAAAGGACACAACATCATCTATACATTCACTAAATGATTTGTCAACTATCCTGTATGGGCAAGATAAAAGATGCTCCAAGAGATTATGTGGGAATTTAGAAGAAGGTGAAAACTATAAGAAAAGGTAAATATTTGGAATTAAATTATAATGAAGATTTTTTTTATATTTTCTTCAAGAGTACATGTAAAATAAAGTACTATGTTAAAGGAGGATATATTGGATGATGCACATAGATCAAAATTCTTCATCCACCTATGAAGAACAATGATCAATCAAGATCTCCAGAAGATCTATTGGGGGAAAATATGAAAAAGGAGATTGTTGAGTAGTTTTGAAAATGTATTTTATGTAAGAAGGTGATAGAAAATGAAAAGAAATACAAGGGGATGATGCAGCCATTAACCATACAAAAATAGAAATGGGAAAACATCACCATGGAATTTAGCGATAGTTTTCGAATTTCATAAAGATGGAATAATTATGCATTGGTTTGGGTGGATTTTCTTACAAAAAATTCACACTTAATTGTGATTGGATGAGATTTAACACTCAATCAGCTTTAAAGGATATACATTAGAGATGTGGTGACACGACATGGAACACAACTATTGATTGTATCCAATTGAAATATAAGAATCATCTTTATATTAATGAAAAGACACCAACATGATATAAATTCTAATTTTAATTGTATTACAACATATCATCCTCAAACTGACAACCAATATAAGAATACTATCCAAAAACTTGTGGACATGTTGAGAGAATAATCAATTGACTCTAAAATAGGATGGGAGAAACATCTTCTTCTAGTCGTGTTCTCATACGACAATAATTTCACCTCAAGCATCCAAATGACTGTTTATGAATCCCATTATGGTAAGACATTCAGAAAACCATCATGCTAGGATAAAGTTGGGGAATCATTACAAACGAGTATAGAAATGATTGAAAAAATGGTGCAAAAGGTTATGACCATACATCATCACATCAGAGAATGATGTATGTGAGGAACTGCTTCACTCCATCTCATTTATTTTATGTTGATGATATTCTTCTCTTCTCTAAAGTTGATAGGAAACTTTCACCTCTATTAAGACTATTTTCAATCACTATGATAATGTTTCAGGGTAGGTTATAAGGTGGAGTAAATCATTTGTAGTCTTTGGTGAAGGAGTTCGATTTGTAAAACAAAAAACTGCGGCCAATAGGCTTGGTGTTACAAGGGGTTCATTACCCTTAACTTATCATGGACTGCCCATGTTCTGGGGAAGGGTGAAGAGGGCTCACATGGAGTGTATTTCTCCTAAAATCATAAATCAATTGGCTAGTTGGAAAGGGAAATAAATGTCCTAGGCTGGTAGGATTTTCTTTGTGGATTCAGTCATCACCTCAATGTTTGTGTACTCCTTTTCACTCTACAAGTGGCATACTACATTGATCAAGGAACTGTATGGCAAGATAAGAAATTTTATTTGGACTAGCTCTACTCAGCAAAGGAAATTGATTACTGTTAAATGGATGGACTGTATCAAGCCTCTCTCAAATGGTGGAATGGGAGTTAAGGATGTCAGGGTTTTTAATGTTGCTTTACTCAAAAAAATTTACAAGGAGACTTCTTGCTGGTTCTGAAATTTACCTGGAATTTCATTCTAAGGGATTTACTGACATGTTACATAGGAGGAAGAGGGTGTATCTGAGATCATCTGTTTGGCCATCAATTAGGAGAACTTATAATGTTCTTATTTCACTTTCTAAATGGTTGGTTTTTCCCAGCTCCCAATTGAATTGCTGGACAAAAATGTGGTTATCCTGTCCTATTAAGAATACAACTAATAACCCATTATCTTTTAGGAATATCAATATCTCTGATTTTCAGGGAAATGCACAGGCTCAAAGAGTACTTCCTCCTAATCTGCAAACTGATCTCTCTTCATATGAATATATGGATCAAAATACTCTGATTTGGGAGCCTGATATTAATGGTTTATTCTCCAGTCATCTGTCTTATGCCATGATGTGTGGGAATGTGACATAAATTCCATATTAAGTGGTGGGGGTTAGGAAGGCTTTCATCCTTCCAGTTGATTCCCTTCTTATCTGGCGTATTTGGAAATACAAGATGCCAATCCAATCTGCCCTTCAAATAATAGGTTTTAATCTGGCCACGGTGTGCTATTTCTATCTACATGCTGATGAATCTATTGATCACATTTTCATCAACTTCTACTTTGATTCTCGGTTCTGGAGATATTTGATGGAAATTTTTCATCGTCACTTGGTCTTTAACTCTGTTGGTTCATTGATCAATTCTGTTATTCATGAAGAGAACAATGAGAAGGTTCACTCCTTGCTCATTGTTGTTGTTGTTTCTATTATCTCCTATATTTGGAAAGCCTGGAACAATATTGTTTTCAATGGTGGAAGGCCCTCCTTCAAGGAGAGGATGATAGCGATTCACCAAATCATTAAACATGCTTCGATGAAACAGTGTGGTTCTATGAACAATAGCATGTCTGATTTTGTATTGTTGAGAGCTCTTGGTGTGAGTGGCAGGGCGAGGAAGCCTAAGGTGATGAAATATATAAGGTGGATCCCTCCAATCAATGACTACTTAAAGGTGAATGTGGATGGAGCTGCCTCTGGCACGCCGGGGCCTACTAGATGTGGAGGTACTTTTAGGACATCTCCAGGATTTGTAAAGGGATGTTTCATTCATTACATTGGAAATAGTTTTTATCTTGAGGCATAACATTGGTCTATGGTAAAGGAAATAAGGTATGCTACACGTTATGGTTGGAGAAAGATTTGGATAGAATCAGACTCTTCTTTTGCTGTGCAGATCCTCAAAGAGCGGTCCAGGAATGTTCCATGGAGGATGCTTCATGTTTGGACTACTTCATTGAAGATGGATGAACACATTACTCTTGAAGTCTCTCATGTGTTCAGGGAAGCAAATCAAGTGGTGGATGCACTCTCAAAAAGAGCAATTCAAAAGGCGAGCTCTAGTTGGTCCTTTGTTCTTCCTGATTATTGCAATGATCTTCTTTGCAACGATAGAATTGGTAATGTGTATACAAGGCTGTGTAAATCTCTCCTTTCCAGAGTGGTTTGAACTGTTTAAACTTTTCTTTATTTAATATTATCGGAGCACTTTTTCACCTGGATCTCAGGCTTTTTCGATACTATTTTTATATATCAATATTTAATTTTAATAATTGTTTGAAAACTTTTATTATGGAAAAAACCCTACAATTCTCAATAAATGACAATTATTATTTTAAAACTAAAAATACAAATATTTAGAAAATTATTTTGATAAAATGAATTTTATTATTAAAATAATAATTTATAAATTATAAAAAAAATTAATTTTTAATAATTTTTTTAGAGAGTCGAATTTTTGGGTAAAAATAATATACTGTACAGATATACTTTGTCTATTATGACATCATAATTACCCAAAGTTATAAAATAAATGATATAAAAGGTATAAATGAAAAAATATTTGTTATAAAATTACAAAAATATAATATTATGATTATTTTAATTATTTTATGAAACCATTTTGAATCCTCGAAACCCAATAATATATTTTATGGTTTTAAAATCCTTTCATTATGAGTATAACCCACATCCACATAATAAATGTGATTTTTTTATTATGATAGGAAATTGAAATGATAAACTAATTAAAATCACTCCCATTTGGTAGATAAATTTCCTAAAAACCATTGAATTGTTTTTGGTTTTGGTTATTTTATTATATAGAGTCCAAAACCTATGATTGAGAAATATTAATGAAATCTTCCCTCATTTCCTAGATAAACCCACACATGATCCAATTTTTATTCACTAAAAAAATGGATAATGTCCTTACTATTCATTTTCTTCTCTATTTACCCCCAAGAATCCCTCAAGCTCTCATGAAGCCCCTCCCAAGTATTTGGATTCATACACTTAAGTAACATATCCTCTCCTTATATTATTTATTCAAGTATCTTTATTATCTTATGCATTTTATTTCTAATTCATTGTGTTGGTACATGCCTATCCACATGGCTATTAAATCCCATCTGATTTAATTATTATGGGATACAATTTTTTCTCTCATCAAACCATTTTATGGATTAGTATGTGATGTTTTTATGCTCCTGAAATTTTACCGCGATTTTTCCATGCTAAAAGAATTGTGTGGTGTATACAATGACAAATTCCTATCAATGGTATTCACCGTAATACATATATACATCATTAAATTCCTACATAAATTTAATTATTCAAAAATCCTTGATTGTGAAATTAAATATTATGATGAATTAATCCATTTTTTTGATCAACGTGGAACATATATGAATTATAATGATAAAAATGTTATAAAACCTCATCCTACCTCACGGGATTGAGGATGTGGTGAGGGTTACATGGCCTTAAGCGATGTTCCCAAGGTGCCAAAGGCTAGAAATAAGTGTCGAGGGCTTCAAGAACAAGTTGGGGAACTATTTCACCCTATGATGAAATGAACCAAACCATCCACTATCAATCCCTATATAATGCATGCACTTTCAAACCCAAAAATTTATTCCCAAAATACAACCAAGTTGTTACATAATACAACCAAAAACCAATACAAACAACTATATCAAAGTACAATCAGAATGTAAACAACAACCACTATGAGCCATGAGACCACCACATCTCAACACCAAGCTCCAAGCTCTAGGCTCTACCGAGACATCACAATGCACCACTAAAGGTGGTAGATGCCTTACCTTTTCCCACATCATGATACAAAACATCTGAAAAGACACCAACATACCAAATTAGGAAGTGAGTACTAAAAATCAGTTGGTTTTTCCCAAATGACTTCCCTACACAAGCCAATAGGATAAAACCTTTAGAACATTATTATAAAAGAATTTATATAAAATAATCACCAGTGCTAAAATTTCCATAACCAAACATTCCCTTACCAAGACATCACACCCATCCTAAGAAATCAAGGGAAAGTCAACCAAACATGCCAAAATTTATTTCACAATATCACATTAGCACCACAATTTCCATCTTGCAAGAAATGCCCAACAAAACAACCAAAAAACCAAACAGTGGAGCTTCCGTCCAACCCGTTCACCCATACACAACTAGTGGCTCTCTTCATCCACTTATCCTTTGATGGTGACCCTTCTATTCACTATCCATCCACTTTTTGAGTGGTACTTCTCACCACAATTAAACAATATTCCAACCAATCAAAACCAAGTATATAACCCATAATGGTCACAAAAACATTAAATCAACCAATTATATTGCATATCAATCCACTTCAATAAATCACACATTTATTAAAAAGTCATTTTCCATGCCAAACAACATTTCAATAAAACAAACCTTTTATTGAAAACCATATCATCAATCATTTTCAAAAATCAACTATAGCATCCCATTTTAAAATCAACTATAATAACATTTCACCACAAAACTCACTTTTTCTCGAAAATCACCAAAACATCACCCAAGAGATTTTAAACCAATTTCACACAATAATAAAAATTAATTTTTCAGGACCAAAAATTAATTGTAAACAAAAACCCACTAGTTCTAACCCAGTGGAGTCGTGAGAGAATCCACCTACCTTTAGGGTTCTTGAGAAATCGACCCACAAGAAACCGCACCTCAAATCTGGTGAACACACATCTGAAACCTCTCTAGATCCCATTTCCCTAACATTCGCAAGCCATAAAAACATCATACAAGGGAACCACAACCCTAGATCCACACACAACAATTGTATATCTAGAAAAACAGGAATGATAGGGATGTAGATCTAGAGGAAAACACAAGAAAACCAAGAGAAGAGACATACCATAGAGAAACCACCTTCAAACCCCTTGAAACCCCTGGGAAATGCTTCCAAATTGAATGGGAGAGAACCCTTGACCCCTAAGAACCCCAAATACTAAGAGAGGCTCGAGTGGGAGGAATAATGGAGTGAAAAAGGTAAAGACCGAGGGAGCCTAGAACTTATAACCCTATTTTATGTGGAAGAACGATTTGGAAAAACATGCGCTAACTGTGCACACGCTACTGCCTCGGGAGCAAGGGTCCACACAGATTTCTCACGTGGTTTGGATAACCGGGCATAGGCCGTGCGAAGCCAACTGTCTCCCTTGAACGGTTTCCTGGGGAATCAACAATGTTTTCACTAACCGTGCTCAAACCATGTGCCCCTTTAAAATCCTCCAAAATCAACCAAAACCATTCCAAACTCTCAAAACCTCTTCCAAACTCATCTCATGCACTTTAATCACATAAAAAATATAAAAAAAGGCCACACACCTCAAAATGGGGGTGCTGCATTCTCCCCACCATTGGACTTTCCATCCTTGGAATGTAGTTAACCTACCCTTTGTAGAAAGAGCTCCAGCCACTGATTGATCATCTCTTTATCCTACTCCCAAGTATCCTCTTGAATCTTACCATGCTTCCACAAAACATGAACAAAACCGATTATTTTATCACACAATACATTCTCTTGCCTATCCACAACCCGCAATGGCACGTGCACCAACGAAGCATCCAGTTCTAGCTAAACATGACCCCATCGAATCACATGGTCATGATCTAGCTGATAATTTTTCAACTGCAACACATGAAACACATTGTGCACCGCACTGATCCTTGGTGGAAAATACAAATGATAAGCCACCTCACCAACCCACTCAAGAATATCAAAAGGTCCAATATACCTTAGAGATAACATTCCCTGCTTTCCAACCTGATGATGTCCCAACTTAGGAGAGATCCTCAAGAATACATAATCACTCACCTCAAATGAAAACGACCATTGACGATGATCTACATATGATTTATGATAACTCTGAGTCATATCCATTCTTTTCATGTTCAACTTGATATTCTCCATTGTCTCCTGGACAAGGCTCGGTCTAACCATCGAGGACTCACCTGTTTCCACCCAACATAGTATAGAACGACATGACCACCTATACAATGCTTCAAATGGAGCTACACATATGGATACATGATAACATTTATTTTATGAGAAATCAAGCAAGCACAAGTTCTCCTCCCATGAGCCACCAAAATCCATGACACTAGCCCGCAACATATACTTCAGAGTTTGTATCATCCTCTTGGATTGACTATCCATCTGAGGGTGATACACAGTGATCAAAGTGAACTGTTTCCCAAGGGCTTTCCACAAGGATTTCTAGAAACAAGATGTAACCCTCAGATCTCTATCTGATACAATAGAAAATATAACACCATGCCTCTTTACCACCTCTCAGATATAGATTTTGGACAGATCCTCCACAATTTGAGATTCACGAATAAGGATGAAATGTGCCGACTTCATTAGCCAATCCACTATCAACGAAATGGCATTGTGCTTTCTGACCATCCATGGGAGACCTGTTAAAAAATCCATCGCTAACTGCTCCCACATCCAAACAGGGATTGTTAATGACTGCAACATTCCTGTTTGCCTTTGATGCTACGCCTTGACCTGTTGACAAGTCAAGCATCTCGAAACAAACTCAGCCACACATCTTTTCATACCATCCAACCAGAAGTGCGCCTTCTGTGCTTTATACATTTTATGAATTCCAGGACTAATAGACCACCTGGAATGATGATACGCCCTAAGAAGATCTTCCTCACAAGAAACTGGTACAACAATACGATTATGAAAACACAAAACTAAATCACCCTTCAGTTGCCAATCCTCAATGGTCTCAACAACATTTAGTCTCGACCCCATGGTCACACACTGATAATCAGATATTTTTGCCTTTCTAACTAGTCCATCCATGTCAAGAATCTACAAAACTGTAAATAAGACCTCTCTATCTCCCTGTTCCTCACATTCAAACCACATATCAGCTATAACCGACATCAACTACCACTACTCTGATGATTATTTCACCACATGAGCATATGATTTTTTACTTAATGCATCCGCCACAAATTATCCGATTCATGGTGTGTACATTAAGTCAAAATCAATCCTCGGGAGATATTCCATCCATCACCTTTGCCTCAGGTTCAAATCCCTTTGTGATAAAATGTGCTTCAAGCCCTTATGATCTATATATATCGATAACTTCTCACCAAAGAGATAATTTCTCCAGACTTTCCAGGCATAGACCACTACTACCAACTCCAAATCATGAGTTGGATAGTTCTTCTCATCCACGCTCAAATTCAGTGATCTATACGCAACCACATTATTCCCTTGAATTAGAAAACATCCCAACCCTGATCCCGATGCATCGCAATACACCATGTACCCTTTACCTGGTTCTGGCAAGACCAAGATTGGTGCTGATGTAAGACGACCCTTTAGCTCTTAGAAACACTAATGACACTATTCATTCCACTGGAATGGAACATTCTTTCTTATCGAAGCAGTCATCGGAAAATCCAAACGTGAAAAATCAAGAACAAAACGCCAATAATACCTAGCTAGACTAAGAAAACTCCGTATCTGAAACACATTCTATGGCGGTTTTTATGAGATAACAGCCTCTATCTTTTCTTAATCCACTAAAACACCCCTTTTAGAAATTACTTGGCCAAGAAAACAAACTTCATGTATCCAAAAGTCATACTTTGACAATTTGTTATTCAACTGATGATCCCTTGAGTCCCCTACATTGTCGTTAAGTGCTGCTCATGCTCTACCCTTGTCTTTGAAATCACTGGAAAATTATCTACAAACACCACCACAAATGAATCTAGATATCTCTAAAATATCTGATTCATCAATTCCATGAACATCGATGGTGCATTTATTAGACCAAAGGGCATAACAACATATTCATAATGGTCATATCTACTTCTGAAAGATGTTTTAGAAATATCGTCCTTTCTCACCCGCAATTGATGATATCCCAACCTCAGGTAGATCTTGGAGAACCACTGGGGTCCCCTCAACTAGTAGAAAAAATCATCAATTCGTGGGAGTGGATATCTATTCTTTATCGTAACATGGTTAAGTCTATGATAATCAACAAAGAGTCTCAAAGTTACATCCGCCATATTCACAAACAACACCAGTGCTTCCCACGGAGATGTGATAGGCCGGATAAACCCTTTTCTTTCTAACTCTTCCAACTATACAATCAATTCCCTCAATTCAGCTGGTTCCATCTGATACGATTGAAGTGGGATAGGACTGGTCCTCAAAAAGAGATCAATCTTAAACTCCACTTCTCTTACGGAAGGTAACCCAAAGAATTATTCAGGAAAAAAATCCATGTACTGATCTACCACTACCGGAAGAATGCTCTGTTCAACACCCTCTACTGATTCCAACAACAATACCTCTGACTGATACGATAACGTACCCACTGTGGGTGCCAAAAAACTCATTGCACCCTGCCATTCATGCCTCCGTCTTCTAAATAAATGTCTAACAATGCCGTGTGTTGTAAAATCCATTATACGCCCATCACAATCAATGTGTGTAGTGACCCATAGCTTAAAGTACATAGACATTACATTACTGTAGCGGAATAGTTAATACATAACAAAAACAGCCACACAATGACTCTAATAGTTTAGTGTCTTTGGAAACTTTGAACGTAATCTTCTAATTACGGTGAAAGATCTTTAACATCTCCCATAAAGATCTTCCGCTTTTTTTCTTTCCTAAAACCATTCATTATATCCTGTGGAAAAGAAATCATAAAAAGGGGAGATCAAATGCTCAGTAAGGGTAATCATGGATAAAATAAATCATAGCATACACATTTGAACTTAAAAACATGAACATAATGTTTAAACATCAAAATCTTGAGTAATGACATAAAACATGGAAGTACGTAAGGCATAGATTATAATGAAACATTAAGAATGATAAAATAGTATGGGAATAAAACATGTAATTGTGGAAACCATTATTCACTTTATATTATTTCCATATTAGCGAATACATTGCTTCCAAGACCATCTTAGTGGACAAAGTCCCTTTCTGAATCGAGTTCATTCCTCGTTCCAGTCCTGTATTACTGAACCAATTTAACTTTCCGTTCCTGCCATGTCTATCTCATGAGATATAAATCTTTACCCATTGCATTGGAGAGAGATATAGGTCCCACCCATCTCATAATGAAATCATTCTTACTTGTGCCACAAAATAAACATAAAACATTCATCATAACCCAAATAATAAAATGGGTTTCATAAACATCATTCCATCATAACATAATCCATATAAAACAAATGGATATCATTTCATCATAAGAAAAGTGAAACCATGTAAATCATAGAGACATTATACTTGAAACATACACATATGAAATAATGTCATCTTATATGGAAAATGGTTTTGATAAAACACTTGAAATGAATTATTGAAGAAAATATCCTTTCTTCTTCAAAATCATTTTCTTTTCACAAAATGTCATGCAATTTTAAAAGAAAGTAATTTGGTTGAAAATATTCATGAAATATTTTTGAGGAATCTTCATGAAAATAAGGCTTTATAAAACTGTAAAAATCCGTTCATCCCGTGTATGTTAAAAAAACATTCTTCTCGTACTTTTTCCGGAAAAGTCAAAAAAGTACCGCGTAACGTAAACAAAAGAAAGATTCATTACATACCATGTAGTAAAAGAAAAAAAATGGGTAAAAAGGACATTAAACATACATTAGAACACTTTTTTAAAATATGGACATGGTTGATAGAAATTACCCTAATAAATACTTACGAATAAGAAATCTCGGATAAAAATGAGATTTGTAAAATTATCCCTTACCTTATGTCCGATATACTTCATATGTATCTGAACCTCCTGTATAATGATTTAAATAATATCATTGACATATTATATAATCATATTCATTGTTATGATATCATATATTATTCTCTTATGACTTTATATTACCCATTCCTTTGTAAATTCCATGTTAAAGAGCGTTTTGGGTAAAATTGTTTCATTTGTCGTTCGTGATTTGACTTTTAATTATTCATATGATTAATTAGATCATGATTACATAATTCCAGAATATAAAAAATGATTTATATATAATATATATTCAGAATATACATATATATAATAGATCGATAAATGGAAAGAAATACATCATTCATGGAGACGGTATGTCGTACGTACGCATGAACGCTGTCTTCGTTTCCTTAATGAATTGAATGGAATTAAGTAGATGACATACATATATATATATATTCATAAATACAGTATCATTATTATGTCATATATTTCATGATTAATTATTATATATACTTTATAATCATTCATGAATGGTTAATCATTGAGAATGAATCTCATCGTGTCGTGGAGACGGTTGTTCGTACGTACGCACGAGCTATGATATCATTCCCATGATTGTGGAATTGTGTTGAAGTGTATGTATAATATTTAAGAATCAATATCACTTTACAATAATCATATATAGTCATTATTTACACCATTATACCAATCCATGTATGTTGGTGGTGGAAAATAGATTACACCACGGCGTGGGGATGGTATTTCGTACGTACGCACGCGCGGTGATTTCATTTTCCATAGGATGGATAAATAGATAAATAGGGTTGTTTCATACATATAATAACATATAAGTATATGAGTGATACTGATGTTATTACTTCATAATGAAACAACTAAATAAGAATAAGTGGAATAAGAAATAAAGTTGAAAGAATCGGTTACGGACATTACCTCTTCTTTGAAACGCCTCTTTGAGACCTCCACTTAGGGCACTAAAATTGGACTTTGAAGAATACCAGGACCTCTAGGATGTTTCTAGGGAAGTGGAGAGGAGAAATTGGCAGGGGTTGGACGAACTTGATGGCTCAAAGTGGTGTGAGGAAGATAGGGAGGAGGTGCCCTTTTATAAGGAAGGAGAGGGGAACCTTTGGAAATCATAAAAATATTAATTTATAATAAATCTAACCCCACATAAAAACCTTCATAAATGACTCATATTAGCATATTGTATGAGATACGGTTGTAATCTCATCAACCAATAAAATTTATACATGTTATGAATTTATTTTATACATTATCAACTTGATTTATCCTTACATAATCAATTTAATTTTATTTGTGGTAATATCTTTTTAAAATTTAAATTTTAACAAATATTTAATTATTTGTTGTGAATTGTCCATAATTGGATACATTATCACATTTGAGAGCATATAAATTTAATGTTATAAATTTATAAATATTTGTGTGATTTTTAAACAATTTTATAATATGTTATTTATATAAAATAACAATAGTGTCAATTTTGACACTATTAATTTATTTTAATTTAAATAAACTATATACAGAAGATATGTTCAAAATAAAAGCTTTAATAGATTTATAACTGGTTATATGTATCTAGAAAATTATTTTAGAACATTAAATAGTTCATATAATATTTATTTTATTATTTTTTAAAACGATTTATTTGGTTTATCTCTTAATAAAATAATTACTACAACATATTTGTATTATTATTTAATATACTTATTTGATTCATAAAAATTAAAAATAAAATCCTATGATGAATATAAATCTATTAAATTTTACAATAATACTTTTACTAGAATTTATCATCTTAAAATAACAATATTTAAATTGATATATTTATTAAATTATGAAGGTGACAACTTTAACATCATTTAAAATAAAATAATATAATTGTCATAATCACTTTTATAAGACTCCAAACGGTTATATATTAGGTCATTGGATTATTATGGTATATATATATACTTCCAATATGTTTCGGTCAGGTTTGTGGGCCATTTAATGGGTATTATTATATCGATAAAAACTATATTACTGATTTTTCACTTAATAAATAATTTCTGCATCATTAATGTACCACCATTAAGGACAATTATTTAATCCCTAAAATTTCTAAAAAAATTATCATGATATAGATAATTTTATTAGATTTCTAGAGACTATTCTTGTTCGATGTTTTATGATGTTTATCACTAAATTAAAATTATTATACTTGTAATATTTAAGAGAGTGACATGTTGTAACTTTCTTTGGTTTTAATAATAATTAAATTATTTTCACAGTATAAAATACATAAAATGAATCTAATCCAACCATTATGTGATATTGGTCTACTTTTAGCCATCCAATAGAATTTTTTCATGTGTTAGGATAATTTTATAATATTATATTTTCTCTTAATTACCCGATTTACCTTTAACTATGGTAAATAAAATTTACCATAGTTACTATTCATAATTCCCAAAAATGAAAAGTATCCTACTAACATAATTTGGACCCAATGATTCCAAATATGGAATCCATTTTTTCACATTCAATAAAAATAAGTTTCAGAAATTAAATTAAAATTAATCCTGTTGTCGAATGAAAACCAGTTTTTTTTAAACATTGCCAAAGATTGAATTGATTTAACCTACGAATTTAATGCAAAATAAATGATAATGACATAAATTATATTAAATGGTAAAAATATATTCTATTTAAACATTAAAACCATTCAATATAATAATTTAACCATATAAATTATTGCGATGAAAAAAGTTGTTTTTAATTAAAATATAACGTGTTTTTACTATACATCAAAATATGAATGTTACCAGAATAATATGAAAAATTAATCCAAAGTAATTATTTATTTGTTGATTCCAAATAATAATTTTATTTTGTCAAATTGAACTTATAAATATGTCAAAAACAAGATTTAATGTGGGTGCACCATTAAAAGGTTGCAAAACTGCATTTTTTGAAAAATACTTATTTTACCCGAAAAATTTATTTTGTTCTTATACCATGTTCTAGAAAATGTGTAAGATGAATAATAATGTTTTAACATTCAATTTTTTTAATACTATTCATAATGGCTAGTTCATAATAATATTATAATAATATATCATTGTTTAGTAAAACCTGGTATTGCGTACAACACACGCTATCGAGGAAGGTCGCGAGTGCGTGTAATGCAAGCCAAGTCAGGGTTGCATGTTGTGCAAGAATCCTTCGTTGTTTTGTATAACAGAATCCAAACATATTTCATTGATACATTTAATATATATATATATATATATACTCAATGTTGTGTAGAATAACTATTATCAAAATTGTGTGTAACACGATCCAAGAATAGTGTTGCATATACTGCAAGCTAATACGGTGTTGCGTATAGCGCAAGGTAATCTTGGTGTAGCATACAACACAAGAAATTAATGAAATTAAAAGAATATTTTTCATAAAATCTCGGGGTGTTACAATGTGGGCTTGAAACACCCCCAGCCAATCCATTCCAAGGATTACATTATACCCATCCATCTCAAGAACTAAGAAATGCTACAGTAGCTCAACCTCGCCCACAAAGATACAACATGCTCTACACAAGAAGTCTCAACACTCTCTTCGACCCGAATGAGTTTGATGTTTTAAAACTGAGGGTATCATTTCTACCCTTAAAACAATCAAATCAACCACACATGCCTCAATAAAATAGTGTGAA
This sequence comes from Viscum album, assembly GCA_963277665.1. NCBI lineage: Eukaryota > Viridiplantae > Streptophyta > Magnoliopsida > Santalales > Viscaceae > Viscum > Viscum album. The sequence continues at coordinate 165,129,919 of OY728151.1, forward strand.
TAACACGTATCAAACAACACTTGCATCGAGGTAGAATTATAAATAATAGTAACTCACACCATGGATGGTCCCGACTGATCATCCACAGTAACCTGCTCATCTCCAAACACATTTTTGCTTGCCACACATTTCTCTTTATTGCCCTGATGAGGCGTCGTGGTATTCCGAGAATCCCCATGATCAACGTTACTCTGCTGACGAGGGGTGTGCTTCTTGTCCCCATCCATTCGAAGCATACTATATCTGCGATCCCTGAGGAGTGTCATGTGAACTTCAACTTAGAGCATTCTGACAATAACACTTCATATGCCCCATCTACATAAAATTATGACTTGCTTGAGTTTGTTTCACACAATCCCACTTTATTTGCCTCATAAAACCACACATAAAAAATACTATCATGCTCTGGGTCTTTGGATGATGATTCACCCATCCGGCCGTCGGATTATATGCCATATTCCCACACTAAGAAATAGTGTCCCTCCTTCACTTGAACCCAGCATTAGTGTTCCCACTATTCCCCTTGGGTACCAACATGCTTCCTCCGCCCGGAGCACCCAACAGATCCCGCTTAGCCACGGAGGCTCTATTCACCATCTATGTGTAATCATTTATACATAGCACCATTATCTTTGAACAGATTTCCTGCTTTAACCCCTCTTCAAAGATCCTTGCTTTCAAAGACGTGCTACACGACACCTTGGTTGTAAACCGCACTATGTTCATATACATAGCAGCATACTCCGTCGCAATCATGAGCTCTTGCTTCAAACTGAAGAAATCATTTGTATGTTGAATTCTAAATGTATGTGGGTAGAATTGTTTCTTAATCAATTCTTCAAAGCCTTCCCACATCATACCCTTGTCTGTCCCCACTTGGACTACCAACTCCCACCAATGAAGGGCAAGATCCTCCAGCATATACATAGACAACCATAATTTTAACTCTACCAATGTTCCCAAGAACTCGAAGATCTTGTTCAATCTATTCAACCATGCTTCTTCCCTCTCCGGCTCTGAAACACCCTTGAAGATGAGTGGATTATGCTTTTGAAACTAAACCGCATGATCGACATGCCTCGGTTCATCCACTTTATTCCCACTTCCTACCGCTTGTAATGAATGTGCAATACTTTTCAATAACTTTTGGTTCACCTGAGGCTCAGGTGCAACCACATTCTCAGCAGCCTCCTCTAGTTGGATTTCCACCAGTTATCATTTTCAAAGTTTCTCCATTTTGAAAACCAAACCATTTTCAAAATACCAATTTATTCACATTACAATTTCAGACACTCATATTACTTCATAAATAATTATACCCCAGTGAAATATGCATCCTAGTGGGAAGTCATTTCAACCATGCATGACATGCTCATCTCATTGGCTACACCCATGAAAATGATATATACAATTCCTATAATTGTCTCCAAAACACTTATGTACCCAACTCCGTGGTAACTTGAATTTCAGCATAAGAGGGTTAGCTATGTCCTTTTATGCAATGTATTCCAAGTTCCGACATTCCTACACCTTACTACCATACCGAATCACTGAATGTAACACATTTAATGTCAACACCAAATCTGAGAATCAACTCCAAAGGACCGAACAAACAGATACCACATGTAACACCCCACCCCTACCTCATTGGATTGAGGACGCAGTGAGGGTTACATGGCCTTAAGATATGTTCCCAACGCACCAAAGTCTGGAAATAAATGTTGAAGGATTCAAGAACATGTTGGGGAATGATGTTCCCTTAAGAAGAAACAAACCAAACCATCCACTATAATTCAAAATATGATGCATGCACTCTCAAACCCAAAAAGTATTCCCAAAAGACAACTAAGTTGTTAAACAACAAATCCCTAAACCAAAACAAACAACCATATCAGAGTACAAGCGGAAACTAGAAAACAACCACTATGAGCCATGACACCACCACAACTCCACACCAAGGTCCATGCACCTAGCTCCACCGAGACATAACAATGTACCACTAAAGGAGGGAGATGCCTTACCTTTTCCCATGTCACGATACACAACATCTATAAATACACCAACGTGCCGAAGCAGGGGGTGAGTACTAAAACATACTAGGTCTTCCACAAATGACTTCCATACACACTCCACTAGGATAAAACAATTAGCACATTTATATAAAACAATTTATTTAAAATAATCACTAGTGCCTCCATTTTTATATGCCAAACACGCACTTACCATGCCATCACACCCAACCCATGAAATCAAGGGAATGCCAACCAAATATGCCACAAGTCATTTCATCAATTCACATTAGAACCACAATTTCTATATTGCAAGAAATGAAAATAGAACAACCAAACAACCAAACGGTGGAGCTTCCATCCAACCCGTTCACCCAAACACAACTAGTGGCTCTTCCTGTCCACTTATCCCTTGATGGTGGACCTTCCCTCCACTATCCCTCCCCTTTTTATACTGGTACTTTTTGGAACGTCCACAAAACATTCCAACCAATAAAAACCAAGTAAATAACCCATAATGGTCACAAAAACATGAAATCAACAAATTCCATTACAAAAGAAATGAATAAAAAGATTTTATGGGGTTGGAGAAGCAAAATAAAACAAAAGGACTCAAGTGAAAGCATTACCTTAAAATCGGGTAACTCCCTTCGGTTTGAGCTCAAAAGCTTCCTTGGGAAGACTTATGCCCAAAGTGATGCTTCAAGGAGTAAGAGAGGTAAGTGGAGAGACAAAATGGGAAGATTTTGGCCGAGCCAAAGGCTTTGGGTGTGTGGGTAATGTGGTATAGGTGGGGGCCTTTTATAAGAGGATAGGAGGGGCACTTTTGGAAAGTAAGAAATATAACTTTATTTGAAAATGTGTTTCGGTTTTAAAAGGTCCCAAATTGATATAAATCGTGTATAAGGTGATAGTGGTTCTAAATCCACCCACCCAATAAGTTTTGGACTTGTGTAGTTTATAGATTTTACATTATCTTTCCATTTTAGTTAAATCGTCAAATAATGATGTCATTGCTGCATCATTATGATGTCAGAAATAATTTAATTTATATAATGTCTAAAAATTATAAAAAAATTAATATGATATAGGAAATCTTTTTATCTTTACAATGACAGTTTATAATAAAAAATCTGACTTGTATAACCCCAATTAAAAAATTATTTAGTAAAACATATCATGTTTGTGTCATTTTTACTTTTACATTAAACAAAAAGTTATTTATGTCATTTCCCAACCAAAGTGGCTCCATGGGGTCCCCAAGTTGACCCATGGATTTTCATGGTCGTCCATCACACATCCAATGAGGTTAGGACATGTTTCAAGTTCATTTCATATTATTAAAACTTTATTTTTACCTTAATCTACACTAATTACCTCTAATCGCGATTAAAAACTTAATAAGTTACTATTCACCAAGAAATTATTTTTATCCCATTGAACCACATTATACATATTAATGAAAACCATTTATGTCATATTTTTTAAATTCAATACACAAATATGGAAAAATTTCATTTAAACGGAAAAATCAGTTTTTATAAGTACCACTTAGTGGTGTCACTATTCATCAAAAATTGATGTTTTTCAGAAAAATCCCAAAAAATCACCCTAAGATATATTTGATATTCTGAATTTAAAAATGAAGTCTATTTTACAAAATTAAAATCATATAAGTCACATTAATTAATTTAATAATTAATTCCCGCTGTCAGAGCAAATAGCGTGTTTTTATGAAACAATAAGTATCAAAAGATTGACACTGGTTTAAGTCTGATTTCAATGTGAAATTAATTCCAACGACCACTATTGGATTTAATGGTAAAAATATATTCTAATTTCACTTTAAAACTAATTCAAAAGATAATCTAATCATATAAATAAATTAGATTAAAAAGTGGTTTTGAATTAAAATACAACATTTTACACTTCATTAAAAAATGAACTTTATCGGAAAGATACCAAAAATTTACACAGAATAAATTTTGATGTCCCGATTCTTAATAAGAGTTTTATTTGGTCCAAAAGAATGTTTAAGAGTGAACAAAACTATATTTAATGACGGTTCACCATCAAAAGGCGATAAGTGAACCTTTAGTGAAAACTTGGGCATATACGCCTAAAATTGAATTCTTTCCGTATTTTAAGCCTCTATCCTTTATTGGATAAATGTAAAAACATTTAAAAATATATATAATAATATTTTAGTTATTTCTATCCATTCCTGCCAATACAAAAGCTACATGTTAACTACCAATTAAAATAATATTATTTTATTATTGGAGTGCAACGTAAGATTCCCAAGAAACTCGTTGTTGCGTGTTGGGTACGCCATCGAGTATAGCGTCCCCTTTAAAGTCATATTAATATTTTATTCACAAATATGTATAAATATGAAAATGTTATATTATTTATTTCCTAGGGTGTTACATCCTTCCCCCCTTTTGGGAATTGCGTCCTCACAATTTTTAAAATTGAGCTTGGAAACATCCATGAAAGTCTCACATCGGAACAAGAGTCGGTAAAAAAATCACTTTAAAATAAAGAAATATAAGCACAGAGGTCACCAGAGTTAACCCATACTAGGATTCCATGTAGGAAAACATGGACATGGAGGAGAAAACATAGGGTCATGTTCTGATGGAAAGTTATAGAAAACATGTTTAGGAGAAAGTTAACAATAAGAAAATCACAAACTTGTGATGTGTTAAACGGTATTCGATTCCCCAGTAGGAAAAGTTAATAGGCAACATTTTTGTTTTAAGTTTCTTTTTATTGAGGAATTTATTCATAAGGAAACATAATCACTTATCATGTTGACTTTCAACTTTTACTAGATTCCTCACACAGACTCATACTTTCTCCAAAAGACGAGTATTTAGGAAGACGTGTTCGCATTAAGAGTACTATAAAAAACGTCTAGAGGAGAACATAATCCACAAAAAAAAACTATACATTTCCCATGTTTTCAAACCTTAACGAAAACTAAAACCAAAAAGGTTACTACAAGATTAGATAATCCAGGAAAGGATAACCCTTTATAAAAAGAAAATCTATTCTTAGTCTCAATATTTGTCCAACAAAACCCAAAGTTCAATGAGGACCATTCCATAACCAATTTGTCCCTAAAATTCATCAAAGTAAAACAATATAGTATTGAATCCCAAATATTTGAAGAATTTAGTCACATAGTCTTCCATGTTAAATCGTAACATTTATCTCCAATCAACATCAGTTGCTCCTAAAGTCTCGTATTGAAAAGTAATTAACCTAATCACATATCCTCCATGATAGGTTAATAAATTTGCATAGATAACGCAAAATGAGATTACTCTTAATTCATAAAATCATCTAAATAAAAAAAAGAATCAGTCAAAATAACCAGGGACTTCCCGTAGTCCAGTGGTAGGCGATAAATACCAGTCACACTTTGGTTGTGGGTTCGATTCCCACTGCTTTGTCCGACGCGACAGGTAGTCACACGGTCTGCATGTTGTCCTTTTTCCAAAACTATATAATTCTCAAAATCATTCCCCAAAAAGAGATAAAATCATCAAAATAAACATAACATAATTTAACCTCAATTTTACCTCATTCCTTTCACTTCCTTTATAACATATACTAACCCATAATTACCTAAAAAGTAAGGATCATATAAACTCTAATGGTTTCCTTTACAATTATTACCTTAACTTCCACATCGATTGGTCATCTCGTACATGATGCATTAAAGATCATACCAAGGTTCAAGTGGTTGATCATGACTCCTTGATAGTTGGTTTATAACTACCACGAGTTTCCTCATTGAATCCCCCATTTTATCTAGTATCTTAATCATAGAACCACCACAGTTTCCTTAAAACCTGTTGTCTCTTTGGTGCCTGCTAGATCCATCCATTCACTAAAACCAAAAAGGTCAATGTGAGTATATAAAAAAAACCATCATGTACTAATGAGGAAGATAAAGACTAAGATATACTTACTCATTCACTTTATCTAAAACTAGGACTCTTTCTGAAATCCTAACCATTATAGTAATGCCACTTATGCTTAAAGAATACCCTAACCTCTAAAGTTATCTAAACCGACCTTTGATACCAACTATAAGGCCCCATCCTTAAACCTTACTTAATGTTGAGTTATTACAAGATTACACATTGAGGATCTTTTCAAGTTTAGAGTTTTAGAGAATTAGATCATGAAACATGCATTACATTACACATTTAAAAAAAGTGGTTACATAAAATATAGTATTCATTCATCCCATCAACGGAAAAATATTGAAAATAAAACATGGATTCTTTCTTGACACATCCTTGACACTATCATCACATCATGTACCTTTCCCTTGACCTGTGAAAAACATTTCAAAAACTTGGGATGAGTATAAAAAGCTCAGTAAGGGTTATAAAAATATGGAAAGGAAACATGAGTTCATATATACATAAGAATGAAATCATACTTTACCCATAAAACATAGGCACTTTAACATACCTCATCAAATCATGAATAAATCATAGAAATCATAAGACATAAAAGTTAACTTGAGGTATTTATAACATTCTTACGTATGGATTAACCCTCTTAGTTACTTTTGGAATACCCATCACAGTATATTCCCTAAATCTCTTAGGAGAAACCTTAATGTTTCACTCCTTCGTGTTACCCAATGAATTGGTGAGCTATATCGGGCTCACCCGCCCTTAGATTATCACGGAACCACCCGTCTTCATAATAATGCCAAAAATCTCAACATAATTGTATCACATAAAACATGCATAAAGGAAAAATAATATTTCCACCTTTCAATCACAAGATATCAATACAACACATTGATATAAAAACATTATGAAAACCATTTTCAATACCAAAATAATAGAAAAGTAAAACATGGTATTTATTTTTCTTTTTAAAAAAAGGTATGGCTTGTAGAGGAAGCCGAAACTCAAATAACGGTCACGGCGGTGGAGAAGTCGTTGTCGCTGCATACGTACGAAAAAAACATTCCCCTTTGTCATTTAGTAAACGCTTCGTATAACAAAGATTGCTTTTGGATAAACGTAAAAGTTAAAGGGTTTTATACACCGTATTAAAGAAAGTTGTGTATAAAATAAAATATGCCTCAATGAAAGGAGATTGAGACGAAGTCCCATAAAAAGACGGTATCCTTGGTTTAAAGATAAATCAATTGAATAATTATGTGTGACAAACAAATACACCAAATATAAGTGGATATTAAGTCTAAAATAATCAAAGGTCATTCAAACATATTCAAAAGATGAAAAATTCAATTACTACATGTTGAACCCAAAGAAATCGAAATTGGGTTAAGAAGTTCCCTTGACAGCCTAATGGCGTCACATCAAAATGAGTTGATGAGGGATAAAAAAAGGGTATCTCATCACATGGACATAAAATTTACATCAATATGGATATGAAAGAACATATCCCAACATAATATTATGTAAATTAAAAGACATAACAAAAGAAGTCTTTTAAAAAGAGGAGGGTGAAAGGTTCCCTTACCGACTTGGGTATCTTTCAAAACATACACCCCATGAAAGAAGGACAATAAATCATTAATGTAAATACACATAAATGAAAGTATATTACACAAAGAGTAGAATAATGGGCAGTACATACACCAATAAAATGAAATTGTGGAAAATGTAGCATAAATCTCACGGGAATAAAAGTGAGATGGAAAATCCCTTATGAAAACTCGGCAACCTAACGACGCCACTTAAAACTTCCAAAAATGGATTGATGAGATCAAATATGGTATCTCACCACATTACAATAAAATTTACAGAAAGAGCAATATAAAATAACATCCCCCATCATAACAAAGAGGATCTTAATAGAAGTGACACAAAGGAGAGTACTTAAAAAGAAAGAGAGAGGTTAGATCTCTTACGAATATTAGGCACCCTAACGGCGCCACTCAAAACTTCCAAAATGGATTGATGAGAGAGAATATGGTCTCTGATCACATGAACATAAAAATTACAGTAAGTGTAATAGAAAATAACATCAGAATCACAAGAATGATGAGCTTTAGAGGGAATGACATAAAATAGTATACTTAAAAAGAAATAGTGGAGTAGGATCCCTAACCTCAAGTCCAACTTGTCTTGTTCGTTTCATTATATTCCTGAATAAAAAACTTTGGTCAATTAATAATTGCCTAAGTACCTCCATTATAGATTATTATTCAGTTCATATCACATATTATAATGTTATAATAATTGTTTAATAATGTTAGTTCATATCAGACGTTTTTGCCGATGTTTGGTACATGAGTCAAAAATGAACATGTTTGAAAAAAGATTGCCCGTGTAGTTATATGTAAATAATTTCCAGAATAGTATTAATCATTAAAATATCATATATATCCAGTAAATATTCATTTTATACTATTCCATATCATTTTGGGATAAAAAAAGAAAAGCACCATTCATGGAGACGGTAGGCCGTACGTACGCATGAACGCTACTTTCTTTTTTTGTCATATTAATGGAATTAAAACAAAATGATATATATATATATATATGTTATAATTCCAGAATGATATCCATAATTTAGATATAATATATTACATATATATCCATTATATATATGTACTTATAATAGTACATAACATTTTGAGATAAGAAATGAAATGTACCGTTCATGGAGACGGTAAGTCGTACGTACGCATGAACGCTACTTCCATTTCTATTTCATATTTAATAGAATTAAAACATAATGATTCATAATAGTATTTCAATTCCAGTATGGTATCATATATAATATCATTAAATATACCCTTTATACGTACCACATATGGTAATAATGAATCTATTCACTTTGAGGGGGCAGTAGTCTGTGCTTCCTTAAATGAAGATATCACATTTACCCATAATGGAAACCATAAATGTATGAAATAAATGAAAAATACATAAGATTATGTAAAACATAAACATATTATATATCATATATAAATATAGTTTCATCTTAATGGCCACCTTTGAAGGTGTTAAAAGAATGATGAACAATCATCATTTCGGGAGGCCGAAATTTGCCATCCACGGAAACAATATGTTCTTTAACCATTAGATGTAGGTGTGTGAAAGTGTAGCTCGAATCCTTATTATAACAACATACTAGTATATTTATGATTCTGTATTTTTTACAAAAGAAATGAATAAAAATAGTTTATGGGGTTGGAGAAGCAAAATAAAACAAAAGGACTCAAATGAAAACATTACCTTATAATCGGGTAACTCCCTTCGGTTTGAGCACAAAGGCCTTCTTGGGAAGACTTCTGCCTAAAGTGATGCTTCAAGGAGTAAGAGAGGGAAGTGGAGAGACAAAATGGGCAGTGTTTGGCCGAGCCAATGGCTTCGGGAGTGTGGGTAAGGTGGTAGAGGTGGGGGACTTTTATAAGAGGAGAGGAGGGGCACTTTTGGAAAGTAAGAAATATTAATTTTTTTGAAAATGTGTTTCAGTTTTAAAAGGTCCCACATTGATATAATTCGTGGATGAGGTGATAAGGGTTCTAAATACATCCATCCAATAATTTTTGGACATGTGTACTTCATAGATTTTACAGTATCTTTCCATTTTAGTTAAATCGTCAAATAATGATGTCATTGCTGCATCATTATGAAGTCATAAATAATTTAATTTTTTTAATGTCTAAAAATTATAAAAAAATTACTATGATGCAGGAAATCTTTTTAGATTTCCAATGATTATTTATAATAAAAATTATGATTTGTATAACCCCAATTAAAAAATGTTTTAGTAAAACATATTATGTTTGTTTCATTTTTACTTTTACATTAAATAAAAAGTTATTTATGTCATTTCCCAACCAATGTGGCTCCATGGGGTCCCCAAGTTGACCCATGGCTTGTCTTGGTCGGCCATAACACATCCAATGAGGATAGGACATGTGTCAAGTTCATTTCATATTATTAAAACATTATTTTTACCTTAAACTACACTAATTACCTCTAATCGCGATTAAAAACATAATAAGTTACTATTCACCAAAAAATTATTTTTATCCCATTGAACCACATTTTAATTCTTAATAAAAACCATATATGTCGGATTTTTGAAATTCAAAACACAAAGATTGCAAAATTTCATTTAAACGGAAAAATCAGTTTTTATAAGTACCACTTAGTGGGGTCACTATTCATCAAAAATTTATGTTTTCCAGAAAAATCCCAAAAATTCGCCCTAAGATATATTTGATATTCCGAATTAAAAAATGAAGTCTATTTTAAAAAATTAAAATCATATAAGTCACATTAATTAATTTAATAATTAATTCCCGCTCTCAGAGCAAATAGCGTGTATTTATGAAACAATAAGTATCAAAAGATTGACACTGGTTTAAGTCTGATTTCAAAGTGAAATTAATTCCAATGACCACTATTGGATTTAATGGTAAAAATATATTCTAATTTCACTTTAAAACCAATTCAAAAGATAATCTAATCATATAAATAAATTAGATTAAAAAGAGGTTTTGAATTAAAATAGAACATTTTACACTTCATTAAAAAAATGAACTTTATCGGAAAGATACCAAAAATTTACACAAAGTAAATTTTGATGTCCCGATTATTAATAAGAGTTTTATTTGGTCCAAAAGAATGTTTAAGAGTGAACAAAACTATATTTAATGACGGTTCACCATCAAAAGGTGTTAAGTGAACCTTTAGTGAAAACTAGGGCATATACGCCTAAAATTGAATTCTTTCCGTATTTGAAGCCTCTATCCTTTATAGGATAAATGTAAAAACATTTAAAAACATATACAATAATATTTTAGTTATTTATATCCATTCCCGCCAATACAACGGCTAAATGTTAACTACCATTTAAAATAATATTATTTTATTATTAGAGTGCAACGTAATATTCCCATGAAACTCGTTGTTGCGTGTTGGGTACGCCATCAAGCATAGCGTCCCCTTTAAAGTCATATTAATATTTTATTCACAAATATGGATAAATATGAAAATGTCATATTATTTATTTACCTGGGGTGTTACAAAATTAGATTTAAAATGATTTTTATTTATTATTATTTTTAGTAAGAAATTGATAATGTTCGTGATAATTATAAATAATTATTGTTAATTTGCAATAATTAGAGATTATTATAGATAATTAGTAGAATTTAGATCAAATTAGGGATAATTAGTAATAATTAGTATTAATTAGATATAATTAAAAATAATTATATATAATTAGTAATAATTATATATAATTAGATATAACTAGATAAAATTATTAATAATTAGTACTAATTAGTTATAATTAGTAATAATTAGATATAACTAGATATAATTAGTAAAAATTAGTAATGATTAGATATAATTAGTAATAATTAGATATAATTAGTAAAATTAGATATAATTAGTAATAATTAGAAATAATTAGAAATAATTAGAGATAATTACCAATAATTACCAATAATTACCAATCATTACCAATAATTAGATCTAATTACCAACAATTACCAATAATTACCAATAATTAGATATAATTAGTAATAATTAAACATAATTAGTAATAATTAGTCATAATTAGTAATAATTAGATATAATTAGTAATAATTAGTAATAATTAGATATAATTAGGTATAATTAGTAGTAATTACCAATAATTAGTAATAATTAACAAAAATGAGTAATAATTACCAATAATTAGCAATAATAACGAATAATTAGTAATAATTACCAATAATTAGATATAATTACCAAAAATTAGATATAATTACCAATAATTAGTAATAATTAGTAATAATTTGTAATAATTACCAATAATTAGTAATTATTAACAATTATTAGTAATAATTACCAATAAATAGTTATAAATACCAATAATTAGTAATAAATACCAATAATTAGTAATAATTACTGATAATTTGTAATAATAACCAATAATTAGTAATTATTAGTAATAATTACCATTAATAAGTAATAATTTGTAATAATTACCAATAATTTGTAATAATTACCAAAAATTATTAATAATTACCAATAATTTGTAATAATTACAAATAATTTGTAGTAATTACCAATAATTAGTTAAAATTACCAACAATTATGAATAATTACCAATAATTACCTATATTTAGTAATAATTTTTAATAATTGCCAATAATTATTAATAAATACCAATAAATACCAATAATTACCAATAATTTCTAATAATTACCGATAATTATCAATAATTAGTAATAATTACTAATAATTACTAATAATTAGTTATAATTACCAATAATAGGTAATAATTATCAATAATTAGTAATAATTACCAATAATTAGTAATAATTACCAATAATTAGTAATAATTACAAATATGTGTACCTCCGACCAGATTCATCATTCTGATTTCAGTGTGAGAAAGTTGAAAGTAAATGAGCCCTCAGAAAAAACATTTCCCATCAATCCACTAGAAATTGTGTCTCCCTTAATTAATGGAAATTATTAAGAAGTAGTTTAAATTATTTATCTTCTTTATTCAGATGGTGATTTTATAATTTCAGATAATTTTTTAAATAGTGATGATTTTATATTTTATATAGAAAAATATGGAACAAAGAAGTTGACATCAGTCATTATTGGATGATCTCCATGGTATAAATTAGTGCAGAAATCCTAATGGTTATAGTTTAAATCTTTTATATATTAAGGGTGTTGAAGATTTCTAACCATTTGCATCATCAAAACCTGAATCTATTTGAGAAGGCATAATTAAGTGTCCTTGTAAAAAATGTGATATGAGAACATTTGAAATAGTTGAAAATGTTGGGGGACATCTCTTGCGGTTTGGTTTTCAACCAGATTGTATTTTTTGGTATCAACACGGTGAATGCAGTTCATGAGAAGATCCTAATAACTTGATTCTGGATCCATCACGGTTTTAAAATTTAGTACATGTTGTTACAGGTCCATCAGTGCAACAAACTTAAACTCACAATGATATTTATTTAACTCTTAAGTTTTCACCATCTAAATTTTATGATTTGTTGAGGTCTGCTAGGGATGAATAATATCCTGGACGCAAGATAAGAAAATTAAGAGCAATTTCAAAATTTATGGCTATTAAATCAGATAATGAAATGTCAAAAAACTATTTTGATCAGATATTTTCTTTTGTTAAAACACTGTTACCTGAAAGAAATGTGTTGCCAGCAAATTACTATGAGATAAAGTAGCTGGTTCGTAATCAGGGTCTTTTTTATCAAAAGATTCATGCATGTCCAAATGATTGCATCTTATATTCTAGTGATGTTGGTGTCCACCTAGAGAGGAGCTCATAGAGAGACATCATATTCTTGTTCACAGTATCAGGAGTAGTTGAGAACTAAAGCTAAGCTTATAGAGACTTTGCAGAAGCAGCATGAAGAGATGAGTTAGTGGGAGTAGCAGCAAAATCAGCATCACGAGGAGCAGATGTGTCGATGGCAGCAGTAACAAAAAAATGAGGAGGAGAGGAATCGATGGCATCAACTGCATCACATGTAGATGGTGTACCTGCACCGTTTTACTCGTTGTTTAGGGATGGAGTTTCCTCCACTATCTCCTTCAGCACCTCCACCTCCTCCTGAAGCTGAACCCTCCCAATGATTTTTTATGTTAAAAACATATGAATTTAAAATTATAATATTAATTATTTACATTTTCTATCTTTTATATCGGTGCAAATATTACATAATTTAATTTTTTATATATTATTATTTTTTATATTTTATTATTTTTTATATTTTTTCTTGAATATTGAGATTTTTAAATTTTTTAAATTTTTTAAATTTTTTTAATAATATTAATAATATTTTATTAAATATAATTTTTAGTATTATATTTTTTTATTTACTAATAATAATTATAATATTATTATTATTATTTTATGATTTATTTATTTATTTGTTAATGTTGAGAATTTTATTATTTTTTATTTTTTTAATAATAGTAACATTATTTTTTCATAAATCGTAATTTTATTAAATTTATTTTTATAAATTAATTTATTATTTGTGATGGGACCTTTTGCGACGGGTCCCCGTGGAAAATAGTCTAAATAAATATTTTTTAAAAACGTATTTACGACGGAACTACTTACTCATCACAATTACTTTGTTACAACGGGCCCTTCGCAAAACATTATATATATATATATATATATATATATATTATCAATGGGACAGCAGGCCCATCGTGAAAAAGTTTATGTATATATAATATATATAATCAGAGACTTATTTGCGATGGTAATACAAAGAATTCCAGTAGTGATTGTAAACAATGAAACAGTAGTTCTACACATGTGGGGCTGAGAGAGAAGCCACCTACTATTAGGGTTACAGAGAAATCGACCCAGAAGCAACGACACCTCAAATCCGATGAATGCACCACCTAAACCTCTCTAGATTCTCTTTCCCTAACATTTACAAGACTTAAAAACATCATCCAAGGCAACCACATCCCTATATATACACAAAAAAAGTGTAGATCTAGAAAACCAAGAAAGATAGGGGTTTAGATCTAGAGGAAATCACAAGGAAACTATGAGGAGAGACTTACTCGGGAGAAATCACCTTCAAACCCCTTTGAAACCCCTTTGAAATGCTTCCAAATCGAGTGTGAGAGCACCCTTAACCCCTAAAAACCAAAAATCCTGAGTGAGGCTCAAGTGGGAGGAATATTGGAGCAAAAAAGGTTAAGCCCGAGGGATCCCAGAACTTATAAAACTATTTTTAAGTGGCCGAATGGTTAGCCTGCACGGTTTGGAAAACCGTGTTCTAATAGTGTGCATGCTACTACCACGGGAGCAAGGGTCCAAATAGTTTCATCTCATGGTATGGAAAACTGTGCACATGTCGTGTGAACCCTGTTATCTCCCTTGTACGGTTTCTTAGGGAATCCGCACAGTTTTCACTAACTGTGCTCAAACCGTGCACCCCTTTAAAAGCCTCCAAAATCAACCAAAACCATTCCAAATGCTCCCAACCTATTCCCAACTCATCGCATGCACATTAAACACATAAAAACCTAAAAAGTCCACATACATCAATCTGGGGGTGCTACAAATGTGACGGGTGCACCCAGAATTATATACTGATCCAATGCATTGGTGAATGTTTAGTCTTGTGAGACTTCATACTGGGATAGTTATTAAACCTGATTCCTTTATGAGAAGTTTTCAATAATTATTTCTTGGAATTTATCATTGACCAATGATTATGATGAAATATTTTAATTTATTTACATAATTATCTTGTTGCATTTATGATTATCATCTTAAATCACGTATCATTAATAATGATTAGGATTCTCACACCATTTATTACCCATTGATATAAATATTTTCTATCATGTATCACCTGATTCCATGGTTAATACCTTACATATATTTATAGTCAGTCCTTTATTATGTATTTATAAGGGTCATCCTATGCAGTTTTAAAAGGCATCAAATTTAAGATTCATGTTTAGGATTTTTTCCATAATGGTGTTGTATATCATGTTCACGATGTTATGATATGTACCTAATTACCAAAGAAACTACGCAACTCTATATTTCATGTTATATTATGTAAAATTTTATGAAATAAATCATGTATTAATATTAAATAATGATAATTTTGTTATATGATTTACTCCATGGAAGATATACTGATTTCAGGGAACCCTATGGGCATGCCATCCATCTCATAAAACACCCTTCAAGTGTGTCTGACAACTAAGGTGATTACCTATAGAAATCTAATCAAGGTCATTTGATTTTCTCAAGAAAAACTCATTTAAATCTTGTGATGTCCTTGTAAAATGATAACCAAATTTCACAAAACGATCCAAGAATTTTTTCTGGATCATTTGAAGGCCTCCAGGATATGAAATCCATATCATCTGATTCCCTCTAGATAATTCATCCTTGATCATGAGATATCCTTCAAACATGTCACTCAAATTATGTGACATCATTTAAACAAGTCAACTGGGTTATGTGATTGTATTTGGAAATTACCACAATATAACCAGACATACAGCTACGTGCATGTCATACAATAAAGGGATGCTAGGTAGATAATCAAACAGTTTAGGTAGGAAACTAGGCATAGTCATACAAACATCCAAGGAAATGATATATTTTCTAGCCTCTATAATATGGAAACCTCAGTGTATAAGCCCCAATCAGAGGCATAATATGATATGTCCCACATATTGGGAAAACCTATTTGTGTAATCTGGTACTAGCAGAATTATATGATATGTCCCAGATATTTGGGAAACAATAGTGTGTAAGCCCTAATTAACTTCATAATATGATGTGTACCACATATTAGGGAAACCTCAGAGTCTAATCCATAATAAAATAATCTAAGTGAACATTGGTTCCCACGATAACATAGATATTAAGGATTCATTTTTATGTCCTGATATGAAATAGGAAAACACTTCGGCGTACACCCCCCTTTCACTGACATTTTGACCATCAAGACCCAATCATTCCCATGGAATTCCCATTCAACCTCAAATATCTATAGAATAAGGAGTCATATAAACTATGAGAACATTAATTAATTCCATAACAAGGATAAATAGGATTACATTTGAAGGTCTTATCTTTATAATGAGGAGACGAAGATCTATCCAACTATATATGTCCAACATCCATATAAAATGAGACAGATTGTGGGTTATAAGTAGTTTCTCACACTAAATATGAATCTAGTAGGATAAGGTAGTATAAATTCTCATATCATTCACATAATTAATCTCTTTTAACAAGAGAACCCTCATTGTGTAATCCTTAATAAGTGACCTGCTATAACATCCCCCAAATAAGTGAATCTACCTTTGACCTAGTCCAAATGTTGTGATAGAACTATTATGGCTCTGACTAATTTTATAAAAATAATCCATAGTTTCTCGCCTGAAGGATCGAGCTAAAATACATATTTCTTAATATCCATCAGATCCGAATTTTTCATACTATATTAAATTGCACGAGTTTAGTGAACTATGTGGGATCTGATTCTGTCTATATGTAGGGAATCTAGGCTACATCACAAAATATTAATCCCATTCTCCACATATTAATCACCTCTCAAAATTAAATAAAATTACAAAATGTATGTCGACATATATTCAATATATAAGTTGCTGCACATCAGGGGAATAATTAAAAGAACATCGAATACATAAAGGTGGACTCTGTAAAAGAGTCCCAATAACATTTAAAAGGGTCTAACCTATGATCACTTTGTTATGGTTATAGATTTCTTATACGTATTTGGAAAACATTCATAAACATATCATTAATATATAAGTGTTTCATTGAGTATACACTAATTCCTCCCAGAAGGGTGTGATAATCTTGACCTATCATCCTCTAGACAAATGTGAGTTCCTAAATTTCATTCGGTTTGATACAATAATTGGTCACCTACCTTTGGGAAATAGCTCTCTAGCCAGTTATAGATATAGGAATTGTATGGAGTTTTTATACACAACAAATACAAATGGTGAACCTGATTTCAATGATTGTGAATGCCATTTGACCCCCAACATCCATCCATTGGGTTAAACATATTGAACCATATTTTTATCTTTCTGGATGAAATAGAATTGGAAAACCTGACATGAATTATTTTAACCACAAAATACCATTCATAATATGAAAATGATAGACATCCCAATTCTCGCTGGAACCACTTTCTCCTATTAGGAGGGTTCCCCAAGGTTGTATATTTTTTTGAAGAAACAACCAATGATTTACATTAAATTTTTACCACAATGAAAATAGTTTCAACTGAAATTAAATTCTTATATATATACTTTTATTTAAAAAAATTGATAATTTTACTAAAATCAATAATGATGTAAATTGATTAATTCAGTTAATAATAAACCACCATTTTAGATGAATACTTATAGTGGTCTGTCTCAGGAACAGATCCCTTACATCCAAAATGAATTCTGACATCAAATGAATAATTATCTATAGTTAATAAGAAAATATATAATTGAATACATAATCCAAACCCCCTAAGTAAAATCTAGGCGCTATATATATTCCAAACCTATGGGAACCTTGGGGATCCCCTTTTTATATAATAATGGTGATGTTCAATAATACGTAAAAAAGATTCATTTTTAAGGTCACACTGAAATCTTCTGTATATTTTCTTTAAACCACCTAAATCACCCACAAATGTTACATTGATTGAACCAAGTATATACACATCATGCAAGAAAAATATGATCTCCCAGGGCCCCAATCACCCCACCTTTCCAAGAATAATAACCTACACCAGTAAAATATTATTTTCATTATCTTGAAATAATTTATAAAGGAAAAATATATTGAAGCTTCTCGATCCAACGTAGTTTTATATATATAAAAGCCCATATGTGTTGTGAAATTTTTACACGATCTTAATTAGCCTCACATCACATCATCTGTATAAATATTGTTTTATATTCCTTGTGAAACTCACCAATTATTTAAAGGATAGTGACATTACTAATTTTCGGATGATATTAGGGGTTATAGGTCAAGGTACATGGTTTAGTAAAAGGAAAATTAATGTAGTTATGTGACATGATTAAACCTGATAGTACACATTTAACATTGTTTGATATGGATGTTTCATTTACATGTTTCATGATTACATTCAATTGAGATGGATTTTTCCTTTACATGGAATTTGATAACCTTTACACAAGATGATTACGTCATCTAAATGAAAATGTATTTTACCCGTACATGTATCATTAAAACATGGGTTTACCCTTACACTAACACTTCTTATAACTCCTTGACCATAATATCCACAAAACTAACTTTATATATCAGTTATTAACAAATATACGAGTTAGCTTCTTACCTTATCCATGGTGAATGAACAGAACTTTATTAAGAACACATTACCAAACACTTATATTGATGATACACCAACCCTTATTTAACCACAATGTTGAATAAATACTATTATTTGAGATGGATGAGTACCCTTATATACGTGGATATATTCCCTTATAAAATATTAAAAATATTATCTCTATAATTATTTGAGACGTGTTACCAGGAATCTGCCTTTACATAAGTTATTAATATTACCTCTATGCGGTCATAGAGCTGAAATCCTACATTTTTGTGACATTAAAATCCATAACATCGCTTTATGATGCCTCAAAAGATATCCCTTACCCTTAAACATGTTATATAAATATATATAACTTTCCTTTAAGTGAGTTGTGTATTTTTCATTATGCTTAAGTGAGCCATAAAACCCATAAAACACTAGGGTATCTCATTTGTACACAAATGCAAGATAAATAATACCCTTATGAGATAACACACTACACCCATATATAAAACACATACACACACACACACACATATATATAAATATATGTATAATTACTTTTATGAATATTAAATATTATTATAGAATGACATTTTTAATATTATATTTTATAAAGTTTTTCATATAAACTATAATTCATCAATTAAAATATTTTTTATATTGTATTAACTAATTATTTACCAACCACTAATATATCATAATAATTATAATGTATTTACTCATTTTTAATATATTTTTTATTTTACTTATTACAATAAAGATTACTTCTTTAATTCATTAAAATTAACTATGTTCTAATTAAAGGATTACATATTAAAAATACGATGGTAATATTCTATTTAGTTTAAAACCAATTGTTGGTATGTATTACTTTTTAATTAACATCATATTAAATGTGAAATTGGGTTTAATAAAAATAGATCTTGATTATTTCGTTAAAAATAATTCAAAAATGGATATAAATAAATATTTCTATGACTTCAGCATATTAAATTATAAAATTACGGAATCATTGATGCATTTATTAGTGTACTAGGATTCCTAAAAAAACACCATGTTAAAATATAATTTTTTTTGTTTTAATTGTTAGATAATTATTTATCAAAAAAATTAAAGAAAATTATTCCATAATTCTTAGGATATTTCACCAATTCCCCTTCTCATGCAATATTTTTATTATTGGTGAATATTCTACATCAATGCCCAATATAGAATCATTTATTCTCTATAATGATTCATGGAATGAAATGTCCCATACATCTAGTATGAACCTTGACTGGAGTAACCTAGATATAGTGTATAAGGCCCCTGCCTTAAACCTTACTTAATCATTAGTTATCACAAGATTACACATTGAGGAGCTTTTCAGGTTTAGTGTTTTAGAGAATTAGATCATGAAACTTGCATTACAGTCCACATTTAAACAAAGTGGTTACATAAAAGACAGTATTCATTCCTCCCATCAACGAAAACATATTTAAAATAAAACATGGATTCTTTATTGACACATCCTTGACACTATCATCACATCATGTACTTTTCCCTTGACCTGTGAAAAACATTTCATAAACTTGGGATGAGCATAAAAAGCTCAGTAAGGGTTATAAAAATATGGAAAGAAAACATGAGTTCATATATACATAATAATGAAATCATACTTTACCCATAAAACATATGCACTTTAACATACCTCATAAAATCATGAATAAATCATAGAAATCATAAGACATAAAACGTAACTTGAGTCATTCATAACATTCTTACGTAGGAAGTAACCCTCTTAGTTACATTTGGAATACCCACCACAGTATATTCCCTAAATATATTCAGAGAAACCTTAAAGTTTCACTCCTTCGCGTTACCCAATGCATTGTAGAGCTATATCGGGCTCACCCGCCCTTAGTTTACCATGGAACCACCTTTATTCATAATAATGACCAAGAACTTCAACATAATCGTATCATATAAAACATGCATAATGGAAACATAACATTTCCACCTTTCAATCACAAGATATCAATAAAACACATTGATATAAAAACATTATGAAAACCATTTTCAATACCAAAATAAAAGAAAAGTAAAACATGATATTTATTTTTCTTTTAAAAAGAAGTTATGGCTTGTAGAGGAAGACGAAACTCAAATAATGGTCAAGACGGCGAAGAATTCGTTGTCGCCGCATACGTATGACAAAAAAATTCCCTTTTGTTGTTAAATAAACACTTCGTATAAAAAAGATTTCTTTTGAAAAAACGTAAAAGTCAAAGGGGTTTATTCACCGTATAAAACAAGGATGTGTATAAAACAGAATATGCCTCAATGAAAGGAGATTGAGATGAAGTCCCTTACAAAGACGGTATCCTTGGTTTAAGGATAAATCAATTATATAATTATGTGTGAAAAACGAATACACCAAATATAAGTGGATATTAAGTGTAAAATAATCAAATGTCATTCAAACATATTCAAAGTATGACATATTCAATAACTACATGTTAACCCAAAGAAATCGAAATTGGGTTAAGAAGTTCCCTTGACAGCCTAACGGCGTCACATCAAAATGAGTTCATGAGAGATAAAAAATGGTATCTCATCACTTGGACAAAAAATTTACATCAATAAGGATATATGAGAACATATACCAACATAAAAATATGTAAATTAAAAGACCCATCAAAAGAAGTCTTTTAAAAAGAGGAGGGTGAAAGGTTCCCTTACTGACATGGGTATCATTTGAAACATACGCCCCGTGAAAGAAGGAAAATACACCATTGATGTAAATACTAATAAATAAAAGAATATTACACAATGAGTAAAATAATGTTCAGTACATACACCACTCAAAGGAAATTGTGGAAAATGTAGCATAAATCTCAGGGGAATAAAAGTGAGATGAAAAATCCCTTACGAAAACTCGGTAGCCTAACGACACCACTTAAAAAATCCAAAAATGGATTGATGAGAGAGAACAGGGTCTCTCATAACATGAAAAAAAAATTACAGTAATATTAATAAAAAATAACATCCCAATAACAAGAAAGGCTAGCTTTAAAAGGAATGACATAAAAGAGTGTACTTAAAAAGAAAGAGTGGAGTTGGATCCCTTACCTCAAGTCCAACATGTCTTGTTCGTTTCTTTATATTCCTGAATAATAAACTTTGGTCAATTAATAATTGCCTAAGTACCTCCTTTAGATATTATTATTCAATTCATATCACATATTATAATGTTATAATAATTGTTTAATAATGTTAGTTCATATCAGACGTTTTTTCCGTTGTTTGGTAAATGAGTCAAAAATGAACTTGTTTGAAAAAAGATTTCCCATGTAGTTATAAGTAAATAATTTAAAGAATAGTATTAATGATTAAAATATCAAATATATCCATTAAATATTCATTTTATACTATTCCATTTCATTTGGAGATAAAAATGAAAAGCACCCTTCATGGAGACAGTAGGCCGTACATACGCAAGAACACTACTTTAATTTTTTGTCATATTAATGGAATTAAAAAAAATGAGATAGATATATATATGTTATAATTATAGAATGATATACACAATTTATATGTAATTTATTTCATATATATCCATTATATATATGTACTTATAATATTACATAACATTTTGAGATAAGAAATGAAATGTACCGTTCATGGAGACGGTAAGCCGTACGTACACATTAACGCTACTTCCATTTCTATTTCATATTTAGTGGAATTAAAACATAATGATACATAATAGTATTTTAATTCCAGTATGGTATCATATATAATATCATTAAATATATCCTTTATACATACCACATATGGTATTAACGAATCAAATCACTTTGAGTGGGTCGTAGTCCGCACTTCCCTAAATGAAGATATCACGTATACCCATAATGGAAACCATAAAGGTATGGAATAAATGAAAAATACATAAGCTTAAGTAAAACATAAACATATTAGATATCATATATAAGTATAGTGTCATATTAATGGCCACCTTTGAAGGTGTTAGAAGAATGTTGAACAATCATCATTTCGGGAGGCAGAAATACGCCATCCGTGGAAATAGTATGTTCTTTAACCATTAGATGTAGGTGTGTGTAAGTGGGGCTCAAATCCTTCTTATAACAACATCCAAGTATATTTAATATAATGGATTTGTTACAAAATAAATTAATAAAAAGAGTTTAGGGGTAGGAGAATACAAATAAAACCAAAGGACACAAGTGAAGACATTACCTCAAAATCGGGTAACTCTCTTTGGTTTGAGCTCAAAGGCTTCCTTGGGAAGACTTATGCAAATATTGAGGCTTCAGGGAGTAATATAGGGAAGTGTAGAGACAAAATGGTTAGGGGTTGGCCGAGCCAAAGGCTTTGGTATTGTGGTTAAGGAGGTAGATGTGGGGGCCTTTTATAAGAGGAGAGGAGGGCCACTCTTGTAAAGTTACAAAATGTTACTTTATTTTCTAAAGTGTTTCGGATTTTAAAGGTCCCACATTGATGTATTTATAGGATAAGGTGATAAGGGTTCGAAATAAACTCATCCAGTAGGTTTTGGACATGTGTAGGTCTTAGATATTACATTATCTTTCAATTTTATTTAAATCTTTAAATAATGAGGTCATCGCTGCATCACCATGATGTCACAAATAATTTAATTTATTTAATTACTAAAAATTATTAAAAAAAATACTATGATGTATGAAATCTTTTTAGATGTCCAATGAATATTTATATTCAAAAATAAGACTTGTATAAACCCATGTAAAAATTGTTTTAGTAAAACATCTAATGTTTGTGTCATTTTTACTTTAACATTAAATAAAAAGATATTTATGTCATTATCCAACCAAAGTGGCTCCATGGGGTCCCCAAGTTGACCCATGGGTTTTCTTGGTCGGCCATGTCACATACAATGAGGTTAGGACATGTGTCTAGGTCATTTAATTTTATTAAAACATTATTCTTACCATAAACTACACTAATTACCTCTAATCGCGTTTAAAAACTTAATAAGTTACTATTCACCAGAAAATAATTTTTATCCCATTGAACCACATTTTACTTCTTAATGACAACCATGTATGTCGGATTTTTGAAATTAAAAACACAAAGAAGGAAAAATTTCATTTAAACGGAAAAATCAGTTTTTATAAGTACCACTTAGTGGTTTCACTATTCATCAAAAATTGAAGTTTTTCAGAAAAATCCAAAAAAATCACCCTAAGCTATATTTGATATTCCGAATTAAAAAATGAAGTATATTTTAAAAAATTAAAAACATATAAGTCACATTAATTAATTTAATAATTAATTTCCCCTGTCAGAGCAAATAACGTGTTTTTATGAAACAATAAGTATCAAAAGAATGACACTAGTTTAAGTCTGATTTCAAAGTGAAATTAATTTCAACGACCACTATTGGATATAATGGTTAAAATATATTCTAATTTTACTTTGAAACCAATTCAAAAGATAATCTAATCATATAAATAAATTAGATTAAAAAGTGGTTTTGAATTAAAATACAACATTTTACACTATTCATTAAAAAAACGAACTTTATCGGAACGATACCAAAACTTTACACAAAGTAAATTTTGATGTCCCGATTCATTAGAAGAGTTTTTTGTCCAATATAATGTATAATAGTGAAAAATTATATTTAATGACGGTTCACCATCAAAAGGTGATAAGTGAACCTTTAGTGAAAACTAGGGCATATACGCCTAAAAATTAATTTTTTCAGTATATTAAGCCTTTATCTTTTATTGGATAAATGTAAAAACATTTAAAAACATATATAATCATATTTTAGTTATTTCTATCCATTCCCGCCAATACAACGGCCAAATGTTAACTACCATTTAAAATAATATTATTTTATTATTAGAGTGCAACATAAGATTCCCAAGAAACTCATTTTTGCGTGTTGGGTACGCCATTGAGCATAGCGTCCCCTTTAAAGTCATGTTAATATTTTATTCACAAATATATATAAATATGAAAATGTCATATTCTTTATTTACCTTGGGTGTTACATCCTTCCCCCCTTTTGGGAATTGCATCCTTGCAATTTTTAAAATTGAGCTTCGAAACATCCTTGAAAGTCCCACATCGGAACAAGAGTCGGCAAAACAATCACTTTAAAATAAAGGAAGATAAGTACAAATGTCACCCGAGTTAACCCATACTAGGATTCAATGTAGAAAAACATGGATGTGGAAGAAAAAGAAAAGTGTCATGTTCTTGAGGGAGAGTGATAGTAAACATGTCTAGGAGAAAGTTAACCATAAGAAAATCACAAACTTGTGATGGGTTAAACGGTATTCGATTCCTCAGTAGGAAAAGTTAATATATAACATTTTTGTTTTAAGTTACTTTTTATTGAGGAATTTATTCATAAGGAAACATAATCACTTATCATGTTGACTTTCAACTTTTACTAGATTCCTTCATCAAATTCATATTTTTTTCCAAAAGACGAGTATTTAGGGTGACTTGTTCGCATTAAGAGTACTATAATCAACTTCTAGAGAATCAACTAATCCACCAAAGAGAACCATATACTTCCCATATCTTTAGACCTTAACCAAAACCAAAACCAAAAGGTTAGTACAAGGTCAGATAATCCAGAAAAGGATAACCCTTTAAAAATAAAATCTATGCTTAATCTCCAAAATTTGTCCAACAAAAACCAAAGTTCAACGAGGACCATTCAATAAACAATTTTTCCATAAAATTCATCAAAGTAATCCAATCTAAGATTGAAACCCAAAATTTGAAGGATTTAGTCACATAGTCTTCTAAGTTAAAACGTAACATTTATCTCTAAACAACATCAGTTTCTCCTAAAGTCTCGTATTGAAAAGTAATTAACCTAATCACATATCCTCCATGATAGGTTAATCATTTTCATAAATAACCCAAAATCAACTTACTCTTAATTCATAAAATCATATAACTAAAATGAATCAGTCAAACCAACCAGGGACTTCATGTAGTCCAGTGGTAGGCGATAAATACCAGTCGCACTTTGGTTGTGGGTTCGATTCCCGCAGCTTTGTCCGACGCGACGGGTAGTCGCACGGTCTGCCTGTTTTCCTATTTCCAAAACTATATAATTCTCAAATCATTCCCCAAAAAGATATAACATCATCAAAAATAACCATAATAGAATTTAACCTCAATTTTATCTATTGCATTTCACTTCCATCATAACATATAGTAACCCATAATTACCTCAAAAGTAAGGATCATATAAACTCTAATGGTTACCTTTATAATTATTACCTGAAAATCCAAATCGATTGGTCATCTCGTGCATGATGAATTAAAAATAACACCAAGGTTCAAGTGGTTGATCATGACTACTTGATAGTTGGTTTAGAACAACCACGAGTTTCCTCATTAAATCCCCCATTTTATCTAGTATCTTAATCATAGAACCACCACAGTTTCCTTCAAACCAGTTGTCTCTTTGTTGCCTGTTAGATCCATCCATTCACTAAAAACAGAACTGTCAGTGTGAGTATATCAACAAAATCATCATGTACTAATGAGGAAGGTAAACACTAAGATACACTTACTCATTCACTTTATCTAAAACTAGGACTATTTCTGAAATCCTAACCATTATGGTAATGCCACTTAGGCTTAAAGAATTCCCTAACCTCTAAAGTTATCTAAACCGACCTTTGAAACCAACTATAAGTCCCCAGCCTTAAACCTTACTTAATCTTGAGTTATTACAAGATTACACATTGATGATCTTTTCAGGTTTAGAGTTTTAGAGAATTAGATAATAAAACTTTCATTACTTTCCACATTTAAACAATGTGGTTACATAAAAGACAGTATTCATTCTTCCCATCAACGAAAACATATTTAAAATAAAACATGGATTTTTTCTTGACACATCCTTGACACTATCATCACATCATGTACCATTCCCATGACCTGTGAAAAACATTGCAAAAACATGGGATGAGCATAAAAATCACTGTATGGGTTATAAAAATATGGAAAGGAAACATGAGTTCATATATACATAATAATTAAATCATACTTTACACATAAAACATAGGAACTTTAACATACATCATGAAATCATGAATAAATCATAGAAAGCATAAGACATAAAAGGTAACTTGAGGCATTCATAACATTCTTATGTAGGGAGTAACCCTCTTGGTAACGTTTGGAATACCCACCACAGTATATTCCCTAAATCTATTCGGAGAAACCTTAACGTTTCACTCCTTCGCGTTACCCAATTCATTGGAGAGCTATAATGGGCTCACCTTCCATTATTTTTTCACGGAAACACCCGTATTCATAATAATTCTGAAGAACCTCAACAAAATTATATCATATAAAACATGCATAAAGGAAACATAACATTTCCAACTTTCAATCACAAGATATAGGTACAACACATTGATATAAAAACATTATGAAAACCATTTTCATTACCAAAATAAAAGAAAAGTAAAACATGGTATTTATTTTTCTTTTAAAATGAATGGATGGCTTGTAGAGGAATCCGAAACTCAAATAATGGTCACGACGAAAGAGAAGTTTTTGTCACCGCATAGGTACGACAAAAACATTCCCTTTTGTCTTTTAATAAACAATTCATATAAAAAAGATTCCTTTTGAATAAATGTAAAAGTCAAAGGGGTTTATACACCTTATAAAAGAAGGTTTTGTATAAAACAGAATATGCCTCAATGAAAGGAGATGGAGACGAAGTCCCTTATAAAGACAGTATACTTGGTTTAAGGATAAATCAATTACATTATTATGTGTGACAAACGAATACACCAAATATAAGTGGATATTAAGTGTAAAATAATAAAAGGTCATTCACACATATTCAAAGGATGACATATTCAATAACTACATGTTGAACCCAAATAAATCGAAATTGGGTTAAGAAGTTTCCTTGACAGCCTAACGGCGTCACATCAAAATGAGTTGATGGGAGATAAAAAAAGGGTATCTCATCACTTGGACATAAATTTACATCAATAAGGATATATGAGAACATATCCCAACATAAAAATATGCAAATTAAAAGACCCAATAAAAGAAGTCTTTTAAAAAGAGGAGGGTGAAATGTTCCCTTACCGACATGAGTATCATTCGAAACATATGCCCCGTGAAAGAAGGACAATACAAAATTGATGTAAATACTAATAAATGAATTAATATTACACAATGAGTAAAATAATGGTCATTAAATACACCAATCAAAGGAAATTTTGGCAAATGTAGCATAAATATCAGGGGAATAAAAGTTAGATGAAAAATCCCATACGAAAACTCAGCAGCCTAACGATGCCACTTAATACTTCCAAAAATGGATTGATTAGAGAGAATAGGGTCTCTCATAACATGAAAAAAAATTACAGTAAGATTAATATAAAATAACATCCAAATAATAAGAAATATGCGCTTTAAAAGGAATAAAATAAAAGAGTGTATATAAAAAGAAAGAGTGGAGTAGGATCCCTTACCTCAAGTCCAACTTGTCTTGTTCATTTCTTTATATTCCTAAATAATAAACTTTTTTCAATTAATAATTGCCTAAGTAAGTCCTTTAGATATTATTATTCAGTTCATATCACATATTATAATGTTATAATAAATGTTTAATAATGTTAGTTCATAACAGATGTTTTTCCATTGTTTGGTACATGAGTCAAAAATAAACTTGTTTGAAAAAAGACTGCCCATGTAGTTATAAGTAAATAATTTCCAGAATAGTATTAATGATTAAAATATCATATATATATCCAGTAAATATTCATTTTATAATATTACATATCATTTGGAGATAAAAAACGTAAAGCACCGTTCATGGAGACGGTAGGCCGTACGTACGCATGAACGCTACTTTCATTTGTTGTCATATTACTGGAATTAAAAAAAATGAGAGATACATATATATGTTATAATTCCATAATGATATCCATAATTTAGATTTAATATATTACATATATATCCATTATATATATGTACTTATAATATTACATAACATTTTGAGATAAGAAATGAAATGTACTGTTCATGGAGATGCTAAGCCGTACGTACGCATGAACGCTACTCCCATTTCTATTTCATATTTAATGGAATTAAAACATAATGATACATTATAGTATTTTAATTACAGTATGGTATCATATATAATATCATTAAATATATCCTTTATACGTACCACATATGGTATTAATGAATCAAATCACATTGAGGGGGCGGTAGTCTGCACTTCCTTAAATGAAGATATTGCATTTACCCATAATAGAAACCATAAAGGTATGCCATAAATGAAAAATACAGAAGCTTAAGTAAAACATAAACATATTAGTTATCATATATAAATATAGTGTCATATTAATGGCCACCTTTGAAGGTGTTAGAAGAATGTTGAACAATCATCGTTTCGGGAGGCAGAAATTCGCCATCCACGGAAACAATATGTTCTTTAACCATTAGATGTAGGTGTGTGTAAGTGTAGCTAGAATACTTCTTATAAATACATTCTATTATATTTAACTTACTGTATTTGTTACAAAATAAATTAATAAAAATTGTTTAGGGGGTTGGAGAAGGAAAATAAAAGAAAAGGACACAAGTGAAGACATTACCTCAAAATCAGGTAACTCCCATTGGTTTGATCTCAATGGATTCCTTGGGAAGACTTCTGCCTAAATTGAGGCTTCAAGGAGTAAGAGAGGGAATTGGAGAGACAAAATTGGCATGGGTTGGCCGAGCCAAAGGCTTTGGGAGTGTGGGTAAGGAGGTAGAGGTGGGGGCCTTTTATAAGAGGAGAGGAGAGGCACTCTTGTAATGTTACAAAATGTTACTTTATTTTCAAAAGACTTTCGGATTTTAAAAGTCCCACATTGATGTATTTCTACGATAAGGTGATAAGGGTTCGAAATACACTCATAAAATAGGTTTTGGACATGTTTAGGTCTTATAAATTACATTATCATTCCATTTTATTTAAATCATTAAATAATGAGGTCATTGCTGCATCATCATGATGTCATAAATAATTTAATTTATTTAATGTATAAAAATTATAAAAAATATGATATGATGTATGAAATCTTTTTAGCTTTCCAATGACTATTTATAGTAAAAATATATGACTTTTATAACCCCATGTAAAAAATGTTTTAGTAAAACATCTCATGTTTGTGTCATTTTTACTTTAACATTAAATAAAAAGATATTTATGTCATTTTCCAACCAAAGTGGCTCCATGGTGTCCCCAAGATGACCCATGGATTTTCTTGATCGTCCATGACACATCAAATGAGGTTAGGACATGTGTCTAGGTAATTTCATTTTATTAAAACATTAGTTTTACAATAAACTACACTAACTACCTCTAATCGCGATTAAAAACTTAATAAGTTACTATTTACCAAAAAAATATTTTTATCCCATTGAACCAAATTTTAATTCTTAATGACAACCATGTATGTTGGATTTTTGAAATTAAAAAGACTAATATGGAAAAATTTCATTTAAACGGAAAAATCAGTTTTTATAAGTACCAATTAGTGGTTTCATTATTCATCAAAAATTGAAGTTTTCAGAAAAATCACAAAAATTAACCTTAAGCTATATTTGATATTCCGAATTCAAAAATGAATTTTATTTTATAAAATTCAAAACATATAAGTCATATTAATTAATTTAATAATTAATTCCCACTGTCAGAGCAAATAGCGCGTTTTTATGAAATAATAAGTATCAAAAGATTGACACTAGTTTAAGTCTGATTTCAAAGTGAAATTAAATCCAACGACCACTATTGTATTTAATGGTAAAAATATATTCTAATTTCACTTTAAAACCAATTCGAAAGATAATCTAATCATATAAATAAATTAGATAAAAAAGAGTTTTTGAATTAAAACACAACATTTTACACTTCATTAAAAAATGAAATTTATTGGAATGATACCAAAAATTTACACAAAGTAAATTTTGATATCCTGATTCTTAAGAATTGTTTTATTTGGTCCAATATAATTTATAATATTGAAAAAAACTATATTTAATGAAGGTTCTCCATCAAAAGGTGATAATTGAACTTTAGTGAAAACTAGAAAATATACGCCTAAAATTGAATTCTTTCCATATTTTAAGACTTTATCTTTTATTGGATAAATGTAAAAACATTTAAAAACATATATAATCATATTTTAGTTATTTCTATCCATTACCGCCAATACAATGGCTACATGTTAACTACCATATAAAATAATATTATTTTATTATTAGAGTGCAACGTAAGATTCCCAAGAAACTCGTTGTTGCGTGTTGGGTACGCCAACGAGCATAGCGTCCCCTTTAAAGTAATATTAATATTTTATTCACAAATATAGATAAATATGAAAATTTCATATTCATTATTTTTCATGGGGTGTTACATTGTGTCTATTTTATTACATTGAGAATAATATAAGGGACCAAATCCCAGAGGATCAATTAGTATAATAGTATTGAAGAGACAGATAAATATGTGATTTCCATTTTATTTTGCCGAAAAAATATTAAAAAATTATTGTAAAACATTTTTTTATCCATGATCCCAATAAAAAAACTATTATTCATATCTTTGGGAAAGGAAAAAAATAAGTATCATTTCAAATTCTCGATATGTGATATTTATTGAATAATATTTCTTACATAGAAATATGTTTAATCAATATAAAAATGTAAATAAAATAACATACATTCCTATTGGTAGGGAATATTTTACAGTGTCAATTAGAATATAAATGATTTTCATGCATCTCAAAATATAGGTAATCATCAACTAAAACTAGGTAACTTTACGATCAATGAGTGGGATCAAAATTTAAATCCTTCTACTCAGAAGAAATACAATTCCAAAATGTGGATTCAACTATGAGGTCTAAATTGGGTTTATTAGAATCCTAAAATCATAAATGATTTTACATCATGTATTGATAATCCTATCAAGATGGATCCACGTACAATTAAATGGGATCTTAGTTTCATTGATAGAATTATAGTGGATGCTAGTGTACTATGTGAATGTCCTAAATCCATCATATTTCTTGATAATGACAGCCGAATTGAGGTCAATATTGAATATATTTACATTCCACCATTCAGTAAATTTTTCAATGCAGTGAGACACTCAATTTAATCTTAAAGAATCATTCATAGGATGTTTTTGGAGTCCCCAACACCAAATATTGGAATGATGTTAATATTAATCAGAAAAAAATGTTTGTTCCTTAAAAAATGTTCTCTCCTAAGGCTATGGGTGGAAATAATCGTGTTGGGAACTATATTATAATAACTAAAGTAAACTATTAATGATCTAACTTTGTAGATTAATTGGAATCTCATCCCTCTTTTCTTTGTTCTACCAAAATTTTATTACCTAAACTATCTTTTGTAGATGATGGTCTAGAGGATTGGTCTTCGAAATATCACAAAGCATCGGTGAGCTAGTTTGTTGGATGCAATTGGATGTGGATGAGAAGGCCATTGTTGCTAATATTGTGAATGTCATCAATGATTTGGTTGTTATGTGGTTAAGTAAAATTCTTTCTTGATCCTCAAGAGAGGAAACCCAAAAGGAAGGGTTTCTTGCATTTTTTCTCATGTCCTTGAACATATCACATGTTTCTCTATCTAATCCTATTAAAGATAATTCCTTTAATAATTCTCCAACTCAGTCATTATCAGCAACTTCTCAGGATCCTTAATCTTCTACTAGTATGTAATATGGTGGGTTGAACTTGAATTCTTTGAATATTATTTTTATGATGTCAAAATCATGTAGCATAATCAGAGGATAGATTGTACCGAAGATCATAACAAGGATCCTAAAAAGGAGGGGATTGTCCGTGGTAATGTTGTTTCTCTTGGAAGAATATGGGATGATGTCCTTGATGCTACTAAAAGGATTCAGGAAAAATCTACACATTATAAATACTATGAATGTTACGAGACTTATTTGACTCTAATAAGTTATTTTCTTCCACAAATAAGTACAAAAGGACTCAAAAAATTATTAAATTAATGTTATATAAGTAACTAAGAGGGACATAACCATATGTCAATATAAAAATAAAGGATCATTTTTGTAATTTAAATGGATGGACAACATGAAAAGTCTTTGTTACCATATGATTCACATTAATAAGAATATAACGATTCTTATTTTGTTATTAGATCACACTAGTTATTTTTTCATAGTGTTACTAATATTTCAATCATGGTTTCTCTTTTGATTCACACAAAAAATAATCAGTAAGATATTAAAAAATTATTGTGTATGGAAAACTCTTTTATGATTACTCATTCCCTATTTCATTCAAGAATTCATCATATCACTTGTGAATTTAATGTTTTTGGAGTTCGACCATTTTTTCCCATACTTTATTCTCACAATATTTATCTTAAATATAGGAGGGTTTGGTAAGATATTATTTATCATAGGAATATCATAGATGGTCCTTGGATTACTATGGGGGAATTTACCTAAATTTTAAATCCCAAAGAAAAAATGGTTGAAATTATCAATATCATCCACTATAAAGATTTTAAATTATGTGTTAAAAACATCATGTATGTTGAGATCAACCTAGGGGATTCCAAATACACATTATAAAGGAAAAATTTAAGTGTTTTGGTGTAAATAAATATTTATAGATCTTTTGACAGTGAATATGATTAAAATTTTTTGGATTCTATTTCCCACATGACCATGTAAAGGATTAATTATGATCATCACTAAATTATAGTTGATCTTATTAATGAGGAAATTACTGCCCCTCCGTTTTAGGTTCAATAAGGATTTGGTTACTAAATCAGAATGATGGACGATTTTTAAATATGTTTGGTAAATGGTGGTTTATTATAAAATTTCATTATCATTAATCCATAAATTAACATTAAAAAAATGAGAATCTTAATAAATAAATAATGGAATTATTCATTCTAATTTATCAACAAATATCCACTCTTGAGGTCTCCCTTCAACACATTCAGAAGAAATGTACTTGTAATGACTTCTCAGATGGAATTTTGAGAGAGGGTTATATGAATTCAATGATTTACAAAAATCATAATTTTTAGGATTCAATTAAAAGTGCCTCATTAAAGGATAACATTATTAAATATAAAGACATAAACTCAATGTTTTTTTAATTCCATTTATATTTCTAAAAAAGTGTGTCAAGATTTATCTTTACACAAAATTAGTTAATATTTTTTGGAAAATATGAAGGCCCAGTTAGGAAATTTTGTTTCTTGTCATATTTATCTTTTTAATGGGTCTTTGACTATGGATGATCATACAGATGATAATATTCCAAAATCAGTTAACCAATTGGGTAACCAAATACTCTCTTCTATTCCACTTGATATTGAAATTAGGGAATCTATCTTTAGTCTTAGTTATGATAGTTACCCTACTCTGGATGGATTTAGAATCATATTCTTCCAGAGCAATTTGAATATAATTTGTGATGATATTTAAAGTCCTGTTCTTCAATTTTTTTAAAATTTGTCTCTCTTCCTTATAGTTTTAATGCCCAATTTATTTCCTTAGTTACAAAGGTGGAGCATTCCAATGAAGTTCATCTATTTAGGAATGTTGTCCAGATCGATAACATTAACAAAATTATCTGAAATAGCCTTGATAATATATTTGATCCCATATCATACAAATAAATCCTTAAATAATATTTGTTTCATCTTGTGAAGGCCCATTTATGACTATCTTATTACTACCCATAAAGGTATTAATATTCTCAAAAAGATACTTAGAGGTGGAAATATTTCCCTCAAACATTCTATCAAACAAGTTTTTGATATTATGGAATCAACCGTTATTTAAAATATTCTTGATAGATTTAGTTTTGATGGTTTCATTATCAATTTTGTTAAAGTAATCTTGGGATTTGATCATATCTTTATGCTTGTTAACGGATATCGTGAGAGGTACATTACCTACTCTAGAGGTGGCATGTAGCGTGATACATTACCAGCTATTATTTTCCCTATTTAGGAGAATTATATTAGTATTTTATTATCCATCATGGTGATAAATGGGAAATTGATGATTATTTTTGTTGGATGATTGATTACAACTCCTACTCATATAGTTTATTCCAATTATATTATTCTGGGGATTCTATTTTTTTGCACGATCCAATAGCTTGTTACATTACTTGTATTATTAGTCATATTATAAGGAAGCTATCCTCAAGGAATGTAATGTCACTCATAATGGGAGGTCATGTTTGGTTTTTAAAATATATTATCACCTCTAAATTGTTTTACAAATTAATGGTATTTTAATTGAAACTATCCATTATCATGGTTATTTATGTTCATATCAATAATTTAATTAAGAGTTTCATTATCTTGGAGAAGAGAATGGATAATCTTATCAGGGTTACTTGTTGTAAGACTTTTGGTGATGGGTATATGAATAATTAATTTGTCGGTGTTTAGTCAATATTTTGATGCCACATTTTAAGGGAATATTATCAATATAAATGTATACGACCTTGTTTTTTTCATTATATGTTATTGATCAAACTAAAATTTGTGAATTTAAATCATTTTTTATAATAAATATAGCCCTCCTTCAAATAAATCTTTTCCATTGTCACTTCTCATTAAATATGGTAGGTTTTGAAGAATTATTCCCCTATGTTTTGGACTACCGATTGGTGTTGTGATTCCCATCAAAACATTCCCACCCATGATGATACTTGCACTGATTGGGATCATTCAATAAATTTGAAACTCAATGATTTGATATATCTCAAGGATGGTGTAATGTATTCTTTTCATGATTATTTATTCTATATATTTGATGACTTTTGGACATGGGAACTTCATTCTAATGGGATTCTTGATTCAGTGTTCTGATATCTTCGTGTCATTAGATCTTCTATAAGCATGATGTGGATTAGAAAGAAAAATATGAAAATGATCACTTCCACTATATTCAATCTTATATGGATCATGTTTCATAAGAATATCCCATCTAATGATTTTTACACCTCATAAATATTTCATTGTGGTATCCTTTTCCCTTAATCATCCAAATATAGAGGACATAGATCACTATTTTCATAGTTGTGGTATTTTCATGGAAATTTGGAAAGCTGTTGAAGACATATTCGAGTCATAGAATTATTATTTTTTTCTTTGTGAATGAATTTATCTGGATATAGTTTGACTTTACAATCCCCCACAAATATGGGTACTTTTCCAAACTGTTGTAGTGGAATTTATAACTATTATTTGGTAGGGACGATGTAGGATAATTCATAATGATTTTCTGTTCAATTATCATGGAACACTATCTCAATTTTAAGTGGTTTTGAACAATGTTATGATTCCAAAAAAATCATACAATCCTTGATTAATTCAAGTCATCTCTATTATAATGATAATTGTAATTCAAGGAAAGTTTTATCCACTTCTTTTCAAAATACAATTATTTTGAATATTTCATATTAGATAATGAAATAATGTCAATACATGATGGCTCTTCAATGTCAATCAGTGTCCATTAGGTAATGGGGAAATTTTTGGGATAATAATGGATATATGTTATGGTATATTCATGATAAATTATTATTTTCTTCTATATTGGAAGCTAATATTCTTAGAGTAATCATTTATATAGAGAAATTTTTTTAGTGGTTTACATTATTTATTGTAGGAATATAACTCATCCATTTCAATATATTCTATCAGAACATGCTCTATTGACCTTCTTTAGAAGAAAAAATATAAGTGGAATAGTTTCATGGACTTTATTTCTTCCAAAGATTTAATAATCACTTATGTCTATATAGAGGACAATGCTCATTTAGATGTTCTTTCCAATAACGCTGTAGAAGGAAAGGATCTTATTTAGCCTTAATGGATTATTTACATCTTATTTAACTTTTACTGAGGTATAATTTTATTATCCAGTATTTTATTCATTTTTAACATATTTTTTTAATAAAGGGATCATGTTTTAATGGATAGTTCAATTCTTTCAAAAAAAATATTCATATTACGTAATGAATACATATTTATCAATATTTATGTTTTAAATAAACAAATATTCAATATAAACATAGTATGTACAAATGGTAAGTAGTTTTGGTAATAATAATATCCATGATACAAATAATATGGATATTTAATATAAATATGATGTCCAAAGTGGAATAATCACAAGAATGTTATTTTCATTAGGAAACATTAATAATCAAAAAATTTAGTATGGAATGAGAGGTTACCATGGGTTCATCAGGAATATAGGACATTAAAATAAAATTATTTCCATTGGAATAATTATGGAAATTAAAATTAAATATAAAAAAATTATTCGATAAAATATTATTTTTAATAACACACTCTATGTATTATAAATGAGATACATTTTTTGAAATAATTGTAGTGATGGGGAAGCCCTTTATATTTATATAGATTAAAAAACATTTCTTTTGAAATTTTTCCCCAAAATACCCTTTTGAAGTAGAAATAATCCATTAATAAACTTTTTAAATGTTTGGTATAAATTAAAATTTCCTCAAAAATTTATTTATGTATATAATATTACTTTTTGGAAAAAAAATTCAAAAAATTGCATATGAAATAAATCATTATTTAACTTTAAAATATTTAAAAAAATTAGTTTTTTATTAATAATTTAATTTCATAAATCATATACCAATGAAAGGAAAATTTGGATGAATATATATAAACACCTTAAATATGTAGGGGTTAGAATATTATTGAAGCTTATGTAGGATAAAAAATAAGATTCATGATATAAAAGTTAAATAAATCCCAATAAAATGTGATTTTATAAAATATATTATGACTACATTGGTAAATTTTAAATTATAAACCCTTCAAATAATAGGATAGAATTGAAACATTAACCCTAATGAATAAATATGTATTTATGTTAAATGAAATAAATGGGGAATTATATATGTAAATATTAAAACTTTTAATAATAAAGTTCCCTTTTTGATTAAATTAAATGCTCTAGTATGTAATTTTGTAATAGAAAACACTTGCACTAAATTATCTATATATATTTGTTAATATTTCTATCAAATAATAAATAATATTAATAATAAAAACATTTTTATTATATATAAATGAATAGATATTTGATTATTACTATATATATCAGGTTATGATAAAGACCAATTGATACATGCCAAGGAAGTGATGGCCTTGACTAGAAGGATAATCCCATATGATACACATTTATCAAAGCTTCCAAGAGAGATAGAATCACTGATATTTTCCCATGATAAATCCAAAGATGATATTTTTAAACTATGTAATGAGAGAACCCATTTATGGGAGAAGTTAATGCTCATTAAGATCAGAACCCAAACAATGTACGTCGAACCACTACTGAAGAATCATGGGATCACTCACCTTACACTTTAAAATTTTAATATTGTACTAAAGGAGAAATTATATATAAACTAATAGTATAAATTAATATATAATTTTTTAATAAAATATTATTTATAATTATCCAATTTTAAATTTTTTTATGAAATTATTACTCAACATGTATGATAGAAATTATATTCTGATATGTTATAACTAAAATATTATTTTTGAGAAATGTATAGTTTTAATAAAAACACAATATCTTAATAAATTAAATGATTATTTAAATAAAATACTATTTTAATAAAAAAATTATCAAAAAAATTATAATATATAAATGATAATAAATTTTTTAGACGTCCAAAATAATAATTATTATGGTGATAAATATGTTCTTATAAAATGAACGAGTATTTCATACCAAATGGATAATTTTTATACAAAATTTTATATTATAAAAAATAGATATTTTTTATTTAAAAGTAAAAATAATAATTTAAATCATCCGGTTCGAAATATCTATGGAAATTGTTTTTTAATTTTCTAATTTGGTAAAATTAAATATTGTCTAAAAATATGTTGTGAATGAGGACAAAATTATAGTAAAACTTTTGTAATATATGACGTAAAAGGAATATAATAATATATTTATATTTACCCTTTAAAATAATTTGTATTTAGATAATTTTATTAATTTTATAGACACATATTAAATCTTCAAAAAAATATTATATTTTATGATTTCTAAATCAATTCATAAAAAAACATTACTAACTTTCACATCATCATAGTTATTATATAAATGTGTTCAATTCATAAACATTTTTTTATAATGAAAATTTAATCCCTCTAGAAGATAAAATGTGAAAAATCATGTTTTTCTTTTCAATGGTGAAAAAATTATTATATAGAGTCGATACCCTATATTTTCAAAATAATAATTAACTGCCTTGTATTTTCATATATAAAAAAACCCATTCTCAAATTAATAAACCCTAAAAAATATTAAATAAATAACTCACTTCATTGAGACAATATATCCTTCATAATCTTCTTTAAATATCTTAAGAATCATCCCCTATACTTTTGGAAACACCAACTCAGGTTATGATATCCTCTCCTTCTCCTCATTATTTGAGAACCTTATTTGTCTTAAACCTTTTTATTTTATGTATATCATGTTGTAATGGGTTCTTAAAAATTAATTGATATGCAGTTATGAAATAAAAGTGATGATATATACATTTTAGTATTATTAATGCATCCCATGAATATTTTTGTAACTTTTTATAATACAGAATTTATCTTACGATATTTTATGCCAAACATTTATTCTGTAAATACTCATCCCCATTCCAATTGAATGATACTCATCTATATGTACAAATATTTTTTTGTTGTATCTTATCATTTATTTACCAAAATATTCATAATATTGGGATTAAATGTTAAAAAAATGCTCATATGTCAAATGGTCTAGGTGGAAAACTATACTTGTACATGATATTAAAGTTACTGGTGTTCCCAGGATTATATATCCCTATTATGTATAGTATAATTTTTTAATATCATGAGATGAAATATATTTTGTGTGGGAGTTTATCTAAAGAATACTATAATGTTTTTCTGGGTAGTATTACTTTACGTATGCTTATGATTCTTCATTTTCAGTTGTTTCTACACCCGTAAGCTATCATTATGTTATCATCATATATCATGATCTGATTTCATGATTGTGATTCTAAACCATTTTATGTATTATTAAATATCCTATTCACTAAAAATAATAATTTATTCATATTATGATTATTTATTCCCTTAAACAGATTTATATCTCACCCATTTCTTATATATGTCCCCAGGTTATCACATGTACTTGTAAAAGGTTGATGAAATTATATAAGCATGATAAGAATGTTTTCAATAATGTTATTTTATTCATGTATCATATTGATTTGTGTTGTAAATAAACTCTCAAATAAAATAGTATTAATATCTATCTAGAACTATTTTATATTTAACATTAAGTAATAAGTCATGAAATAATTTGTATTAAAGACACGGGTTCTCATAGTTGGAATAAGAGAAATGTCTTTTTTTAGTATGATTATAAAACTGTATTAAAATCCATAAGTATAATACTAAACAAAAAAATTCATAGCTAAACATTATTCATGTGTACATAAATTGTTTTTCAAAAAAATATATCACTTTTTACTTAATAAAAGTTAATGTGGACTGAAAATAATTGTTCCTAGTTGTAATAAACCTATAAATAGAATATTGAGAAATAATGAATCATGAATTGGTGCATGAAAATGGACCTTTCAACAATCCTTGATTATAACTCCCATAATATATTATTTGGTAAACTCATAAATCATTAAAACCATTTGAAACTTGAAAAATTAACATAATATTTTATATTAGGATAAGATCATGGAAAAATTATACTAAAGACTATAAAATAAATTAGTTATTGAATATACATCATTAATGAGTAATCCCTTCAGTGATCATGGTTTCCAATTTATGTTTTTATCATCTGAAAAATAATCTTCCATAGTTTTCCATATATTTTGACGATGTATGTAAATTGTAGGAATCAAATCAGAAACCAATGTGATAAAGAATGGTAGATCATCCCAATTGAGAATGCCTCACATGATATGATTTAAATTAAGACATTGTATTATTATGAAAAATAGATATCAAAAATCTTGATTAAGAAATAGCAACTCTTTAAATATGTGAACACCTAAATGAATAAGATAAATACATATCAATGATATTCATATGAAAGTAGTGATAATTTAATTATGTCCAAATCTCATTTGTGA
The DNA here is from genome assembly GCA_963277665.1 of Viscum album. Lineage (NCBI taxonomy): Eukaryota > Viridiplantae > Streptophyta > Magnoliopsida > Santalales > Viscaceae > Viscum > Viscum album. The sequence goes on from OY728151.1 coordinate 165,171,099, forward strand.
AGGAATGTGGAAGGAGGCCCCATGTCAATGTTCCCAAAGGATCTCTGACTTTTTATGTGTTGAATGATGAGGTACTATGTAAGGAATCTCAAAACAAATAACATGATTGGGGGAATTAATGATCAATATAAGGTATCCTTAATAGTTTCATGTTGTTAATATGTAGAAGCTAGACATTATCCAAGAAAATTCTCAATTATAAGGGATACCAATCATGATGAACACTATCAATATGAAAGATCAAGGGAACAAGGAAGGTCTTATTCAAATATTGATCATTATGACTGAAGTACATGAAACCACTACTCTAGACTCCTATATATCTTGTTGTATTTCAATTCATTCCACATTAGAATATCTTGTACTTTTTCTAAGAACATTGAGTCACTACATAAAATGAATTGATATCTCTTGGAAACAATTATATGAATAATTTATCAGAGGTTGTTGTTTATTGGAATTTAACTCTTCAAAATATTATTAATCTACCTTTTGTGGAATTTGATTTAATCCTAGTTATAAATATTTTTTAATTTTATAAATCCAATATAAATTTTTGGGATAATGTGTTCTACCATTATGCCATAAATAACCTTTCATTCTATACATCATCAAGGATAATAATGAATTTCCGTTGTTAACATCATCTAAAGCATGAATATTATTTTCCTACAAGATATTTTTTCTAGAAAAAATGTAAGGGGTGTTGAAAAATATCATTGTTTAAGAAATTCACAATGTGATGGAATACACTATAGTGTTTCCCAATGAATAGTTTATTCTTTATCATTTTGGAGTGGTTAAATTTTTTAAATTTTCTTATAGTCATATATTTTTCTGATAACCCAGACTCCATATTGAATGATAATTTTTGAACTCTTGGACCTAAATAAAAACCTTCAGGATATTATAGACAAAAATATTATATATCCATTTGCATCACCATGGGGTTCATCAATTCTCTTTTTGATGAAGAATTATGGGTCATTATTCCTCGGTAATGATTATCATGATCATTAAAATTTCATGATAAATAACTTGTATCCACTACCAAGGATTGATAACTTTATCAATAATCTACATGGAGCCTATAATTTTTTATAATGTCGATAATCAATGGTGATAATATAAAATAATTATGAAGAAGGATAATATCCCTAAGACTACATTATTTATTGAGAATGATAAAAGATTGTTCCTAGTTATTCTAATTTTACTAACCAATGAACCAAAAATCTTCAAGGACATGATTGATATTATCATTAGTGATTATGTTGAAAACATGGTATTATTTATAGATTAGATTCTAATTTACTCAATAATAAATTTGGTAAATTTAAAAACATGAATATTCAATAATGGAATTAAATGAAAAAATATGTTTTCAAAGTAGTTTAAAATAAAACTATAGTTGAAGAATTAAAATTAATGGGCCATGTTATCACCAAAACAATAGGATATCTATTGGAAATTAAAAAAATATAGTCAATTTACGGATGAACATGACCAACCTCTATGAGAAAAAATTCATAGTTTCAATGGATTATCTTTGTACTTCCATGAATTTTAATAAAAATTATCATTATATTCAATCCCCAAAACTGAGATAACTCAAAAATGAGTCATGTTTGTCTTGATTGAAAAATGATAGGAATGTTTTAAAGAGACAATGAAGGGTCTAGTCAATACTACTATGATCCCATTACCATCCAATGAGGAGGAATATTTTATCTATAGATATTCATCAACAACGGTTTGGGTATTGTACTAATTTATGATGAAAAATTGATAACCAATTCCACCCAAAAACTATAGATCAATTTAAAAAACAGTACAAATCCTGGTCTAACATTGGATGCATTGATATTCACATTAATGATATGGTGAAATTATCTCTAATTATAAATGTGTTAAATATATACACATCACAAAATCCACATGAATATATTCAAGAAAAATGATGCTTAATATGTTCCAATGATGGTGGTTTGAGTTGAATAAATATTATGATTATAATCCTAGGAGAAAAGGTGTAAAACTCTATGACTATAAAAGACATTGTATCTCAACACATGATATAGATTATAAGGAATACAATCATAGTGGAATAAAAAATTATAAATATTGGAATAATAATTGGATAATCATATAATATTTCTCAAATAACTTCTTATCCATTTATTCTTGATAGGATGACAGATGATAAAAAAGATGATGACATGTTATAGAATAAGTAGGAAAATATTATGGAATAAAAAATGGATAATGACTAAATTATATGGTTTTCAACCGAGATATATGTCCCCTTAAAACCAAAACTATATAGGGATATTATAGATGATGTCTATATCTCATCCTTCTCAATTTATCAAAGAACCAGTAAGACGTATAGTATTTTGAACTAAAACATGTTTTCAGATAAAAGGATGAGGGTTTTTAGGGGATTTTATCATGATTCTTCATATTCCAAAAATTCATGGATGAATGATTTGTTTCTAAGGGTATGATAATACCATTTCCTATACCATTGTGTAAATGGGAAAACATAATAGTGGACTTTTTTTCATAGTAATCCCCATGAAATCGAGAGTCAATAATTTCATTTTGGTGGTATTTTATATCCTAACAATGTCTATGCTTTTAGTTACATTAAATAATTGTTTCCCTCTTGAACAAATCATTAATATATACATAAGGTATGTTGAAATACTACATGGATCTTCAATATCCGTTATATCTGATCAAAATTAGAGGTTTACCTCAAGGTTTTGGAAAATCATTCATCATCAATTGAATACAGAACTGATATGCAACACTATGTATCCCCCTCACATGGATGTTCAGTATAAAAGGATGATTTAGAAATTAGATGATATACTATGCTCGTGTTAAAATTATTTACAAGGATTTTGGGATCATCACATTCACGTAGATTAGTTCTCATATAACATCATTTTCTATCATATTATTCTATTGGCACCTTATGAGGAACTATATGTGATTTGATGTCTGACTCCGACATTATAAATTTAATTTGTGGTGAAAATGTTAATGGGAAAATATTATCCCATAAATGATAAATAGTGTTAGTACTTTTTGGTTTCATATGTTGTCTACAAAAATTTACATAAAATATTTTTATACAATCATCAATGGGACATTAGGCTTTATGTTATATAGAGAGTTTTCCTTTATATATCTATATGGATAAAATTGAAGATGTTTGTGAAGAGTTAATTACATAGACCTAGATATATTATCCCCATTTTAACTCTTAATAACATCTATTAAGTGGCCCATCAATAAGAATTCTCACCCATCCAATCTCAAGTTCATTATTTGTTCAATGTATCATTCTTGAGGAAGTATATACTAGGAACAACACATGTACATAATCATGAGATGGTGCCATTGGAGAATCATCAGACATTAAATGAGTTGATAATGAATATCTTTGATTATAGAGACATATTTATATGGAAGAAGAAAAATATCTAGGTAAAAGGGATCAGGTGAAACAACATGTTTGGGGAATAAACATGATAACTAGAAGAGGTGATTAAAAAAATGTATCCTGATCTCTTTTAGTGTATAAATGATAAGCTTTAGTGAGTATTTTATAAAGTGAGAATAATGTAATGAACTTCACTTTTATACATTAAATTCACATTGTTCGTAATTTAAATTATCTATTATGTAATGTAGTTATAGAAAAAAATGAATTAAATTGGCTATTTTGATTAGTTATATGGTATTTCAAATTAAATAGACCATTGTGCTCCATAAAAATTATAATAGTGTCATTGAATAGTTGTTTTATGAATTGTATGTATATACCATAACTATAAAGTCCAATTGATATAGATGAATGAAGTAATGACCTAGAAAAATAGGATCATACCCTATGAAACCCATTTATCGATGATTTTGAGGGAGATATTATTAATATGATTATTCCTTGATCAAACCCAAGTTGATATTCAGAAACAAAACCATAATAAAATAATTTTATAGTATTAGTTCATGCTCATAAAGGTCATGGCTCAGCCCTTGTATGTCAAACCACACCATAAAATCTCACAATCTTGCACCTTACCCTTAAGGCCTTTTATAGTGTAATATAAGGATACATGTCTGGAATATAACATTATGAATTTTTATATTATTCTAAAATAAAACTATTATCATATTTATTCCCTGTAAATATTAATCTCAAATGATTAGATAATAAGTTTGATAAGATTTAAATTTTGGTACAATAAAACACATATTTTATTTTTTGAAAATGTATACTTTCAGTAAAGAAATTTAATTTCAGTAATTAAATTTTTTTTGGATAAATTATATTTAAATAAACTATTATTAATATATAAATTTTAATTTTTTTTAATTTATAATAGTTTTATGAAATCTAAAAATATTATAATGGCAAAACTTCTATAATGGTAATATACTAGCATTTTTTATAAATATGAATTATTTATTCAAATGTGTAAAATATCATACATTTATATTTTTATGGATAAAATTAATATTATTTCTTAAATTACTAAACTTAAATTATCCAATGGTTATTTGTATTAATTTTTTTATATATTCGAAATGTTGGGTCAAAATTTAATTGAGTATAAATATATAGTGTGTGTTATGAAATCAAAAAAAGACCAAATGGGATTAAATATATTACCTAAAATATACCCTCATCCAATATATATATTTTACCTTTAAAATATATATTCAGTTAATTTCATTAATTTCAAAAGACCATAATGTACCCTTGAAATCATATATGATATTATAATGCTTTAAAATCATTTCTTTATAATGAGGAAAAACATCCACATCACCATGGATATTATTTTAATGATAAAAATTCTCATGAATGTAAAATTAGGAAAATTTAAAAAATGTGTGTTTTTTTTGTTTTCAATACATTATTATATATACATAATAACCTATTTTTTAAAAATAATAATAAACTCCACTCTATTTTTCAATGTAAACCAACAAAATCTTTCATTCATCACAACCCAAAACCATTGTATTAGGTCTATACTCAATAATTACCTCTATATAACCCCACAAATGTTCTTCCATGATCTCAAGATAATCCTATCATGCTTTTGGAAACACCATATCAAAGTAAGTGATGCTCTCCCTTTCCCAATTATTCAATTGCCTTCTCTGTGTTATGCCTTTTATATCCAATTATTCTTATAGGAATATGTTCACAGATATAACTTTTACTAACCTTAATATTTCTATGTTATTTAAGATCTCATTAACTCTAATTAATCCAAACCACGAATACTGTTGTACCACCATTATTCTACTAAATTTATCTTATGATTTTCTATTTCAAACATTTATTATTTGAATATACATCTTCATTTCCAGTTATAGTTTTTAACCATGAATTATATATAATTTATTTATTAGGTATATTAATATATTTATCCCACAATCCTTAATTATGGGTTTAATTTTGATGAAATATGGTCCTATGTTTAATGGTCTATGTTGAATACAAATGTAGTAATATGATATGAATGTTACGGGTGGAGCCATATTTACATAGTCCTAAAATGCATTGGGTAATTGTATAATCACATGAGATTCCAATTTTAGTCCATGTGAGTTTATCTTATGAAACTAGGATTTATTATATTGAAATTTGTCATAGACTTATATATATGAGTCAATAATAGAGTTGGTTTGCACATTCCTATTTTTTCATTATGTTATCATAATATATCATGATCTGATGCTGTTATTTATGACTCTCACAACATTTATGAAACATTGGAATTACTAGTAACTAATAAGTAATTATTTATTCATATTATGATTTGATTATTTCCCAACTGGTTTAAAATATAACCCATTTAATATGTATGTCCCCACATTATCTCGTTTATTATTAAAAAGGATATGAAATTTTAGGATTGTTTTAAAGATGTTGTCAATATTATTTCTTATTTATGTATCATGATGTTGTGAAATGATTTTAATTTTCTAAATATACAATGATTTACGATATTAAGGAATTATATTATGTATATATTTAAGTATTAAATCATAAAATATAGTTTTTTTAAGTAATTAATTATCATATCATATACATTATAAAAGTGAATTTATTCTTATTAACTAATATCTCTTAGTATAATGTAAATTTATATGATATCCCTTACCTCACACTTTTATTAGGATGATTGTGATTTAACCTCTTATATAAGGGTTTTATTAATGTTATTAATTTATTCCAATACAAAATTGATATTCATAATATCATATATGATATTGTTATTAAATTTTAACACATTTTCATTAATAATCAGATATTATTACAACTTTTTCGAGTATTAATTATTTTATATTATCATGTATATTTTATTAAGGATGTTTTGGTTCATGTGAATAGGATATAAATATATCATATCCATAATGATAATAATATTATAAATATCACATTTACCTATTAAATATTTTTTCAAAACCATTCTGCAATGTTGTACATGAAAAATGAATCACATCACATTATTTAGAATGTAAGTTATACATACATCTGAATGATGGAATAATTTTTTTAATGGGTAAAAGGTTATAATATTGTGTGGTTTATTAATTTATTAAAATTATTATAATGTCATAATTATCATATATAATCATTATTTCCTTCACAATGAATATTCATGTTAGTTTGTTATGGAAAACACTGTACATCAGTTCTCGAGGTAGTAGTCCACCGTACACACAATTAATTGCTTAGTTTCTCAGTGGATGGAGATAGATATGAAGAAATATTATTAAATAAACATAAAAAAATAATATTATATGATATATTACTTTTTATTTTATTTTAAGTGTTAATTAATATTTATATTTTTTAAAAGAATATAGAAAATAAAATATCTTAGCTAATAAAATTACCTTCTTTTAGCAGTTCCTCCATTGGATCTCTTACTAAAGACATTATGGATTTTAATTATTGAATATAATATTATCTTTAATGTGTATAAGTACATTTTCAGGTAATTATGTACTATATTTTTCAACCTAAATGGCTTAATTATTTTTAGAGGTGGAGGGAGGGAATACTATATTAAAATTGAGGTGGAGGATACCCACTGAATTTTTGAAAAGAATAAATCATACCAATGTATTTAAAATTAGAAAATACCTCAAAATAGCCCATTGTCAATCCGTAGATGTGATATGGTCTGAATATGTCCCCAAAAGTGTAATTATAAAAGTTGATAGGTCATTTTAACCTTTATCTTTTTAGTTTAACCCCATTCTAAACACGTTTTAACCATAACAAAATGAATTAATTTTCAAAATTTTAATATTAATTACGATCAAAAAATTTGTTAAATTTATGATATAATATTAATTATACTTATTCTAAATAAGGAATATGTTTTAACTAATGAAATAGATAGAAGTGTAAAATTTAAATTTAATTATAAACCTGCCAAAAATTGAGGAAAATTGATTTTTCAAGAAATTCATTTTTAAGAATAATATTTTCTAATATTAACTATATAAACAATAATAAAAAATAGATAGTTTTAAATTAAAATATTTAAATATATAATTTATAATTTTAAATTAAATATTTCATCATTAAAAATTATTTTTATTATTTTTATTGGATATAACATATGATTTTTTAAGGAGAAATATTTTTCTAAAAAATCACGTTTTGGAAAAATATCCATTTTACATCAAAATGTTCATATAATTATATATATATATATATACTTTTTTATTATATATTAAATAAAAAATATTCTAAAAAACAATAAAAAATTAATGTTATAATAGTTTAATTATGAATTTTTTTATTAATTAAATTTTATTTCATAGGGGAAATTTTCAACAACTCATTCTAGAATTATTTTGTCTATGTGTGTTGAAAAATGATAATTGACCAAACAAATTATAATTTTTTTCAAGGATATAATAATTTTTTTTATATTTTTATTAAAAATGAATTTTAATTTTCTATTATTGTGTTTCGGGGTTTTGTGTATCACATGCTATTAATGATTATATATTTATTTAATTGAAATTATATCATATTGTAATGGGGTGATACATTATTTACTCCTACAAAAAAATTTATCCATGAAACATCATGGATATTCTTGTCTAAAAAATAATTGTAGTTATACTTTATTAAATCCTAATGTTCCCATGTTTCGTCCTCTATTTTATGGTTTCTCTAATGTACTATTACCAATATTTTCCTATAATTCCTAAAAACATACTCTCTATTATCAGGATTCCCGATGATCACATCAGGGTAAGGGAGACCATGTTCCAATTATATTTAATAATTGTATATCACATATGTTTTTTCAAGCTTGTTAATAAATAATAATGATATATTGAAAACGTCATTAAATTTTAGAGGTATGGTACACACTCAAATAATTAATTTTTTGCTCCAATTATTTGTAAAATTTAAAATGGTCTGATGTTCCTGGTGCTCAATTTTCTCTTAAGACAGAACCTTATGACACTCTTATACAGATTATTTTGTAAAAAAAATTACATCCACCATTAAATTCTCAATTTTTCCTCAATTGTATTCATATCCCTATATCCAAAATTGGGCTTGTTTAATATGGTCTAGAAATGTATTTAACTATTTTTCATCTCAATATGTTCTAGTCCTACATGTTTTTTTCACCAACTTTATCCTAACATGTCATATTGTGAAATTTATTTGCATATAATTATACAAATGGAATAGTATTAATTCTTGAATGGAAACTATTTTTTACAAAAAATTACAATATGTATATTTTGATTCATTAAAATATGGAAGGTAAGTGAGAATGACCTTAAAATGTCTTTCATTGTTAGAATAATACTTTTGAACTATCTGTCACTTTTGGGTTGGTACGTTGTTCTCAAATGAATAATAGTAACAAAATAATTATTAATACTTTTGAATTATTTGATGAAAAATTGGGATCATGATCGGAAAAAGTCAAAATAGATGTCCTATAATTTCATAAATATTTATTAATATATATCCCTGTGAGGCACTCCAAATTTAAATATAATCATATAGGGTAGAAAAATTAATATTTTATAGGAAATCAAAAAATTTCATCAAATTTTTTTTATGTTTTGGTAGTACTATGATAATTCCAAAATCAATTTAATCCCATTTAAACATAGTGATAATAATATTTTTGGGGAATCCTATATTATTTTATCTCTTGTATTTCTCATTATGATAATCTAAACATCTTTATAAACAATCAATTTTTTTTACATTATGTTATCCCACTAGTAATATTTCCTAAATTCTAAATACATCATGTTGATTCTATGTATTATAATGAAATTTCATCTACGGGTTTCATCCAAAAATTTCATTTTTATCTCTGGTATATATGGAACACATAATCTATTTTCAAATACTGAAATTTCATCATCAAAAACAATGTCAGCTAATTTTCCATCCTACACAGAATTAATTTTTTTTGTTGAGAAATTTCATCATATGGTGGATAAATTTTTATATTTTATAAAATAATATCCCTTCAAAATAATTAATTTTTTCCCCCAACTCATTAATAATTAACATATCTATCTTTACTAGATCAATTAAAATAAAATCCCTCTAAATCCTCATTTGGGTCCTGGCACAAAAATCCATTATATTCAAATAATATGTTACCTAATTTTCTTTTATCAGGTGGTAGAGTAGTAATATTTCATAGTCTATATGTATATAAACCCATATATTTAGACTAAGGATGATCCCTTTATGTAAGGATAATTATTATTTTCTCTTATGGTATATTTATATCTCCAACTATTCACTATAGAGAAAATGTCAATGCATCTTCAAAAAATAAATTATTGATTCCAACGCATGATTATGGGTCATAAAATTCTATTAAAGATCCATAATCTACATAGATGAATATATAATAAAATTATAATTTTTCATAAGGGAAAAACCCATTCCTTTCTTCAATACTATGCAATATATAAAAAAACCATCATTTTATTATGGTATAGTAAAATTATTAAAATAAGCCAATATTCTCTATAATTATAAAAACATTATTCACATTATATTGTCCATATGAACTTAACCCCATTTTATGTAATATTGGGTTACTTGTTAACTAATCAGGAATATTTATGAATGAACTGCTAATAGTAACCTAATATTCTAATGAAACTATGTACCCTACTTATGTTGATTTTTTTTTTAATTTCTTTAATTTCAAACATTAACCTAAACTTTTTTACCAATATGGTGGGTGAGTCCTTTCATTATTGGGATATTTTATTGAAAATTCCAAAAAAAATAATTGTATGAATTTTATAGAAATGGTTTATTTCTTCCCCTTATATTCATGAGCTATATGACCCTTATCAATCTACATATAACATACTCCCATAACAATCAATAATTAACCAGGATGATTTTATCTAAAATTTTAACATGACTAAAAATTATTAATCTTCTTATTATTGTCTAAAATATTCAATTTTTTATATTGGTTCCATAAAATATTAATCTCTTGATTCCATTTGAATATAAGAGATCACGAGAATTACTTTTCTATTTTGATGCTGCATAATCCTATTTCATCATATCATGAAAACATTTTACTTACCCATTCCTTTAAGAGACATAACTTAATACCATTAATGGAATGTTCAATATTACATGCTTTATTGTGTATATAATCTATAAATGAACTATTTAGAAATGAAAATTTATAATACTCCACCAAAACACTCTCTTATCCATTTACATTAATCTATGTAATTTTCTATTTATTTTAATTTATTTATCAAAATGGAAAGATTTTCCAATGAATGATTCTTTAATGTATTTCCATTACATATTACCTATTTACTCCTTCCCTATCATATTCGAGATCAATAACCACTATTAATTAACAATTCTTCCGAGATAACCCAATCAAAATGTAACCATTAACTTTGTATCATGTCTTATAGCCAGGAATATCTTCTCAAGGGACAATAATTTTCTCATCTTCTATTGGCTTAATAGTCCCATTAAATTATAAGACTTATATCCTATTATGTTATCCAACAAAGAAGAATCACACTACGGATCAATTGGTTTTTCCATTCCAGAAATTTTATATAAAATAAACGGATTAAGCTTTACTATGCTATGTTTCTTAAAAATACTAGTTGTATTTGATTTAATAGTATGTAAATCACAAAAAATGACCATGAGTATTTATTTACATAATTGCAAAATGTGTTAATTCTGTATAATGGAATATAAAAATATTAGTTTTATATCACACTGTAAAACTCTAAATCTTCTGTAGAACATAACATAAATTAAATATTTTTAAACATTTAATATTATAATCTAAGATATGGTTAATTTGGGTATATATTTATTTTCAAATTCATTATAACTATTTGTAATGAAAATTTTAACTATTTTAATAATATTTCACAATAGTTTCAAACCATTTTTATAGTAAGGGAACACTTACATGCACTATAATGATGGCCAATATTTATTCAAAATTTTATATTTAGGGTTATTTCCCCAATATGCATATATTCTAACACCACATCTACATGATGTATCCTGACATGGATGAATTCTTATAAAAAATGACATAATCTCATCATTATAAAAGTATTAAAAAATTATTATATATTAATCCTAAAAAAATATCATAGTTTTTTGTTTTATAATATATAATTTCTTTGATTTTGTTCCCAATTTTTATAAGAGAAATTTTCTATAGAAACAATAATGATCATGACTCTAGTTACCCATACTTCGTGTCTACATTATTAAAATCAAATAGATACAATGGTCCATGTAAAAAAGGATCAATTTTATTATTATAATTGGAGATCCAAATTCATAGACGATAATATTTTCACAATTGGGATAAAATAAAAAACATCATATAGAAATCATTTTTCATCATTGAACTCATTAAAAGAATTATTAATTATATCCTCGAGAAAAGAAACGACATAAGGGGGATCTCAAAAGCTCTTCCAGTGTTATATATTGAGGATGTTATCATCATTAAATAATGTATAACCAAGATGAAAAATGTAAATAAATGAACACAGTTACCATTTTATCAATAACATTACTATCATTATTAGATAATGCGTAATCTAAAATTAATGGTAAATAAATAAAACATATTCAATTTCATCAACAATATTAGAAATTAATGTATATGTACATAATATCAATGAAACAATGACATGGATAATAATAAATTAATTAAAAATAAAGGAGATGATCATTTTTGGATTTCATGATATCGTACATAATTATACATGTTTTATCAAGTCCATTCACAGGAGAGTTTAATACTATGTGTAAAAAAAATTAATTTTTCCAATAGATATATCTCGTGGTACCTACTGAGGCATGATTGGGCTATATAATAATAGGTCTCACCCTTCACATCATTTCTAAAGAATTCCTCACATATAAAATTATATACCGAATTCATATGTTATATGACATGTCAAAAATATATTAATTGAGTAAAGTATATAGATTTATCAATATTTCCAGATTCCATAATATAACATTCAATGTAAACACCATAAATTTATATGATTTATGTTTTATGAAATTTTCATATCCATCATATATGAAATATTGATATTTAAGAGAAATTAAATGTCAAATGCTAAATGATTGCATGAAATTGATTATCGCTGTATATTTTTAACAATAACAAAATTAATCATGAATGGAGAGGTAACTATAAGTTTTTTTGGGAATGTTGGTTATAAAAAAACATTTTCTTTACAAGAATAATGGTTATGGATATTAAATATTAAAATAATCTTTTAAAAAGGGTTTTTTTGTTCTAATAACATTAAATAAATACAGAGGAAGTGAGATATTGTGAAATTGTTAGAGTTATGGGGTTGTATATTTTCGTCACTTTTGAAAAAATGATCTATTTGATTTTTTTTGAAAAAATACAATTAATACAGCATCAAAATTACTCATTTAAATGAATTTTTAAAATTCATGGATAACTAAAAATTTCATTCATAAAAACTTTGATTCGATAAAACTAATTTTTTTTAAAAAATAAAAAACATATACATAGAATAAAATATATATCTTATTTGAAGGGAAATAAAATTAGGGTTTATTTTTTTAAAAAAAAATCATTAATTGTGTTCCATTTTAAGGAAATAATTGGTGAAAATATTGAATATCCTTAATTATCTAGTGAATATGAAAATGGAATGATCTTATAAATTAAAAAATGATAGAATTCCTTTTGCAAAATTAAACAAAATTCCAAAATAATGTGATATTGTAAAAAATATTACTAACTCTTCAATAATGATTAAATTGAAACCCCATTAAAAAAACATTAATTGAAACATTAAACATTAGGAAAAAAATTTATTTGTGTTTTATACAATAAGGGGGTTTTATATACCCAATATAAAATAGAATACGTATATATTAACAAAAATATCTCAATTAATTAGAAATAGTGATGAAATACCTTAAATCATGAATTATTTTAGTTGATATATATTTAACCAACTATATAACAGTTTAAAAAAATATTGATAGATACCAAAACTAAATTAATATTTCTAATATCATATATGATGCTACAAAAATATTTTTCCACTCGTTCGTTTACAGTCATTTATTATTATTATTTTAGTTGTTAATTTAATGTTTTTTCATACATGTTTTTTCATACATGTTTTTTCAAGGATGTTCTAGTTCTTATGAATAGTATATAAATTCACTATATGTGAAATAATAATAATGTTATAAATAACATAGTTACTCATTAGATAAAATTTTAGAACTATTTTTGAATGTCGAACATGGAAGATGAATTTCCTTAGATTGTGAAGATATTTGGCCATAAATATGCACGTGAGATGATATCATTACCATGATGGGTAGAAGGGTAAGTAATTTTACAATACATTTTTATTATATCCTTTGATATGGATATCCATGTGAGTTTGCAATGGAAACAAATACATCGAATAATGAGGTGGTGGACTTCCACAGACAATAATGATGTATTTTTTTTTATTCAATTGAGAGGAAGACAGATAGATCAAATTCTATCAAAATAAATCCATATTACTATATGTTATATCATTTTAGTACAATATTATAACTTTTATGCTATAATATGATGTTTAAAAAAAATAAAGATCTTCTTGATGTAAAATAACTTCGCATAAAAGAATTTCCTTTGGGTCTCTTCATAAGAACACCGGGGATGGTATTTTTGAACTAAAATTAGCTCTAGATTGTGGAAAATGATTTTAGTGAGGGATTTTGGTAGATTTATGACAATAAAAGTGGCTAGAAAAGTGTGAAAAAGTTAGCATAAAGAGTGGTACTTTATAATTGATGTAGAAGAAGCGCATGAAATTTTTGTAAAGAATAAATCATATCCACATTTATCACATTCCACAAGGATATAAAATAGAAAATTATCCAAAACAATATGTTATATGATCTGAATATGATAATAAAATAAATATTATAGATGTCTTTTGTCATTGACACATATATTGTTTTAATTCAACCACCTGTATATTCATTTTAACATTAACCATGTTAATTAATTTTTATGTTTTTACTATACATTATGAGAAATTTTTTATTGAAATTGATATGTAATATTAATTTTGAGGATTAAAAATATATAATGAATTTTACCAAATTCAATTAATATAAATAAATATTTTAATTTAATGATATTCCCACAGAACATCTGAAATGTGTTTTTTTTCAAAAAATGTATTTTTCAATCAGAAGACTATCTTATATTAACTGTATGGATTGTAATAATTATTAGATGGTTTGTATTTATATGTTTAGATATATAGTATATAAATTTAAATTAAATCATATGTCATTAAATATTTTTTTAATTAACTATAAGGATATACATTAGACCTTTTGCAAAGTAGTTCTATGAAAAATCATTTTTCTTAAAAATTTATATTTTATGTAGAAATGTTTTTACCATTATTTATATGAAATTAATTTTTAAAAAATTCATAAATAATAATATTATAATAAATTAATATAAATAAAATTTTTAATACGTATATAATAATTTTTAAATAATTCATATAGGTTTATTTTATGGGGGATTTTTTAAAACATCATTCTCAGCTTATTTTGACCATAGAATTGTAAAATTGATATTCATATTATAAAATTATCATTTATATTCCATGAAATATTATAATTTTCAATATATTATTATATAATTAAAATAAAATGTTCAATTAATAGAATTAATGTTTAGATTTGTGTATATGATAAACTTCCATGTGATTGTAGTTATTTAAAAGAAAATATAAAATAATTCCTTAAGGTGTTAAAAGTACACCACTTTAAAAATGATTATTTTAGTGTAATAAATCATCTCTGAAAACATATAATAGGAATTAGTTCTCATAAAATTCACCACATTTATTTTCTTAATGAAAATATTGTGCTATCATGATGTTGACAGTCTTCTCAAAAGTTATTGTTTCTGCACTTACGAGATGAAAAATCCCACATGCTCAACCAAAATCATTCATAAAACCCCTCTAACCTTCACCAAATAATAATATAAAATTACAATAGTAAGAACAATTTCTAAAAAATATAAACATATTTTTGTTCTAGGAAAATGATATACCTCTATTCAACTCAATTTCATGAAATATATAATTTATTGGCATAACAGAAATGAACAATATTCTAAAATCAGGAAATTGACATCCACCAACCAGATGTGTGGATTATCATCCAACCACTCATGAAAAAACCCTATAATATAAATTTCCATAATATTATCCAATATATCTAAGAACACAAACACATATTTATCCCATTTAAATTTCCTCACACATAATTTTCTCATAGAAAACTGATAACCTCAACACACAAGTCTAAAATCTCACTCTCAAAAAGCCTCATAATTTTCTAACATAGATAGACTAACCATTGATCATCACCACCGTTTGAAATAATGAATCAACCGGTAATTCTAAATCAATACCATCCATTAAATGAAATCATTTTCATTAAAACTATCCCCTTATGTTATCTATAACATTCCAAACTCTATAAATTCTATACAATATTTCACCTACAAAGGCCTAAAAATAATTTTCAATATCCCAACTTCCTCCATATGATAAATTCCCACTAAATTCCTCAATAATAGATAGTAATTATCTACATGGATATCATAATTACTATTACTGCACTCCATCAACAACCAACACTATTATAAAGAACCTATATGTCCCAACATAGATCTATTAATGATCATATTAGTTATATGTAAATAATAAAAGATCTATGAAATATATGAAAATGATCACAAACAGTTCCTAAACATCTCACACTTTTTGAATAAACCACATATATTTCATAAAATTATCAACCTGTACACTTATAGAGTAGTTTTATTTTGATATACATTTCAATGAAATTACTAACCACAAATATAATTCAATGATACCCTGGCCACCATTGATTTTTTATTTAAGCCGACATACTTCAATAAATTTATTCCATAACGATTCTTTCATTACATTCTATCATCATCCATTGAAGAACCTAATATCCCTCAAAACCATACATAAAATATCCATATTCATCTCTAAGAAAATATTCTCAATTTTTTTACCACTTCTATCTTCCTAACCAAATATGGATCACATGGGGTAATAATACAGAAGTTTTAAAAAAGAATTTAAATATACAGCTAAAACATACCTTATTTACCAACTAAAATTGAGAGCAAAAAAATACAAAAAAAACCAAAAATATGATGCTCACCTCAAGATGAATTTTAGGTGCTTCAAATTCAATCATATATAAGATAATTCTTATATAAAACCAAACATTAAATATATCATTTGATGACAGATTCTTTAAAAACTGAAAAATCATACCATGATTTTATCATATTATTTTCCCCTCTAATTCCAATATATCAACAAAAAACTCCACCATTCCCATATTAAGAAAAGTAGATATCATCCAACCAATACTAACAATACATGATTGATTTTCCCAATTGGTGTAAACACAATCAGTACATCCATTACCACCCTATACAAACTTGAGTGAGATCTGCACTGCAATTCTATATCATAATCATTATAAAAATCAAGGTCTATGGAAGGGTATTCTATAAAATGGATTGTATTATACAATAACTATGAACTCATACCATTATCCAATAATACACCACTACACAACTAGTCTTACACACTATATCATTTTCTTCTATCATGACCACACATGGAATCACATTGAAATGAAACCCAAAAATAAACACACGATTTCCAATTGGTAAATTATATAATAATTGGTTATTGTTAATTACATAATTAATTTAACCTATATTCAGATGATTTTTTTTCTGAAAATATATATTTTTTAATTCTTTTATAAAATGATTCCCTTATTTTGGGAAAACATATGTCAATAACCATCTATCAAAAAATGTGAAGTTATACATACATGAAAAATAATATATATGAAAAAACTCTTATAATACCACCCTAATATGTGATTAAAAATAATTAATAACAACACTACAATAAAATAAAACATTAATCAACACACACATCCGATGAATTTAATTTAATAAAAAAAATATTGTTCAAGGAATCTTGGACTTCCCATATAATGTGGATACTTATTACAAAATATAAGTTATCTACCAAACTATAATAAAACATCCTTTCTCTAGATACCATCATCAAATAGTATAATGTAAAAAATAATTCTTTCATACTAATTTTTAATACATTTTCATGGATTATCCATACAACACTTTGGAGGGGTGTCCATAAGACCTCAGAATCACCTAACCATAATTTATAAATTATAAAATATAGTTCACATGTATTTAATAATATGAGAAGATTTTAATCTCATTTACATCACAAATATTAATATATGTGTAATTGAAAAATGATATAAAATCATATAAATATAATTAAAAAACTAAGAACAAACAATGAACAACTAGTAATATCAACATGATATAACATATTATATAAAAATTTTCATCATACACTGATATTAAAAGGGTAGATAGCTACGATATAAATTTATATTTTTATAGATACAATATTTTTTCCTTTTAAGTGTTTTAATGTATATCATGGAATATTTTAAAATCCATACAATGAGAAGTTTCACGATTCTGAGGATCGGTGAGCTTAAAATTAATTATTTACCAATATTAAATATATTTTTTATCATAAAAGAATATTTCATTTAAGAAATAATCATATATATATAAAATAGAATCACATATCAACTATATCATACCATGGTTGGGAAAGAAGTGTACTATTTTACTTATACACAACATTGAGATTTTCATTGTCAAAAATCCAGTTGAGGATGTTGTTGGTGGTGGGTTTCATTAAAAAATTAATTAATAATATTATTATTTTGTCATTTTATTTGAATTCCCATGACCTAAAATATTATATTTATACCTCTTTAAAAAATTCTCCACGTTTATGAGTATAAACCCTAGGAGAATCTAGAGGATATATAACTTCTTATTTGGCGAATCTAGATCAGATGACGAACAAAGACATGATCAAGGTAGAATGACATATAGTGAATGCAACAGATCATCATCAATATTAGAAAAATTTTCCTCATCAATGATTGATCAAAATTGAGGTACTAGACTTCATTATTTATTTATTTCACAATGATTTGATGATCTGGCAAGATGAAATCTATTTTCTCTGATCTGATTCCAATTGAACCATCACATGTGGATGTTGATATCAAATTAAATTGTTTATCTAATTTCTTTTTAATGATGCCATTTTTTCACCCTGAACATACCATGTATATATATAAATATATTATCTTTCCATAATTATGGACCAATGTTTGTTAAACCATTTTTAATTTTCATTTTACCCTATAGTTTATTGCACTCTTCACCGTTTGACTTTTGGGTCATGCTTTTTTCCAGGTTAAATCATGAAGGATAAAGCCTCATGTAAGTTGAGTATTTACATGATGCTAACAGGATGAAATGTTAAGGACGAATCAATCTTATTTTCTAGATACAAGTTATGATTCTTGTGGATCTAAAATTTCAGAAATATTGTAATCAACCACATGAACCATGCGAGGATGAAGTATATTCGAGTGGTGGTATGAGGTCTGATTTACAGTGAATGGAGGACCCAAAATTTAAATACAATAACGTGAATATGGATTTTAGTTTATTAAAAGTGGTCAACTACTAGAAATTATAGTGGTGGGAATGGATATGAGGTTCATGTGATAGATGTAAAATTATTGGAAAATATTAACTACAAAGTGTATAATGGGATGAACATATTCCATCTATTATAGTAACTATGGTGGTTTGGGATTCATGTTGTAGATAAATATGAAACACTGTGTGAAGCGACCAATTGCAATTTAACAAATAGTTTTCTAGATTTGTGGGTAAAAAATGTAAAATCATAGTATTCTATTTGTCCCTATATGTAATGTATAGGAGGATATATTGCATGTGTTTTTGAGAGTACATGGTCCTCTGTAGATAGCCTATACTAAGTGTTGACCTCACCCCAACATGATGTGTGTTACAGTAGGATTTTTGTGTGCTGATAGATGGACATAGTCTTAAAATGAACATATTTACATGTGTAGTCAATGAGTGGTCAAGACACATCATGTAGTACCCTTACATAATGTTTAGTTCAACATTTTTGGTGATTGTGTACCAGAAAGGACACTTCCATATAGTATATTAAGAAAATATTATGTGTGTGTCCTTTACATGTAGTGTAATACACTTCCTAGATAACCTACACATCCCATATCTATATCCTTTAAACATGGATGGTGTCATTATATTATTGTATATTTAGTTTTTTTCATGTCTAAAGTTATGGTATACCTCATATATTCTTTTGGGATATGATGTGAGATTTTTTAAGTATGATGACTATTTAGACATTGCTTGATGACCATAGTGATCAGACAGAATCATCATTGAGTGGTACCATACTATCATACTATATTTTTATCCCTCTATCTATTGAGTGGTAAAACTCTATTGGAATTGGGTTTGGCCCTCTATATACCTACGTATTGGTACCCACTATCAAACTAGGGTGTGTATCCTCTATCTATGGAGTGGTACCCCCCCCCCCCCCGATAGACTAGAGTGTGGTTCATCCATCTACATACTAAGTGGTACCCCAATCATGTTTTGGAATAGGTCTACTACTTACTGATTTGTTGTTTCTATCATAATATAATTTTATTCATCTTTGTATTATTTGGACCACCCCATCATAGTAACGAATCAGTCATCTTCTAACTAGGTACTCTCCTGATGGACTAGGGCACATATACTCTAAAAACTGAGTGTAACCCAATATTGAATAGGGGTTTGGGCCCTCTACCCTATTATTTTCACACTTTATTCCACAATATAGTCGCATGGTGTGTTACCAATAAATTATTACTTCTACAGATAGACACAACATATATTGGGCCTCACTTGTTGAAATTTTCTAAACTATTGTAAGGATCATCTACCTGAGTTGGATTTTATGATTGACATATCCTTTCCCTCTTTTATTATTTTCATTCATGAAAATAGATATCTCTTTTATTCCATTACATTTCTATCATTCCATAGTTCATCAGTCTAAATTAATCATGCCTTGTATTACTCACCCTATTTTTTAGGGAATCGATCTGGTTTTTCATATAATCACCAAAATATGGGTCTTTCCGAAATGTTTCATGTGTAATACTGATGACAGATATGTTTGTAATGAGTTTATATGGTCATAGGGATCCCTTAGTGAATTTGAAATATTTTAATGGTTATGGGAATATATCATTATTCTATCTCTCACAACATTTACTTTTCCAGTTATTTTCAGGTTGGGAAATCTTTTTTGAATGGGTATTTATTTTCCACATTACATTCTATATTATGCTATTCTATTATTTTTATTCCCTAGGGGTTTGTACCGGCATGTATATTTCTCTAGATATTATAGTATTTTCATTTATTAGTCTATAATAATTGTTGGAAATGGTGGTGTACATTCAGATATGTACTTTGTAAAAGGCCTTCAATTTTTGTTAATAATTTTGATACTTTTGACCATCTTTGGCCTATGAAGGTAGGTTTGAGGTTATTCTTTCATGGCCTTCCACCAAATAGGGGTTCTCTCGTGTTTCAAGTCATGGTTGAACTGTAACATTGTTTTTTTCAACCTTAGGATTAATTTTTATGTTATTACCCCTTTTGAGATTTTGTATTTAATATATTTAATTGATTTCAATGTGCCTTTAGAGTGGCTTTCATGATAGGAATGATAGTTTTAATACATCAGAAGATGCATCCATTCACAAGGATTCTACCTCCCCACTTTTCGACTTGGTATTCAATGACCTTTGTTTTAGGTAAAATTGGTACATGAATCTTATAAGAATGATTTTTTTCTATCTTTCTTGATTCATCTCTTCATATATATTCTCATATGACCATGGTACATCATTATCTCTTCCAATAAGCCTATATGAAAATAGTCGGTCATGTCACTGATTTAGGATCCTAATAATGATCTGATGATTGATGAGGCATAAATTAATGACAAAATCATATGATATCACTTAGGTATCAGTACCCCATCATATCATGTAGCATATTAAACTAGATTACTATAATTTAAAACATTCCCAGGCTTACCATAGTTCATGAGTTCTAATGATATTGGTAGTTGAGGTTATCTGGTGACCACAAACCATAGGTTGAGGAGGATTGGCTTGAGTTGTCGTTCCATGTTATCAATCAAGTGTGGATCTGAAAAAACTAGATGGTTTTTTCAAAAACATTTCTCTTCATTAAGTAGAAGATTTTTATGGTTTTACTAGAGGATTATGCACATGTGTTGAGTGATCATTTTGGATTTTGAAGATAATGATCACCCAAGAATATTATTGAGTTAGGCTCCCTTCTCATGTGGTCAAGGACATGAAGAGTCATATAATTTGGATATTCCACATTGATTTTACCCCTTTTGTTGATGGTGCTCATGTTGAAACCTCTATATAACAACATTATTAATAGGTAAATCAATGTGATGGAGATGTTTAGTGTGGATTTATAAATTCATGGAAGAGGGATATTTCTATAAATAGATATGTATTAATGTTACATGGTTTATAACATTGAGGGATATTACTTTCAAAAAACTAAAATAGTGTCAATGTGGGGTGGAAAAGTTCCTTTTACTTTTTTTTTCATGGAAGATTGGTTTGATGAGGTTCTAGAGCATGACTTGTTTGATGATGGTAGTAATGAAATGAAATTCTGAGCTTATTGGAAATAAGAATTCTTCCCATGAGGTATAAGTGTTCTTTATGTTATGACCTATGTCTCAACTTATATATTTATAGTTCTTCTAGTAGAGAGATAAAATCCATATTTACATGGATGTATCCCCTATTCAAGAAAAAATTATACTAGTGTAGGCCCTTATTTATAGACCCTTGTATTGGAGTGTATTTAAGAGATGATCATTAATAACATGTTTATGACTATGGGGTGGAATTAAACTATGGATAGAGAGGTAGACTCACGGAAAATCACTTTTTTTTAGTAGAGAGAGCCTATGATGTTTTACCCATTATGGACTAGTCATATAACATCAATGCTATGATTATTTCTACCTTGAATATGGTGGTTTGTGAAATTATTGGATGGGTTTTTCCTCATTGATAAGGAGTCAACCTTGAGAAGATATATGTAAGATAGTTCTCAAGAGGTTATAACTAATTTACTATATGGATATCATTACCAATTTATTAGTTGATGTTGTGAGATATCATCATCCTACAATTATGGTGGGGTAAGTTTATGTATAAGGACATAGACTTAAACATTACATAATCATAAGTTATGTCAAAAATTTGATCTTATTTCACATTGGGAATTTTAATGTTTTGTTTTTTATAGAATTAGGTTGTATATATTACCTAATAGACACATACAATACATGTGGATAGTTAGACTCAGTATCCTTTATCTATACCAAAGGAATCCCTTAAAAAAACAATTTATTATTATTGATAAAAATCTTCTTGATTTTATCTATTATCGTAGACATCTTTATACACTGTTGAAATAATTTCAAAAAAATTGGATGAGCATAAAAATATTAGTAGAGAATATAAAAGAAAGAATGAAAACATAAGTCCCTAAATTATTATAAACCAATGATATCATAAATTCACCCATAAAACATAATATCTTTATTATTAATCATGAAATTAATGGATTCAATAAAAAAACTCATAGAAATCATAAATCATAAATGTACTTATGGAATCCATATCATACATTGTATCATTCAAATACTCATAGGGAGTAACCATCATGGTTACGTTTAGAATAATGCTCACATCATTTTATCAAAATATCTTAGGAGATACCTTAATGATTACCTCTGTCACATTACCCAATTAATTAGAGAGCATTCATAATACAACTCTCCCTAAGTTTACCATGGAACCGCCCATATACATAAACTATTCCCAAGAACCATAACATAATCATAACACAAAAAACAAGCATAAAAGAAAAAATAACCATTTCAAATTGCAATCACAAAAGATCATTTAATGATATTGAAATAGTAATTCATTTATGGAAACCATTTTAAATATTAAAATACATTTATATATTATTTTTTATTTATTTTAATTTTAAAAACATTATATATTATAGGGGAAGCCAAATATCAAATAATTTCAATAATGGTGGAATGGTCGTTGGGTCATATAAGTTAAAAATAATTTTTTTTTCATTTAGTAAAATGATTCATTGAAAAAAATTATATTTGAATACCATTTAATGAAATTATAAGTCAAATTGGTTGATTATATACCATTTAAAATAATTTCATAAATAAATCAAAATATACCGTAATGAAAGAAGATTGAGATGAAGACTTTCACAAAGATCATTTCCTTAGATTAAGAATAAATCAATGACATAATTATGTGTAAAAAATCTTAATACACACAATATAATAGGAAATTTAGTGTAAAACATTCATAGGTCATTCATTCTTATTCTTGGAAAAATAAAACCAATGACATTGATATCTAACTCAAAGAATTGATAATGAGTTAAGATTTCCATTTCATCGAGTATGAATTATATTGTTTGTTATTAATATTAATAAATTATAAAAATAGGATAATTTATACTATCCTCATAACCTTTTTCAAGATTATTACTCATTCTATATTACTAATTAACATTTTATTGAAATTAGTTACCTATTTGAGTACATATCGGATGTTTTGTTGATGTTCCGAAGATGTGTCAAAAATGAACAAGTTATAATTAAAAATATTCTATGGGATCAAAAATCCATTATCTCTATAATAGTATTCATGATTTGAATATCATATATATCCAGTAAATATGTATTTATAATAAATCATAATATTTTTATATGAGGAATTAAAGTCACTGTTCACAGAGAAGGTAGGTCGTATGTACGCATGAACGCTACATCCATTTATTTTTAATATTAGAGGAATGATTACTAAATGATATTTCAGTATATTATAATTCTAGTAAAATATCTATGTTATATATGTTATTTAATTTGAGTACATTTATCCATTATATGTTCTATGTATGTTATGAACGATTCATATCAAATTGAGAGTGTGATAGTCCACACTGCCTCAAATGAAATTATTGTATTTACGAATTATGGAAACCATAAAGGTATGTTGTTAATAAAAATTACAGCATAAAAGATACAATATAAATAATATATGTATAATATATAAATACAAATCCATACTAACGACTACTATGAGTGTTGGCAGGTGAAAATTGAACAATCATCATTTCGTGAAGTGGTACTTCATCGTACACCGAAACGGTATGTTCAATATTCATTAGAAGATGTTGTGTGTAAGGGTAAGTCAAATAATTCTCATTTAAACAAATTAGTATATTGATGATGTTTGTTTTTTATTTAATTATAAAACAATAAGGTCATAGGATGTGGAGAAGGATGATTAATGAATAGATATTGAGAAAAGATGTTACCTCTAAATCGGGTAACACCTTTTAACTTGACCCAAAAGTCTTTCTAGAATTGCCTTATGCCCATAGTAAGGCTTCAAGAATATAGGGAGGGGTGTTGGGATATTATTTGAGTTCAAATTTAATGACCCAATTGGTTTTATATGTTTGAGTTTAAGGGTAGAGGTGGTGGCCTTTTATAAGAGGGAGGAGGGACACTTTAGTAATGTCTTGAAATATTATTTTATTATAAATTGATTTTAGAATTATAATTGCTCCAAAGTGATATAATTAAAGAAAAATTGAGGATGTTCTAAATCCTCATAAACAATAAGTATTGGACAAATTTATTTAAAAAATCTGACATTATATTTTGGCTTTAACCCTTAATTAAATAAATCAACTCTTACAATGTCTTCTTGTATTTTTAAACTATATTGTTAATATAGTTACTATAAAATACCAATAAAATCCCAAGTGGATAATTAATAAAAATTTAAACATTATATAAGTCAGTTGGAAGATTAATATGTTTTTTTGAATATTAAATATTATTTGTTTAAAAAACATATTTATGTCAATTTTGACACTATTTTGTAATTGGTTTTTGGTACAGTCATAATAACATGATTCATTAAAAAAACTACAATAACTCAAAGATAAAAAGTAACAAACATCATTAAAATTATTTTATGCTATAAAATTTGTAAAATAACATTTTTTATAATTTTTTGATATCATTTATTTGAATCATTATTTAATAAGGAAATCATGGTATCATCATTGTGTCATAAATAACATTATTTATAATATGTCTAAAATTTATAGATAAAATTTTCTGATATATGAAATATATTAAAATATATAATTAAAATTTATTTTAAAAGTTTTCAGTTATATAATCCTATATTATAATTAGTTTAGTACAATGTACATGTCTATGTTATATTTTTCTTTACTTTAAATTAATTATTATAACTTGTCATTATCACACCCAAGTGGCTTCCAAATTCCAAACATTTAGAAAAAAGATTTTTTTATCTCCTATGAGTCAAAAAATAATATTAGGACATGTGTTATGGTATTTTAAGGTTATTATAATATTTTTTTACACTTATTTATCTAATTTACTATTTTACAGTGGCAAATAAAAATAATTATAGAGATTATCATTCATAATGTCCAAATATATATGGTACCAATTTACATAATTTAGATCTTCTATTACAAATATTGAATTTATTTATTGAAATTAAAAATTAAAAAGTTTCTCTAATTAATTTAGAATTAATTCCCATTGACAAAAACAGAAAGAATGTTTTCTAAGTAATAACTAACAAAAGATTAACATGTGTTTATATACAATTTAAAAGTGATATTACTTCCAATGTCAAAAATTTTATTAAATGAAAAAAAATTAATCCAATTACAATTTAGTATTTTTTAATATATTAAATAACTACAAAAATAAATTGGATGAAAATGCAGTATTGAATTAAAATAGAGTATTTTCACTATTCATTATAATGTGAATTTAATCAAAAAAAATACCCTAATTTCAACTATGTAATATCTTGATGTCCCATATCCATATAATAAGATTATATTCTCCTATAAAATATTCAAAAGTAATAAAATATATTTTTAAAAATTATTCTCCATTAAAAGTATATAAATGTGTATATTTATGAAAAATATTTATTTTATTTGAAAAATTGAATTTTTTTCTCATATAA
Organism: Viscum album; assembly: GCA_963277665.1. Taxonomy (NCBI): domain Eukaryota; kingdom Viridiplantae; phylum Streptophyta; class Magnoliopsida; order Santalales; family Viscaceae; genus Viscum; species Viscum album. The sequence goes on from OY728151.1 coordinate 165,198,004, forward strand.
AATCAAAAAGGCATATAAGTATAATTTTAAAAGTTACATTTAATATATAAAATATATTTTTTATTAAAAAAATATCCCTATTTAGTTATATTATTTTATAAAAAAATATTATAAATAAAATAGGTTTTCACACAATCATATAATTTATATTAGATTGGTTTTTTATTTCTATTTCTAATAAATATCTTATCCAATGTATCAATATATAAAAATTAGTAATCCATGTTTTCTTAATTTTGTTAATACTAATAATTCATTCCTTTATAATGGATAGTTTATATAGGTGTCCTTTAAATAATAATATTTAGATGTTCATTTAAGCTTAATGTACTGTATCACATATTCTATATAACATAGAGTTTATTTCTTAAAACTCATAATGTTACATTCTAACCCACTTAGTAAATTTTGTCCTCTCAATTTGAATTTGGGGTTGGTAATTAGGGTATGGATTTTCAAAATATCATTATTGCAAACACACATCGGTAAAAGGGTTAAGAAAATTACAACATTAAGAGAAAGAAAGAGAAGTAAAAACCTCACCCAAGACAAAACATTCCATGTATGGAATCACTAATGTGAACAAAAAAATAACCATGATTTTCTGATGGAGATTGTTAGAAAAAAAGATTAGGACAATGCTAACAAACCAAAAACCACAATAATGTGATTTCATAAATGTTCATTGATTTCATAATACAAAATTTAAATTAAAAATGTTTTTCTTTTAATATCATTTTTATAATGTTGGTGAATTTATTTATGACCATGACTTAGAACATATGAAAAAATTTATAATCTTCTTGTAGAGTTTCATCATTTGAAAAATTTTGTCCACAAACTCATATTTTCAGCAAATGATTAGTATTAAACATGTCTTGGCCATACCTGAAGAACTCTAATAATCTTCTAGAGGATCACCAAACCCATAGAAGATTAAAAATATATTCATTATGTCTTGAACCATTATCAAAAAACTAAAATCGTTGTACAATTTTAGATAATCCCCAAAAAATAATAATCCATTATAATAATAAGGACTACTTTTTTTCGATAAAATTCAATACTAATATCCAATGATCAATAATGACTTTACAATAAATAACATTCCCTAATATTACTCAAAATAATCCAATATTAGATTTAAACCCAAAATAGGTAATTATTTGGTCACATAGTCTTCCATGATATATTTTATCTTTAATATCCATATAACATCAATTACTCTTAATGTAACATACCAAAATTTAATTTCAATATCATATATTCTCCAAAATAGTATAATCCATTCATTAAATAACCTGAATTACCATAAATCCAAAATAAAAAAATGGATTATTAAAAAATATTATTCAACCATTACTCTGTTATAATCCAATAGTTTTCTAATTACCATAATCCTATAATTATTCCAAAATAGTGAACATCTTCAAAAATAAAATTTGTCACATAATTAGAAAATAATTTTCCTATACTAAGGATATACATTTGATCAAACATATATCTCCCAAATCATCATATTCTTAATCAATAAGATCATTTAACTAAAAAAATTTATACTAACCAGGGACTTCACATAGGCTAGTTGTATTAGATACTGGAATGTCACACTCTGGTTATGTGTTTGATTCCTACAGCCTTCTTTGACATGATGGGTTGTCACATGGTCTGTATGTTGTCCTTTTTTAAAAACATAATAATTCTTATTCCATTAACAAGATGATATAAAAACCAAATAAATAACCATAAAATGTTTCAGCATGAACGGTCATTCAATACCTTACAATTTTGATCCCCAAAATTACTAACCCATAACCAACTATAAAAATAAATGTCTCAAAAATACTGTTAATTATATTTTAATGCATAAGCCTCAAAAGGCGTTTCTATGACATTGAACATATGATCAACCATAAAATTTTAATCCCCTGATTATATCCATAACAATTAAGAGAACACCATAATCTATAAAGATGTTTAAACCTTCCTCAGATATCAACTATAAGGCCCCATCCTTAAATATCACATTGTCTTTAGTTATGTCAATAATTTGTTCATATTTCACATTGAGTATTTTTTAATGTTTTTAGTTTTAGAAAATTATTCCATAACTATCTCATAATAGTCCGAGACATTACATGGGGATATGAATACTCATTATCTAATTCTTCCACTAATAGAAAACATTTTTACAAAACATGATTTATTTTTCTTGAAAAATATATTCTGGACTTCTTTCTTTATTTACCAAAGATTTTAACCTGTGAAAAACATTTAAAAAAGTAGGATGAGTGTAAAAATATTTTTATGGTACTAAAAGTAAGAATGAAAACATTAAAATATGAATAATTATAAACCCATGAAATCATAACATTCTCCTATAAAATATAAGCACGTAAACATACTTCTTAAAATCATAGGATTCCAGATAAAACTCATAGATTTCCTAAATTATAAATGAAACTTTTGGCATCTATATCATACTGACTTTGTAGAATTTACAACAACACAGAGAGTAAACTTCATGGTTACATTTGCAATACTCATTAGAGTATATTCGCTAAATATATTAGGAGAAACCTTAATGTTAACATCTATCACATTACCCAATGAATTGGAGTGTTGTCACAAGCTGACATGCCCCTAGTTTTTCATATAATCACCCATATATATAAAAAATTCCCAGGACCCATAAGATAATCATAACATATAAAACAAGTATAAAGGAAAAATCTACATTTCCACATTGAAATCACAATAGATAGTTTCATGATATTGACATAATCATTCCATTATAAAAACTATTATCAATACCAAAATACATTAAAAGGTATATGGTATTTATACTCCCTTTAAAAACATTATGTCTTATTGAGAATGTCAAATATGAAATAATGGTTGCATCAGCAGAAAGGTTGTTGTCACTGCGTTCGTTAAAAAGAAACGTTCCTTTTGTCATTTGGAAAAATACTTCTGGGAAAATGATTCCATTTGAAATCCTTTTAATGAAGTTAATATCCAATGGGGTTGATTATATACCATAAAATAGAAAGACATGTATAGATCAAAATATTCATCAATGAAAGGAGATTGAGACAATGTCCATTATAATGATCATGTCTATCGTTTAAGGATAAATCAATGACATAATTATGTTTGGAATGTATATATAGACACAATATAATTGGATATTTAGATCAAAACAATCATAGGCCATTCATACATATTATTAAAAAAACATAACTAATGAAATGGATATTTAACTCAATGAAATGATACCGAGTTAAGATTTCCCTTACCTCAACACTGAAATGTCTCATTCGTTCTATATATTCATAAATAATAAACTAAGGTAAATTTATACATTCTTTATAATATTATTCAGGTTTATAATTCATTTTACAATACTTAATTCCATGTTAAATAAATTAGTTAATTTTTTTGAGTTCACATCAAACCTTTTGTCGATGTTCCGTACATGAGTCAAAAATGACCTTGTTATAATAAAAAATTACCCATGTGGTTAGAAGTATATTATCTGTAGAATATTATTCATTATTTAAAAATCATATATATCGAGTATGTATGAATTTATAATAATCCCTATTATTTGGAGATAAAAAATGAAATACACCGTTCGTGGAGAGGGTAGGTCATACAAACACCTGAACGCTACATTGATTTCTCAGTCCTACTGAAGAAATGAAAAATAAATGAAAAATAGGTATATTATAATTAAATTATAATATATAGGTTATATATGTTTTATAAGTTCATTAACACCATCCTGTATATCTTCCATGAATGGCATTAATGTGTTATGTCACTGTGAGGGGCGGTAGTTCACACATTCTCAAATGAAATTATCATATTTATATATTGAGGAAAACATAATGGTATATAGTAGATAAAAATTATTGACACATATGGAAAATATAAATTTAATATATATCATATATAGAAATTGTTCCATCATTATGGACACCATGAGAGGTGGTAACAAAAAATTGTACAATAATAATTTCGTGATCTGGTAGTTCGTCGAACACAACAACAATATGTTCTATATCAATTTGATAGAGGTGTGTCAGATTTGGTTGAATACTTGTCATAAAAACATCCTAGAATATTTAATATGTTGTTGTTTATATGTAATCATAAAATAGGAATAGCACTGGGATTCAGAAAAGAAAATAAATAAATTGAGCTTGAGGGAATATGTTACATCTAAATTGGGTAAGTTCTTTTGGATTGAGTAAAAAGGCATTCTATAATATCCTTGTACCCTAGTTACGGAATATATGATGAATGGAAGGATGCTGGGAGATTTTTTGAGTATAATATGGATGACCCATGGGACCTGAGAGGTGTGCGTATGCTCGTAGAGATGCTGGACTTTTATAAGAGGGAGGAGGGGCACTTTTGGAATGTCTTGAAATATTTTTTTATTATAAATGGATTTTCAAATTATAAATGCTCCAATGAGATATAATTAAATTAATAGTTGAGTATAGGACTAATTATTCTCAATTAATATGTTTTAGACAAGTCTAGATCAGATTTTTAACCTTGTATTTTGGCTATATCCATTAGTCAAATACATTAAATCTTACCGTGGATTCTTGTATTTTTGTAGTATATGGTTTATATATTTACAAAAAATTTCCAATATAAAATCAAGTGGATAATAAATAATATATTTTACATTATCTATGAATTTTTTCAGAATATTATATTTTTTGACTATTATATCATTTAATAAAATATTATTTGTTTAAAAAACTCATTTAGGTCAATTTTGAAAATATTAATAATTGAATTTTGTTAGTCATAAAAAATTGATTCATTATAAAAAACTACATTAACCAAAATATTACATGTCATAATAATAAATAATATATTTCCATGGCATCAAAATATTTTAATTACATTTTTTTCAATATTTATAGTTTCATTTATTTCAATATTTCATTAATAAAAAATTCATTGCATCATCATTGTGTCATAAATAAATTTATTTATTTACTGTCTAGAAATTATAACTAAAATATCATTATATAGGGAATATTTTTTATATGTGTAATTACTCTTTATAGTTCATGAGATAAATTATATAACTCAATATTAAAATTTTATTATTAAAATTGTACACGCTAATGTTATATTTCTCTTTACATTAAATTAATTATGAAAACATGTAATTATCACACCAATGTGAATCAAAAATTCCAAACCGTCAGCCTAAGAATATTTTTGGTCACACATTAATCATAAAATAATGGTATGACATCTATTAGTAGATTTTTATATTATTAGATATTATTTTTATTATTATTTACCTAATTTACCATTTAATCATGGTAAAATAAAATGATTACTGACGTTACTATTCAGAATGTCCAAAAATAAAAGTTACCTATATGAAAAAATTGGACCATCTGATTAATAATATGTAATCCATTATTTTAAATTATAAACACATATGATGTAGTAATTACTATAAAATTAATTTCTGCTGTCAAAACTACAATGTGTGTTTTTCATAAGTAAAAACTATCAAAATATTGAAATGTGATTCCTTCCAATTTAAATTTAAAAATGCATCCAGTGAATAAAAATAGAATAAATGATAAAGAAATAATCCAATTTAACATTAAATCAAATTAAAATTCTAACATAACTATTTAATTAAATTATACAAAATGAATGTTTTGAATTAAAATGTAGTATTTTTAGTATTCATTAAAATATGAGTTTCATTAAGAAACATCCAAAATTTCAACTGAGGTAAATTTTTATTTCAATCTTCCTAATAAGAAGTTTATTTTTTCAAATATAATATATAAAAGTGACGAAAATAATTTTTATAAAGGTTTCCCTATCACAAAGGGGAAAAACTTAATTTTTTTTAAAATACTTCTCTTATCCGAAAAATTGAATTTGTTCTTATATAATTTCTAGAAAACATATAAGATAGTTTTTTCACAATGAATTGAATATATAACATATATTTTCTATTGAATAAATATCTATAAATAGTTATATTATTTTATAAACACAATTATTCTCATTTAAATAGGAATTCATAAAAACACTTCTTTATATTCAATTGGTTTTTATTTACATTTCTAAAATATTTGGTAACAAATGAATCATTATTTAAACATGTTTATACCATATGTTCTTAATTTAATTGATACTATTCATTCTCTCCATTCCAACTACTAGGTTATAATGATAACATTTATATAATAATATTTAGTGTTTCATTTAGGTTTTATATAGTGTATCATGTATGATACTGAACATAGTGTTTCATTATTAAAACACATGATGTTACATTAAGTATTTCCGAATGATGTTTCTAGACTACGACCACTCCCCTAAGAGGTATACCTCTACATATCCTTCCAATAGGGAATTCTTGATGTTTGTTATAGCTCATTATTTGTCTTTATTGGGCTGTGAGAGCTAGTGGTGTGGTTGGAGGGTCTACAAAGGTTAGAGATTGGAAGACATAATGTATTCACATGGGAAGACCTATTTTGTTCCCTTGAGATGTGGATGCGATCTAAGTGTAAGGTGGGGATTCAAATAAACTAAATCAGGTTTCTACTGGGAAAGAGTATCCACCCTCGAGAATAGGTTTTTTCTTTGACAAGTGTATTGGAGTGAATTTGTTCTCAGAGTACTCCTTTAGATGAATTTTCACAAACTCATGGTTTGGGAGAATTTTTTTTCCAAAACATTCATTTTAAATTTGTTTCAATTAGTTTACTTTAATGTTAATAACCTTCAGCATGTGTGATGCCCCAAGAGTGTTCCAATACATGTGGACTGAGACATTAATCCCTTTACTGATTATTTTATAATAGTCTTCTTCATTAACATCCTATGGTCCACAACATCTAATAAGAAGAATGAGAGAATCTTGTGGATATATTTTAGGAATTCTCTAAGAGTAACAGTATCATAGGTAACTCACATAGGGTCATTTCTTCATTCACAAGGATCATGAAGGACATCTATAATAATTTATCTTCATTAGCAATCGTAACATTGAATGGGAATCCATTTACATAAATTTAATGTTGGTTTATTGCCTTTTATGTATTGATAATGAGTATGTTGAGTGATCCTATTTAGATACTACTATAGGAGAGTGTGGATTACAATGTATAATATGATGCCTATGAATCTGGGATTGGCTGCATATTAATGTAGGGGTTTGCAGTGATCACATATGGGTCATGTAAGATGAGACCCCACGAGTAGTGTTATGTGACTTATAACATGGAGTTTGTAGTATAAGTATTATGTCATTTGATGTGTAGGAACTGTCTTCTAGGGGAGTTCTGAGTAGTTTACTCCAACTGTTAGAGTATTAGTTATAAAATCACGAAGATGTACTAAAACATGAGGTAGTGTAACTGGTTTCAATTCCTACATTACTATTAAAATATGATATACGAAACTCCTATGAAAGACAATGTGGTGGTATATTCCCTAAGTCCAAATTATCATACTATCATGGTATATGAGGAATATATGTTGTTATATTCATTAATGATGAACCTATTAGAGGAGGATGGTTCAATTTTTATTTAGCTAATGGTTTTGAATCCACTTCTTTATCATGTTAGAGATTCTTGGTTGGGCTACATCAACTGTGAGGATCAATATGACCCTATATCCTAAGTAGAATCACCATTTGGATTTTATGAATGTGCTAATAACAACAACATTTTATAGGTATTGATGGTGTTTCTAGTCATAATTTGAGCGGAAGTGATAAGGTATTATCATAGTTCTAGTATGGTTATATATCCTTTTTAGGGAAGGATGTGTATAGACCATTATCGATAGCTTTTTTCACTGGCATGAGGTGGAGAGGTGCTGAGTATGTCCCTGGGTACCGCACATGCAAGCTATTGAAGGATTATCACTAAGATTAGGTAGGTTTTTTATAGAATATTTATATAATGGAGTTGAAATGGGGTGGAATATATATCAAATATATTATATGGATACCATGTATAGTGAGAGCCCATGATGCCATCTTGGTTTTAGTAGATAGACTTATAATGTCATCTCACTTCCTTGTTATCAGTGGAAGATTTAAATGGATAGTTTGTAGATTTTTTCCATGCAGGATATCATACACCTTCATGGGATGACATCATTGATTGTATATGATCATGATTAATAGTTTATATCATGGTTTTTGAGATTCATGTATATGAAATTGTGGACCCATATGCTTATGAGTTCAACTTTTAACCACTAGACGGATGGTTAGTCTGTGTTCACTAACTAGGTGTTGGAGATTATGTAGAGGGAATTCTTGATATAAATATTTTTAGGTGGAAACCCATCCCTAAGGTTTATTAGGTAATTTGATATCTTTAGGGGTTTTTAAAGGTTTCTTACCACATCGCCTTACCCCCATAGTTGGAGTAGGCGTATAAAATCTTCCACATGTTTATAATGAAGATATGCATACATGTTCTTATGTACAATATCGACTGAGGAGATTTGGAAATCAAAGATGAAGCCACATTCATAATTAACCCAGTAGAAATCAAGGATTTGTAGGAGTGGATTCTTTATTGAGGGAACTTTTCCTTGGTTCTACTATTATGGTATTATGAAAATATTTTTTAGAGCTCATCAGAGTAGATGATCTAGATTTGGGCTTAATATTCTAACCACATTCCATAGTTTTTATTATCAAGGATAGAAATAATAAAGGGGGCATAATTTAATGAACCTATTTTTTCATTTCAAGACTTCGAAAATATATTATTGAATAATTTTCACGTCAAGAACCGAGACATCACCTGATTCTGATGCCCAGTAAGCCCATAATTTTATTTATAACAATATAAAATTCTTTTCATACCATATATGCATATATTTTTTTAATAAATTACGGTATATATATAAAATTTAGTATTATATAAAATATATAGGGCCATGGATGATTTTTGCATGCAGTATTTTTGAAAAGGTCTACCTAATGTTGATTATTAATAGATATCTAGTTGAGGTAGTAATTGGAAAATAAATTAAATAAAATAAATAATTAAATTTATATGTTCTAGTTTAAAACCCAGAACCTAAAATACTCTATTTATATGGTGTTGAAATAATTCTCAATGATTATTTGAATAAATCTTGAGATAATTAGTAGGAGCTGAAATTTTCTTCATTGGAAGATTGATATTAGAGGATGAATGGAGACCAGTACAAGGTGGAACAACATGAAATGAATTCCACATATCATTCTCACTTCTATCTCACATGTTCATCGCAATGAATTGATATAAATTGAGTTAATAATAATAATCAGCGGGGTCTATTTGTTTAATTAAAATATTGATAATTATTAGATCCATTTTATTTTATAATTTTTTAATTGAACCATTTCCCGTGCCCAGTGGAATCAAATTTAAATTTTTATTCATTTTTATTCCATGTTTCTCACCCTGAATGCAAACTTTTTATATTCATTGGAAATGAATTACTGACTAACTGTTATTTCACCTTTACAACTAATTCATTTCCCCCATTGTTCAAATATAAATTTGTTTTTAGTGTGTGGGATCAAAGTTTGGATTTTATGAGCTTATTTGAGAATGATTAAGCACTAGAAGTTGTGGATGTTTTTCTTGTGAAGAACTGGTGGAATTATATCGATATATCAGGACAAATTTTGGGATATGGGTGATGATTCCTATGGATATGAAATTTTTGACTAAGAGGTAGTGATAATGGGAAGCATATGAGGTTGTAGAGGATTTGAGCGGTGGTTTGGGTATATTTTTCTACCACCATTGGACTTGAAATCGATGGTTGATGATTTCAGCCACATTTTATATCTATTTTGAGTGGTAAATAATATAAAATCATGTCTAGGGGAAATAGATCTGCGATCTATGTGAATTATATGACATTATATAAGAATCGTAGCTACAAGGTGTGTATTAGGATGAACAAATACTACGTATTTTGGTTTCCTTTGTAGATACAGTTTCATGTTAGAGATAAATATGAAATTTCACATCAAGGGACCACAGTCTATGTAAACCCTTGACATTCGAAATGGTGTGTATAGAGTGTAAATTATTAGGAAACCATGTGGACCCACACACCATTTATGGTGGGATAAAATCAATGTAATTTAGAGAGTAAATGGTTTTGGGTTGGAATCCCAAGAAGAGTGTTGACCTAAGCCTTACGTTCCATGTGTTATAAGGGGCACGTTGTGTACTAACACACAGATAGATTACATGAGAACAACCAGATTAACATGGGAAGGCCTTGTGTGGTCGAAACTTGTTGTTTAGTACCCTTACATTCAATGATGCCTACCAATGATTGTTATCATGTTATGTTGAGTAAATGACCAGGGTGAACAGTGGGACCACACAATTTGTGGATCCCTTTCCTGTCAAGTACATAATTTTTTTTATAAAATTATACCTCTTGGATATCCTTCATTTAGACTCAAATTTTTACCTAACATTGAACTATATTGAGTTTTTTTCTAGATTTAATGTATATGTGTACATTTTAGTTGATTATTTAGAAATGATATGAGATGTTATTAGCATGACGCTTCTTTAGGTAACTCTCTATAGCAATAATTATCAGATATGATCATCACTGTGTGGTACCCCAATTATATAATAGAATAGTCCCTCTATCTACCTATTGGTACCTCGTTGATGGACTTGGTTGTGGATTATATGCCTTCCTTATGAGTGGTACCCTCTATTGTACTGGGGCACAACTCCCCTAACAACTAAATGGTATCCCCTTATAGACTATGGAATGGATCCTCTACATATTAAGTGGTACACCCATATAGTATTATGGAGTTAGTCCTCTATCTACTATGTGGTACACCCATACAGAATATAGAATGGTTCTACTATCTACCTATATGGTGGTACCCCAATTGTTACTAGATAATGGGTCCACCACCTACTGAGTTTTACCCCATATTTTACTCGGGAATTATTTATCTTCCTATTAATTGGTACCTTATATCATTGTAGGGAGAAGGTCATATAACTATTGAGTGGTACCCCCATATAGACTAGGGTGTTGTTCAACCATATGTGGAGTTGAACCCCTTGATTGATAAAGGAATAGGTCTTCATCATGATGAATGTTCCCCCTCAATTTTGTTGTATAATGGTGAGGTGAGGGTCATAAACATGGTTACTTGTACAAAAATAAATGCATTATTTTGAGTATTGTTCATGAGTCATTTCAAGTCATTCAAAAGTCTAATCATCCAAGACTATGCTATGAGATGGAGATCAAATTTATCAATCATCTAGGTTTCTTTTATAATCATATCAATATCTTTTTTTGTTCCATCATTCTCATGTTATGGTTAATTTTTTTCTTCTAGCATTTCGTCTAGTTCTCGACCTATAGATTTTGTACAATCCTACTATCTATGTATATACTAACTCCTATATGATAATTTTAAACACCTTTCTTGTTATATGTATATAAATGATACGATAGTGGTGATTTGATAAAACCATTGGGATAACCAGGTGCATTTGGTCATGAATATTTTTGGGGGATTGAAGATATTGATCTGCAATATATCTTAATTTAATTTTCTAGTTATTATCAGGTTGGGATATCTTTTCTAGATGATAATTTATATTCTTATTTACATTTATTATTATTATTTCATTCTCTTTTTTATTCCCTATTGGTTTTTTACATGAATGGATATTACTATAGATTTTATAGTGTTCTATTGTATTGATTTATACATATGTATTAAGATATATGGATGAATATCTATAAATGTTGATGAAAAGGCCTCAAATTTTAGTAATACCTTTAGAGATTGCCTCCATCCCCTATCCGATGGATGCAAGCTTGGGGTTGTTTCAACTTGACATTCCTCTTCCTAGGTGTTCCCCTGTAGTTTTGGTTCTGGAAAACAATAAATATTAATAATATATATTTGAAAAACAAGATTAACCTGGGTTCCTAAACCATTATCCTAGGATCAATCTTCATACTTTAACATATTCCCCTTTATCAATTATAACTTGATCGAAATAAATAATGTTAACACCTTCAAAAAACTGATCATGTTGGTTGTAATCCGAAAACATAGCATTGTGTCACCATGTGATGCTTATATAGGATATCATATGTAGTGTATAAAGGAATGTGAAAATTAATTAGGATGAAATATGTAATAATAAATCAATAATATATAGGAAAATACTAACCCTGCCACCCAAACAGTTAGCCTTACCTTTTTTCTCACATCCCATAATGAGATGTTTTCCAATGCAATATATCCCAACCAATTATTAAATTTTCTTGGTGGTCTCATGAAATTTATGACCACTAGACTATGACTAAGGGTAGGGATCTTACACATCTTCTATTGTATCATTAAATTCATATCCTTATATATAATAACATATTTTAATATTTGACAACCATAACCCATAAACTCAATTCTCACTCAATATTTCATCACAACCAATGATTTCTCACTCTATTGGAGGAAATATATCTATTTTTTTCACCAAACACGACACATTGAAAAGTATATTCAAACTCAAAATAGTGATATGAAAACAGCTTCATTCCAAGCTACTTCCATCAATTAATATCCCATAATTTATAATAAAACATTTACGACTACCTTCTCACTCAATAAAGGGTCATGCAAGATAATTCTGATTAAAAATTATGTAATTATTTCAGTATTGTAATATATTTCAACATGGACAAGTACATTTTTACACAAGGAATTATATTACAACACCATCTCGATCATGGTTTTGTCAAACATGTACATTAGGACCACTAACATCTAACACATGGTATGGTCATATATTTTTTTCTTATTATCTTACTCATCTCCTACCATGACACATATGAAAACACTCCCACTAAGGGTGGGGTCGAAACAATGATGTTCAACATGGTAAGAGAATTATAAAAAAATATTAAAACATTTAAGAAAATACTATATCCTAGTCCTCAACCATCTATTCTATAATCCCCCATAAATCCTAGAAAATGGGAATCACATAAACTCAGCATAAAATGTTATATCATATCCCACCACTTGATACCAAAACAATGGTGGTACATGGAAATACATACTAACCAAGTGCCTAACTAAATATACACTTCCTTACAAGGTATTAAAGAGCCATCATTATCCCAAACTCTGTGCGTGGGAAAATTAATTACCCAATCACATGATAGGGTTTTCCATTATAAACTATTTCCTTTATTCATTAAATTTTGTCACATTTATTCCAACCATGTGCCACTAAAATATCGCAGAGTCTAATTATCTATATAAAATACTATCCAATTATTAAATGGAATTTAACAAGTCTCTCCACAGACTGGAATTGTTATCTTACAACATAAAAATCATTATAGTACTATGTGACCCAACTCCCACTTATAATATCCATGTCCTTCTGGTAACAACCCTATAATGTTATCACTATATCTCATATCATTATTAGGAAAACATATTTATGCTCCTAATTTTATCATAAAAAATGAAAATTTAACACATTCAACAACATTTTTTCATAGATATAAAATGTTTTATGGTTGCCCCAAAATAAATTTACAAAAAAAACCCTTTATAAAATAACCTAATAGAACCATTACCCATGGTCCATCCACTTGGAAAATACTAAATCATTTATTTTATATCGTACGATAATAAACACAGTGTATCTCAAAATCTATCCCCACTTTTAATTATCATCATCAACTCAACATTCCAATAAATATATTATGGATAGAATCTAGGTGTCTTAATACTCAAACTCATGTGTATCATTCTTTACCCACTATTCCATTGCATAACCATAGACTATCTAATTATTTTTAGCTCACTCAACCTCTCCACATATTTCGAAAACCCATTTTGAGATATATTCATAGAATAACATAAAAAATGAATATCAATATATATATAACGAAGAACTAAACTTATACATAGATCAATAATCATCAATCCATGAACGACTCTTCAATTCATACATTATCCAACAAATCCCTAAATTCATCCCTAAACCTCAAATTTTGTGATTTCAAAGTGAATCATTGAATAATGAATGAATAATACATATTTTGTATGCATAAAATTATAATATTTAAGATAAAAACTACAGAAAAAATTCTATTATTTATTGACAATATTAGGGGGAGGAATATTATTGGGATCTATAAAAGAGAACCAAAAATTACTCAAATCACATCAAGATCAAGGGAGGTGGAATATTGGACTTAAAGGGGGCCATGAGTTGATTTCAAAATCTAACCTATTAAAAAATTAATTTAATTTTTCCCTAATCTGGATTGTCGTGAATATTCCATGATTTATATAATCCCAATACATGTTTTAGCATAGACCATGTGGTCAATGAGAAACACCTCTCTAAAATATTGTTTGTCTGACCCTCGATAGATCACCATCATTAAGTAAGCACTAGCCAAATTTTTTATACCCTTTAAAAATGAAGATCCCAAATTTCATTTACATTCATTCATAACAATTCCTCACATTTAACTGTTGTTCATTCCATTTAATTGGATCCAATTTATCAATCAACCCATTCCAAAAACTATCACAGTTTAACCCCTTGGATTATGATATATCAATCCAACCCACAATAAATCCTATAACATATTATATAGTTGTCTTAAACCCCTCATATAAGGGTCACTATTGTAGAATAGATCCCTTTAACATGATTTTATCCAATACTCATGGGACATTTACATTACTAAATATTCAATATATAATATTCATCATCATTGTGTGATAACATTCCACATATTGGGACACCCATTAACCCTTGTGAATACACAACCCACATAAAACACTACACACTAAAAACCCCATTAGTAACTACTTGAACTATATTATGAAAATTTTTTTTGAATCTATATACCTTGTTGTTATCATAAATAATATCTTATACAATATATGACCCTCAATTTTTATAGAGTGATGATCCATGAATTAAAAAATAATACTATGGGGCCACCATAACCTAATATCAATACCAAGAGTAAATATTCCCTTTCAAAAATTACTTTTAAATTCATGGGTTATTATAAATAATATACAATATTTATATGGAAATGATATTAAATTTCAATCTATTATTTCTTTTGAGATAATTTTCATACTAGAGTGATATTATAATAGGTACTCATTTTTATTTATAAAAAAATAAAACATTATTTTCACATAATTCAAAGGAAAAACAGAAAAAAATCCTCCATAACTACAAATATAAAATTGTATGTGGATAATGGTCTCTTATATGATTATTTATAAATTTTATTCTTAATAAAAATGATAAAAATATATGTTAAGATGAGAATTTTGGGTGAATTTTGAAAGATCAGTGTAAGGATTTCAATATAAGTCGAGTTATGATTAAGGAAATCATTAATTTTTTATTTTCAAGATAGATCCTAGAATTATTTATTATATATAAAATCTACTATGAACATGTTAAAAAGTGAGATTTATAAATTAATCATATTTCATAGATTATAATATTGTATTGATGAATGGAACATGAATGGTATCAAAATGCGGAAAAATTTGTGAGGATGTTACATATTGATGTTTAAATATATTCAATATATTTATTTCTAAAATATTATTGTCATGTCAAGAAATTTGAATATCTTGAGAAGATATATAGCTATGATTATTTTTTAATTTGTATTTTTAAACATTATATAAGTATGATAAGGATTGTTGTGATCATGACGATATATATTCATCATTTTTTATCAACCATGAACATTGGGGGGATTTCTAGAAGTATTAATTTGATAACAAAGAGGATTGAAATCATGATTTCATAAACATGTGATTCATTAAATGATAAATTATGAAATAATATGTGATGATGCATTACATATGTTTGTAGTATACTTGTTGTATTAGAGTTAGTGGATGATAATTGATATAATAAAATTAGATAATTTGTATGATTAGATATTTGAGATCATACTGATATTTTTTAAAATTCATTTAAATACATGTAACAGTTATTTGTAATGCATTTTATTAGATGGAATTGCTTTGAATGTGAACAATGTTAAGATTATTTTGTTTATAGTTTATGAGTTTTAAAATATAATATATTTGTGATATATAAAAAATGTAAAATTCATTTATTATTACTCATGAATACACATTTATGAAAGTATTGTTACACAATATAGTAAACTATATGTACACAAGGGTACTTAATATTTATTCAGAGAATATAGAAGATTAATATGGTGATAAAAATATAACTTTTCATCTTATTGATTCTAAAATATAAACGTTAAATGATGAAAAAGAAAAATTCTATGTTTCCAAATAATTTTAAAAAATAAATTTTTCTAAAGTATTTTTAAAATAAATTATATGTATTATTAATATGGGAATTAAAATGATATGTTTGATCCTTAATACTGATATTCAATATTAAATAGTTTTTCTTAGGTGAAAAATGATAAAAATTATATGATTTAATGTTTTAACATGGTGAATAAATTTTTTTTCATTTGGCTTAAACTATTATTTTATATGATATTGGTGTTGACGCATAACGAATACATTTCAAATTTAGTTAGATTTTTTAATTTATTATTATTTTTTGCTGTTAGTTTGAATATGAATTAAATTAAATGATAGATTTGGTGAATCAAAACAGAAAAAAATATTTTTCATGACTATATTCAAAGATAATATCTTAAAATATCTTAAAATATATCTATTATAAGATTATAAGAGAATGAATAATCAATTATCAAGTAGATATGACCATATTTTCAAATGATATTAAAATAGTTATAAAAGATATTTATCAAATCATATAATAACATAGATATTTACATTTTCAAATATATAGGAAATAAATTTCATTATAAAAGATCATAAATAAAGAGTTATATTTGAATAGAAATTAATATTGATGATACTCAACAGCTAAATAATAATATCAGTAATTCCAAAGAAAAATATAGATCTAATGATAGTGAATGAGACACAGAATACTAATAATCATCAAGTTCTTTTTGGATGAAAAGGTCATATAAATATTTATGTTTATTAACAGAGTAAGGCATAGGGTTATTTATTCTCAATATTGGATGATGATTACATCTACATAGTTTAAAACATAATTGTATCTATCTTGTCCTTAATTATTTTATATGACCGAAATGGACATAATTTTAATACATTACATGGTCAATTCTATTGTCTATGACAAACTATGTGTGGGTTATAGGTGAGAATGTTAATGATATGAATTCAAATCATATTGGTTTTATTTATGAGTGTCCATGTCCATTCCATTTCCCCAAGATGTCCTTGATAATAAAATATTGATTTTGAGTGTGGGATAATTCCACCAAAAACAACGAATTATCCCACATATTATGATAGAACATCATAAATAAAATTACATTTTGTAATTTAATGTTTTTATCAAGTTAATTGTGGGTATAATAATTTCAAAATGAGAGAAAAAATATATTCACTCTAATAGGTTTGGATATAATTGAAAATATTTTAAATTGGAATATATTGGTGCACACTGATTAAAACCCCCAACCCACTCTAAATGTGGCTACACTGATGTTGGGGGAACATAAATTCGTATCAGAGTAACATTTTTTTAATCTAATTCAATTATAAATTATTTTTTTCCTAATTTTTATTTTTAAAATATAAAATGAATACCAATGTATCAATTAAAATATTTTTATCTGTTCCCAATAATATAATATAAAGAGGAAGTATATTTAATAATTTATAATTGATAAAGAAAATAGTATAATAAAATTAGGGATGGTTTCATCATTGAGGGAAGAAAAGTTTCCCATGCATGGGAGGTAAAAAAAATTGCGAATTTTTTTATATATAGTGGTGACAACCCTCTTAATGATTTTAGTTTCGAAAATTACAATAAATAACCCCCCTTATGTAAATTGGATTGAACACTAACATGAAATGCTCTAATAGAAGATAATTTTTATCTTCTAATGTTTGTGAAGATCATGTAAAAAAATTCACTAGAGTGATGGTTGAATATAATTTTTTCATATGATTTTGAAAGTGTTTTCATGAGTAATTACTAACTAGAATTTATTTTCAATGGGGTCCTATGTATGAAAAAAGTATATTTCTGTACAATAATGTTTTTATAAAATCACATATTTATTCACATATTTTTTTAACTAAAAACCCAATTATATTTAATGAATAAAATTTCACTCTTATTTATATATTTTTTAAGACATTGATAAACGATAAAAAAATGAAAATAATTTTAAAAGGATAAATTAAGAAATTGATCATAATTTTTTGACTTACAAAATATCACCCCCAAAATTATGGCCAAAACTATCAGGATATGTGTCTAGAAAAATCATTCACTGAATCTAAGAAAAAATAGATTAGTGTAACAGAATTAGAAGATGCTTCCAAAAAAGGATATTTCAAAATATCAAAGAATTTGAAGAAAATATAGAAATCAATCATTGATGATGTGATTTCGTTATTATAGGTAAAAACAAAATGAATAATGAATCATGAAATTTATTTGTATAATAAAAAATTTATAAATGATGATCATGAGAGTCATGTTTATATGTTCAAATACTATTCTGATGTAAAAGTGAACTCAATTGAATTATATAAGAAATATATATGTAAAAAATAGATCATAATTTCTAATTGGTATGTCATAAAGGTATAAAATTAGATTCTTCAAAAAAATTAGAATAGGGTTTCTTCCATAAAATTTTCTTGTTAAGATTAATTATAAAAAAATATCTCAATCTATAGGAAATAATGGATTAAAATTTTCAAACTATAAATATATTACATGGTAAATAAAAATGTTAACCCCTGTTCTAAGAATAGAATTTGAGATCTTTTTAGATATAGTTAAAATATAAGTTAGAAAGGAAAATTTAGAAGAATGTGGGTTTATAAAGAATATAATAAACAGTTTGTTATGATAAAGGTATATTCCATAAATTAGTGAACATTTATATCCCTAAATGATGATAAAAAAGAAACCCTGTTAAAAAATCCACATGTCAAATTGGGTAATATTATTGTTAAATAGAGAAGAAATGGTTCATTAGAAATTTTTGGGCTTGATAATGATTTATATATAATTTAATATAATCCTTAATATATATATTAAATTATGAATGAAAATAATTCATAAGGTAGAAAAAATGTGAAATTAAATATGTTTTCACATTAAACATATTTGGATTCTTATAAAATATTTGTACAAATAGAAATACATGTTGTCTTTTAGATGAAGAATATTTTTTAATGTAAAAAATAATCATATAAAATACCTTTATAATATTTGGACCATTAAATATAAGGGAAACTGAAAAAATCAATGTGATTTTACATTCGAATAAGAGAAAAAAATCATGTTAGACAAAATAAACATAAGAAGTATTAATATGATGATAAAAAAATTCTATAATAAGACTATGATATTGAATAAGAAGATTTTATATTGAATTTAATAGCAAATCCACAATTTTGGTGTAATTGTAAGGAATATATAACTATAGGGAATATAATTGGTAATTTGGATAATAAAAGTAGAAATTTTTTGGGAATCTTCAATGAGAATAATGAAAAAAATTATATCATCAGTTGTTTCCTATATAATTTAATCCAGAAATTTCTAAATCATTATGTTGATCGTGGAATCCAAACATACATGTTTCAAAATAGTATTTGATCGTATTTATGAAATATATGTAAATTTTTTAAAATTAAAAATCAGTCATTATAAATGGATTTATTGTGATAGCTAATGTAAGAAAAGATATTCTATACAAGTAGATATAAAAATTTATTATAAATTCATGATTTAATTGATACTATTTTGATTATCATGGCCGAAATCTTGGAGATTTATATTGATAATTTAAAAAATTAATAAGATTTACTAGTAGATAAAAAGTTTCAAAATTGTTTCCATTGTTATGGTACTATTAAGAATTTTTTTTTTCTCTATTGGATTATTTATTTATGATGGTTATTAATGGTGGTGGAATTAAGATATATTGAGTGATTAAATTAATCCCAAAATTATACAAATGGATGAAATTTACTATCGTGGTGGTGATTAATATTAGTAGTGTTCATTCTTGAACATGACATATGAAAATAATCATTGGATTTAATTTCTGAAGTATATATTTTCTGATAAGTAATATATAGAAATTAACCATTACATGAAATGATAATTTAAAGATAAAGTATGAATAATAATTTTATATGAGGTAAAAAATACTATAATGTTCTTCAGATTATAATTATTGGGTCATCTTCGTCACATTTTTCTCGACTCTGTTTTGAAATAATTGATTTATAATTTCAAAAGCATGAAAATGATGAATCGTTGAATATAATTACAGGAAACTATTAAGATAAACATTACAATGAAGGAGAATTTTCTGGAACACACTTTTTTTATACTTTGTTCAATTATAGGGTATAATTATATTTATTTTATTTGTAACACACATATTATATCATTTTATTGTATATTTTCAATAAGGGGTTAGAAATAATAAATTTTTCTGAAAAATATTATCCAATATTTTATTCTTTTGTATTGGTATAAAATAAAATTAGTGAATTATAATTCCCTTTTGTAATGAAATTTTATTATTTATATCAATATGAGGTGGTCAAAAATATTCTGAAATTATAATTTTGTATAAATATTTAAGTATACATAAAAGGATATCAATGTGTGTTGATTGAGTTTTAGAGAACCCATTTAATTGGGATAGTTTTATATATATTTAATTTAGTTTTATATATATATATTCATATATGAATTGGTAGAAATTTTATATTCATCCATTGATCATATTTCTTAGACTATAATGGGTTTTCAATGTTTAAGAAACATAACTTTTTAATGGGGTATTTTTTTAGGATTATATTTTATTGAGATTATATATGTTTTGTAGATTTATATTCTCAATATTTATTAAAGGATTTTGAATTAATTTATATTTATTATATTGTTAAAATTCATGAGTTTCATGTAGTTTTTTGATTACAAAACTTTTTACCCTTTTGATGAATCTAGTTAAGAACATGAATGGAGAAATTGGTCCTTGTGCCATCATGAATTAGTTTTATAAAATATATAGAATTATCATTTATTCATTGATGAGTATTGAGTGATTAGTTTTAGAGATCTATGATTCCTTAAATGATAAATTATTATATCAATTGTAATGATGCATACTATTTTCTTCAATATGAGTTATAATATTTGAGGTTTTACAAGATATTTTAAATAATAATAAGTTTTTATATGTGTTGTAGGAGATTTCTGATCATTCTCATATTGATGGTGATTGTGTGAATATTCCTTAATGTTATTTGTTATTTATTTATGTTGTTGAAAAAAATAATTATAT
This sequence comes from Viscum album, assembly GCA_963277665.1. Taxonomy (NCBI): domain Eukaryota; kingdom Viridiplantae; phylum Streptophyta; class Magnoliopsida; order Santalales; family Viscaceae; genus Viscum; species Viscum album. The sequence goes on from OY728151.1 coordinate 165,219,544, forward strand.
TTCAATTTGAATAAATGGGGTCAAGATTTAGGTAGAGGTTATCTAATATTTCATATACACAGTAGAAAATTGTAAATACATGTATAAGAACTCATTTAAAATGAAATGGTAAAGTATTTATAAATTAAAATTTAAACCCCATATGATATTAATTTTTTTACATACACTTGGAATATGAGAGATTAATCATGTGATGTATAATTGTTATTTAGGCGTTTGGAGCTTATTTTGGAATATTTTTTATGGATACATAATATAACTATTAGATGCTAGAGAATACATAATAATAAATTTTACTTATGTACGATTGATAATAATAGTATATAATTGTGACATTATTCCTTAATTTGATACCTAATATGTCTACCAATTACATTTATATGTATTATTATAGGATTTTTAATATAAGTTTTCCATTAACATAAACCATATGATATAGAAAAGTAATGTCTTTTGAATAATAGGTTCCTACAACATAGAATTAAAACCAAAATAAAACTATTTTATTTTAATATCCTATATTTTTCCCTAGACTAAATTTATATCATAAAACAACATATGATGACCAACTAGAATAAATAAACAATTGGTGAGTTCCAGAATATTCTAAAAATGAATAAACATGATAATGAATCATAATGTGTGATTAAAATGAGAAAATGTTATCATAAATTAAAAGGATGGTTTATAATAACATCAGATAATAACATAACAAATATGGCATAAAATGACTATTAGAAATAGTAATGTTGAAAAATATGTAACATGACAAAATTGTATGTCCAGGCTAACCACCAAGACAAAATGGCATAGTAGAAAACATCCCATCATGGATTAAGTTCACTCATTAATCCCCTTCATAACATCGCATGAGACTACAGCATTACCCAATGCATGGTGATATATCATTGAACTCCTATAATAAAAATTAAATTCATACATATAATACAAAATAATTTTTTTAAATGATAAAACATATGAATTAACCTTTGAAAGAAATGTGTTGCATAGTCATTCCTCATATTATAATCAAAAGTGGTTTCTTGAAGAATTCATTTGATAAATTACCATACTAAATGATTTTACCATAAAAATGTGGACATAATAAGATATATATATATATATACGTGAGAGAAATATATCAAAATTTTTGAATCATTCAAAAAAATTAATTAGAGATAGATAGTGAGTAAGAGAAAAAGTTGTCATAACCTAATGAAAATGTGTTATTTAGATATATCACTTACCATTTTTCTAGATTTGTTCAGAAAATTCAATTAAATACATGGAATTAATAAATTTATATACTCTTAAATGTGTTTTCTATTTGTTATAATTTTTTATTTTTATTTATATTTATTTCAATGACACATAACGTTTAATTTTTCTATTTCTAACACGTTCATTTCATCATTCCATGGTCAGAACCCCCATATAAAATTATTAATGTTCATTTCAAATGGGAATAGAGATCATTAATTTAAATAAAATGTTATTAATTACCTTTTTGAAATTGAAATTATAACATGTATCAATATTGGTTCCAACATGAAAAATCTCTTCTTATTGTGTTAACTTTACATGGTTAGTTCTTTTGGGCAGCTTTATCGACCATCATGAACTACATAAATTTTAATTAATAATATGGACATATAATCATAATGTGACATTAAATAAGTGAAAATAGAATTAATTTTATCTTATTTATTAATAATATTATTATTATGATTATCCATGAAGGTGGCAGATAAAAACGAATTGTGTTGTCCATGGAGGCGGTGAACGAACCATTATATATACAACGATTTCATTTTTTAAAAAGAATGCAGGGAGGGTTCAGTAAGGATATGAAAATAAAAAATTTAATTAATTTATAAATATGAAAATTTAGTCATTATGTCATTTTTATGAGGGTCAAATGTTTAATCTTGATGAAGAAAAAAATTAAAAAAGGTTAATTGAGAATATTACCTCATAGATTTCGTCTCCTTGAAATACTACATAAGGAACATAGAGTTGATATTATTGTGAATTTATTATAATAAGGATGTGGGGAAAGTATTGAACGGTTATTTTTTTGAAATTTTAAAAAATCCAGAGTTTATATGGTGTATGAAGAAGGGGTCATCAAGGATAGGATCAATAACGGAATGAGAAGAGTGTTTAGAAAATTAGAGGAATTAGTATATTATTTTTCTCTAAATAATGTCAATATTATTGATTCATGTGACTATTTATAGTTAATATATGATTTGAGTTCAAAAAATTGGTCGATTACGTCATACATAAATAAAAAAAGTATTTAATTATATTTAAATATGTAATATTCTATTATTGTTTATTTCACTATCCAAGAGAAAATTAAACTATTTTAAAAAATAACCAAAATCACCCAACCATTTATGATTCAGTGATTTCAAAAATTAAATAATTTTAATGATTATAATTTTCTTAATATGATAAATTAATTTTTGAATAAAATCCTCATATATTTAACATAATTTCAATTTCAATATTATGATAAATTTTGTGATCATTTGAGAAATTAATTATTGCCTCATAAAATTAAATTATCTCTATAATATATCATAATATTTATTAATATTACCATTTTATAAATCAAAAAATTCATTTATAAAATTATATTTAATATAAAATTGTATAAGAAAATTTAAATTTAAAAAAAGTTACAAACACATAATTTAATCTTTTGAAGAATCTTATTTACATATAGTATTCTTTGAATATTTTTTTATTTTCATTTTCTATAATTCATAAATATTTTTTTAAATTTAGATAGCTGAGGTTAAAATTACTTCAACTAAATTACAATTCCAACAGTCTCATTATTATCCCAACAACTATCTTGTTATCCTAACAAAAAAACTTGTTCTGGTCATATAGGTTTGATGGCGTATATAAATATTTCATATATCACAAATTTTTAATTCACCTATATATTATCTATCAATGTCACATATATTTTTCAATTTCAAGAAGAATATTTCCTTTCTAATATTCTTCTGCATTTCTATTGAATTGTACAATATTGTAGTTATTCAAGTGGGTCGAGAAAACCTATATTTTCATATTTTAGTAATATTATTTTCTATTTTTAATCATATTTTAATATTTTCAATTATTATGAAAATTTTATCCATTAATCAAAATGTTCAATATAAATACATTAAAAAGTTTCTAGTTTTATATAATGATTTCTGTGTATTAAAATATATTATTTTCTATTTTTAATAACTATTTTATTCGAGGAGGAATCTAAAGATGATATTAATTTGGATTTTTTCCAAGAAGATAGAATTTTTTCTAAATTGAACACTCTTTTATAAATGAGGGATAATGTTATTAATTAAACATTTAGAATTAATTGTCTTTAGGAAGTGGACCAAAATTTAAAAAAAATCAATTCTCTCGATAAATTAGAAGGGCTTGCCGAACCATGGATTTTCCAAAAGTGGGTGAGAAATTTATCCACAATAAGGAATGTAATTTATATCATGATAGAGATTATTACTATAATATTTTTAGTGGATCTATTTAGATATATCTATAATTGATGGTATTATCCCTTGTTTGGTTACTTCTGGTGATAAAAATTTTATCACAAGTATTCTTAATGATTTTAAGAAAAAGAAGCTGTTTTAGCCAAAATTTTAGCAGTTCCCCTTGTCATGAGGGTTTCAATAACTTATTTTTTTGAAAAGTATTAGGATGATATTAATACATAATTTCATAAAATCATCTCATATTTCTTCACTTCTGGAGTTCACCCAAATTGACTTAATTATCAATTCATCATATTGATTACTAAGTTGAGCATTCTTGTGAAATTCATCTTTTAAGGATCATTTACATGTTCAAAACTATTTATAAGGTTATCATCAAGATTATTTATAACATTATATCAAGAACTTCTTCAAGAATTATATCTTGGAATCATTCTAGTTTTATTAATGAAGATATGTACAAAAATTTATTTTCTCAACCTCTAGATATATCAATCTCTATAGGAAACATGAAGGGGTGGATGTATTACATTAAAATGGACATTAAGAAGTTTATTTAGACTCTTAATTGGAACTTTTTATAGAAGGTTATTAGGAACATATCGTTTAATATAATGTTTATTAATTGGGTTTCAAATCTCTTTGAATTTTTTAAGGTTTATGTTCTTTTAAATGGTTCCCCTAATGATTATTTTAATTTCTATAGCGGTATCTAGAATGGTGATCCCCTTTTAGCTTTTCTATTCCCAATTTTTGAGGATTTTCTCAACAAGCACATAACCCACAAGGTTAAAAATGTAAATCTTAATATAATTCAAGTGAAAATGACTATCACTTCCCTTACTCACAAATATTATGTAGATGATATCATTATTTTCATACATGGGGGTAAAAAAGAATATTAGGGTACTAAAAAAATCCTGTACAATTATGAAATCATTTTAAGGAATATATTTTGTAGCGATAAATACTTCATCCTCTTTGGAATTACATGTTCTGTGTATATGAATAATTTCATTCTTGAGGAGAACAGAATCCAAGAGGGGTCTATTGCCTTTAATTATTTTGGAGATCCTCAATTTTTGGGGTGACCTCGAGCGGTTTATTTTGGTTATTTTGTAGATAATGTCATTGGGACTATTTTAACTTAAAAGGGGGGGAATTTATCCATCACTATAATTATTATTCTTGTAATGGCGGTGACTATTTTGTAATTGGTATATTCATTAATAGTAAATAAATGTTCAAGAGGTCTTATTAAGAGATTATATATATATCTCTCAATAACAACATTTTTAGTGATAATATCCATGAAAGGAAGTTGATTACTATTCTATAGAAATGGTGATGTAAGAATATATCAAATGGTGTCATCAGTATTAATAATATTGTGCTATTCGTTGAATCAATTTCAGCTAGAATCACATAGATTATAATTAATAGTAATTTTTAATCTGTGGGTTTTCATAAAATTCATTTCTATGATAAACTAAAACAAGGAAGTTACACCTATTTTGCCTCTTCTATTTTTCATTCTATCTGGTCTTCATTTCGGTATATCATGACAAAAATATATCCTCTTCTGCCCTCTATAATTTTTTCACCCCTGGTTCTAGTGAGGATGCTATGATCTATATCAAGGATTTTTATGGTCATGAGAATAATTTCCAAGAAGGTATTTATACCATTGTATGTTACTATGATTTTGTTCCATTCCATGATATTATGGTCTGTGAACCATCCATAAAAAGTGTTATTTGAAGAAATCATTTCTTTTAGTGTTTTTTTGGGGCCCCGTATCATGACTTCATTGTCTAGATTCAATAATTATTGTATCAAACCCTCTTAGTCGACTCGTATCTAGAGGATTTATAATAATAAATTTCACACTAATGATAATCTTTAAGGATTTGGATTTTCAATTATCTCAAGATGCATCCTCCGTAATCATCACATGGAGCACGTGGAGTGTCTCTTTCATAGTTGTGAAACTACTTCCACTATTTGGAATGAGGTTATTAATTCGTTCAGTCTATATGGAAATTAACCATCATGTTTTCTATCCATGCTTCAATATATCTTTCTCACCTAATTTTCAACTTAGGAACACTCCCTAACTGGTGTTTCCATAGAATATGTCTTGTACTCTGTCTAGAGATGTCGTAATTCTGTTATTTTTTCAGAAAGGCGGTCTGCATCAGGCTGATTTTATAACATGTTTTCACAGCAATTAAATAGTATAGCATGGTCAGAAGGGATTGATGTGCTATCTCCATACAGTAATTCACCATTCTCAGAATCCAGATTTTTTTAGGTAATTTTAAACCTCTCATGGTTACCTTAGAGGGGTTCAGGTCACTGCTGTTCCCTAATAGGATTAAAGTCAACACACACAGAGCCTATAAAGGTAACCCAATTATTTTATGGGGTGGTATTGTTTTTTAGGATCATTGGGTTGTTGTCCTGATATTTTCTTCTATATTATGTGGTGCCACTTCCTCCATTGATGCAGAGATACTTGTAATCATCAACACTTTATTTTTTTATAGATTAAAATGTTGGAATATTCTCTGGTTGGAAAGCAATTATTCTACTCTTATATAGGCTATAAAGAATGGTTTTTTCATATATCATGGAGGATTAAAAAAGAAATAATTGATTGCGTGAATATGCTTATTGGCCTCCAATATAGAATTCACATGTGTATTTCAGGAGGCTTTCATCATTGCCGATGAGCTTTCCAACAAGGGAGTTGGAGTGAATCTCACTTGGTTTATTAAGCTCCCGGTTGATGTATGTATCATTTATAAAAATGATTGTAATTATATCCCTCACATTAGACTATTAAAATTTAATTCAACAAATAAATACCATGTAAATTTTGTCAAGGGTGTCTTTTAAAAAACACAATTATATTATGTAAGATTTCATTGTTATAACTATCATATCATTATAGTCATCCCAACATTAATATTTTCACCCTCAAAATTTGATTTTACAAACTCGGTTCAAATCAAGATAGTGAACTATTAATTCATGGATTCTTTAGGTCCCATGTTGCATCTTCATTCTTACGGTATCTCCGTAGAGCTATTAATGGTAGAGTTTTCTTATTAAATAGATCATTAAATTTATGCTCTAGGGTCATAATTATCTACACTACATTATAGATATCATTTATATATGTAGCAACTATAAATTAATTTCAATTTAATGATCTGTTAATTATATCCTTAAGAAGAAAAGTTGGAATATCCCATGTAATGTTGAAATGGTTTGTGAGAGTTATATTCACTAATATATAGCTCTTATGTGTTCATGAACCTCAAAAGGAGTCAATATACATATGACGTTGGTTTCCCTTCTTCCAAAATCTCATGTCTAGTTTTTATTGTTGTATGTGGAGGATCACTATATAGTTAACTTCATTCTCTACCTCTCTTTGATGAATTTCAGTATATCTCTTATATCAACATTGATCAGCCTAGATGTATTCTAGAAGGGTCATGAAATTTTCTACCATTTACTCTACAACATTATGTCTCAAGCGGATTAGTTCGATAATATCATAACATCACAGATATATTCTAAATTTCTTCCCATAAACAATTCTGGTGTATCAGTGTGTCTAAGTTTAATCATTATGAACTCATATCTATACGTTTTTAAATTGTTGTCTTGGGAATATATTCCTTCTTCACTATTTATTAGAGATATCTTACGTAATGGTCTGATATAAAGAAATATTGGTCCCCATATAGTTGATCAATCGATTCACCTATATATGTTTTGGGATACTTGTTCACTCTTGTAATTTTATTGAGTACTCAATAGTTAGTGATGTAGTGCATTAATTGATCCTTATTCATGAATAAGGTGATTGTTTCACACCACAATGAAGCAAAAATTTATAAGTAACCTTTTTTGGATTTTCATGTATATTTTTTTTTTCTATTCCAACTCAACAATGTCCATTTTTTTAATACTTAGACACTGGTAGAGATCATTGTATAATTCCATTTTAGAAATAAAACTCTTGCTTTGTAGGAAGAACATGAATATCATTGTTAATACATTAGTATAATATATCACAAAGGGAATATTTTCATGGAGGATTCTATCAGTTTTTTAATAATTTGAACTTTGTATTTATTCTCAAAAGACATTAATATTCACAATAAGTAAAAATATTACAAAGGAGATTCACCCACGTCCTTACAGTTTTATAGATTTATAGGATTGAAAAATATATGAATATTCATCTCCCTCTACAAAAAGTTGATGTTGTATTTATAGAAGAACATCGAAACCATTGCCAATATAACATGAAAATACACTTAAGTAAGAAAATATATTATGAGATTTTCAATCTACAAACATAATCCAAAGGGGAGTTAAATACTTTTTATGTAATAATTTTACAGTTTTTTATTTCTCACAGATACCTCAACCCCATTTCCATGAGGTGGTGTCTGAATAATTAATATAACCATTAAAAAAATTAGATAATTTGTAGAACCAAAACCATAAAGTACTATCACAATCCATAAGTGAATAACCCAGACACCATTCATCACAACATTTTCATGATCTACCTCAATACTAGTGATAACATATTTCATTACATTCAGCCTAGGATTTCTAGATTTTTATCCTTTATTGTCTCTAAAAACCCATGAAATATAGAATTATTTCATATACTTCTCAAGTGACTTAGAGTTGAATCATTTTACCACATGATGAGGGTTAAACAGAACCATTGGGGAACATGAGTTCTTTAGATAATTCGTCCCACACTTTTGACATTGAGGAACATGTGTTTTCTTCACAAAAATAGTTTTATATGTTGATCCACCCAATGAAAACGCATTTTTACACTTTTTTGTCTTTAGTCCCATAATACCCCTAGTTTTAAATGATCACCTTCTCAACCATATAAGAATAAAAACAATCTCTTCATAGCTATTGAAGTATCGAATAGATAAATATTTTTAAATAATTTTCTTCAACCCACTTAAGATATGTTCATCTATAAATTATATTGTGATCAAATAGAAGGAAGAATATCATGATGTCCTTTTAGTGTTTTCCTAATACACCATAATAGAATCATCACCATTTTTCTTAAGCCAGAAGAACACACTGTATATTTTATAGCTGAAATTTTTGGGTAAACATATATTGAAAAATAATTTCTTGAATTAATCCCATTCCATATAATCATTTTTCATCTTTATACTTAATATTATTGTCAGTGTCCTCCACTGATCAGCTTCCCCTTTAAGCTAATAGGAATCCAACATGGCTTTCTCTTCTTCTCTAAATTTGAAAAAAAATTATATCTTCCCAAATGAGTTAAACAATTATACTATGATTATGGGATAATAATATCTAATAATGGAAGGAGTCTTCCTATAAACTACTCTACCACAACTCCATCATTCTTAAGAGAAGGAAGGTGTTCCATATATCATATGTTCTTATTAATAAAATGAGAGAATTCATATAGTTATTCAATAAAGTTCCCAAATCCCACACCCGGAATCATGGGCATATAATCACCTCTATCATCTCATTTTCTATAAAACTTGTTATTGGCTCGATTCATCATATGTCATACAATAAAAATAAAATGAATAAAAAACTGGATGATATTAATTTAACTAATAAACATATAAAATGTAATTTATGAATTTAGAAGGAATATATTTTAAAGGAAACATACATAATAACTTATAAGTCTTTAGGATTTAGAGGTTTTTCATGCTAATTTCACAGTTAGGTTTTCTGAAATAAAAATGTATTTTATTCATTCATAATTATGAAAAATATGTTATTGATTTTTCAAATAATATCCTAGTGTTAATATATAAAGTTTCCTAGTAATGATTCATTCACTATAAACCAGGATAATGATTGGGATATACCTGACCAACACTTTTTAATGATATTAACCCTAAGTAAATGTGTTCTAGGGAAAAATCCACATGTAATATCTAGATAGTGATTTATTTTATTAGCAAACAGTTTCTATATAATTCATAAATAAAATCCATGAAATTTTACTATGACTACACATATCACTAGGGATATTAGTAAAAAATTCTAGTCTTGAACCCTAAAAGTAACTAGACCATAATATAATAAAACTACAAGTTACTTACCCATTTAATTATATTGTTATATTATTTTTAAAACAAATATTCAATTAAATAAAAAATGGACTAATATGCTTAGTTTATATTGAATAATAATCTCATAACATATCAATGTGAAAATAAAATAAAACGGTTAAAATACTATGAATTTATTTTAATTTCCTTAATATTCCTGTTAACCCCATTGATCTCATAAAATGTCATAAGATTACATGGGAAATAAATTAAGTAAATTGGTTATATAAAATTCCCATTAATGGTACAAGCATGAGAATGAATCAAAACAAGTTATTTAAATGACATAAAATGATCTCATAAAAGATAAGGCATCAAAATAATCTAATGAAATAATAAAATATTAAACATTGTATCACATAAACATAGAAACATAGGAATGTGGATGAAATATATATCATTACATAATCAAAATTAATAGATAATCTCCACGACAACATCACAATGTATACAAATTTTCATCATGGATTAGGCTCACACTCTAATCCCATTCACAACATATCATCAAAAGAAATCAAAACCAAATGAATTGAAACACTATTTATTCACACCCATATTAACATACACATTCCAATAATTTTCACAATAAAAAACTAGACCTATGGAAAAACATAATAAAAACCCATGGAATGAAATTTGATTCATAATCTTACTTCATATCATAATCAAAAGAGATTTCTTAAAGGAGGAATTTGAAAAATGATCATAAGGGGTGTAATAATCCATCAAAGGAAAGGAAAATAAGATATATATTTGTGTGAGACAAATAAATACCTAATTGTGAAGAATTAAATAACATTAAAGATAGTGATTATGTGTGTGAGATAGGGAGATAATGATCATAACCGAAAAAAACGGGTGGACAAGAGAGATCCCTTACCTTTTGCATGGATCTATTCTGCACTTTCCCTTAATATCCTAGAAAATTAAATAATTTCGGTTAATTATATATCTTATATCCTCTTCCTTATATATATTTTTTTATTATGACTTTAATATCTTCATTTATATCTATTTCATTGAGATAGAATGTTTGATTTTTTTTTACAACATAAATTCCATGGTTTCATGTTTGGATCACCCATAGAATTTTATTGATTTTCCTATATAATATTACTAACACTCCACTAGTGATACGAATTGGAATTCATTACAATAATAAAAGTCTAATGTAACAATGTATCCATATGTTTTATAATATAGGTACAAATCATTTAGTAAATCATTAACATTTTGTGGTCTGTTCATTTATGTAGTACTATAGAATGTCATGAACAAGATTTATTTTAATTACTATTATGGTCATATATTCATTAAAAAATATATTAATTATAATATAATTATTATAATCTCATTTGTCTATAATAATACTTTTTTGGCCATCCTTGATGGTATTGATGGAAATATAAGTGTGTTGTTCATGTATGCGGTGAGCCAACTATATTGTAAATATTTTTTTTATAGAAACTAAATATTGGAGGGTTTAAGATAGATATTGATATCAAAAAATAACATTTCAATATATTCAAAATCCTTGAGTTTTAATGTCATTTTTTGGAGGTTATAAGAAGGCTGGAAAAAATAATTTAGAAGATGTAAATTTTGAATATTACCTCTTAAATATCACATCATTGAAATAAAAATTATTCTATATTGAATTTCTCCTTTCTATGAGATGATTTTAACATAAATGGGGAATATTATTTTTAAAGGGAGTTTAGAAAAAAAATTTCAATCACCAAAACATAGAATGAGTAAGGAGAAGGGGTGGGGACAAGTTGTATTTATAAGGGGAGGAGAGGGGTGTTTTGAATATTTCAATTTTTAGTTTATTATTTTGGATCAATTCTATAAAAAAATATTTAATTTTTTAACTATTTAAATTATATGGGTTTTTTGGTAAAAATTATTGGGTATTACAAGATTCATAACTAAAAAATTCATATATTTACCATATATTGTTAAATATCATATTTCACTGTTGACCAAAAATTCAACTATTTCATAAAAATGATAAAAATCACACTAAAAATTTTTCAATGTGTATATTTGAAAAATTAAATCCATTTAATATGAATAAATATCTATATATGAGAAAATTCATTTTCAAATAAAATCCCCATTTATTTAGAAAATCCAAATGTAAAATTATGATCCATTATCTAACTGTTTTAAAAATTCATATTATCTAATAAAATCATCTTATCATTATAATAAAACATAATTTTAATTTTTAAATCCATTATATGAAAAAAAATCATCATTTTTATTATAAATGTGAAATTATATAATTTCTATTTTTAAAAAAAATTCAAACAGTTAATTTATCATTTTATATCATTTATTTACAAGTACCATGATTAAGATATATCACGTATTTAATTTACATTATTTATAAATATTATATTACACCTCTATATGTGATGTCGCTATTCTAATGATCAACTCACTATTCATAACAGTGAAGATAATATTCCAACAGTTGGGTTACTATTAAAAATGACATTTTAATATTTTAAAAATTGTATTTGTAAAAATTGTATGGTTGAAATATTTTATATATATAACTAATATTTAATTCATTATTTATTCTCATGTATTTTCTCTTAGGGTCATATTTGTTTCAGAATTTTAAGATAAAAATTATATTAAAATTTTTCTATTTTATTTCACATGTGTTGATCAAGTGTGTGGTTATTCTGGTGGAGCAATACAATCCAGATTTGTAAATTTTATTTAAATTAATTTGTAATTATTTTCCCCTGAAAATAATCTAAATTATTTTAGGGACTTTTATTCTGAAAATGTAATGTTTACATTTCAATGAAAAAAAATAATGTTTTTATTATCAGGAGGTGCAAGTTATTTATACTACATTACTAAATATGACACAATTAAACTAATTGAACATCCTATGTCATAATTTTGGTTCGTTGAATATATGATCCTTTTGAATGATTCATAATTATAAAAGGATATGTAACAAAAAAACTAAAACATAAATCAAATGATGTGGTAATGTTTTTCAGGTAATAAATATCTTAATGATTTGGTATTAGGTCATGATTCAATATGATATTGGTTTATATATTTAAGAAAGTAAATTATAACATTATTTGGATCTTCACCCCATGAATATTATTATTTCATGTCATCTTCGATTTATGGAAGAAGAGAACGAAAAAAATCCCTATTTGAGACGACTAAAATATAATATCTCATCAATATATATATATATATATATATATTTCCTTAACTAGTATAATTTATAATTGTTAATTATAATTTACAAATGTATGAATGGATACTTGAATGATAAGAAATGATTGATTAAATATAGTGATATTTTTTTAAAATTTATAGATATTTGAATATTCAAATAATTAATAAATATTAGAATTATTTATAATGATTATGTAAATAAATTTGATTAGATGAATAAAAAATTAAAGAATATTTCAGTGTGATACTTTTGAATATCACGATTCTGAAAGGAAAATAATGTCATTGTGAGAGAAAATTAGTCGTGATATGGTTAGGAGTTGGGAAGAGGAAACAGTTTCCCAATTTACATCCTGAAAAGTACTCCCTTCCCAATCTTAAATAACTAGATTATTATTTTATCACATATCCAAACACAATGTTTCTAATTATTGTTATGGAACTAAGTTATACATTATTAGCATAAAAATTAAGAGAGAGATAGATATAAAAAATGTTGAATATCATTTGTTGGTTGACATGTTAAAGGGAAGGGAAATATTAACAATTAAGAATAGGGTAATCCTTGAGAATATTTCTAAATAAATTAATAGAAAAATATTTTAAAATAAATATATTATTTTCGGTAACATGAACCCCATGCGTCATCAAACATAAATGAACCACAAAAAATTAGTATTTATTTTTTTCCTTTACAAACTAGTCATTAAATTTGAGGGTATGAAAGACATTAAATAAATTTGAGATATATATAAGGATTCTAATCAGAACAACATTAATTATTACTTATTTATAAATAGAAACTAAATATTTCATAAGACCATTTTCTTCATCAAAGTGATGTTTTCTTTTAAAAATAATTATTTATTACTTCTTTGTTGAGAAAATATTATAATTAACATATGTAAAAGTTAAAATTTTTATTTTTATGAATTAATATAATGTTTAAAAATATTCATATAAAAAATATCCTACTATGAATATTTGTGATTTGTATGAGAATATTTATTTTTTAATGAATGGTTAACAATACTGATATTAATTCAAAACTAAGCATTCTTTTGATGTATTTATATTACTAATTCAATTACAATTTTTCAATAATTATAAACATAATTTTGATTTAAAATAATGCATTGGTGTTTTTTAAATTAATTATATTGTATAATTTGATATGAAAATATTTCATATTTAAAAAACACATTTTTCTTGAAAATATTTCTTTATTTTATTTATGAGTATTAATGTGAAACTTAATTATTCCATACTGGTGAAATTAATTTATAAAAATTGATTCCATATTTAGAATTATTGAATTCATATTTTATAAATATGTTCCTTTTATTTTATTCATTTTAAATATTAATAAAATTATTTTATGTTATTGTGATAAGGGGAAAATCACATAATTAAACTACAAAATATATAGATACAAATTATAATGTATCACCCTGAATAGTATAAAATAGTAAATTTAATTAGATAGAGTGATTTAAACATATCACAACCTATAAAATAGTATATAACATCCTGATATTTTAAAATATATTTATGACATCTAATGTATTTTGTAGATTTCATCGCACATTGTAATGATCTATCTTGTGATTCACACAAAAATGGTTTCTTCAATATCTTGTGTTACACGTAAGACTGAGTTTTACAAATAATAATTTAAAATTAAATTATTAATATTTAATATAATAAAAGATAAAATCTGAATTAAATTAGTATTTTTTGATTAATACTAACTAACATATCAACATATATGATTGATTTCATTAGTTTTAAATTAATTAGAAACTAATATAAGAAGAAATTGAATATAAATAGGTTGTTTTTATAAAAAACTATTATTACACACAAAAGGTATTTTATCATAATAAATTAAATTATATGATATTATTGAATGATAATAGTGATATATATATATATATGTATAATTTCCAATTAAATATTTTTTATATTAATCCAAAAATTTTATAGAAATAAGATAAGAATATATTTAGTTTTATGCTTAAAATTTTAATTTTTAAATGAATGAAATTTTATCACCATTTAATGGATAAACTATTTTAAAACAATATTTTGAACCATCAATAGTTTTATATATCAAAATATACATCATTCATGTAATTTTAACATTAAAATAGTCTTATATAGAATTTTGGGTATTATTGTTGTCAATATTCATTATTTGGTGGACAGTAAAAATTCAAATTTTTAATGGAAAAATAACTTTTTTGAGAAACAAATTATATAGATAAATTATATTTTAAATTAGTATTAAAATTTATTTAAATAAATTTTACCTAAATTATTCCATTGTAAGTCATTTGGATCATTTTTTTTGAATTTTTATGTAAAATCACCTCAACTATTTCAACATTTTATCTTTAAAAACATGCGTTCTTGATACATATCTGTGGTAAAATTCTAATTTATTTTTACCAATTATGTGATTATAAATTTTTTATAAGGCATTAAATATTTGTGATTAGAATATTATATTACTTATAATAATTTAGATATTTATTTAAAAAAATAGTTAATGAAGTTAATGTTTATTACAACGATTAAGGTATAATTAATATTAATACTGTACTAATCATTAATCATATTGACCAAATTACCTAGAAATTTGTCAAAATTCTAGTTTCTGGAAATATATCAACCATATCCTCTGTTGGATAAAATTTGTTTCATTATTGATGGCACAAGAAGAATAGTAGATTCATAAATAGTGTTTACCTTTTTATACTTACAAGAATACTACTCCCACTACTCTATAAAAAGGCTCTCACCCAATAAATAATTCACTCTGTTTCTAAAAATTTGGATTATCATAAAGATAAAAAATCTCAAAAATTCACTACCCTCATCCTAGAACCCTAAAATTGAGAATAAATCAAAAAACAATTATTTTGGTGTAAACCATAAAAAGTAACTCGAATAAGAGGTATCTATCTTTGAAGATCACTTTTTATTCTACAATTTGGACATACAAATTTTAAAAAATCCATCAAATGGGACATGCAATGATCGTTCATGTGTAAGGAGGACTACATCCTGGTGACTTATATGTCATTCATTCTTCCGTTTACAACCTTTTCCGGTTGAAGATAATTAGGGATATATAGTTTTTATATGATAAATATAGTATTAATAATTTATTTATTCTTAATTAATTTTTATATAACTAATACCTTTATTTTTTCCATTTTTTGGGAATACAATAACTTCCTTTGCAGGCATGTGGGTTGTTTCCTCCTCAATGATATATGATTTGTTCATGCTATACGTTGAATGTATTAAAGATGATATTAATAATACTATGTGACATATATGACATAAACATGATACTATAATTATAATATTAATATGTATATATAATTTATTTTTAATTATATTAAATAATACAATTAAATAGAAGTCACATTCATGTATACGTACAACCAATCATCTACAAGAATGGTGCATTTCATTTCCTAGCTTCAAATATTATGGATTATTATAAATACATATATAATGAATATATATGATTATTATATCATGTTTTAAATCTTGGATATTATGGAATCACTATATATTTATGATAAAAAAATACAAATTCAAAACATACTAAAAAACGTGACAATTAAAACACAAAATAGTAAAAATTATGAAATATTATTACTAAAATGGGTAAAAAAATATTATAAAAAGATAAAATATAAGATTATTAATATTAGTATAGTTCTGGAATAAGATTTTTACTTGATTAAAATAATTATACCTGAGTTTACAGCATTTTCATGAAAAATGAGTCTCATGGAATGTGATTTCATCTAAATTTAGTTTCCATTGAGACATAATTATTTTTAGGAAACTAACAACTTTTATATGGTGTAT
Source organism: Viscum album (assembly GCA_963277665.1). Taxonomy (NCBI): domain Eukaryota; kingdom Viridiplantae; phylum Streptophyta; class Magnoliopsida; order Santalales; family Viscaceae; genus Viscum; species Viscum album. The sequence goes on from OY728151.1 coordinate 165,236,354, forward strand.
ATTAAACACATTGAAATCTAATATGGAGAAAAATTTATTATTTATTTTATTTTAAATTTTAATTTGAATTACATCATCTGAAGGGATATTAACATAGAGATACCATGTGGTAAAAGAATTTTATATCACAATTCCTCTACAAATGCTATATTACTTACTCAATGTCATTAATATTCTATGATTATGTGTATAATGACTTTTACTATATATTTATATATTTAAACTTATATTACTTGGATTTATAGTTGATACACATAATATATAGAATTATAAACTCTCAGTTTTACATTATTATTATTTTAATAGATTATTTTACTATCTTATTTAAATATATGTCATGTTTTCCTGAAAATTCATTAAAAGAATTAGATGAACATTTTTTTAAACCAATTAATTTTGTTTTTCTATGGTTATTCATAACTTTTTAAATGTAATTGTAACATTTTACAACCCTTTAGTACACACAATACTTTAGAAAATGTTTTTAAAGAAACCCATATTTATTTTTCTCATTAGTCGGAATACATGTTTTCTTACAAAAAACTATATTTAAAAAAAATTAAAAAAATTTATATCCTTTAAAAAATTATTTAATAAAAAAATATTTACCATTTTCTAGTAATCATTTTACCCAAGGAATCTTTTTTTCTCATTCTAATGAGGGACATTTACAATAACTTTTTCCTTGTAAATGTGATGTTCATTTTACCTTGTATGGAATGTACATAAGTAACCACATATCATTTCACTGAATATTCATTTTTAAGATTAAAAGTTAAAATTTTAATGAATTTTTTTAAAAAACATATTTTCATAGAAATATATATTGAAGATGTTTTTCAACATGAAAAGTATATTTTTATTTCTTTTTTTTTCTGTATTTTCACTCATTAATAGCAACAAGACTTTATCATAACACAATGTGGGATATGTTTTATTGATACAATCCTAAATTCATCCTCTAGATAGTTTATGATTTTGATGCCCGTGAATAGAATTTACATTCACTATTTTGATTCCATCTATTCCCTATTGAATATTTAATTTTTTATAAACATTAGACATTAATGATCCCCAAAATATCCACCTTATTTAACGTGTATATGTTTATTTCCTAAACTATAGGAAAAAATTTACTTGGTATTTACATTCGTAGATTATTTATTATCTAGGTAATTATTGAAAAATCTGTATTCTAAAATCAATACACATATATGAAAAGTAATATTGTTAACTAATTAAATCGATTACACAATATATGAGGTATTCTAGGATTGGTAGTGTAGAATAGGTCCCATATTTATATTCCCCTTGATGAATAAAGTAGTTACCTTCAGACAAATTAGTTTCACAAATTAGACAGGTTTCTACCTAGAGTTTTAATCCATCCTTTGAATGGTCTTGATAGTATATGTTTTCATTTTCCACAGACATGGAGTCCAATATTTTAAACATTCTATCATTCAAATTCTATTATTATTTATCGATGATAATTTCTATTTTACGTTATCTATGTATACATCACATTCTTCATTTGTTGATTATGTAGAATTTTCCCTTGATTATCTACCTTTATATTTTGTTTATATATGTGGTTTAATATTTATTTATTACATTGAATGTGTGTTCATATGTTTATGATCCCATAATTATTATTCTAGTTGATTAATTATAACATCCACTATACTTAACCATTACTAAGAACATAAACTAACCCTTATTTTTTTACCTTCCCTAAGAATCATAGTTGTGTACTATGAAAGATATGAAATTATATGATTTTTTTGAATAATGTTACCCTCAAATAAATTATTTTCTAACTAGTGTAATCAATTGTAAAACTAGACTGATGTATCCTTCAAATTTACCAAGACATCTAAAATCTTCAGTCCTTTAAGATTAGATTCATATTAATCATTCCATTTTAATGGTATTAGAAACTGAATCCATGATTCTAGGGTAGGGGAACCATTGTTTTTATCATATGAACTTTAATAGAAACCTTTGGAACTAGATTTTGGAAAACATATTTTAATGAACATATCCCTATGAAAAATTATGAGGAAAAGTATAAAAGATCATCCTAATGTTTCAGTTAGATAAAGATTATAAAGTATCAATTGAAAAAAAACCATGTATGCATACAAAAAGACACTGTGGTTTTTGAACATATATACCTAGGGATAATAAATATAAAATGTTGTGTCGGTACTAACATGAGTCTAACATTGTACACAATAATGGGTCATACTACACATCTATTTTTACACTATTAGGTGATATGATTAAGATAATTTACATTTTCATTATAAACAATTTTGAATGAATTGAATATATAATGAAAATATCCAACCTTGGATAATAATAAGGTGTTTTTGATTAAAAATATGGTTTCATGATTTTGATATCCTATATATTAAAATATGTTTTTATCTCCATGACTATTATTACTCACACTATGTTTTTTGGTTTTATTCAACCACTATAACCTTAAAAAGTCATGGTAACATTAATCATGAAAGACATGATAGTGATAATATGAAACCAGATAGGATATTTATAAAAGTTAAAGATATTATTTTAATTCCTAATCAAACATTTAGAAATATGATTAATAGTCTATACTTTAACAAACACATAGACTGACAAAATATGAAAACGATTGAGTTTTCTTGGAAATCGTGTTTTGGATACCATGAATGAAAAATGGATCTATTTCCCACATGAAATAAATTTTCAATGAGAATCCTCAAGAAGTGTTTCAATGTAATGGGGTAATGTTTAATAAGTGGTAAATAATGACATAATGGAGATAAATTCCAAGGAAAACTGAAGAGTATGATGGAAGTAAATAAATCTCATCCTGATGATCCATTTGTAATTAACATCTTTAACTACAGGTAACCTAGTCATTACCCATGTGAATTACCTCTTATAAATTTTAATCTCAAAACAATGGAAGGACCAATGAGGAAATAAATGGATGATGTATTTACGTATTAGGTATGTATTAAAAACATTAGTTAAAAGGATATATTATGATTAACAGTCTATAATGTCAATCATATTTATTTTGGAAACTATATTAATATGGTATAAGAAATTGAAAACATATATATTGGGTTGAAACCCATAAATATAAGAAAGGGAAAGGTACATAAACCCATTAATGGAGAACTCTATGGGTTTGACACCTTGACCTGGACAATGCAATGTCCTGGTTAATGTAAATTTATTTTATGTAAAACAATTTGTAGAAAAAATATTAATGATGAACCAATAGTGTTATTGTTTTGGGTATTGAGATTAATTTATTAAAATTATTGTCTTTAAATAATAGATAGACACAAAATTAATGATTTTTCACTCTTTAATAGGCCTTACGATCCATTAAAAGTGTATTTTAGTGCATCATGAGGCAATGTTACTTTTTTGATATCGGTTTCCACAAGTAATGTATGATTTTGAAATTAATCAATGCAAAAGAAAATGATGAATATTTTTTTATGAAATAAAACCATTTCAAGTTATAAAATTACTTTACATTATTAGGAAATAAAATAATTACATTGAATTATGAAAATTATTAAGATACTATTTTTTTTTGAATACATTAAGTTTTGTTTAACTGAAGAGGTTTTAAAAGAAAATATATTTAGGCATTTAAGACCATGGATTTTGCTTTTATAATTCACTTTTTTTTTATGAATTGACTCAATCACCCATGTAAATATTTATTCTATTCTTTCATGTATATATCTATACTTTCTGATAATGTTCACTTATATGTAGACATAGTTATATTTTTTTTCAAGGAAAGAGCTTCAACATCCTTCTACGAAAATGATATTGTTGAACGGCCTTTATGACGAAAAGGAGTTGAAAGAATCGACCCATGTCCAACAATAACATCAGCATACAAACGATTGAAATTTACAGCAATGTCACGTCAGCGATCGCCTTCCGGCGGGCACTCTCGAGTCTTCTCTAGACATAGTTATATTTTATTCAATGTAACCTATGTACATCTCAAGATCTCTTATCTATAAGATATTTCATTAAATATTTTAATGATGTTTGATTTCAAAAAAGTAATTTTCATATATCAATCCTTATATTTCTGAGAAAATGTTTAGATTTTGTTGAAGAAAGTTAGTAATAGTGGGGAGAATGTAATGCGATGAAAATTAGAAAAGTGTATATTTTTTCAATTGTGTTTATGACGTGAAACACCATGAGATGAAGACAATATAACATACTATGAAATGGAAATATATTTACTATTTTTAATCTATTAATTATATTTCAATAAACACAATATCGATGCATATTTCATCACATAAGACAATTAGTTCGTTAATAGCTTTTGTTACATAGAAGACCGAGTTTTACTGAAATCAATATATTATTAAAATAATGTTATTTTATATAATAAGATATAACATAGAAATTTAATTAGATGTTATAAATAAGATTAACTTAAATATTGTTATATATGATTGAATTAATTTGTAACTAATTAATTATAAGTGGATATATAAATCATTTGAATATATAGTGAATTTTTTTATAATAACTATTATAATCCAAAAAAGGGTTTTTATCAATAATATATTAAATTAATTAATATTAGTAATTTATTTTAAAGAATTTAATATATAATAAGATCAATGAAATATTTTTATATTTGTATAATTAATTTTATAGGTATAAGATAAGAATAACTCCACTTTAATGCTTAAAAAATTATATTGTTGAAAAAGTAAATTTTCTCGACATTTAAATGCACACCTAATTAAAAAATAAATTTCCACACTTATAAATAATATTTTTTTTAAAAAACATTATTTTATAATTTTTAATGTAAAAAATATTTTAGAGTGAATTTTTTGTATTTTACTCTTATGTATACATTTTAGACGAATACTAAAAAATATACAATTTTAATTGAAATTTAACCTTTTATTCCAAAAATATAAAAATTTAATTTAAAATTAACCTTTTATTTCAGATCATTTTTACATTAAAATCATGATTTCCCAATCGATATATGGGATTTATTTTAAATTAATTTATGAAACATATGTGATTTTAATTTTTAAAAATGGATTCCATGTTTGAGATTAGAATAATTTAAAATTTCTAATATTCCAAAATTGTTTTGACAAAGAATACTACCCAATGAATTTAAAATTAATTACAGTGATTGTGATAAAATTAATCTTAACAAGGGACTAAACCTTAATCATAAGGGTTGAAATAACCTATATACATGTAAAAACTCTATTTTATGGCCATATTTCAACCACATATTCAATTTATTCTAATTTTCTTCATTATTTTATCCACATGATATAAAAGGGACCTCATAATAGAGCTTACCTTTTTATATTTAGAAGATCTATGCTCCCCCTCCACATTTAAAAGGAAGTAACCCCTCACTTCATCACACAACTGAAAAACATTATCTAAAACCAAAAACAATAATATAAACTCTAAAATTCCCACCCTAAATCTTATAATCCCCAATTAAAGAGTAAATAAATCCATACATGTCTTTTGGTATAAACCAAAATGAATTACATGAATAAGAAGTAACTCTCTTCAACGATCACTATTTTTTCATTTACTTCTCCAAACCGTCATGTAGTTTTATATCATTATTAAATAATAACCATTATATATTTAATATAATGATATGGTTATATGATAAGATTATTACCTACACATTCTCACACATCCATCAAATTGGATACACAATCATCCTTCATTTGTATAGTGGACTACCACATTCGAAACTGATGTCATACATTCATCAATTTACCACCATCTATGGTTGGAAATAATGATTTATTCATAGTTTATATTTGATACATTTTTTATTTTTAAATTTTTTATGAATATTTAATTTTTATATAAACCTTTATTCTTTAAAATTTTTGGGAATGTGATTACTTATTTTCACGAAGTGTGGACTACCACCTCACCAAAGTGATATGATTGGCTCACACTCTATATTGAATTTATTAAGTAGTTATTAATAAAAATCCGTGAAATATGTGACATAATGTTGATATATTAATTATTATACACACACAAACACAACCACACACACATATATATCATTTAAATTTCATTATTTTAAATACAACAACGAAATAGATGTAGTGTTTAAGTGTATTTACGACCAACTATCGCCGTGAACGGTGCGTTTCATTTTTTATCTCCAAATATAATGAATTATTATAAATAAATATATAGTGAATTTATATGATAAATAAATCATGTTTTAAATCCTAGAGATTATTAAATAATAATTTTATTAAGAAGTAAAAAAATAATATTCCCAATCATAATAAAGAACATGGCAATTAACAAAAAAAATTGTGGAAATAATCAATGAATATTAACAAATGGGTGATAAGATAGTTTATAGATATAATATTTGTTATTATAAATGTGATTATAGTTATGTTATATGTTATTTATATTCCATAGACCATTATAATTCATGTCAAAGTACATTAACATAAATGGAATGAAAGGTATGGTATTTTGTCTCAATTTACATTCCATTACGATGTAATTCTCAATAAAAACCTAATTAATTTTATATATTGTATATAGTACCAGTTGACACTTAATATAATGAATAGTTCATTATTAATGGTATTTTTAATTTCAATTTGAATTAATTAATTTAATGGGAATTGAACATAAAGATACCAAGTGGTTAATAAATTTCTTACCTCAATTCCTTTCATTGGGTTACATTACTGTCTCTCTGTCATTAATATTTTATGATTATGTGTTTAATTTTTTTGAATATACAATATTGTATTAATTTTTTTTTATTTCCACTTATATGTTATATAGATATTCTCTTCATTGATTATTTAGAACATAAATTTTATCATAATTTAATGGTTTTATTTCAAAATATCCATCTAATTGGGATTGTTTACTATTGAAAATGAATTAATGGAGTTTGTGTGACCATTTTTAATTAAACCCTGTTTTATTATCTTATAGTTATTCATTAAATTTTCCAGGTAATAGTACCATTTCCCCACTCTATGGTACTGATAATTTTTTATAAAATGTTTTTATGAAAACCAATATTCATTTCACACATTAGTCTGGGAACCCATATTCTTATAAAGAAATCTTGTTTCCTAAAAAAATAGAAAACATCTCTAAAAAATAAAAAACAATATATTAAATAAACTTTTCCCTTTTTCATTTCATATATTATTCAATGTAATTTTATTATATCTTTCAAAACAAGTGAGCTCTTTGGCCAATTTACCTTTAAAAAAGAATGTCATTTTAATTTTTGTGGAATGACGGAATTACAATTAGTCATTTCATTGAATATTAATTTTCAATTTTAAAAGGATAATTATTAATTAAAATTTTTAAATGATTATTTTTATATAAAATAATTTCAATAAACTATCCAAATTGAAAATGATATTTTCATTTCATTTAATGAAATTATTATCATCAACAACAATAACCCTTTATAGATGCACTGCATGGTATATTCTGTTTTTATACCATCCTTATTATTCATTTAGAAGGTTTATGATTTCTCTTAACAAGGTTTATATTGAAATTTAATACCATTATTCTTTTTACTCCCCCTGAAATATTCAATGTTATATGATCATAATATGTTAAATTTACCATAAATATTCAAATTATTTATCATGGATAAGTTTATTTCATAAAATTTATTCAATTTTTACATATGATACTTATTGTGGTAGTATTTTGATTATTTGGGGATATATTGAAAAACATATATTCTGTACTCCATACATATATTTGATAATGCATATTAATTATTAATTAGTTTTATTACTAGATATATGAGGAATGATTGTACTAAATATGAATGGTGGGGGAAGGACTTTATATATCCTATCGATGCATCGAAATGTCCTTATGAGAAAAATAAATTGTGGAAATAAAATATTTTTGTACCTATATTTGAAACTCTCTTTTGAAATATCATGATGGTTTAGGTTTTCATGTTCCTCAGACATGACATCCAATATTTTATCACTTCCTTTCTTCAAAATTTTTATTCTTATCCGTGAGATTTTAACTTTGACATTTTCTATAGATACATTTCATTATAATTTTATTGATTAAATTGAATGTGATTTTATTTATTTATGTTTTCAAATTTTTTATTCACGTAATTCTCAGTTTATAGATTACATGGAATGTGTGTTCAGATACTTAACATTCTATAAATATTTTTCTCCTTTATTTTTTATTAATTCCCCTATACTTTATCATTAGTAAGCATTTGAACTAACCCTTATTTTTTTCATTTCTCCATGAATATATGAAATGTAATAAGAATAATATGCAAAGATATGCCATGTGGGAATAAAATTTACTTTGAAAAAATATTTAATTAGTGTATTATTTTGTAATAAAATACTAATGTATGTATATTGTTTACCATTTCTTATAAAATCTCCAGCCCTTCAGAATTTTTTTCTTTTTAATCATTCCAATGTAATAGTAGTATAAACCTTGTTCGGGATTCTTGGGTTGGGACTCTTTATATATAAGGACTCTAAAACATTCCATAAATTTATTGGATTTATTTACTTCATCCATTAGACTCCAATATTTGTTTACATGGACCAACATTTCCATTTTTATGGGATTATAAACATTATATTATTGTGTTTAATGAAAGTTAAAAATAACACATTATTTTTTTTAATGATTATAATATTATAAACATAGGGTTAACTAGAGGAAATGTTCTTTTATAAATATTATTTTTAAATATAAAAAAAATTATTCATCATATAATTTTTTATAAATTTTTCTCAATGAAGTCATTTCTTTAGTTATTTAACAATGCTTACGCAATAATCATTTAATAAATGAAAAAAATTTAGGAAATATAAATATTAAATGTAATATATTTGAGATAATTATTGGCATACATGAATTTAATATAAGAATATTAAACTCTAGGTATCTATTGATATGTTTTATTTCATTGTTTACTAGTTTTAATAATTTTATTAATACCATTGTAATGAATTATTATAAAAATGACATTAATGGAATATAATAATAAATATTATTTAAAAATATATAAAATTAAAATAATATTATATATTAATATATGTTATTTTTTGTAGATTATAATGGCAAAAATTTTCCATTTATTGGATATTTTCCACTTACAGTAACTATATTGACCCTGAAAGAAAAAATATATATGTTGTCACGATTAGTGTAAAAGGGATAAATGAGGACTAAAAACAAACTAATAAGGGTTAACATGATATAAAATAATTTATAATTTATACAATATAATTTTATTTCTATAAATAATAACCAAACATTATAAATAATGATGTTTGGAGCCATTTTTAGTTGATAATATATTTATATATGATTATTATTTTGAGAAATTCCAACAGTGTCCCTAATATGTCTTATAAAAGGGAATCACTTATTCCATTTACATGGAAAATAAAAATTTATTTTTGACATGATCCACCCAAATACATCTCTAAAAAATACCCACATATTAGGGGAATTATTTATATAAAAATACCAATCCTAACAGTTTTAAGTTGTTAAGAAAAGAAGGTTTTCCAAATAAATTGTATCGTCCATAACTGGTCCTTTTGGTTTTATTAATTCTTCCACCTACATATAATTTTTGTTCATAATTATTATATAATTAAAAATATTTTCCATATAAAATTTTTTTTGATTTCAATGTAACAACAAATATCCATATCCTATTCTATCGAATGGAAGAAAAAACCGTTGTTCGTGTGTATGGCTGACCAACGCCTCACGAACTAATGTAATTCGATTTCCATTACCATCAGTAATAGATGGATTATATTGATTAAACTAAATATATTTATGTTATTAAATAAATATTTATCCCTATGAAAATATAATATAATAAATAACATCATACCATTATTGTTGTACAAAAATTATAACTTTGTTCATACATACGTGTCGACTAGAACCTCTATGAAGCGATGTGATTCAATTTTATCACCAAAACACATGGATGATATATATAACTATATTAAAAAATTTAATATATCATATATGTTATTATTATAATTTTTAATTGTAAAATAATTATTAAATTATTTCAATAATAATCACTCAAAATGGAGATGTTACTTAAGTGTGTGTATGATGTATAGTGTATATGATTGTAAAAAAGTATATATTTTGTAACTATATTTAACGGTTAGAAATAAAATAATATTTTATTTTTAAAAATAATAATTATTCAATTTTTTCTAATCTATATATAATGTCATAATTTACACTTTTAAGGTATTCAACACACCTAACTCATTATAGAGTTATGACCAAAATATTTTCAAAACACATGATGTGAATTTATTTTTATTAATTAATTGTATTTACCCTTGTATAAAATTTATTAAATGAATAAATAACATTAAAATGATTATTAAAAATTCATAAAATTACCATATGCTTGTAATTTGTGATTATCAATAGTGTATGTGATGATTTAGACTCATTGAAATAGATATTCTAATAATGAATCAGTTATAAAGACAATTTTTTTTAATCCATATTTTTAATTTTATTTTTTTGGATATATTTATTTGCAATATATATATATATATTAAATTTTATTTATATATTGAATTTATTTCAAAGGTATTCAAAATGAATCTTTGTGTAATTTTTGGATTTATTTACAAAAAATAAAAAATGGAATGTTCTTTTTAATGTTTATGTTAGTGTTGAATTTTCCCACCATTGTATCATTTATTTGATGTCTTTAATCCTCTAAATTATTCAATGTTTTTTAAAATAAATATCATATATCCACTTTGGGGTTATTTTGGTATTTATAATGGTGTTTTAAAAGAAAATGATATTTTGATAACCAAAATTAGTGTTCACACAGGTGTAAAAGTGTTTTTGAAGTGTTGTATTCAAGATACAATCCTTGGAAATTTTTTATGAAGGGTTAAGCCCCATTATAGATCATGGTTGATACCTATGAATATTATTCATATAATTTTGGCCCATTATATCTCATAGGGGATGCATGTGTATCTTATAAGTTGTGTATCCCTATATAGTGATCTAATGCATTAGTTAAGGACTATGTTCTCTAAATAATTTGATAGGATAAAAATAATAGAGTTATTCCAATTGAATGTGTTTAATTATTATGATGACCCAAGTAATATAAATAAATTTTATATTCTTTAAAGTTATTTTTCTTCGATATATTTTAAATTGAAAAGTTAATATAATGCATTATTAATCAAAAAATGAAGCTCCTATTAAAAAACAAGTATTGTTTTTAAGAAAATGATTTTCATGGGTTCTCATGTTTTTTATTAGATTGGCAGTTTTATATTCCTTACATTCCCAAATTAATTTTTTATCTCATACACTATTTTAAATTGGTTTTTATATAGTATATATTTGGGTAATGAAATTAAGTAAGTCATGTTGAAATTTTTGAATACTTTTTATGAAATGAAATGTTGTTTTGTTTTAAATTATATATTTTTTCAAAATATTTATAGTGACATGAAGTGTCCACATCATATTTATATATTATTTTATACATGCCTTATTACCTAAATATCTGAATATCAAAAAATGGATCTCTAGTAATGTAAAAAATTAAATTCTAGTTTAATATCACACGAATATGAGATGTTTGAGGTGATGTCTTTATAGTTGGTATTATTACAAGGTTTATATTACTTTATAGGATATGATTTTATTTGAAAAAATGTTAAATATAATTTCTAAAAAAAATGATACTATATTGGGAATAATTATGGTGATTTGGATTAATAAAAATAGTTAAATATTTCATATTTAAGGATATATTAGTGTTTATCCCCTACATAAGAAAATTTATTAGTATTTTTATGATATTATCAAACTGACCACATTTGGTTTTAGTAAATTTCTTGATCTATAATGAACAAATTTGACAATATATATAAAGGAAAATTAATTGGTTTTTAAAATGAGAAACAAAAATGAAATTATAGATTTAATTAAAAATCATATAGTTATTCATAAAAATATTGTCTTGAGTAATAATTAAAAACATAAACATAATATATATTTGGGTAAAATTTAGTGAAAAAAAATTATAATGGTAAACTAATTTTATAATCTATATGTCATGAATTTTGGAGTATTCACGTTTTAAAATTCCTTATGTGAATTGAAATATGTTTTTTTAGGTAAAGGGAGAATAAATAAATATTCATTTTAAGAAGAAATGGCATCTATTTGATAAAATGATGGGAATAAAAAAAATTCAAAGAATCAAATGAATGTTTTAATTTTCGGTATAATGGGAGTTAGGAAAAGTTTTATCCCAGGGGGAAATCCGAAGAATGGAATTAGTATGATTAAATAGATGAATGTTTTAAAATTCATAATTCAAATATTATTTACATTGATGAAACAAAAAATGAATGATGAATAGTATGGATTATATCTTTCCTAATTTAATGATATTGAGAAATCATTGTGAAGGACTTATAATTTTTAATAGGACGAATGTAATACGTACTATTATAGAAGATTATGGTTAATAAATATCTCTAAATGATTAAGGTGACTACATTCATGATTTATGATGTGGTGGTATATTTATTTTTTATATAAATATCAATTTCTTAGACCCCCCCCCCATTTAGTGTATTCATGTAATGGGAATTCATTAGGTGAAATTTAATGTTATCTTATTGATTTTTGAGTTATGTTTAATACATAAGATTAAAACTTGAAAATATTATTAAAGAAATAATTCTCATTAATTTCCAGGACATTGGTTTATTTGAATTGATAACATTTTTGGTATAAATGAATTATAATTATTAAGGTTATATTTAAGAAATTTTATAAGAATTTTGTTTCTTATATAAGGTTAATCCATTGGAATAATGACAGCTTGTCACATTCTACACGACTGTGGAGTTGAATCCCACAACCAAAGGGTGACAAGGGTGTATTGACTACCACTGGACTATGTTATTTCTATATTTTTTATGATTTTTTATTTAAACATTTTGATATATAATTATTAATTTAATTTAGGTAATAGTTGTTTTATCACATATATGAACAAGGGAGTAATATGTTTTTTTGTTAAGTGAATTTTGTGGAAAATTGATGTAATTTTGGGGAACACTAAGTGAAATTATGGAATTCAATGTAACTATTCGTGATAGAATTATATTATGGATGTATATTTGATATAAATTTGGATTTATTGTAATTTAGGATAATTCTTATAATTATTATAAAATATTAGTTAATATATTGTTAGGGAATATACATTTTGGTATAGTACATTATGAGTGATTGGTGCTATTAAAATATAAATTTTATGCATCTCTTGGAATAATTTTAAATTAAATCCTTTTTATATTGCTGTTTAATAAATTTTATGGAATATTTTTGAATATTATTATTCTTATTTATTTAAAAAACAACTAGGTATAAATTTTAATGTTATTTTTGATGCTTTAGCTATTAATATTGAATTTCATCATATTACTGTTTATTAATTTTGGGAGTTATATAATATTATCTTAATAATTTGGTTTTGGTTAATGAATATATATATATATAAGGAATATATTATTATTAATTTTTGGATTATGTGTTCCATTAGACATTGATTTCAGTTCTTCAAGAGTGATAAATTCTTCTTGAACACTAATAATTTAGAGAAAAAGATGATATTATGGTAGAAATATATTAAATGATGAAACCATAATTTTCACTTATATATATTTTTAATATGATCTTACTATATATGCTTATTTGATTCCTCAACTCTATAGAGACTATTATAAAAGAAATCATTTGTCAGTGTACTTTTGTGACTGAGAAATCAATCTTCTTTTAACTCATAACAAATTTACAATTTTTTTATGGTTATCTTTCCCTCGACCATGTTCTCTATCACTCTATATTAATAATTGATAGTTATTTATCCCTACATGTCAATTTTTACAATTACTAATAAGATTCTTCTAAATAGAATCATTGTCATGATTAAATCCACATGATCTTCATCCTTCTCTTTTATTTTATTTCAAATGGTTGATTTTTTAACCTTTTATAGGTAGTGGGATTTCAAATAATTTATTTTGAAAAGAGAAACCCTTTTTTCCAAGAATGAGTTGAAATTTAATGAATAAATTTCTAAAATGTTACATAATTTAATTTTATGAAATTTTTAATTAAGGACATCATGTTTTGTAATGTGTCCAATATTAAATACCAAACATAAACGAATTGTAAAACATTAAAATTGAAATTTGATAATTATGAGCCCATCGTTAAATTTTTGGGTTTATATTGAAGTAAATTTATTTTTTCTAATATATATGAATATTATAAACAGAATAACATTATTTAATAATTATTATGAAAAAATAACTCATGTTTTAGCAGAACTATTTAATTAATTAATGTTTTGTTTTCATTAAAATTAATTTTTTTTTGATTTGTGTTTATAAAATAACATAGTTAATTTTTAAAAAATTTAAATTTAATATTTTTAAAATTAAATATCATTATTTAAAACATAATATCCAAATTTCTATAAATAATTTTTTTTTATATTTTCATGAAAATATTGATTTCATAATGAATAGAGAGAATTACTAATTTTCCATAAAAACTATATTCTCATTTAATTTGTTTATATGGTAAAATTATATTTTGGGAAAGTTTCCAAATTCTTTTAGTTAATTTTTATTTTATATAATCCTTCTTTTTATATTCTAATTTAATTAAATACCTGAATTTAGTATAAAATACTTTATTTAAAAATGGAATTATTATGAATTTTTTTTTATTATTTTTATGGTTTATTTTTAATTTAAATTCTTCCACTTCAGTGATATTAATTTAAAAAAAATGATTTCATATTTATAATAATTTAACATAATATTTTTAACTAGTACAAAGTTGTTTATTGTAAATATGAACAGTAACTGTAGTAGTTTTTGTTAACATAATAGAGGGAAAATCTGGTAATTATGTATACAATAAATCGACATAGATTATAGAAAGGACCTAACACTTATGTAAATTTTAATTAACTTGTAATATTAATTAATATTAATTTTTTATTTAGTTATATATACTTTTCTTTAAATTTTACTTGGATTATTACTTATAATAAATTTTATTTAAAAAAAATACTACAAAATTGATTTTTGTCAATAATTTTATAGACATAAGTTTCACTAGATGATATTTTTTGTTTTAAATATTAATTTAAAATATACATGATTTATATTCAACATTTTAATTTGGTTTTAAATTTTAGTGAATAAATAAATACCATTAAATGTTATACAACATTGACGTGGTAAATATTCAGTAAACCAAAAAAAATGACATTAACAAAATTAAATGTAATATAATTTGAGGAAATTAATGGCATACAAAAATTTTCTATATTTATATTATTATTTTTTATTTTTATTGAAATTTACCAATTTCTTGATTGTTTTAAATTAAAAAAACGAATACACCACAAAATTTACATAAATGTTATATTTTTACAAATAATAAATTATTATAGGAAACTATATTAATAGAAAATTAAATATATTTAAAGATTATTATTTTACGGTTTTTATTATCACCCATGGTTTATATATGGGATTTTATTCCAAATATAGTATCTATATTGACCCTCAATGTGTATAAATCCTTGTTGTTGCAATTATTGCAAAATGGTTTAACAAGGGGTTAAAAATGATAAGGTTAAAAATGAAATAATAATTATATAATATTTATTATATGTCATTATATTGACCAATACTCAACATTTATTTAAATTAAATTTGTAATTATCTCTTTGAAATTGATAAATAATTCATCTTATATAAATATTTCATCAAATTTCGAGAGTGGTCCTTCCTTCTCTTATTAAAGATAATCTATTCTCCACTTTAGGTCACAAATAAAAACCCATAGTATTTTTAATATATCTGCCTATATCCCTTCTTAATTCTGTGCCAAAATTTCTATTGGCCTTATTTAGTGTGGAATATCACCATTAGTGGTCTAATGATTTTAATAAAAGTTGGTTGTTCAAAGAAGAGGTATCATTCTTAATTGAGTGTTTTTATTTTATTTCTTATTATAACTCAAAAAAATAATACATAACCAATATTATATAATAAAAAATAATATTACATATACTTATGTACTGATGTGTTAATTAAATTACATATATTCATATCCTCTTCTGTCAAATGTAATATAAAACAATCATTCTTTTTTATGAAAGTCCACCACCCCGTGAAAAGATGAATTTATTTTTTAATAAACATCCCTTTTGATGGATTATAATCATGGAGTTAGTGTTGATATATTATATAAATTAAATATTTATCATTTTGAAGATTAAATATTTCTTTTTGTTCTTACATTTCCATTTAGTGAAAAATGATGAAGACATTCGTGCATACATGTTGAATATCACCTCTACGATGCAATGTGATTCATCTTTCATCACAACCAAATATTTATTAGATGTATAATTATATTGGAATATTATTTATATAATTATTATATATTTTTATTTTTTAAACCAAAAAGAATACATACATTCCTTCCAGAATTACCAATGAAAACATGGATATGTTACTCATTTGTATCTAAGACAAATTGTCTCCATGATTGTAATGTGGATCATTTTTCATAACCATATTTAATTGTTTAATATAAAAGAATAATTTATTTATAAAAATTAAATTTATTAAATTATTATTATTCTTGATATTATTCAATATTAAACACTTTGTCTATACCCAACGTATAGATGTTATTTTGGAATTATGGGTCAAATATCCTCTACATTTCTTATTTGAATTTAACTGATTATGTAATTTTATATCAAATGGTAATAATGAAATAAATGAATCATGAACTTGAAAATTATTATTATAAATGTATAAAATTGAAATAATTTTTTATTTAGGGTTATAAAGAACATAAATAATTATTAAAAGATAAGTTAAGGGGAATTTTTAAAAACTAATTTGTTAATTTTGTCTTCAATACTATCTTTTATTCTAGATATAATTATTTTTAATATTATATTATGGATGTTTTAATATGGAAAAAATTATTTTTAAAATATATGTTTCGTCTATTTTTATTTTCATTCTTTTTTTGGAAACGAATATTTTACCCAATGTGTTATATTCTTTACAAAAAGGATAAAAATGAAAGTTCTATTTTAACATATATGAATATAATAAATTTTCCATCCATCATAACCATTATTTGATACTTGGATTCATCTGAAAAAAATTAATGATTTATTCATAAAAATAAATACTTCCAATGTTTTTATTTTTTATTGAAAATGGGTTTTAAAAGAAAATGGAATTTTCATATCCTAATTTCAGTTATACTTGGATTAAAATATCATTTCTATTGTTGAATAAATGATAAATTCCATGGAATATTTTTATTAAGTGTTAAAACAATTATATATCACGAGTTAGATTGACATATCTTATATGAAGGATTGATCCACTTTATATCATATGGGTGAGTGCAGTATAGTATATATGGTGGGTGCGACTAAATACTACTCCAACATATTGTGAATGATTATGTTCTCCAGATAATTTTATATGAATTCAACAACATGTAAATTCAAATTTTAAGGCATCTCTAAGGGTTTTAAGATTATTATAAAGGTTCCCCTTTTTATCATCACTTTTTCGTTAGTTGGAAATCACACTTGAGCTCTGGTGGTTCACTACATAAATATACATTTACACTTAATATAATTAATACATAAGATATTTATTGAAAATAGATTATAGAAAATTAATAAAATATTTTTAATTAAGAATTTTATAATTATTTTGGAAGAATAGTCATTTCATAACAATTTGAAGACTAAAAAATTTAAAAATTTAAAAAAAGATCCAAAATATTCTGAAAACGCAACTCGAACTTCAAACTGCCATAACATTTGATCCCGGTGTCCGTTTGTGTTCTACCACATATCAGATCAAAGCCTACAATGAGATATACACCCCTCTAACCTAGTAGACCCCAATAAAGGTCTCCTTGAGGCCAAAATAGGCCTAGAAGACCTCTAAAACTGAGTGTTTAGTCTGGGTACCCCGATTTTTTAACCTTTTTGTGGATTTTCAGCCACGTTTAAAGGGGAATTAATGGCTTTTTTGATGGGGACTGAATTTATTCCAAGGTATGACATTCATATTGATATTATTTCATTGAAATTTTAACGTTTTTTATAATTCACATCTATTTATAATCTTATATATAACAATATATGCATATTTTATATATATTTACACATAAAAATTTTATTATAAATATAAATAATAAAATATATGTACATGTAAATACATTAGCTTTATGTTAATAATAAATAATATCCATTTTATTTAAAATAACAAAATATTTATATTTATATACCAATATATTAACCTAACTATATATATATATTAATATAACAACATATATATATTGATATAACTATAAATAAATATATAAATAAATATTAATATAACTATAAATATATATATTAAAATAACTATATATATATGAATATAACTATATATATAATATAACTATATTTATCTAACTATATATATAGTAATATAACTACATTTTATGGTTTGAAGCACAGCTAAAAGAATGGCCAATCCACTAAATGCCAAAATTTCAATTTCCCATGGAATTATACCTTGTATTGAAAGCACTGGTCATTACAACTCCCCCCCCTTAGAACTTATCATCCATGAGAAGCCTTTAGGAATAATAAAAATATCACTTGACCTACAGGGGTCTTAAAGTCTCATTCAAACGGTCACATTGAGTTTCCAATATTTAAAAATTTATATACCATTTTAAAATAAAATATATTAACATTATCTAAATAATTAATAATATATATTTTATTTAAAATACCAATATATAAATATTTATATACCTATATATTAATCTAAATATATATATATATATATATATTAATATAACTATATATATATATTGATATAACTATAAATATATATATTAATATCACTATAAATATATATATTAATATTACTATATATATATTAATATAAATATATATTACTATATTAATAAATATAACTATATATATATGTCATTAACTGAAGAACAAATCAATATGGTAGAGTGGTAAAGGCTTTAGGCGCGCAAGGGGGAGGTCTTGAGATCAAATCTTGGTGGAGGTAAGGGCACGCGCATGGGGGTGGATTTGGGGGAGAGCATTGATAAAGGGGGTGGGTGGGTGTAGCACTGATATAGGGTGGAGGGGGGTGTTTTCAGGAGATTGAGAGGCTAGAAAGTGATGTTTAAAAAGCGGCACAACCGCTGTAAAATCCCCCTTGATTGACAGGGAATTTTTATAATTTTTTAAATCTTTTTAATTTTTTTTATATATTTTATAATTTTTTAACATTTATCAGTGCTAATAAAACAGATGATTAAAGGGGTCTTTTATCAGTGCTAAAAAGAAAACGCTGATAAAGGACCCTTTTATCAGCACTTTTTTAGCGCTGATAAAATGGGTCTTTATCAGCGCTTTTTGGAGCACTGATAAAGGGGACCCCTAACTTCGCCAGCATTAACAACACTGTTAAATTCCATTTTTAGCGCTGATAATATTTTTATTTTTACTAGTTGATCATAAATGTTAAATAATGATCTATTTATAGGTAAATTTATTCCCTTATCCGATTATAAGATATTTTATCATGAAAGGTTTATTAATTGGTTATCATGTTTTTAATTGATATAAAATTTACGTTCTGGGAACTTTCTTATGGTTTGTTTTTGTTATGTTTTAGTTTTAGTAAATTATGTTGGCCAAATAATTGTTTCTCAAAGTTCATGTGAAGGATTGGGGGTGTCTTGGGGGTTTGAGAATAAAAAATTGAGTAAAAAGAAGTTTCTTTCCATATTGCACAGTTTGCACATGATTACTAAAAACTGGGTAGATCGTCCCAGGTTACCATGAATGCTTGGATAAAGGCTTTATCATGGTTTCCAAATAGATAATATAAGCATTAGGGATTCCTAGGAAACTATTTCAAAGGGGGATTTTTGGATATTAGCTCTCATACAGTTTCCACACAGTTTGGAAAACTCTTCTGGTAAACCATGAAGACCTATAAAGCTGATAAATATATTAAATTCCCACTATGGTATTTTAATTGATCACTTGGGATATTCTATATTTCATCCCCTATCAACCCTAGTGATGAACCATGACCTTTAAGCCCTTTCATCGATCTATCTATCACATTTCTTGGATGTTTTGGATGATTTTTGTTGCAAATCGAAGATCCAAGTTAGAACATAAAGGCGGATTCGATTAGTATCTAAGGCCATGATTAATAGTTCATTTATAGTTGGATTCACTGTAGGTGGTCTACATGTTATAACACATAGTTATATTATAGTTTTTTTCATGTCTGTTTAAATAGTTTCTTCTTCTTTTTGTGAATTTCTAGGTTCAGTATGATTTGGTAAATTGGTGGTCTGAATGATTATTTGAATTCGTTATGGTCCACGTGGGTCGTGTCGAGGATGATTTGAATGTTTTTGGATCACCCACAGGCTGTGACGAGAATATCGAACCTTGGAATTGGTAATGTTATGTTCGAAATTGATGTTTGATAACATAGATCCCTGGTTGAACATGCTAACATGTTTAGTTTTATTGGAAATGAAATTAAGATAGTCATTCCTATGTTAGTAATGTCTTCAATATTTTTTTTAGAATTTCTTAGTAATGGGTTAATTGTGTTAATAGATATTATCTCAAAAGGGTTATGAATTATGTTTGGTTTTCACAAATGTTTAAGTATATATGAAATAATTAATGTGATGAATTGAAAATGGCTTGAGAATATAAAAACATGTGAATTGGTTTGCATAATTGAATTAATGAATATAAAAAATGAGTAAATACATGAAAATAATGAGGTACACCTAATGGGTCGAATTTGGTAATGTGGTTCTGATATGTCATATAATAATTTTACTTGAAATGCATAAGGGGTAATGATTTTGAAAGAATTAATAGAATGATTGGGTAAACACATGGTAATTGTTGATTGTCGGTTAAGGTGTCGGAATTTATGAACATACATAATGGGTTAAGGCATAAGAATGTGAATTGGGCCAAATGGGATATGAAATGTGAAATTAAAATATATTAATGTGTAAGGGAATAGTATTATCTCCTGTATTGATTATTATGGATTGTTATGGCCACTGATATTGGTTATGTTTGGTCTGTTATAGTATGATTGTTTTATATATTGGTTGTGTTTAGTTTTGGTAAATGAATCTATAAGCATGGTATCTTTTCATGGTGGTTGGATAAAGCGCTGATGCTCCACCCTCATGTAGGGTTGGAATTAATATTTAACATACCTAAGAATGCAGAGGTTTGGGATTGGAACTGATTCTCCATCCCACAACGGTTATATTCATGGAAAATACTTGGACTATGGTTTCAAGGTAAGGGTGGTGATTTAATGATGTTTTTGTACCAACATTGATGGGAACGTAAATTGTTCTCATATTTGAAATGATAAATGCAATGAATCCTATGTGAATAAGCGAAAGTATTGACTCATGGATTACATGTTGGGTATGAACTAAATGAAGAGATTATGTACACAATGTAATTGGTACAATAATTTTAATATTAATAGGAAAATATATAATGGTTAACAAGTTTCCCCTGAACTATATTTCCTTTAATTTATATTTATTTTTATGTACATTCACTATCTCCTAGACTAGATATTTGATGACACCATTGGTACTGGCCTACTGAGCTCTACTCACACCATTCATAGTCCACCATTGGGTACACGAGTATATTTAATGGTTGTAGGTCAGGTCAAGGGTGCTGACCTTATGCTTGGGAGTTGAGTTAGGCTTGAAAGTTCCATGTATGGGGTTTCAAACATAGAGTTAGTAACATTTGAGAATTTCAATTGTTTTCATTATTTGGGGTTTTCTGCACTTGTGGCACTATAAGTATAGCTTGGCATGGATATATTTGATTTTTGGATTGTACCTTATTTAAAGACTGTTGGGATATGAATTTTCATTGGTTGAACATAATTTTTCTACTATTTAGGATGATATCTATTGTGGATTACCCTAGTAAAGAGGGTATAGTCTGCCCAAATGACTCATTAGACCCTCACTGATTGTCAAAAACGTCTAGTGTGTGGGTAGGTGCACTTGAGGTCATGTAACGACAAGGATTGGGGAACTGGTTTTTTGGATCCTTGTTTGGACAAGTCACATTGTGTTAACATATGCTTTATTTTCTCTGTATTACTTCTTGGGATGGTGCACTAGAGAATTGCATAATGCCAGGCCTTGGTAATGAGCTCGTTCTTGCGAGTATCTAACCCATGTATGAGGGAAAACCCAATTCACAAAGGGTGGGGATAGTTGTTCTTGATTTGTGTTGTTACATTTGAATGATATTTAACTATTGACTGATGGACATGTCATGTGATTTGACAGATTTTTTATATTTTTCTCATGTATATAATGTCATGAGGTTGAGAATTCATGCATCATTTAGGCACATATAGATATAGGTGGAATGCATTAAGATAGGCACACACGAGATGGGTGTGTGGGGAATAGAGAGTGAATGAATTTTACACCATAACAACATTTGATGAAAATTGTGCCTAATAAGGGAAATGAATGTGGGATAATGATATGATCTAAATGGATTGATAATTAATATTATGTATAATTAAATTTTATTAGTTGGATAATGTTATGTTTTTTTGTAAATTTTAATGAATGAATTGTGTTTAAATGTGAATGATTTGTGTGGTGATGATGAAATAGTTAATGAAGTTTTTCTAATGAAATGTGTAAATGAGTAAAAATGATGGTTATGAAAAGTTTTGATATGAGAATTGTGCTTAATAAAAAATATTTTTCTGTGAAAGAGGAAATGGTTTAATGAGATGTCATAGGAATGGTTACTGACAATGTTATTTTTTCCCTATGTTGACCATGACCTGATGTAAGAGGGTTTGAGGGTAGTGGTAGAGATGTGAAAACATTTATTGTAATATTGTATGTGGAGTGGGTTATGTATGGGAGGTAGAGTATTCATCTATTGGGGCCTATACCTATTGGAATTCCTTTGAGATGTTTGTTGATGATAATGTTTGGCGGATATGAATCCATGTTAGTAGGTATTTGGAGAATTTGGATAATTAAAATGTTCTAAAGCATAAAGCATTAGGCATTACTCATTGTGTATTTAGTTAGGTGGACGAATTATGGTCTTAAGGTGTTATTTAGTATTGTGATAGTAGTAAATATTGTGGGTTGTACGATGGACATAATAAAGAGTTCCTTGGTTTTATTGTAATTAAAAAGGGGTTTTTTGTGGGTGTGGTGACCAATGTAGTTTTAGACCATGCGAGACTACAGAGTGGGAGTATTGTCTCATGGTGCCAATGTATGTGTACGGTTACCTCGGGCTTGTAACCTAGATAAATGGTCTCTTAGTGTGCTAGGATGAGTTTCTATAATAATAGGGATTGAGAGATCTTTTAACAATCATTTATTTGTTCGCAACTATATATGTCTGCAAATCGATGGCTTTTCACCGCCATGACTACAGTTTAAGAAAATTTTTTTTCTCAACCTTCATGGTGACCTAAGAGATAATTTATATGGGGTTCCTAGTTCTAACATGTGTGTATCATATGGGAAAATGTTTGACTATGATTGTGGGACATGGATGATGTCATCTAGTGAAAGTTGGCCTAGTTAGATAAGTTGGATGCTCAAATATTTGGTTATGTGACTTGAGTTATGGGGATGCATTTAATGATTTAGGGAAATCAAGAGAGGCCTCATATGAGGCAAGGGAAATGCTTCATCGGTGAGACGGATGCATCTGTGTACATTTCATCTTCGGTAAAAGGAATCAAATGGATAGTCTTTTTTGTATTAATGGATTGGTTTTTGGGTGATATGTTGACAATGCCAATGGCCTGATATGATGACCAACCAAGAGGCATGGTTAGGGGAGTATTTGGGTGGTGGGATATGCTCAAGTGTTTGTTGGTGGTTGAAACTAAATTCATTATAAGAGTGGTATGAGGAATGTGAGAATCAATGAGGGTTCTAAGAGGTCCATATGTAGCTAAACACTAGTAGGGAATGATTTCAAATAGGATATGAACTTATTGTTCCATATTAAACCAATGAATATTGCATGGTCTAGCAAGTTACTATTTATTATTTGGAATTGAAAACCAGAGTGTTTGATCGTTAATTGTCTAGGATTTACCAGAAGAACATGAGTTGTGTGGTGGAAGTAGTACCAAGGAAAAAATTATTTCACGACCTCTTGGAAGATGTTAATATAGTGGTGGTGGGTCATAGTTGGAAATCACACTTGAGCTATGGTGGTTCAATTCTAATGAGATGTGTGTAGTAAGGAGGCCTAAAATCCGTAGAAGATCATGGTGCTCCATCATTGGATGTGATATCAAAAATAAATAAGTTTTCAGTGGTGTTCTTAGATTACTTCTTAGCATACCTCTGCTAGTGGAAATCATTCCCAACATCTTGACATCATCCCTAATATATTGATAAGATTTGTAATTAGGACAATAGTCTTGATGGATTTCTTTTTAGAATTTGTAATATCATGAAGGTTATGGTCATGGGGTCGGTATACATAAAGTGTTATAGTGGGATACACTACATCAATGGTTTTGGGTGAGGTCCTTGGGATGTGATAGTTTTTTACGAACATCATGGTTACCATCCATAGAAACCACGAGTGGGTACTGGTTGATATTAAATCTCTTGTTATGTGGAAGGATTGAAAACATGTTTATATCTGGGGATTCATCTTGCAATTGGGCTTAAGCCATGGTGAATGGAATTCCATGTTGTGTGAAATGGTAACCACACTCTTATGTTGGGGAGTGATGAGTTAGACCTAAATGTGGGATGGAGAATGTTGAGTTGATGCAACGAGACTAGGATACTAATAATGAACATGTGAGGTGCATTCATGGCCTCTCAAAAAGGCCATATCAGAATCCATAATGGTATGTCATCGATCCAATCATTAGATTTTGGGTCAGGGTGGTTCTGAATGAGATCTGAAATACTTGTGTTTAGTCATCAGAGAGTGTGTTGAGATGTAACACCATTTTGTGACTAATTCACTGAGTAAGAAGAATCAAAATTTGCTGGTTTATGAATCTAGTTAAGATTTTAATATGATGAAATTATTTAATGAGATTCATGTGGAGGTACCATATGGGATGGGAAAAAGACCCTTGCGTCTATATCAGATGAATCTACAATGTTTATCTTAGATAAAGACCGTCAATTGGTGGATCCTGAGTGTTTTCATGTTAACGGAAGCCTTTAAGGTGGGGAGTCACCTTTTAGATGGACTTTCGGTACAGACAGGGCTTCGTATGTTCATGTTTGTGATGTGGTTCCAGTAAGTGTATGGGAGGAGTTTATGTGTGAGATTCATGTGTCAATGTGGCCAGTTCATCCTGGCTTGACTAAGATGTATCTTGATCTTCACATGTAGTTTTGGAGGCTAGGAATGTTGAAATAAGTCACAATTTTGGTGGCGTGATGCCTTACCTATCAAAATTTGAAGGCTGAGTGTCAACATCCAGGTGGTTTTTTGTAGTAATTTCCTATTTCGGAATGGAAGTGAAATGATGTAATGTAGGAATTTCTATTGGTATAATCGGGGACACCATAGAAGAACAATGAAATCTATGTCATTGTTTTCAGTTTAATAAAGTGGATAATTTCATTCTAATCTGGGACATTTGTATAATTTATTATTTGGGAGATATATATGTTCAAGAAGTAGTGTAATATTATTGTGTGGTGATAACCATAGATTTAGAGAATGCTCGGTGTTTCACATCACGCTTCTAGGAGGGATTACAAAAGGCACTGAGCAAACAAGATTTTTTGTCTACAGCGTATCTCCAGCTAATAGAAGTGATGTCTTAGCATACAATTCATGTACAATATGACATGTTAAGAGATTGTGTCTTGGGTTTTTTTTTTGTTTTTTAGAAAATAAATTATCACTCATTGAGTTTTACTACAATATGTTTATCTAGGATATGATTTAGATGGAGCCTTTTGAATTACTTTTTGGGAGACCATGTAGATATTCATTGTGTTGGTTAGAGGCTAGGGAATCATAGATGTTATGACCTAGTCTCATGAAATGGAGGTTGTAGAGAATTATTTTTATTCAGAAGCACTTGAGACATCCAAGATTAGACATAATTTTATTCATATCATTTTCGTGGACCTCTTGAGTTTGTTGTTGGTGATCGAAGTTTCTTAGGGTGGTGCCATGGTACCATCATCAAGGAATAAAAATATATGGAATTTTGTCACCCATGTACACGGAACCATTTTTTATTTTGGATAGGATTGGAATAGTTGATTACCAATTCGCTCTTCTATAGCAATACAGTTGAATTCAATATATTTTTCAGGATTCACAACTTCAACATCATTATCATGATCCATCCCATGTGATAAATTTTGATGATGTTGATCTTGATCCTGACGTGTCCTTTAAGGAGCATCCAGTTCGTATTGTGGATCATAGTTAGATGGTTTTATAGGGAAAGTATATGCCTCTAGATTAATTATCTTTGTTGAATGGAAAAAATGATGAAGAAACATAGGATCAAGAGTAAGATATTTTATCCTAGTGGCCTGATCTCTTTTCTCAAAAAAATAAATGATTCTAATGAAAAAATATCTCGGAAGATCCATCCTACGGTGGGGAGGTTGTAAGAACATAAACCTTTTTTATGGTATATTTTTTTTTAGTTTTCAGTTTGAGTCCTTTATATTGGTCAAATAATTGTTTCCAATAGATTATGTGAAGGCTTGGGATGTCTTAAGGGTTTGGGACAATAAAATGAAGGAAAAAGTGTTTTTTGGGTATGTTTCATAGTTTGTGGATGGTTAGTGAAAACCATGTGGATAATACCACATAACAATAGATCCTTCGAAATTTCCTATCACATGGTTACAACATGGTTGAGCTAACCATGGAGAATTTACAAGAAACTGTGTGAATGGGGGATTTTCGGACTGTACCCCTCACAGAGTTTTCACACGGTTTGGAAAACCTTGTATCTAAAGAGTTCAACACAAAAAAGTTGAGAAGTTTAAAAAATTACACTATGGTATTTTAAAGGTGAACTTTGGATTTTACTCCTTTCTTCCCATCTCAACCCTAGTGACCAACCAAGACCTCCAAAATCATCCATGGATCGATCGCACTCATTTCTAAGATTTTTTGGATGTTGTTGGTGGTGAATCAAAGATATGGGTTGGAACTTGATGGTGGTTTGGATCAGGATCTATTCCCTATATTAAGAGTTTGTTCATCAACAAATTTTAGGTTGGTTTTCTACATTTAATATGCTATAGTTTTATTATATATTTGTGAATGTTTTTTGAGATCATACCTTTCTCTTGTTTTTTATTTGATAACATGAGTATTATTTGATAAAATGGGTGTCTAAATGACTATTGGAACCCCCCATGGTCGTCATGGGATGTTTCAATGATGATTTGAATGTTTAAGGGTCACCCATGGGGGGTGCTGACCTTATCAGATAATGGAATTGGTAATGCTATGTATGAGATTAACATGTGATAAAATATATCATTTTTTAACATGCTAATATGTATTGTTAAATAGGAAATGGAATATTGATATTCATTCCTAGGTTGGTAATGTAATATAGGGATTTTTGGAATGACTTATTAATGGATAAATTTGATTTAAAGAGATTGTGTGAAAAGAGATGTGGATTACGTTGAGTATTTTGAAAAGTTTTAGTGTATATGAAATGATGAACATGTTAAATTAACAACGGATGGGGAATGTAAGAACATGTTAATAAGTTTTCATAAGGGAATTGATGAATATGAGAATTAATATGTACATAAAAATTTTGAGGTATACATAATGAGTCAAATTTTATAATTTGGTTATGCTAAGTGATATAATAATTGTTCATGAAATGCGTAAGGGGGGAATGCTTTTAAATAGATAAACATACTAATTGGGTTAAAATATGGTTATTGTTGAATTATGGTAAAGGTTTCAAAATATATGAACATACTAAATGGGTTATGGCTCTAAAATGGGAATTGGGTCAAATTGGATTTGAAATGTGAATAGAAATTTACTAATGAATTATGGAATATATTCATTTTCCATGTTGATTTATATGGATTTTTGTGGACAATGATAGTGGTTTTGTTTTTTCTCTTATGTTTTGATTTTTATATGTACTAGTTTTTTTGTGATATGGTTTATGTGGTAAATGGATGTATAAGAATGTACACATGGCTTGGTGGTGGGATAAAGGATAGATGATCCTCCCATAGGTAGTGTTGGACTGATGCTCTAACATACTGAGGAACGCATGAGTTGGGTCTTCAGACTGATACTATGTTCCCTAATAGTTATATTCAATGAAAATTAATGGACTATAGATCTATGTTAAGGGTGTTAATTTCTTGGTATGTTTATCCCCAGCAAGGTAGGGACTTAATTTTTTCACATATATGGAATGATAAATTCCAAGAATATTGTGTTAATAAGGGAAAGTTCATACTTATAGATTAGGTGTTGGTGATGAACTAAATTACGTGATGATATACAAATAGAACATGGCACAATAAATGTTACAGTAATATAAAAGTATAATAATGTTAATGAGTGGCCCCCAAACTATCATTCCATTACGTTCCATTTATTTATACTCGCATGAACTATCTATTAGACTAGATATCTGTAGACACCATTTGTGGTGGCCTATTGAGCAATACTCACGCCCTGCGAAGACCACCATTGGGCACCATAGTAGATTTCATAGTTATAGGTCAAGATAAGGGTGATGAACCTATTATTGGGAGTTTATTTGGGCTTGTAAATTAATATATGGGGTTTCGAACATGGAGTCCAGACCATTTAGCAGTATTTACAATTTACTTTTTTTATGTGTCCATCACATGTGGAACTACTAGTATAACATGGCATGATTATATTTTATTTGTGGTTTTTAGCCTTTTTATGGAATTTTGGGTTATGAGTGTTCATTTTTTGAACATAATTTTTCTAGTATTTATGTTGAGATCAGTTGTGGATTACTCTATTAATGAGGGTATAGTCTCCCCACCTGACTCATCAGACCCTCACTACTAGTCGGAAACCTCTGGAATATGGGGAGGTGCGCTTGAGGCCGGGTGAAGACTCAACTCGTGGAACTGGTTTATTGGTGCCGAGAATGGGGGAATTACATAAAAATTTTATTCTTATTATTTCCATTTCTAATATTTTTATGCTCATAATATTTTGTTTAAATATTTTTCATAAAGTATAAGGAATGTGTTTGTGAAAGTAATATGTCATGTTGAATTTCATAAATAAATTTTATTAAAAGAAATAATGTTTAATTTTGTAGTATTATATTGTAAAATTATGGATACTAAAAACAATTTCCAACATTGTGTATATCTGGGCTTTTTATGTAAGATTTATCACATAACTCTGTAATGTTGTAAACCACAAATATTTTTGGGAATTTAATAATGTAAATTCTTGTTTAATGTCACTAGAATATTTATTCTTTAAGGAAGTGTATTGATGTAAATTATATATATATTCAAATAAATTTTCTTTTTTGAGTATCATTACTATTATTTTACATATTAACATAGGAGAAATTAGAAAAATATATTTGTGAGGAATGAAAATACTTTGATCCAGTGGTCATGAAATTCATCAGGTAGTTTCTTTTAATAAAATTGGTTCAATTCAATGTAATATATCTTTTTTAATTTATAATATTTTTAATTCATTAATTTTTCCTTTGTTGTTTTTACGATTAAAAAAAATCCATCTTCGTTGGATAACCCCCACCATACAGTGAGGACAACCTCTTAAATTCAGATCAAATCTCATAAATTTCTATGTGTTATGCTCTCTAGGGTTTTTATCATTGTTACAATCTTGCTGACCATGTTTTAAATAAAAAATTAAAATACATTCACAAAAATAGTATTATTTATAAAATTTTAATTAACATAAAGATACTTTTTAATACTGATTCACACCACCCCTTAGTATGGTTTCTCTAATCCAGTCAAAAAAAATATTAAACTATTTCAATAAAAAATCTTCTATAAATGATGGAATATTAATTTTTCAAGGGAATATTGAAGTCCCATATATTGAATTTTTAGGTTTACATAGAAATAAAAATTTCAAAATAGGTCTAGAACTCATCTATTATTTATCACTAAACTAAAATTCTATTGACATATATCATCTCCCATGATATGTTTTAATTCTTACCTAGAGTTTTTATGAGTAGGGTCCCATAACATTAAAAGAATAATATTAAAACATATATCAGAATTAAATCATAGAATTAATCTATCCTTATATAAATATCAATCCTATTATGTCCTTAAAATTATACAAAATTAAAAAAAATGAAAATATTCCAATCATATATATCACAAATTTCAAGACTATCATCTGTAAGAAACCAGATTATCTATAATCAATAGATCCTATTATTTATAATTAAATATCTATGGTTTGACCTAATGTGAATGCCTGGTGAGTAGATGTGGGAAATTTATGTTTCTGATTCATTTTGGATCCTATAAATTATATGGTTTTCACAAATAGTTGGGACACATGGTTAGAATAAACCATATATCCCAATAAACATGATTTCTCCTAACCGTTTGGGGTGTTCACAGAGCTGAAGTGGGGCACACTATTTTCCGTAACCATGTGACCCATGTTGCATTCCTATTTAGATATTTTTTTGTATTTTGATATAGGAAACAAAATTTTTTTGAGAATGGTTTCAAAAAACCATGTTCATAATCCATGAGGTTTTTAACACCCCGATATTTTGGGAATTTTTTTTAATTTACTTAATCTTCTTGATATTTTTCTTTTCATTACATAATATAACATGTGTTATATTAGAGCATTAGGTTATTTTTTATTCATATTCTACACCATTTTATGATATCATTATATACTAAACCATGTTAATCTTGTGCCACAAACAACACTTACTTGTCTAGGGTTACACACAACAGATAATTTATATGAATGAACATTTTATTGTTATTATTATTTTAAAAAGATAATTATAACATAGTCATTAAACATAGAAAAATGAATAGTATTAATTAATTTTTAAAAATTATTTATATGGTTATTATATAAATAAAAATAAGTGATTAAAATAAAATATAAATTTTGGAATGGTATTTATATGTTTGAAACTATTATTGACCAAATGAATTGATTTTTATATATTTTTTGAATAATAATAAAATAAATATTAGACTCTATAAGAAATTTATTTTGAGAAAATAATTTATTTATTTATAATTTGAAAATTTTCTTAGGGTGAATATTTTGGATTTACTGAAAACATCACTTTTAGGATGAATAGTTAAAAATATTGAGTTTTAATTTAAAAAGACTTTGCATCTAATTTTTGTATTTTATAAAATTAAATTTTAATTTGGTTTTAAATATTAATTAGATAAATTTTAAATTAATTAATACAATTTGGGTAGTTTTTACTATTTTCACATTGAAATGGGATATAAAAAAATTTTAATCTTTTAAATATTTTCTCTTAAAAAACCCTACGGGCGCAACATGTTTGTGAGTTTAATATAAAATTACTTTCAACAACTACTGTGATTATAATTTGTAAACATTTATTCCATATTCATAATATGAATAATATATAATTACTATTTAGGTAAAATTATATTTTATCCTAAAATAATAGTGAATGTAATGAAAATCAAATAGAGTGGTTAAGGAAACATTGTTTTTATATGATGGTCAAATTTTAATTTTAAAACCCCAAATAACCTTGAAACTTTTCCAAAATCTATTTTATGACAATATTTCAACCATATACCCTCTCGTTTTGAATTTAATTTGTTATTAAGACACTATATCTGGAATGTGGCCTATATTATATGATTATTATGGAAAAATACAAAAATTAATCTTCTTTAACTATAAAAATTATAATGCCTTTAGATGTGGAAAAAAACCACATTTGATTGGATGAACATATTTTTTTGAAACCTAATGAAGTTTTTTTAATATTTTTGAATTATATTTAATTTTTTAACATAAATGAATTAGATTAAATGCTTAAGGAATTCCAAATGAAATACTTATATAAGAAATAATTAACAAATATAATTGACACAAAATATATTAAAAGAAAATAAAATGACTGAAATACTTTATTTAATTTTATACATGAATATATCAGGTTACATAGTATATACCTTAACATATAAAATTAATTATTTTTATTTAAATTTTATGAATTTAAAATAAGTAAAAAATGTCAAAATATAGATTAATGTTATTTTATAATATTTTATTAAATGATTTAAAATTTACAAAATAATTCATATTCTATCAAATGACTTTTAAATGATAATATTTATAAATTAATTATTTTTAAGGAAAAATTAATCTTCTATGATTAGCATATTTACTGTTAAATAGTTAAAACATTGATAACATGCTTTGTGTTCATGCAGTGCATTTGTGTGTTACATGTGCGGGTTTTAAAATTAATTTCCAACACACATGTTTCTTATTATATTAAAATTACCTATCATATATATAATTTAGGGGGAAAATATACTAAAATAAATATAACATTATTTTAGTCTCAATGGTAAAATTAAATAGTTCAGAAAACTAGTTAACATAATGAAAACCAAAATGATATAAGTGGGGAAACATTGATGTTAAGGAACATAATAATAGAAATATACTTATTATTCTGTGGTGAATGTTTTTATCAAACATAATTATTCATTTCTCCATTATTTATAAATTTATTATCACATTTTAATAGGGAGACCACTCAATAGTGTTTACATTTTGATATTAACAAGAATGTCACCCCATCCTCTATAAAAAAGAATTCACTATTCCCTATCCTCCCACCTATCAAGAAAATTTGAAATGGAATAAACTACCAACATATCCTCCCAACATCCCTCCCTTCATCCTAGACACCTGAATTTGATTAGAAATAAAACCAAGGAAGCTCTTTGGTGCAAACCATGAGGTTTTACCCAAAGAAGAGGTAATAACCTTCTACAAACTCAATTGTTTTATTTTCATTCTCCACCCCCTCATATCTTATTATAATAATATTATACAAAAAATATGTATAATAAATATTGTAATATTATTTTTGTTATGGTTTTTTGTCTAAAGTCCCACACAGATCCATCAATTGGGTTATGCATTCATTGTTTGTGTGTACGGCAGACTACCGTCTCGCAAACCTATATCACTGGTCATTCCATTAAATTCTATCAAGGTTGGTAATAATGATGTAATTTTTTTTTCATTATATATATATATATATATGAGATATATTATTTATTTATCATTCTGGAATTATTGTGTAAAAAATAACATTATGAATTCCAAAAAAAATTATTATGAAAACTACATTTGTCGATGTGTCGACTACCACCTTCTCAAAGTGTTGTGATTTGTTCACACATTTCATGGAATGTATTTTGAATGTGTTAATTATAATTATATGATATATGTGACCTAATAATTATATATAAAATATAATATATATATATATATATATATATTTAATTTTCATTATTTAGAAATATGAGAAAAGAATGAAAACAATGTTCATGCCTACGTAGAGCCTACCATCTCTAGGAACAACGTATTTCATTTAATTATTCTATATTTTATAGATTATTTAAAATAAAAATATAGTTAATATATGAGATATTGATCCCACTTTTTAAATTATGTAAATAATTAAATCATTATATAATTAAGAGGACAAATAATTATAAGTAATATTATGTGTAGAAAACAATATTTTTATTACTCACAACAAAACATAATCATGGAATTTTAAATAAATGGGGAATATAATGTCATAATAAAAAAATATATGGTATTATATATAATAATATGGTTATTTGTTAGATTTATAATAACATTATATTTCATTTACAATAGTTTTCATAGTGGTTAGAGAAATTCAAGACTTAAGGTAATGGTTTTCTCGTCTCACCTTTATTTTGGTGATATTTATGCTTTATTCTACACTTGTTTATTTTTTGTGATGCATTATATTCCTATGACTATATTCTATTATTGATTTAATAAAATTTATGGGTATTTACATATCCTTTTTATGATCTTTATTTCAATGGGTTTAAGGTTCTATCATTAGTAAATAAGTAAGGTAATTTTGTCTCAATTTTTCTTCTTTGAGACACAAGCCATGTTATAACCTATATTACTCTACAAGGTTTATTAACTTCCTTTGGAAATTTTATATCCTGAATAAAATAATTTTAATTATATATTAATATTTTATTAATTTCACTTTATAATATGTGGGTTATGATATAAAATTACAAGGTGGTAACCGTTTATTGAACAAATTTGATCATTTGTCAAGGTTATTTATTATTATACTTTAATTGATGAAATATTAAGATCTATAATTTTTTAAACCATATTTTTTTTCTTATCCAATGGTTAGTAATTATTTCTTCATGTATTAGTAGCATTGTTCCATTAATTTTTACATAATATAATTAAAAAATGTTTTTAGAAAATTTTTACACATTTCTCTCTTCAGTCAGAAATCTGTTTTATTAAAAAATAATGTTCTTAAACAAATTTAAAATGATTTGTTAAGAAAATTTTCATGTAAACATAATTTTAATATTTTTTTATTTTTTCAAATATTTCTTTCTATGATTCAAATTATTATCCAAGAAAACTTTTTTCAAAAAGTTTTCATGATTTATTTAGAAGTGTTCAATTTATTATCAATCCAATGTATTATCAAAATATATTCAGTGATTTATTTATATGTTTTCAAATTATCTTTAATGAAAAATGATGTCAAAATTATCTCAATCTTTTTATATATTTTTTAAAATTATTTTCAAATTAATAGGGTTTAAATTTTTTTTCATTGATTTCTTTATAAAATTTCAATGTATTTTAAATGAAAATGGGTCTCAAAATTTCTTAAATATTAATTTATAAGTTTCAATTTATTTTTAAATAAAACGGTTTTCAAAAAAATTCAAACTTATGTTATATGTTTTCAATTTATTTTAAAATATTACATTTTTTCAAAACAAAGTAGCATAACATTTTTTATATGTTTTCAATGTATGTTCAAATAATATTTTTTCAAATGGTTTCTGAGATGGATATATTTATTTTCATGGTTTTTTTATGAAAATGTGCTTCAAATGGTTTTTATGTTTCAAAATTCATTTTTCTAAGATAAAAGATGATTTTATCAATAATTTTTTTAAAATATATTTTAAAATCAAATTCAATCTAAGATGACATTTATTAGTGTCACTAATGACATTATAGCTATATAATCCAAGGGTTCCATTCATATTATTTCATTTAATGGTTTATTCTTATATGGTATGATGGTTATTGAAACAGTTTTTTGGGGTTATATTCTCATGAAACATGTTTCTCTTTTAGGGGTTATATGTTTAGGAAACATATTTCTATTTCATGGGTTATATGTTTAGGTACACTATTTGTCTTAAATGGATTATATATTTTTGGATCTTATTTTTGTTTCATAGTTAATTTACTTGTGAAACCCATTACACATTCATGTGTTATGTTCTTATGAAACCCTCGTCTTTTTATAGGATTCCCATTGTTTAATCGATTAGAAATCATATCTCCTTTCAATAGCTTATGATATGCATACATATTTTTGATATCTGTTTCATTTCATGGGTTATTATATGTTATTTTATGATCTTATGGCCGAGATATATGTTATTTAATAATGACTTGGGTGAGACTTATATCTTATTCTATTTCATTGGGTTAATATTTATATCTCATAAGATAGACATTTCTAGAATGGGGTGTAAAATCATTTTTGTAAATTAATTTTACACTAATATTGTCTAGGGAGTGATCCTTGAATACTAATATGGTCATTGGAGGGAACAATGATTTACAAAATGGATGGGGGTTTAACACATAATATTAAGAAGTAATTGGAATCAATTATGTAACTACTATATAAATCCATATATATGTCTATGTTTTTGTAAAACAAATCATGTCATATTCTAATGTTATTCTTTCATGGTTTATGCTCTTGATTCCCTTATGATTCGGGACTTATAAACATCCAATATTTATTCTAGGATTCATGATTATGACCTTGGGTATGTAGGTTATGATATTCTATTGTTATGATCATCTCCTCATACCCTTATTATCATTTTATTTATACATATCTCCCTTGTTTACACTTATTGAGCATGTCACCTCACCCATTTCATATGTTTCTTTTTATCAAGATATGGAGAAAGGTTGTATGTATGAGTAATAATGGGGATGACCTTTATCGAAGTTGTTTAATATTATTCACCATGATAGATGATTTTGTTCCATGTTCCCAAAGAAAAAAAATTATGATTCTGTGGAATTTATTTTTTTAATGTGAGAATTTTTCACCTAAAATAATGTAATATAAATGTATGTTTATCATTGGTCGCGATTGTTTGTGTTAAAGGAAAGGTTTAGTCATCATTTGTAAACATGGATAAAAAAATTAGTGATATCCCTTGGAATATTTCTAGGGATATGTCATGGAATACATCTAAGGATTATCCTATGGTGTCGTAGATTAAAAATAGTGTTATAAAATTTATACATATTAAAATTTATTTTTCACGATTTGGTTAATTTTTTCTACCATAAGTTCTCCTCACACTAAACTTTCTCATTTTAGTAAATGAAGAAAACCATAAGGAACATAGTAAAAATATAATACAATATTTTTTTTATTAGAATTAAAATTTGATGATCACTAGAGTAAACTATATGGTGGTCACACATAATCATTTTTTCCAGAACATAATTAAATATGTGTTCATTAACCAACTCATGGACTCACCAAGGAAGAGAAGGTATTAATCCCATGAGGGTCATAGTAGTGTAGTGGAAATTGATAAAGGAATATAAATATGGAGGTTTTCTTGAAATCATATAACTTTTTCTGTCCATTAAAATTTGTAACCTTTAGTAAAATGTGTCTGAAAATAAAATGTTTTCATATAATGAACATTTTTTATGATATAAATGGCCTCTTCTACACTTCATATGTTTATGGTTTTTTGAATATTAAGAACTTGTAGATCAACCCATTTCTTATGATCAAAAATATATATCAATATCCATGATTATTTATTCTTTTATCAAATTTCAATATTTTCACATTCCACAGTGTTCTCCTATGTAGAATACTATTTGTGAGTTAATTTGGGTATCAATTTTCATTCAAAAATTCTATTTTCAAATGAACTTTTTTATTCATTTTTGTGATATGGGTTTCAATGAAGTGATATTTCTTATATTAAACCACTAATAACCAGACTAATTTTTAGGGAGAAATTCATTTTATGTGAGGTAATATGTAACGCCCTGAGATTTTTGAATTTTATTCCAATTAATTTAGAAAATATAATATTTGATATTTTATGAAACAAGGAATATATATTGTGTTATATGAATGAAAAAGGAGATTATTTCGTCTAACCTTAAACCTACTGAATATTACATTATATGCTACACAAAGATACACTTGTTCCACATCCAGCACTAACTTGGATTGTGTATCACAGAACACTAAGTTTGAATGAACCAAAAAAATTTTATTACAATTATTTAAATGATATAGTTAAAACATAAACATTGGACATAGTAAAATTTTCATTAATTATTAATTTTTAAATATCATTTATATGGGTTTCATAAAAATGAAACATATTTTTAATAAAAAAAAATATTATTAGTAGTTTCTTTATATGTCTGGAAATAATATTTTCTAAAATAAACTACTTTTTATATAATTTTGTGAAAACTAAAAATATTTTTAGAAAAATTTATAAATTTAATTTGATAAAATAAACATAATTATTCAATTATGATTGATAAAATTTTCTTAAGGAGAATTTCTGGGTTTTTTCAGAATAACTTTATTTTTAGTTGAATAGTGAGATACAATGAATTTTATTTCACACTTTTTTTCATAAAATTTATATTTTTTTAGAATTTTTTTATTTTTTTATGTTTAAAAGGATTAATGATACATAAATTGATCTAATTTATGTCTCTATAACAAATTTAACATTGAAATTGGTTATAAAAACATTTAAAAAATAACATTTTCCTTAACAAAACTCAATTATGTGACACATCTGTAGGATTAATTTAAAATAATTTTCATCCAATTATATCATTAGAATTTTTTATAATTAATTATATAGTTGGAATCATATTTATTAATAAATTAAAATAATGTCACAATAGTTCTATTACAAGATAAAATATTAAATTTAATTAAAATTATTTATAGAGATTGATGATAAAACATGTTTACATAATGGTTAAACATCAATATTAAAAGTTCAAATGACCTATAAAATTTTCCAAAAAATTGGATAAACATATTTTAACCATATCCTATATTAGTTATAATTTATGAAAAATTGGGGTACTATATAATTAATGTGACTTATATAAAATGTTACATAAAAAATACAAAAAGGTACATTCTATACCATAAACATTTATAATGATTTGAGATATGGAAACCCCCAAATGTGGTAGATTTTACATATTAAAAGGATTTTTTTGGATTATATTTGATCATATTAATTTGTATTTAATATTTAGAGATAAATTATTTAGATTAACCCCTTATGGAAAGCCAAAATAATTAATTATTAAGTTAATAATTAAATAAAATAAAGGATACAAAAGACTAAAAATACATATTCTAACAACTTATTTTTAAACAATTGTAAATATAAAATATTTTATACAAGTATACTAATTGATATTTTTTAAATAACATATTTTAATCTAAATTGATGAAACATTGTCAGCCTGGAATGTGATAAATGAGTTCTTTTATGCATTAGAATATCTTTTTAAAAAATTAATTTACAAAACACAAGGTGTTTATTTTAAAAGAAATATAATTAATATTTAGTAATTAGTGGGTTTATATTTTCAAATAAATCTCAATTTAATTTTGTACTAATGATTAAAAAAATTATTTTATAAAACCAACCACATTAATAGAAACCAAAATGAGAAAATTTTGGAAACTTATATTTTATGTTACAAAATTAAAAAAATGAACATATTTTTTTGGAGGTTTTTCATGACCTTCATTCCAATTTAATCCATTATTTTTACATTATTTAAGAAAATATGGTATGTGAGACCTCCTTGTATTTTTTAGTTCTGATATTTACGAGAACTCCAACTCTACACTATAATCTTAATTAAATCTTCTCTTCCTTACACCACTAAAAGAACTGATTCTAATCCAAAAACATAGAAAATGACATCCTATATTCCTTAAAGTCATCCTATAATCCTTATATTTTGAATAAATCTAACCAAGTAATCTATTTGGTGTGAACCAAGAGTAGTTACCCAAAAAAGAGGGAACATCATTCCGCATGCTCTTTTTTTCATTCTCCACTCACAAAATATTCTTATTACATTATTATATAATAAAATTAGTATAAAAAATATAATTCTATGTTTTGAGGTTAAATTATCGACCAAAAATCTGATACACTTCCATTATATGAGATATAAAATCATCGTATTTTTTTTGGGAGGTTTACCAATTCACTAATATATGGTGCCTATTATTCCATTTACACCTTTATAGGTTTAGAATAATGATAGAGTTTTGATTTTTATATGATATTTATGAGATTTATGTTTAAAATATTCATTATGAATTACTAAAAAAAATTAATAATGATTTCAATTTTTTGTAAATATGATAACTTTGTTTGTGGATGTGTGGACTACTGTGTCCTCAAAACGATGTGATTTGTTCACAAATTACATTGAATGTATTAAGGATGGTATTAGAAAATATATATGATATATATGACACAATAATTATATTATAATATATATATAATTTAGTTTTCTTCAATTAAAAATATTACATGAAACTAGAAATAACTTTCATACATACGTATGGCCAACCCTCTTCATGAATAGTGTATTCCAGTTATTATTTGTATATTTTATATATTTTTATATATAAATATATAATGATTATATATGATTTTTATAGAATTTTTTACATTGTATATATAATTAAATCATGATCTATTTTTGTTGACCACGAACTACTGGTTAAATCTTGTATTAAAAACAAAACAATTGTTACCAAAAATATAAACTAAACATGGAATTGATAATAAATGGGTAATATAAGGTCATAATAAAATCATATATTGTATGATAAATAATAATATGGTTTCTCAGTAGATTTATAATAAACATATATTAATTAAACATGATTTCATAATGTGTACATAGAAAGTTAGGACTTAATGTAAGGGTGTTCTCGTCTCACTTATATCTCAGCGGGTATTATTCCATACACACCACTCATTTATTTTCTGTGGTTTATATAATACACA
Organism: Viscum album; assembly: GCA_963277665.1. Lineage (NCBI taxonomy): Eukaryota > Viridiplantae > Streptophyta > Magnoliopsida > Santalales > Viscaceae > Viscum > Viscum album. The sequence goes on from OY728151.1 coordinate 165,277,160, forward strand.
TGAATATATTATTTTATTAATACCCTAATATTTATGTGTATTTACATATCAATTTTTTTATCTTTATTTCATGGGGCATACAATTCAAAACATACCAAATTGGTAAAGTAATTTTGTATCAATTTTCATTTATTAAGAAACATGCCATGTTTTACACCTAAATTCTTCTACGAGGTGAATACAATTACATATTGAATGTTATGTACTGAATATTCTTATTTCCATAATATTTTAATCTTTATGTAATTTTATATTCTTAATGGGGGTATTATTCAATGTTTCCATGTGGTAAGAGTTTATTACAATAATCTTATCTTTTATCATTACTGTTTATAAATATAATTTCACTACTAAAATATTATGATCCATATTCCGAGAATACTTATGTCTATTATTATCCTCTGGTTATTAATAACAACTTCAAATAATAGAACCATTTAACCACTATTTTCTACATAATAAAATTAATAAAATGTTTTTTTGAAAAATATAACCTCATTTTTCTCTTTATTCGGTAATCTATTTTAATAAAAAACAATGTTTTCAAAATGTAATTTCAAAATTAAATTTTAATCTAATTTTTATGTCAGTAGGACTTTGAAAATGTTTTACACCTTCAAATATTTATTTATAATTTTTAAATTATTTTCACAAAAAAACAGTTTTAAAAAAGTTTTCAAACATATTTTATAAATTTTCATTGTATTTTACAAGATAATGCTATTCTAAATGTATTCAGAGATATACTTATAAATTTTCAAAATATGTTTAATGAAAAGCGTTTTCAAATTTTTTTAATGATTCCATTATATATTTTGAAAACATTTTCAAAGGAAATTATTTAAAAAAAAATTCAAATCATTATATATATGTTTTGAAATCATTTTAAATAAAAGGTTTTGAAATGATTTTCAAACATCAATTATATGTCTAAATTTATTTTCAAAAAAATAGGTTTTCAAAATGTTTTCAATATTCCTTTATAAGTATTCTATGTATTTTTAATGAAATAGGTATTCAAAAAAAATAAAAATCATTCAATCTAATTTTTTAATGTATTTTAAAATAAATGTTTTCAAAATATTTTCATGATTACTATATAAATTTTCTATGATATTTCAAATAAAAATGGGTTGGAAAAGGATTTCATGTTTGAAAATTTATTTTTTAATGTATATTTATGATTTTAATCAAGAAATGTTTTTAAATAATATTTTTAAATCACTTTCCATCAAAGATAACATATTTTGGTGCCACTTATTCCTTTCGGGGGATATAATCTGAGAGTTTCATTCATATTTTTTTTGTAAATGGTTTATGGTTTATTAGAATGATGGTTAGGAAACCCATTTCATATTAATGGGATATATACTTCTGAAACTAAATCCTTTTAATCGATTGTTATTTTAAAAAATTATTTTGAAAACAATCCCTTTTCTCAAATTTATAATATAATGACATGTTTTTTATACCATTTTAATTACATGGGTTATGATATAATTTTTTATCATCTTCTGTCACATATAATTATGATTTAATTATAAGATGGGTGGGACCTATATCTCCCTCTAATGAATTTGTTAATGAATTATATCTCATGAGATATACATGGATTGAATGAGGAGTGAACTAAATTTAATAAATGAAAATGTATACTATGATGTCCTTGGTAGTGAAACATTAATATGATGATGATCATGGAATGAACCATGTCTATCAATATGGTATGTGGAGTCATCCCTTACTTTTAGGATGGCCTTGGAAGAAATTCCTTGACTTATGTGGAAATAATTTTATATGCATATATTTCTACCATAATTTCATGTCTTGTTGAAATGTCATTTTTTCATGGAGTATTCTTCTAATTCCATTTTTATTTTTGTCTTTTTATTTTGATTCATTATTTAATAATTCATGTTTACAATATTTGGTGTGTATGGTATTTTTTTCTCATGTTATTAACATATTCTCAGACCCTTATTCTCATGTTATAATTAAATATCACCATTTTTAACCATAATGAGATTCTAAGCCCAACCATTTATTTTTTTTATTTTCCCCATATATTAAATTATTGTTTTAAGTAGGTTTCATTTGGTGAAGATCCTAAAAATAGATGTTCTAGATCATTCAAAAATATAGAAGATTATGTTTCCAAGTTTTAAGATATACTAAACTCTTATAGTACTTTGGCATGTATTTTTTTCAAATTATAAATATTCCTCTAGAATGATATAATATCCTTGTATGATAATCTAAGGTCAATATACATGTCTCCCCTTTGTATAGTGAATGGTTCAAGGATGTTGCACAGTTTGGCCTTCTGTGCGGAAAACCATGTTACCCATATTTTTTGGGTAGTTTTACTATTTTTAACATAAATTCATATATTTTATACCCACCCTCTGGTTTCATAATTATATCAGACAACATATCACAATTTTAACCATTAATATGTCTACAGAACAATCCACCCATGTTTATCGATATCTTCATCATCTAATATCATAATAGAGATATGATCATATGCTTAAAAAAAGACATATTATATAATCAATACTTAGGATTATATTTTCATTCTTCTTTCAATCAAAAAAGTTAATCTGATGTGGGATGATATGCCATATTTTCATTATGTCCATCCATTATTTTGTTTACCTATAATCTATAAAAAAGTAATTTTCAATATGGATTATGAATATAATATATACATAAGGAATATGGGATATGAATCTTACCTACATTTCATATAGTTTATAAATTATTTTTGTTGTGTTTATTCTACATTCACCAATTATTTCCCCTAAAATTCTTCTTCCTTGATTTATAATTTTCATATTGAATTTTATGGGCCAAGACATATTTCTTGCTAATGTTGGTGGTTAATACCTCAACGTAGACTACGAAATTATGTTATGTTATTGATTTATTCATTGGTTAGTTGTGATGTGTAAATATGGCCTACCATTCGGGGGCATCTTATAGGATCATCAATATGGTAAATGTTCCTCAATAATTAATAAAAATTTAAAAACATTTTATTGAGATTATATATTTATAGATTTAAATTTGCCTAGAAAAATGTTTATAAATCGATTTTTTTATTATTTGTGCATCCTAAATTCACCTTTTCAAGATTTATGAAAGAAAACCAATTGAATTTATTAAATGTTTAGAAATTTGAATAATTTTTTTCATGTCCAGGATTTTATATGTCATTTTTTTTAATGGTAAAGTAATGATCCTACTAAATTATTAAAAGTAATGAATATTATGTGTCAAATAAGATTTATGATATAAATGAAAATATTATGTGGGGCATAAATTATTTGGAACTTTTTAAAATTTAAAATAATTTTCATACATGATCTAGAATTGGATTACAAAGGGAATCCCTTAAGAACACAATGGAATACCTTAAAATTCATTTAGATAATTTCCAAGGATTATTCCAACCATAAAATATATATTTTTTAAAACATGAATGAATCAATGTATAATTTACATTTCACAAGACACTCATATTAATATTATAAATCCTTGGATTCACACCTTCGATTCAACATGATGTCATTGGACATGAAACAACTTGATTGAAACTATTGAGATTAGAAATCATTATCCCATGATTACTATGGATGAGATCCATAGAATATGATAGAATCATTTTAATTGGAATACCGTGGGGTTTTCCATTTGGATTACAGTCAGACCCCATGTAGCCACACTATATGTGTCACAATTATGAGATCGGTTGATCTATAAGGTAAAGGATTCCTAGAAAAACTATTAAATAGACCTATACCCACGGTTTTTGGAGAACTATGGGTATAGATTTAATTACAAAAACCATTGGAAAAGACCTATACCAATAGTTTTAAGAAAACTGTGTGTATATGTTTCATGGAAATTTTTTTTTAGGGAAAAACTAAGACCACAGTTCTAAAAAATCATAGACATTGGTTGGGCTATCCCTGTCATTTTTGTAATATGTGGTAGTAGGTTTAGTGAGGAAATTAAATTAGAAAAATAACAATGGTTAGACCAATATGTGAGTATACACCATATAAGAGTGAATTGGTTCATAATAACAATGAAGTCTCAATGTAATGTAAATTGAGACGAAATCCCATATAAAAACAGTATCCTTAGATTAAGGATAAATCAATTACATAATAATTTGTGACAAATATAAATACACTCAATATGATTGGATGTTAAGTGAAAATAAATCATATTAAATTCACACATTTTCTTTTTAAGAAAAAATCAATGACTAGGTTGTTTAACTCAATGAATATATATTGAGTTAAAACTACTCTTATCAAGTTCATATCGATTACTTGAGAATTTATCAATGAAGTGGTTATGTGTATCATATTTATATCCACAAAATGGAGATTTATAATTAAAAAATAAATATTTATTTATTTATTCCATTCATAATCATAGCCTGACATAATTAAGAATTATAATATTAACCCAAGGAATGAAAATTGGGTTAAAAGGTCTATTACCAATTTGGTAACATAAGAAACAGACAGCCCATGAAAGAAGGATCATAAAATGAAGATTTCAATACCCAAAAATTTATTTATATTAGAAAATTAATACAATCATGTGCATTATATACACCACACAAATGGAAATAGTGGCAAATATAGCATGAATCTCATGGGAATAAAAAGTGTCATAAAAATCCTTTTCCGCATTGTAATCAATCGAGTCGTATGACCAATAGATAATAACCCCAAAATTATTTTAAGAATAAAATTAATATTAATAGGATCATGATAATATATATCAAATGTAATTACACAATATACCACATCCAATAAAATAGTGGCAAACAATGGAAATTTCACGAAATTAATAGTGAGACAAGAAACCCCTTACCTCGTGTCCGACATAACCCGTTTGTTCTTCAATCTCCTGAATAATAAACTAAATTTAATTTATACTTGATTAAGATACTTTTGCATGTTTATTATTATTTATATATCACTGATTACCCTGTTATATAAATTACGCAATCATTTAAGATAATAATGGTTGTTTGGTCGATATTTGGTACTTGAGTCAAAAATAAACCTACTATAATTACAAGTTGTCATTGTGGTCAATATTACATTATATACAGAATGACATTCATGATTTATATATCATATATATCATATATATCTAGTATATATATGTATTTATAATATTATATAATATTTAGCTGTTAGAAATGAAATGCACCGTTCATGGAGATGGTAAGTCATATGTACTCATATACCCTACTTTCATATATTTTTCATATTTTAATTAAATTAAAACATAATTATAAAAAATTATATTATACTTCAAGTATAATATCATATATAATATCATTAAATCCATCCTCTATGCGTCCCATATATGGCATTAACAAGTCATATCACTTTGAGGGGGAGTTAGTCCGCGATTCCTCAAATGAAATTACCACGTTTACCCATAATGAAAATAAAAAAGGTGTGATATAAAAATAAAATACAGAAGAATAAAAAAACATAATATATATATATCAAAAATAAATATATTTCCATGATAATGGACACCACGAGTGGTGGTAGGAGACACTTTAACAATCATCCTTTCGTGAGGAAGTAGTTCGTTGTCCACAGAAACAAAATTTTCATTACCCATTAGATGGGGGTGTGTGTAAGTGTAGTTATAATAATTCTCATAAAAGAATAATATTATATTGAGGATATTTGTTTTGATATAAAATAAAATAATAGAAAGAGTTTATGGTTGGATATGTAAAATAAAAGAAAATAATTTAAGAGGAACTGTTACCTTTAATTCGAGTAACTCCATTTTTTATATACCAAAATGACTTCTTGATGTGATCTATACCTAAGGTAATGATTCTATGAGGAAGATAAAGATATTTAGAGTTTATTTTGGTAGTGTTTGCATGAACCAATAGACTTTATAGGTGTGAGGAATGGGTTAGATTTGGTGTACTTTCCTAAGGGGGTGGAGGGGCTCTTTAGGAAGGTTTGAAATGTTATTTTATTATATAATGATTTTTGGTTTCTAAAGGTCCAAAACTAATTAAGTTATAAAATAATATGACTCATTTTAGAATTAAATTAATACATTAAGAATTTCTTAGGTTTTGTATGTTATTATAATATTCATAATCTTATTTATATAAATAATTTATTAGTGAGGTAAATAATTCATCATTTTCGTGTCATAAATAATATTATATATATGATGTCTAACCGTTATTAAATAATACCATTATGTTGAAAATATATTTTTTAGATTTCTAATTAATATTTATTGCCTAATATATAACTTATATTACCCCATGAAATAATTAATTTACTGAAAGATATCTTTTTGTGTCATTTTTGTCTTTACATTAAATTAATTAATATAAAGTGTTATTATCACTTCCAAGTGGCTCCATGGGGTCCCAGAATCGACCCAAGGATGCCCATGTTCAGCCATGACTCAACCAATTTGGTTAGAACAATTCTTAAGAAATTTTTTTATTATTATGATTTCATTTTTACCTTGAATTATCTTATTTACCATTAACTGCGGTAAATAAAAGTCAACACTTACTATTCACCAAAAATTATTTTCATCTGACTGAACCAAATTTTACTAAATAAAAACAAACATGTATGTGTGATTTTCAAAATTCAATTCCCAGAAGGGGTGAAATATCATTTAAATGAAAAAGCTAGTTTTTTTACTACTACTAGGTGGTTTCACTACTCATAAAAAAATTGATGTTTTTTAGAGAAATAAAAAAATTCATCCTATGATATATTTAATATTCTGAATTCAAATATGATTTCTAATTTTCTAAACTAAAAACATTGATGTTGCATTAATTAATTTAATATTAATTCATTTTTTAAAAATAAATAGCGTGTTTTTATGAAACAGTATCTATTAATAGATTGAAACTTGTTTATGTCCTATTGCGAATTGAAATTAATTACAATGACCACCATTATATTAAATGGTAAAAATATAGTTTAATTAAATTTAAAAACAATTAAAAAGATAATATAACCATATAAATAATATATATTTACATGAATATTTGAATTAAAATTCAATATTTTTTAGTATTCATTTAAAAATGAATTTTATCAGAAAAGTGCCAAAATTTTACACAAGGAGAATTTTAATGTTCTGATTATGAAGAAGAATTTTATTTTTTCAAATAGAATATATAAATGTTACCCTAACAAAATTTAAGGATGGTTCTCCATCAAAAGGTGGTAAATCGGCCATTTAAATAATATTAGAGTATTTATGATTAAAATTAGATTCAATCACATTTTAAGCCTAAATATTTTATTGGATAAATGTAAAAACATTTAACAATGATGTATAATCATATTTTAGTTAGTTATTTTCATCCCAGCCAATAAAACTACTATGAATTAACGACAATTCAAAATAATAATATTTTATTCTTAGTGTGCAATGTAATATTTCAAAGAAACTCATTGTTGGGTATCTGATACGCCATCGAACATAGCATCCCCTTTAAAGTAAAATTAATAATAAATTTCAAAAAAAATTAAAAAATATAAATATTCCATATTATTTATTTACCTAGGATGTTACAACCTTCCCCCTTTTGGGAATTGTGTTCTCTCAATTTTAATATTTGGCTCAGAAAAATCATTGAAAGTCTTAAATCGTAAAAAGAGTCAATAAAACTATCACTTTATAATAATGTAATGAAAGATCAAATGATATATGAGAAAACAGATACTTGGATTCCATGAAAACATGGATATGGGAGATAAAATAACTCTCATAGATTAATATAGAGTGATAGGGAACATGATCACGGAATGTTAACCACAACAATTCCAGAAATTTGTGGTTGGGTAAAAGTCTTATGATAAAAGAGAGCATATAACATTTTTACTTCAAGATAATTTACATAGAGTTAAATAATTTTACTGATAACTAGACGAATATAGTTAGGAAATATACATACTCATTTTGTAGAGTGTCATCCTTTAATAAAATTCTACCAGAAGCTCATCTTTTCTCCAAACTGTATGTATTCATGGAGACTTGTTCACATTAAAAGTGGTATAATCAACTTCTAGAGAATAACATGATCCACAAAATATAAACCATATATTTCCATTATCATTATACATTATCCAAAACCAAAATTGGTTAGTACATAAACAAATAATCCCCAAAATAATAATCCTTTATAAAAAGGAGTACTATTATTAATCTCCAAAATTCAACCAAAAGTACCCAAAGTTCAAGAAAGACCATTGAATATAAAATTTTCCTTATAATTATTCAAAATAATCCAATATAAGATTAACACCCAAAACCCAAAATTATTTTATCACATAGTATTCCATAGTAAATCATATCATTTATCTCCAAAAACATTGACTACTCTTAAAGTCACATTCTGATGTGTAATTAACCTAATCACATATTCTCTGTGATAGGTTAATCATTACAATAAATAAACCAAATAACCATAGGTTCATAATAAAAAGATGAATTCTTCCATAATATAATTACACTATTACTCATCAGAAGAAAAAAAAATATTCCTTGAATAAAATTTTCATATATCAAACATTATGATTACAAATACTATAAAAAGTCTTCCAATGTAATCCCATCATCAAAATAGCATTAATTATTTTAACCATTTCATCATATTAAAATCTACTATAACTCTTAAATCCTTTACATGTTGTATTCTTAATAATTTAATGTTCTTTATGAAACATTAACCATTGTTTATTAACTAATATTGAAATACTTCTTTCCTAAAAAAAATTCATGAATCATATCCTATGACTCCATAATATGAAAACATATTTTAGGAAATAATCCATACCATTTCGTGGTCATTTTTAGTTTTGTTATCCTCAATCCGAATGGCTTTAGGTGTTGATAAAAAAACAGTACGATCTTGGTAATCCCATTCCCGAATCTTCTTCGTAGGACAACTATTTGTATAATGAACTTCCACACCACATTTAAAACATTCCATTGATCCCTCAGAAAGAACTTCTTTCCCTTTCCTATAGTCAACTGGATTCTACCATTTTCCAAGGTAGGTTCCTACTTTATGACCTCCATTCCCATATCTATAGCATCTTCACATCCCATTGAATCATTTTCTTGGGTGTTTCTTTCCACATCTTGGACACATAGGTTTTTGAACATACATACCTGTAGTATTATTAACTGATCTTCTGAAGGTATTTTTTTCTCACATATATAATGCCTTATAAAAATCATTATGGATCGAGTTTTCAATCATGATTATAAAAAGTTGGATGAGAATAACCAAAAGAGTTCTCATTGCAGCTCTCGTTTTATTCATTTGATCATTCAGAAAACCATCACAATTTTCATCACATCCACTGTTACTTTGGTCCCTACTAGATCCAACCATTTACTAAAACCAAAATGGTCAGTGTGAGTATATTAGTAAAATCATCATATAATATCTTATGAGCAGGGTAAATACTAAGATATACATATACAGTTCATCTTAAACTCATTCAATTTATATAAAATTACAATTAATATATCTAATATTTTTACCATTATGGTTATGTCACTAATGCATAAATCACACCCTAACTTCTAAAGTGATCTAAACCAACCTATGATGATAACTATAAGGACTCAACCTTAAATATTACATAATCTTCGGTTAAATCAAGAATTCACATTGAGGATCCATTCAAGTTTAGATTTATAGAGAATTAGGCCACAACTGTTACATATCATCTTGAATATTATAATGTAGACACTTCAACTATAAATTATTTTCACACCAATAAAACTTTTCAAACAAAACAAGAGTTGTTTTCATTATATAAATCGTCTTGAATACTTCATTTCCCTTACCCTTACTTATAACATGGGAAAAACATTTCAAAAACTGGGGATGAGCATAAAAAGCTCAACAAGGGTTATAAAATAAGGAAAAGAAACATTAACACGTTAATAAAGAAAAATCAATGAAACCATAATTTTCAATCATAACATACCTTCTGAAATAACAATATTTATTAATAACACATAATAATCATAAATCATAAAGGTAAATTGAGGAATCTGTATCACACATTAATTTTAGCTATCACAACTATAGAGGGATTCACATTTGGAATAACCATCATAGTATATTCCCTAAATCTCTTAGGAGAACAATTCATATTTACCACCATCACATTACCCAATGCATTTGAGAGCTATCTCGGGCTCACCCTCCCAAGGGTTGTCATAGAACCACCTGTATATGTAAACAATTCCAAAGAACCATAACATATTCATTACATTTAATACAATAATAATGAAATATAACATTTTCACGTTTCAATAACAACATATATTTTCAAGATATATACATAATCCATGCTTTATAAAATCATTTTCAAAACTATTTATATCATTTAAGGAAGTGATTTTTTAATAAAAGTTCCCCATACCAATTTGAAACTTTTAAATCAATTATCTGTTCAAAAAATTAATTTACATATAAATAAATCATTAAAATCATTTTGAAAAATGGACATTAATGATAATTATTTAGAGGAATAAATCATTAAAAACATTTAAAACGATATTTTAGTAAAAGAGTTTGTAACAAAATAAGAGACTCTTGAATACGAATAATTAATGAATAAAATTGAATTAGAAATTTATAATATCACTATAATAAATGGATTAATTATATAATATTTCAAAGGACAATGTATACAACATAAAATATAGAATTGGTTCATAACAACAATGAAGTCTCAATGGAATGTAAATTGAGATGAAAGAAATTACAAAAACTGTATCCTTAGATTAAGGATAAATCAATTACATAATAATGTGTGAAAAATATAAATACACTCAATATGATTAGATATTATGTTTAAATCAATCATAGGAAATTCAAACTTTCAATTTTTAAGACAAAACCATTGACTTGGATGTTTAATTCAATGAATGGAAATTGAGTTAAAATTACACTTATCAAGTTCATATAGATTACATGATAATTAATAAATGGAGTGATTATGTGTATCGAAAGTAGATACATACAATGGGTTATGTAAATTACAACATAAATAAATAAGCAGTGATTCCACACATAATCATATCCTGACATAATTATGAATTAGAACATTAACCCAAGGAATGGAAATAGTGTTAAATGGTTCCCTTTCTGATTTGGTAACATAAGAATCATATAACACATGAAAGAAGGATTGTAAATTGAATATTTAAATACACATAAATTAATTTATATTACATAATAAATATATTCATGTTCATTACATACACCACAAATAGGAAATAGTGGAAATATGGCATAAATATCACGGGAATAAAAAAGTGAGATGAAAATCCTTTACCACATTGTAATCAATCGAGTCATATGAAAAAATGTTAATAACCACCAAATTATTCACATAAAAACGTGAATATAAAAAGGATCATGGTAATATATATCAAATGGAAGTATAAAATACACCACATGCAATAAATTTGTTTCGAACCATGGAAATCTCACGGAATTAAATGTGAGATAAAAAACCCCTACCTCGTGTCTGACTTGACCCGTTTGTTCTTTTATCTCCTGAATAATAAACTAAAGTGAATTTATACGTTTCTAAGAAACATTTTAATGTTTATTAAATATTTTATATCACTTATTACCATGTTATAAACAATATTCAATCCTTTAAGTTATTAATGGTCATTTGGTCGATATTTGTTACTTGAGTCAAAAATAGATATCTTATTATTACAAGTTGTCCTTGTGGACAGTAGTCCATTATATAAAAAATACTATAAATGATTTTGATATCATATATATCATATATATCAAGTATATATCTCTATTTATAATAATATATAACATTTAGTGGTAATAAATTAAAAGCACCGTTCATTGAGTCGGTAAGCCGTACGTACGCATTAACGCTACTTTCATATATATTTCATATTTTAACGAAATTAAAACATAATGATACATAGTTGTATTATAATTTTAGTATAATATAATATATAATACCATCAAATAGATCCATTATACATCCCATATATGGCATTAATGAGTCATATCACTTTGAGGGGGCGGTAGTCAGCAATTTCTCAAAAGAAATTATCGTGTTTGCCCACAATGGAAACTATAAAGGTGTTATATAAAATGATAATACAAAATAATAAAAAATCATAATATATATCATATATAAATACAGTTTCATCATAATGGCCACCATGAGAGGTGGTATGAGATATTTGAACAATCATCGTTTTGTGAGACAGTAGTTCGCCATCCACATAAACAAAATGTTCATTACCCATTAAGTATAGGTGTGTGTAAGTTTAGTTATAATACATAAAAAATCATTTTATATTTATGATACTATTTTTGTTATATTAGAAATGAATAAAAAGAGTTTTGGGGTTGGAGATGTGACATAAAAGAAAAAAATTTAAGAGAAATAGTTACCTTTAATTCGGGTAACACCCTTTGGTTTGTACCAAAAAAACTTCTTGATTTACCCTATTCATAAGGTAAGGCATATATGAGTAATAGAGGAATATTTAGAGTTTATTTTTTTAGGGTTTGGATGTGCCAATGGGCTTGAGAGGTGTGAGGAATTGGTAAGAAGTGGTGTCCTTTTATAAGGGGGAGTAGGGGCTCTTTAAGAGTGTTTGAAAATGTTATTTTATTATAAAATTAATTTCTATTTCTAAATGTCCAAAACTAATTAAGGTTGAATATAATATTACTCATGGTCGAAATAAATTCATCCAATAATAATTGGACAAGTTATGGATGTAATTTTAATATTTATAATCCTATTTATTTTAATCATTTATTAATGATGTAAATACTACATCATTTTTGTATCATAAATAATATTATATATATGATGTCTAATCGTTATAAAAAAAATCCCTGATGTAGTAACTAATTTTATACTTTCAATGAATATTTATATTCAAATATATAACTTATATAACCCCATGTAAAATTTAATTTACTAAAAATATATTTATTTATTTCATTTTTGTATTTACTTTAAATTAATTAATATAAAGTGATATTATCACTCCCAAGTGGGTCCATGGGGTCCCAAAATCGACCCATGGATGCCCATGGTCGACCATGACACAAATAATTATGTTAGGACAAATTTTGAGGTAATTATTTATTATTATGATTTTATTTTTATTTTAAAATACCCTATTTACATTTAATCATGGTAAATAAAAGTCAAAAATTATTATTCACCAAAAATAATTTTCATCATATTGAACCACATTTTACATACTAATAACAACCATGAATATCAGATTTTAGAAATAAAATTCATTGAAGTGGTAAAATTCTATTTATATGAATAATTCATGTTTTTTGACCACTACTAAGTGGTTTCCCTATTCATCAAAAATTGATGTTTTCACAAAAATACCAATAATTTTGCCTAATCTATACTTGATATTCGAAATAGAAAAAGTTTCATATTTCAAAAAATTAAAAACTTAGAAGTTTAATTTATTCATTTAAAATTAATTAATTTTTTTCAAAACAAATAGCATATTTTTAAGAAACAATATCTATCAAAAGATTGAAACTTGTTTATGTATAATTTCGATGGGAAATTAATTCCAATGACCACCATTAGATTAAATGGAAAAAAATCTAATTACACCATAAAACCAATTAAATAGATAATCAATCCATATATATAAATTATATTGAAAAGTAGTTTTGAATTAATATATAATACTTTTCACTATTAATTAAAAATAAATTTTATCAAAAAAATGCGGACATTTTACCGAAGGTAAATTTTAATGTTCCAATTCTAAAGAAGAATTTTATTTTGTAAAATAAAACATATAAAAATAATGTAAAAAATATTTAGGGAGGATTCACCATTAAAAAGTGGTAAATTGACCTATTAATGACTATTAGAGTATTTATGCTTAAAATTAGATTCATTCCCATTTTAAGCCTCTAACTTTTATTGGATATGTGTAAAAACATTTAACATACATGTATAATCATATTTTACATAGTTATATTCATTCTCTACAATACAATGGCTAGGCGTTAACTACCATATAAAATAATAATATAATATTATTAGTATGGAAGGCAAGATTTCAAAGAAACCCATTGTTGTGTATTGGGTATGCCATCGAACATAGCATCCTCTTTAAAGTAAAATTAATAATTAACTTACAAATATTTAAAATTCGAAAAAATTAAAAATTCATTATTTACCTGGGATGTTATAGTTGGTAACTATTTTACTTGATATCCTTAATATAATTAAATCATAATTAATTAAATGGTGACATGTTCATATCGCAACTAAGGTTGAATCATGTATGGGTTTTTATTTAGGATCACTCTAATATTTTATAGATTTACACTATATAGTTTATATACACATTCTATATTTGTATTAACATCATTGGTGGTGGCCAACTGGGGTTTATCTCACTCCCTATATGGGCTTCCAATTGTACCCTGATAGATTATATGATCATAGGAGTGGACATTGCGAAGTGTACCAATTTAAACACATGATTTTCATTAACTATGATGGGATCATGGATGTAGATGATCAAGGGAAATCTCAAGATGCTTGGATAATATTTCCATGTTTTATTATTCTTCATTTAATTATGTATTGAACTATCTAAAAACTGATATGTATGCATGTTTTCCTTTTTATAGAGACATGTTATCATAATTTTCTTATTTGATATCAATTATGCATATTGAGTTTATCGTTATTTATTACATGTATGATTATTTTTTTATGATTCCTTGTCTATTATAATATTTATTATAATTTATATTATTTTATTATATCTCCACAATGATCTACTTGGACCGGGGGGAATTTTCTCACCACTATCACACCCTAGGTCCTCACTTCTTGTTAGAAGCGTCTATTACATTGGACGGTTCAATTAGGTCTATGTGGCTTATCGGGTTTGTTACTTGTGAGTGAATCAGGGGGAGGGGACCATAAAGTGGTTTCAGATAATACTAATTTTTTTTTATTTTTTTGAATAATTAGATATGATAGTATGAGAAAGTTTCATGTTGGATATAACTCAATGATGGGAGTAGCTAAAACATTTTCAGGGTAAATACTTCATTTACCATGAATGGGAATTTTTCCGTTTTTTTACATTTAATATACTTTCACTATTTTTTAATGAACATGAACGTTGGTAATATTTAGGATTTATGGGTTGTATTACTCATCCAGTTAATTGATATATCATTCTTACAAACATCATTATAGGCACATATTATTCACATTCCATGAATATTCGATCCCCTTTCAGTGAATTATGTTTCTTTAATTTTATTTATTATGTATGATTTTTGAGTGATTTGTGGATTTTATGTATACCTGATGCACTAATTTCATTAATAGGGAAAATAAATTAGTCATTTAAAATATTATCAACAATTTAAATTGTGTTTTCATAAATAGTTCTATAGAGTAATCATAAATAGCCATTTTGGACCCATGTAATCAATAGATCCCAACATACATGAGATGGACATTGGCTCTGAATACCCAACTACCAAATAAATTTATAATGGGTATATGAACCTATAAAATGGAATTTATAATTTAATTATCATCGGTGATTCCCAAAGGCATCATCACATTTATCCCCATTACATTTATCTTTGAATATAAAGTAATTTTTTAGTGACAAACTATTTAATTGAACAATGTTCTGTGTATATAAGGGTTTATGAATAAAAATGAAAACATTGACCTCAAAATGAAATGGTTATTAGTAAATTAAGAGGAATATTTTAGTCTAAATGTTATTTTCCTCCATGAATTTCAATTGACATACTATATATTGGAACCCATGTAAATACGATTTTGAACCGTTACAATACCATGGACTACTAAGCCTGTATTTGGGGTAATATATGTGTAGTGTACCATTCATCTTATGTTTATTCTCTCATAATTCACCCTATATATTTTTTAATATTATTTGGGACATATCCTTCTCAACTATAGTTTTATTCCACCAAGTAATCATCGAGTCATGCTCTTGGGTGGTGGTAGAGACCCTGCTCTAGTGGAGGTCAAATTTGAGTTCATTCCACTAAATGGACCACCTTCTAATCTGGAAATGGGGGTATACAATTTTTATATGAACCTGAGTTTTTTACTCAGATATGTATCCTTTTAATTTTGGACACTCCTATTTTATAGACCTCATATGAATGCCTAATAAGTTCAGGAATGTCTTCAGGGTTTTTCGGGCTTGTTCGGATACCAGAACCTCAGTTTTTTGGTGAAAATGCCATGTCAAAAGGTTAGATTGAACCATTTTGGGAATTCTACATGGTTATTTATAAGTTTGTGTGGTGTAAATAGAGTATTTGAATAGAATATTTATTTCCCTAATCATTCAATTTATTCTTCATGGTCGCGTGAAAATGGTGGAAAAAATATCAGTGGTGTTTTGCACAGTTGTAACATGGTTTCTCTAACCGTGTGGCCCAACTGTGTGGATTCCCTCTTCTTATAGTACACTATGCTTTGTTATTTAATGGTTTGGAATTTTGTGCAACAAAACTAGGTGAATGAAAAATCTGGGTGATTTAATTATTTCTTCCATAAAATTCTAACTAAGCACTCACATCCTATATTTTCATTATACAGTTGAAATCCCCTCCAATTATTTCCAAAATGAGATCCTTGTGTGTCTTATCAAGGTATTTGAGATCATGAATCCTTCCATAGTAATATTTTTTCGATATTCATCTCTTTGGATTTGAACCGGTTAGACGTCGATTCAATTTTCAATCTTTCATTATACTTCATCCTATCAACGATGTTATTTAAATATAAGACCAAATTCCATAATATTAGATAAATGAATTTTTTTCTATATATATTATAATCTAATCCAAATCGTATTTTAATAATAAATGTGGTGAGTTATATTATTATGAGGTAGTTGGTCTATAACTCACTCCATATGTTTCATCCTTTTAAAAATTTTCATGTGGTCACACTGATTTCAATGGTAGTCACCTATAAATTTAATAATAATTTATTTAAGTCATAAAGAACCATGATTTATGAACAATTCAATATATATAATTCATCATTGGTGGTTATTCCCCAAATATCAACCACCCCAAGGAGGGTGATTCAATATTTATACTTTTTGTAGCCAATTTTGACCTAACAATTTGTAATGAAGATTTATCTATACTGCTTATGTATGTGGTCTGACATTTCTAATTGGAATACCTTATAATTAGATTAATTTTATGTAGATAAATATCTAGTAGAATTTTTAATTTCCACTTTTCCCATATACGGTATGTGATTTAATTTGACAAGTCTATCTAAAATGGAAGTGGAAAGTATATAGTATATATATTTTCCTTTTCACAATTTAATATAATCGAATGGATTGGTTTAACATCCATAAAATTCTCTTAAATGTACAATGTAACAAATCATATTGATCCTTATAAAATGAATATGTCTATAATGAAATGAATTAAATGGTTACGTGCCCCATGGCCTTATCACACTAAAGAAATGAATGGCTTGGACCTATTAAATTTATAAAATGTTACGACAATTACATGGATTAATTATATAAATTAATTCAATTTTATGTTTCCTCATTTAACATATAAATTGAAGTAATTTTCATAGGAATGTATACACTATAATTATCTTTTGAATTCTTAATGCGAATCCTGGAGCACCCATGGATTCCATTCAGATTAAAGGATATTTGTTTCCTTTTTTGAGAACAACCATAGAACCTGATCATGTTCTGTCAATGGATGCATACTATAAATCTATATGGTCCATTTTATATATTTTAAAGGATTAATTGGATATAATACGTGGATCATGTATGGCTTCTATGTACATGTGGTGCATGGGTTACATCTTTGGGCCTATCTATTGCTATCCCATTTTACCTTTGATATTTTCCTTGGACTCATTTAAATTTATCTATTTTTGGAATTCCTAATATGATTATCCTTGGATTTCACTATTACTACATATCTAGTATGTAGTAACAATTAATGTTTTATCCCTTGAGGTCTATGAATCATTATTTATCACCTTGTAATCTATTCATTAAAAAAGAAATCATGGATTCCTTGTTCACCTCGGATCATTCAATATTACTACCATGCCATTTTTTTGTTCTAAGATTACCTCATAAGATCTATTTATATAAATTAGAACAAAATTAACTAATGGTGTATTGACATGTTAATACACTTACCCAAGGATGAATCTAGTACATGGGTATATACATTATCAAAATTATTTTCTTTTATATATGCATTCATTCACACTTTTTCTATTTATATTAAATGGAAATGATTTTATATGATTCATTGTTGGCGGCCTCCTGATATTTATCTCACACCTTACTTGGTGCACCATTGGAATGAAGGAAGACAATATTAATGTAGGTGATGATAATGGAAAACATTTCGATTCAACAACATGATTTTATGATTACTTTGGATGTAGATGGTATCATATGAATGAGCTGATGCTCGGGTTTCTCAGGATTGTTTTTGAATCCATATTTTCTAACATCTTGTATCATTTATTCGTTATTCATTTTAGCATTGTTTTAAATATTTATATATACCTGACATATATCAACATCAACTATTGTATATTTTGATTAGATGTTCATCTTTTTATTACTTCTGTCTATTTATTTTGTGATTTTTTTTATAATTATATTTTTCCTCTACTTATCTACTACTATATTATTTATATCCACTTTGGAACTCTTTGTTATTGAGGTAATAGTCTCCCCACATACACACCATAGTCCCTAACTACTAGTCAATAGCCTCTGGCATTCGTGGAGATATTCTTGATTCCATGTGGCCAACTGGTCTCGGGGAACCATCCGTTGTATCCCAGTTTAGGAAATCACAATTTGGTATTAAATGGGTGTTTTTATTGATTTTCTATTTGGAGACAATATATTAGATATCAAAAATTCATGGAACGTTTATATAATATGTGATTGGTTGTCATGAACCCATGATTGGGGTAATTATTGAGTTTCCGAAATTATAATTTTGGTTTAGTTTTTTATAATTACACTTGATATCATTTCATCATTGGTTGAAGTACATGATGTGTTGTGGTAATTATTATTTTTATTTTCATTGATATTTCATTCCATCCGTTTCTCAATGATATGAGGTCAAGGGGAATTGTTAGATTCATCATCATAGCAACCCATAATTCACATGTTATGTGTATGTTAATTCCACATAGGTGAATTTTACTCTTTTCATTACATGATATTCAAGATATTTTTTACAGATATTATGGTAGTTATATTATACGATTGGTTTACCAAGAAGCTAATTGATTGATGGTTTGTTTCTATTCATGAGGTGTTATGGGCCCTCTGGTGTGGGTATTTTTATTGGAGTAAGTAGATCCATTAAATTAAAATCCAATGGATCTCGTTTTTATTGAAAAAGATTATGAACCTTGATTCACTAGGAATACAAAATCATTTTAAATGAACCATAATACGTGGAAATAATAAATTGAAAATTATAATGTGAAACTTGATTTATAGAGAGATATGCATACCATTAAATGATGTGGAAATGTATAATTGACCCTTCCTTAATTGGACCCTAGGAAACTTATACTTGAAAAATTAAAAATACACGTTTTTATAAGAAAATAGTTTGGGTAGTATATCATGGGTAGTAAACCATATCTATTAATTAATATTATAATATTGTTTTTATCTATCTTCTTATAGATTATTCTGAGGCATGCACTTGGAATTTGTAGACCAATGCCTCCACGACGTCCTCATGTCATTCCCCATGAGGGTGCTGACAACCATAATCCAAACATGGTGGGACCTGTGCCAATAATCATACTTACATTAGTGACACTTAAGGCACTACATGTCACACCTGATCTTGGAAATGATGCTTACATCCTTGATAGTTTCATAATGTTAATTTAGTCTATACAAGGTTCTCCATGATCCACACCTATGATAGAAAACCTTACTCATGAGCTTGAGTAGAAATATTCATTTAACACCATTGGGTATTGTGGTCCACATGCTACTAAGTATTGGTTGGAGGTCACCCCATCCCTCTTTGAGCATTTACAGTTACCTCCAAAGCAGAGGGACATGCTTGTTACCAACATGCTGTATGATTCAGTCAAGTTCTTGTGGGACATAGTTACCCATGACGATATCTATTAGTACGTGGTAAGGGATGATTTATAGAATGTATTCTATGAAAATTTATTTTCTTACATATTGATTTTTGACCAAGCCAGAGAGTTTATGCATTTAAAGAAGGTTTCTATTGAAGTTATAGAATATTCAGCATCTTTTATTTAGTTTCATCGCCTTGCACTGCGTATATCAATTGATGATACTTTTCATGATAAAGTCTTTGAGGATGAGTTGTTTCTGACAACCGTACTCAGGTGAATGTATTCTTCCTACCTATATTTTTTGAAATTTTCAACTGGGATCTTATCAAAAAATATAGAATGTGGAATAGTGATAGTACATGGAATATAGAGAGAACATCACAATAGGACAATAGTTCATCCATTCTTTAAAACATTTCTCTTATATTTTTTCATTAGGGATGGGTTAGCTAGAGTACTCGTAATAGTAGATTTATGTTGTTTCACCAGTGTGGATGATAGAGGAACCAAAAAAACAGTGTGATAGAGACCCCCTAGAGTGATGAGTTGGGGGTCATATGGGGAATCATCGGATTTTTTTCGTACCATTCCAACATCTTATAGTGATTGAGGATCTACAGTAACTCCACCGTTAGGATTTGGTTCATTTATATTGCGTCAGGTCGTATGTTGGAGTATCACTAATAGGACTAAAAGAGGAGAAGGTTGTGATCATGTTTGTTAGAATCTTGTTCACTAGTAGCAGCATCAAATTAGATTTGATCATTTTAGTCTAGATATATATTATGGTTGAGAATAATTTCAGTTGTCTTAATGATATTTGATACTCGAATAATAGGTTTCATAACCATCTAGATATTTTCACACTAATTTTGTATCCATTACTATAATAACTTATTTTATATAGGTTATTCGCACTCCTTTATATTTATATCTATTATAGAAATATATCGGCTATAATTTCTTTATTAACATTATTTAATCACCCTAGATACACTATTGGGTCTAAAATCATAGGGAATACACGAATTTATGTATTACCTTCTTGATTTATTAAGCTACCCGTTCTTGTGGGACCTCTTTTTCCTGGATATTTCATGCCTCGATTTCATTTTCGAGATGATTTTTTTAATTTTCTATCACACCTTTTTTTTATTGCGATCACAGTAGGGTATCATTTACATCGCTAGAGTGATGTAGATATCTATATAATGGTGAGTGGGATATTCAGTCTAGTATAGAAATACTAGAGCATCATAGGATATATAGAATGACCTCCTAGATTTTCAATCTCCTTATAGTGTATCTGGGCGTACTTCATGTTGAATTTCTTCTGATAGTGTATCATTTATAGGAGTTTATTTCTAATTATTTATTGATCTTACCACCTAAGAAATATGTAGATTTTAAGATTAATCTTATTCCAAGAGAATCTCTAGTTTCCATTAATCCATAGGGAATAGAAACAACAGAGTTATTGGATCTCAAGTAGTAGTTACAGGATTTATTGGAAAAGGGTTTTATATGACCTAGGACTTCCTCTTAGATTTATACAATACTTTTCTCCATGATGTAGGATGGATCCTTTATTCTATATTTGAATTATACTGATTTGACCAAGATTATGGTTAGAAATTAGAATTAACTTATGTATATTGATGATCTCTTTCATGGTCTCTGATGAGATACAATGCATTCCAATATTTCCCTATGATTGGGCTATCATCATGTGCGAGTCGGGGTGATAGGCATACCTCATACAACATTATGTAGTAGGCATGGCTTAAAACAGTACATTATTCTTCCATTGGGTTTTTTGAAAATAGATCTTTTTTCATGCCTCTGATGAAAAGGGTTTTCCACACCAATATGGATTCCTTTTTTGTAGTATATTGGGATGAAATCTTAGTGTATTCTCACACTCGTAGAAACTATACTATGAATCTTGAGATCATTCCTAGAACACTAATAGAGCATCATATTTATGAATTTATTTCATTTTTTAACTTCTAGATAGAAAAAATAACTTCTTGGGTAATTTCATATCGGAATCAAAAGTATCTATTGATCTATATAATGTGGTTTATGTGGTTTCCTAGTTGTATCCCAAGAACATGATTGATATATAGGGTTTCATAGGGCATTATAGATATTACATTATTTTATACAAGAATTATCATGCATTTCCTCACCTATTACAGGTCTTAAAAGAATGATTGTAAGTTCATGTGGTAAGAATCATGTGTGAAATCCATTCATGTATATAATGGAAGGATTCTCCCTTTACATGTTCGGTATCTTCCAGATCCTGGAAGATGTTATAATGGGTGATTTGATGCATCATTAATTTTCTTATGAGTAGTGATGATGAAGGATTATAGAGTTTTTTAATAAAAATATCATAAATTTAGGAATCGTGAGAGAAAATACTCAACATGCGACCTTAGCCTAGCTGGTGATTTCTATGCCTTACGGTGATGGAGACATTATCAATTAGGTGAGTGATTTTTGGTGTATAAAAACCAAAATATCTTCAAATATATATTTACACATCATGACATGAATCTTACATAGTGAAGATGGGTTTAATATCTTTAGTCCATTGATTTTGATATTTCCTATACATCTAGAAGGGGATATGAAGTAGCTAATGTGCCTAGTCTAAAAACTCAGGAACATTCTATATAGGAAGTCTATGATGAAAGGAAATTAACAAACCTCTTCTACTGATGGATCTGGAGTTTCAAGATTTCATGAGAAGTTTAGTATCCAAGTGTTGATAGTTACCTCTCTCCTCTTGGTGATGGTGATGTGAATGTAATTTTTTGATCCTTAGGTCTTGGTTCTCTGTGAGTGTATTTCAGTAGATAACGATCCTCTAAATTGGTCTATGGAAAGAGATGAAGTCATGAATATAAATTCATGTGTTTGGGTTCCAATAGATATGAGAGAGGAGTTCGGTAGAGAGTCTCACACCTCTTAATGGGAGATTCAACTATGAATATCTAATATATATTTATATATATGGTGCCCGTATTGATGGCCTTGGAATAAATATACGATAGGTGGAATTATTACTAGGAGTTCCACATGGAAGTAGTTGAATACAGAACCCCAGCAACCTATGGTATTGTTGATTCCATTTCTAGTATCAGAATGGAAATGGGATGATGGTTCAATTAACAAGGTACTCTGTTTACTGAGGTCTCCTAGTGGTAGCGACATCGTATTGGCAGTTATTGACGGACCGATGAATGTTTCCCCATCATTAATACCACATAGACTTTCATAGATGATGATATTGAAGTATTTTATATCTATGAGGTTATTTAACTAAATGGTGACCCTCATGTTTTTATTTCTGATAAAGACACTGATTTTACTTCACAGTTCAGACATGGGATACAAAAGTATATGGGTATGTCGGTTCTTCTGAGCACAACCCTTCACCTCTGACCAATGCGAATTAAAAATGGATGGTACACATTATAGATTCCATTATCCAAGCATGCATCATTGATTTAGGTAGTTCATGGGAGAATCATATCCCTCTCATAATGTTATCCTATAATAATTTAATTTAGAAATGATTCAAATAGATTTTTTTGAGGTCTTGTATGGTAGGTCATGTTGTTCAAGCCAATACAGGCTAGTTGAAGGAGGGGTATCCCTTCTAGGTCATCATCTCATGAAAGTGTCTTCAGTGTATGTTTAGCTGGTCAGAAATCATATGTCTACTACCTAGTCTAGACAAAAACCATTTGTCGATTGCTATTAATGACCAATGGATTTAAAATTCAGCATATGTTATTTGCTTCAGGTATCACCCATGATAGTTCATAGAGGGATTTAAATGAAAGGGATGATTGATCATAGTTGTGTCTAGATGCTTGAGATTCTTGAGATATTTAGGTCAGTAGTGTGGAAATTGTTACTTACTCAGAGGTATTTTTCCATGCGTTACATCTTCCATGTTTCTTTTGTTCTTAAGTACCATAATGACTCATATCATTCTTTTGATCTTAGGGAATTTGAGCTATATTTAGTTCCTGAATTTTAGGAGTATCATAGTTGATTCACATAACTAAGAAGGAAGGATCTGTAAGTCAAGTCTATCTCTCAAATATCGGTGTTATCGAAACACGGCCATATACAAGATGAGACTTGGTAGGGGCATACTGACGTAACTGGCCAGTGTCCAGATTTGTTCTCAAATATTGTTTCACCATGCTCGGAAAGTGAACTCAGGGATGGGTTCATTTAAATGGGACGAATATAATAACCTATTCTTTTTAGTCTAGTATAGTTACTTTAATGTTAATTCAAATCCGATTTAATGGACCAAATATAGATGCATAATGAGCTAGAGATGCTTTCGGGGGTGTTTGGAGCTTGGTTGGAGCCTAGAACCCCATTGTTTTAGTGAAAATGGAAAATCACATGTTTAGAATAAACCATGTGGGGTAGGATACCTGGTAAATTTTTACCATGTGGGGATGAAAAAATAGTTGTAGGGGGTTCATAGTGTTCACTAATAGTGTAATTTGGGTAGCACATTTGAGTGAAAACAAAAAATAATAATAGGTGTTTCGCAAGGTTGGAATATAGTTTCACTAATGATGTTGCCTAACCATGTAGGTTCCACCTTCTTCAATTAGACCATGATAGTTGGTCCATAGTTTGGAAAATAATGTGGAAAAGCTACATGCTAGAAAATTTCGGTTGATTTTATAGTTTTCCATTAAAATATAATAAAACACTCCCATATTTTCATTTTCTATCTATAAAAAACCCCAAATATTCTACCCCTTTGGAGCTCCATTGAAGGATTGAGATAGGATTTTAGATGAAGCATCCAATCAGAGTAATATTTGGTTATTGTTTGTCCTGTTATATTGGTTTCGGTAATATCTCAAGCCCTTTTAATGTTTTCATCATTCTTAATAGAACCATTGATTCTATTTAGATGTAAGATCATATGCCACATTATTAGGGAATTGATAAATTCTCTAGATATCTTACAATCCATGCCGAATTATAGGGTGATAATGGATGAGGAGTGTTGTATGACTACGACATAGGTCATCTATAACTAACTTCTCAAGTTTCACTATATTATAAAGTGTCATTTGATAAGGATATTTTCATTGATCATAACCTATTTAAATAATATTCGTTTATTTTAGTCTTCATAAATTTTTTCTAAGGCCCACAACATATATTTCATTTATAGTTTGACATTACATCCCCATTATTGACCACACCGTGTAGGGTGATTCTATATTTATTCTTTTAGTGGACATAGATTCCTTAATGGTTTTTTATAACCCTTTAGATACACCATTTGAGTGTGTTTTTTGACCCTCCTAATGGTATGACCTTATAATTAGATGAATTTGTAATCGATAAAAGTATAGTATCATGTTTCCTTTCCACTTGACCTATAGTTGGTAAGAGATTTAATTTGATAAATAAATATTAAATTAAAAATTCAGTTATATGATATATATAAAACTAGACCTAATTGAATATAATAGAACATATAGGTTTTATATACACATATCTCATTTCCCTATATAATGGAAGGTTTCAGAGGAAACCTTTGTCAATATATATGGATAATATTAAATTACCTAAATGGTTTCATTCCCTATGTCCTTTTCACACTAAATAAAGTCAATGATTGATCCAATTGAACTTATTAGTTAGTATGACCATTACATGGAATAATTAAATAAATTAATTCAGTATTATGGTTCCTAATCATGTTGAGATCTAGACATAAGTACTATTGGAATGGACATACATGTGTTAGCTTTTGGTTTTCTGAGGGAATACCTCAAGTAGTCATGGATGCCATTTAAATTTAAGGATGTCAGTTGACTTGGATGAGACCTACCTTAGAACCTTATCCTCTTCAATTTTTGGATTATCCATATCATAACGTATGATCTCTTATATTTGATTTCATTGATTCCTTGCATTCTACGTACATGATGTTCCTTGGTTACATATTTTGGCCTAGCCATTGATTATCCTATTTTACCATGGATGTTTTCCTTGAACTTGGTTAGATTAATCTATTAAAGAATGCATTGAAATATGATCCTCGTATTACACTCTTTTCCTCATGCCTTACTTCAATGATATATAAACATATGTGGTTTGGGTTTCCTTAGTTATCACATTGGAACATCATGAATATAAATAAAATCATGTATGACTTGTTTATGTTGGATCCTCCATGATTTATATTATACTAGATTGTTAGTGTTGGTATTACCTCATTTATCCTATATATATATATAATTTAACTTAATTAAATAATGAACTAGTTATTTGTTCAGACACTATCTAAGGGTTGAAGTTGGAACTTTGTTATTTACATTATTATACATCTTTAATTTTATATATGCATTCTTGCATATTGTTCCAGCATTTATTACACTTAAAGAATGTTATAGAAATAATAAGTGGCTACATACTAAGATTTATCTCACATACTTTGCGACATTCTATTGGATCCCTACAAAACTATATGTGTACAAGTGTTGATAAATTGAAGTGCATCTCTTTAGACAATTGATCTCCTAATTTCATAGGATGGATCAGGTAACATATGATCGATATAGATCTATTGATTCCTATGATAGTTTTTGGATTTAGTTTTTTTAATTTTTTATATCATGAATTCTTTATACATTGTATCCATTTTTTAATATTTCTAGATACATGAAATATATCGTCATCAACAATTGTGTATTTTCATAAAATATTTAGTTTTTATTACATTTTCCTACATCTGGTGTTCATTATGTTTATTATTTCATTACATCCACTACTTATCTCATATTATATTATATCTATCCTCTCTGATACACTCCGGTAATGAGTTTATAATCTCCCCATAGACACATCCTAGGATATCGATGCTTATAAAAATAATATCAGGTTCAGGGAGATTCACTTAAGGGTATGTGGACAGCCTGGATCAGGGAACCATCAGTGGAACCTGGGTTTGGGATGTCACATTAATACTTGATAGGGTTTCTTATATATGAGGTATTAAATAAAGGGAACTCCATGAACTACACCTATAATGTCTAAATTGACTCATGATTTCATGTTTTGGCATCCTCACTTGTTCGTAGGGGGTGGAGGTCTCTAGGATTATGAGTGATATATATAGGTCATCATTTCTATCATAGAGTATCTATAGATGCCTTCCGAGATATGGTTCATGCCTTCCACCAATACGTTGTGAGATTCCAAGAGTAATTATAAATTTTCAATGATATTTCCAAAAAAAATGTGTTGTAAATGGATTTTATGTTTCAATTTTTTAATGTATATATATGATTTTAATCAAGAAATGTTTTTAAATAATATTTCAAAATCACCTTCAATAAAAGATAACATATGTTTTTGCCACTTATTCACTTCTAGAGATATAATCTGAGAGTTAAATTCATAATTTTTTTGTAAATGGTTTATGGTTGATTGGAATGATGGTTAGGAAACCCATTTCTTTTTTAGGTGATATATGTTTATGAATCTCATTTCTCTTTCCTGAGTTATATGTTTATGAATAATGTTTTTCTTTAATTTGTTAAATTTTTATGAAACCCATATTTAATTAACAGGATTTATATTTATGAAACCCATTTCATATTAATGGGATATATATTTGTGAGACTAAATTCTTTTCATTGATTGTTATTTTAAAAAAATTATTCTGAAAACTATATATTTTCCCCAATTTATGATATGATGACACGTTTAGGATACCCATTTAATTTAATGGGTTATGATATTATTTTTTATGATCTGGTGTCACATATATTTATGATTTCATTATAAGATGGGTGGGACCTATATCTCCCTCCAATGAATTGGGTAATTAATTAAATCTCACGAGATAAACATGGATTGAATGAGGAGTGAACTCAGTTTTGTAAAGTAAAATGTATACTATGATTGTCTTGGGAGTGAAGATTGACTATGAAGATGATCATGGGGTTAACCAAGCATATCAAGATGTAATGGGGAGTGAACCCTTACTTTAAGGATGACCGTGGAAGTAATTCCTTGACTTATGTGGAAATATTTTTATATTCATATATTTCTACCATAATTTCATATCTTGTTAATTTGTTAATTTTTCAAGGTATATTCTTATATTTCCATTTTGACTTTTGTATTCTATTTTTCCATTCATTATTACATGATTCATGTTTTCAATATTTGGCGTGCAGGGTATTTTTTTCTCATGTTATGAACATCTTCTCAGACCCTTATGCTCGTGTTATAATTATATATCTCTTTTTTTAACCTTAATGGGAATCTAAACTGAACCATTTATTTTGTTTCCTTTCCCTAGATAATAAATTAATATTTTAAGTAAGATACTTTTGGTGAAGATATTTAAGAGATATGTTCAAGATCATTCAATAGTATAGAAGATTATGTTTCCATGTTTTAAAATATACTAAAATATTATAGTAATTTGGCATGTATTTTTTATTTTATAAATATTCATATAGAATTATATAATATCATTGTATGATAATCTAAGGTCGATATACATGTCTCCAGTTTGTATTGTGAATCGTGCACAAATGGTGCACTGTTTGGACTTCTATGTGGCCAAACTATGTTACACATATTTTTGGGTATTTATACAATTTTGAACATAAATTCACATATTTTCTAACCCCCTCTTGTTTCATAATTCTATCATACAACTTATCACAATTTTAACCATTAATATGTCTAAATAACTACCCACCCATGTTTATCGATATCTTCACCATCTAATATCATAATAGATATCTGATCATATGGTTGAATAGAGACATATTCATTATTCAATACTTAGGCTTATATTGTGATTCTTCAATCAATGAGAAAATATAATCAAATGATGGATCATATTCATTATTTTAATTATATACATCCCTTATTTTGTTTAAATATAATCCATGCTAAAATAATTATCAATACGGATAAGGAATATACTATATACATAAGGAATATGGGATATGACTCTTCCCTACATTTCATATAGTTTATAAATTATTTTTGTCATGTGTATTCTACTTTCACCGATTATTTCCCCTAAAATTCATCTTCCTTGATATAAAATATACATATTGAATTCAATGGGCCAAAAAATATTTCTTTCTAATGTTGGTGGTAAACACCTCAATGTAGACAATGAAATTATGCTGTGTTATTGATTTATTCGTTGGTGAGCTGTGATGGTTAAATATGTGGTACCATTTGATGGAATTTGACTGGATCATCAATATGGAAAATGTTCCTCTATAATTAATAAATATTTAAAATCATTTTATTGAAATTATATATTTATATATTTAAATTGGCCTAGAAAAATGTTTATAAATTTATTTATTATTAGTTTATCATCCAAAATTCATGTTTAATGAAAGGGAACAAAATGAACATATTAAATGTTTAGAAATTAGAATGATTATGTTTTCATGTCCAGGATTTTACGTGTCATTTTTAATGAATGGTAAAGGAATGAAAATAATAAATGATTAAAATGAATGATTTTTATGTGTCATATTATGATTTAGTATATAAATGAAATGTTTATATGGTGCATACATTATTTGGAACATTATAAAATTTATAGGAATTTTCATACATGATCTAGAATTGGATTACAATGGTAATCCCTTGAGCACTCATTGGAATACCTTCAAATTCATTGATATAATTTCTAGGGATGATTCCAACCATAAAATGTATATATTTTTATAACAAGAATGAATCAATATATAATTTACATTTCACATGACACTCATCTTAATAATATAATTCCTGGGATAAACACCTTGGATTAAACATGATGTCATTGGACATGAAGCAAATGGATTGACACCATTGAGATTAGAAATCTTTATCCCCTGATTGATATGGATGAGCTCCATAGAATAGGATATAATCATTTTATGTGGAATACCATGGGAGTTTCCATTTGGATTACAGTCAGACCCTATGTAGCAGACTATATGTGTTACAATTATGAGATAGGTCGATCTATAAGTTAAAGGATTACTAGAACAACTGGAAAAAGACCTATACCTACAGTTTTTGTAGAACTTTGGGTATTGATTTAATAAAAACAATCCATGTAAAAGACCTATACCCATGGTTTTATGAAAACTTTGGGTATATGTTTCATTGTAATTTTTTATTAGGGAAAACCTAAGTCCATAGTTCTAAAAAATCATTGACATAGGTTGGGCTCTCCCTACAGTTTTTGTAATATATGGTAGTAGGTTTCGTATAGAAATGAAATTCCACAAAAAAACTATGGTTAGACCAAATTGTGCGTATACACCATATAAAAGTGAATTGGTTCATAATAACAATGAAGTCTAAATGAAATGTAAATTGAGATGAAATCCCATATAAAAATTATATCCTTAGATTAAGGATAAATCAATTATATAATAAAGTGTGAAAAATAAAATACATTCAATATGATTGGATATTAAGTGTAATTAAATCATATGAAATTCAGACATTTTCTTTTTAAGACTATACCATTGACTTGGATGTTTAACTCAATGAATAGAAATTGAGTTAAAATTACTATTATCAAGTTCATATCGATTACTTGAGAATTTATCAACGGAGTGGTTATGTGTATCAAATGTACATACAAAAAAAGGGAGTGGAAATTACAACAAAAATAAATAAATATTGATTCCACACATAATCATATCCGGACATAATTTAGAATTATAATATTAACCCAAGGAATGGAAATTAGGTTAAAAGGTTCCATTACCAATTTGGTAACAAATTAAACAGACATCAAATGAAAGAAGGATCATAAAATCAATATGTAAATACCCAAAAATTGATGTATATTACACAATTAATACAATCATGTGCAGTACATACACCACACAAATGGAAATAGTGGAAAATATAACTTGAATATCATGGGAATAAAACTTGTGATGAAAATCCTTTACCACATTGTAATCAATCTAGTCATATGAAAAAATGATAATAACAACTAAATGATTTGAAGAATAAAATTAATCTAAATAGAATCAGGATAATATATATCATATGGCAGTACACAATATACCACATGAAATAAATTAGTGGCAAACAATTGAAATATCACGAAATTAATAGTTAGATAAGAAACCCCTTACCTCGTGTCTGACATGACCCATTCGTTCTTCAATCTCATAAATAATAAAATTAATTTAATTTATACTTTATTAAGATCATTTTTCATGTTTATTATTATTTTTATATCACTTATTACCATTCTATAATGATTATGTAATCATTTATGTTAATTATGGTTGTTTGGTCGATATTTGGTACTTGGCTCAAAAATAGACCTCTTATAATTACATGTTGTCCTTGTGGTCAAAATTGCATTATCTACAGAATTATATTCAGGATTTATATATCATATATATCATATATATATATTATATATATGTATTTATAATATTATATAACATTTAGAGGTAAGAAATGAAATTCACTATTCATGGAGACGGTAAGCCGTACATACGCATGGACGTTGTTTTCATTTCTATTTAGTAATTTAATACAACTAAAACATAATGATACATAAAAATATTATAATTCCAGTATAATATCATATATAATATCATTAAATCCATCCACTATACATTCCACATATGCCATTAACGAGTAATATCACTTTGAGGGGGTGGTAGTCCACACTTCCTCAAATGAAATTATCACGTTTACCCATAATGGAAATCATAAAGGTGTGATATAAAAATAAAATACAGAAGAATATGAAAAAATAATATATATATATATATATCATATATAAATATATTTCCATCATAATGACCACCATGAGAGGTTGTAAAATATATCAGAACAATCATCCTTTCCTGAGGCAGTAGTTCATTGTTCACAGAAACAAAATTTTCATTACCCATTAAATATAGGTGTATGTAAGTGTAGTTATAATAATTCTCATAAAAACATTAAATTATATTGAGGATATAGTTTTTGATATAAAATATATGAATACATTGAATTTATGGTTGATGATGTAAAATAAAAGAAAATAATTTAAGAGAAACTGTTACCATTAATTCGGGTAACTCTATTTGGTTTGTACCAAAAGGACTTATTGAAGTTCCCGCTACCTAAAATAAGGATTCTATGTGGAAGATAAAGATATTTATATTTTCTTTGGGTAGTGGTTGTATGAGCCAAAGGGCTTGAGAGGTGTGAGGAATGGGTTAGATGTGGTGTCCTTTTATAAGGGGTGGAAGGGATCTTTAGAAAAGTTTGAAAAAGTTATTTTATTATATAATGATTTTTGGTTTCTAAAAGTCCAAAACTCATTAATGTATAAGATAATATGGCTCATGGTTGAATTAAATTCATCTACTAATAATTGGATAGGTTTTGGATGTTTTTGTTATATTTATAACCTTATTTATATAAATCATTTATTAGTGAGGTAAATACTGCATCATTTTTGTGTCATAAATAATATTATATATATGATGTCTAACATTTGAAAAAAAACCATGATGTAGGAAATCATTTTATATTTCCAATTAATATTAATAGAAAAAAATATAACTTCTATAACAAGATGAAAAAATTAATTTACTAAAAGATATTTATTTGTGTTATTTGTGTCTTTACATTAAATTAATTAATATAAAGTTTCATTATCACTTCCATGTGGATCCATTGGGTCCCCAAATAGACCCAAGGATTCCCATGGTCGGACATGACTCAACCAATATGGTTATAACAATTTTTATGGTAATATTTTTTTTATTATGATTTCATTTTTACCTTAAATTACCCTATTTACCTTTAAATATGGTTAATAAAAGTCAACATGTACTATTCACTAGAAATTATTTTCATCTTATTGAACCCAATTTTACATAATAAAAACAAAAATGTATGTGTTATTTTCAAAATTAAATTCATAGAAGTGATAAAATTTCATTTAAATGTGAAAGCCAGTTTTTTAACTACTACTAAGTGGTTTCACTATTCATCAAAAATTGATGTTTATTAGAAAAATACAAAAAATTCATCCTAAGATATATTTGATATTCCAAATTCAAAAATGATTCTTATTTTTAAAAATTCAAAACAGAAAATTTACATTAATTAATTTAAAATTAATTCATGTTGTCAAAACAAATAGCGTGTTTTTAAGAAACAATATCTATTAAAAGATTGACACTTGTTTATGTACAATTTCAAGTAAAATAAATTCCAACGACCACCATTAGATTAAATCGTAAAAATATAATCTAATTAGACCTTAAAACCAATTAAAAAGATAATATCACCATATAAATAAAATATATTAAAATGTATATTTGAATTAAAATACCGTATTTTTCACTATTCATTAAAAAATGAATTTTATCAGAAAATTTCCAAAATTTTACCCAAGGTAATTTTTAATTTTCCTATTCTAAAAAAGATTTTTATTTTTTCAAATAGAACATATAAATGTTACCAAAAAATATTTAAGGAGGTTTCACCATCAAAAGGCAGTAAATCGAACTTTTAAATATCATTAGAGTATTTATGATTTAAATTAGATTCATTCACATTTTAAGCCTCTAAATTTTATTGGATAAATGTAAAACCATTTAACAGAGATGTATAATCATATTTTAGTTTGTTATGATAATTCCCACCAATACAAATACTAGGCATTAGCTAAAATTTAATATAATAGTATTATATTATTAGTGTGCAATGTATGATTTCAAAGAAACACATTATTGTGTATCATATACGCCATCAAAAATAGAATCAACTTTAAAGTAAAATTGATAATTAATTTACAAATAATTAAAAAATATAAAAATTCCATATTATTTATTTACCTAGGATGTTACATCCTTCCTCGTTTTTGGAATTTCAATCTCTCAATTTTAAAATTAGGCTCTGAAAAATCATTTAAATTACTACATCGTAAAAATAGTCAACAAAACTATCACTTTATAATAAGGTAAAGGAAGTTCAAAGGTTACTTAAGGAAATATATACTTGGATTCCCTGAAATCATGGATATAAAAGATAAATAACTCTCATAAATTAATGGATTGATAGGGAACATCATCACAGAATTTTAACCACCACAATTCCAGAAATTTGTGGTTGGGTAAAAGACTGATGATAAAAGAGAGCTTATAAAATTTTTAATTCAAGATCCTTTTCATTGAGTTAAATAATTTTATTAATAACTAGTCTAATATCGTAAGGAAATATATTTACTCGTTATGTAGAGTTTCATCCTTTAATAAAATTCTACACAAACTCATCTTTTCTCCAAACGGTAAGTATTCAAGATGACTTTTTCACATTAAAAGCACTATAATCAACATCTTGAGAATAACGTGATCCACAAAATATGAACCATATATTTCCATTATAATTTACATTATCCAAAACCAAAATTGGTTAGTTATGGATCAAATAATCCCCAAAAGGATTATCCTTTATAAAAAGATTTATTGTTCTTAATCTCCAAAATTCAACCAAAAGTACCCAAAGTTCAAGAAAGTCCATTCAATATACAATTTTCCTTAATATTTTTCAAAATAATCCAATATAAGATCAAAACCCAAAACCCAATAGGATTTTATCACATAGTCTTCCATATTAAATCATAACATTTATCCCCAAAAACATTTACTACTCTTAAAGTCTCATTATGAAGTGTAATCAAAATAATCACATATTATCTATGATTGGTTAATTGTTTCCATAAATAACCCAAATCACCATATTTTCATAATAAAAACATGGATTATTCAAAAATAAAATTCGAATATTCCTCATCAAAAGAAAAAAATAATTATTCCTTGAATAACATTTTCATATATCAAACATCAGGGTTACAAATACTATAAAAAGTCTTCCAATGTAATCCCAACATCAAAAGAGCCTTAATAATTTTAACCATTTCATTATATTAAAATCTATCATAACTCTTGAATCCCATACATGTTGACTTTTTACTCAATCAACATTCTTCATGACCCATTATCCATTCTTTATTAACAAATTTTGAAATACTTCATTCCTACAAACAAAATACTTAATCATATCCTAAGACTCCATAATATCACTACATATGTTAAGAAATAATCCATACATTTAATTGGTCATTGTAAGTCTCTTTATCCTCAATCTGAATGGCATTAGGTGTAGATAAATCTTTTTACGATCCTTGTGATCCTATTCCTGAATTTACTTCGTAGGATAACTGTTTGTATAATGACCATGCACACCACATTTAAAACATTCAATTCATCCCTCAGAAAGAACTTATTTTCCTTTCCTATAGTCAACTAGATGTTACCTTTTTTTCATGGCAGGTTCTTGCTTTATGAACTCCATTCCCATATCTATAGCATCTTCTCATCCCTTTGAAGCCTTTTCCTTGGTGGTTTTTTTCACATATTGGACACATAGGTTTTTGAACATTCATACCTATATGATTATTACATGAACTTATGAAGGTATTTGTTTCATGTATATACAATGCCTTATAAAATTCACTAAGGTTCAGGTTGTCAATAATGATTCCAGATAGTTGGTTGATAATAACCACAATAGTTCTCATTATAGATCCCATTTCATTCAGTTGCTCATTTAGAAAACCGTCATAGTTTTCATCACATCCACAGTTGCTTTGGTTCCTACTAGATCCAACCATTTACTAAAACCGAAATGGTAAGTGTTAGTATGTAAGTAAAATCATCATATAATATCTTATGATGAGGGTAAATACTAAGACATACATATCCATGTCATATTAAACTCATACAATTTATACAAAACTAATATGAATCTTTCTAATATGCTATACATTATGGTTATGCCACTAATGAATAAATAACACTGTAACTTCTAATGTTATATAAACTGACCTATGTTAACAAATATAAGGACCCGGCCTTAAAAATTACTTAATCTTGAGTTAAATCAATAATTCACATTGAGGATCTTTTCATGATTATAGTTTTAGAGAATTATTCCATCACTGTTACATATCAACTTGAATATTACAATGTAGACACTTCTACTAGAAATTATTTTCACAACAATAAAACTCTTTAAATAAAACAAGAGTTCTTTTCTTTGTATAAATTTTCATCAATACTTCATTTCCCTAACGCTTCCTTATAACATGGTAAAAACATTTCAAAAACATGGTATGTGTATGAAAAGCACATTAATGTTTTTAAAATAAGGAAAGGAAACTTTAACACATCAATAAATACAAATCAATGAAACCATAATTTTCAATCATAACATACCTTATGAAATCATAATATTAATTAACAGCATATAGTAATGATAAATCATAAAGGTAACTTGATGAATCCATATCACATATTAATTGTAGCTATCGCAACTATAGAGGGATTCACATTTGGAATTCCCATCATAGTATATTCCATAAATCTCTTAGGATAAACAATCACATTTACCACTATCATGTTACCCAATGCATTGGAGAGCTATCTCAGGATCACCCACCCTAGGGTTATCATGGAACCACCTGTATATGTAAACAATTCCAAAGAACCATAACATTTTAAAAACACTTAATACAATAATAAAGGAAATATAAAATTTCCACATTGAAATCACAACATATAATTTCAAGATATATACATAATCAATGCTTTATCAAACCATTTTCAAAACCATTTAAAACATTTAATGAAGTGATTTTTTGATAAAAGTTCCCCAAACCAATTTGAAACTTTTAAATCAATTATCATTTGAAAAAATTAACTTCCATATAAATAAATCCTTAAAACCATTTTAAAAAAATGGGCAATAATGATAATGATTTATAAGAATATATCTTTGAAAACATTTAAAACAATATTTTAGTAAAAGAGTTTTTAACAAAATAAGAGACTCTTGAATATAAATAATTAATGAATTACATTGAATCAGAAATTTATAATATCATAAGAATAATGGTATTAAAGATATAAAATTCCAAAGGACAGTGTATACACCATCAAAGAGTGAATTGGTTCGTAACAATATTGAAGTCTCAATGGAATGTAAATTGATAGGAAATCCCTTCTAAAAATTGTATCCTTAGATTAAGGATAAATCAATTACATAATAATGTGTGAAAAATATAAATACAATCAATATTATTAGATATTCTATTTAAATAAATCATAGGTAATTCACCCTTGTTATTTTTAAGACAAAACCAATGACTTGGATGTTTAACTCAATGAATGGAAATTGGATTAAAATTACACTTATCAAGTTCATATAGATTACCTGAGAATTAATAAATGGAGTGATTATTTGAATCAAAAGTATATACACACAAATCATAATGTAAATTACAACATAAATAAATAAATAGTGACTACACACATAATCATAGCCTGACATAATTAATAATTAGAATATTTACCCAAGGAATGGAAATTGGGTTAAATGGTTCCCTTACTGATTTGGTAACATACGAAACATAAAACCCATAAAATAAATATTTTTAAATGAAAATTTAAATACCCATAAATTAAAGTATATTACATAATGAATATAGTTAGGTGCAGTACATACACCACAAAAACGGAAATAGTGGAAAATATAGCATGAATCTCACGGGAATAAAAAGTGAGATGAAAATCAATTACCACATTGTAATCAATTGAGTTATATAACCAAAAGGTAATAACCACCAAATGATTCACATAATAACAGTAATATAAAATATATCATGGTAATATATGTGAAATGTCAGTATACAATACACCACATGAAATAAATTAGTGTCAAACCATTTAAATCTCACGGAATTAAATGTGAGATAAGAAACCCCTACCTCGTGTCTGATATGAGCCATTCATTCTATTATGGTTCACTGAGGTTTAGAACCAAGAATATATTTTATGTTCTTTGATAGGTTTTTTATTATAAATTTGTAGGAAGTGTATCCATAAGGATTGTCATTAGATAAGACTTTGCCAAAAAATCTTCACTAACAACTCTATTTTATTCCATTAGTGTTAACGGCTTGCACATGTAAATCCTCAGTGTGATGAAGACCAAAATGATGTCATTGCTATAGGCAGATGGGTTATCTTAAAATATTATACCTAATAATTCATCTTATTTCTAGATAAATGAGACAAGAACTATCTCCTCATTCTGAAGAATGATCAGTGATAGTGCATCTATATGAATGTTGGAGTAGTACGGACCAAACATGTTGAGGTAGAGGTCATAGTTGGGGTAGGTATAAATATGATTATTAGAACATAAATAGTGGATTGTATTAGGGTATTCAATCTATATTTTAGGGCCATGTTAGAGGATAGTAGAATTCATTAGAGCTGATACTCGAGGATCAATGTGCAGGATCATCGACTATATGTGGAATTGTTCTTGTGACCTCTTCAATTTTATTTTATTTACATGATGAAGTTTCTTTTCACTCCATTATCTCAATATAAACGTGGGAATTTCTTGGCCTCGAAATTTTTTAAATATTTTTGTGATGAACCTAGACACATGATTAGGTTTTCTATTAGAGAGTATACACTAATGCATTGAATTTCCCCTTGAGGTAGTCATTTCTAATTTTTTGTGGAACAACTTATTCATTGAGATGGTGGGATTTGATTTCATTATAAGGATGGAGTAGTTGGTTCCCTAGCATGAATATGTGGATTTTTATCATCGTAGGGTATTTATTACATAACTATAGGGATTCAATTATCATCAAAAGAGAAAGTGGGATGTCCTGGAAAGAATAGATGGAACATTTCATCATGGGAAAGGTGGAGTGACCACCCAAATTTCTAACCATTATATAAAGTGGCATGAAATATAGTTGAGTGATTTTAATCCAATGGTAAACCATTTTAGGGGTTTCATTCAAGATTTTTAAATTACATTCAATGAGAGTGGTAATGTTTATGATAGAGCGTCTTCTAAAAGTATCTCTAGTATACATTGTTCTATACAAGATGGTGTATACTGAGCTGTATGATTTAAAGGGGATTTGGTGGATTTAGAATCTAATGGTTTCATCTAATCTAGAATATCTTATTGGGTTTCATTGGTCCATTTTATTAATAATATTTTATTATACACATTAAAGTGGAATTTAGTAATGATTGAATAATTATATTATAATTATGAACTGGTATGGATTTTCTACAACAGAGGACATATTTAACTAACTCCAATGAGCTACAGTGTTCTTGAGGATATATCTATGAATAGGCAATCATGAGGTGTGTGTTTGGACTTCATAAATAGGATATATGAATTTTTGAAGTCATTACGGTCTATATGTGTATAGGATTATTATTTTCTGTCTAAGGAACTAACCATATATTATTATGGCATTCATGAATAGGGTTTTCCACCTTGATCTATATTCATTTTTCATGTTTTTTATGAATTAATTGTTGTTTTATTCTCATACATGAAGTGACCATGCCTGTCATCTTGAGATCATTTTTTTTTACACTTATAGAGAATTGGAAATAACCAAATATAACTACCTGACAATTGTTAATTGACAAAATTCACATTCCGGTTCATATTATCTCAGAATTAAAATGTATAAGTTAACCAAGAGAAGGTGAGTGTTATTTTATCGTGAAATAATCCCATGAAAGTGATTGACATATAAAGATTCTTGAGATTTTCCGGATATTATTGTTGTTTAATTTAAGACTTTTCCCACAAGGAATAACCCCTTACTAGTTTGAACAAGAACTATGTAATGTTCTTGTGGTCTGAAATGTGCGAAAGGTACTCTTAGGAGATGAAATGGAGATTTTAGTCAGTGCTAATTTTTATTCTTCTAGTTCATATGAGAGTCTATATATGGTTTTTTGATGAATTGTTTTTTGGGATAGGTGTATAAATATTTTTGTATGATGGAGGATTTACATACGGGTCTCTCCAATTGAAACCTAACTACTGTAATTATATTATACCCTACTCATGATGGTATTAGACTTACAATCCTTCTTTTTAAAAACTATACCCCCACTAACAGAAAAATCACCAAACCTCTATAAGTCTATTTGGTATTGGCCTACTAGGTTCCACAAGTTATCCCACAAACATGTGGTCCCCTCCCTAGGGCCCACATGTATGCCTAAATGGGACATCACACTAATGACTATCCCCATAGTCCAACAGTCGTTCATTGTTTGTCCATTCTCCTCATGAATACAAACCCTGAGATTAATTCTAGTATTGAACACTTCATAACCACTACTCAATGGCAAGAACACATAACTGTGGAGTTATAATTAGGTAGGCTTTCGAAAAAAAGGCGCATCATGTTCACATAAATCATATCATTTTACCATTATGATCATTATCATTCTAGGCTATTATATCCCCAACCCCTACCCACTTTGGTGCTCAATTTCCTCATTGTGGGCCGCATAACTCACCTTAGGAAGTGCCACCACACTTATGGATGGGTTCTTCATTTGATACCTATGTAATAACTGGGGCCCGCTAATAATACCATTTCATCACCTTAACGTAGTCCTGGGGTCCTGGCCTGCTAGTTCCCAATAGTTTCCCACACAT
This sequence comes from Viscum album, assembly GCA_963277665.1. Taxonomy (NCBI): domain Eukaryota; kingdom Viridiplantae; phylum Streptophyta; class Magnoliopsida; order Santalales; family Viscaceae; genus Viscum; species Viscum album. The sequence goes on from OY728151.1 coordinate 165,318,112, forward strand.
ACATGTGTTCCCCTTCCAATGTCCCACCCATCTGTTTGTTCATATAACTAATGAACATCTCCATAGTCCAACTCTTGTTCTTTTACCGTTCATTTTCATCACTCACACACACTCTGAATAACTTGTTAGGTGGCCACACATCCATATCACTAATCTAGGTCATGAAATCATAACAATGGAGTTCTAATCTAGTAGGATCCCAAAAATAATGGTGTGACTTCTTAACATGAGTTGTATATTTTGGCCTTTTTAACCCTTTGTCATTCTAGGGTTTTATATTGTGTAATAATAGGCCTTATTAGACAAGTGATCTCTTTATGGTGTATAAGTACCACAAGGGCCTAAATAAATATTAATTCAAAATTACTTGAATTGCAGATAGTGAATACATGTTAAATACCTACACTATTTTGACTTTGATCTCACCTATACACCAATAAAGGGTAATGATGAAGCTAATGCACTGAGATAATAATATTAGGCACAAGCCATTATAGAATATTTCTCTGAAAAGTAATTGATGGAAGTTCATTCTAATATGAATCTATAATTTCATGGGACTTAGGATTAGTTGTTTTATATAGCCCGAGAAGTCACCACTTCACTCCTGAATAGGATGAAGAGAAGGAAGTTCTCATGTATTGATGGTTTGGTCATACGAGAGAGTATTTTTGGTGATGTCCCACATTTTGATGCATCTATCGATGGAGAAGACATTATTTTTATACATGGGAATATCTTTTTTCCAACATACATGAGAGTGTAACTAATGTTATTGTTCCTTACTTATCCTTTGTATGTACACCAAGGTATCTACAACAAGTATCATGATTTGTATCACAAGTATTTGTGACAAGGGATGAAATTTCATATAACTTGTTTTATAATCAGGTGTTCCACAAATTAGTTGGTGAAGGTGGTTCCCCATTGGATTGATAGCTTTTAATATCAGTTAACTATCACTAAATTGAAATGGAAAGAACATTGAATGGATTTTTTGGATAGCTTGATACATTTTCCTAGAGGTAGAAATGTGTTTTAGGTAGTAATGGATTGATGGATAAAGGTATCTCAATTCCTTCTAATCAAGGAAATATTCATAGTTGATGAGCGAATGAAATTTTTTGTTTATGATATTATAAAACTACACTAGGTCCTCATACTATTATTTATAACATGGATCATTGTTTCACATTGGGGTTTTGATAAGTGATACAATGATATTTTGATACACATGTGCTTTTGAGATAAGACTTTCAACATCATATTGATGGAAAATAAAAACAAACCAATCATGTGTTGTAGGAAAACATCTGAGTATCCATCCTGGATTTCAAGGATTGTTGTTAGATTCATATCCCTATAATTAGATTATCCTATAATGAAATCTATAATGAGATGATTTGGAAGGATCTGTATGACATCCTATATGGTAGGTAATTCCATTCCACTCTGTGCTAGTTATAAGTAGTAGTGGTCATGCTACTGGGTCCTCATATCATGAATGAGACTTCAGAGTAGGCACTATTGATTAGAAATTATTTGTCAACTATTCATCATAAATAAGAATATTATGTTCATTATCATCAATAGCCTCTGGTGTTCATGGTCATGATCATATTTTCCCATGGGTATCACACATACGTGAGAATAGATGGATATAAAGGCATGTGAATATATCCCCTAACTTCATTTGTCCATTTGAGATCTTGGATAAATAAAAGATGTAAATATATTTGTTATTGTTAACTACGAGGTACCATTCCATTGATAACATCTTCCATATTTCAATTCTTTTCCATAATACTTCTAAGATATCTCATAATTTGCATCGTGAGGATGAATAATAGGATGTTTATGATTCTTATGAGGAGTATCCCATATAAATAAATTATTATATCATAAAGGTTGTCATTGTACATTTTTTCTCATTAGTATATGTTCTATAGAAGAACAATCATGGATAGGATGGGGCTTCAATGTGGGAGACATATGTACATCCCTTATGGTTAGAGGTGTTCTCATATAGGGGTGTACCATCATTGCAATTGTTAATTATGGATCAGTTCCATTATTTGGAAAGACTGTAAGAACTCAGTTTCCCTATAAGGTATAGATCCTTAACCTTTCAGTTTAGTTTCATTGTTTTGATCTAATGAAAATCCCTAGAGATAATATAGTATAAAAGAGGGTTTTTATGGTTTTTCAGAGCCTATAACCATAGCTTGCGGACAAAATAGTATGGACACCCTATTAGTAGAAACAGTGTAGCATAATCGACATGGATTCTTTTAACTGTGTCAGGTGTCAAGTGAGTAGAAGTGGATAGAATAGTTTTCTCTAACCATGTAACGCGACCAACATGACTATATTGTGGATCTATTGTTTACAATAGAGACCAAATTAATGATTTGTGCATGGTTACCCAACTTCAATTCAAGAAACATGTTGTTACCCTCTTTTGTTGGAATGTGGAACACAGTTGGCACACAATTTGGTTAAATGTTATGCTAAAAAATGTGAACCCTAATTTTTTTTGTAAAATTACAATTTTCATGTAAATTATTATATTTTAATCCCACCATCTTGATTCTTCACTCCAGCAGTTAGAAACATCAAATTTCACCTATGAATATCTTTTCATACACTTATAACTAGGTTCGGTGACTTCATTATTCAGGCTCAGAATCAAGATATTATCATCTCATTGGATGGACCCCTATAATGTATTCAATACATAGAATGGTTTGTTTATTCTTATATATATTAATGTTAATATTTTGATGTAGGTGCATATGGCCTATTTTTTGTGTGTTTATCTATTCTTCTCTTTTCCTTCGATACACACCAATCAAAGGGTTGATACGAAATGAGGTAACTATTAATGGCATAAGGTTGATGTATATTACACTTAGCTAAATTTATTATGATTTATAAACTTTTTATGTCGTATGCACTCTAGTTTCCCATGGCATTGCCCATAAAATGTATCTTCATTGATTTAAATTGTCTAGATTGAATTAAATGGAAATTATAATTTTACCACATACCATTTGAGGTTGAGACATTGCTATGGACCACCAAATTAGTGGGTTTTAATCATGTATTCTTTGTTGACCGATGTTGTATCAATCTACAACAACATTTTGGTGCATCATAGATTACCATTAATAAGTTATATTTTCCTTAATAATTATTAAATACATAAATTCTTGTTATATAATGTATATATATATACAAACCACCGTTGGACTAGTAAAATGTTTATAAATTGAATTATTTTTGGTTTTATTCCCTTAATTCATCTCTTCATTCTTAATTAAATGCCGCGGAATGAACCTTTTAATGGTTTATAAATTGAATTGGCATTGGTATCACATATTTAATTTACCATATCACATTTAATGAAAGGTAAGGGAATAAAGATAATAAATAAATGAAAACTATGAGTATTACATGGACTTTGATTTTATATGATATAACTTAATTAATTATAATCTTTCTACCTACTTAAGAACATTATCATCTTTATAATATTTCCTAGACATCACCCAGACTTGGATTCCCTAGGGAATCCCTCGATCTATCAGAGTATTCCACTCCATATCATTGACATAATTGTCATCAAATATACCCACAATAGAATATTTCATTATTCTTATTATATTAAATTCTCATCGTATAACCAAAGATCTTATTTACTATTTTCTCAATTTTATAATTCCTTGTATGCAGTCCTTGAATTCAGATTGATATCTTAGGACACGTGGACCCATGCATTAATCCAATTAGGTCATGTCATGGATGGTATAAGATTAATATGGATAACCTCCATAGACTCAGTTAGAATTATTTACCGATGAATTCCATGGTCATTTCCCCTTAGATTACACTCAAAACCATTATAGATAAGATGAATGTGATAATATTATGAGATGGATTGACCACTAAGGTCATGGATGCACTGGTTAAAACATGGATACAAAGTTGTTATTATTCATTTTTCTATACTTATGATACCTGTTATACATTATCTCATTTTTATAAACATAAAAATAATTAAATAAGTGGTTACATGTTCAAACAATAGCTAATTCTGAAGCAGTAATGGGTTATTATTTCATCATACATCTAATATAATATACATAAAAGAGAATATAGTTTATATAAATAATGTGGATTCTTATTGAAGATGTTGGTGGTAGAAAACTCATTTTTATCTAATACACTATCTAAGATGTCGTTATAACCCATGTAGATTATATAATTGTGGGTTTTGGTAAGGGGAAGTTTACTAATTTGGACACATGACATTCTTTCCATAGGATGGGAGCCTTTTAGTAGATGATTGATCTATATGTCATGATGCTTTGATATATTTGTAGTCATTTTTATTCCTTCATATATCATTTATTTCCATGTCCACATGAAACCATATATATATTAATTCATTTTTATAGAGACATGGCATCATCATTTTTTATGTGATACATTTTCTGTATGTTGAGATGATGGTTAATTATTACATGGATGATTATTTTTTTCACTGTTATATCTAGTATACCGTTATCCCTATTTTATATTCATCTATTATATAAATGTTTTCCCCTACTCATACCAGGGGGTAAAGTCTCCCACAATCACATGTTAGGACCTTGTTGTTAGTTAATAGCCTCACATATATGGATAGGTGATCATGAGACCATGTATCCCCCATGTAGGGTTATGTGGATGTGAAAAATGTCCAAGAAATCACATCCTCACATTCAATATTTATCTCACACATGAGTTATATTCCATGTATGTGGTATGGATAAAAAATGTGATGGATATTTTAGATCCCCATGTAAAATTTACAACTGAGAGGAAATGGTTGAGTTATTAGATTAGTTTTATGAATCTCTATTATCTCAAAATCATATTCATAAAACAATAACAGTTTTTGATCCACTCAACATTATCTCTGAAATTCACCTCATTTGAAGTAATAATAGCATAAAGTTATCACATAATATTTTACAATGTTAGATATAAATACCAAAAACTTCCCATCATGGAGATTCTCTATTATGTGTTCGTCATTATAATTGAGTAACTCTAAAAGTTATTAAAATAGATTCTATTCCAACCATGAGACTTTATTTTCTTTTGGTTCCAAAAAAATACATGTTTCTCTGGATGCTAATGAGATACTACTTCTACACCAGGCTTTAACTAGTAGACTTGAACAACACCCAGCTCCAACCCAATGTATTGACTTCTATTCAATGGACTAATCCACTACTGAATAATTCTATGATCTTTCTCCACATGACTATAGGATATTACTTTCTTATGTATGTATTCATGTATTTTCAATAGCCTTTGGTAGGAACAATTGACATTTCTCAATAACTATTTTCACTGGTTACTGGTCAATTCCCTCAATGAAAAAAATATTGGTCCATTATTCATTTTAAATTATGTATCATAATTACTTATATGTGGGAAATTTGTGAACAAAAATCTGTCTTGATTATTTGAATGAATAACAGGAATAATCTCAACTGTCACTTCTTGAGATATCAACTAAATTAAAGAAAATGTTATGTTTGGATTGCATAAAATCAAAAAATGTTGTTTTTGGAATCTAAAATTCATTACATGTTTAAGAAAAATCATAAATTCATGTATGTTTTATCCAATCCCATGTTCCCTTATTTCAACAAACTCAATTAACTTATGTACCATACCAGCATGTTATCACATTCATATCAGTTATTCCACTGGCAATATGAAATCCTTATTTCATTGCATAACACCATTTTTTTAAGAACACTATATCTAATACCTTTTAGTTTAGGATATATGCATGTCTAAAATTCAACTCTGAAATGCATGTTATTCATGAGATGATAGGTATAGAACACTCTTAATCCTTCGATTCTATGCACAAACATTTAACATACACACTATTATACACACAAAATTTCTTCTTCAAAAAAATTCCTCAACATGAAATGCACTCAGGCATGTGCGGAAACCTCTTTCTTCTTATGTGAAAACCCAAATTGGTTATATTTATATTTAATAATTAAATGAATTATTCTTCATGAGAAAATGTGTATGTAAATAATGCATTAGTTTCTCAAACATTTCTCACAACCTAATATGGATTGATAGACATAAGACCTTCATGAAAGCCCAGAAAATCTGATAATAGAGTTATCCCTTAGTGATTCAAGGAATGGGTTATTCATAAATAATATAAATAGTTATATTCACATGTTGAGTGCTTGTGGGATCCCTTTTCTTTTTCACAAAATCTAATGACTTCACGGAACTCACTGTCTTTTGTGAACGAGTTCACAGGTGATCTAATTTTTGATATATCTTTAGAAAATGATGATTTATTGAAACCTTTCATGACCTCAAGGTATAGAAATTTATATCTGTATTCTATTTCCAATGATCCATTTATTATTCTACATCTAGTAATCCTTCAATTCCTTGAGATTCATGTTGTGTCACAACTCTTTTAATGTCCTTGATTCATTCTAGATATTATTTAATCATATTATTCATTTCAAGGAGTATTAATAATGGGTTTTCATTTATCATCATAGAGATATCCTCTATTGTATTTTCTTGCCACATGTTCCACATTTATATAATCTTAAGAACTTTTAAGGACTAATAGCCTCATGTGACTGACATTTGTAGTTCGACTGATGCTAATTAGTTGAATTCATTACAGACATGCAAAATTAAATTACATGCATCATATCATGTCAATTATATGAGACTAATCCCATAAGCATCATGTAAAATGGGGTCAGATTATCATTCATGGTCTATTGACAACATCTTCATTTTACTGGTGTTAATCAAGTCTCTAGATGTAGGGAATGACATCCACACATGATCAGATATATGTGTTCAAATGTTTGAATGACCAGTGTTCTGTACATCATTTAAATGGAAGAATAGTTCTCATTATATATCATGATCCAAAATTGTAATTTCATGTTTTTGGGGTGCCACATATCCTTCCAGCACTACATGGAGTGTCTCCCTTTTCGCTCCACTGATACATCTGCATACCGACTCTCCTACCACATTGACACCCAACATGATGGAGAAGCCTCTTTCTGGGTTCACACATGAACCCACCCATGCCACCCTTTTGGTAGAAATGGCTAACACTCTTTGATGTGGTCGACCAACTGATCCCACATGATCTAAAGGTTGAACCTTGGCCTTGGAACTCTCGTTGTATGGAAAATTTTTTAATATAAAGCACAAGAAATATACCTAGAAAAAATTCTACTTGTATAATGTATTAAAAAAATACATTCCAGAAAATAGTCCATAGACAACATCTTCTCATCACCTTATCTCATTAATAATTCAATATCTATTCATATTTTTATTTCCTCTATCTTCGCGTATTCATGCATTAAAAACACAATGTAAGGGAATTCTTCTTTGTGAAATTTTGTTTTTCATGGAATGTATAGCATCCCGCCATTTTATAACATAAACTTTCATTTCATTACACGGAACTGAGGATCGTTAAGGTTTAGTGTCTTGGAAACAAGGATCATAATACATAAAAAAAAACATAAAACATTCTTCTTAAACACTTGAAAGGCTTCTCCTTTAGTTCATCCTATGTTCATTATGCATCTCATAACCTGGGGACATACATCAAAAGAAAGGGTGAGCAGAAGGCCCAGTAAGGGAAACAAGAGAAACATTTTATAAGTGAACTTGAGATACTTCAATAAGGACATGAAAAGAACTTTAAGGCATGAGAAAGAAATCATGAGATACATCATAATAAAAATAATCATTTTTCATAACTTGAAGATGTGGATACAACATTTAATATTGACAATCGTTTCGTTTCACCAAGGTCCATCCCCAAGGTGTCGTTAAAAATTACCAAGGTTATTCACCAAGGCGTCGTTAAAATGGTCATCTCTAGAGATTAAGTCTTTACCCAATGCATTGGAGCGCTATCAGGGCGCACCCTTAAATTTGTCTTTATTTTCATGTGAGCCACATATATCATAATCAAACATTTCATAAATAACACATATAGCATAAAATAAATGGGTTTCATTTCATAATCATAACGTTTTAAAAACTGCTTTAAAGACATGATCTTTACGTTACTTTAAACCCACGGAAAGGGAAAGCGGGTATCATGTATGAAAATCCCAGAATTTAAAATAGAACATTTTTATATATATGTGAATACCCCTTTAAAAATAGGAGCTTTGAGTATTCACTTTATAACATAAAATAATTTTGAGAAAAGAGAGGCATTTTGAGACGAAAATTCTGCAGCATAACGGCTATGTTACAAGGTTTTAGAAACTCTGAAAAGAGAGGGAACATGGGTTGAACAATCATAATTGACCCATAAAAAGGAATAGGGACAGAATAAGAAGGATATATGGACATGGTGATGCAATTTCAAGGACATACCAATTGAAATGAAAAACATGGAAGGAAGACAAAAATTTGATTTCTCTTATGAAAATTCGGCAGCCTAACGTCGTCAATTAAACTTCAACAAAAATGAATTGGACAAATAAAATAGGGTCTCTCATCATATGATCATAATATATCAGTATGATAGATATAGAGATCATACCCCAACATAATAAAAAGGAACGTGAATGATTTGACATGAAAATTGAACTTGAAAAATGAGAAGGGTGAAAGAATCACTTAAACATTCGGCAGCCTAACGGCGTCACTTAAACATTCATAAAACGAAATGATGAGAGTAAGAGGGGATCTCTCATCATATAAACATGGAAGGGGCAGTAAGAGGAATATAAAAGAACATCCTCTCACATAATAACATGGAGCATAAAAGGAATGACATAAAAGAGATTACACGAAAAGAAAGAGAGGGGTCAGATCCCTTACCTTAAAACGTGACTCTTGAAACTCAAAGGATTGGACCTTGAGGGCTTGGGGGCACCTTGGGAGGACTCTTTGGAAGGTAAGAAGACCAGAAATTTGTTGGGGAAGAGTTGGGAGTGAAAACCAAGGGAGGAAAGGGTGGGTATTTATAGTGAAAGTGAGGGGACAAAGCATTAATGGCCAAAGGACACCTCACATGTGCTTTTCTCAAACCCATGGGCACTCCCTTGGCATTTATCATGGAGTTAGGCCACATGGGGCCCCCAAAAGAATAAGTCATCACCCTTGGCCGGCCAACCCTCAAAAGATCTCATGACATCATCATGACATCATTATGATGTCATTAAACATACCGAAACCCTAAAACGGTATTTTCACTATTCACTGAAAATTCAACTTTCTCAGAATAATCCCAAAATTTCACCTTAACCAAATATCAATGCTCTGATTTCAAAAATGAAATCCATTTTATAAAAATATTTTTCTAAATATTTTTAATTTAATTTTTAAATAAAAACACTATTCATCGAAAATTCATTTTTTTCAGAAAAATCCCCAAAAATTACCTTAACATAATATCGATGCTCTGAGTTCAAAAATAAAGTCATTTTTATAAAAATAATTTTCTAATTATTTTTAATTAAATTATTAATTAAAAAACACTATTCATCCGAAAAAACTAATACTTGATTAATAATTTATGAAACCGTTATTTACCCATTTAATTGAATCACATTACTTAACCAAGGTGTCTAAATTATATTAAAACTTTCTTTAAGTGAAAATTACTAATCCATTTGGTCACATTACTAATCCTAAGCGTAAAATCACTATTCATAATTTACTATTCATCAAAAATTAAGTTGATCTTATTAGACTCCAAATTCCTTAATGAACACTTTTGTAGAAGACCATTTTTTGAAAATCATTACACATCATTAGTTATTTAGGGTTTACATAAATATTTCAAAATATCCCTTTTTCAAAATTCATCAATAAAATACCTTCTAAAATTATCTAGGCATTTGAAATTTCACAAACATCACTAAAGGAAGAAATCTCAATTTATTCACCCGAGAGGATTACACAAGGAAACTAGGGTCTCATCACATAGCCCCTTATAACACTGGCATAAGACCTAAGTGTAAGGTGTGATATGGTGAGAGAATCTGAGGGAGGCTCAGATAACATTGCCCTAGTAGCAATCTCCACTAACTTGAACTTCTCCTGCAAGCGTTTTCGTTCAAGCTTGACACGCTGGAGCTCGGCTTGGGCTTGGTCCAAAGCGAAGCCCACAGATGCTACCTCCTTCCCAAGCTCTGATAAGTGGGCTTCGTAAGGGTTGAGTCTACTGGATGAAGCCATCGACTCCTCTTTCTGCATTAACCATTAACATCTTATTAAATAATTAAGAGTAAGTTAATATACTACTCAAAAAGATTGGGTCGTTACATTCTTCCCCCCTTAAGAAATTCCGTCCCCGAAATTTACACTTGAGGCCTAGTCGAAAAGGTGAGGGTACTTTTGCTTCATCGTTTCCTCGGGCTCCCAAGTCGCTTCTTCGTACTTATGATTCCTCCACAACACTTTCACAAGGTGGGTAGTCTTGTTTCGTAGAACCTTGTCTCTACAGTCTAAGATCTCCACTGGCTGGTCCTCATAAGAGAGGTCATGTTCAAGTTGTACCACCTCTGGGTTCAGTACATGCGAAGGGTCGGGTATGTACTTCCTCAAGAGAGATACATGGAAGACATCATGAACTTGAGCTAGGTTCGGTGGAAGTGCTAGACGATAGGCCACTGCTCCTATGCGATCAAGGATTTCATAGGGGCCAATGTACCTAGGGCTGAGCTTCCCTTTCTTCCCAAACCGCATGACTCTCTTCCATGGAGAAATTCGAAGGAAGACTTTGTCACCAACACCAAACTCCAAGTCTCTTCGTCGATTGTCAGCATAGCTCTTCTGCCGACTCTGAGCAGCTTTTATGTGTTGTTGGATGGCATGAACCTGTTCTGTCATCTCTTGCACGAGATCAGGCCCAAGAAGCTTCCTCTCACCAGTTTCATCCCAACAAGTAGGTGTTCTGCACCGCTTTCCATATAGAGCTTCATAGGGTGCCATCTGAATACTCGAATGGAAGCTGTTGTTATAGGAGAACTCCACTAATGGGAGGTGTTGATCCCATCCACCTTTAAATTCCATTGAGCATAATCTCAACATGTCTTCGAGTGTCTGAATAGTCCTTTCAGATTGGCCATCAGTTTGAGGATAATAGGCCGTACTAAAATTCAATTCAGTATTCAGAGCATGCTGAAGACTTCTCCAGAATTTTGATGTGAATCTTGGGTCACGATCAGATACGATGGATAGTGGTACCCCATGCAGCCTTACCACTTCCTTCACGTATATCTTGGCAAGATGATCCAGAGAGAAATCTTCCCGAATAGAGATAAAATGGGCTGTCTTGGTGAGACGGTCCACAATAACCCATATCGCATTGTTTCATTTGGATGTTTTTGTGAGACCAGTTACAAAGTCCATGGTGATATTATCCCACTTCCATACTGGTATGGGTAGCGGTTGTAATACCCCCTTAGGAAGTTGTCTTTCTGCCTTTACTTGCTGACACACCAGGCACCTTGTAGTGTAATCGGTAATCTCCCTCTTCATGTTATCCCACCAATAATGATCACGAAGGTCTCTATACATCTTAGTGCTTCACGGATGTATAGAGAAAGTAGAGCTATGAGCTTCATCCATCAGTTCTTTCTTTATCTCCGGAATAGATGGAACACATAGTCTTGTACGAAATTTCAATACACCTTTTTGATCAATATTGAAATCAGGGAACTTCCCATCCTTTACAGCCTCGAACTTCTCCTGCAGCAAAGGATCTTCTTTTTGAGCCTTCTTGATCTTCTCTAGTAATGAAGGTTGAGAAATCATTTGGGATAGGGTTGATGATGTCCCTTTCCTTATAATTCCCATGTCCAGTTTTACTAGATCGTTAATCAAGGGATCTCCCAGGATCCTCATTGTTGCCAGAACAACAGGATCTTTCCTACTTAACGCATCCACGACTTTGTTTGCTCTTCCAGGGTGATAATGAATTGAACAATCATAGTCTTTAATAAGCTCCAACCATCTCCTTTGTCTCATGTTCAATTCTTTCTGAGTGAAAATATACTTTAGACTTTGGTGGTCAGTGTATATATCACATTTCTCCCCATAAAGATAGTGCCTCCATATCTTTAGAGCAAAAATAACTGCCGCCAGCTCTAGATCATGCGTAGGATAATTCTGCTCATGAATCTTCAACTGTCGAGATGCATAAGCAATTTCTTTGTCATTTTGCATGAGGACGCACCCAAGCCCTTTCAGAGATGCATCGCTAAAAATAACGAATCCTTCTCCGATAGAGGGTAGTGTTAAAACCGGTGCAGTAACCAATCTCTTCTTCAGCTCTTGGAAACTTTCCTCGCATTCCTTTGTCCAGATGAACTTAACCCCTTTTCGAGTCAACTTAGTTAGTGGATTAGAAAGCCATGAAAAGTTTTTCACAAACCTCCTATAATATCCCGCTAAGCCAAGGAAACTACGAATCTCAGTTACTGTTGTGGGTTGAGGCCACTCCTCCACAACCATTGTCTTTGCAGGGTCAACCGAGATTCCTTCATTGGTTACGATGTGCCCCAAGAAAGCCACTTGTTGTAACCAAAACTCACACTTGCTGAACTTCCCAAAGAGCCTCTCCTTCCGTAGAGTTTTCAAAACAACCCTCAGATGATCTTCATGCTCCTCACGACTTTTTGAATATATCAAAATATCATCAATAAAAACTACCACAAAGTTATCAAGGTAGTCCTTAAAGACTCTATTCATCAAATCCATGAAAATAGCAGGAGCATTAGTCAAGCCGAAGGGCATAACAGTAAACTCATAATGCCCATATCTTGATTGGAAGGCAGTCTTTGGAATATCTTCCTTCTTCACCCTCAGTTGATGATAACCAGATCGAAGGTCAATCTTAGAGAAGAATTGAGCCCCACGAAGATGGTCAAATAAATCATCAATTCTTGGTAGAGGGTATCTGTTCTTCACTGTGATCCCGTTCAGTTCTCTATAATCAATGCATAACCGCATTGATCCATCCTTTTTCTTCACAAAGAGAACTGGTGCTCCCCAAGGAGACACACTCGGTCGGATAAACCCCTTCTCCAACAAGTCTTGGAGTTGTTTCTTTAACTCTTCTAGCTCCACATTTGCCATTCTATACGGAGTCTTTGATATCGGTTGAGACCCAGGTACGAGTTCAATGGAGAACTCTACCTCTCTTTCTGGGGGAGGTCCAGGTAACTCCTCAGGAAATACATCCATGTATTCCTGAACAATCGGAACATCTTCAATTTGTATGCTCCCTTTCCCTTCTTCCTCATCACCGATTAACTCCATAAAGAAAGCTATAGGAGGTGCTTCTAGATAGGGATCAGTTCGGGATATCTCTCCACGGAAGATAACTGTAGGTCGTTCATTCAAGACTACTGAGATTTCCTTACTTCTGCATTTGATCTTAGCATTATACTTTGAGAGCCAGTCCATCCCTAGTATAACGTCGAATTCCATCATGGGAATGACTACTAGATTTGCGATAAGATTGTGCTCACCAAAGTAAACACTAGATACTCTAAACACTATTGATGCATGGATAATCCCACTTGGAGTCTTGACTGACAACTCTACCTCAAGCAATTCGGGGATTGATTCTATATTCTTTGCAAACTTGGAAGAAATAAAGGAATGCGTAGAACCAGAATCAAATAAAGCACTTGCTAGTTTTGTGAGGACAACAAGAGTACCTGCTACCACATCGTTCGGGACTTCAACTTCAGCTGTTGTGATAGCGAAAGCACGACCTTGCTCTCTTGGCCTCTGCTGAGGTTGGTGATGATTCCCCTCCACCGCCCTCGGATTGGGACATTGGTTAGCAAAGTTCCCAAGCTGTCCACACTTGAAGCATGTGACTTCGGGTAGGGCCAGAACCATCTTTCCTCTGTCGTTAGTGTTGGGAAGCTGAGGCTTCACCTCACTATGACAATTCCGAGCAATATGGCCTCCTCTTCCACACATAAAGCACTTACCACTTCCGTTCAAGCAGTTCCCCAGATGATTCTTCCCATATTTATTGCATGTGGTAAGTTGCATTTGCTTTCCACCTCTTCCCTGATCAAAAGACTTCCCTAAACTGGGCTCCAACGATCTCTTCTTTTCTTTTGGCTTATGAGACCACTGTGTCTCACCAAACTCCAGCTCGACTTTCATAGCACTTCGAACTATTTCTTCATAGCTATCATAGTCCCTGTTGGCTAGATTCTTCCGCAGATGAGGTCGTAGTCCACCAAAGAATCTATCAACCTTCCCATTAGGGTCCATGACAAAGCTTGAGGTATAACGGGAAAGCCTTGTGAAGTTCATCTCGTAGCTTCCGACAGATTCGTTCTCCTTCTGCTTCAGCTCGAGAAACTCTTTCTCCATTTTCGTTCTCATGGAACAAGGGAAATACTTGTTAAAGAAAATCCCCAGAAATTCTTCCCACTCCATAGCTTCCATCTCTCCTCGTGGCTTCGTGTTTTTGATCAGCGACCACCACTGATCAGCTTCTCCCTCTAGGCGGTAAACAGCAAGGGTGACTTTTTCTTGTTCCGAACAATGATGTACAGAGAAGATCTTTTCAATGGAGCTTATCCATTGTTCCGCAACCAATGGGTCAGTAGATCCACTGAATGTTGGCGGTCGTTGATGCATGAAGGGCTCAACAGAGTGTTGTTCCCTTCGTGGTGAGGTCGGCCTCTCAGCTTGATTCAAGTTATTACTCATAACTTGAGTCAGTTGGTTCATCATTCGCATTAATGTTTCCATTCCGGCTTCCATCGGAGGGCCGTCAGCACATGGTGCATTGCGGTCACCATCAGCACGGTTCCTCCTATTGCCTGCCATTTTCTAAAAGAATAAAACCTTAGTAAGAAACTTATTTCATTTATGAATCTTTTAACTAAACTTAATTCTTAGACAATTACACTTTTCTATAATTCCTTCATAATGATTCATAAAAAGCTTGCGATTAACCAAACATATCCCCCGGGAGTGTCGTAACCAAGAGTGCAGCAAGGCCCGTTATCGTGCACCAGTTCCCGTTCGAGTCTAGCTCAAAGCGGTGTTTTCGGGTTTTACCCCTATGTACATCTGTGCCAGAGCCGCCTCTACCTGCTCGTATCCAGACAGGGATGTATTTGTTTGATAAACCACTTACTCAATACTTACCAAAATACCAGGAAGTTTTCCTATATTTAAACTTTTCTATAGGGTTCTTCCTAAAGTTTTTATATCCTAATTTCCACAAATAAATAAACCATCCTTTGATACCAACTATAGCATCCCACCATTTTATAACATAAACTTTCATTTCATTACACGGAACTGAGGATCGTTAAGGTTTAGTGTCTTGGAAACAAGGATCATAATACATAAAAAAAACATAAAACATTCTTCTTAAACACTTGAAAGGCTTCTCCTTTAGTTCATCCTATGTTCATTATGCATCTCATAACCTGGGGACATACATCAAAAGAAAGGGTGAGCAGAAGGCCCAGTAAGGGAAACAAGAGAAACATTTTATAAGTGAACTTGAGATACTTTAATAAGGACATGAAAAGAACTTTAAGGCATGAGAAAGAAATCATGAGATACATCATAATAAAAATAATCATTTTTCATAACTTGAAGATGTGGCTACAACATTTAATATTGACAATCGTTTCGTTTCACCAAGGTCCATCCCCAAGGTGTCGTTAAAAATTACCAAGGTTATTCACCAAGGCGTCGTTAAAATGGTCATCTCTAGAGATTAAGTCTTTACCCAATGCATTGGAGCGCTATCAGGGCGCACCCTTAAATTTGTCTTTATTTTCATGTGAGCCACATATATCATCATCAAAAATTTCATAAATAACCCATATAGCATAAAATAAATGGGTTTCATTTCATAATCATAACGTTTTAAAAACTGCTTTAAAGACATGATCTTTACGTTACTTTAAACCCACGGAAAGGGAAAGCGGGTATCATGTATGTAAATCCCAGAATTTAAAATAGAACATTTTTATATATATGTGAATACCCCTATATAAATAGGAGCTTTGAGTATTCACTTTATAACATAAAATAATTTTGAGAAAAGAGAGGCATTTTGAGACGAAAATTCTGCAGCATAACGGCTATGTTACAAGGTTTTAGAAACTTTGAAAAGAGAGGGAACATGGGTTGAACAATCATAATTGACCCATAAAAAGGTAGAGGGACAGAATAAGAAGGATATATGGACATGGTGATGCAATTTCAAGGACATACAAATTGAAATGAAAAACATGGAAGGAAGACAAAAATTTGATTTCTCTTATGAAAATTCGGCAGCCTAACGGCGTCAATTAAACTTCAACAAAAATGAATTGGACAAATAAAATAGGGTCTCTAATCATATGATCATAAGAGATCAGTATGATAGATATAGAGATCATACCCCAACATAATAAAAAGGAACTTGAAAGATTTGACATGAAAATCGAACTTGAAAAATGAGAAGGGTGAAAGAATCACTTAAACATTCGGCAGCCTAACAGCGTCACTTAAACTTTCATAAAACGAAATGATGAGAGTAAGAGGGGATCTCTCATCATATAAACATGGAAGGGGCAGTAAGAGGAATATAAAAGAACATCCTCTCACATAATAACATGGAGCATAAAAGGAATGACATAAAAGAGATTACACGAAAAGAAAGAGAGGGGTCAGATCCCTTACCTTAAAACGTGACTCTTGAAACTCAAAGGATTGGACCTTGAGGGCTTGGGGGCACCTTGGGAGGACTCTTTGGAAGGTAAGAAGACCAGAACTTCGTTGGGGAAGTGTTGGGAGTGAAAACCAATGGAGGAAAGGGTGGGTATTTATAGGGAAAGTGAGGGGACAAAGCATTAATGGCCAAAGGACACCTCACATGTGCTTTTCTCAAACCCATGGGCTCTCCCTTGGCATTTATCATGGAGTTACGCCACATGGGGCCCCCAAAAGAATAATTCATCACCCTTGGCCGGACAACCCTCAAAAGATCTCATGACATCATCATGACATCATTATGATGTCATTAAACATATCGAAACCCTAAAACGGTATTTTTACTATTCACTGAAAATTCAACTTTCTCAGAATAATCCCAAAATTTCACATTAACCAAATATCAATGCTCTGATTTCAAAAATTAAATCCATTTTATAAAAATATTTTTCTAAATATTTTTAATTTAATTTTTAAATAAAATCACTATTCATCGAAAATTCATTTTTTTCAGAAAAATCCCCAAAAATTACCTTAACATAATATCGATGCTCTGAGTTCAAAAATAAAGTCATTTTTATAAAAATAATTTTCTAATTATTTTTAATTAAATTTTTAATTAAAAAACACTATTCATCCGAAAAAACTAATACTTGATTAATAATTTATGAAACCGTTATTTACCCATTTAATTGAATCACATTACTTAACCAAGGTGTCTAAATTATATTAAAACTTTCTTTAAGTGAAAATTACTAATCCATTTGGTCACATTACTAATCCTAAGCGTAAAATCACTATTCATAATTTACTATTCATCAAAAATTAAGTTGATCTTATTAGACTCCAAATTCCTTAATGAACACTTTTGTAGAAGACCATTTTTTGAAAATCATTACACATCATTAGTTATTTAGGGTTTACATAAATATTTCAAAATATCCCTTTTTCAAAATTCATCAATAAAATACCTTCTAAAATTATCTAGGCATTTGAAATTTCACAAACATCACTAAAGGAAGAAATCTCAATTTATTCACCCGAGAGGATTACACAAGGAAACTAGGGTCTCATCACATAGCCCCTTATAACACTGGCATAAGACCTAAGTGTAAGGTGTGATATGGTGAGAGAATCTGAGGGAGGCTCAGATAACATTGCCCTAGTAGCAATCTCCACTAACTTGAACTTCTCCTGCAAGCGTTTTCATTCAAGCTTGACATGCTGGAGCTCGGCTTGGGCTTGGTCCAAAGCGAAGCCCACAGATGCTACCTCCTTCCCAAGCTCTGATAAGTGGGCTTCGTAAGGGTTGAGTCTACTGGATGAAGCCATCGACTCCTCTTTCTGCATTAACCATTAACATCTTATTAAATAATTAAGAGTAACTTAATATACTACTCAAAAAGATTGGGTCGTTACATTCTTCCCCCCTTAAGAAATTTCGTCCCCGAAATTTACACTTGAGGCCTAGTCGAAAAGGTGAGGGTACTTTTGCTTCATCGTTTCCTCGGGTTCCCAAGTCGCTTCTTCGTACTTATGATTCCTCCACAACACTTTCACAAGGTGGGTAGTCTTGTTTCGTAGAACCTTGTCTCTACGGTCTAAGATCTCCACTGGCTGCTCCTCATAAGAGAGGTCATGTTCAAGTTGTACCACCTCTGGGTTCAGTACATGCGAAGGGTCGGGTATGTACTTCCTCAAGAGAGATACATGGAAGACATCATGAACTTGAGCTAGGTTCGGTGGAAGTGCTAGACGATAGGCCACTTCTCCTATGAGATCAAGGATTTCATAGTGGCCAATGTACCTAGGGCTGAGCTTCCCTTTCTTCCCAAACCGCATGACTCTCTTCCATGGAGAAATTCGAAGGAAGACTTTGTCACCAACACCAAACTCCAAGTCTCTTCGTCGATTGTCAGCATACCTCTTCTGCCGACTCTGAGTAGCTTTTATGTGTTGTTGGATGGCATGAACCTGTTCTGTCATCTCTTGCACGAGATCAGGCCCAAGAAGCTTCCTCTCACTAGTTTCATCCCAACAAGTAGGAGTTCTGCACCGCTTTCCATATAGTGCTTCATAGGGTGCCATCTGAATACTCGAATGGAAGCTGTTGTTATAGGAGAACTCCACTAATGGGAGGTGTTGATCCCATCCACCTTTAAATTCCATTTAGCATAATCTCAACATGTCTTCGAGTGTCTGAATAGTCCTTTCAGATTGGCCATCAGTTTGAGGATGATAGGCCGTACTAAAATTCAATTCAGTATTCAGAGCATGCTGAAGACTTCTCCAGAATTTTGATGTGAATCTTGGGTCACGATCAGATACGATGGATAGTGGTACCCCATGCAGCCTTACCACTTCCTTCACGTATATCTTGGCAAGATGATCCAGAGAGAAATCTTCCCGAATAGAGATAAAATGGGCTGTCTTGGTGAGACGGTCCACAATAACCCATATCGCATTGTTTCCTTTGGATGTTTTTGGGAGACCAGTTACAAAGTCCATGGTGATATTATCCCACTTCCATACTGGTATGGGTAGCGGTTGTAATACCCCCTTAGGAAGTTGTCTTTCTGCCTTTACTTGCTGACACACCAGGCACCTTGTAGTGTAATCGGTAATCTCCCTCTTCATGTTATCCCACCAATAATGATCACGAAGGTCTCTATACATCTTAGTGCTTCACGGATGTATAGAGAAAGTAGAGCTATGAGCTTCATCCATCAGTTCTTTCTTTATCTCCGGAATAGATGGAACACATAGTCTTGTACGAAATTTCAATACACCTTTTTGATCAATATTGAAATCAGGGAACTTCCCATCCTTTACAGCCTCGAACTTCTCCTGCAGCAAAGGATCTTCTTTTTGAGCCTTCTTGATCTTCTCTAGTAATGAAGGTTGAGAAATCATTTGGGATAGGGTTGATGATGTCCCTTTCCTTATAATTCCCATGTCCAGTTTTACTAGATCGTTAATCAAGGGATCTCCCAGGATCCTCATTGTTGCCAGAACAACAGGATCTTTCCTACTTAACGCATCCGCGACTTTGTTTGCTCTTCCATGGTGATAATGAATTGAACAATCATAGTCTTTAATAAGCTCCAACCATCTCCTTTGTCTCATGTTCAATTCTTTCTGAGTGAAAATATACTTTAGACTTTGGTGGTCAGTGTATATATCACATTTCTCCCCATAAAGATAGTGCCTCCATATCTTTAGAGCAAAAACAACTGCCGCCAGCTCTAGATCATGCGTAGGATAATTCTGCTCATGAATCTTCAACTGTCGAGATGCATAAGCAATTTCTTTGTCATTTTGCATGAGGACGCACCCAAGCCCTTTCAGAGATGCATCGCTAAAAATAACGAATCCTTCTCCGATAGAGGGTAGTGTTAAAACCGGCGCAGTAACCAATCTCTTCTTCAGCTCTTGGAAACTTTCCTCGCATTCCTTTGTCCAGATGAACTTAACCCCTTTTCGAGTCAACTTAGTTAGTGGATTAGAAAGCCATGAAAAGTTTTTCACAAACCTCCTATAATATCCCGCTAAGCCAAGGAAACTACGAATCTCAGTTACTTTTGTGGGTTGATGCCACTCCTCCACAACCATTGTCTTTGCAGGGTCAACCGAGATTCCTTCATTGGTTACGATGTGCCCCATGAAAGCCACTTGTTGTAACCAAAACTCACACTTGCTGAACTTCCCAAAGAGCCTCTCCTTCCGTAGAGTTTTCAAAACAACCCTCAGATGATCTTCATGCTCCTCAAGACTTTTTGAATATATCAAAATATCATCAATAAAAACTACCACAAAGTTATCAAGGTAGTCCTTAAAGACTCTATTCATCAAATCCATGAAAATAGCAGGAGCATTAGTCAAGCCGAAGGGCATAACAGTAAACTCATAATGCCCATATCTTGATCGGAAGGCAGTCTTTGGAATATCTTCCTTCTTCACCCTCAGTTGATGATAACCAGATCGAAGGTCAATCTTAGAGAAGAATTGAGCCCCACGAAGTTGGTCAAATAAATCATCAATTCTTGGTAGAGGGTATCTGTTCTTCACTGTGATCCCGTTCAGTTCTCTATAATCAATGCATAACCGCATTGATCCATCCTTTTTCTTCACAAAGAGAACTGGTGCTCCCCAAGGAGACACACTCGGTCGGATAAACCCCTTCTCCAACAAGTCTTGGAGTTGTTTCTTTAACTCTTCTAGCTCCACATTTGCCATTCTATACGGAGTCTTTGATATCGGTTGAGACCCAGGTACGAGTTCAATGGAGAACTCTACCTCTCTTTCTGGGGGAGGTCCAGGTAACTCCTCAGGAAATACATCCATGTATTCCTGAACAATCAAAACATCTTCAATTTGTATGCTCCCTTTCCCTTCTTCCTCATCACCGATTAACTCCATAAAGGAAGCTATAGGAGGTGCTTCTAGATAGGGACCAGTTCGGGATATCTCTCCACGGAAGATAACTGTAGGTCGTTCATTCAAGACTATTGAGATTTCCTTACTTCTGCATTTGATCTTAGCATTATACTTTGAGATCCAGTCCATCCCTAGTATAACGTCGAATTCCATCATGGGAATGACTACTAGATTTGCGATAAGATTGTGCTCACCAAAGTAAACACTAGATTCTCTAAACACTATTGATGCATGGATAATCCCACTTGGAGTCTTGACTGACAACTCTACCTCAAGCAATTCGGGGATTGATTCTATATTCTTTGCAAACTTGGAAGAAATAAAGGAATGCGTAGAACCAGAATCAAATAAAGCACTTGCTAGTTTTGAGAGGACAACAAGAGTACCTGCTACCACATCGTTCGGGACTTCAACTTCAGCTGTTGTGATAGCGAAAGCACGACCTTGCTCTCTTGGCCTCTGCTGAGGTTGGTGATGATTCCCCTCCACCGCCCTCGGATTGGGACATTGGTTAGCAAAGTGCCCAAGCTGTCCACACTTGAAGCATGTGACTTCGGGTAGGGCCAGAACCATCTTTCCTCTGTCGTTAGTGTTGGGAAGCTGAGGCTTCACCTCACTATGACAATTCCAAGCAATATGGCCTCCTCTTCCACACATGTAGCACTTACCACTTCCGTTCAAGCAGTTCCCCAGATGATTCTTCCCATATTTATTGCATGTGGTAAGTTGCATTTGATTTCCACCTCTTCCCTGATCAAAAGACTTCCCTAAACTGGGCTCCAACGATCTCTTCTTTTCATTTGGCTTATGAGACCACTGTGTCTCACCAAACTCCAGCTCGACTTTCATAGCACTTCGAACTATTTCTTCATAGCTATCATAGTCCATGTTGGCTAGATTCTTCCGCAGATGAGGTCGTAGTCCGCCAAAGAATCTATCAACCTTCCCATTAGGGTCCATGAAAAAGCTTCAGGTATAACGGGAAAGCCTTGTGAAGTTCATCTCGTAGCTTCCGACAGATTCGTTCTCCTTCTGCTTCAGCTCGAGAAACTCTTTCTCCATTTTCGTTCTCATGGAACAAGGGAAATACTTGTTAAAGAAAATCCCCAGAAATTCTTCCCACTCCATAGCTTCCATCTCTCCTCGTGGCTTCGTGTTTTTGATCAGCGACCACCACTGATCAGCTTCTCCCTCTAGGCGGTAAACAGCAAGGGTGACTTTTTCTTGTTCCGAACAATGATGTACAGAGAAGATCTTTTCAATGGAGCTTATCCATTGTTCCGCAACCAATGGGTCAGTAGATCCACTGAATGTTGGCGGTCGTTGACGCATGAAGGACTCAACAGAGTGTTGTTCCCTTCGTGGTGAGGTCGGCCTCTCAGCTTGATTCAAGTTATTACTCATAACTTGAGTCAGTTGGTTCATCATTCGCATGAATGTTTCCATTCCGGCTTCCATCGGAGGGCCGTCAGCACATGGTGCATTGCGGTCACCATCAGCACGGTTCCTCCTATTGCCCGCCATTTTCTAATAGAATAAAACCTTAGTAAGAAACTTATTTCATTTATGAATCTTCTAACTAAACTTAATTCTTAGACAATTACACTTTTCTATAATTCCATCATAATGATTCATAAAAAGCTTGCGATTAACCAAACATATCCCCCGGGAGTGTCGTAACCAAGAGTGCAGCAAGGCCCGTTATCGTGCACCAGTTCCCGTTCGAGTCTAGCTCAAAGCGGTGTTTTCGGGTTTTACCCCTATGTACATCTGTGCCAGAGCCGCCTCTACCTGCTCGTATCCAGACAGGGATGTATTTGTTTGATAAACCACTTACTCAATACTTACCAAAATACCAGGAAGTTTTCCTATATTTAAACTTTTCTATAGGGTTCTTCCTAAAGTTTTTATATCCTAATTTCCACAAATAACTAAACCATCCTTTGATACCAACTATAGCATCCCACCATTTTATAACATAAACTTTCATTTCATTACACGGAACTGAGGATCGTTAAGGTTTAGTGTCTTGGAAACAAGGATCATAATACATAAAAAAACATAAAAAATTCTTCTTAAACACTTGAAAGGCTTCTCCTTTAGTTCATCCTATGTTCATTATGCATCTCATAACCTGTGGACATACATCAAAAGAAAGGGTGAGCAGAAGGCCCAGTAAGGGAAACAAGAGAAACATTTTATAAGTGAACTTGAGATACTTTAATAAGGACATGAAAAGAACTTTAAGGCATGAGAAAGAAATCATGAGATACATCATAATAAAAATAATCATTTTTCATAACTTGAAGATGTGGCTACAACATTTAATATTGACAATCGTTTCGTTTCACCAAGGTCCACCCCCAAGGTGTCGTTAAAAATTACCAAGGTTATTCACCAAGGCGTCGTTAAAATGGTCATCTCTAGAGATTAAGTCTTTACCCAATGCATTGGAGCGCTATCAGGGCGCACCCTTAAATTTGTCTTTATTTTCATGTGAGCCACATATATCATCATAAAAAATTTCATAAATAACCCATATAGCATAAAATAAATGGGTTTCATTTCATAATCATAACGTTTTAAAAACTGTTTTAAAGACATGATCTTTACGTTACTTTAAACCCACGGAAAGGGAAAGCGGGTATCATGTATGTAAATCCAAGAATTTAAAATAGAAAATTTTTATATATATGTGAATACCCCTTTATAAATAGGATCTTTGAGTATTCACTTTATAACATAAAATAATTTTGAGAAAAGAGAGGCATTTTGAGACGAAAATTCTGCAGCATAACGGCTATGTTACAAGGTTTTAGAAACTTTGAAAAGAGAGGGAACATGGGTTGAAAAATCATAATTGACCCATAAAAAGGTAGAGGGACAGAATAATAAGGATATATGGAAATGGTGATGCAATTTCAAGTACATACCAATTGAAATGAAAAACATGGAAGGAAGACAAAAATTTGATTTCTCTTATGAAAATTCGGCAGCCTAACGACGTCAATTAAACATCAACAAAAATGAATTGGACAAATAAAATAGGGTCTCTCATCATATGATAATAAGAGATCAGTATGATAGATATAGAGATCATACCCCAACATAATAAAAAGGAACTTGAAAGATTTGACATGAAAATCGAACTTGAAAAATGAGAAGGGTGAAAGAATCACTTAAACATTCGGCAGCCTAACGGCGTCACTTAAACTTTCATAAAACGAAATGATGAGAGTAAGAGGGGATCTCTCATCATATAAACATGGAAGGGGCAGTAAGAGGAATATAAAAGAACATCATCTCACATAATAACATGGATCATAAAAGGAATGACATAAAAGAGATTACACGAAAAGAAAGAGAGGGGTCGGATCCCTTACCTTAAAACGTGACTCTTGAAACTCAAAGGATTGGACCTTGAGGGCTTGGGGGCACCTTGGGAGGACTCTTTGGAAGGTAATAAGACCAGAACTTCGTTGGGGAAGAGTTGGGAGTGAAAACCAAGGGAGGAAAGGGTGGGTATTTATAGGGAAAGTGAGGGGACAAAGCATTAATGGCCAAAGGACACCTCACATGTGCTTTTCTCAAACCCATGGGCTCTCCCTTGGCATTTATCATGGAGTTATGCCACATGGGGCCCCCAAAACAATAATTCATCACCCTTGGCCGGCCAACCCTCAAAAGATCTCATGACATCATCATGACATCATTATGATGTCATTAAACATACCGAAACCCTAAAACGGTATTTTTACTATTCACTGAAAATTCAACTTTCTCAGAATAATCCCAAAATTCCCCCTTAACCAAATATCAATGCTCTGATTTCAAAAATGAAATCCATTTTATAAAAATATTTTTCTAAATATTTTTAATTTAATTTTTAAATAAAAACACTATTCATCGAAAATTCATTTTTTTCAGAAAAATCCCCAAAAATTACCTTAACATAATATCGATGATCTGAGTTCAAAAATAAAGTCATTTTTATAAAAATAATTTTCTAATTATTTTTAATTAAATTTTTAATTAAAAAACATTATTCATCCGAAAAAACTAATACTTGATTAATAATTTATGAAACCGTTATTTACCCATTTTATTGAATCACATTACTTAACCAAGGTGTCTAAATTATATTAAAACTTTATTTAAGTGAAAATTACTAATCCATTTGGTCACATTACTAATCCTAAGCGTAAAATCACTATTCATAATTTACTATTCATCAAAAATTATGTTGATCTTATTAGACTCCAAATTCCTTAATGAACACTTTTGTAGAAGACCATTTTTTGAAAATCATGACACATCATTAGTTATTTAGGGTTTACATAAATATTTCAAAATATCCCTTTTTCAAAATTCATCAATAAAATACCTTCTAAAATTATCTAGGCATTTGAAATTTCACAAACATCACTAAAGGAAGAAATCTCAATTTATTCACCCGAGAGGATTACACAAGGAAACTAGGGTCTCATCACATAGCCCCTTATAACACTGGCATAAGACCTAAGTGTAAGGTGTGATATGGTGAGAGAATCTGAGGGAGGCTCAAATAACATTGCCCTAGTAGCAATCTCCACTAACTTGAACTTCTCCTGCAAGCGTTTTCGTTCAAGCTTGACACGCTGGAGCTCGGCTTGGGCTTGGTCCAAAGCGAAGCCCACAGATGCTACCTCCTTCCCAAGCTCTGATAATTGGGCTTCGTAAGGGTTGAGTCTACTGGATGAAGCCATCGACTCCTCTTTCTGCATTAACCATTAACATCTTATTAAATAATTAAGAGTAAGTTAATATACTACTCAAAAAGATTAGGTCGTTACAGAATGTACTTTTGGTAAACTATAAGGACACTACTTTTCACATGTTGTATTAAATTTTATGAAAAAATAAACAAATATCAAATTCTAATAGGATAAATGTCCAAGAATTAAATACAATTCCACTATATTAATCAATAATAAATCTCTAGGCATCACCACTGCCTCATCATCGACATACCAAACTATTATTGAAATGTCATTGAAAAAAATTACAACCCTAAGCCCAAAAATCTCCCCATTTGTATTTTATTTAAAATACATCATTATAAAACTTCCTAGGAAGATATATTTGTGCACACTAATTTCTCCGAATTATTATAAATCATATAAAAAATAAAAGTATGGATAATCTCGAAAACAATTCTCACTCATTTGAACAGTTTTTCATTTATATCTACAAACGATAGGGATGACATCATATGGTTTTTATTTTCATAGAGCCTTTACTGAATAAACAATAAGTCTACTTGGGGTACCATACTATTTAAAATAAGGGTTATAGAACCGTTGTTTTCAATGTTCCCCAAATACAACCATGCTTGTGAAATCATTCTAAAAATGTATCAATTTTAATTTAAGGGGGTGAAAAATAATCAGATGTAACACACATGTAAAATCTTACACACACTTCTAGAATAACATAATTGTGTTCATCTGAAAAGATAAATATCTCCCTTTATCTCATTTTTCAAACAACTATGAATGCCCCCATAACAAATACATTCATTACAATTAATAATGATATTGGAAAATTTGATTTGTATACAACATTTTCAAACCAATTCTACCCATATAGTGTTGAAACCATATCAATTAATTTTATTTATTTTTGTAAAATGTTATTCATATATAATAGAATATGGAGGGTCCTTACTTGTTCATCAATGTAAAGACTAATTCTGAGATATTATTCACAACTGATATTATCATTTGCCTCCAATATTCATGGTTCCACATATCAATTTCATATATGATGTTTACTTTAGTAATATAGATATCATCACTCTAGAAACATCATTGTATGAGATAATTCTTCTTTCATTATTCAACAAATCATATTTATTTCCACATGTATGAAACATTCTCTTCATGGCTTCTTCATATGTTGTAAATGTGTTTAGAAATACTCATACATTGTGTGAATCTTTATTAAAAATCATAAATAGAGAATATAATATAAATGAGTAGTTATTAGTTGAAAACATATCATGATGTTCATCTTATTCATGTGGAATCTTTGTTTTTCCTTTAGCACCATTTTTTTTTTCTTCAGACTTTCTGGTTTTCTCTAAATCAACTATATAAATAAAAAATGCCATTGGGAATGTTGAATGCCTATTTGGAAATTACAAAATGATTATAATTTGTTATTTCCCTATTATTGATTATAGGATCTCTAATTTTCATTATTGATTATTTTCATTTTAGCAATATTATTATTTTTTTCACAACCCATGTAAGAATTGTTTCCGTTTCAATTTTTTAAATATTCAATTATTAGTTAATGACTTCTAACTAATTCACAGTATCTCAAAATAAAGTATCCTTTTGGTGATTTTAATGATTATTAATGTTGTTCTAGAAACTCAATTCCTTGTGTCTAATTTTTCATTAGCAACATCAATATATTAGGAGCCTTAATCGATATTTTGAGGTATAATCTACTTAGAATTCACAAATTGAGAACCATGTTGTTTCACAGTGAAACCATCACTCTTTGGTATATTTATTTTGGATCAACTCATCATGAATATTTTCTAATACATGCTAGATGTGGTTGTTTTATAATCATTTTTATATTTCCTCACATCCCTAGTGCTTGGCAATAAACCAATATCTACAATTGAAACATCATCTGTACACAAGATTGTTTTTGGAATATTTTATTTTTTCTTCTTAGAGAATGTTTCCTTTTAATTATATAGTGATCTCATATTATTCATAAATTCATGATCCTTTGATAATACTTGTATAGAAACAACTCCTTTCACTTTAATATGTGAATTTATATCTTTTAGTGTTTCTGGATTATTTAATATCACCTGTAAATCAATGAACATCATATTGAGGGAGTTAATCTCATTCTCAAATAATATCTTATAGACTTACCATTCTTATTTTATCTTCTTCATTTGTTCTTCATGCCTATTTTTTTTTCAATCAATGGAATTCCTTACTTATTTACACTACAAGATTATTACCTCATTTGAGGAGAATTGACATCCATAAAATGTTTGTGCATTTTTAAAGTTCATGGAATGATTCTATAATTTTTTTTAAAAATTTCATTATCATAAACAATTACTTAAAATTATTAAACTAATTTTTTTTATTTCATTTAAAATAATAATTATTTCTTCCAATAATCTCACATGTTTTGTGAATATGTTGGTTATATTATCATTATTATCTATGAGATCTTCTATGGAATTATTTTGTTCATCTATTAGTGATTTTTCATTCAAAATAAAATTGAATCATACAATTGCAAAATTTTCAACATATTTACGAGTTTTATTTAATTTTCTTAAAATTAATAGAGGTGATCACAAAGTGATACATCATCATTATATTTTGGGAATGATTTCAAAAAATAATCATTTTTTAAATAATTATTTCATGTTTAAAATTTTAGATAACCTCTTATTTGTGGTGTTTCTTCATTTACACTAAGATTATTCTTTAGATTCCTGGTATGTATATTATTTTCATTCATTTTATTCTCCTTTGAAATATCAATCTTTGTTTACTCACCTATTTCTTACAATCTTCACTTCTTAAAGATTCCCTTGGATCGTTATAGGCAACCTATGCACTAATACCAACTGTTGAGACCCAATCAAGATCATTGACTATGAGGATTGGGGTGAATCAATTTATTTTTACAAATCTTTTTTATTTAAACTTCAACCTCTAAAACTCTTTATTGTTCTTGATCAACTAAATATTATCTCCCCAAAACACCTTGTGTGAGGAAATAAAAATTAAAAAATCGCAACATAGTATTTATAATGTTTTTCATAAAGACCTATTACTTTCCATGTTGGTTATTCCCAAAAATGGATTATGTGTTCTAATTAAATTTCACCACAACTGATTATAATAGATCTAGATCCAACTGAGGGACCCCATTTTCACATGAATCTAACCAAAAGGCTTCTTTCTCCAGCTCATACTAAGAGACTCCTTCTTCTCCTTTCTACAACCAAAATACTTCAAAATCACCCTTCTCTAACTAGAAGGATTCATCAATTTTCACGGGCCTATTTGAATAAAAGATTATTCCCTAATATTCCGACATAATATTATAGCACCTGACTTGATTATGTACCTATTAAAGTTTCTTCAATATCCTTTTGTAAGCTCTATATCCCTTGTTTAATACCTATGATCACCTATATCATGTTTGTGGCATCAGTGTAATATTTCTCATTTATGATTCTTTTTGAATGAATTCCAGGCCAATATTATATGTTTCAACGTTTTGAAAACAAATTATTTTGGATTATATAACATAATACCTCCAAAATTCCGAACATTGTATTCCTAAAATATCAACACAACATAAATAAACAACGTGTATGTATTCTCTGGCATCCAAACATATTGTTTTGTGTATCATAAATTACTTATGTGTGAATTAACATGTATAAATTCATTTAAATTTTTTCCATGAACTTATTCCCTTATTTTAGAACAAAAAATTTACATAATTATAACAAATTCATGTTATCACATGCATGGGAACTCTTCCACATGCAATATTAAATCGTTCTTCAATTTTGAAACACCAACATTCTTTACAAGATCATTGTCCACAATATTTTATCCTAGAATCAATGCATTTTTTTCATGAATATTCATTATGAAATGATAGGTTTATATATCCCATAACCCATACTTTATTAGCACACAATTTAAATGCACACACAATTTTAAATGCATGAGTTCTTCAACAGAATTACCTCAATGTGAAATGATCTCATGAAGTAGTGGAATTCACAATATTCATGCATACAAACATGAATGGGTGAAACAAATATTTAAATATTAAACTAATTCTTCTCGATGAGTAAATGTGTATCTCAACAGTATCTTGGTTTCTCAAATAGGTCTCATGAATGAGGATGTATTAACACTCCTCAACCCATTGTGAAACCTTGAATGACCTGATCATATAAATTTTCATTAATGCCTCATAGAACATGTCTTTCGTGAAGCTCCTAAATACTTATTTGTAAAAGTTGAGCACTCAAGGGATCATCATTTTTTTAAAAAATCCAAACGCTTCGTCAAAATTACTGTCTTTCACGAATGAGTTCTTGGCTGCTCTATTTTTTGAGATATTTATCAAGAATAATGATCTGTAGCAACCCATATAGGAATTAGGATATATATATTTAAATGTATATTCCATCACCATAGATCTATTTTTAATCCACATTCATGACTCCATTAATTTAATGAGATTAATGTCATGATAGGGCTCTTTTAAAGATCCTAATTTTTTTGGGATATCATTTAATCATACACCACATTTTTAGGTTTTTTCCATCATCATATTTGTTTGAGTGAGGATATAACAATTGAAAAATCACAACATAGTATTTATAATTTTTTTCATAAAGACATATTACTTTACATGTTGGTTATTCCCCAAAATAGATTATGTGTTCTAACTCAATATCACCACAACTGATTATAATAGATTTAGATCCAACCGAGGGACCCCATTTTTATTTGAATCTAACCAAAAGACTTCTTTCTCCAACTCAAACTAAGAGACTCCTTCGGCTCCTTTCTACAACCAAAACACTTCAACATCCCCCTTCTCTAACTAGAAGGATTCATCAATTTTCACAGGCTTGTTTGAATAAAATATTGTTCCCTAATATTCTGACATAATATTATAGAATCTAACTTGATCATGTACCTATTAAAGTATCTTCAATATCCTTTTGTAAGCTCTATATCCCTTGCATAATAGTTATGATCACATATATCTAGTTTGTTACATTAGTGTAATATTTCTCATCTATGATTCTTTTTTAATGAATTCCTTGCCTAAATTATATGATTGAATGTTTTGAAAACAAATTATTTTGGATTATATAAAATAATACCTCCCAAATTCCCATCATTGTATTCTTAAAATATCAACACAACATAAATAAACATCGTGTATTTATTTTCCGGCATCCAAACATATTGTCTTGTGTATTATATATTATTTATGTGTGAATTAACATGTATAAATTCATTTAAATTTTATCCATGGACTTATTCCCTTATTTTAGAACATAAAATTTATATAATTCTCACAAATTCGTGTTATCACATGCATGAGAACTCTTCCACATGCAATATGAAATCATTCATCAAATTTGAAACACCAACATTCTTTACAAACTCATTGTCCAAAATATTTTACCCTAGAATCAATGCATTTTTATCATGAATATTCACTATGAAATGATCGGTTTTTATATCCCATAACCCTTACTTTATTAGCACACAATTTAAATGCACATACAAATTTAAATGCATGAATTCTACTGCAACAGAACTACCTCAATCTGAAATTATCTCATGCAGCAGTGAAATTCTCAATATTCTTGCATACAAACATGAATGGGTGAAACAAATTTTTAAATATTAAACTAATTCTTCTCAATGAGTAAATGTGTATGTCAACAATGTCTTGGTGTCTCAAATAGGTCTCATGAAGGAGGATGTATTCAAACCCTCAACCCTTTGTGAAACCTTGAATGACCTGATCATATAAATTACCATTAATGTCTCATAGAACATGTCCTTTGGGAAGCACCTAAATAATTATTTGTAAAAGTTGAGCACTAAAGGTATCATCATTTTTTCTCAAAATCCAAAGGCTTCATCGAAATTACTATCTTTCATGAATGAGTTCTTGGTTGCTCTATTTTTTGAGATCTCTCTCAAAATGAATGATCGGTAGAAACCCATATAGGCATTAGGATATCTATATTTAAATGTATATTCCATCACCGTAGATATATTTTTAATCCACATTCAAGACTCTATCAATTTAATGAGATTAATGTCATTATAGGGCTCTATTAAAGATCCTATTTTTTTTGGGATATCATTTAATCATACACCACATTTCATGGTGTTTTCCATCATGTTATTTCATTTCTCATCAATATGAGATGTTATTTTTATGGAGTTCACTACATGTTTCTCATTTATGTAAGATTGATCTCATACATGACTGAATGGCCTCCTTTAACTAAAATTTTATGCTTACATGATTCTCATTCAACATGTTCGTTTCTTGCATAAAAAATATAATCACATGTATTATATCAAATTAATTAGTGATCCTCAATCCATCGGAAATATGTAGAAGATTGATGGTTTATCGTTGATTGTGGTTCAAATAATTCTCTAGAAAACTGGTGATCGTCATGTGGCCAGTGGTAGGGGATGATATCCCATAATGGTTAGATTTCTGATATGAATGTATCAAATATTCATCATTCTAACTGTATTAAAAATAGTGAAATATTATGCTACTTATCTCATATTCTTACATTAAAATAGCCAGGTTTTGGGGTGCACCAAATTATTCAAGCACTATGGGGAGTGGATCAATTAATTCTCTTTTCCCTCTCCTGGTACTACCCCAAACTATTTCTCCTACCATCGTGCCGCCCCATAGGGGGCACTGACTCTCTATGGGCACACTCTTGCACCCACAAAATCCTCCCTCGAGATGGTTACGAATACCACCCTTTTTCTCAATCAACCTCATAATCCAACATGAGATAATGGTTGAGCCTTATCCATGGATGAATCATGGAGAGTCTTTTTTTTATTCACATTAGTCAAATA
This sequence comes from Viscum album, assembly GCA_963277665.1. Lineage (NCBI taxonomy): Eukaryota > Viridiplantae > Streptophyta > Magnoliopsida > Santalales > Viscaceae > Viscum > Viscum album. Next base: position 165,351,060 of record OY728151.1, read on the forward strand.
GATAAAATAATTATAAGTATAAAATGTATAAAACAAATCCATATCAAATAAAATCTTAACCCACCTTATTCTTGTATTATTCGTTCACTCATAATGAAATATATATTAATAATTTTTTCATTGTATTGTATCATCACTATCATGAATAAAAAACAAAATGTATCGGGATTATTCTTTATATAATTTATTCCTTAATGTTATGCCCTCATGGTAGAAAATGTGCACAATAAAATGCACATTATTTATTTTTATTTAATATAACAAAAAAAGTCATATTTTACAAGTATAATTGTCTATGAATGAAATCCAATGCCACTACATAAATCCATAACAAATCTCTAGGAATCACCACTTACCCATATTTGACATACCAAGAACATATTTATAGGTCAATGAAAACAATTGAAATATTGGGAAGAATATATTCCTTACACATCCACTTTATCATTTTATAAACTCATATAACTTGCACTTCATTCTTGGGAAGCCTTATATTATACCAAAATGTTATAAATTTAAAACTACCCACTCTAGATAGTTAGGTTGAATAAATCTCTACCATCAAAGCCTCAATCGCAAAATTTAAAAAAGATATGAGTTATAACAAAAACCCATTGATCTAATAAAAACTTGAGTAACCATATATAGAATTTTAAATCATGGTGTTTCATTCATGATATCCTATGGTGTGTGTTAAACTACAATAGGAAAATATATAACATATTAAATAAATATATAATTATTCTAAAAGTGATTAAAACTACTTCTTTTTCACTTACTTTATAGCCTCAAGATAACACTACTAAGTAAACATGGACTTGATATACTCAAATGAAAATTTTTAATAATATTATATTACAACATAGGTTCGGAAAATATTTCACTTGGAACCTCAAGGAAAAACATGTAAATGTTAAAAAAATAGCCTTAAGTGTTTTATGAATTCAAAGATCATATTGATCTTCAATGTCCACTACTCTAACATGACCTCTAATAAATTGAGAATTATTATTATAGTATTCATGGGCACAATATAAGTATTTATTATAGAAAATATAATTTCCTCTTTCTATTTATTAGATTGATTAAACTGCTATCAATATAATTTTTTTATCAAAAAATCAATTCTTTAAAAGATAATAACCCATCTCTCTTCCCTAATGGTTCATTGGTTATCTTTTACGATTCCACACTCTATAAGTATCATAATACAAAAAACATCATCAACACATAGGTAAGCACTAAATCCAAAAAACATAATAAACACAAAATTCCAAAAAACATAATTAAATAGACCTATTACATCTTATATGTCTCATGAAATCACATCAAATATATTATACATTACATACATGATTGTATAAAACAAATAGAATAAAAATCAACAAGAAAATATAATTTTCTCCAAAATAATACATTAGAATGTATTGTCTCTAATACAAGAGTTCTCCATCAAAAGTATTTAACTATATATGGATTAAAAAGTATTATCTATATACATGTTCCTTAGACTTTTCATACTGTCCTTACAAAATTGAATTTCATATATTTTTCACACTTGATATCCTACTTTAATAAAATTCTCATGTAACCACAAAATAATTCATAACTACACAATGTAACATCAGATTAAATTAAAAATATTATCAATATAAAATGAAATCAATTAGTTCAAACATGCACGATATAAAATAATAAAACATGTATCATCACTAAAAATATTGGTTGGACACTTTTTTATTATATAACTCATGAGTTATATAATATGTATATTATATCTCAAATAGATTTCTAATATTAAATATTTCAGAATGATTCCATAGTACAATTTTTTAGTGATATATCAAGATTAATCGTAACCTACAATGTGAGATGGTATGTCATATGGTGTAATGTGTATTCTCAGCCTTTAAATTTGTAAATTTATATAGAAAATATAAAAAATTAGTTGCATAGAAATAATTATTATTTAAACTAAATTAAAACATTGTAATAAAAAGGGAATACGGCTTGAATTGTCCATAAATTAGTTAAACTAAACATCAGAAAAACAAATTATATGATAAAATATGACATTATATTGTAGGAAAAATAAGAAAATAATAATAAATCTATCTATTGTAAATAAAAAAACCGCCATATAAAACATGATAAAAATAAATAAGTACCATCATATATTCTTCATTATTAAATTAATGAAATAAAATAATTATGATGAAACTATTCTAGAATATAATGATATGGATTCAAAAAGGATATGTGGATAAATCGTAAAAAATTATGACTAATTATGAAATAAAAATCTCCCATTTATTTGCAACATGTAATAATTTCTAAAATTTTATCTCCTTTTGAAACCTGATCACCAAAATGTGAAACCATTTAAGTAACATTGGGAATTTAATATACTAATTTAATGAAAAACCATATCTAAAACATACAAATGCATGTATATAGTGACTTAGTATAGTCTTTGTATGATATAACTATATATTTTATACATTCCCAGTCAATTTCTATAATAACTGTGATTTTTTTTAAATTAGGGGAGGTGAAATATATTTCATTTAATTATTTCAGTTATTTTTGGATAAAAATATTATTACCTAGTAATACATATATCAAATTTTTAGCACTTACAATCCTTTTCAAAATCATAATATGAGTACTATAAAGAATACACATAACATTTTAGGATAAATAACTAAATATAACCTTACATAAAATACTTGGTACTATGAAACCAAAATACACATATAACAATGAATCCATAATTCTAGAAATAATGAAATATGGTATATTTTTTAAGTTTTATAATGTAATTACAATTGGGTCCACTCACCCAGTGTTCTAGATATAGGTCATTTTAGTGTTAAACTTGTATTTAATATACCCAATAAGAATCATAATCCCATTATTTATTTAAAAATTATAACCAAATAAATAATAATGTAAATAATTATTATTACTCCTCAATTATACATTAATTGAAATTATATCATCATCATTGTGAAAACAACTATTGGATTTAAAATTAATAGAACAAAAAAAACTGAAAATATGCATGGTATATTCTTGTTAGAAAAATAAATCCATATAACGAATTTATTATAATTCAAAAAAAATAAAAATAAATAAAAATCCAAAAATGCTAAAGTTAATTATATTTTATTCCTTTCAAATCCATAGAAGATTTTATTTTAATTTATAAAGGAATAATCCCCAAAAAAATTATAATTTGACCCACATAAAATACAATCACCATTTAGAAGATGGAATAAATAAGGTGCATAATTTAAAATTAAAATAAAATATTTATGATAATGAAAATATAACATTTAATAAAATTTGATAAAAAAACACTAATATCATGAAAAAAGATGTTAAAGTGATACAATTAACATTTATCATTTATAAAAATTAGGGAGGGAAAATGTCCATATAGTTTTAATTATTAAATTTATGAAAACACACAAAGAATTAGTTGACAAAGAGTGTTTAAGTTGTATACAATCCCAAAAAACACAAACTACTAATTTATAAAGATCTCATTCAATTCCTTATATAACCATGGCCTAATTTAGGTCTTAAGATGATATAAGTTAAAAAATAAGATATATTTAACTAAATTAGAAGCATTTACCTCATTTAATAACCAATTATTGAGGAAGAATAATCCATGTGTTAATGGTGGAGGGTGATTCATGTAAAGGCACAAATCTGAGTGTCCTAGATTTTGTTGTTACATTATTATGTTAGAGAAAGGAAAAAGAGATCAAATCCCAATGTACTGAATAGTTCATAAATATTTATAAAATATATACATACTATATTATTACATTATATTTGAAAAAATGTAATAAAATGTAGTGATGAAAAGTATTATGCATCAATAAACACATTTAATGATTCATTTTTTATGTACTGTGAATGAAGAAAAATAAGGGTGAGCTCAAATGATCAGTACGAGTTACATATAGAACCAACAATAATGATTAAATATAGCCTAACCAATAAGTAATAATTAAAATGTAAAGGTAGATATCTGAACACACATTCTATTTAATAAATAAACTATCATGATTATATAAGACATAATACAAATGGAAAGATAAATAAATTAACACAAATTCCATTTAATCATTAACTTGAGAACAAAATGTGTCTGATAATATTATCAATGAAATAATTATATAGATAATAAAAACATAATTCATAATGAATATAATTATTAGTATTGAATTTTAGGATCTCAATCATTGTAATGTCTATCTTGTTAAGACTTTTCAAAAAATGGATTAACACTACGAGTAGAAAACTATTTAATTATAGCCAACAAACACACGTCTAGATTTTATAGTTATATTGAATTTCTATATAATTCCAAACCCAATCATCACTGCATATCCATTTCATTCCTCATATATCGAATGATCATTTTAATTCAAGAACAATATACCTAATCAATTAAAATTTCAGTGAATAAAAAATTCAAAATATTAATACATACTATGTTTGTCATAAGACATTCAATGTAAAACATGTTGATTCAACTCGTGGAGACGTTTTCCATACATACACATGAGTGATGATTTTGTTTCCTCATTTTGGGTTTGGGTAGGTAAATGGATCATCAAATATTTTAATATAATTAATATAATGTAATATTTATTATCTATATTCACTAATAACACCTATATGAATTCCTCTGTGATTTAGTGATGAAAATTAATTAAATATGTTTTTAAAGTTGTATTCTTCTATACAGAAGAGCGATTGATATGTTTCCCATTTGAATGAGTAGGATATGGATTGATATTATGTAATAAAAATAATAATATGTAATTATATTGAATATAATGTTTTTATTATATGGAAACATTTAAGACAAAATTGTAGGTGAATTATTAATAATTAAAAAAATAGGTTCGTGAAGACATTGGTCTTCGCTATGAAGAATATCCACTGGACCACTTATTAAGAACCCTTGGGTTTGTATTTTGAGAATACCAAAACAATTATAATTCATATATGTATGAGGGGATATATTTTGTAGGCTATTATCGGTCCACATGACTTTAGAGGTGTGAATAACTTATCTGAGTGAGTTCTCATTTATAATTTAGAGGGGCACACATTAAATTTCTAAAAACAAAAAATCATACCAATATTATTCTCATTCCTAAAAACACATAAATTGATAATTAAATAATCTTATATGTGATACCTTCAGTATATGATTATATAATATTATTTATACTATTATTTATGTTATTTTAACATAAATATTGTTATTTTAACCCCATGTTATACTTTTTTAAACTTAACCATGGAAATTAATTATTAGTATTATTACATTTCATTATGGAAAATATGTTAAATTTCTATTTAATAATACTTATTATGATTCTAAATATGGAATCCATTTTACCAAATTACTTTTACAGAAGTGGTAAAATTAAATATAATGATTATCTCGCAAATGGGTCAAAAATAGTTTTTTATGAAATGAATTTTATAATCACTAGATGACATTACATTAACTATATGAATTTTAATCATAATGAGATGAGATAATATTAATATTTTAATAATATAAAAATTTTATTTAAACATCACATTATATAATATAATTTATAATAAATACAATTAAGGAACATTATGTTTAAAAAAAATCTAAATATTGTGTTTTTATGTATAATAATTAACATATATAAAAATTGGGTATAAGATGATTCAAAAGTAATTAGGTTTCTGAAATATATTTATATAACACTTGTGTTATTTTGAAATCAAATTCAATTCATAATGTGAATTTACTATTTCTTAATTTATTTGAAATACATAACAATGTTTTCATATTTTATATTTTCATTATTCACTAAAAAATAAATCTTTTAAAGAAATCAACAATTTCACCATCATTTAATTTGTATATTCACAGGGAAAAAAGTTATAAATTTTATAAAATATAATTTATAAAAATGTTATATGTTCACTATAATTCCAATCCTAATTTCAAAATAAAACCATTTTTGGAGAATATTTAATATAAATTTTAAAATAATTTTAAAAAAAAACTATGTGGTTATTTTATTATATTTTATCAACAATTTTTTATTTATCGTTAACTATTAATAAAAATTTCAACAAAATTCAATCTAATTAATGCATTCCAATTTAGAGGCCGACATTTAACAACTAAATTTTAGTAGTATATCATGGTATGTTAGGGCTTCGTGTTACATATTTTATAATATATAAGAAAAAATGTTCTTATATAAAAATATAAAGATATAACATTCTCCGAATATTAAAAAAATTAATAATTTTAATTTTAAATCTTTTATGGTATTGAATTTTTTGTTATTTTAAAATACCTTTTTTGAAACCCCATATTGTAAGTGGTATTAATAAACAATCATCATAAAAGTGGGAAAGTATAATAAGGAGGTCATTTGGAATAACACATAACTAGGTCTCCATGTGTGAGATCATTGATGGGAGTGATAATATGGACACAGATAAAAGGAGTAAATAATTATTGAAATTAAAAAGTATTATTGATCACAAAAAATACAATAATCAATAGAAAGATAACGATAAAAATTCAAAAATTTGGGATGAGTTAAAAAACCATCGATTCATCAGATATGAAGGTAATATGATAAAACAAATTTTTTGATCCTTTCCTGTAGTGGATGGACTATATTACTGTCAAGATAGATAACACCATAAAATATACTTACATTAAATATTTTTATTTTCATAATCACGCTTTTTTACTTTGGTAGTGCTTTGATGAATTTACAAGTCACTTCTTACCAAAAAAATTGAATATCCAATATCATTTTTTCCTAAAGCACTAAAATAATATTTTCAGTGATTATAAGTTCCATTATTGAATAAAAATATAGTTTTCATATCCATAAATATTAATCAAAAATAAAATGGTAATTATAAGGTAAGATAGAAACAAAAAATATGAATCTTTTTATGTGGAAATAATATAGTTACATCAAAATTTTGACCAAATGATCAACATTGATTTTTTAAAAAATAAATAAACATACATCCCCAAAAAAATCAATATTCTGAATATTAAAAAATGATTTCAACTAAATGGTGATCTCTAATATTTTAACATATATCTCAAAATACATAAACCCATGATGGTATCCGTTATTGTTTGTGTTAACCTAAGATGATTACATATATTATTCAATAAATTACAAAATTCCTTAGATATTTCATTATTATTCAAATAATTATACAATTGACAAAAAAATATTCAATTTAATTCTTGAATCCCATTCATAAATTCTTCAAAACTTTTACATCAACATTGTTACATCATTATCCAAGGAGATGTCCTATAAAAGTGTCAATTGACTTGAATAATTCAAAGGTTTTCCAAATTAAAGGCAATTAAAAATAAATTTATTCTTATGATTATATTTATTTTCCTCTAATTATCTCCTCACATACCCTAGATAATTTATAACTCATTTAACTTTTACATATATAAAACATTATCTTCATCCATTGAGGAATTCTCTTGGGTCACTATTTCAATATTTTAAACATAAAGTTAATTAATCCATTTTTACTCCATTTTCTAAACCACTCGATCTCATAGTAAACTCCATCCTTCGTTTATTTAGGTGATTCCAACAGTTAGTTACTGGGTATATTTTTATTCATATATTTTAATATCTTATTCAGCATAATTATTATATTTTTCAAACTAGTCAAACTACTATTTGGTTACTCTTAATCACATCATTTTCTATAGTCTATAATATTAACATGATTTATTTGGGTTATAACCATTGACTAAAACTAAAAACCATTGTGAGATAAATAATAAACACAATGGGAAATACATATAATCATTTATAGGTTCTAAAATTAATGAAACAATATTTTAAATATAAGAAAATTTATGTTTAACATAGGCCATTAATCATCACAATCTATTTAAATCCATCATAAAAGTATGTAAATAAAATGTGAGTAATCCGAAGTATATCCACTAGATAAAAAAAATTAGTAAATTAGTAATTTTTATTCTCATGCACCTGGTTATGATCTTGTCAATCATAATTCACTATTTTATAATTTATTACCACTAATAGTAATTATGTTAGAACCAAATCAAATTATTGCATCCAAAAATTGACTTTTTTCTAGGCAAAAAACATAATATATTCCCAATAAATTAGCACACTCTTCTAAAGATATCCCCAAATTCCATAATAGGGTTATGTTTCGAAATATAGGATTTACTAAATCGATTTACAATGGGTTTTCAAAAAATTTATTTTATAATAATAGTAAAGACCCTTAACCTAGTATCATAAAGTCTGTAGTTACATTATTAGATTTTTTCTATATACAATCGATATCATCAAAAAGTATTAAATAGTTTAGTAGTCTTGAAAAAATAGATACATTCTTGAGTCTGGCATTATATTTAAAAACATGAAAATTCAAAATTATGAAATTAAATACTATACATATTTAAAACCATTAAAATTTTACGTCCTCATATACTTGGGAATTTAAACAATAATAATGGTGAGAAAAGAGTCCCAGTTTCAGTTACATTAAGAAGAATTTATAATTATTAAATATTTCATACTCTACCATGGATAATAAAAATGTAAATTCAAATAAATTAGTAGACATTACATATAATTAGTAATTCAAATATCTTTATAAAATAATTAATAATTAATATGGAAAGATAAATAAATAAATTAACATTTATTATAGTCAATAACTTGATCACAAAATGCATCCATCGATAATATTAATACAATAATCTCATATATAATAATAAGTGAATAATTAGTGTATGAAATGAGTAATATTGGATTTCATGATCATATAAAACATGATATTTATACTATTAATACATTTTTCATTATAGTTAATAAAAATGCCTAAAAACATTTTTAATTGTAGATTTCTGATTCATCTCATGGGTCCATCTATACATCGTGGGGAAATATAATTTCATTCTCCACAAATAACTACATTTCTAATTCATTACTCCTATATTTAATAATCTATTAAATTAATAATATATATTCCTTATCAATAAATGTACACATTCAATAAAAAGTAATGAATATAAACATTTCTCTAATAAATTATATAACTTTAAAATTAAAACAAATTATTTTTAAATTATATATAGTTTTTGTAATAAGAATATCCATTATAAATAATATGAATATTTTAGACAAATATAATGTTTAATGACTACATGAAAGTGATTATTTAAAATGAATGAATGATTTGAAAAATTAATCAATAATGCCAATGTCAATAATTTCACTTGTAAAACAAATCATTAAACATCCACGTATAAAATATGATTGTTTTAATTACAAAATAACTCCAAAAAACTGTATATAAAGTAATGCGTTTTTTCATTGAACAACAAAAGTTCCATAAGAAGATAATGAAATAGAATCTTGAGGGAAATAACATTTTATCATTGAAAATCAATTTTAAATAATGTATTTGAATATAAAATATTATGAAATTGGTTTTCATTAGAAATAACCTCTTAATCATGTAATAGACTCTAAAAATATATGATTGGTCCTGATTGTGGGAAAGTTTCATTTATATAAATTTTGTTTAAACATATATTCCATACATATTTCTATAGTAAATCTCAAATATGCCCTGTTTTGAAGATGATAGGAATGTCCTTTCGATATATTTATAAAAAAATTCAAACATTATTTAAGAATATCTAAATATAATTACAGTAAAATATTTTAAAAAAACTTGATAACATGTATTTTTTAATAAATGGGTTTCTAAACAAATAAATAAATGATGTATGATTTTATTAAAATCATTTTATAAATAATTTTATGTTACAATGAGAACAATTACTCTATTACTTGAAAACACAAGGAATAAATAGATGATAATTAAATGAAATTATTTTATTATGAAATGATAAAACTTTTTCCTTAAATGTAAATTCAATCTTAAAAAATATTAATTAAAACAATTTTGAAAATTAATCACTTAACACATTGGTAAATTTTTCATTTTAATCCCCATTAAAGGAGTTACATAAAATGAAATAGTAAATAACATGAATTTAAATAGTTTTAGGATATATAAAATAAAATAAAATGTTTATAAACCTCAAAAAATTACATAGGTTTATAACCTAAAATATGTCCCAAAAAGACAACATGGGATGAGAAACCCTTCTATTGATCATAAAATTGATGTGATAATTAATTAATTAATTAATTATGTTGTCAAATTTAAATCCAGATACAAATTGTAACTACAACATAAGATAATATTAATTCATTACTAACATATATTTATAATATAGATGATAAAAAATATGTAATATAAACCAATGAAGGGATATTGAGTCATGAAATTCATTATCTCTTTGTAATTTTCAAGTCAAAACTCTTAGGATAAAATAATTTAAATTAAAAATTAAATAAAATTATGAACAATGTAATTATGATATTGCATGTAAAATGGGAATTATATTTAACATATATAATTTTCTAGGTGTATAATATTAAAAATTTTCTCAGTGAAGAAAATAGATACAAAATCTCATAACTCACACATTTATTGTTGATGTTAAATCATCATATTTAATTTTTTTTTTTAAATATGATATTAATTTATCCTAAAACCATATTCATAGTTACAATATCATATTTGATAGCCTTAAAACATATTACTACACATTCATTAACAATATTTTATTGTTGTTGTTGTTTCAGATGTCAATTATCTATTTTTCTCATTCTTCTTTTTCTATAACGATTCAGTTCTTTTGTATATTAATGTGTTCTATCACATAAAGATTGATATTCAGGTTATGAATATCATATATTCATATTGGATAAATTTTTAAAACATTTCATAAAATATTTAGATTCAACCGAGTTGTATAACATCCAAGAGATTATATATCAAACGCACACATGACTGAATATATCACTCATTTATTTAGTGAAAGGGTAAGGAAGTGGTTTCTATATTAATAAGATAGTAATAAAAAAATATTCTATATATTAGATATTTTAAATATTTATTTCATTATAGATTCCAAAGTGTGTTTGATATGGAAAATAATAATATTGATTCATGAGGTTGTATTCCTCTCTAATCATGTGTGATATATTTGTTTTCCATTTTATGGAATAGGATGTCGACAGATATTATGATCTTAAATAATAACATCTCAGTATATTGGGGATACTCGCATAATTAAATTTTTGCTTTTAAAAAATAATTAAAGATAGAAAATTATGAATTGAAAAAGGATCTTAGTGATGGAAATTGGGGAAGGATTTTGTAGGGTTTGGTTAAGCTAAATGGCTTTAAGATTTTTAAGATGGGAGTGGTGGGACGGGCCTTTCATAATTGAGATGGAGGATACATATGAATGTTTTTAAAATAAAAAATCAAACCCACTTTTTCACATGTCACAAAACTCAAAAATTGATTAGTCTTGAAAATTTTATTTGATAAGGTCAAATATGTCCACAAAATAATTGTTAGAAAATATTTCATGTCATTTTATCCATTAAAATCTCAGCTTAACTCCTTGGAAATACAATTTTTATATTAACCACAATAACAAATTTTTACTATTTCTACTAATCATTGTTAAATTTTTATATTAATTTATCATATAATGTTAATTATCATAATTCCAAATATGGAATATAATTTAAATCATTCAATAAACATAATTTTGAAACTTTAAATTAATGATAAACCCATAAATGGTGTTGATAAATATGTTTTCATAAATTTCATTTTTCATCCATAAGATGGACTTATATCGATTATATGATTTGTAATATTCGTGATATGGTTAAAAATTTACATAGTATTTTATATAATAATTAAATATATTATAAATAACTCATCAATAAATATTATTTCAGTTAATATAATGGAGGTCCAATAATCAATTTAAAATTGCTTCAGAAAATTGTTTCTCTAAGACTGACAATAAACATATATCAAAATTCAGTTTAAACATGACACAAAATTAATTATATTTTTTAAATAAAAATAAATATATCATTTTTCATATTCAAATAAAATTAAAATAATATTTTTACATTTAAAATAATTTTCTCAATGTAAAGACAGAATAATATTTGAAAAATTTGTTCTTTAACTATTCACTAAAAACAACCTTTTTTTAAAAATAAAATATTTTAAAACATATAAAAATTGGATATTATGATTTCATAAATGATATTTTCATTATAAAATAAATAATACAAAAGTGGTATAAATTTCATATAATAACAAAAATAAAATGAAAAATGAAGATATTTTTTAATATAGTGTACATGGAAGCATAAAATGACATAGAAAAAATGGAGTAATTATTTACAATGAATTTATCGTCAATTTTTTTCATTAGGACCAATATATAGATATTTCATAAATTTTTTAAACTAATTCATATAATCCTATTTATAAAATTGCTATAATGGCCATATTTATATAGTATGTCAGTGTTTTTTAGGCTTAGTGGTGTGCGCCCTATACGATATCGAACACAATGTTATTTTTTAAATTATCTACTTCTTAAAATTAAGAAGTTATAACATATACCTATTTTAAATATAAGAGAGTATGAATCAAGAAATTAAAATTTTTAGTTAAAATTTTATTTATTTATTCGGAAAGTTATAGATTGAATGTATGGTCTTGTAGAAATACGAGATACTATAAATTTTTGACTCTGTATGTTATTCTAAATCATGTGTCCAATATATAATGTCCTCACTATTTTACCTCTATAAAATGAATTAAAAAATAATAAATATATTAAAATTTAAATCCAAATTTTAATAATTTGTATTAAAAAAATAATTGCATAAATAAATACAACATAGTGATATAATTGTTTTCATGGTGGTATTATATAGTTTATTTGGTTTTAATATTAAAATAAATTATATGGGTTTTATAATCAAGTAATAAAGATCCTCTGTGAATTTTTTATGTATATAATTATTATTCCAATTGGGCGTGGTTACCCCAAAACATATATTTTATTAGTGGACTGGTTACTTGTGCTATGACAATTCAATTTGATATTTTTATTTTAAGTGGATTTGGAGATTTTTGGTTCCCATTATTTCCTATTATGAAAATAGGTCTTGATTTTTTATATGTGACTATAAAATCCTGAAATTTTGTGATATTCTTATCATAACATAATATTATTTACTTTAATATCTATTTATATAGACAACATTGAGTTTAAATGAACATTGATATACTATTGAAATAATATTATTTTATTAAATAGTTTTCATCTGGACGATCGACAAGATTTAATCAATAGGAATAACTAAATTATAAATCATCATTTTTCTACAAATGTAAAAAAATTATTTATTTTTTATCAGTTGATTATAAATGAAAATTGAAAACATTTGAAAGTAAAAAATATGACTTCCTGAAAAACTATTATTGTGTGAGTTGTTTTTTTATTATACAAAATTAATGTAACAATTATTATTAAATGAAAATAGTGATATTAATATAATATAAATTAAAGAAACTATAAAATTTATTTAATGTTATTTTTAGCCACTAGATAAGAATAAGTCATGTTTTAATTTAAAATTATATTTATCTAAATAACATTTTTAATACTATCATACACACTTATTTTAAATTAAATTTCTACCATATATTGATATTTATTATTTAAATATTGATCTAATTTTTTTAATCAGGAGATTAAAATTTTTTAAATATGTCTATTTCATTTCTAGTCATTATGAATAGTAACCTTTCTTAATCATTTTCACCCAAATAGATAAAATAAATTTATCTAATGATTTTCTTAATCCAACTGAATGAGTGGAGTTTGGATATGTGTATCCATATCTCTAATATATATACTCTTAGTGTAATGTTTCATTGATTATTACCAATATAATATTTAAAAAGATAATAATTAATAATTTTAATCCCATGAATTTATTAACTGTAATATTTATAAATTAGGATAAAAAGAGAGAGATATTTCGAAATGTTTATTTGAAATGTGCAATTTTTTATTGTGTATATTTATTTGAAATTTTTAATTATATAATAACTAACATCAATTCATAAGAAACCCAAACTCAATGTTTATTTATTTAATTGAAAAATATAATAAATCACATTAATAATATTAAATTTAATACAATTTGGATAAATTATTTGGTTCCAATTATTTTTTATAAAAATATATTAAGAAATTTTAAAAGGTTTATATTCAAATACATTTTCTATCAATTTTCTTCTAAGTAAAATGAAATGAATTGTTTCAGAAATGTTATTAATGATATATTAGAGTAAATAATATTAAATTAAATGATTTAAAATTTAGTACACTCTAATATTATGAAATTTGAATTTGATATGAATGAACATGTCCAAAATGTTCCATATATTGTAAAATTATCTTTTTTTAATTATCATTTCGGGTCCTTTTTGTGTAAAAACAATGCTTTTGTTATAATTGTAAAAAGGGTTAATAGTGTGTCAGAACAATGTGATAATGGAGAAAAGATAATGTAAAATTAATATTATGTTATTATAATAATTGATTTTGATTCGTAATTATATTATTTTTGAAATAAATAAATTTGGATATATTAATACATAATATTTAATATACATTAGTTTAATACATTATGTAACTCCTAAAGTGACCCTCCCCTCTCTTATAAATGCGAACCTCCTATTTTTCATTATTAAATGTATTAAACCATACATCATCTAAAATAAAATTTTGTAACATCATTATATATTCCTTTACCACATTTAATTTGATATTTTCTTCCAAAATAATATTCTCAAGGCTTACAGAGTATTTTAATTAATGTTTTTTGATGAAGATGTATAACTCTTAAAGCGCATTTTGAATTTAATTTATTCTTATACCTCCACAAAATATATGGTATCAGTTCTAAAATAAATAATTTAGTGACTTAAATATAATTAATAATTATTATTATTATGGATAAACCAATAACCACCTTCTCATTATATTTTTTAAAATAATAAAGTTGTTTGTGCATACGTGTGGACTACCAAATCCACAAAGAGATTATATTAATTTTTCTTTTATGATTTACAATTATGGTAATAAGTATAGATTTATTGAATATATAATATATATATAATATATAAATTATCATATAATTTATAATTACTATTTACCTTTCCTTCATCCCATCTATCAAAATGTGAAAACAATGCTCATGCATACTTAAGACCTATTATCACCATAAATGGTGTAATTCATTTTTTAGTATCTATCCATTATTGATTAATATATATATATATATAATGAATATATAAATTATATTTATATCATTATTATCATTATATTTATTTTATAATATTGATCAATGTACATGTATCAGAAATACTGTATCAAAATTCTCAAAAAAGTTGATACAATTAACATCCAAAAATTATGATTTTAATCCATATTACCAATAAATAGGTTTTAAAATGTCATAATTGGACAATTTATGTTATTATATGTAATTAAATGTCTATATAAAGATAATATAAAAAATTTATATTTATTAAACATTAGTATTGGGTGCTTTTTATGTTTGTAAAACTTACGGTAAGGGATTTTTTGTTTTCATCTCATTGTTTATCCACATTTTTCATTAATAGATTTCCATTCATATAATATTATTTATTATATATCCATAATACCTTAGAATTTAATCTATTATAATCAATTATTATTATACAAGTTTTTTGCTAACTTTTCTCTCTTTATAAAATCAAGAGATTGGTAGAATTTTTACAAGAAAAAACCGACATTATTTCTCTCTATTGTTGAATATATACTTTCTTCATTGTCCATACATTATAAAAAATGTTTTTAAAAATGTTTTATAACTCCTTCTACTAGTTTTATTTATTTTTGATACAATATGAAAAAAATTAAAAAAAAATTAAAAATGAGTATTCATTTCATTTTTTAAAAGATGTACTTTTGACAATTTCTAAAAAAACGTGATGAAAAAAATATATTTTTATGTAAAAGTAAGAAATGAAATTTCCCATAATCAAGACCAATGAATGATTCAGATCTTCATTCAAAATTTTACAACGATAAATTAAATTATAATATACTAACTATGATTTTATAAATTATAAAAATTTAAGGATGTTCTTCCAATATGAAATGGGTATTTTTGTCAATAATCAGTCAATGAGACAATATAAAAAAATTATTTTAATATTACTTCCATTGATTCTATTTATGATTTTCTGTGGATATGATCCAAGTATACCAAACATATTATTTCATCATATTGTTAAGATTAATGTTATTTGATGTCTATGAAACTCATTTATTTATTGTTGGTTAATCTATGATGAAAATATATAAATTATTATAAAAAATATTTCCATTCCATTGGATATGATAAATGATTAATGATTTATAATATTGTGGCACACATATGAACATATTTTTATTATGTGATGGGTAAAGGATAAATTATATACCTTTCAAATTTAATGGGTAATGATGGATATATCATTGGATAATAATAAATTGAATAAAGAGTGAACCCTATTAAATAATGGACTATGTTTATTATGATAGTCTTGTGTGTTTACCATGTCTAAGGATTTAATGGTTTGGGGAGTGAACCCAATACACTATGATAGGCTTCTTAGTGATCCTTTATTATGTAAATCACATTATAATCTTGTTTTTTACAAATAAATTATATATTATGTGAATGTTATGATCTAATAACTCATGTTCTTTAGTTAATTTATGATTCATGTCATATTAAATTCCATGATTTATGCAATGTATCTTGATTATAATCAATGATATTTAGTGTATGGTTTTATAATTTATTTATTGAGTTATTATACTGTTATAATCATGTTATATATAAGCGATCCTTTGTATCTCACTTATTTACTCTTACTGAGAATCATACCTCACAAATTATTATTTTTCTATTCCCTAGGAAATGAATATAAGATTTTATAATTATATTTCCAGTAAGGATTCTATTTATAATAAACTTACAGTGAGATAATGTAGTTCACTTTTGAACAATTTTTTCATGTATACATTCTATTAATGATACTATATATATATGGTTATTTTTTGGAACATAATGATATATAATTATTAATCATCTAATGAGATATTATATCTATGAATGAAAAATTGTGTCAATATCGTTTTTATCATAGAAAGGATTAGTTTTTTTGTAAAAAAGTATGATAAAATTTTAGTGAGATCTTATAAGATAATATTATTCATAAGATAATATCTATTGTTATAGTAAATAATGGATTATTGTTTTCCTTGAAACACCCTAGTTGACATACAATAAGTGTTCATGGTTTTGGAACAAATACATATTTTGGTAAAAATAATGATAAGAGTTGGTCAGTTATATCTTATCCATTATTCCTAAGCAAGGTTATTATCCTCTTACAATGCATATTATTTGAAACTCACATGGGATATCTGTGGTATAATTTTCCATTTAATTTTGTACTATTATGATTGATTTGAATATATTCTGACAAAGAATGACCTATGTAACACCCCGACCCCAGTTTCCTAGAGTCTGTGCATTATTACATAACATTGGAATGATCACAAGAATGATCAAGTCTCGAACGACCGATTGGTTTAGTAGCCTTGGAAACACTAGATACAATCATAAAGTGTTACATGACATAAAAAACATCTTGTCTTCATATCCCCTCATACTATCCCTATAGGTCATTCATAAATTACTTCTTCATAATCCAGGGAAAAATAAAACATTGAAAGGGGTGAGCTCAGATGCTCAGTAAGGATAACATTATAGCAGAAGCTTTCATAGATAACCATAAACACTTAAGGCAATTTATAATTAAAACAAAGCCTTTTAAACTTGAACTTCAGCATAATATGGAAAAGTTAAAATGAAATAATTCAATTTACTTAAATACATGGATATTCTACTGGTCGAATAATCACATTTAATATCAATAACAACTTTCATAATGATGGAATGCATAATGACAGATTATCATAACCACATAGCCAAGGCCTCGTGCCAAGACTACAAATAAGATTTTTCCAAGGCCTTGTTCCAAGACACTAGTTTGTCTAATGAGACCTACCAATGCATCAATGAGCTATAGCGGGCTCCACCCGTCACTTACTAAGTCCAATGAAATCCTCATATGAAAAGTTTTAGACATAACATAAACATTCGTATTAAAACTAGCATACAAAATGTCAATACTTTATCCACAAATCATGAATGGTATAAAAATAACACATCCTAAGTCAAACATAACTCATTCGATACAATATGGATGATTTTATTGTATCCTATTAACCTCAATCGAGAATAATTAAAGATATTGAAAAGATGAAAATAATCATCAAAACTATTTGAGAGAAATATCCCCCTTTTTCTTGAAATCATTTAAAAGTCACACTATTTGTCAAGAAGCCATTTCAAAATAGATTTTTGAATCAAAGTGTCCCATACCACTTTGAAACTTTTTAAAGGAGTTTTGATCTGAAAACTTTAATTTCCATATAAATAAATCCTTAAAACCATTTTTAAAACATGGACATTAATGAGAAAGATTTAGATGAATAAGTCCTTAAAACATTTAAAAATGTTTTTTTAGTTAGAGTTTCTAACCAAAAGAGAGACACTTGAATACAAATAATATAGGTAATCAAAATATTTTAATATCATGAGAATAAAGGGAATCATGATATACTATGTCAAAGTACATTATATACACCACATAAAAGTGATTTTGTGTATATCAACAATGAAGTCTCAATGGAGTGTAAATTGATATGAAATCTCTCATAAATGTAGTACCCTTATGTTAAGGATAAATCAACGACATAGTTATGTGTGAAAAATATAAATACACTAAATATTATTTTATATTCAGTGTAAAACAATCAAAGTACATTCACACATAATTTTGTAAAAACCACACCAATGAATTGGATGTTTAACTCAACAAATGGAGAATGAGTTAAAATTACTCTTATCAAATTCATACCGATGCCTTGAGAAATTATAAATGGAGTGATTATGTGTATCAAAATTATATCTATAGAAAGGAGAGTGGAAATTATTAATAGTGATTCCACATATAATCTCGGAGTAAAATAATCAATGAAGTTTGCGTAAAGCTGAATAAATGGAAATTGAAATTTCAAATTCTCTTATCGATTAGGTTACTTATGAAACATACACCCATGAAAGAAGGATCATACCATGATGATTTAAATATCCATAAATTATAGTATATTACACAATTAATACAATCATGGGTAGTACACACACCACATGCAATAAATAAGTGGTGAACAATGGAATTCTCACGGAATCGAAAGTGAGATAAGAAACCCCTTACTTTTTACTTTTTCCATGGTCGAAGGTAGGTTAACATCCTGTATAATGGTGAAATAATTGTTATTTAATTATACAAGAATAATATTAGTTAATATGATATCATATATAATCTTTTACCATTGATTTGTTAATAATATCTTAGAATTATCGTCATTTCGGGTGTTAACGGGTTCATTTTAATTTATATTATTTTTTATTTGAGCCATATTCGTTATTAATGGGATGTATATTATTCATATCCAGAATTATATCAAGTCCTTAAACATTATTTTTAATCATCAAATGATAATTATACTTGAATGGATACGACAGAGAATGAATCTCATTGCGTTCGTGGAGACTGTAGTCTGTACGTACACACGCGCAACAATATCATTCTTTTGATATTAAAATAATATTTAATTCGATGTTATATCATATATACAGAATAATTATCATTTTATATTTATTATTTACAGTAATTAGACATCATTATTATATCCATCCAAATAATAATTTATTGAATAACAATTACACCATGGCGTGGAGACGGTAAGCCGTACGTACGTACGTATGGTGACATGTTATTAAAAGGGTGGATAGAATACTCAATATTGTTGTACCATATTTATAATAATATCACATTATATATATGATACTGTAGTTATTATTTTAGAATGGTAATAACAAACAAAGAAGATGTGGAAGAAGAAAGGAACTTGAAAAGGGGTGGTGAAAACATTACCTCTTCTTCGGGTTCTTCCTTTTGATTTGATAAAAAGGGCTCCGTAGGATGCCTTTCTGATCAAACAAAGGCCTATAGGTTGTATTTATTGAAGTTTAGAGAGTATTTTGGATGGGTTTGGCCGAACCAAAAGGCTTTGAAGGTGTGAAGATATGATAAGGAGGAGTTCCCTTTTATAAGAGGGGTGAGGGGCACCTTTGGAAAAGCTAGAAATATTAATTTATAATAAATTCATATTCGGTTTCTAATAGCTCCAAAGTTGATTATTTAATGGTTAAGGCTGGGATGGGTCTAAAACCACTCAACCAATTGAATTTAGACTGGTTTGGTTCATTATATTAACCTTATCATTAAGTATTAACTCTTAGCTAATTAGTTTCACTTTTACAATGTCTCTTTGTATTTTTATATTATATGGTTAATAAACCTATCATATACATCCAAGAGACCTCCAAGTGGTCCAATATGAGACACCTATCATGATATAAGTGTATTGGCCGAACCTTAGATTTTTAAGAATTTAATATCAATTAATAATATAATATTTGTTTTAAAAAATATTTTTTGTCAATTTTGACACTATTCAATAGTTGATTTTTTTGAAACTCATAACAGAATTATTACTTCGAAAAAAGTTAATTAAATAAATCATAATTTTTCATATTAACCTATAAAATTAGTGTAATTCAATAAAAGTTTCAAATTATATTTATTTGGTTATTTATAATATCAATTATTCTAATTTTTCACTATTATGGTAATTACTGCTTAACCATTGTGTCATAAATAAATTAAATTAAATAATGTCTAAAATTTATAAATAAAATATCATTATGTAGGAAATTGTTTTATCTTTCTAATTAATATTTATAGTCTAAATTCCAACATTTATAACCCTATGTAACAATTGTTTTTCTAAAAGATATTTCCTTGTGTCATTTTTGTATTTATTTTAACTTAATTAAAATAAAGTGTCCCTATCACTTACAATTGGATCCATGGGGTCCAAAAATAGACTCAAAGATTCCCATGGTCGACCATGTATCAACCAATAGGGTTAAGATACGTTTTAGGGTAATTTAGTATTATTATAATATTATTATTTAACCCTTGTTTACCAGATTTACCCTTTAACCATGGTAAGTAAAATATTTACCTAAGTAATTATCTAAAATGTCTAAAAATAAATGTTACCTATTTACACAATTTTATCATACTGATTCCAAATATGGAATCCATTTTTCCAAATTCAAAACACATAAGTGGCAATAATTAATTTAAAATTAATTCTCGTTGTTAAAACAAAAAGCATGTTTTTAAGAGATAATAACTATCAAAAGTTTGGCACTTGTTTATGTCTGGTTTAAATGTGGAATTATGTTCAATGACCCACATTGTATTATATGGTAAAAATATATTATAAATATAATTTAAAACCACCCAAATTCATAATTTATCACTATTAATTATTTCGATTAAAAAAGTTGTTTTTAATTAAAATTTAGTAATTTTTTTATTATTCATCAAAATATAAAAGTTATCCGAAAGTACCAAAAATTCACCCTAGGCTAATTTTGTTATTCCAAATCCAAAAATGAATTATATTTTACCAAATTAAAAACATAAAAGTTTCATTTATAAATTCTAAAATTGATTCCTGCTTTCGAAACCAAAAGGTGTATTTTTAAGAAATAATAACTATCAAAAGTTTGACACTTGTTTATGCCCAATTTCATGGTGAAATTACTTAAAATGACCATCATTGTATTAAATAGTAAAAATATAATCTATTTATACTTCCAAACCATTAAAATGAATAATTTAACAATATAAATTATTTTGATTAAAAAAGTTGTTTTTAGTCAAAATTTAGTAATTTTTCACTATTCACCCAAATATGAAAGTTATCAGAAAGACAACAAAAAATTATTGATACTAAATTCATAGGTCCCGATTCTAAAGATGAATTTCATTTTTTCAAAATGAATATATAAAAGTTTCAAATATTGGTTTCAAAAAGGCTTCGCCATTAAAAGGCGGTAAAATTTCATTTTTTGAAAAATACTTCTTTTATCTGAAAAATGAATTTTTTCATAAATCATGTCTTAGAAACTCATAATATGGATTAAAATTATAATGATAATATAATATTTAAAACTTAGTTAATACTATTCATAACCTCTTTTGAACAGCTAGTTTGGTATGTCGTGGTGTATATGAACTCAGTGTTGCGTACAACACACGCTATTGTATTATTCAAAGAGAAGTGTACTGTGGAAAATTGTGGTGTTACATTAACCCATACTTCAATAAATTGCGTCCTCGCAATTATAATAATTGGTCTTGAGAATATAATGGAAAGTCCCACATCGGAAAAAGAGTCAATAAAACTATTACTTTAAAATAATGAAAGAGAGGTATAAAGGTCACCCAAGATAACCCATACTAGGATTCCAGGTAGGAAAACATGGATATGGATGATAAACTAAGTTTCAAGTTCTGATTGAGAGGGATAGAAATCATGATCAGGAAAAAGTTAACAATAAGAAAACCACAAACTTGAGTTGGGACAAACGATCATTAATCTCCTAGTAGGAAAAGTAAACGGACAACATTTTTTGGTTTTAAGTTAAATTACATAAGGATGAGGAATTCATTTATGATATTGACTATGAATATAAAGATATATACATACTTTTTAAGTAGAGTTTCATTCATTAATAAATTTCCACCACTAACTCATTTTTTTAAACGATTAGTATTCAAGAAGACTTGGTCACACTAGAAGAGCTAGAATAAACTTCTATAGAATCACATGATCCATGCAGGATAAACTATATATTTACATTGCCTTTGGAGATTAATCAAAACCAAAATGGTTAGTACAAGATCTAATGATCCCCCAAAAGGATATTCCTTGATAGAAATAAACACTAAACTTAATTTCTAAAATTTAACCAACAATACCCCAAAGTTAAATAAATACCATTCAATAACCAATTGTCCTTAAAATCCTTCAATATAATCAAACTAATATTGAAACCCAAAACATAGAATAATTTTATTATGTAGTCTCCCATGTTAAATTGTGTCTCCAAATGATATCAAATTCTCTTAAAGTCACATACTTAAAAGTAATTAACCTCATCACATATTTTCTATTATAGGTTAATCATTTACATAAATAACCCAAATCACTATAAATCCACAATAAAAACGTAGATTAAAATCTACAACTACTCCACAAATGAAACCCCATTGTATTATATTTTCATCTGGAATATAGTGTTCCCAACAAAGCGAACATCTTCCAAAATAACATTTATCACTCAATCACCAAATCATTTTCCTATACCAAGGGTATTCATTTGATAAGATGTAAGAAACCGAATCAACATATTATTTATCAATAAAATCATTTAACTAAAAATAATTAGTCACACTATCCAAGGACTTCACATAGTCTAGTGGTTGGCAATTAATCCCAATCGCAGTTTGGTTGTGGGTTCGATTCCCACAGCTTTGTCCGACGCGACGGGTTGTCACACGGTCTACGTGTTGTCCATTTTAAAAAACTATTATTTATAATATTACCATAACATAATTTAACCACAAATGTTATATCATAACTTGAATTTTCCTCCCAAATTATAATAACTTATAATTCTCTCAAACCCCAATGATAATATAAAACCAAATGGTTATTTATACCTATATCCACAAGATAAGAGACAATTCTTCCTCAAATATCATTCTCATATGGAAAACTGCGGGGATACAAATACAGGAGAAAATTATTCTAAAGTAATCCCATCAACAAGGAGCAGTAATACTTTTTAAACATTTCTCCAACCATTTATTTCATCATAGCTTCCTCTATGACCTAGAAAATATCCTATAAAATAGGAGATTCACTCGGGTAATGGTCAGGTCCCCTACATTTACAGCAAATGACTGTAAATGGACTCTTGGGACAATTTTTTTCTTCTTCCATAGTACTCTTCATTTTGCTTCGACAATTCTTCACTTTATGTCCTTCCTTCCCACACGTAAAGAATTTCTTGGTCCCATTGAGACACTTTCACGGGTGTCTCCTACCACATTTCATGCAGGATGGAAATTGAGGGTTCTTTTCTCCATGGTCTCCATTGCTGCAGCTCTTATCATTCATCACCTTTCTCATCCTTGTTGAGTCTGGGAGTTGGTTAATATATATTTTGTTGATCATATTTTTGGAAAATTGATTTGGCATAGAGACGATATCTTTTATTCCTATCAACATTCTATTTTTTTCTCATTTCCACCACCGTTCCCACCATGTACATCATTCTCAATGTCACTACGACTTCACTGGAATTCAGCCATTGACTAAAATGAGAAAGCATTATGTGAGTAATAGTAGTCATACAATCATTTAGATATTAACATATCACCATATTTTCAATTTGAAACACATTAGTATTACCCATGGTCATTTACTCTCATATTTTATATATAATACATTAAATTGGTTTGTAAAGACAATGTAAATTATCCTAAGAATATCCCCGGGGAGTGTCGTAACCAAGAGTGCAGCAAGGCCTGTTGTCGTGCACTAGTTCCCGTTCGAGTCTAGCTCAAAGTGGTGTTTTTAGTTTTTACCCCTAGGTATATCTGTGCCAGAGCCCCCTCTACCTACTCGTATCCAGACAAGGATGTATTCCTCAGAAGACACCCAAAATCTCTACAATACCAAAATTCTAGGATGTTCGTCTATACTAATCCTGAATGGTAATCTTAGGTCTATGTGCTCTAATCAGAGTTCATATAAATCTAGCTTCCAAGGTTTGTACTAAACTTCCTCTGATACCTACTTTAACACCCCTACCCCAGTTACCCATATTCGGTGCATTGTTACATAACTTTGGCATGATCACAAAAAGATCATGTCTCGAAAGACCGATTGGTTTAGTAGCCTTGGAAACACTGGATACAATCATAAAGTGATACATTACATAAAAAACATCTTGTCTTCATATCCCCTCATACTATCCCTGCAGGTCATTCATAAATTACTTATTTATAATCCTGGGAAAAATAAAACATTGAAAGGGGTGAGCTCAGATGCCCAGTAAGGATAACATTATAGCAGATGCAATTATATATAAGCATAAACACTGAAGGCAATTTATAATTAAAACAAAAGCCTTTTAAACTAGAACTTCAGCATAATATGGAAAAGATAAAATGAAATAATGCCATTTACTTATTTACATGGATATTATAATAGTCTAATAATCACATGAAATATAAATAACAACTTTCATAATGATGGAATTCATAATTCTAGACTATCATAACAACATATCCAAGGCCTCGTGCCAAGACTACAAATAAGATTTTACCAAGGCCTTGTGCCAAGACACTAGTTTGTCTCATGAGACCTACTGATGCATCGATGAGCTATATCAGACTCCACCCATCACTTTTTAAGCCCAATGTATTCCTCATATTAAAAGTTTTAGACATAACATAAAAATTCATATTAAAACTATCATATGAAATGTCAATACTTTATCCACAAACCATGAATGGTATAAAAATAGCACATCCACAGTCAAACTTAACTCATTCGATACAATATGGAAGATATTATTGTATCATATTAACCTCAATCAATAATAATAAAGGATATTGACATAGATGAAAATAATTATCAAAACTATTTGAGAGAAATATCCCCCTTTTTCTTGAAATCATTTAAAAGTCACATTATTTGTCAAGAAGCCATTTAAAAATAGATTTTTGAATCAAAGTGTCCCATACCACATTGAAACTTTTAAATGGAGTTTTGATCTTAAAACTATAATTTCCATATAAATAAATCCTTAAAACCATTTTTAAAACATGGACATTAATGAGAAAGATTTAGAAGAATAAGTCATTAAAACATTTAAAAATGCTATTTTAGTTATTGTTTATAACAAAAAGAGAGAAACTTGAATACAAATAATTGAGGTAATTAAAATATTTTAATATCATGAGAATAAAGGTATTCATGATATTCTATGTCAAAGTACATTATATACACCACATAAAAGTGATTTGGTGTATATCAACAAAGAAGTCTCAATGGAGTGTAAATTGAGATGAAATCTCTCATAAATTTAGTACCCTTAGGTTAAGGATAAATCAAGGACATAGTTATGTGTGAAAAATATAAATACACTAAATATTATTGGATATTTAGTTTAATACAATCAACGTACATTCACACAAAATGTTGTAAAAACAACACCAATGAATTTGATGTTTAACTCAACAAATGGAGAATGAGTTAAAATTACTCTTATCAAATTCATATCGATGACTTGAGAAATTATAAATGGATTGATTATTTGTATCAAAAGTATATACACATAAAGGGGATTATAGATTATGAATAGTGATTCCACACATAATCTCGGAGTAAAATAATCAATGAAGGTTGCGTAAAGCCGAATCAATGGAAATTGAAATTTCAAATTCCCTTATCGATTAGGCAACTTATGAAACATACACCCATGAAAGATGGATCATACCATGATGATGTAAATATCCATAAATATTTTTATATTACACAATGAATACAATCATGGGCAGTACACACACCACAAGCAATAAATAAGTAGTGAACAATGGAATTCTCGCTGAATTAAATGTGAGATAAGAAACCCCTTACATTGTACTTTTTCCTTGGTCGACAGTAGGTTAACCTCATGTATAATGGTGAAATAATTTTTACTTAATTATAAAAGAATTATATGCATTAATATGATATCATATATGATCTTTTAACATTGATTTGTTAATAATATCTGAGAATTATCGTCATTTCGGGTCTTAACGGGTTCATTTTACTTTATATTCTTTGTTATGTGAGCCATATTTGTTATTAATGGGATGTATATTATTCATAAACAGAATTATATCAAGTCATTAAACATTATTTTTAATCATAAAATGATAATTATACTTGAATGCATACGATAGAGAATGAATCTCATCGCGTTCGTGGAGACCGTAGTCCGTACGTACATACGAGCAACAATATCATTCTTTTGATATTAAAATATTATTTAATTGGACGGTATATCATATATACAGAATAATTATCATGATATATTTATTATTTAAAATAATTACACATCATTATTATACATATCCAAATAATAATTTATTGAATAACAATTACACCACGACGTGGAGACGGTAAGCCGTACATACGCACATATGGTGACATGTTATTCAAAGGGTAGATAGAATACTGAATATGGTTGTACCATATTTATATTAACATCACAGTATATATATGATACTGGAGTTATTATTTTAAATTGGTAATAACAAATAAAGAAGAAGTGGAAGATGAAAGGAACTTGAAAAGGGGTGGTGAAAACATTACCTCTTCTTCAGGTTCTTCCTTTTTATTTGATCAAAAGGGCTCCTTAGGATGGCTTTCGGATCAAACAGAGGCCTCTAGGTTGTAATTATGGAAGCTAAGAGAGTATTTTCGATGGGGTTTGCCGAACCAAAAGGCTATGATGGTGTGAAGAAATGAGAAGGAGGAGTTCCCTTTTATAAGCGGGGTGAGGGGCACCTTTGCAAAACCTAGAAATATTAATTTATAATAAATTCATATTCAGTTTCTAATAGAACCAAAGTTAATTATTTAAAGGTTAATGTGTGTATGGGTCGAAAACCACTCAAAAAATAGAATTTAGATAGATTTGGGTCATTATATTAACCTTATCATTATGTATTAACTCTTAGTTAATTAGTTTCACTTTTACAATGTCTCTTTGTATTTTTATATTATATGGTTAATAAACTTACCATATACATCCATGCGACCCCCAAGTGGTCCATTAATAATACATATATCATGATATAAGTCTCTTGGATGAACCTTAGATTTTTAGGAATTTAATATCAATTAATATTATAATATTTTTTTTAAAAACTCTTTTATGTCAATTTTGACACTATTCAACAGTTGATTTTTGTGAAACTCATAACATAATGATTACTTCGAAAAAAGTTAATTAAAAAAATAATAATATGTCATATTAACCTATTAAATTAGTGTAATTCAATAAAAGTCTCAAATTATAATTATTTGGGTATTTATAATATCAATTATTCTAATTTTTAACTATTATGGTAATTATTGCATCACCATTGTGTCATAAATAAATTAAATTATATAATGTCTAAATATTATAAATAAAATATCATTATGTAGTAAATCGTTTTATCTTACTAATTAATATTTATAGTCTAAAAGCCAACATATATAACCCTACGTAACAATTGTTTTGCTAAAAGATATATACTTGTGTCATTTTTGTATTCATTTTAACTTAATTAAAATAAAGTGTCCCTATCACTTACAAGTGGATCCATGGGGTCCCAAAATCGACCCAAAGATGAAAATGGTCGACCATGTATCATCCAATTGTTTTAAGACACGTTTTAGGGTAATTTAGTATTATTATAATATTATTTATTAACCCTTGTTTACCGGATTTACCCGTTAACCATGGTATATAAAATATTTACCGAAATAATTATCCAAAATGTCTAAAAATAAAAGTTACCTATTTACACAATTTGAACATCCTGATTCCAAATATGGAATCTATTTTCCTAAATTCAAATCATAGAAGTGACAAAAATTAATTTAAAATTAATTCCCATGGTAAAAAAAAGCGTGTTTTTAAGGGATAATAACTATCAAAAGATTGGCACTTGTTTATGTCTGGTTTAAATGTGAAATTATGTTCAATGACCCACATTTTATTACATGGTAAAAATATATTTTAAATATAATTTAAATCCACACAAATTCATAATTTATCACTATTAATTATTTTGATTAAAAAACTTGTTTTTAATTAAAATTTTGTAATTTTTTAAAAATTCATCAAAATATAAAAGTTATCCGAAAAGTACCAAAATTTCACCCTAGGCTGATTTTGTTATTCTGAATCCAAAAGTGATGTTTATTTTACCAAATTCAAAACATAATAGTTGCATTTATTAATTTATAATTGATTTCTGCTTTCGAAACCAAAAGGCGTATTTTTATGAAATAATTACTATCTAAAGTTTGACACTTGTTTATGTCCAATTTCGAGGTGAAATTACATAAAATGACCCTCATTGGATTAAATAGTAAAAATATAATCTATTTATACTTCCAAAACATTAAAATGTATTATTTAACAATATATATTAATTTTATTTAAAAAGTTGTTTTCAGTTAAAATTTAGTAATTTTTCACTATTCACCCAAATATGAAAGTTATCAGAAAGACACCAAAAAATTATTGATACTAAATTCATATGTCCTAGTTATAAAAACGAATTTCATTTTGTCAAATTGAATATATAAATGTTTCAAATATTGGTTTTAAAAAGGCTTCTCCATTAAAAGCTAGTAAAATTTCATTTTTTTGAAAAATTATTCTTTTATCTGAAAAAAATGAATTTGTTCATAAATCATGTCATAGAAACTCATAATATGGATTAAAACTATAAGAATAATATAATATTTAAAATTTAGTTAATATTATTCATAACCTCTTTTGAACGTCTAGTTTGGTAAGTCGTGGTGTACATGAACTCAGTGTTGCGTACAACACACGATATTGTATTATTCAAATAGAAGTATATTGTGGAAGATTGGGGTGTTACAACCTATATTAAACCTAAAGTGGAATATCATAAAAATAATTTATATTTATTTAGATAAACTATAAATTCTGTTTTTTAATTCATGGTTTCCCACTATAATTAATGCACCCACACTATGCTTTTTGGAATTTTTCAATTATTGGAACACAAAGTAACCTTGTTAATACTGAATATGATGGAAAATGATATTATTATACTAATAAGAAACAAAATTTTATTGGATATCTAATTTATAATATATTTCATATTATCATAAATCCTACTCAATATAGGAATTGTTTGGTTTTGGAAATAAGAAAATAAGGAAAAAAGATTCTATGGAGTCATTCATGAGACAACATCATCCTTCTATTAGTGTACCAGTTGATACACTATTTGTTGAGAAATGGATTACATCCCCTAAAATGTAATTTTTTATTTACCTGTTTTCAAAATTGGAAATGTTTTTTTTTGTTAATAATCATTAAATTGAATTAGATCAATGGTGAATTCTTCTAAATAATATGAGGCAATAAGATGAAATTTCATCCACTGACGGGGAAACATTTATCATATTATTTTTAAATAATTACATTCCCGTACTATATTTAAAAAACTAGATAAATAATTAGAACATATAAATAATGGTGATGATTAATACTAGATTTCCTTATTATAAAATCCATGAAAAATATCATGATATTTTTCTTGTATCATCATCAATTTTGAAGATAATGTTTTTCATTTCTTATACTGATTTAATCCATTTCTCTATGGGAATTAGCTACAAGAGACTTAAAGTGTCATGAATAAATTTTTTGATATAATATCAAGATGGAAATGGATATTGGATATAACCATTTATCTCATGGTATTCATAATAACTGAAGGATTGGTAGGAAAGGGAATAAAAAATGATGGGGTAAAATATGAATTTATTTTAGTCTTGAAGTGTGTAAGGAAACAAGTAGGTAACTGTCTTAGGGGATCTAATAAATGTTGGATGTAGAAAAGATGGTCACTAGGGGTTTAATGTATAAGTAATACAAAGAATAAATTACATAATAATGGAGATAAATCAACCGATAATCCACCACCCACACACTAGTGTTTCAAATGTAATGAATATGGGTATTATAATTTTCAGTGATCAATTATAATGGCAAATGATGATAACCGATGATTTAAAACTATTATTTAATGAGTCAAAGTGAAATATCATTTGATCACTACTACAGATGTGGATAACGATTTGGTGAATTATACACTTATCGTCGACTCTAGAATATCTATGGTGTTATTTGATTCTAGATCTACCCAATCTTTTATATATGATGATTATTCTAATATAATCATAACACCAAATCAAATATAATATGTTGAGTTAGAAGTGAAAGTTCAAAGATGAATGATGCTCATATATCATGTTCATGATTCTAATCTGATTGAAGTTTGATGGAATTCTCTTCATTAAAATATCATTATTTATATCTAGTTTAAATTGATGTAATATTATACATTGACTGGATTTCTATACAAAAATATAAAATCATTTTCTAAAAAAGGGATTAAAAAATTTTAAATTATGAACCACCCAATGAACATATAGAAATTTGATAATAAATATGAAATTATGATGGAAATGACGTCCATTTTGTTGGTCTAGATTCTTTTCAAAATTGGTGTTTACCTCATGAGATTAGGTAGAAAATCTTCATTGTTGATATTTATAAAATGGTATAGTTTTTTGTTTTATTTTTATATGAATTTCATACAATTATATTGAGTAATGAATTTATGTTCTAAATATAACTCATACATATTTTTCTACCAATTTTCACGAGTTTATGTAAAATATATTCTATTTAATTGTATTAATTGATGAATAAAGTCTATGAAAACCAATAATATAGATTCATTAATATAAGTGTGTCATCATTAGAAACACCAATTTCATTTTATAGAAACAATGAGGTTTCAATGACAATTTTCATTGATTATACGGAACATAAGAATATCCCAATCAGGAACATGTATTATTTTATTCATATTTATGAATTATTTGAGGGATTTCATATAGATCTATCAATTTACTTAATTGAAATTCATTCTATAAATAATAATTTGTTGGTTTTTGAGGAGGATATACCCATGAACACATTCCATACAATGTATATAATATACTATTTTTTGCGATTCCATTTGGTCCTAGTAATTCCATGTGTCTTCATAAGGGATTTTATGACTGTATTATTTAGAGATTACCATGGTTGGTTTTGGGAAGTGTTTTTAAATTATTATCTACTTTATTCAAATTTATAATAAGATAATTTTGATCACTATATTATAGTAATAAATATGATAAAGTGATATAAGTTATATGAAGGTGATGAAGACATTAAATGGGTATATTAATAGATCCATCAATGATAGAAGTTATTGAACATTGGCATAATGTAGCCATAGTTATTAAAATCATTAGTTTTCATGGATTTTATAGATATTATAAAAACATTGTGTATAATTTAAATGCAAATTATAATCCTATCACTAATATAACTTTGAAGAGGAACATGTTTGTGAGGATAGATGAATTTGACAAAAATTTTAGGGAACCACTAATAGAAATATGATCTATACCAACGGTTTTGCGAAAATCGTTGGTATAGTTCACTAATTTGGACCTATACAAACGGGTTGGCCAAATCTATTTATATAAGTCACTAATTTGGAGTTATACTAATGATTTTCGGTAAACCATTGGTATATATCACTAACTTGGACCTATATAAATGGTTTGGCCAAAACCGTTGGTATATGACCATTATAAAGAGCTTATACCAATGGTTTTGGACAAACCATTGGTATTGGTCCCCCCTATACCCATAGTTTTGGAAAAACCATTGGTACAAGTACCCCTTATACCAATGGGTTGTCCAAAACAGTTGATATAGGTCCCAAAATCAACGAACCTATACCAGCGGTTCTCAAAACCGTTGGTATAGGTACATGTATTTTTAATGGATTATTCTTACAGAGGACATTAAATAAATCAATATTTAAAATATTTATGATAATACATATATATTTTTATGAAATTATTTTTATGAAACTATGTTAGGTTAGTGGTTAGGTCGTTCAATCACAAACGGTAGGTAGTAGAATCAATACCAACAAAATGATTTTTTTAATTATTATACCAACAGTTTTATGGAACCCTTGGTATATATTTTCGAATTACTTATACCAATGGTATTCCAAACCTTTGGTATAGGTCTATACCAATGTTTATTCCAAAACCAATGGTATGGACCTGTCCCCACGTCTTACTTTCCATGGGTTCACCAAACCATTGGTATAGGTTATACCAACAGTTTAGAGCACTATACCAACAGTTCCAAACTGTTGGTATATGGTATTTTCTAGTAGTGAACTATAAATAAGTGTAGTCTACAAACCTATGATTACAATCACCTATATTATATATGCCATTATTTTAATAAGTTTTAAATTATATATTCACTCAAGAAGTGATAAATGTGATCTATAGATGATGGTTTGTGTTGAATAAACATTTTTACTCCTCAATTGATTACCACCATGGGAATGTGAACACGGTAATTGATTCTTTGAGTCTAAAGGATTATTCTAGATTATCTGTGATTTGGATCAAAAGAGAAACTATTTAATGGATATTCAAATGATGGATATATTTATATTTTATAAAGGGGAAAAATATTAACATTCCCATAATGGATTTAAAAATTGTATATCCAATTAAGTATATAATAGTAACAGAAGGATGTTATAGAACTAGTGATGAAGTTTGAAAGTATTCCTATGCTTATCCAATATTGTGATTGAATGATAAGTTTCAGAAACCATGATTTTGTCACATTAATACCAAACATGAAAAATGATCTATTTGATGAAGTGTACTGAGAAAAAATATTATTTGATATTCTAGATGGAATAAAGTAATTCTCAATAGAAATTTTTTTTATAATTCGTGTATTTATTTGTGGCATAAGAATCATATATGTATCTGGTTTACCAAGACAACTAAACTCTTCAATCGTTCGGGATTTAATTCCTTATAATCATGTCAAAATAATGTTAGTAGAAATTATCTATAGGCTTTTTGGGGTCATGTCATTATAATTGGTATACAAGATAGTTTAAAACAAACCTAGTGAAATAGATTTTTGAAAAAATAGATTATGGAATGTAACTCAAAGATAGAATTTCAGGATAAGAATAGAAAAATATCCTATAATTTTGATATAGTAAAGATTATATTGGTATTAATATTAACACATTAATTTCTAGATACTACAACATGAAATGGTTTTAGAACATATGAGACTAGGTGTAACAACATGGAAAATGTTCACCATGGATAACTTGAGAATAACGTAATACATGATAATTATCATTATTGTGAACCTGTTTTGAAACTACCTAGGGATATTCTTATGATAATTCATGTTATCTTTACAACCAATTGTAAAGGATTTGAATATATATTGATAATTAATGATTTATATTATAAATGAGGTGTCTTAGATTGAAAATAAATTTTCAGTATTTATATATCCTACCAAAGTATAATTTTTTTTTATTTTAGGACATTTCCTCGTCTAAAGAAAAAACAGTACACCAATGAAGCAAATATGTTATAATAAAATTGAAGAGTTATTTATGTGTTAAGGTTGTATATAAACCATATTTACAATGATATATCGCAATTAACATTTTTTCAATGATGTCAATCATATATAGATTAAAAAAACCAAAAATATAGTATAGAGAATTAAAAAATCTCATGTAGGGTGACTACCCATCAAATTCGTTTGGGTGGTTGGACTTGAACCCCTGATCAATGGACTATAAGGGTTTTATGCCAGCCACTTTCAAATGTGATGTCCTTGATAATGTGTCTTTATATTTAGATATTTAATTTGAAAATTAAATTTTAATGTTGAATTAGTAGTATCACATTCTAGGTTTAGAGACTACTGTATTAACAGTATTGAATTTTTTGATTAGTTAGAAAAAATAATTACACTTTTCACTCTTTAGTGAACCATAATTTACATTTCAGTGTATTCCATTGATTTAGGCATCAAATATAATATATTTAAATATATAGCCTTATAAATCATCAAATATTTATGGTTTTCGTGCCCTCAACATTCCCTTGATCATTCACTTGTGAACGATTTCTGACCCCAATTACTATCTAAAAATATTTATTCTTCTCTCATGTATACATACCTTCACTTTCCAGTAACATTATAAATCATATAAACCTAGTTGCCTATTATACCATGTGACTATAGTACTTCCCATTCTCTCTATTCAAGAAGATGTTTTATAAACCGTTATCACGATGTGATATTTAAACATGTGAAATATCAAACAATATTTTACCAATATCAACATTAAATTATGAGGAAGAAATTTATTTATGGTTGGGAAAATGTGACCCCATTAATTCTAAATTTAGAACATTGTACTTGATAGAATGTGTGACACACAATAGAAAATATGTAAGTGAATATAATATCCTCAAGATTTACAATATAATTAATATTTTAAATAAATTTAAAATACTGTGTATCTTCCAATGGATGAAACACTTATATAGATAATGTCTCACATAATAACTAATTACTTCTATTGATTTTGTTACACACAAGAAATAATTTAACAAAAATAAATTATATTATTAAAATATTATTATTTAATATAATATGGCCTCTAATATCTATTAAATTAGGTGTATGAATACTATAAAATAAATTATGAAAATATATATATTATATATAAAATATTTTTTTTTCATTAATCAAATTTATGTTATTTTAATAAAATAAGATTTATCCCAATATTATGCACAAATACCCATATTTTTATAGACATTTTTCTCCTATTAATATAGAACCTTTTTTAAAATAAAATTTTTGGATCTTTTTTAAATTTTATATGTAAAAATAATCATTACATTTGTAATATAAATATCAATATTATGTTATTTTTAATTTTTTTTTTGAAATTTCTATTTTTGAATCAATTATCAATAATACTGACTTTTAATTGGTGGAAACTTTTTTTCCCAATTCTTTCAAGTTTAAATTTTTTTAGATTGATTATAAATTTTAATAATATTAATTTTATATAAATTAATCGAATTTAGGATATTTTAATCAATTTCACTTTGATATTGAATATCAAAACATAGTTATCTTTTAAACATCTTACTTAAAAAACATGCTTTGTTATATCATTTGTGGGATTAAATTTAAATTAATTTCTCCAACTTAAGTGATTGTAATTTGGAAAAAATATATTCTATAATTGGAATAACCAATATTTAAATTTATAATAATGTCAACTTAGTTTATTCATAACAAAGTACTAGTGAATTTTTTTAAAAAAATTTATAGTGATTAAGAGAAAAATTAGCTTAATAAAGGACTAATCCTTATACATGAGGACCTAAATAACCTAAAAACATGTAAAAAAGAAATTTTTTATTAACATCAAAAAACTATCATCAATTTTATTTAAGTTGGACTATTATTTGAAACACTTGTCAAAATAAAAACATTGGGGGAATTCCCTTTTTGAAAAATTACAAAAATGCCACTCCTCCACCACTATCAAAAGGCAATCACCTATCCCACTTATTTTCACAACTCAATCACATTTTCTTGATAAATTATACTAAAATAAGATCCTATAAAACCTAACCTAAACATATAATCCTCTCCTTGGGTATAAATCCAACCATGGAATTATTTTGTTACAAACCAAAAATATTTACCCAATAACATGGTAGAATTCGTCAATTATCACTATCATATTATTTCTTTATCCACCCAAATTATCTTTTAATTATATAAGTTTTTAACAAAATAATTATGCTATGTATAATTATAATTTTTTAATGATAATTATTTTACCAATAATAACACATATTTCCATCAAATTGGTAATGAACTCATAATTTTTGTGTACGGTGTACTACCCCCTCTCAAAATGATGTCATTCATTTTTTCCTTTACCACCTCTCATGGTTGGTAATTTTGCTGGAAAAATTATTTATATATGATGTAAATGATATTTATTTTATTATTCTTCTTTTATAATATTTATTCCTTCATTATTTCCATTTTTTGTGAATACTATAACATCATTTGTGGATGTGTGGACTATAATCTCAGAAAAATGATGTGATTTGTTCACGCAATATATAAAATTTATAAAACACAGTTTTAATAAACCTATGTAACATATATGATAATGATATTAAAATAGAATAATAATATTAATATACATATATATCATTAAAATTTCATTCATTTAATGATGAAGAGGAAATAAAAGTAGCTTTCATTCATACATACGCCATACAATCTCTAAGAATGGTGCATTTATTTTATTATCTAGAAACATTATAGATTTTGCTAAATAAATATACACAGAATTTATATGATAATTAAATCATCATTTAAATTCTGGAAGATATTAAACACTAATCAATATAATAATAACAAAAAGAAAGACAATTGACAACTAAAATAGATAAAATAAAGACACATGGCTAAATAATGAGTAATAAGATATTATTAGAAGATAGTGTACGAAATTATTAAAATTATAATGGTTATGGTATAAGTTAGTGACATGCATAAAACACTTATAATTTAGTTCAAAGTACATTCACCAGGAATGTAAACACAATGTAAGGGATATCATCTCACTTTATATATCTGTGAGATAAATAGAATATTCAAAATTTACTTATTCTATATATTGAATGTATTTCAAATTTTGATATATTATATGATGATTTATTTATTCTTCATGTTATTTTGACTTTTAATTTTAATTTCTTTTCTAGTGGGGTAGGAATTAAAATTTACAAAGTGGTAAAGAATATCATAAATTGATTCATTTTCATTGGGTTATATTACTTCCTCATTGTTATTAATATTCACTAATTTTATGTATGATGACTTTGAAATTCAATTTATTTACATATAATAATTTTATGTTTATTTATTGTTGATATAGAAAATATCTTCATTTATTATTTCTTACTTTGACGTTATGATCATTTTAAGGTTCTCTTTTAAAATCTCATACTAATAGAGATTTTTAATTATTTAAATTACATTAAAGGGATTTATATGAAATTTTTTCATTAAAACCATTAATTTTATTATCCCATGGTTATTCAGGAATATTTTCAATTAATTGGAACATTTTTGTACTCTTTGGTTCTCAAAATGTTATATAAATTAATTTTTTAGAAAACCTGACTTCATTTCCCTCTTCAATTGAAGAACATATTTTATTCTAAAAAATGTTTTATGAAAATTGCTTCAAGTTTTTTTAAACCTTTTCAATTTGATATATTAATGAAATTGTTAAACTTTATTTTCTTTTACAAATATTTTCAATTGAAAATTATATTTTCTTTATGGATAATTAATTTTTGAATCTTTTTAACATGACAAATAAATTTTCTTTTTACCTTGTATGGCCTGTATAGATTTACCCACTGTCACCTCTTTAATGATACCATTTCATGTTTACAATGCTACTTTTTAAAAATTTATATAAAAATTAATATTCAATAAAAAAAATTTCAATCCTTTTTCCAATATAAGAAGTATATTTCCCTAAAAAGAATTTACAAAAGATATTTTTATAATATTTTTATTCCTTAATGAAAATAACACTTTATTTCTACATAACTTTGGATAATTTTTATTTATGATGTCATTATTCATCCTATCAATTGTTTATGATTTATTTGACCATAGAAAATATTTATATTCACTATGTTGATTGCTTTTTTATTATGCTTTAAATATTCAATTTCCTATAATAATTTAACAATGAATTCCCCCAAAATATCAACATAAATATTTAGGGATAATATTATTTCTTAAAATATTTACGATTTTTCCATAAATTTTTTACATGGAAAATTATTTCATTATCTAGGGATATAATGATAAATATATATCCTTTATTCAATAATGATACTTGTTGAAGAAAACATTTCATGATTTATATCAATTATTTAATATTTAAGGAATTATTGAGATATTTTTGGAAAGTTTTTAGGGTCGTTTAAAATAATACATTTAATGTATTGATAGAATCATGGGATGATATTAATTGGTCAGAAACCCTTCATGGTTGTTTCCAAATCAGAGTAGTTTTATACTATTTAATGATTATTCTTGTAAATTCTATGCTAAACTATATTCTGAATGGTTTTGATGAGAAAATTACAATGTAAATTGAAAACATGGAGTCCCATAATTATTCATTTAATTAATTTGGGTTTATATATTATTATACATGATATTTTTTTTGAAATTAACAATGGATGAATCTCAATTTAAATAACTGATCAAAAGCAATGTGTTTTCATGTATTTATCTTTCCATATTTTTTATTCACTTTGTTCACAATGTATTAATCATATGGAATGTGGATTTAATTATTAGCTTTCTAAATTGACTATCAGCATTGTTACATTATTAATTCTGTATTACATGACCATTTTGAACATTTGAGTTCACCTTTATTTTTTTCATTAGTTTTCAAAGATATATAATAATAATTATATGAATGGATATTCTATATAGAATATGGTTACCCTAGAATGAAAATAAAATTGGATCGTAATTAGTTTATTTGTATTTAATAAAGACTATTGTTTGTATATAGTTTTCTATGAGTATTATACTCTTATATCCATCGAGAATAGATTCCTTGTAATCTTTGTAATATAATGGTAGTAGAGACTCTCTCATCCCTTATTTGGGCGGGTCACTAAAGACAATTTTTTTGAATATTGTATTTTTTTGTATTTATTACTATTAAAAATTTATACTAATAAAGATTAATCATAATTTAATAAAATTAATACATAAAATATTTATTATCATGCAAGAAAAAAATTAATGACTCATAATAAAGAAAATTTAAATTATTTAAGGAGAAAAGTTAAAATTTAATTAGAAACATTTATTATATATTAAAATTATTATTTACATAAAATAATTCAATTTTGAAGTATGAAATTTAATTAAATATACTTTATATATATATCTATAAATAGGTGACTAAATATTCAGGAACTGATTAATAATTATTTAGTAATAAATATATTATCAATTAATGTTAAAAATCCTAATTTTTCAAAGAATTATTTTCAAATCTATTAGGTTCATTCATTTTAACAATATTAAATGATGTTATTGAATAATGTTTTTTTATAAAATTAAATTTTTAATTAAGAAAATACCAATAATCCAATTCTTGTTTCTTGGTGAGGAATATAAAAAATTTTATATTTATGATAACAAATACATTTTTATTAAAATTATTTTTATATATTATTTGAAATTATAAAAAAAATTTAATGACATTTAGAAATTAGATCAAATAAATTAGTTTAAAAATTTTAAATCATCATATTAATATTATATAATAAATCCAATATTAATTTTAGTCATAAAAAATATTTCCACCAATGTAAAAGTTAGTCACTAAGCTAAAGGCTAAAATAAAAAAAACAAACGGATTAAATTTGGGGATAAAGTTAACAAATATCAAAAACAATTATGGATAACCATGTTTCTGATGGAATTACCAAACCCCGCATCCTATATCTAATATATTTCTACATATCATTGTATTTCTCTATTAGTAATAAATTATTTATACATTGTCAAATTGGTGTTAAAAAAACCAATCGACCTTAACTATAAAATAATCCCCCAGTACCCACCTTAAACCACAATTTTCTTTAGGTTTTCAATAATATCCCTACCCAAATTCATCACTTAGTAAACATCTACCACAACATTGAATCAATTTTCAAAAGAATATTCTAAAATATTTTTCATTAAATAGGCTCTTTAAGAGGAGAACAATGTCATTACAAAATTGTTTCCTCCCCTAAAAAATTATTATTATTGTTATTCAACCAAAAATTATAATACATAATTTATCACATCAATAAAATATTTCTAAAATCAATAATCTTCTACGAATGAAATATTTATAAAATACTATTACATTTCATTACTCATTCAGTTATTATAATTTTTTTTGGGTTTATTTTATCACCTATTTGAATGATGTTATAATTTTCATAACATAAATAAAATAGAAAAAAAATATATAGTTATATTATTAAATAATGATTAATTTAATATTTATAATAATTAAATCATGGTAATATATTAAATTATATTCACTAAATAATTCAAATCATTTGTAAATTCAACAATAACGTAGAATATATTTTTAAACATTCTGTGATAATCATCATCATATTTTCTATACAATGTCTACAAAAATTTAGAACCCTGTCAAAAACATTTAATAAATATTCATAAACATTTAGTAAATGAACATACCATTATCATGGAACAATTATTAGAATATCTAAATTGATTCATTCATAGAAAATTTAATAATTAACACTCAAATACTAATTTTACTAATAAATAAATAATTTATAGGTTCAAAAACTATCTATAGTAATAAATTATATATAATAAATGTTATTATACATATAAATAATAATCTCAATTTTCTTAATTAGGCATTTAGACCATGTCTAACAAAGATGAATTATATGATAAGGGTTTCTTATCATATCAGACTCTAAATCCTGATTATCTACAGGGAAATTCTTATGTTGATATATTATAGGTTATTTACATACAAATCCCAATATTTTTTCATTAAATTATATTATTTTTGGGTTATACATGTTTTACAAACATTTCTCCCTATTTGATTACAACACAATAAAAAGTTTTCCTTGGGATGGAGCTGGCAATATCTCATGATTTTAGTCGATAATAAATATCTACAATTTCTATATTAATTATATATCTATATCAACATCATTTTATATAAATATATATGATAAATTTTTTTCATTTTATATTAAATGTAAATATGCTAAAAATTAGGTGTGATGAATATATTTTTATTGATTTCTTCATTGAACCATTTTTATTCATTTTACAATTTTTAATGTTTAAAAGGAATATGTTTTTTAAACTATTTCAAAACGATACATTACTCAAATATTCTTCATCATTTTCCCAATAAAGAATTATTTTTAGGTTTTCTATGCTTATATATGAAATTTTTATTGAATTTTTTATTTAAAATAGTTCTTTTCAAGAACAATTGTTCTATAAAAATGGATTTCATTTTAATTTAAGAAAAAATTTCAGATGCTATTATATATTTTTTCATTATTCTAAATATCTTTTAATGATTCATGAGATTTTAAGATGATATTAATTTATCTTATCAATCAATTTATATCAGTAGGTGTCTTTTGATTATTTTTATCAGCAAATCTTTATAGAATTGATTACATTCTTACGAATTGAATATGTTATGATGAGATTATGAATTATTATTTGTAATTGTGACACACATATATATGGTATATAATTATTTGATGAGTGGGAATGATATAAAAATAAAATGGATTGTTTAATGTTATTTCCCAAGTCGGTAACACAGTTTATTACATTATTTTTAACATAAATATCCAATAGACACTACCCCATGATTGAAAGTCATAATGTATTTGTGATACTAGATACCTAAAACATAAATATGAAACTACAATAAAACATATTTATAAAAATATACATATTAATATCATAAATTCATTTGGGCTCCTATAACTGTTGATGATAACCTAGAGAATATATGAAAAATGGAGTGAGCATTAAAGAAAAGTAAAGTGATTAACATGATGATGAACCATAAAATATGATTCAAATAAAATATCATGATCTTAAGCCTCATAAATAATATTCTATGGCTTTAAAATAACTAATATGGAATCTTAAGATCATGGAAAAATAGGAATATTGAAATAACATAAAACATGACATAAATATAATTCAAGGATAATTGTTAAGGCAACATCTCTTGTTAGACTAAGTCCCATCATGGATTAGGTATACTCCAACATTCCCATACATATCATTTCATGATACATAGTTAATAAGAAGTGAATTTAAGTAGTATATGAATGCACATAATATTACATGTAAATGAATATGTGCGCCAAAAATTGAAATCATGCTTTACTGATATGAAATAAAGAACTACACATTGAATGAAAATAGGTTACAGAATCATGTCTTATGACATATAAATATAGAATATAATATTAAACTCCATAAAATAAGTTATTAAATAATCCATGGAAAATTATAGACCAATAAATAATCAGATAACATGAATATTACGTCCAAGTGGAGGGAAGACATACAATATACTAGAGAAATAATTTTGGAAATATTCATGCAAAGTGATGTTTCAGAAATATATGGAAAGAATAAGTAAAGAGGGTAAGAGAATAATGATTTAAAAAAACGTCATATGAATTAAAATGAAATTACCTAAAAATGAGTGTTTTATTAAAACAAAAAAGTGTCAAAATATTTCATTCAGTGGAACTTGAAATTATGTGACATAACATAGAATTTACCTTTAATCTACTATGACTAGTGATGTAAATTGTGAAGGGAACCTTTGAAACATGTAGACACCCATTATAAAAAGTTAAATTAATCTTGGTATATATGTTATGGAAATATTAAAAAAATAATTCATTGATAATAATATAGAGATAATGCTATGTAATGTGAGGGAAAGAATAACTAATAGAAAATTGAGCGGTTCAGAGAGATCCCTTACCTAAGGTCCTAAATAGTATTACACTGTCACATAACATACTTGATAATAATATTATATTTTTTATATTAAT
Organism: Viscum album; assembly: GCA_963277665.1. Classification (NCBI taxonomy): domain Eukaryota; kingdom Viridiplantae; phylum Streptophyta; class Magnoliopsida; order Santalales; family Viscaceae; genus Viscum; species Viscum album. The sequence goes on from OY728151.1 coordinate 165,394,819, forward strand.
GATTGGTAGAATTATAATAATATATTTTATTTTTTATGCTTTTATTTTATCTTAAACTAATATAATTGAGATATTATTTCAGACTATCCAGTCATAAGGTCTTATTTTAAGGGTTCCTAAATTGGATTATTTTAATGATAATTTGTGATGTTTTTGAGAAATGGTTCTAAGACAAAATAAAATTCAAATTTAATTACATTAATTAATTTTTAAAATTTAAATGTTCACAAATATATATTTTTGTTCTTGAATATGGATTATTCATTTACTATAAATGTTGTCTTTATAATATTAGATCATCTATACTGTTTTACCTACCATTAATAAATAAATCAATTTTATGTAATTTAATGATTATTAATATAATTTTGAACATGAAATAAGTAATAATATACATGTTATCATTATATTTAACAATAGAAACATGCGTATTACTAGCCTTGAAGGGATTTGACGTGAACAATGTTACATTGTAAGTAGGGTTGGTGAACCATCCTTATTGTGGATTTTTTTTTATTTTTTATAATTATTATACAAGAGATTATTTTGGATTATTTGTATTACATTAAAGATAAAATTATATTATATTTATGATACAATATTAATTATATCTTATTGAGAGCTATTGTTTTGGAGGATGAGAATGAATAAATATTAAAAGGCTTAGATGAGGGTAATACCTTCTTGCATTTTGTGTATTCTCTTAGGATTGAACTTAAGGAAGTAGGGATTATAAATTTGATAAAAAAGGGTTGATAAGTAAATAAGATGATATGTGTAGATATTTTGGTAGATAATTGGCAAGGTAATGAAGTTATAATGTGTGAGGATAAGGGGTTATGAGGGTGGGTATTTATTAGTGGACGATAAGGGTGTTATTTTAAAATTATAATCATTAGTTTATTATTATTTTCAATACTAACACTAGTGAAGTGTAATGTTACTATTTATAGAAATTTTTTCATGTGATTTAAAAATATAGGTTTCTTACATCATCCTCTATAAAATTAATCATATATTTAACTTATAATGTTATATATTAGATTTTGTCATATTTAAATATTCACCAAGAATTCATCTATTTTAGAAAAGATCTAAAACTCCACTCTAATAATTTTTCACCATTTATATTCAGAAAATGAAATCCATTTAATAAAAATAATTTGTTAAATATGATAAATTTAATATATAAATATATTATTTATTTATTTGATAAAAATAACATTTTAATATTATAATCATTTTTCAATCCCATTGAAAAAATATTTCCAATCGTATATAAATATATTATTTATATAATGAAATAACAAATTATTAAATATTATTATTTTAAATTAATAAATCATTTATGTTTTATAAAAATATTATAATTTATTTTATCATTTTTAAAACATTTATTTATTTTAATCGTGATTTAAATTCATCGTATATTCAATTTAGAAGACACTTATATAATATTTTTCACTTCCATATTTAAGGATAATAATCTAAATTTTATGTTATTATTCCTAGATAGAAAATAACGGTTCTAATATTAAACATAATATTTGAAAAAATATATTTGAAATGGTTATATTGGCTCCCAAATTATTACAAAAACAACATATTTTTTTCATGGATAATTTACTTTTATTTTATCTAAAAGAAATTTTTATTTTTATTTTATAATTAATATTTTATTACCAATAATCGGTGTCATTTCTACAATGTTGTGAGTAATAGTATTCAAGGGGTTGAGAATATCAAAATTTTCCAATTATAATTATATCACTTTTTATTTTTATCTCATTATAGAAATTCATATTCTTATAGATATATATAAATTCCATAAATGTAATATCCTAGTGAACATAATAAATTGATTCTATTTTTCATCATGTTTTTTGTGTTCTTTATAAAACAATGCATTTCAAAATGTGAAAGATTCACATACTAAAAATGAAAAATTTCCTTTTTAAAATTCGATATTTCCACATTCTCCCCCTATTAAGAAATGTATTCTTCAAATTTTAATAATGCATACTAAGGTAAATGTTAGAAAATAAACAAATCATTCATTTAATCCTCAATTTTCTATGTCACCTTCTCATAACTACAGTTCAGACATAGTAGTTTGACAATGTGATTTATCATATTGTGTAAAACATTGTATTTATGGTACAATATCTCCATATGATTATACTTAAAAGAGAGTGAACTTTTTTTCTACACTAGCTATGAATTTCATACATTTTAGGGATCTAGTATATTCTACCTGAAGAGTCATACAAGGACCATTTAATTTATATTAGATAATTTTTGTGGTAATGAAATTTGATAGGCCACAACTCTAAAGTGATCAGGAATCTCAAATCGGATGATACACCAATAACCTAGATTCCCTTTCATACCAAATATCCATAATCTATTTTATAGAGGTATTCAAAGGAATAATTTATATAAAATATTAAACTATATGTCTCTCTGATTGTTATTAGCATAGCTCTTTTGTTGACTCTAATTTTTCCTCATGTGATGATAAATGGTATTTATCATTTTTATCATTCCTCAACAATTTCCAGCCACAGTATTTTATGTTCAAAAAAATCATCACAACACGTGGGGTTAAAAATATCTTCCCATGAAAATATTCATATAAAATCATTTTGATTCTTGATTGAAAGCTATAATTGTAATATAACTCAACCAGAAAAGAGGAATACAACCAGAAAAAGATGAAAATCCCATCCTGCTTAAAATTCTATCAAGAAAAACCTAAACATGAATTTAAATGTCTAGAGAGTCTGATGATATTTTATAACATTTTTTTTTGATAATTCAGATAAATTTTAATATATTGTTTATAAAATATTGGATATTTTTGTAAAAACATAACTATATTCCTTAAATCATGAATGAATATAATTTATAGGGATGTTCAATGCAACCTTAATACATTATATAAATATATATACATTTTGATTGAGTGATAATTTTTTTTGAATTTAGATGATGTCACCAGTCCTTATAATAGTTTCCACTATAAACCATATAATGTTATTTCTTCTATATGTGAACATAATACTAGTTAAAAAATATAAGGGTGATGTCTTACGATTTCTAAATAATTGTGAGTATTGGTTGTTTCATCCCCATATACTTTTTCATTTCTTCCATCACTTACTAACATACCAATTACATTGATTAATATCCTATATCTCTTTATTTATATTTTCCTAAAAGATAGTTTTAGTATAAATTATTAAACATGATCATGTTTCCTGGGTGAATTATGGAGGTAAATATATGTTCATCATTCATTATATAATTATTTATATATGGATTTTATGGAACAAAAATATATGAAAATAATATTACATCTCTAAACTCATCAAATTCAAACTATAACGATTTTATATTTCAATTGGTTTTATCATCATCTTTTCAGATAATATCTTCGGGAATCCTTTATCTTCTCTATAATGTTTCAATAATCATCCAATTTAGGTTGGTAATACAATTAAATAAACAAGAAAAACATGGCCCAAAAGGTTGTTCCTGATACCCATGGGTTGGTGACTAGCACCTATCATCATACAAAACAAATGTGGGAATGTTTTTTCCAAAAAAAATATAGAAGTAGTCAAACAATATAGAATTCATACAAGAAACAAATTATAGGTAGAAGTGTACTATAAGTTTAACATGTATAAATAGACAAAAGTTCTATAAAAAATTACCATAAAAACATGAAGATAAACTTCCTAATTTTCAATGTATTCTACTATAATTCACCAACCCTATAAGCCTATAGCCGATTCATTTTTTTAACACATTGGCAAGATGACATGGAATCATGTCTCGAATTACCGATCATTTTAGCAGTCTTGGAAAATAGATTACATACATTAATGTTACATTACACATTATAAAATAAGAAAACATAAATTCTCCATTGATAATTTCATTAATCCTCTAGCTTAAACCTTTTCATCAATCATAATACACTTCTTGGAATCCTGTGAAAATAAAACATAATAAAGGGGCGAGCTCAAATGCTCAGAAGGATAACAATAATGAATAAACTTTGACAAATAAGCCTAATAATTTAAGGAAATGTATTAAACTAAAACAAAATCCTTTTAAACATAAACTTCTACATAATATAGAAATTATAAATCAAATAATTCCATTTACTTATTCACATAGATATTCTACAAGTCGAATAATCACATGCAATATCCATAAGCAATTTTATAAGGATGGAATGAAATATTTTAGACATCATAATGCCATAGTAATGTACTTGTGGAAAGACTAAAAATAAGATTTTGTTAAGACCTTGTTCCAAGAAAGTAGTTTGTCTCATGAGACCTACCGATTCATCGAGGAGCTATAGTGGGATCCGCCGGTCACTTACTATGGCTAATGCATTCCTCATATTAAAAGGTTTAAACAAGACATAAACATTCGTATTAAAACTAGCATAACAAATGTCAATACTTTATCTATAAAACCCGAATATTATATAGATAACACATCCACAGTCAAACATATCAAAAAAACATCAATAATATATGGATGATTAATATCATAATAAATCCACCACATTCAGGAATAATATCACGTAAAGGATGTAGACCTAGTTGAAAATGATCAGTAAAAATCATTAAGATAAATATCCCTTTTTCATTAAATCATTTAAAAGTCAGAAATTTTATAAAGGAAGTAATTTAGAATATATTTTTGAATAAAATTTTCCCATACAACTTTTTAACATTTGAATTAAATTAAATTTTTAAAACATTTATGTCTATATAAATAAATTCTTAAAATCATTTTAAAAACATGGACATTAAAGAGAACGGTTTAAAATAATAAATCATTACAAATTTTAAAATAATGTTTTAGTAAAATATTCCATTAAAGTAATCCATTTGAAATATATTTCATAATACACTAACATGGAAAATAAATATGACCTATTAGATACAAACGTAAAAACAACCTTTGATATTAAAGAGATTGTAAAAGTAACACTTATCTTGCACATTACATTAGTCGTGGGTACGTTTAACCTCTTGTATAATGACTATAGTATGTTTTTAAAATATACCATAACCATATTCATATTTATTATATCATAACTGATGCATTTATGACCTTATACTACCCATTTAATAATGATTTCCATGTTAAATTAAAAATTCAGGTAATAATCACTTTCTTTATCATATGTGTTTTAACTTGTTATTTTTATTGTATAATTTAGATCATGATTTACATACATACAAAATATAACACATAATTTATATATCATATTTATTTAGAATATATAAATATATATAGTAGATAGATATATGAATTAGAAAACACTGTTTATGGAAATAGTAAGCCGTACGTACTCATAAACGATGTTTCCATTTTCATATCATACTGAATCGAAGTAAGTGAATAAGAGAGATGTAAGTACATAAAAACATATATATTTATATATATATTCACTATCATTATTATGTAATATATTATATACTAATTAATATTATATATTTTTATAATCATCATTGAATGATGAATGTGGAAATGAATCTCATCACGTCATGGAGACGGTAAGTCGTACGTACAGACATGCAATGATGTAATTTCTTTAATGATTAAAAGGTGTGTAATTGGATGTTATCTTATTTTTATGAAGAAATTATATTGTTACATTTTTTTATTTATATACATTTTACTCATTGTTATATCCATCCAAACAACATAGTGTTGAATAACAAATTACACCATAGCATGGATATGGTAAGTTGTACGTATGCACATATGGTGATATTATAATTCATAGGATGGATAAAATAATTATTATAGTTTTACCATATTTATAATAACATCAGATTGTGTATAAGTTGCTGCAGTTATTATTTTGGTATGTAAATAACAATGAAAAAGAATGAGGAAGAAGATAAGAACTTGAAAGAGGCTAGTGAAATTATTACATCTTATTTTGGTGTTTCCTTTTGAGTTGATCAAATGTTCACCATAGGTTGGCTTTATGATCAAATTAAGGACAGTATGTTGGTTTGAGGAATGTTGGGAGGATAATAGTTTAGGGCTCGGATGAGCCTAATGGCTTTGGTGGTCTGATTTGGAGAGAAGGGGAAGTGTCCTTTATAAGAGGGGTGAGGGTCACTTTAGGAAAATATTAAAATTTTAATTTCTTATACAGTCATATTCAGTTTATCATGGCTCCAAATGAATTTATTTCGAGACATAGGTGGTTATTGGTAAAAATACTCTCAACCAATAGGTTTTAGACAACATTATGTTACCATTTTAACCTTAACATTAAAATTTAACTCATAGTTAAATAGATTATATTTTATTATGACTTCTTGTATTCTTAAACTATATGGTTAATAAATATACTCTAAGTATCCAATAGAACCTCATGTGTTACATTAATGACATATATAATATTATATAACCCATCTATCTGATCCTTATATTTTTTGGAATATTATATCAACTAATAATATAGTATTGGTTTCTAAAATAAATTTATGTCAATTTTGACGCTATATAGAATTTTGTTTTTGTGACAGTCACAAAAACCTTATCACTTCGAAAAAAAATTATAATCAACCCCAATATGTAATATTAACCAAGAAAATATTTGTATGAAATAAAAAATTATAATTAATATTTATTTTAATATTTATAATATAAAATATGTTAATATTTTATAAAGAAGGTAATTACTACATCAGCATTTTGTCATAAACTAATTTAATTATTTAATATCACAAAATAATAAATTAAAAACCATGATGTAGAAAATATATTTATATTTCTAATTAATATTTATAGTCTTGTTTATGTTATGTATAACCCTATATAAAATTTTTTTAGTTATTAGACTTTGAATTTAACACTTTTAACTATTCGTAAAATAAAATAATAATTACTGTCCTAATCTAATCCATGTGGACTTAAAAGAATTTAATTTATTCCTAATTTTTTTTATTCGAATTACACTTATCCAATATAATTAAGACATGTGTTAGGATAATTATAATATCATTTTTACCATTAATTTCAATATTTACTTTTAACCGTTCTAAATAAAAGTCAAAAGTTACTATTCACCAAAAATTATTTTCATCTTATTGATTCACATTTTACATACGGATGCCAACCATGGGTCTCATATTTTTTAAATTCAACTCACATAAGCAGTAAAATTATGTTTTATGAAAATTTGGTAACGTTCCTAGAAGGTGGGTAAAAGATGATAAAAAAATTCAATAAACTTTTTGACATCAAATTTTATTTTAAATTGATTCCAATTAATAACATTAAACTAATATATATTTTTTATCTATTTTTTCAATAAATAAATTTAAATAAAATGTTGATTTTAAAAAAACACATGGTTTTTCACTACCCATCAACAAATTGAATGTTTTAAAGAAAAATACCAAAAATTCACCCAAAGATATTTTCGATATATTAAATTCCAAAATAATGTCTATTTAACCAAATTAAAATCATTAATGTTTCATTTTTTAATTTATAATTAATTCCAATTGAAAAAAACCAAAAAGTGGTTTTTTTAAAATGTAAAAACTATCAAAAAATTGCCATGTGTTTATATCAAATTTAAATGTAAAATTACTTATAATGACCTAAATTTTATTAAATGAAAAAAATATAATCTAATTATTGTTCAAAACCATTCAAATGTATAATTTAACGGTATAAATTTTTTTGATTAAGAAAAGTTGTTTTCAATTAAAATTTATCATCTTTCCCTATATATCAACATATGAAAGTTATTAGATAAACACCAAAAATTTATCCTAAGTAAATTTTTATGTCCCACTTATAAATAAAATTTTTATTTTATAAAATTCAATATAAAAGTGTCAGATATTTCTTTTAAATAATAGTTTACAATTAGTAGGTGGTAAAATTGTATTTTTGAAAAATTCTTCTTTTATCTGAATAATTGAATTTTTTTCTTATATTATAGCTAAGAACCATATAATATTAGTGTTAAAATTATATAGAGTATATAAGATTCAAAATTCAATTAATACTATTCATAATCTCTTTTTTAAACAGATAGTTTGGTAAGTTGTGGTGTGCTCGAACTCAGTGTTGCGTATAGAGCAAACTATTGAATTAATTTAAAGAGATAACGTGCTATGAAATATTGGGGTGTTATATTCTACCCTACATTAATAAATTTCATCCTCATAATTTGAAATTGTTCTTAAAATATAAATGGTTAAAATTAGAAAAACAAATTTTTAGAAAACCCACATCGGAAATTAGATTAATAAAATATAGTATTATTAATAGGGAAACAGAAATGAAAAAATCCCCAAAAAATTATGATCTTGATTAAGAGGAATTTTTTTTTAAATTATAGACACATAATTGGAGGAAAAAATAAATATTTATATGTAGTGATTGAGGTCATCAAACCCAAACATGTGAAAAATTGGGGGCCTCAAAGCCATCAATCTATGATGATGTAAAATATCTCCGGTTCAACAAAACTGAAGGTATTAAGATAACACATATTTGGTTTGAATATCTCTTCACTAATGTTTCAGAATTAATTTATTCATATAATAAGATGAATATATATATATATATACACATGACAGGTAGAGTTTCATATTTCAACTAATTCCTACCACAAACACATATTTCACTCCAAAAGATAATAGTATTCTAAAATATTTTATTTATCTTAATCGTATAGGGTTGTAAAAAAATGAATTTTCAATTTATCTATTAGACCATTTAAAAAACAACATTATACAAACCACGACGTCACATAGGCCAGTTGTTGGAGATGCACACTTGTCTCCATTTGGTTGAGGGATCAATTCCAGCATCCTTGCCGGACGCGACGGGTTGTCGTCGGACTTCTGGGTTGTCCTTTTTATGATATTTCAAAAATAATCTCATGAAATATTTTAAACATAATAATAGTATCTAATGTCAAACTTAATCCACTCCAAACATTATACTTATCCAAAATAATTATGTCCAAACTAACATTCCAAAATTTATAAGGTAGGTAAACACAATAAAGATCCTTTTTTCCATGTAATAAAATGTGAATACCTTCATCATGTACTCTTTTAAAACATTGTAACACCCTGAATTACCATAAAACTATATTGTTTAAATTCATGCTACCTTATTCCAAATAGAATAATGGATATACTCCTTCTATCCAAAAATTTAGTAAACTCCAATAATGATGGAATGTATAAATCATAAATCAGTTTCTAGGTAGTCAAGAATATCCAGTATAATTTATCCTAATCAATCATACCTTCTTCCAAAAACACTACCTCATTATCAAAACCATATTGAGGTTTATATTTCCATAAACAATATATTTTCCACAAATTTGAACATGTTATTAAGTAACGTTTTATAGAACCATATTATCTCAAATTCTTAATTTAATAACACTATAGTACAATCCTTATATACTCTATAATTGTTATAAAATGTATATCATTAATACAATATTAAAATGACACAATTCATTAAGAACAATATAAGAACACCAATCATTCTTCATCATCTTCAATATTTTCACAACATGATTATTATCTAATAGAAACATTTGGGGTATACTCTAATGATTTAAAAATTGGTTCGTGTATGTCCCATTTCATTGTAGATGAATCATTGTACATTTGAAGCCTTTTTGTCACCCTTACAATCACATTTTTGGTGTCCTTTTTCTCCAAACTTATTAGAAACTCTTATTCCCTTAAAAGAATTTACCAAGGTGATTCCATACACTGTTATCACATATAAGAAAATCCTTCTATTCCCACTTCCCTATATCCATCTCTCTCTCTCTACCATCCATTTCTTCTCTTTATTCTCTTCAATGCAATAGGAATCAGAGAATTCATTACATATATTATTAACACATGATATTATTTCTTTATATGATGAGAATATGTAGGAGACTATATCCCTGATTAATGTTGTCTTAATACTATGAAAGATATGATCCTTCTTACTCTTTGGATCATGCGTATTGCTAGAGTTCTCATTCCTTCTACTGGGAACGATTTCTAAATAATGGCATACAATATGTTAGTTTATGAATTGCAATGTATAATTCCAAACATAGAAAATACCGAACACAAATTGAAAAGTTTATGTATATAATCCATAATCCTATAAATGTTTTTATTGATGAATTATTTACTCTTAAATCATTAATAATGTATTGTAAGGTAAATATGAATTATCCTAAGAATATCCCCTAGGAGTGTCATAACCAAGAGTGTCGTAAGGGATGTTGTCGTGTACCAGGATACCCTGGGTGAAGCCTGAAACTCCTTGTAAATGTTTTCACTCCAATGTACATCTATGCCATAGGTAGCTCAACCTGCTCGTATCCAGACAGGGATGTATTTCTTGGAAAATATACAAAATCTCTACATTACCCAAATTATAGAAAGTTCTTCTATACTAATCCTCGAAGCCCATCTTAGGGTAATGTTCTCTAATCAGAGTCTCTTAAAATCTATTTTCAAGATTGTTTCTAAACTTCCTCTGATATAAAATATAATGTCCTGACCTCAAAAGACCTGAGATAGATGATTATTTTTATACATTAGCATGATTACAAAGAATCAAGTCTCAAAAGACAGATCATTTTAGCAGTCTTGGAAAATAGATTACATACACGAACATTACATTCCACATTATAAAATCAAAGACAACATAAATTATCCTTTGAGAACGCCATTAATCCCCTATCATAACCCTACTTATCAATCATAATACACTTCCAGGAATCTAGCTAAAATTAAACATAATAAATTGGTGAGATCAACACTTAGTAAGGAAAACAATATATAGGAAAATTTCACAAATAACCATAAATACTGAATGAAATATATAAAACTAAAACAGAATCTGTTTAAACTTAAATTAAAGAACAATATTACAAAGATAAATCTAATAATGTCATTCACTTCTTCACATGGATATTCTAATACTCATATAATCACATGAAATATTCATAGCCAATTTCACAGTGATAAAATGTATAATTCCAGACTTCATAACCCCATAGTCAAGGCCTTTTTCCAACACTAAAAATAATATCTTCTCAAGGCCTTGTTCCAAGACAATATTTTGTCTCATTAGACCTATCTATTAATCGAGGAGCTATAGTGGGATCCACCTGTCACTTACTATGTCCAATTCATTCCTCATATGAAAAGGTTTAAACATAACATAAACATTTTTATTAAAAATAACATACGAAATTAAAAACTTTATCCATAAACCATGAATGGTATAAAATTAGCACATACATAGTCAAAAATATCACAAAACCCTCAAAATAATATGGTAGATTCTATCATAATAAATCATCCGCATTCTGGAATAATATCCAATAAATGATGTTGACATAGTTAAAAATGATCGGTAAAAATCAATGAAAGAAATATACCTTTATCATGAAATCATTTAAAAGTCACATAATTTATATTTGAATTAATTTAAATGATCATTTTGATTAAAAGTGTCATATACCACTATGATACTATTTAATGTAATTTACATTAAAAAACATTCAAGTATATATAAACAAATCATTAACACATTTTAAAAAACATGGACTTTAATGAGAAGGGTTTAGAATTATAAATCATTAAAACATTTAAAATGTTATTTTATTAAAATAGTCCAATTAAAATAATCCCTTTGAAATCTATTTTATGAAACATGTACATGGATAATAAATATATCCCAGATGATACTTACTTAAAAACAACCTTGGATAATATAGAGGTTGTGAAATTAACCCTTACCTTGCACATTCCTTTGGTCGAGGATACGTTTAACCACTGATATAGTGACCATAGAATGTTATTATATTATAAGAGAACTATATTCAAATTTTTTATATCATACATGATTCATATATGAAATTATAATACCCATTTAATAATGATTTCCACGTTAAATTAACATTTTGGGTAATAATCGCTTTCTTTATCGTACGAGTTTTAACTTGTAATTCATTATCATATAATTTATATCATGATATACATAATTCTAGAATATAACACATAATTTATACATCAAATATATTTAGAATATAAATACGTGTAGTATATAGATATATGAATTGGAAAACACCGTTTTTGGAGACAGTAGGTCATACGTACGAATAAACAATATTTCCGTTTTCATATCGTATTGAATGGAAGTAAGTGAATAAGATATATGTAAGTAAATATATATATATATATATAATTATTAAGTAGAAATATTGTGTCATCTATTAAATACTTTTTAATAATATATATTCTTATAATCATTGTTCAATGATGAATGTAGAAATGAATCTCAATGCGTTGTGGAGAGGGTAATCCATACTTACACACGGTCGACGATGTATTTTCCTTAATGATTAAAAGGTGTTGAATTGGATGGTATATTAGTTTAGAAAAACATTATATTGTTACTTTAATTATTTATATAAATATTAATCATCATTATATTCATCCAAATAACATAGTGTTGAATAACAAATTACCCCACAACATGGAGACAGTAAGCCATACATACACACGCATGGTGACATTATCATTCATAGGATTGATAGAATAATGAATATGGTTGTTCCATATTTATAATAACATTACATTATGTATACCGTACTGGAGATATTATTTTATTATGGAAATAAAAATGAAAGAGAAATTGGAAGAAGAAAAGAACGTGAAAGAGGGTGGTGAAATTATTACCTCTTCTTCCGGTGTTCCCTTTTGAGTTGATCAAAAGTGATACTTATGATGGATTTTTGATCAAGTAAACACTCTAGGTTTATTTGAGGGATTTTTTGAGGATATTTGGGTAGGGTTTTTCCACGCCAAATGGCTTTTGAGGTGTTATTTTGCGAGAAGGGAAAGTTCCCTTTTATTAGAGAGTGGAGGGTCACTTTAGGAAGAAGATTAAAATATTAATTTATAATACAATAATATTCGATTTATAATGGATCCAAATGAATTTATTTCGAGACATCGGTAGTTATGGGTCTAAATACTCTTGGTCTATAGGTTTTATACAAGATTAAGTTACCATTTTAACCTTATCTTTTAGATATAATGCTTAGTTAAATAGTTTAACTTTTACCGTGTTATATTGTATTATTAAACTAAATGGTTAATAAACATACACTAAACTTCCAAGAGAACCTCAAGGGGTTCATTAATGACATATATAATTTTATTTAATCCCTTACCTTGAACCTTATATTTTTTAGAATATTATATCAACCAATAATAATGTATTTGATTTATAAACTAAATTTATGTTAATTTTATTACTATTGGGTATTTAGTATTTTTGGAAGTCATAAAAGCCACATAACTTCAAAAACAATTATCTAATCAACACTAACATTTCATATTAACCTATAAAATTCGCGTATGGAATAAAAGCATTTAAATTATATTTATTTTAATATTTATAATATAATCTATTTTAATATTTCATTAAGAAAGTAATTATTGCACTGTCATTGTGTCATAAATAAATTCAATAATTTAATATCTAAAATGTATAAATAAAAAACCTAGATGTAGGAATGATTTTTATATTTTTAATGAGAATTTATAGTTGAATTTATGTTATGTATTATCCAATATTAAAAATGGTTTAGTTATTAAAATTTGAATTTAACACTTTTAACTCTACTTTAAATAAAATAATAATAAATGTCTTAATATTATCCAAGTGGACCTAAAGGATCATATTTTTTTTCTAAAGGTTTTTTTTGTCTAATTACACTTATCCAATAGAATTATGACATTTTTATGTGTAATTATAATATCATTTTTACCTTTAATTACCCAATTTGCTTTCAAACGTGGTAAAAAAAAGTCAAAAGTTATTATTCACCAAAAATTATTATCATCTCATTGAATCACATTTTACATATTGATGACAACTGTGTCTCTAAAAGTTTTCAAATTCAACTCCCATTAGTGGTAAAATTATGTTTTATACAAATTTGCTAACGTGTCTAGTAGGTGGTTAAAGGATTTAAAAAATTCAATAAAATTTTATAAATCAATTTTTATAATAAAATGTCTCCAATAAAATAAATTGGACAAAAATAGGTATTATTTATCTGATTTTTCATTAAATAAATTTAAATAAAATGAATAAATATATAAATAAAAGGTCTATTTTAAACAAAAATTTAGTGTTTTTCACTATTAATCAAAAAAATTGAATGTTTTTAGAAAAATAACAAAAATTAATGCTATGGTAATTTTGATATTCCAAATTCAAAAATAAAGCCTATTTTACCAAATTCAATACATAGAAGTTTTATTTATTAATTTAAAATTAATTCCAATTGTCAAAACCAAAAAGCAGGTTTTTAGAAAACTAAAAACTATAAAAATATTGACATGTGTTTATGTCAAATTTAAATGTAAAATTACTTATAATGACCAAAATTGTATTAAATGATAAAAATATAATCTAATTATACTTCAATACTATGAAAATTTATAATTTAACAGTATAAATTATTTGGATTAAAAATGTTTTTTTTAAATTAAAATTTATCATATTTCACAATTCACCATAACATAAAAGTTATTAGAAAAACACCAGAAATTTATCCAAACTAAATTTTTATGTCACCTTTATATATAGAAAGTATATTTCTTCAAATTTAATAAAACATTGTCAGATATTTCATTTAAAAAAATATCACCGTTAGTAGGCGGTAAAATTGCTTTTTTGAAAAATAATTCCTTTATCTGGAAAATTGAATTTGTTCTTATATAATTTCTAAGAGACACATAATATGGGTGATAAAATTATATACAGTATATAAGATTCAAAATGATTTTAATACTATTCATTACTACTTTTTTAACAGCATGTTTGGTAAGTTTTGGTGCACTCGAACTTGGTGTTGTGTGTAGCGCGAGCTATTGAATTACTTAAATGAGAGAAAAAACTATAAAATAATGGGGCGTTACTACCACACTATAATCCCGAATGAAACCATCTAGAACCACCACAAAGTGGTGCTTTACCCCTGCTCGAAAATAGATGGATATAATCTGCAATCACCCTAAGGACATTTAGAGTGTAAAATAAAATCATAGTTGGGTATCACCCCTGATTCTGTAAAAAATGAAAACATTTAGTTAACTAAATAATGATCATTAAATTTTAAATAAACATGATGTTAATTTAAAAATAATTTTTTAAAAAATTATTTATTTACATTCCAAAAGAGAAGAATAAATTAAAAAATTTCCTCACATTTCAATTTATGGAATATTTATAAATAAATGTATTTGTAAAACATTTTAGATAAAAGGGTTAATAAATATTCATAAGGAATATAAAATAGGGTAAAATAATATAATGTATTCATTTAACATACAAACAAAAGAGAAATGTTTTCATTTACCAAATATTACAACAGTTTCGCAATAAGGGAGTCTACATACTCATGATGACCCAGTAATATGTGTATACACATGTCCCTCTCATACAGACAAAGGTGACTTCAGAACCATAATATTAGGGATGTGAAGTACTAAATTTCTATTTTAGAACATTTTATTATATAGAGTTTTATCCATAACTCACTAATTATATAAGGATTTCATGTTCTCTAATAATATATCAATGATTAGAATTTATTTTAAGACTACATAAAATAAAAACCATCCCTTTATTCATTTAAAAAGATGAAATTTTCCATTTAAAACCTAAAATAGGAATATTATCAATAAACATTACTTCTTCTAAGTGAAAATGAAAATTTTTCTATCGAAAATATTTTAATCCATTTTTAACAAATAAAAATTTGAAATAAATTCACAATTCACTTTCACTATTCACATTCACGATTTATATTCAAAAATTCAAATTTCAATAAAAATCCATCAATTTCCCAAAAATATATTCAATAATACAAATTCAACTAGATTACGTCATGTTTTCAATTACACCCTAATTTTATGGAATTGGGGGTTTTCCCCAACTACATTCAAAAAATACAATTTCCAAAACCAAATCCAAAATTAAATGGAATTTGGTTTTCATAATTTCTATTTCTTATGACTAAAATATCACATATTAATTTTTTTATGTATAATGAATTAAAGTAATTTAGGGATAATTAAATCTGACCATTGAAACATAACCACCTATATTGGATTGCTAGACCATAAATCTCATAGTCCTTACTAGGATTCTCTAACATATAATGATAGAAAAAATGATCCAATAATTAAGCATAACATTAATATAAAAATAAAAGGTTATTATATCTTCCCACATTATGAAGATTCTCAAAAAAAGGGTGGAAAATAAAGAGGGTCGGATAATGAGGATGTGAAGAGAAAACTAAATATGATAGGATCAAACATTATTATCCAATCTTCAATCTACTTCTGGGAGGGTGTACATGGACATAAATCCTCTCTTTGATGCTACTCATGATGAAGAAAATGATTCAGGGTCATACTTGTCTATAGATGACCTAACAATAGGGTTTTGTGTGTTTTAAAAATAATTTTTTTATTAAAAATCTTGTAACCACTATTAGCTGGGTAGGGACACATGGCTACACTAAACCATGCACCCAAGTTGTGCACCCATTTTAATGGGTTACGCAGTTTCTCCTTAGAGGGAAAAGTTATTATCAAACTGTGTACAAGTCATAAAAATCCCCACATTAGGGGTTTCCATGGTTTTCATTGAGATGGATTTAGATTTGGAAAAAATGTGCACAGACCATGCATTGCCCTAAGATTTTCATAATTATCCAAGTTTCCACCAAAATAGACAACAAAAAAACAACAGTTCATAAAAAGATAATTCTTATTATACCAAAAAAAGTAATATGATGTTAATAACACCTCACCATATATATGTTTTGTCCCCAAAAAACCCATGAAAAAACATTTATGCCAAAAAGATGAGGCCACTAAAATCTCATCAGTGCTTCCATCTCCCACATGTCTTGAATACCAGAAACACGCTCCTCATAATTCAAACTAATGGTACCACCCTCCCTCAAGGTACATGGGTTTCATAAATAACTATCATAACTATTCATTTAGTCATGTATAAATCAGGTTCGACCTCAAGATCACATCAGATTAGATAAGGAGATGTTTTAGATAGATACCGTTGTATCTGAGATATATGGATCATATTACGTGTCAAAATCCATTATGGTGTATGTGATAAATGGAAAATTCACCACCTGGTAAACAACATAAAAATCTCTCAAAAATTAAGGAGAAGGATTCCCTTTCCCCACAAGACATCAATGACCCAAATGGGGTGAAACATTCAAGAACACCTGGTCACCAACTGAAATCTTTAATGGTCTTTGACAAATATCAACATATTAATTATACCATATCTTTTCTATAAAAATTCTCATATGAATCAATTGAATCCTTACTTTTGTCTCTTGGTTCTAGCTTTGTGTGACCAAGGAACATTCCCCAATCTCCCACCAAAACAATAGAGATCTGCAAGGGAAACTATATAAGGCCAAAAAATAATCCATTCTAATTGTGGGCTGGTAATGATTATTATATGAAAACTCATCCATAACCAAGTGACCATCCCATGTTTCACAGAATTCAAGGATGTAGGAATAGAGATTATACTAATGAATTTTTATAGCTCTTTTTACTTTTTCATCCAACTATGGATATAATTCCATGCTCAAAAGGACATGAGAACCCTATACCTTTTAAAGGACAATCCAAAAATGATATGTTATTTTAGGATCCCTATCATATACTATATCACATGGAACTCTTTTCCAATGAAAAAATCATTCACATAGAGATTCCCAACACCCCAACTTTGTTTGTATCATGAATTGTCATAAAATGAGCAGATTCTATCAGCTGATCGATCACAACCCATATCAAATTATTCTTTCTCTGGGTATGTGGAAACCCAACCATATATTCTATTGTAATATCATCTCACATCCAAGAGGCATGTGTTGTGGATTAATAAAAACCAAATGTTTTAGGATCTTGACCTGGACCTCGTGGCACAAATAAAAATTACAAAAAAATTCAACAATACCACATCTCATACCTAGCCACCATAATAGAGGATGCATGTAATAGAACATATTTTTGGGTTAAGGGTGTAAATACCACTAAGAGTAATGTAAATCACCCATTAAAAAATTTCTTATCCCTAATATAACAACAATGTGATTCTGATAGAACAGAGATCCCATGGTGGAGAATAACCAATAATGTGTGGTATTCTGACCATAAAGAGAGTCTGTACAGCAATATAAATCATCATTATGTTGTTGTTACTAATGAATAAAATTTATAAGAATAAATGTAAATTGATCATTGTCCAAATAAGCCTTATCCCTTGATTCCTAGACTCTAATGTGAAATTGGGAAAAGGGAGCCAACATGATCCACTCTTTTGATGATTTTTTCACTACCTCGATCGAATGTTTCCTACTCAATGTATCTATGGTGACATTCCCTTTCCCCAAGGTATATGTGATATATATAACAAAATAATATGTTCATTCTACATAATTAATATAGAAAATATTCAAATAATTTTAATATAAGATATCACTCTAGCCTTTTTAATCTGAAAACAAGGCAACCAGTTTTTTAAAGGTAATGTCCCCAATTCTTAAGAGCGTATATCATAGCTGAAATTTCGAGGTTGAGTTTGGATAATTATTCTAATGTGGTCTAATATGATGATATTATTATTCAATTACTTTACCCCCTTGAATAATAATTTATCCAAACATGAAACTGATGTATCATAGAAGACAACATAGCCCTGCCCGGTCATATGAATAGTAAACACCGTTGTGTCTGTGAGGAGATGATTATTACAAAAGAAATAACTCTGAAATTTTTCATCCTAAGATAATATTATTCCCTTCCTAGTATGATCTGTCATCAAATAATCCATATTTATGAAATCATTATCAAACTTACAATAATAACCAGCTATACTGAAGAAACTCTAGATCTTGAAAAATAATTGTTCTTGCCATATCATAAATTCCATTGTATTTTTGGTGATCAACTATAATAAAATGTCCTAACACCAAGTGTCCTAATAATATCACTTCCTAAATCTAGAAATAACATTTTCAAAGATTTTCATTAATATAGTTATTTTTCAACTATTTCAAAACTAAACTCTAATGACCTATATGATCCACCTCAGACTTAGAGTAAACCAAGATATTATCCACCATGACTACAACTACAATATCTTGATTATAATGAAAAATCATGTTCACAAAATCAATAAATATTATATGAACATTGGATATAAAAAATTTCATAAGATGGTACACATAATTGTTTTACATGCTTTAAAACGTAATTTTAAAAATGAAAAAAAAATTATCCTCAAGAGTCTGTAACTAGACCAATGATCAAACTCCTAGAATCACTTAACCTCTTTCAACTAATCAAAAATATCACAAATATATGGAAATGGAAACACTTACAAATTATAACTTGATTTATTTTTCGATAATCAACCCAATGGAATAGTTAACCATCGTTATTCTTAGCAATGAGAACATGCACTAGCCAAGGTGACATACTTAGGTGTATAAATCAGTTCTCTAGATGATCTTATAACTAAGTATTAAAGCAATTAATTTCATATAGTTCCACATGGTAAGAGTTAATAGACACTGTTTGGGTACCATACACATAGAATATAGAAAAATAAACATATCATATTGATAGAAATCCATAGATTCTAAAAGTGAACATGTCTCGAAACTCGACGAAAACTAGAGGGTGATCCCCACTAAAATATTCACACTACAGTTCAATTTAATGAATAGATATCACTTTCCCCAACTCTAGAAATGATGGTATAGCTCAACAAAACCTTGGATATAATTTTCCTTAAATGATATGACAAACTGCATTGGGTGTATTAAAGGAGCCATATTGAATATATAAATCAATAAATGTTTAAATTACAATGAGCCAGTATATTCTAAAAATTTGTTCTAATGATTTCATGTTAACAATGACAAAAATCTAATAAAACTCGAAATATGATAGAGATAAAACATAATATAGACTATTAATACCATGATATCTCCTCACACCAAGGGGTGTAGGGATATCAAATACAAAATACATAATCTCCATAGGGAGATTTATCTCATTAACAATGTTTTTATAAATAAAATAATGATATGCCCCAATAAAAAATAAAGTAGTCAGTAATGATTAATATACATTAATGGTACCTATCATAGATCATATACATTTATCTGTATCCTCTGGAGACTCTTCCACTAGGTTAAGAATCATCATTGTGGATACATGTTTCTAGAACCCATTTAACCTTGAAGCAACTAATTACTCCATAGTTTTAGAAGGTTTTGATGATATCGTTAAAATATTTGGAGTGTAATAAACATGGAAGAACATATATAGGTGACTTGATCCCCAAATAGAGCCAATTATATATGGTGAAAAACCTCTTAAAATTCCATATTATTCCATAATTGTAGAAAAATGAAGGGAATGCGACAAAAAATACATCCGGTTCAAAGAAACACTACTATTAGGAATTTCAATGAGGATCATCACACATTATTATTCCATTAGAGGAAAATAAGATTCAATTTGGAGGAAAAGAATCTCTTGATAACCTTGACTTTCCATTAATGTCAATTTCAACCATTAGGGATTAGTCATGAAAAACAACAGTATAAGGTAACTTCATAAAGAAAACATGACTGTGAATATATAGTTGAAATACATACACTAACCATTGAGACTCCATTTTCTAATTCAATATTTTCTGCGGTGAAAACATCACAAGCTCTTCAAATCGGTTTTTATAAAACATCATGATCTAGTCAGTCTGCTCACATTTTAATAACACTATAGCCTTATCCAATAATATGAACAATAGATAAAAATATTTTGTGATATTAAATTTAAAGGCATTATACTCTAAAATCTCATGATTCTTCCCCATCACTAACATGTTAAACCATCCCCCACTCAGTACATCATGAGTGAAGATGGCACACATCCCCTTGATTTACCCAGCTATCTCCATGAAATATAACAAACAACCAATCCTTATGAACCATTCAACAATATATTTAGGGTAATTGAATCCTTTGAATGATATAGGATTCTAGAAAAGTAACTCCTAAAACCGATTCTATAAATCATCAATTTAAGGTTCCATAGCTAGAGCCTAGACAAGAGATGGTGGTTCTTCTTGTCCCAGAGCTTGGATAGTACCTATGTTCATCTCAACCAGATTCGAGTTGACAAAGGGGTTTTCACATGGAGGTTCTATTGCATCTTCCTCTTGGATCCAATTTTCAAATCTTTTCAAAGGAATGATTTTATTTAACATCATTAGTAAAAAAATAATACATCATCCATACACACAAACAGATAAATGAGTAAAATTAGTCACAAAATATAGAAATTTTTTTTATTTGAATATATAAAATGAAAAGTCTTGGAAAAGGCATGAACTAATCCTTGATACATCATTCAAAAACCACCCCTGGTGACATACATTTCCTTATAGAGATAAACAGAAATAAACTCAATTGAAATTACATCCTATGTCTCAAAAAGAATACACAACCACTTATTGACATCAAATAGTTATGAAAATACTATAGCTCTGATACATTATTTTAAGAATTGTCCTGGGTACCCAGGTAACCTGATAACCAAGTAAATATAGAAATGACATAATGATTTTTCTTGATACCCATGGGTTTTCAACTTGAACATAGAATCATAAAAAATGAAATTGGGAATGAATTTTTCCCAAACATTGCCAATATAGTTAAAGACGACAATATACATGTAATAAAAGATCCATATGAAGAAGTATAATAGAAATCAAAAAGGTATAAACTACCCAATGTACTATAGAAATGTTCCAGAAAAATAAGAAGACAAACTACCCATGTCTCAATAGATTCAATGCTCCAATCCCAAATATGAATAGTTAGAACCACATAAAAGTGGTTCTTTACTACTACTCAATCCTTGATGTTGATAATCTACAATCACAATATGGTATCTGTATGGTGTGATATAAAATTTCAGTAGGTTCGCTCCAATGATTCCATATAGTATTCAAACATTTTATTAAAAAAATAAATAGATTTCAGTTTTAAATAAACCGATTTTGAATTTCAAAATCATAATTAAACATATCATGATTTACATTTCATAGAATGAATAAACTATAAAAAATTATTTACATCTTAATTGATATAATATTTCATGAAAAATGAATTAATGAATTATTTTTAATAAAGTAGTTTATAAAAATTCAATTGGAATGAAAAAAAAAAGTTTATTGTAATTGCATATATTCATTTAAAATATAAAGAACCGAGAAACGTGGTCATATTACCAAAGGTATGATAATTCGATGCTATGGGACCCCACACGCTCATGGTTATAGAGAAATGTGTGTATACACATGTTTCTTTTGTATGGAAAAAGGAAAATTCATCACCATCCTATTAGGGATGTGATGTGATGAATTTGTGTTTTAGAATTTTTCAAATCCTATAGTGTTATGGATAGGTGTATTCCATGAAACCATTTTTTAGTATTTTAATTTATTGAATTTTTTATTTAATATTTTAATATTTTCATGTTTGATACTAGTTTTATACTATCAGTAAATTTTGTGACAAGAATACACATCCTGAAATCCAAGTACGCTTCATATACTGTCAGTACATGTCTAGATGAAAGCCATGTACACATCATGAGCCACCTGTATAGGATGTGACAACACTCAATGTAGTTATCAAGATTTTCATAGATTAATAACGGTGGAGAAAATATTGGATATGAGGTACCCATTGTGTACCCCAGGTACATGTCTTGACAAAATTGAGGCATATAGAAAAAATGGGTGATGCGGGATATAGATTTTGGATTGTTTTTCCTATAAAAGGAGGGGCCCTTTCCCCCATCTAATACACTCAGGGACAGAAAAAGTCTAAATACCACCACATAAAAGAGAAGCACACATAGGGTTATGATCTCGGTCTATTCTTTGGTGTCATTCCGCCTTAGGAACCAATGCTTATTGCTCCCACCAAGAGCGAGTAGTCCATATACTTCCCAGTGATGTGATTTTCAGGGGGAGTGCTGCTTAAGGATTATTTTATATATTATTTTCATGTATTAGATTGTTGAAAACTATTTATCCAATTCCAATTCCCACTATATATTCATATAACAGGGACATTTTGCGGTTTAAGGTGTTTAATTTCATTACATCACTTAATTAGCCTACTTTTCCAATGAACACTATTCAATCTTGGATAGTTATGTTTAAAAATGGTTTTGGGCACTTATTTCTATAATTTCAATATTTAAATATCCATTCAAATGGTGAGGTCATAGATTTAGGGTGTGATACCCACACCAAGGATCACTACTGACCCAATAAAGACACCAAAACTGAATAAAGACACTTTCAAGTAAATCCCTATCACCCAAACCTAAAAATCACTAAACCTGGAATGCCACCAATCTTGATATTCCAAAAAATTCATTACTGCTATTATTTACATTTTCTCCAAAAAAATAAATTCAATTAAATATCTATTTCATATTAATTTTAATGCCTATGGATCATCCATGTGGGTTTGACACTCGAAACTAGAAAATATTACGCCTTGAGTTAGGATTTTCTGAGTTTTATCAATTTTGTTTTTTAATAGCACCATAGTGAACTAACAATGACCTGGAGGGTTGTTAGTTGTCCACTAACTCACTAACTACCAAAAGCGTGCATGTTCTCTAATAAAAATAAACAATGGGATATTTACACTGAGACTTCCTATAATAAAATTCATCCCATTCTCCATTTCAAATGTTATAATCTTCTATTTAAACCCTAAAAATGGGTTTAATCAAAAAATTCTGTTTTCATACATAAAACAAGATATTTTCTATCAACAACACATTAAACCATTTTCAAATATAGGTGTTTGAAATCAATTCAATATTGACATTCAAAATTTAAATTTAAAAAATTTTCTATCGATTTCGTATATTTAAATTCAATAATTCTAATTCTAAAAAATTACATCATTTGCAAAATTACATCCTAATTCAATGAAATTGCAGGGTTTTCACTAATTCCATTCCAAATAATATTCTAAAGTAAAATCTCTATTATAATGGAATTAGGCTTTCAATAGTTAAATTTCTTAATAATAAAATATCACATATTTAATTGACAGTAATTTAAAGATTTCAAGAAATTTAGAGTTAATTAGATTTGTCAATGAAGATAGAGCCACATACATCAGGATTACAAGACCATGATTCAAAAATCTCTAACTGGAATTTTCTAACAATGAATAATGATAACATGAATCAAATAATTAATCTTATTATTAAGAATGAAATAATATTTTATTAGATTTCCACAAAAAATAGTGAATTGAAAAACCTTGGAGAGGAAAAGAAAGAAAGTGGGAGAATGAGAATGGGATGAAGAATACAACTAGGATGTGATCAAATTTCATTATCCAAAAAAAATAAACTTCTAAATGAGTGTATATGGACAAAAATCGTCTCTTAGGAGCTCTTATTCAAGAAAAAAATGATTTTCGGTTGTACCAATCCATTTGGGACTAAAAAAAGGGTTTCAGGTTTTTTAAAAATAATTTTTTATATTAAAAATACATTATTCATGGTTAACTAGATAGGTTCACTTGAATAGACAAATATATATACCTAGATATTTTATCATATTAATTTGTTTTAATGGATTCTACTTATAGGGTCCATGGTTTTTCACTATGTAATCAAATAGTGCCAACCCCCACTACCTGGGTTCGCACAGTTTTCCATGAGAGGGCACATAGTTTTGTAAAATTGTGCTCCAACTTGAAACAAACCCATAATTTTTAAAATCATCCAGTGTTTCTCCAAAATAAAACCCAATCCCGACCAACCAAATAATTGATAAAAATAGGGGTTGAAGAATACTGAGAAATCATAATAGGAATTTTCAAAATGGATTGTTGATGGATAATTAAATATTGGTGGGATGTTTCTCCTTCCATTATGACATTCATTTATATACATTGGAATTATATAATGATTTTATCCTTCTCAATTACAATAATTGATATCATTGTCATCTCCTTTATACAAACACCATATTCCACTTTATATTCTTTCTTGTGATGGTAATGTATTGGGAAATCATAGTCAATGATTAGCTCTAAACTTCTTCAATGGAATGTATTATATTTATTTTTGTGATCATTAATTTTTGGTTCTTATATTCTATTTTATTTCACTCTTCTTCCTATATAGTCAAGGATTCACAATATTCAATGATAGCATCATCAAAATGAACTCCAAATCATGTTTTTTGTAGTTTATTTCATGAGAATTATACTTTTTTGAGGTGTAGTCTATCACTTTATCATTTTTCATTATTACACTCCCAATTACCTTTATTTAAGTATCATTTTATACTATAAATATATCCATACTTGAGGGTACGTTAAGTATTATGGTATTGATAAGATTGTTTTTTAAATCCTTTAAGACCTCTTCGTGTAAATTATTCTAGTTGAATTTCAATCCTACAAATGTTATCATGATCATCTGGCTGGAAAATAATAATAAGTTTTATCAGATTTTTTAGTAATTAATAGAAACTCCAAAAAAACTATGTATATACTTCATAGATTATGGTTTTTACCAGATCATATTTTCTAAGGGTCAACAGATATCCCAGTAATGGAGAAAAAATGCCCAATGAATTATACCTTCTCCTTTAATGACTCACACTCATTATTTAATTAATATAGTTTCTCATATCAAAAAGTCATTAACACCATATAAATATACTCCAGATGCTCCTCCATGCATTTAAGGTGTATCATAATATCATCAATAAATAATACCCCATATCTGTGAAGTAATTTTGGAAGACACTATTTGTTAGGAAAATGAAGACTAGTAAGGAATTCATGAGTCTGAAAATAATAACTATGAACTCAAAGTGTACATACCTTATTTGAAAGGTATTCATATTCCTTCATAACATATAATTTATGATATATTGATTAATGTTCCACCACAGTTGAATATTTGGTCCCATTTAGTTGACTATAAAATCCAATAATCAATTGTATGGGATACATGTTCTTTATTATTATTAATTTTCAATGATAATCCATGTAAATTTACATTGACAGAACATTATTTTTTGAGTAATAGGACTGATTAACCTTATAATATATCACTCCTTTATATAAAGCATTTCTACATATACTCTTGTAACTAATTATATAGTTCCTCTAATTCAATGGTGTTCATTTGTATGTATTATTGGATATAAGAAAATATTCAAGGGTAATTTCATTTGACAACTCAGCTTCTTAATCAGGTGGACGACCAAGAAAATATTAAGGTAATACATCAATTTAGTCCCTAAAAATTTCCATGCATTCAAAAATGTTTTTTTACTTATTTCAATCATTTGATAAATATATTGGTAATTATAAATAAATAATATACATGATTGAGAATGACATTCTAAAAGAGATAAATCCAACTATAAATAATGAAATAAAATTTTATAATGACATGGGAAGTGAATATATGAATCCCTCCAATCACATTTGATATAAAATTTATATATTTAAATTTAATACATTCCCAATATAGCATCAAATTACCCTGATTTTATTTTAACAGGATTTTCAATCTGGTTCAGTTCACAAATATTTCATTGGTAGGAGTTGTATACATGGGAAGAAATAATTTCCTCATTTTCTAATATCATATATAACCCAATTTCAATGATTTATGGAATTTTATGCAGTGTTATATTAAAAATACATGATATAAAATAAATTATTAAACTATAATAATATAGTACATTTGATGTTCATTTATGGATATTAAGAATACCTCTATTTTTTTGATTCTGGTAAAAATTATTTACTAAAAATTCAATATGTCTATGGATGAGAATTCTCAATACAAAAATATTATGAAATAGAATCAATAAAAATATAATTAATAACTTATAAATGACATGTCTACACTATATTAGGTGTCTATGGGATTCAATTTAGTTTATCCATAGTAATTTTCTAATTATGTTTTCTAACCTAACAATCTATTTGAGTCATTCATAATTATTCCTAAATAGTTTGTGAATTTTCCAAATAATATCAATCTTGGGGGGTCAAATTAGGTGTCATGTAAGCTCTATTTTCATTATTTGGGCATATGTCATGTTATTACCCAATGATCCCTTCCAGTTTATTTCCATTATGTACATATATTCCATATCCACCACCAATTATAGTATAACAGATGGCATATAATATCTTATAACAACTTTCCCTATATTTTATAAAAATTATAAAATATATTTCTTTACATAGACATATCCCTAGTGTCTTTACAAATACATATTTTTCATAATCCCAATATATAACTAAGCCTTAATGAAATACCAACCATGGAAACCCACATCACATTTAATTTCTATTACAGGATTGGATATAAATATCAAAAAATCACAACAAAATCATCGAGGATCCATGTATCATTAGGTTACTAGGTACATAAAATTTGACATGAAATGAAAATAAAACACATTTATTTTATTCTAAAAAATAACATCATGAATCCCTTGAGCTCCAAAAACTGCATATCATAATCAGGTGAACACATAATCCAAATGTGTGAGTTTTAAACCACTGTAAGTGGATAAACCTGAGGAAGAATCATAACATATGACTCAAAAGTAATAACATGAAATAAAAAAATGAAAAGTCCCATTAATTATCATTTGGAATCATGGTAAAATTAAAATGGAATCATAACGTCATTTCAATATAATAAACTAGAAATAATATAAAACATGAAATAAGCATATGTTTTTTCTATCTATTATGAAAAAAACACAATATATATAGAGTCTCATTATAAATTAGGTTTTATCCAAAATCCCATTCATATAATTCATATAGATATAAATATTAAGCCAATTTGAGGGATTTCTATCTTGGTAAACTGACAATAACATGTACATTCACATATGGTCCGCATGAATAAATCTTGCGTAAGGAATAAGAATAAGAAAAACACAATGAAAGAAAATTATTTTCATAATCTTGTCATATAACAAAGAAAATGAAATATCATAATGGATTCAATGAAGGAAGGATTAAATAATTCATAGAAAATTATATATAGAAAAAAATAAAATAAAATGAATATTATGTCCATGTGAAATGAATACATAAACACGAGTGAGGAAATAATTTTTTACCTTTTTTATTAAAGGAGATTTCCTGAAAAAGGAAAGAAATAATTAATTAGGTTAAGTGAATAATTATATCTTAAACCATAAATGATCAAAATTGGTTTTCGATAATAAAATTCGTTCTTTTAATAACTATTGTAGGATAAAAACATTTAATTGAGTGGTACTTTTTATAAGGCAAGAAAAAAGATATTTTCCCTTTAATAAGCTCAGGTTAATATAATAAATTGAGAATTGAACCACAAATACATGTATATAATCATCGATAAAAGTTGTGATAAATAGGGTATATATGCATCAGAAAATGACATAGAATATAGAAGTAATAAATAAAAATAATATATAGATAATGTGAGGTAAATATATGTAAATCATAACCCCTGGAAAATAGGGTGGTTTTGGGGGATCCTTTACCATTGTTCAAGAATAATTCATAAATTTCACCTAACATCCAAAACAATTAAATTATATTTAATAAAAATAAGATTGAGAACCATATTTTAATATATATATATATATATATATATATCATTTTATCATGATATTATGTCAGTTTAAACTCGTTTAATGGAGATATCATTTTAGTTTTCACTCTTCCAAGTTCTCTCATTTTATGGTTCCAAGATAATATTAATTTATGTATAGTTATTAGAGTTCTTTTCAAATAAGTATACAACTATAGATATGAAATGAACATATATTCACATTCATAATAAATTTAAATTTCCTAAAATAAAATTTTTAAATAAAACATTTGTTTTTTACCAAAATAAAAAAAAACTTATTTTATTTTTATGGAGACACATATTTACATGTGTCTGGTTATAAATATGTAACATTTCCATTTCATAAAATACCGTAATATTATTTTACTCATAAAAAGGTGAATATATATTTTTAATGGTTATGATACTAACAATTATAGTGAAATTAATTTTCCAATTGTAATATTAAAATTCCAAGAGCTAGATTACTATTACAACTATTAGATTTATAATATCCAAATGGGTTCCCTATATTATATAAATACCTCATATTTAATTAATGCTTAATTATCATCTATTTTATTTCGTGGTTATGTATATATATATATATTCATCTTTAGAATGAATATTTTCTAACTAATATTATATTTAATATCTAAAGTGTCTATTGAGAGTGCACATATTATGGGGGATCAAAAAATAAAAATTTTAAAATTATAGTTATAATATGATCTATTTTTATCCCATTATGAATATAAATAATATTATATCTATGTATATTCTATAAATATAATTTCCAATTCCAAATAAAAAAATAATTATATTTTCATTTTGTATTTCATGTACATAATACTACATTAATAAAAATAAAACATTTTTATAATAATAAGGGGAATTTTAATTTCCAAAATTCTTCGTTATTACATGTCAACTAATTTTTCACATTATATCATGATGGGACAAAGGTGAATAGACTTATTTTAATATTTTATGGGACACTTTTCGTTTTTCAAATACCAATATGTTATGATAGGGTGGTTAGCCTAATAAATTATGATATAAATAAATTGTTGGTAAACAATGGATTGTTTTATGGTCTATATTCTAATGTTCCTTCTAAATATATATGTTATAAAATGTACCTATATCCAGTTATTGTCACGAACCTCCCCACAAAGTGTACCCCTCCTGGGCCATCAATGTGAGAAGAGAGATGATGACCCCCGAGTCCCGCCTCCAGTGGGCATTGGGTTGGGGACTAGAACCGAGGGTATAGTGACACACAAATGGGAGGAATTACCCTCTACGAGAACACATGTGGGAGAGAGAGATAAGATAGACACCAAACAACCCCAACATAGAACTGGAAAATAAAAGAAAACCCATGTGCACAAAAGAAATTTCATGCAGAAGTACTACAACTGGAAGGGGAAAGACTACAAGTACCCAAAAGAAGGAAAAAACAGTAGCAACCACAAGCCTGAATAGCTCCTACAACCCCAAGATATTGGAAACTAGCATGATCTCCAAGTTTCTCCAAGTGACCTAAAAAATATTATATATATACATAGGGTGAGTATAATAGTAATCTTAGTAGGATCTTTCCTGAAGCCTCTCATGAAAAAGTAAATAGGGCATGCTAAAGCACAGTGAACAACAAGTGAAAATAACTCGTCACCTAAACAGGTATACTAAGTTCTAAACCTCACCATGGCTACTCTCACCAAGTAACGCATACAAGAGTATATCATATAATAAAAAAATATCAAGGGTACCCCACTATTACTTCCCCACATGTTTTCCGCTTTGCCCCAACTTTGAACGTCCTGAGCATCTCTCTCCAAAAAGGCTTGCCCGTAAACACCTGGTAAAATCACTACAATGTGTCCTCGTGCAATACAAAGGCTTTCCCGTAGACACCTGGGGGAAGCACTACACTACCCTCAAAACAAAAAGTAACTAGGTAGTTTCTGGGAGCCACCGCAGCTCGCATAATGTGTATCATACGTTAGGTATTATTCCAGAATCCATTACCGCCCATACACTGAGTAAGGATCCTCAAGCCATTACAAACTATACACGTTAAACCTATAGTAGTCCATAGGATACTATATCCAGAATATATGTGTGTTAATAACCGCAAGACATTACATCCTCCAACAAACATATATGGGGAAAACTAACCGTTGTTCCTACCAGTACAAGTATCTAACAAGAGAAGAGAGTAGGGCCAAACGGGGTAGTCACCCATTCACCCTCTCATTGGAATGTCGAGGAAAACACCCCCCCCTTGGGCTCAGAATCCCCGGGGTGTCATTTTCCCTTACTAATAGGGTGGAGTAGCGTATAGAAATACAAAAATTACAATATATATTATATCTCACAACCACACTATGGGAATAACCTAGTCTTAGACTCATCTACAGGTAACGTCTCTCGGACTCCAGGGTCCAACTTCTAAGACTAGGTATCTTATAAGAATAAAACTATTTAAATAACATTATTTGATTACTTCATTCAGTTTTTATTAGTTACTCATTATGTTAATTAATTCATTAAATATTAATTAACCA
Organism: Viscum album; assembly: GCA_963277665.1. Lineage (NCBI taxonomy): Eukaryota > Viridiplantae > Streptophyta > Magnoliopsida > Santalales > Viscaceae > Viscum > Viscum album. The sequence continues at coordinate 165,426,296 of OY728151.1, forward strand.
TTAACCATTCTACATTATACTTCATTAGCATCACACCCAATGTCAACTGTCCCTTTAAAATTACAACTTCATCATTATTCTCCAACAAAATCCAACCCCATGGGTTAACACCATTTATTCAAATATATATTTCAGAATTACATTCCCATATTCCCAGGTATTCTAGAAAATCATTCTATTCTACTAAAACAAGGGGGCTCAACACGGTGAGTAGATGTACTACCCATCGAGTCCTTGTCGCCTATATCAAGAGTATAGACCCATCCTCCTTGGAGAAGCTAAACACATAAATCACTTGGCATACCCTGTGCGTCTTCACCTCTTTCGGAAGAAGTGTAATCAAGACCAGATGCCTTGAGAAGTGGAGAAAAGTAAAGAAGATAAACAACCAATGAACCATCATGCATCCAACAATCACATCCATCTCATTCCATCATCCCTAGTGTCCTCTCTGACACCCAAAAGCATAAACTGATGCATCTCGTGACTCTAGGAGTCATCTGCTGCCACAACCAAAAGGCCTCCATTCCCCCACATATCACAAAACCCATCCAGGATCACGTCAGAACACAAGCAGTAGGAAAAAAACATCACATAAATTGGGATATTAACCCTTTAACAATCAAAAGGGTAACTCAGAACCCCTCAAGGAATTATCAAACAATCAATTCTTTAATCCATCTTGAATTAACATATTTAATTCTTAGGTTCCGATTTCGGGAAACCTAATCACCAAGATGTCACAAATGATCAAACATTCTTACTTTTCCAATTTGATTAATATAAAATTACAATACGAACTAGAATCGTTTATATGTCTCTTTATCATTATCCAAAAAATATCAATAAATCTCCGTTTACGTTATTTATCATTTTTCATCTAGAACAAGCATAAATATCACACTATCTATCAAAACAAAAGGAAACGACATACTATCGATATCAATTTATTTATCTAGTTCAAATATTTATCATGAAAATTCCATTGTAATCCAGTGGGATAAAACAAGTTAACAATACAGTTTCATGTAAAATATAATTAAGCAATGAATCCCCTACCTCAATGGTTTTTGACGAAAACCACAATGGTCGAAGAACGCTCAAGTAACCGAGGACGATTCTACAAAAACCTGAAATAGATCTCATCTCCTAGAAAGATCAATACCAGATATCCTCATATTTGGCATCAACACACGTAGATCTAACCATAACAGGCGTAGATCTAAGAAACCGAGGGAAGATGGGATGTATATCTAAGTATATCTATGAAACCATATATAAAAAATCACATACATTAAGAAAACGGCCTCGATTCATCAAGAGAAGCCTTCAAATCGTCTCCAAAACGAAGGGAGAAACCTCCTTGACCATAGGAGAAGAAAAATACCAAGTTAGGGTTTCTTAAGAAGAAAAAAGATCCAATTAGAGTCAAAAACGTGTGAGATCCAACTTTATAGGATTTTTTTAAGTGTTTTCATGGTTAGCGCACAACTTGTTAACCATGCGAACTAACTATGTGTTAGCTACTAACATGGCCACCCCTCTCTCATGGTTTGGCTGCATGGATAGACAAATCGTGCGCCTCCAATGCGGAAGCTACAGCCTCTAACACTAACTACGCACAGTTTGGCTGCACGGTTTAGACAAACCATACACCTCCCGTGCAAAAGCTATTGCCCTTTAGTTTTCCTTAAATGTCCACCCATACTCACTCCCAAGTCACTACTCCAAACTAATGGTACTTAGAAACATAAAATGTACCTGAAAATATAATGTGATGTTACAGTTTACAATTTTCTACCGTTGGAACTTTTCACCAGAATGGAAATTTTGGAAAAGTTTTGGGAAAAGTAACCTTGACCTCACAGAACACATCTAACACCACATTTTCACAATATAATGGACAGGAGAGGTCTGGTCCATTACATTTATCATAGATCAATATTATAATATCATATTTATATATTTTAAATTCTCATGTATTATGTTATTCTCAAATCCTTATATCATGATTTCTGATTGGTAATATATGTATAATTTAGTGTCATTTTCTTATATTGTGTTATTGTACTTTTATTATTTCTATATTCCCAGAGATTTAACTAATACTCAATTGTGATCTTTGAATGATAATTCTTACGTTCACCCTTATTATGAGTTTTTTGTCACCCTTTCCTATATTTATTTTTCTACATTTTTTCAATAAAACAATTTATTATGATATCTCTATATGGGCATAATATGTGAAGAATATTTATAATATATTTTCAACAATGTTTTTTAAATAATTTTGTTATGTATCTATACTCAAAATATAATAATAATATTGGTAATGGCGTGTCTTATATTTTTTTATATAATGAACAATAAAGTAATATTTTGTATTTTAAGCAAATTAAATGGTTGGGTCACATTAGATGGCTTCAAAATTGAGTTTAGTAAATTTTGAGGTTTATTTGGGAAATAATAAGTGTATCAAACTTAATATAACCTCTACTGAATGAATTTTTATGTAAGATGAACCTAAAATTTCAGATTTATAATTGAATGAGTCATTAGTTAGGAAATATAATATTTTATTTTATTTATTATATTATCCCACACTGTTGTTTTTTTAAACGATACACACTGTAATCTTTTTGTTTTAACTCAATATTTAGAATGAGGAGAAACTGAGAATGAAAATGAGTTCAATGAACAATATAATAAAACCACTAATGGTAAACAAAATAGAACTAGTAGTGAGGTATAAATTTTTGGTGTTATTCATAACCAATATTCAAAATCTATGAATGATAACATAAACCATGTCATAATCACAAATACCCACTATAAGGAACAAATATCTGTTGATTTATTTATCTAGATAAATTCAAAAACCATTAGTTATTATTTTGATGCACAAGTTATCAAGATATTAATAAAAAAATATAAATTGTATTTATTATTTTACAATTTTTAGTTAATGCCAATTTTATTTTAATCATTTATCATTTGGATGGTAAGGCAGATTAATTGTGGATCCTAATTATGAAAACCAATAAATAAGAAGAAATCAAATCAATTGACTGAGTGTAGTTCAAGGAAAATTTTTTCTAAAAGTATTTTCACCAAACACTTAGCACAAATATTGAGATAAAATTTATTAAACAAAAAAATCAGGAGGACCAATCAATTAATTTAAATGAATCAAACATTCTAGGACTTATAAATTACACTTTTGGTTAAATAATTTTAAAAAGAAAAAAAACTAATTGATTCTTTATTGGATTTAAAATATGTATTTGAAAAGAATTATCTATAATATACATTGGAAGAATTGAAAAAATATATTCAATGTCTTATAAAGGTGTAAATAGAAATTAGACAGTATTATTGTTCTCATAGTTTTATAAATAATAAAATAACATGGATTTTCATAGAAAAATAGATGAAAAAACTTTATAGAGAATAATATTAATATTCATTAATGTAAAAAATTAGTGGGAATAAATGTTGAAATATAAAAAATGAACATGTACCTATTTATTATGTGGAAGACAATTCCATCATTTATATTAATAATGAAGTGATGTGAATGGGATAACCAATGAAATCTATGGATGTAAAGATGAAGATACATCATCACCCACACATTAATTCTTCAATTATAAGGAGTATTGAAATTTATATAACTAGATTACCAACCAATGAGTTAGGTATGAAAACTTACCATTGAGCTCTTTAAATATAAAGGATAAATGGGAAGCCTGTGAAATCAAAATTATAAAAGCTGGTAATGAAAACAATGTGGTGAAAGGCACACTCATTATCTAATTAGTAAATAAAATTATTTTTATTTTATTATGGTTTTATCCCCATATTTATATATTGAAATACTTTTAAAAGTCTAAAATTGTAACACCATTGGATTTATATTGAATTATTAATAAAAATCCCTAATGTTGCGATGATTATATCCCATGTCAACAAATCCTACCTAATTTAATTTTGTGGTAATATGCTTCCATTTAATGTTGAAATTATTCATATATATGAATTAAATGTAATTTTTTCATGTATTACCCATCTATAAAATGATCACATGTCAATTTCATGAATTTCTAAACCAATTTTCATATATAAAATCAACCAATGATCATATATTAGTGAAATACTGGCTATAAAATTCCTACTGATGTTACTTATCTTGTATATCACTAGTTTCCTATTTTTGAAAGATATATAGTTAAAATGGTTGGGGAAAATAAACACTGATTATATAGACCTTATTTAAGTGAATAATGAATGTGTTTTTGGATGATTTTACTAATGTTTTTTCATATCATAATGTTTAGTTTTCAATTGAACTCATACATTGTATCATGCCAATATCAAATGATTTTTACCAAAGGGGATAAAATAAACTAAATATTGGAACAATATACTCTATGATAATATATAAATGGGTTTTATAAACCAAGTGATTTATTATATCATATAGTGGTTCTATTCATTAATATGAAAGATAGATAAATTTGTATCTGCAATAATTTTCATGAAATTTAAAACATTTCAATCATGAATAATATATCCTCCCCTTTTATTGGAGGTATTTTATCCACTATCTGGAGAAAAATAATAACCATTGATAAACATAAAATTGGATATCATCAAAACGGGTTGAAATGGGAGGTTAAACCCAAAGAAATATTTTTTTGATATACGAACACTCTAAATTCATAGTGATTCAATTTTAAAATAAAATATTTATAGATATCATCCTGAATTTAATAAATATATTTATAAGAGAATACATAGATCACATTATTATATTATATAATGATTATGTTATCATAACTTCCAATATTATGGAATATCATAAAGATAATTGGATGGTTGTGAAAAATGGCATGCTAATTAGATACATTATTTCAAATTCTACAAGTGATTATTCTATATATTTTATATATCATTCATGGATGATGAAATAAAAAGATATGGTTTATCGATAGATCCATCAATGACATAGGAAATTTAAAAATGGACCAAAAAAACATAAATAAATATTTTTATTTTTCACGTATTCCTTGTTTATAATCAATTCCTTTTGAGAAATTTTTCATGCATTTAAATTACACTGACCTAAATTACACTGGCCTAGTTAACTATAAAGGGATTCAAGTTCATATTGAATGGTTAATATGAAGAAAAAATAAATGTGATTAAGATAAGGTTGATATCTGCGCCAATAATTACATGACCATGTTATAGAGAGGTTATTTTTATATAAAATGATAATATAAATAAATTATTTGGATGTTTCCTTAAGAAAAATTATAAAGTGATAATGTATTCCTATTAGAAATTTATGGTTAATAGGGTAAACTATTTGATAATTGATTTAGAGTTAGTGGTGATAACATTTGAATAAAATAAATAGGGTTATTATCAATAAGGTGAAATGTTATATATATATATATATATCAATAAATTATTAAGTATTTATTCAAAAAGAAGTACTTGAAAATGAACTAATTAGATGGTTGGATTAAATCAATGATTATAAATACACAACACATCACTACCCTATTAAGGTGAATAAGGTGGCTGGTTCTCTCATATGGAAGGATTATGCTACTATATCCATTAAATGTATTTTAAGAGAACCAATAATTATGGATTTTTAAATAATTGCACTTAAAATTCAAAATTATGGGGATAATTCCAATATTTACTCATTGATTTATCAACAATCCATCCATGTGATGATCAAGGAAGCACAAAATTTTGATATTGAGCTACAAAATATTGTATGGTGTATTTTAATGTTAAATCATGAAAATGATGAAATTATAATATTTGTAAAATGAATATGTTCCCCTTTAATAATATAATTCAGGTGGGTAATTTTGATATGATACATATATATAAACATTCTATATCCATCCTAGAAGTTAAAATATGAATATATATATATATATATGAAAAAAAATATTTTTCATGGGAATAAATGAAGATGTAGATTGAAGAGTATGTATCCTAATTGTTGGTTTTGAATAAGTTAATGTTGGATGTTATAAGTATGAAAGGAAAATTGACCATTACTCATACCAATATAATATTGGATAACATTACCCTATATTTATTCGTATCAATTATTTTGATTTTAAAAGGTTGTAATTCCATTGGGTTTTAGTTTATCCACTAGAAATGATAAAACATGTCATTTATATTCCAAAAGAATTATCACTTAATAAAAAATACAATACAAATATAATGGAATACGAAATGATGTATGGAGTATCTCCTTCCATTATATCGAATCTAAATTTGAGGTTTACCTCTACGATACGGGGAATTATTGAACATGAATTGAGTATGAAGTTAATATTTATAGAATATTTTCATCTGTAAACTGATATTGAATTTAAAATTTAAATTCAATATCTAAAAAATATTTTGAGATCATATTCAATGGATTTTAAAAGAGTTTGTGGTGAACACCTCCCACTTGTATATTTAATAAATAAAAATTGTTTCCACTCTATCATTTAAATAATACCATATGATGATTTATATGGGACAAGATATATAACTCCATCATGTTAGGATGATCATTTGGAGTGTAAGCCCATGACATAATATGTTTTCATGAAATTAGAGTGAGGATTAAAATTATATAAAAACATGTCAAAATTTCAAAAAATGAATAAAATATATATGTCTCTAGACTTAATAATTATATAATATTGAGTTAAGTCAATAATTTTATCTTATTTTACATTAGAGATATTTTCAGGTTTATATTTTTAGAGAATTAGGATATAACATTACATAATAGACCTGACATTACATGTGGATAGTTAGAATCATTATCCAATTTTTTTACCAATGGAATCCCATTAAAAAAACATGGTTTATTTGAAAAAAATATTCTTTACTACTTCAATTCTCATACCCATATTTATACCATATAGAAAAAATTTCAAAAACATTGTATGAGAATAAAAATATCAGTAAGGAATATAAAATAGGGTATCAAAAATTTAGTCCATGAATGCTTATAAACCTATGAAATCATAACATTTAACCCTATAACAGAATATCTTCATCATTCTTCATGAAATCATATGATTGCAAAAAAAACTCATAGAAACCATAAATCAAAAAGGTAACTTGTGTTATCCAAATCAGGCTCACTTTGTAGCATTCCCAGCCTCACAAGGAGTAACCTTCATGGTTATGTTTCTAATTCCCATCAAAGTATATTACTGAAATATAATAGGAAAAACCTTAATGTTTTCCACAATCATGTTACCCAATGTTTTAGAGATCTATCCGGAGCTAACCCACTCTAAACATATCCCAGAACAAACTATATACCAAAATAATTCACAAGAACCAAAACATAATCATAACACATAAAAAGCATAAATCAAAAATAATATTTCAAAATTACACTCGTAATAGTTCATTTCTTGATATTTAAATAATATATCCTTTATCTAAAATATTTTCAATACCAAAATACATTAAAAGGGAATGTGATATTTAATTTTCTTTTAAAAACATTACAGATTGTAGATGAATCCAAATATAATATAATTATCTTAGTGATGGAACCGTCAATGTCATTGTCTGCGTAAAAAAGAACCATTAAATTTTTTATTTTGTAAAACACTTCATGGAAATAAATTACTTTTGAAGTCCTTTGAATGAAATTAATATTCAATGGGGTTGATTAGATACCCTATAAAATAAATTCATGTGTAAATTAAAATATGCCTCACTGAAAGGATATTGAGACGTTGTCCCTTACAAGATTGTATCCTTAGATTAATGAAAATTCAACGAGTTAATTATGTGTGAAAAATATAAATACATGAAATATAATTGGATAATTTGTTTAAGAACACCATAGTTCATTCATATGTATTATTGTAAAAATGAAACCATGTATATGGATATTTAACTCAATGAAATGAGATTGAGTTAATATTTCCCTTACCTCGAGTAAGAATTTTATAGATCGTTCGTTATATTCCTGAATAATAATCTGAGTAAAATTTATGAATTCTTTAGAAACTTTTTCATATTTATTATTCAATTTATATTACATATTACCATGTTATATAAATTGGTTAATTATTTTAGTTTGTATCTGATATTTTGTCGATTTACGGTACATGAATCAAAAATAAACTACTTATAATTACAAATTTTCCATGTTGTCAAAAGTATTTTAACCCCATATAGTATTCATGGTTAAAAATAATATATTTCCAGTATATATGTATTTAAAATAATCCATAATATTTGAAGATAAGTAATTAAATTCATCGTTCAGGGAGATGGTAGGTCGTACGTATGCATAAACGCTACATTCATTTCATTGTCATATTAAAGGAATGAAAACAAAATAATACATAGGAATTTCATAACAACATTATAAAATATATGTTATATAAGTTACATAAGTTCATTAAATCCATGTTTTATTCTTTCCATGTATGGTCTGAATGAGTAATATCACATTAAGGGGGCAGTAGTCCACACATCCACAAATAAAAATATCACATTTACACATTATGGAAAACCAAAAGTTATGTTGGAAATAGAAATTACAAAATCATATATAAAATATAAATATTATAATTATCAGATATAAATATAATTCCATCATAATGGACACCCTGAGATGTTGAAGGATAAAATTAATCAATCATCGTTTCGTGATGTTGTAGTTCACCATACACAGAAACAATATGTTCTATATCCATTAGATAGAGGTGTCTGTAGGTGTATGTTGAGTACTTATCATAAATGCATCTGATTATATTTATGATACTAGAGTTTTTGTGTACTCCCAATATAAGAAGATTATCGTGTGTGAAGATGGAAAATAAATGAAAGAGTCTTGAGGGAAGATATTACCTCTAAATCAGGTAACTCTTTATTATTTGATCTAAAAGGCATTCTTGAATTTCTTTTTTTCCCAATGTAGGTCTTATAAGAGAAATGGTGTGATGTAGGGATCTTATTTGAGTATAAATTGTATGATCCATGGGGATTTATATGTGTGATTATGTGGGTAGAGGTGGTTTCCTTTTATAAGATGGATGGGGGAAGAAAGTCTTGAAATATTATTTTTTTATAAATTTATATTAGATATATAATAGCTCCAATGTGATATAATTCCAGGATAATATAATTGTGGGTAGAAATCCTCTCATCCAATAGGTTTTATAAATGTTTTGGACCCAAATGTAACCTTATATTTTGGCTTTAACCCATAGTTAAATAAATTATCTCTGACGTTATCTTCTTGTATTGTCACATTATATGGTTAATATAGTTACTATAAAATGACAATCTATGCTCTAGTAGATCATTAATGAAATTTGTGACATTATATATATTATTTGGACAAATCATTGAATTTGATGACTATTTTATCATTAAATAATTTTTTTTAAAGAACTCATTTATATCAATTTTGATGCTCTTTAGTAATTGATTTCTGTTAAATGCCTAACATCATGCTTCATTAAAAAAAAACTAAATTAAATCAAATATAAAATTTCATAACCATTTATAGAATTTATATATGTCATCAAAATTTTCAAATTACATTTATTTTAATATTTCTAATTTCTTTTATTTGAATCTTTCATTAATAATTTAATCAATACATCATCAATATGTCATAAATATATTTATTTATTTAATTTATAAAAATTATAAATAAAATAACATGATGTAGGATATACTTTTTGTTTTCTAATTATTATTTATAGATAATGATATTATTTATATAACCCTGTATTAAAATTGTTATAGTAAAATGATACATATTTATGTTGTATTTCTCATTACTTTAAATTAATTATTATAACATGTCATTATCACACCCAAGTGGCTCTCAAATGCCAACAGGTTGACCTAAAGATTTTTTTGGTCTCCCATGAATCATACAATAATATTTTGATGTGTGTTGGGGTATTTGTATATTATTGTAATGTTATGTTTACCATTTTTACCAAATATACCCTTTAATAATGAAAAATAAAATTAATTACGAAAGTTAATATTCATAATGTCCAAAAATAAAATGCACATATTTTCAAACTTTTAACCATATGATTCTAAATATCAAATACATTTTTACAAATTTAAAACACAAATGTTTTCTTTGATTAATTTAAAATTAATTTTAGTTTTCCAAACAAAAATGTGGGTTTTTAGGAAGTAAAAACTTTCAAAATATTGACATGTGTTTATATCTAATATAAATAAAAAATTACCTCCAATGAAAAAAATTAGATTAAATGAGAAAAATTTAGTTCAATTAAAATTTAAAACTAATTAATATGATAACATAACTATATAAATAAATTAGACGAAAATTAAATTTTGAATTAAAATGTTGTATTTTCACTATTCCATAAATTTTGAATTTCATCAAAATATTTCAAATTTTCAACCGAGGTAAAATTGAATGTCCTGTATCCATATAAAAAAATACAATTATTTCAAATATAATATATTAAAGTGAAAAAAATTGATTTTAAAAGGGTTCTCCATCAAAAGACTGTAAAATTGTTTTTTTAGAAATACTTCTTTTATCTGAAAAATTTAATTTGTTCTTATATCATATCTATGAAACATATAAGTATAAATTTCAATAATATATTGAATATATAACATATATTTTTATTATATAAAAATCTATAAAGGGTGACACAAATTTATAAACACCATTATTCTCATTTAAATAAGTTTTCATAAAAACAAATCTTTTATATGAAATTAGTTTTTATTTCCAATTATAATATATTTTTAAACAAATAATAATTATATATACATGTGTAAACCATATTTTCATAATTCATTTGATTAAATTCATTGTATCTATTCCAATAGATGGGTTATAATGGTAACATTTAACCAATAATATTTAATTTTTTGTGTATGGTTGATGTATTATATTATGTACGCTATTGAAGATAATGTTTTTTTATCATGGGATGTTATATAAGATCTATGTTGATAATACTCAATTCAATATGGAGTTTTAAGTCCTAAATGAGGTATTATTTTGAATATCACTATGTAATAAGGTTTTGAGATTCAAGAAAAATAAATATTTGAGCCCTAGGACTTTTACCTCTAAGATAACAATGACTGTGTGATGGTGTTATCCTACCATATTTCAATTCAACCAATCCTCTATCAAGTTCATCGTGTTCTTCATGTTTGACCATTGGTTATGTATAAATAATATCCATCACATATAATCAATATATAAGTTGTATAACTAGAACATGAGGAATCTTATGAGGGAAAAAAACCGAAATATTTTATTATATATATTAACTACAATGATAAAATACCAATTAACATGACAATGAATTATAGAGGAATCATAATATTGGGGATAGTGTGAGAAATAAATGATTTAATGAGAGATATGTATGCTCATTTATTTTCATTAGATTAATGATATTTAAAAGGATGATTTATTTTAAGGGGGTGTAATATAACACCCCATGATTCATGTATGTGTTTCTATTAAATAATATCATTTTCATGTAACAGATTATGATACATGAAAGACATGAAAAAAGATAATGATAATTTATTATAGTAAATTATTACTATATAAAATGATTTATATTACAAGATAATTAAATACAATATAATTATAAAATTACAACAGAAATAAAACCTGATGTATATACTTTATAAATAAAATTAAAAGTTACTAATTCCCTTGGGAAGATAAAAATGATTATAGAAAATGGTTTTTTTACATTATACATTTTTGATAAACTTAATACTTTTAAAAAGTGGATAAATAAAAATAATTTATAAAATTCAAGGTATAATTTCAAAATAATTTTATAACATCAAATAAATAATTCAGTTTCCATATGGAATACCATTATTATTATCCATGGCTAATAAAAAATATTTTTTTAAAAACACATTATTAATATATAATATGAATTATTCAAAATTAAATTTTATAATGATTTTAATATGAAATTTAACTAAATTTAGATTTTATATATAAAATAAATTAATAAACTCTCACACAATAATTATAAATTAGTTCGTAATAAATTTAAATCATTAATTGTCAAGAAATATTATTTTTCACTGTTTTTTTCTAAATACACTCTAATTTCATTTTAAATTTATCATGTTGATAATTAAAAAACTATTTAACGAATAAAATTCTTTTTATTCAATAAATTTTTTATCATATATTTATAATTAATTTTTAGTGAAAAATATTTAATTCGTATTTATTATTAAATTTTTTTTTCAAAAAAAATATCTAAAAAATATGATTACTATTATTAAAAAATTAATAAAAAATAAAACAATTTAATTTAATTCCCATTTGGGAACAAAATATTCATATTATTTATTATTTAAATTTAATTTTTCTATATGAAAATCTTACCAAATAAATGTTTTTCATAATGGTAATGTCTAAAATAAGGTCTTAGGGATAATGTAAGAGATAAAGTGACAAAATATCTCAAATTATTAACTATAGATGTGTTTATTATGAAATTTGTACCTTTCCTAATCTTATATCAATTATTAAGCCACATTGGATGCACATTCCTTATAAAAGGTTATTATTTTTTCATAATGGAATGGGAATGTGAGAAAATTCCACTCAATATCACTTATAAAAAGGTATGTTATCTACCCACATTAATGAATAATTTTCATTCATTTTTCTCATGACTACAAGCCTAAATTGGCTCTCTAACAAGCCTCTATCACATTTGGGAACCCCGTGTCAAAAAAAACTTCCAAATCCCTTATTTTAAATAGGCTCTCTATGGGGAGATTCAAATATTTAAAATAAGTGTTCTGATAAAAATAATCATTATTATTTAACTTCATCATCAATACCACTGTAAATACTATTTATCCCTTTAATATCATGTTTTTTAATAAATAATATCCAATGAATGTGAAATTATTTCAATACAATAACATTTGTTACTGACTCGTTCATTATTATGTTTTCATTTGGATACATATTTAAACAAATATGAATGATAATTAAATTTTTATTCCATGAATGGATATTAAAACTTAAATAATTTTTATATTATGTAAAATAACTAATTTAATACATTATTAAAAATTTATAACTCTAATATGCAGAATTATGATAACTAATTAATTCAACTCTTTTAAAATTTCAATAGTTTCTAAAGAGATCAATATGAACCATCACATAATGATATGTGAAATGACCATATGAATCTATAAATACATCTCAGATATTAATTAATTTCATAAATATTATCATTATGACGAACTCATGATCAAAGGGCAGGCACCCGAACCTCCAGACTTATGCATTCATGGAAAATATAAGACTTTAAACTAGAATAATAAATTTAATTTTAAATATCTTACACATATAATAATAAAATAACACAATAAATATAAATTTATATTAATAAGGATTAATTATATTTGAATAATAATTTTAAATTTATTATAAAGTCAGTTTGATAACACTAAACCATTAGGATGTCTAATGAATTGGTTTATTTTTCAAATCTCACCTTGAAAATCGAGATTGTCAATGTATAGATTTTTATTTGGTAAAATTGTATTTCAAATACCCATATAATCCCCTAAATTTTGTTTCTTAATTATATTTTCTAGTTTTTAATGTCATATTACCTTTTAACATTCCTCTGGTTAAAAACACATTAGAAAATATACATATAAATGGGGTTAACCTTATCTAACCTCTTTGCTCGAAAATATTTCCCCTTAATGTCCATATTATTTTCTATGTTTCAGAAATTCTAATCAATAAAATTATATAAATTTTTAATGGTATTTTCCTTTTAAATTGACTTTAAGTAAAAATGATTAACAAAATATCATTTTATACATTTTTACACATATCATTTTCTATTGGAGATGACATTCAATATAAAATTGTTAGAGGGGATGCTTTCATTACTCTTTTTACAAGATCTATTTCTCCAATTATTTTATACTAATTTATATATGATTATTTGTTTATATATTTTCATTATTTTATTACTTAATTATTCTTTTCATTATTTTAAAAATTCATTCAATTCAATAAGAAATTTCTTAAAAATTTAATAATACTTCAATCTATTTTTTGAGGTAATGTTCTAGAACTCTTATGAAGTTATTTTCATATATATCAATATAAATTATTTCTCCTTCTACATCACTATAAATATGATCAAATAATATTTTATTAATATTTATGAATAAAATATTAATATTACATTAAAGGGTATGCTATGCTCGATGGCATACTCAATATGCAACAAACTGTTCCATTGAAATCTTACATTGCACTCTAATAATAAAATAATATTATTTTAAATGGTAGTTACCACCTGGCCATTGTAATGGCAGGAATGAAAAGAAATAACTCTAAAATGATTATATATATTTGTCAAATATTTTTACTTTTATCCAATACATGTTAGAGGCTTAAAATACGAATGAATCCAATTTTAAGCGTAAATATTCTAATATTCTTTAAAAGGTCGATTAAACGCATTTTGATGGCAAACCATTTTTATATCCACTTTTTGACAATTTCACATGTCATATTAGACCAAATAAAATTCTTCTTTAGAATCTGGACATCAAAATTTACTTTGTGTAAATTTTTGTCATTTTTCAAATAAAGATCATTTTTAGTTAAAATTTTGTATTTTAATTCCAACCCTCCTTTTAATATGATTTATTTATATAGATAGATAATCTTTTTTATTGGGATTAATGTGTAGTTAGAATATATTTTTACCATACAATCCAATTGTGTTAATTTGATTTAATTTCACATTGAAATTGGACATAAACTAGTGTCAATCATTTGATATATTTTGTTTCTAAAAAACACGCTATTTATTGACAATGGGAATTAATTATTAAATTGATTAATGAAACTTATATGTATTGAATTTTGTAAAATATACATCATTTTTTAATTCGTAAAATCAAATATAGCTTAGGGTGAATTTTTGTTATTTTTCTAAAAAACATCAATTCTGGATGAATAGTGAAACCACTATGTGGTAGTTAAAATACTGATTTTTCATTTAAATGAAATTATTCCACCTCTATGATCTTAATTTCAAAAATCTAACATATATGGTTGTCATTAGGATGTAAAATGTGGTTTATTGGGATTAAAATGTTTTTTGGTGAATATTAACTTTAAAGTTTTATTAATCGCGATTAAAGGTAATTAGTGTAATTTAAGGTAAAGATAATGTTATAATAATATGAAATGACCTTGACACACGTCCTACCCTAATTTTATGAATCATGGACGACTAATAAAATCCATGGATAATCATTGGGACCCCATGGAGCCACTTTGTTAAGAATATGACATTAATAACTTTTTATTTGATGTTAAAATAAAAATGTCACAAACATGTATTGTTTAACAAAAACAATTTTTAGATGGGGATATACAAGTGATATTTTTTAATATGAATATTAATAGTAAATATAAAAATATTTCCTACATCAGAGTAATTTTTTATAATTTTTATACATTAATTAAATTAATTAATTTATGACACCATGATGATGCAGCGATTACCTCAATAATGAATGATTTCAAAAAATGAAAAGGTAATGTAAAATAAAAGACATAAACAAATCAGAAAAACTATTTTATGGGTGTATTTAATACCCTTGTCACCTTATCCTAGAAATAAATCTTTTTGGGACCTTTAAAATCCGAAAAACATTTTAAAATAAAGTTACATTTCATTACTTTCCAAGAGTGCCCATCCTTTCTCTTATAAAAGGCCCCCACCTCTACCTCCTTACCCACAACTCCAAGCCTTTGGATCAGCCAAAATATGATCTTTTTATCTCTCAAATTTCCTCTATTCATCCTATAAGCATTACCTTAGGCAAAAATCTCTTTAAGATACCCTTTTTGTTCAAACCAAGAGGAGTTACTGGATATAAAGGTAAAGTCTTCCCTAATGTTCTTTTGTATTATTTTGCTTCTACAACCCAATAAACTCTTTTTATTACATTATTTGGTAACAACACCAGTATATTCAATATACTAGGTTGTGTTTATGAGAAATATTCAAGCTAAACTTACACACAACTTTGTCTAATGGTTAATGAACATACTGTTTCTATGGAAGGAAAATTACTGCCTCATGAAACAATGATTGTTCAATCATCTCTTAACACCTTTCATGGTGGCTATTATGATGTCACTGTATTTAATATATGATATATATTTTTTCAATGTGTTTTATATGCTTCTGTATATTATATTAAAAACATACCTTTATGCTTTGCATGTTGTGGAAATGCTATAAATTCATATGAGGAAGTGTGGACTACCGACCCCTCTATTGATGTGACTCATTCATGGAATACATTGAATGTATAAAGAGTGAAATTAATGAACATTTGTTACCTATATAACATATATATTATAATTCAATTATAATATATATATCTCTCATTTATTTTTAATTCTATTAATATAACAAATAAATAAAAGTAGCCTTCATGCGTACGTACGACCTACCGTCTCCATGAACGGTGCATTTCAATTATTTTTATCTCCAAATGTTATGGAATAGTATAAAATGAATATTTAATGAATATATATGATATTTAAATCATTATTACTATTCTGGAGATGATTTACATATAACTACATGGACAATCATTTTCAAACAAGTTCATTTTTGACTCATGTACCAATCATCGACCAATCATATTATATGAACTCCCATAATTATCTAATTATTATAAAATTATAATATTTGATATTAATTGCATAATATACTTTAAATGAAGTTATTAATCAATTATAAATTGACCAATGCTTATTATTCATGAATTTAAAGAAACGAACAAGACAATTCAGACTTGAGGTAAGGGATCCTACCTCTCTCTTTCTTTTTAAGAACTCTCTTTTATGTCATTTATTTTAAGCTCATTTTTTTTATGTTTGGGGATGTTATTTTATATTCCTCATTCTGTAATTTTTATGTTCATTTTATTAGAGACCCTTTTTGATCTCATAAATCCATTTTTGGAAGCCTTAAGTGGCGTTGTTAGGCTGCTGAGTTTTCATAAGGTATTTTTCATCACACTTTTATTCCCATGAGATTTATACTACATTTTCCCCAATTTCGTTTGATTGGGGTATGTACGTACCATTATTATACTCGTTGTGTAATATAATTTCAATTACATCTTCAATTTATGACCCTTCTTCCATGGGGTGTATGTTTCGAATGTTACCCAAATCGGTAAGGGGACCTTTCACCCTCCACTTCTTTAAAAAGACTTATTTTTGTTATGTATTATAATTTACATCTTATTATGTTGGGATATGTTCTCATATATCCTTATTGCTATAATTTTAATGTATTAGTGATGATGTACCATTTTTATCTCTCATCAACTCATTATCTGAATTTTGAAGTGACACCGTTAGGCTGTCGAATAATTGCAAGGTAACTTCTTAACCCAATTATGATTCTTTGGGTTAAACTTGCACTCCTTGAATATTTCATTCTATGAATATGTGTGAATGACCTATGATTGTTTAAACTTAATATCCACTTATATTTGGTGTATTATTATGTCACAAATAATTATTTCATGTCTTTATCCTTGCTCTAATGGCATGATCCTTGATTGGGATTACATCTCAATTTCTTCTCATTGAGATATCTCTTAATGATATTCCCTTTCTTTCTTTTATAAAGTGTATATAAATCCCATTTGACATTAAATATCTATATTATGTCTATACTAAAGTCATTTAAATTTTTTTAAACTAGTCTACTTTCTTGTGGATTATAATTTAAATGTTAAAATGGAAAATGACTATTTTATTAAAACATTGTTTCAAATGGTCTTAAAGATTTATTCTTTTAAACATTTATCATCCATGTCCATGTTTTAAAAATTGTTTTAAGGATTTATTTATAGGGACATGAATGTTTTAAAACCATTTCAAAAGTTTCAAAGTGGTATGGGAAACTTTGATTCTAAAAACTCATTTAAATGTCTTCTTTTAATATTTTCAATCTATAAAGGGACTTTTCTCTCATATAGTTTTAATGATTTTGTTAGATGTTTTTATTTATGATAATACCATGATGTGATCTCTTGTGATTTAAATGTGGAAATGTTTTCTTTCCTTTATAATTGTTTTATGTATTATGATTTTTAAAAGGTACTTGGACATTTGACGGGTGGTTACGTGATAAACCGTATGATAGTTGGTGTCATGAATACCAAGAAGGGTGGTTACGTTATAACTTCCAATGAAATGGGTATGGAAGTCAGGCGTATGGCTATTACATGTAGTGATATGTGTGGAATTCAACTGTATAGTTATTCCATTTAAGTATGTTTATGTCCCAAGTTACCATTATATGTTTTGTGTTCTTTATATGGGTTTATGGTAATAATTTGGATACAAAGGATAAGTGGTGATCTTTTATTCAGTGAAGAGTATTTACTACTACATAAATGTGAAAATTATTATTTTGATAAATTATTCATGGTATACTTATTGTTATGAAAAACTAACATTTTTCCTTCTTTATGAATCCTTAACTGGGATTTTTATGCTCATCCCACGTTTTTTAAATATTTTAAACTGGACTTAAAGATGAATAGGGTCAAGGATAGGATCAAGGAAAGACATGATATCTGAATATGGAAGTAGACATGTTTCTTCTTATGAATTTTTATTTTTTGGAAACTTAATAGAAGTTTCTACATTGTAATATTTTGAGATTTAATAGTTATGTCCTAATTCTCTAAAACTCTAAACCTGAAAAGATACTCTATGTGAATTATTCATTTAATTAATGATTATGTAATGTTTTAAGGCCTGGTAATTATAATTGGTATCAGATGTATGTTTAGATAACTTTAGAGGTTAGGGTATTCTTTAATCATAAGTGACATTTCTATAATGGTTATGATTTCAGAAATGGTTATAGTTTTAGATAATGTGAATGAGTTTAAGATAACATGAATAATTATATATTATTATTATATGATTATTCTAATGATATACTCACACTGACCTTTTTGGTTGAATAAATGGATGGATCTAGCAGGCACCAAAGTGACAATGGGTTTGAAAGAAACTGTGGTGGTTCTCTGATTTAGAGACTGGATGAAATGGGGGACTCAATGGGAAATATCGTGGTTATTATAAACCAACTATGAGGAGGAATGATTATCAACTTGAACCTTGTTGATTTCTATAATGAATCAGGTACGAGATGACCAACTTGATGTGGAAGTTCAGGAAATAATTATAAAGGCAACCATTAGGTTTTATATGATCCTTACTTTTGAGGTAATTATGGGTAACTATATGATGGACGATGAAAGGCATGAGAGAAAATTGAGGTTAAATTATGTTATGGTTATTTTTTAAGATTTTATCTCTTTTTGGGCAATGTTTTAAGAATTATATTGATTTGGAAAAAAGACAACACGCAGACCTTGTGACAACCTGTCGCGTCGGACAAAGCTGTATGAATCGAACCCACAACCAAAGTGCAACTGGTAATTATCACCTACCACTGGAATATGTAAAGTCCCTGGTTATTATGACAAATTATTTTTCATTATATAATTTTATGAATCAGTAATTAGTTGATTTTTGGTTATCTAGGAAAATATTGACCTATCATGGAGGATATATGATTAGTTTAATTAATTTTCAAAATGCACCTTTAAGAGAAACTGATCTTTTTTGGAGATAAATGTTAATTTTTACATTGGAATACTATGTGATTAAATACTTAAAATATTTTTGTTTCAATCATAGTTTTTTTTACATTGAATAATTTTATAGACAAATTTTTTTTCGAATAGTCTTAATTGAACTTTCTGTTTTGTTGGACAAATTTTGGAGATTAAGAATATATTTTCTTTTTATAAAGGATTATCCTTTTATGGATTATCTTATCTTGTTATAAAAATTTTGGTTTTTGTTTAGGTATAAAGACATGGGAGATACATAGTTATCTTTTGTGGGTTAGGATATTCTCTATTAGTTGATTATAGCGCTCTTAATGTGAACAAGTCATCCTAAATTCTCATCTTTTTTAGAAAATACGAGTTTGTGTAAGAAATCTAGTGAGAGATGAAAGTCGACATGAAAATTAAGTATGTTTCCTTAGGATTTAGTTAATCTCATAAATAAATTACTCAATGAAAATTAACATAAAACAAAAATGTTGTCCGTTAACTATTCCTACAGGGGAATCAAATACTGTTTAACCCATCACAAGTTTGTGATTTTTATATGGTTAACTTTATCATAATCTTGTTTTCTATCAATTTCCATCAAAACATGACCCTTTTATTTGTCTTCCATATCCATGTTTTCATGGAATCAATGTATCTGTTGTCTCTGGTGACCTTTTTACATCTCTTTTTTCTTTTTAGGTGAATGTTTTACTGACTATTTTTATGATGTGGGACATTCAATGAAGTTTCCAATCCCAATTTTAAAATTGCGAGGATGCAATTCCCAAAAGGGGAGAAGGATGTAACATCCCAGCTAAATAATGAATATTAATTTTTCATATTTA
This sequence comes from Viscum album, assembly GCA_963277665.1. Classification (NCBI taxonomy): domain Eukaryota; kingdom Viridiplantae; phylum Streptophyta; class Magnoliopsida; order Santalales; family Viscaceae; genus Viscum; species Viscum album. Next base: position 165,446,947 of record OY728151.1, read on the forward strand.
TTAATATTTGTGAATAAAATAATAATATTACTTTAAAGGGAATGCTATGCTCGATGGCATACCCAATACGCAACAACCAGTTCCTTTTAAATCTTACGTTGCAATCTAATAATAAAATAATATTATTTTAAATGGTAGTTAACGCCAAGACATTGTAATGGAGGTAATGAACAGAAATAACTACAAAATTATTATATATATATTTCAAATATTTTTACTTTTATCCAATACATGTTAGGGGTTTAAAATGGGAATGAATCCTATTTTAAGCGTAAATATTTTAATATTCTTTAAAAGGCCAATTAACCACCTTTAGATAGAGAACCCTTTTTGAAACCAAATTTTGAAAATTTTATATGTTATATTGGATCAAATAAAACACTTCATTAGAACTTGGGCATCAAAATTTACTTTTTGTAAATTTTTGTTATTTTTCCAATAAATATCAGTTTTAATGAAAATGTTGTATTTTAATTCATAACCTCTTTTTAATTTGATTTATTTATATGGATAGATTATCTTTTTAATTTAGATTAATGTGTAGTTAGAATATATTTTTACCATTTAATCCAATTTTGGTCATTGGATATTATTTCACTTTGAAATTGGACATAAACTAGTGTCAATCTTTTGATATATTTTGTTTCTTAAAAACATGATATTTGTTTTGACAACTGAAATTAATTATTAAATTGATTAAATCAACTTATATGTTTTGTATTTTTTAAAATAGTCATCATTTATGTATTGGAATATCAAATATAGCTTAGGGTGAATTTTGGGTATTTTTCTAAAAAATATCAAATTTTGATGAATAGTCAAACCACTAAGTGGTAGTTAAAAAACTGATTTTTCATTTAAATAAAAATTTACCACCTCTATTATTTGAATTTAAAAAATCCAACATACATGGTTGTCATAAGGATGTAAAATTTGGTTCAATGGGATGAAAACATTTTTTGGTGAATAGTAACTTTTATGTTTTATTAATCGCAATTAAAGGTAATTAGTGTAATATAAGGTAAATATAATGTTATAATAATATGAAATGACCTTTACACATGTCCTACCATTATTGGTTGAATCATGGCCGACCAATACAATCCATGTGTCAACTTGGGGACCCCCTGGAGCCACTTGGGAAAGAAAATGACATTAATAATGTTTTCTTTGAAGTTAAAATAAAAATGTCACAAACATGTATTTTCTAACTAAAACAATTTTTACATGGGGTTATACAAGTCATATTTTTTACTATAAATATTCATTGGAAAGATAAAAATATTTCCTACATCATGGTATTTTTATTATAATTTTTAGACATTTTATATATTAATTTATTTTTGACACCATGACATTGCAGTGATTACCTCATTTATGAAAGATTTAAATAAAAGAAAATATAATGTACAATCTAAGACATAAACCTATCCAAAACCTATTGGACGGGTGGATTTCGAACCCTTATCACCTTATCCTAGAAATATATCTTTTTAGGACCTTTAAAATCCGAAAAACATTTTTATATAAAGAGACATTTCATGAATTTCCTAGAATTCCCCTCCTCCCTCTTATAAAAGGCCCCAAGCTCTACCTCATTACCCACACCTCTCAAGCCATTGGCTTATCTAAACACTGATCATTGTATCTCTCCACATCCCTATATTCATCCTAGAATACTTCCCATAGGCATAAAGCTCTTCACGAAACCTGTTTGGTTCAAACCAAGAGGAGTTGCCCGATATGAAGGTAAAGCCTTCCCAAATGTTCTTTTGTTTTATTTTTCTTATCCAACCCCCTAAAAACTTTTTATGCCTTTATTTGGTAACAACACCTATATATTCAATATACTAGGATGTTATTATGAGAAATATTTGAGCTAAACTTACACACACCTATGTCTAATGGTTAAAGAACATATTGTTTCTGTGGATGGTGAATTAATGTCTCACGAAACGATGATTGTTCAATCTTATCTTAACATATACATTATACTTAAATTATAATATATATATATATATCTAATTTATTTTTAATTCCATTAATATGACAATGAAATGAAAGTAGCGTTCATGGGTACATACGACCTACCGTCTCCATGAATGGTGCATTTCAATTATTTTTATCACCAAATGTTATGGAATAGTATAAAATGAATATGTACTCTATATATATGATATTTAAATCATTAAAACTATTCTGAATATGATTTAATTGTAACTATGTGGACAATCATTTTCAAACAAGTTCATTTTTTATTCATGTACCAAACATCGACAAAACATTTGATATGAACTCGCATAATTAACTAATTATTATAACATTATAATATATAATATTAATTGAATAATAAACATTAAATGAGGAACTTAATCAATTATAAATTGACCAAAGATTATTATTCAGGAATATAACGAAACGTACAAGACAATTCAGACTTGAGGTAAGGGATCCTACCTCTCTCTTTCTTTTTAAGTACTCTCTTTATGTCATTTTTTAAAGCTCATCTTTTTTATGTTTGGGGATGTTATTTTATATTCCTCATTAGGTAAGTTTTAATTTTCAAATATTTAGACACCCTATTTGGTCTCATAAATCCATTTTGGATGACATATGAGGCGTCGTTAGGCTGTTGAGTTTTCATGAGGGATTTTTCATCTCACTTTTATTCCCATGAGATTTATGCTACATTTTTCCACCATTTCGTTTGAGTGGTGTATGTACTGTCCATTATTATACTCATTGTGTAATATAATTTAATTTATATCTTCATTGCATTACTCTTCTTCCATGGGGTGTACGTTTCGAAAGTTACCCAAATCGGTAAGGGGAACATTCACCATCCTCTTCTCTAAAAAGACTTCTTTTTGTTATGTCATTTAATTTACATCTCCTTATGTTGGGATATGTTCTCATATATCCTTATTGCTATAAAGTTAATGTACAAGTGATGATATAACCTTTTTATCACTCATCAACTCATTTTCTGAATTTTGAAGTGACGTCGTTAAGCTGTCGACTTTTTGCAAGGGAACATCTTACGCAATTTTGATTCTTTGGGTTAAACATTCACTCCTTGAATATGTCATTCTATGAATATTTTTTAATGACCTCTGATTGTTTACACTTAATATCCACTTATATTTGGTGTATTATTTTTTCACACATGATTATTTCATGTCTTTATCCTTGCTCTAATGGCATGATCTTTGATTGGGATAACATCTCAATTTCATCTCGTTGAGACATTTCTTAATGAAATGCACTATTTTTATAAAGTGTATATACAACCCATTTTACATTCCATATCCATATTATGACTATACTAGAGTCATTTAAATGTTTTAAAAATAATCTACTATCTTGTGGATTATAATTTAAATGTTAAAAATGGAAAAGGACTATTTTATTAAAACATTGTTTTAAATGGGTCTATAGATTTATTTTTTAAAACATTTATCATCCATGTACACGTTTTAAAAATGGTTTTAAGGATTTATTTATAGGTACTTGAATGTTTTAAAACCCTTTTAAAAGTTTCAAAGTGGTATGAGACACATTGATTCTAAAAGGTCTTTTAAATGTCTTCTATTAATATTTTCAAAGTATAAAGGGATTTTTCTCTCATATAATTTTAATGATTTTATTAGATGTTTTTATTTATGATATTATCAGGATGTGTTCTCTTGTGTTTGAAATGTGGAAATGTTTTATTTCCTTTATAATTGTTTTATGTATTATCATATTTAAATGTTACTTGGACATTTGACAAGTGGTTACGTGATAAACCATATGATGGGTGGTGCTGTGAATACCAAGATGGGTGGTTATGTTATAACCTTCAATTAATTTGGTATGGATGTCAGGCATATGGCTATTCTTTGTAGTGATATCTTTGGAAGTCAACCGTATGGTTATTCCATTTAAGTATGTTTATATCCCAAGTCACCTTTATATGTTATGTGTTCTTTATATGCGTTTATGGTAATCTTTTGGATACAAAGGATAAGTGGTGATCTTTTATTCAGTGAAGAGTATTTACTACTTCATAGATGTGAAAAGTATTACTTTGATAATGTATTCATGATTTACTTGTTGTTTTGAAAAACTAATAGTTTTTATTCTTTGTGTATCCTTTACTGGGTTTTTTATTCTCATCCCATGCTTTCGAAATGTTTTCCACGGGAATTAATGATGAATAGGGTCAAGGATGGGATCAAGGAAAGACATGATATTTAAAACATGGAACTGGACATATTTATTTTTAAGAGTTTTTATTTTATGGAAACATAGTAGTTGTGTCTACTTTGTAATCTTTTTAGATTTAATAGTTATTCCCAAATTCTCTAATATTATAAACCTGAAAAGATCCTCTATGTGAATTAGTCATTTAATTCATGATTATGTAATGTTATAAGGCTGGGTACTTATACTCATGATAACAAGATAGGACACATGTGGTTTTCCTAAGTATAAAATGTTATTTATAATTGGTGGTCATCCCAAGTACATTGGATTATACACTGGTGGTTTTCCTTGTATTATTAGGTATTAGTATCATGGGGGTTAACAAAAGCATATGTTATGATTTATATTAAAATAATTTTCCACAACATTATGCCATAATATGTAGATATTTTTTTTTTCAAATGGATCATTTTTTTCGATTCGTGTTTGCAAACTCTTATAACTCACAAATTATGTAAAGAAAAATAAATTATATCATGATTCTTTATTTAGGATTCTTTTTTAATTGGGTATGATTTACTTATTTTATAATCATGTTCCATGGTTATTTTATCATTATTATATGTTTATATTATGATCACATATGATCAAGGATTGACATAACATGATGCATGGTTTTCTGACCCTTAATAGTTTCCCCAGAAATTATTATCAATGATTAACATAAAAAGGACAGTTTGTTATTGGTTTGACTATTGATGATAGATCAATAACTTTTCACTTATTATGTTCATATTGTCATGAAGATTTTAATAAGGTTGTGACGGAATATATAAATATAGAAGGCCTTCCAATGATGGGTGGTTCCTCTACTAGTATAGGAGGAATCCAATGGTCTTTATCAGGTTAAAAAATATTGAATGATGTATATTGATGAGTTATATTTGGATTTTGAACCACTATATTTATTTTATAACTAAGAAATCTTTATGGATTAATCGATTGGCTAGATTCCATTTTTGTAGGATTAGTAGTAGTGAACCAAATTTTGAAAATATTCAATGATATTCTATCGGTGTCGAAGATTATGTCATATAAAATCATTTTTATGAAACCTCCTCAGATAAATAAGGTTGGGACATTTTAAAAATTGGATATTCGAATAAGTCAGATTATTCAATTTGATTATTCTATAATCCTAATGTATGGAAGGATTATAGTTATATAAAAGAATGATTTTTATCTTTTAAAAAAGTATCATAGTTTTCTATGTTTTGGAAGTAATATATAGTAAATCATCCACTTATGTAATCTATAATTTGGTCATGGACCATTAGAGTTAGGGTGTTTATTTATTTCATCATGGGAAAAATGCTTTTTGCAATGGGTTATTTACGACGGGAATAAATATCATCTCAAATAGTCCATCGAAAAAGCTATTTGCGATGAGAGAATCAACCCCTCAGAAATAATTAGTTATTCTCAACGGGACTTGGGGTACTATTGAAAAATGTAACGTGCAGTTTGGTATGGTTTGCGCACCAAACCACTCAGAAGGGTATTTTCTATGGGGAGGCATCTCCCGTCGAAAATACCGGGAGGCGGGAAAAACTATTTGTGATTGGGGAATTCCCCCTTCGCAAATAGTACATCTGTCGAAAGGTATTTGGGATGTGACCCGTCGTAAATACCCAGCAGTGGTAAATACTATTTTGCGATGGAATGTTTTACAGTTGCACAAAGTGTATCAGCATGTCACTTTTTGCGATGGGACTCGTCGCAAATACCCTTTTACTATTGACCATAATTAATGTTTTTGAAGGTATTTGTGATGGGATACTAATCACAAATATTATCATCAAATCTAATCTAACATATATATACCCCATCCATTTTTTCATTCCCCTCAATTCCTACTTTCTCTTTCTCTCTCTCTACAATCTATTTATTTAGTGAAAATTATGCTGAGTTTGTTTTGTTTATGATGAAGTTGTCAAGCTGTCTACAATTAAAAGAGATCATGTTTAGTGGTTTTTTTGTTTTACATAATTTAGTATTTATATCGTTTTTTATAAAAATTATAGTTATTTTCTATTAGTTGTAATTAAATTAGATTTAAATTATATGGTCACTAGTATGTATTTGTAATAATACATTGAAATTAATAATACTAATTCATTGTAATTAGTAATAATTAATAATTAGTAACTATAATTTTTAATGTATATAAATAATTAGTGGTTATTAGTAATTAGTAGTGGTGATTTGCTGTAATTAATAGTAATTAACACTCTTTAGTAATAATTGGGAAAATAGTAATAATTTGGAACAAATAGTAATAACGAGGAAAAAATATTTACAATTAGGAAAAAAATAGTAAAAAATATTTACAATTAGTAATAAATACAAATAATTTGTAATAAATACATATAATTATTAATAAATCATAATAATTAGAAATAAATGCTGATAATTAGTAATACATAATAATAACTAGTAATAAATAGAAATAATTAGTAATAATTATTAATAATTAGTAGTAATTAGTAATGAATTGTAATAAATAGTAATAATTATTACTAAATACTAACAAATTAGTAGTAATTAATAATAAATAGTTATAAATAATAATTAGTAATAATTAGAAATAAATATTAATAAATAGTAATAAATAGTAATAATTTGAAGTAATTAGTAATAATTAGTAATAAATAGTAATAAATAGTAATAAATAGAAATAAATAGTACTAAATAGTAATAATTAGTAATAATTAGTAATAAATAGTAATAAATTTGTAATAATTAGTATTAATTACTAATAACTAGTAATAAATAGTAATAAATAGTAGTGCATAGTAATAAATAGTAATATATACTAATAGATACTAATAAAAACTAATAAATACTAATAAATACTAATAAATACTAATAAATACTAATAATTAGTAAGAAATAACATTAAATATTCATAAATAGTAATAAATAATAGTAAATAGTAATTAATACTAATAAATAGAAATAATTAGTAGTAAATAGTAATGATTAGTAATGAATAGTAATGATTAGTAATGAATAGTAATGAATAGTAATAAACAGTAATAAATAGTAACAAACAGTAATAAACAGTAATAAACAGTAATAAACAGTGATAAATAATAATAATTAGAAATAATTAGAAATAATTAGTAATAATTAGTAATAAATAATAATAAATAGTACTAAATTTTCAAGACCCATCCTCAGGGCCCATGTCGTGACTACCCCAAGCCCGCCTTCCATAGGCCAGGGGCAGTCGACTATCACCAAAGGCCTGATCCCAATAGTAAGGGAAGGCATTTCCTTTAAAAAGTAAACAAAAAAAACAGAGCATGCAACTGGAAGTAAACACTAAGTAATGATGTATACAAAAGAAAGTGATAAAAGGAAAGGGGATGTAAATACAAGCCCAACAGTAATGTATAAGGATAGGAAAAACAGGTACAACTAAAAAGACAAATAGTTGGAAGATGCCTAACAACTCTAGGATCATCCACCACAGATCCTACCTAAAGAGTAGTTACAGATAGCCTCCTCCGTGCTCCATGTACGTCCGTCTCGTCCGGGTACCAACTCTTCGTGAGGTCCACCTCTGGGTACCGTCCAATCCTTGTACACTCCACTTCGGTCAGCGTTGTCTGCCGTCAACATACAGCTCAACGATTTGCGGGCATAGCCCATGAAGTGGTGAGTATAACGATACTTAGTAGGGACACCAAGACCCGCACGGTCTCTCAGTATCTTCTAAGGATAAACAAAGAAGAAAGGTAAAATCATGATGTATCAACCAACCCATCTTAGGTATATGCTCATATATACCTATGTTACCAATCTCAGTCCGGATTCAACTCTTGACCCCATCCACAAGCCAAATCCACAACGGACGTAAAGTCAATCACCATGATGATAACGGTAGAATGTCATGGCTCAGCTCACACAGGTATATTCTTTTGTAGAGATATATAGATGACCAGATGTAGCCACTAGATCATCTAAGATGTCGGACCCACACAAGATACAATCCAGCTATCTCGTCTAAGAATTCGGACCCACACATGATACAGTCCAGCTATCACGTCTAAGATATCGGACCCACACAGGATAGAGTTCAACTATCTCGTCTAAGCTGTTAGACCCACACAAGATACAGTCCACCTATCTCGTCTAAGCTGTCGAACCCATACAAGATACATTCCAACTATTCTAGATTAATAGAGATGACTAGATGTAGTTACTGATTCATCTATGATTTCATACCCACACATGATACAACACCATTTACTCTGTCAGAACTGTCGAACCCACACATGATTCTGGTACAGTTTTTGTCGTCACAGCCGCAACCAGCTCTATGGTTACTGCACACAGCACGATCGATTCTAGGAGGGTCCACACCTTGAGAAAAGATATTCGATACATAAACAATCACAAAGTCTTGATTTTATGTATCCCAACGTTCTGTCTCATTAAAATAATCTCAATGCGATAGACGACACATCAATCGGATGATCTGTCTGAGAGTTATATGTGTTTCCGCTCCGAGGGACCGGTTGGTTTCAAGATCAAACCAACCCATCCATACCCAAACATCGTAGAAACCTTCAGTATGATATACTAAAATGACCTTCTTGATCCAAGTAATCAAACGCAACTGTCGGTGCATCAATTTGAGGTCTGTAGCTCAAGATACGGACAAAAAACCAATTGTAATCCGAAAAGGGGGTCTTGGCCCGGTACGACTCGGCCCAACCGGCCTGGGGTTCACCCAAACTGAGAGACCCTACACGGGTCTGGGTCCGGCCCATTAGGGCGCAGCCCAGCACATAGAAGGGCGGCCTGGCCTACGCGGATGGCGGCCCAACCCACGCGGCTGGCTGCCCGGCCCGTGCGGCAGGCGGCCCGACATGCACGTCGGCGGCCCGACCCGGTGGAAGGTCACGGCTCGGCATGCTGGCCGAGCACGGAGTGGTGGGGGCATGGAACCCTAGTTCTATGAAATAGTGGCCCCAGCTGGTGTCTCTCGTGCCTCCCGGAACTTGCGAAGAGGGTTCCACTTCATCACCACGGCTGATATCATGATAGCCTTCTGCCAGTAGTGCGTGAGGGGCGTCGCTGCGCTCTTTCACGGGCCCCCGGAGTCATTCTGGTGGTCCATTTTTCCTCCCGTATGTGCCTACGTCCTCCTCGAGTCTTTCTCATCACTGCAACAGCTACAAAAAGTTGTTTCCCTTCCAATCACCCATCACACAACCAACTGCACATGGCGAAAAAATTGTCAGAGGGCCCGGACTTGTTCGTCAGCTCGTGTCCTCCTCATTAGAGGCTCAAGAATTATCCAAAATATAATCACCCAAGTATGAGGGTATTATTCACTTATATAAAATAAAAAAAAACCTCTATCTTGTAAACGGTGCTCGCTCGGCGATGTCACAAAAAAGGGGGCAGATGTCGATTTCGTTGATGTCGGAAAACGTTCGAGGATTGAGTGTCGTCAATTTTCCATGAGGCGGAATCTACTAATTTAACATGGAAGGAGGTCGATGAACGAAGAAGGCGTGTCATCGTCCTTCGGTGGAAACACCGTTCTTCATCGAGAGGACGTCTTTCCACGTTGGATATGTTCTTCATGTTGTTTATTGAAGTTGTTCTTCGTGGAGAGGAACACATTCCTTCTAATTCTCCAGAGCCTCCCACAAAATAATATTAGCCAACGAAAATAAAATAATAGGATAACCAATTTAATAATTCCATGCATTTCAAATCATATAAAAATAATCAATAAATTGAGTGAGCATCATTAATTAATTTGATGGTTTTGAAACATTAATGAAAGAAGGTGGGAGGTGGAGAGTTTAACCCTCATTAATAGGGGGTTCTAAGGGTATCAAGGGGGAGTTCAAGAGTTGGTGTTCATGTAGACCCCACAACACATTATCCTCCCATGGGAGGTTATGTCGGAAGGTGGCCCCCTTCAAACTTCCCTTTGGTGGATTTAACCAACACCAACACAAACAAATATCTTAATCATATTTTTATTTATTTTAATAATAAACCCCAAAAAATGACATCTCCTCTCGATAACATGAAACTGCAGTAAAGGTTACCTTAAGCGAATAATAACACTATGAGTTCATCGGTGTCCTCTGATTTCAAATCTGAGCATCGGTTCAAAATATAGAAAAACCTACACGTACTTTTACTGAACATACTCAAAAAAATACTTCATAAATTGATTCCTGGCACACCGGGACACAGAATCAGGCGCTGTCAGAAACAGCGGACTCGTAAAATTCCAAATAATTTAAGAAAAAAATTTCCTTTAAATTTACATGTCTTTAAATTACCCCCACTATAGGTATTTATGTCCCCGTAAAGCTACAACACACACTATGGAAACAAAATAGGGTATTGAGTACGCATCTGAGCCTCTCACTCCCATGTGCTCTTCTGGAGGTTCTCGCACTGCCTGTGAACGCGCACCAGAGGAATCGACCATCCACACATGACCCTCTATTGTCAATCCTCAATCTCCACTAGAACCTCCATGAATGTATCCCCATCATTAATTTCCATCTCCCCATGGTCGATGATGTGGGAAGGGTGACACACATATCTCCTTAGCTAAGATACGTGGAAGATGCCGTGCACCCGGTGTAACTGAGGTGGAAGGGCCATGCGGTAAGCCACCTCGCCTACTCTGCGGAGGACCTAGAACAGCCTGATAAAACACTAAGATAACTTGCCACCATGTCCAAATCTCTACAGTACTCTTCAAGGAGAGACCCGTAAGAAGAAGAGGTCTCCATTCTAGAACTCCAATGGTCTATGTATCCTATCATCAAAGGACTAATGTCTACTCTGTGTAATCTTAATTCAATCCTGGAAGATCTGCACCTTCTCTATTATAGCATGTACCATCTCTGGTCCTACAAGTGCAGACTCCCCTGGGTCAGTCCATCACAGAGGCGATCTGCATGGTCGGTCGTACGGTGCCTCGTAAGGGGCCATCCTGATGGTGGAGTTGTAGATGTTGTCGTACACAAACTCCACCAAGGGTAAGTGAACCTCCTAGCTATGACCAAAGTATAGGAAACATGCACGGAGCATTTCATCAAGAGTCTAAATGGTCCTCTCAGTCTGACCATCTTTCAAACGATGGATCACAGTGCTTAAGCGAATCTGCGTCCCAAAAGCTTTATGTAATCTCTTCCATAGTTGGAATGTGATAAGAGAATCTCGACCGAAGAGGATATTTTATGGCACACCATGTAGCAGTACAATCTCTTGAATATATATGTCTGTCAAGCTCCCTACGAAGCCCTTCTCTCTCATCAGTAAGAAGTGGGCTAACTTGGTGAGTCGGTCTACGGTCACCCAGATAGAGTCATGTCCTCTGAATGTACGTTGATTTCCCGTCACAAAATCCATGGATATTTGATCGTACTTCCACTCTGGGACCTATGATGGTTGAACCAAGCCTGCTGGTACCTGTTGTTCCACCTTCACTAGCTGACAAGTGAGGCATCGTGAGAGAAAATCTACCATTGTGTTATTCATTCCAGGACACCAGTGCCATCGTCTGAGGTCCTGGTATATCATCGCCACGCATGGATGTACCGCTGGAGGAGATGTGTGGAACTCCCTCAACACATCCTCCTAAAGTGAAATTGGTACCATGGTACATTCTCTAAAGTAAATGATGTTGTCCCCACCTTCAGAAAGTCTATCAACTGCCTGCCCTATGGATATCGGAGCACGTCGCGTCTCACAGTCATCATCCCTATGTTTTGCCTCCCTGACTCGCTGAATAAGTGGATGAGTGACTATGAGAGCTTTAGAGAGGCTGCTCCATCTCTATCCACAATGGATATCTGCTACACGGTAAGCTTCTCAGTTTCCTCTCCTAGCAGCTAAATACCTAATATCCTACTGAGAGCATTTGCTACAACGGTCCCCTTCTTTTCCAAAACTGACAGTGGTGCTCCATCTCTAGAGAAGTCTGGCACAAAGGTATGTTTTTTCCAACTCATGACTGATCGACCGCACCTTCTTATGCTTCATTCCATCCTGTTCTTACTGGGTATTCCTTTTCATTGACCAAGGAAAACCCATCCCAATGTTGTAGATAATCCACAACCTTTTTTCCTAATACAGTCAATCTGTGTATGAACTGTGGTTTCCTAGTCCATACCCAAACTAACGTCGTAAGGCCTCGATGCAGTCACTATGAGGTTCCAACCGAAACTCTCGCCTGAAGGATCAGATCACACCATTTGTCGTATGTTTGATTATCAAGTCTCCTCCCAAAGCTAACTCCAGACGTGAGGGTCAGGTCAACGGCTTAACTGGAAACTCTAGGTCTAGGACAAGATTCATGGAAGGAAGGAATGGTACGTATCTATTTATATTGATATGGTATCTAGTAGTATATATTGATCGTACCTAGAATCATTCCTAGAGCCCTTGGCTCACACTCCTTGACCGCATGCAACTACTCTCTTCCCCTGCACTCCAGCTCCATAAGCCTGACAGGGACTACAAGGTGGGTGGGGGTAACATGTCTAAATGAACACCACCTTATGATGCTCTCCTAGCTCTACTTCCATATATGATGCCCTGAAAATTCATCTATCCTTAACACTTCCTCTTCTCAAAACACTCTACACACTCAAGTCTCTGAGACTGGTTCTAGTTTCATGCTCTCTAACTGCTAACATTCACTGGATGTATCCACTTAGCCAATGAATATTCAACCACAAAGGTTTTCTTTTAAAATCCTAACATAAGTAGAAATGCATAGAGAAAAAATTATTGGCTCAGATATCCTCAAACATTACTCGCTCAGAGGTCCGAGCTTTAAAGCACTCATCATATCATATTCATCAACTACTAGGAATGATTAGTATGCCTCATTGAATACACATCTACAGACACGTCGTCTTGTTGAAGCTATATAAGCTGAAGAAAACTCTCATCCACCTCATCAAGCCAATCCTCACCCACCTGTGGGTCGGGCTCGCCTCAGAACATGAGGTTTATCTGGTGCTGGAACACATGTAGGGAAATAATCCTACAAGTTTCCTCTACCGATCCCGCTGGTAGTGTCTGCTGAGTAACGGACAGTGATATAGTTGGCACACTGCTCGAAGGTAACATCTCATAAAACGGTCCAAGTACTGAAACATCATCATTATGCGGATGATCCTCATGGTCACTCACTAAAAAAGTTTAGTATATAAGATAAACATATGCTCTACTATTGTCTCAATTAGGTGGAAAACTCAAGTAATCACCTCCATACAGTCCTCTACAGCCTGGGAATCTTTCTCACCTCGAAACCCCAGAGGCCTCTGCCACTGGAACTCATGCAATGCGCTCAGTCAGCGTGTACCTTCCGCCAGTATGGCTGCTGGTATTTGCTGCCCAATGGGTGGTGGCCCTACTGGTACACTACCTGAAGGTGCCAACATTGTAAGAGGGCCCTACACTAGAGCCTCATCGCTCGTTGGGCCGTCATCATGTACTCTCTCTCGGGAACCCTAGAAGGCTGTCTTCGCAGTGGAATCCAAATAAGGAACACATGCGCCACGGTCAATAATTTATACCGGGTTAGCTGACTCAAAGAGACCACAATAGAAACTCTTTAAACACACATGCAATCAGAGTATCCATGCACTATGTAATAAATCAAAGGTCTGGGTCCTGGTATATGGATACGTTGGCCGATGCACCAACACTAGACTTCTTGGACAGAAAACCATACTCAACACTCTTAATACTATTGCTTCACAGAAAAGAAGGATCAGAGTCTTATGTTATACGGTAGAATATCCCTCTAATACCAGTTTGTCAAAACCCGTCCTCAGGGCCCGTGCTGTGACTACCCCAGGCCTACATTCAATATGCCTGGGGCTGGTGACTAGAACCAAAGGCATAATCTCGACAGTAACAGAAGGCATTGCCTTTAAAATGTAAACAAAAACAACAGAGTCAGCAACTGGAAGTAAACACTAACTAAAGCTGTTTACAATAGAATGTGCTGAAAGGAAAGGGGTCGGAAATACCAGCCCAATAGTAAAGTTCAAGTACAGAACAAACATGTACAACTAAAAATACAAACAGGTGGAAGATGCCTAACAGCTCTTGGATCATCCACCACAGATCCTACCTGAATGCTAGGTACATATAGCCTCTTCAGTGCTCCCCGTCCGTCTGTCTCCTCTGGGTACCAGCTCGTCATGAGGTCCACCTCTGGATATCATCCAATCCTCATACACTCCACTTTGGTCAGTGATGTCTGTCGCCTGCATCAAATACAACGAGGTTCGGGCATAGCCTGTGCAGGGTGAGTATAATGATACTCAGTAGGGACCCCGAGACCCACAAGGACTCTCAGTATCCACTAAGGATAAATAAAATAAAAAAGTACAACAATAAGTATCAACCAAAACTACTTAGGTATATGCCCATACATATACCTAAGATACCAATCTCAGTCCGGCTCCAACTCTCGAGCCCAAGTACAAACCAAATATACAAAGGAAGTAAAGTTAAACACCATGATTATAATGGTTGAATGACATGAATCAGCTCACACAGGTATAAATCTATTTTAGAGTGATATAGATGGTCAGATGTAGCCACTAGATCATATACGTTGTCAGACCCACACAGTATAGATTCTAACTATGTTGTCAAACCCACACATGATACAGTCCAACTATCTCCACTATGTTGTTGGACCCACACAAGATAAAGTCCAGCTATCTCGTCTAAGCTTTCATACCCACACAGGATACAATACAGTTATCTCATCTAAGCTGTCGGACCGAAAAAGGATATAGTAAAGCTATTTTGTCTAATCTGCCAGACCCACATAAGATATAGTCTAGCTATCTCACTAAGTTGTCGGACCCACACATGATACAATCCAGCTATCTCGTCTAAGCTGTCGGACCCACACAGGATACAGTCCAGTTATTCTCAAGTAATTGAGAGGATCAGATGTAGTTGCTGATTCATCTAAGCTATAGGAACCACACATGATATAGGATCAGCTACGATGTCTGAACTATCGAACCCACACATGATTCTGGTACAGTTTTCGTCGTCGCAGTCGCATCCAGCTCTAGGGTACTCGCACACAGCACACTCGATTCTGGGAGGATCCGCTCCTCAAGAAAAGGGGGGTAGATATATCAATGATAATGGATTCTTGAGTTGATGTAACCTGAAGTTACATCTCATCAAAAAACCCAATGCGACAGACGACACATCAATCAAACGTCCAGTCTAAGAGTTACAAGTATTCCGCTCTGAGGTCCAGGTTGGTTTCAGGATCAAACCAACCAGGCAGTACCCAAACGTCTTCAAACCCTTTAGTGTGATATACCAAAACGACTATCCTGACCCATGGATCCAACTCAACTGACGATATGTCGATAGTAGGTCCTTAACTCAAGATATGGGTGATAAATCAATTGTAATCTGAAGAGGGGGTCTGGGTCCGGTCCGTCCCGGCCCAACCCGCCCTGGGTCGACCCGACCTGGGTTTGGGTCCGGCCCGGTAAGGAGAGGCCCGGCCCGGAGTCTGTGGCCCCGCATATGCGAGTGCAGCACGACCTAGTGGCCACCCGCGGTACGACCTGCTGGCCATGTGCGGATTGGGGGGGGGGGGGTTCTCTGTAACGGTAGCCCCAGCTGGGGCCGCCAGTGCCTCTCGGAACCTGTGAGGTTGGTTCTATTCCATCGTCGTGGCGGCCTTCCTCCGGCGGCCCATGAGGGGCGCCGCTACCCCCAGGCGGCCGGTCAATGTCGTCTGCCGCCTCTGGTCACCAGCGCTGCCGTACCGGCAACCTGTGCCGCCGCGCTCTTCAGCGGGCCTCCGGAGTCATTTCGATGGTCCGTTCTTCCATTCGTCTTCTCCTACGACTTCCTAGGGGTCTTTTTCTTCATTGAGACATCCTCAAAACGTCATTTCCCTCTGTTCACCCATCACCCAACAAACCGCACATCACCAAAAATTTGGCGGAGGGTCTAGACTTGTTCGTTAGCCTGTTCACTCTGCATTAGAGGCTCAACAATTATCCAACATATAATCTCTCAAGTACAAGGGTATAATTCAAATATATAAAATTATACAAAACCCCCTACTAGTAAAACGGTGATCGCACTACGAAGTCATGGAAAAGAGGGTGGATGTCGATTTTGTTGACGTTGGTAAACTTTCGAGGATGGAGTGTCGTCGACGTTCCTTGCGGCGGCGTCTACTCCTTTAACGCGGAAGGAGGTCGAGGAAGGAAAAAAAGAAGCATCGTCATCCTTATGGGGAAAAAAGCGGTCTTCATTTAGAGGACGTTGATCCACATTAGAGATGATCTTCGTGTTCATCGTTGAAGATGTTCTTCGTATAGAGGAACACTTTCCTTCTAATTCTCTAGAGCCTCCCCCAACAGAATATTTGCCAACACAAATAAAATAATTGGCTCCCCAATTTAATAATTCCATGAATTTCAAATCAACTCAAATTAATCAATGAATTGTGGGAGCTTAATTAATTTATTTTATGGTGTGGGAAAATTAATGAGAGAAAGTGGGAGCTGGAGAGTTTAACCCTCATCAATGGGGGGTTCCAAGGGTTTCAAGTGGTTGTTGAAGAGTTGGTGTTTGTGTGGGCCCTACAACACATTATCCTCCCATGGGAGGTTATGTGGGAAGGTGTCCCAAATTCCAACTTCCCATTGGAAGATTTAACCACCACCAACATAAAAAAATTATCTTCATCATATTTTTATTTATTTTAATAACAGACCTTAATAATTATCTTCTCCTCCCAATAAAACGCAACTGTGGTAAAGGTTCCCTTACGAGAATACTAATGCTGCAAGTTCATCGAAGTCCTCAGATTTGAAATCTGAGCACCAGATCAAAAGATAGAAAAACCCACACGTAAGTTTTCTAAACGTACCTGAAAAAAAACATCAATAATTGATTCTAGGCACACCGGGCCTCGGAATAAGGCACCGTCAAAAACTGCGGACTCGTAAAATTCCAAACAATTTAAGAAAAAAATTTCCTTCAAATTTTCGGGTCATTACATAAATAGTAATAATTAGTTATAATTACAATTACTAAGTAATAAATAGTAATAAATATTAATAAACAGCAATAAATAAAAAATATTTGTAATAATTATAAACAATAGTAATAAATAATAATAATTAGTAATAACTAGTAAAAATAGTAACAATTAGTAACAATAAGTAATAATAAGTATCAATTAGTAAGAATTAGTAATAAATAGTAATAAATAGTAATAAATAGTAATAAATAGTAATAAATAGTAATAAATAGTAATATATTAGTAATAAATTGAAATAAATTAGTAATAAATAGTAATAATTAGTTATAATTAGTAATAAATAGTAACAAATTGTAATAAATTGTAATAATTATTAACAAATAGTAATAATTATTAATAATTAGTAATAATTAGAAATAATTAGTATTAATTCGTAATAATTAGTAATAACATGCATTAAATGGTAATAACTACTGATAAATTGTAATAATTAGGAATAATTTGTAATAAATAGTAATAAATAGTAATAAATAGAAATAAATACTTATAATTAGTAATAAATAGTAATAAATAGTAATAAATAGTAATAATTATTAATAATTACTATTAAATATTAATAAATAGTAATAAATAGTAATAAATATATATAAATTGTAGTAAATATTAATAAATAGTAATAAATAGTAATAAATCATAATAAATCATAGTAAATAGCAATAAATATTAATAAAGAGTAATAAATATTAATAAATATTAATAAATATTAATAGATAATATTAAGTATTAATAAATAGTAGTAAATCATAATAAATGGTAATAGTTAGTAATAATTTGTAATAATTAGTAATAATTAGTAATAATTAGTAATAATTTATTATAATTAGTTATAAATTTTAAAAATCAAAAATTATTGGCAATAATTAAGAATAATTACTAATAATTAGTAATAATTATCAATAATTAGAAATAATTAATAATAAATAGTAGTATATATTAATTAATAGTAATTATTATTAGTAATTAGTATTAATTAGTATTAATTGGTAATAATAAGTAATAATTAATACTAATTAGTAAATATTAGTTAAAATTAATATTAATTAGTAATAATTTGTAATAATTAGTAATAATTAATAATAATTTTGAAAAATATCAATTGTAATAAATTTTAATAAATAGTAATAATTTCGAACAATTTTGTGTGGATTAACGTCACACCTTTTGCTTGATGACTATTCTCCTTTCAAATCTCACCGACTCAACACATTATTAAAAATATGATTCTACGTATGAATATCCAATCTCGTATGCATGAGTTTGGATATGAATTTTTAGTACCACATTTTTTATAATGTTTTTAAGCAGTGATTTTTTCAAGAAGATGAATCATCGAAGAAAAGGGGGATCTTTTGTCTGATGGCTCATTTACTTGTATCTTTATCACACAGAAATCACAATAAAGAATCATCTTGAAGTCACTCTTAAACAATAACATTTTCATGAGAATGGTTATGTGTACCTCTGTAAAGATTCTTCATTATGATTTTAGTATGATAAGGTATTATGTAAATGAGATATCAGACAAAAGAGTAGTCACCAATCCACTGGAAATTGTGTCACCCATAATTAATGGTAATTATTAAGAAGTAATTGTAACTATTTATCTTCTTCTTTAGATAGTGTTTTTCAAATTTCAAATTATTCTAAAACATTATGGATTTTTTATTTTGTAGAAATATATAGAACAAGTAAGTAGACAACAGTCTTTATTTGAGGATCTCCTTTGGCTAAATCATTTCAAATATCCAAATGGTTCTTGTTGAAATCCTTTATATATTGAGGGTGTTGAAGCATTCCTATTATTTTCATCATCAGATCTATAATTTTTTCCAAAAGGCACAATAATGTTTCCTGGTTAAAAAATTTCTCAGAGAATGTTTGACGCATTTGACAAGGTTGGGGGACATCTCATGAATTTTTGTTTTCAACCAGATTATGTTTTTTGGTATCAACATGGTGAACACAGTTCCAAAGAAGATATTAATAACATGATTTTGAATACATCATGGTTTGAAAATTTAGTACATGATGTTATAGGTCCATCTTTTCAATAAATTGAAACTCTTGATGATATTGGTTTAACTCTTGAGTTGGTACCATCCATATTTTATGAGTTTTTGAGGTCTGTTAAGGAAGAATTATATCTTAGTTGCACTATAAGAAAATTAAAAGCGGTTAAAAAAATTATGGCTATTAAATCAGATAATGGAATGTCAAAAAACTGTTTTGATCAAATATTTTCTTTAGTTAAAATACTGTAACCTGAAAGAAATGTGTTTCCTCAAAATTACTATTACGAAAATAGGTTGGTTTATAATCTAGGTCTTAGTTATTAGAAGATTCACGCATGTACAAATGATTTCATCTTATATTCCTGTGAAAATGAGTTGTTGGATTTTTTTCCCACACAAGTACATTCATGTTATAATGAAGCCCAACCATGTATGTCTGGATCGATTCCTGTAAAAAATAGAGATATTTACTACTAACACCCAGGTTGCAACACTTATTTGTTTCATAGAACACATAATCAATGATTTCATCGAAGAAAACAAAAATTTCAACCAGTAAATGCATGAATCATCCATCCTGTGGTGATTCATGGAAAAGTTTTGACTGATTGAATCAATATTTTGATATAGAATCCCAGAACATGGGATTGGGTCTTTCCACTGACAGATTCTGTCTACATGGTTCTTATGGTAGTTAGTATTCTTGTTGTCATGTCTTTGTAACTCAGAACAATTTACCTCTATGGATGTTTATGAATGAGACTTATATCATTTTGACCTTATTAATCCTAGGACATCCAAACAATACATTGACGTTTATTTGAATCCATTAATTGATGCGATAAATTCATTATTTAGTAATTGTGGTAGAACATATGATGTTGATGTGTAACTGATTTTCATATTAAAAGTTTCATTGATGGGGACAATTAGTGACTTCTCGGCACATGGCATGTTATCTAACTAGAGTACACATGGTCTGAAATCATGTCCCTACTATATGAAAGAAAACTAAGCATTTATGAGCGTTAGTGGAAAAAACCATTATATTTTGATTATCATCACAAATTTTTTCCAACCGATCATCGTTTTTGGTGGAACAAATCTAAATTTATAAAATGCCCTACTTAAAGAGATAAACCTACAAAATTGATCTCAAGTAAAAAATTTAAAATCATTTGTATTTTCGTTACCTCCCATAACATTTGGTCCAATAGTAAACCAACAAAAAATTCCTAGATTTGGGAAAAACACAACTGGATAAAATGGATCATATTTTTGGATCTTCCATATTAGTCTGATGTGTTGGTTTACCACATGTTGGATGTCATTCATATTGAGAAGAACTATTCTATTAATTTATTTCATATAGTTTAGGATTCACCATGTAAGACCAAATACAATGTAAAGGAACTATTATATCTTCCCTAAATTTTCAAGTCACTGAAACATGAACTATTTCAAAATGCTAGATCACATAGGTTAATGAAGAGAAACACAGCTTATAAACTATCTAAAGATAGTTACTTATTATTATTTCATTTCATTATATATTTGAGACTTTCAGATGGATATGCTTCCAATTTTGCATAGACGTGTTAAGAATGATCATTTTACCAAATTAAAAAGTCAATATTGTTATGTAAAAATGGAAATAGTTATACCGATTGGATTCACAGGTTTATTGAATTCAATGATTTTGGATTTGGTAACAGACATATCATATTTATTTCAAGATATTTTTTCTATAAAAATATACTACGATTCACTGTGAAAATGGGACAAATATTTTTTATAATTATATGTAAACTCAAAAAATATTCCCACTAACTTTCTTTTACTCAATGGAACATCTGATATTACATTTTCCATATAAAGCTAAATGTGGAGGTCTGATACAGTTTTGATGGATGTACCCATTTGAGTGATTCATGTTGACATTGAAGAAAAAAGTACATAACAAAGCATTGGTTGAAGGCTAAATTATTGATGTTTATTTATATAAGGAAATTTATTTTTTTGTGCTCTCATTATTTTCTATTAGAATATCCCTCAAAAAAAGAACTGCATGGGATATAATGAGGGGAATGTTGAAAATGAAATGGAAAATCAATTTTCTATTTTTAATCAGCCAGATCTTGGATTTTGTGGAGTTCATGAACTATGGATTTCAGATGATGAACATCATAGAACCCATACATATGTTATGCCGAACTGTGATGAAATGAAATCATTTTTACTGTGAGTTCATCTATCACTTATTCTATAGTTTATGTTACAGTAATTAAAAATATTTTATTATTAAGTTATATGATAAGAATATTAATAAACAGCTTCCATAAATAAAAGCACCAGATATTGAATAACGACGACAATTTTGTTTCTCAATGGTTTCAAAAACTGGTAACAAAAATTCTTGATTGTTTAACATATCAATTCAGTTTATTATTCATTATATTTATTATTGTTTTAAAAACATTTATGTGTCTCAACATGCTGATATAATTTATAAGAAACTATGTATATTGAGTAACCCACCATCGTAAATGGTTAAATATTGTAATTCATATGTTGTGAATGGTTTTGGATTTCCCAGACATGAATATGGGAAATAAAAAAAATATAAAATGGAGTTTTCTTGACGGAATTGAATCATAGGGAAATTGAAGTTTGATTTTATAGCATGTTGGATGAAATTATTGAACTGTTGTATCTAGGGAAAAATTATATAATGATATTTAAATGTTAGTGGTTGGATACTGAGAGAGGCTTGTGTGTTTATCTGATTCATGGTATCATTAATGTTAAATATATATTTCATATTTCAGTCAATGAACCATTTTTACTGGCTCAACATGCACATACAATATATTATGCAATGTATTGTGTTACTTCAATAGAACTGAGTGATTTGTGGTGTGTAATAAAAATTAAATCATGGGAAAATTATTTTAATCAAACTAAATTTGGTTCTGTTGAATTTCAAGGAATTATAAGATTTCATGAGGCTACTCAAAATCCATATTTTCTCACAATGAGACATGAATATCAAATATGACACCCCAAAATTTATGGTCGATGGTGACGGTGATGTAAATGATGTAACAAATGAATTTTAAATTAAAAGATATGATGAGGTTAAAACTCATATAGATATCGATGATTCTGTGGATGAATATGAATACATTGACATCGCCAGATATGAATATGAGGATGTAGGTGAACATTGACACAGTGAAATGTTGGTAACAATCATAACTAATATAATATTATAAGTAATAGTTATTATCAACTATCGACTAACAATAATCATTCTATATTTCTGATGGAACCTGATATACTTAGTGAGTTACTAGAGGTTTAGGTACCTTTGGATGAGGAGTATTTGAGATCATCTAACCATAAGCCTACTAGTAGTTCAGGGGGTACATGGAGGGGGATCAGTCTTGTGTGATTGATTATTCCTAACTGTATCCCCAAGGGATGACCATGTCTTGGCTTTGATCCATGCACAGAAAGGTATGGTAACCTGTGTATTTTATTTATCTTTGATTAATTTATTTATATTATAATTGTTTCATTACTTATTATTTTTTTCACAATTTTCCACATGTTATTCTTGGACATGTGAGTTCTATCTTGTACAATTATTTTCTCACCCATGGATCAATGGAAACAGATTCCAGTTGATGTGTAGCTTGTCATGTTCAATCATTGGCTGGTAAATAAATAAATAATATTTATTTTTAAATTTATTTCATTAATAACATGATATTAAAAAAATTACGGTTTATTGTATCCCATCGATGATAGCATGCGTGACGATATCCATGTGGCAGAAACGGTATCTATGCATGTCCATTTCCATCAGATCTTGAATAATTTGAGAATGACAACCATTAAGAAATCTATTGTGGTATTATTTTATGTTTCATGTAGATCCCACCAACTATAGTACATTTCATCTGACGTTTAGGATGGATTATAGTCACACTGGTTGAGTGGTGTATTTTAGAGGAGATCTTCATTGGGCTGGTAGAACCGAGAGAGTCAGGTGGTGGCACATTGAGCTGGTATCTTTACATTCAATACATATAGAGAGAGTCTGGTAAGTGAATTTTTTAAATATTTTATATAACATTAAATATAAACAGTATATTTTATATTCATATAAGAAGTCGAGCAGTCCGATATTATGTAGTAAGATGTTTATAAGAAAAAGTGTAGTGATCCATCCATTCAAGAGATTAGAGGTGATCACCAGTGTTAGATTGTGGTAAAAAAAATTTCGGTTTGAAAATTAATAATATATAATATTTTAACTGTATTAATAAAAAAATCATTGAAAGAGTCATATGAGGCTGCGACCTCTCAGAAACAGGTGGAGAGTCCGGCCGAGATGGTTAATCAGACTAGTTCCCACCATTTTGATGTGGTGGAATGGATTCCGGTGGCCCAATATGCCTTCTAGAAGGGTTGATAACTTAGTATCAGCTCTCATTTGTCTCCTAGGACTTTTTATGGTACATCATCGATTTCAGCGTCCAGCGCGAGAGGAGATCAGGGAGAGGCATCATCTTTTGGCTCATAGTATCAGGAGCAGTTATGAGATCATAATGAGATTATAGGGAGTTTGTAGAAGCAGCAAGAAGAGATGCGTTAACAATAGCACTAGTATGAGGAGAATATGTATCAATGGAAGTAGCAGCAATATGAGGAGGAGATTTGTCAATGGGTGTAGTAGCAACACGACCAGATGGAGTATATGCGCCATCAGACTCGTAGTTTAAGGATTTAGTTTCTTCCAACATCTCATCCAACTCATCAACCACCTCCAAAAGACTCTCCCCCAATGATTTTTTTGTTTTGTTAAAAACATTTGAATTCAAAATTTGTTAAAATATGAACTATTTATAGTATTTGTCTTTTATATTGGTGCAAATATTTCATAATTTATTTTTTATATTTTTTAATTTTTTTATTGTTAATATTTTATTATTTGGTTATTTATTATTAGTATTATATTTTCTAATGTTTTTTTATTTTACTAATAATAATAATAATAATATATTATGATTTTTTTAATTTTTTTTGAAATTTTAAAATTTTAAAATTCTTATTTTTTTATTATTTTAGTTATATTAATATTATTCTTTCATGTATCGTAATTTTCTTAAATATATTTTATTTTATTTTATTCATCATTTATGTTGGGGTACCATCACAAGTGGTTAATATATGTGTGTGTATATATTAAAAAACGTATTTGTGATAGTAAAAGGACCCATCCCAAATAAATTGTTGTGACTAACCCAATTACGACCAAAAAACTGAATAAAAACACATTAAAGTATATCCTTACTATGTGGACATCAATATCACTAAACATGTCATACCACACATGTTGACATTTAAACACCATCATTACTGCTGTTATTTACTTTTTATCTAAAACATTAAAAAATAAAAATTTCCCTTTATTAATTATTTTAAAACCTATAGATCATCCTTGTGGGTTTGACACTCAGACCAACAAAATAGGATTCCTAGAGTGATAACTGTATGAGTTTTAAAAAAATTCATTGCACCATAGGGAACTAAACATGACCTGGTGGATTTTAGTTGTCTAATAACTCACTAACTACCTAAGGCTTGCATGATCTCTAATGAAAATCAACTATGGGAAATTTACATTAAGAATTCTTAAAATAATATTCATCCCATTTTACATTTCAAATATGATAGTCTTCTATTAAAACCCAAAAATGGGGTTTTAATAAAAACATTCCATTTTCCTAGGTAAAACTAGATATTTTATATCAAAAACACATTAATCCATTTTCAAAAATATGTATTTTAAATCAATTCACAATTAACATTCACAATTCAAATTTTACTTTATTTCCATCAATTTATAATATTTAAATAAGAAATTTCAAATTCCCATTAATTTCATCAATTTTTCAATTACATAATAATTCAATGAAAATGTGGGTTTTCCTTAATTTCATTCCAAAAAACAAATTTCAATACAAAATCCACAATTAAATATAAATAGGTTTTCATTAATTAAATTTCATAATAATCAAATATCAGAGATTCAATTGATATAAATTTAAACATTTAAAGCAATTTAGGGTTAATTAAATTGGTCAATCAAGACAGAGCCACCGACCTCGGGAATACTAGACCATAAATAAAAAATCCCTAACTAGGATTTTCGAACTAAGAATGAATAAATAATGCATCCAATAATTAAACCTTGTATTAAGATCCAAATCATTGATTGTTCGATTTTACCAGAATATAGTGATTTAGAACACCCTAGGGAGGAAAAGAGAGAAATTGGGAGAATGAGAATGTGAAGAGGAAGATAACTAAGA
This sequence comes from Viscum album, assembly GCA_963277665.1. Taxonomy (NCBI): domain Eukaryota; kingdom Viridiplantae; phylum Streptophyta; class Magnoliopsida; order Santalales; family Viscaceae; genus Viscum; species Viscum album. The sequence goes on from OY728151.1 coordinate 165,472,707, forward strand.
TGTTTTAAAATTCCATTATCCAAACATGTATCCAATTGTGGGAGGGTGTAGAGGTAGAAAAATTCCCTCTTTAGAACTCCAATGAAAGAATAAAATGATTTAGGGTTGTACCAATCCATTGGGGATTAAAAAAGAGGGTTTGAGGTGTTATAAAAATAATTTTTCAGATTAAAAATATAGTATGCATGGTTATCTTGGTAGGTTCACATGGTTAGACCAAACTATGACACCTAGTTGTTTTCCCTTGTTAATGGGTTTCATGGTTTCTCCTAATATAGTGCATGTTTTCTCAATATGTAATCCAATCATGCAAACCCCCACTGCCTGGGATTGCACATTTTTCCTTTTGAGGGCACATAGTTTCAGAAAATTGTGCATCAAATGTGCATAACACCATAATTTTCAAAATTATCTAGGTTTTCCCCAAAAGAAACCACAAATCAGACCAACCCAATGATTTATAAAAGTAAGGGTCTTGGAAATTCCATGAAAATATAATAGGATGTTACAAAATGGATGGTCAATGGATTATTAAATTTGGGTGGGATGTTTCTCCTTCCATTATGACATTCATTTTTTTCCGTTGATATTATATTATGATTTTATCCTTTTCAATTACCATAATTAATAAGGTTATAGGATCATTAATATATATACCACATGCCACTTTATATTTATTCATGTGATGGTAATGTACAGAGAACACATAGACCATTATCATGTCATGATCCCCTCCCACACAAGATGTACCCCTCCTAAGCCGACAATGTATTTTGGGAGATAATTACACCTAAGCCCCTCCTTCAGTAGGCCCCAGGTTAGAGACAAACACCGAGGGTATAGTAATCACACAAATGAAAGGCATTAACCTCTATGATATCCCATGTGAAAGAGAGAGATAAGATAGACACCAACCAACTCAAACTTAGACATCGATATAAAAGAAATCTCAAGTACACATATGCAATATCATGAACAACTACAACAACTAAAAAGGGGAATACCCACAAATACCCAAATGAAAGTAAAAAACAACAATATCCACAAAGGCCAAACAGCTCCTGCAACCCCAAGCTAGTAGAAACTAGTCTGATCTACCACCTACTCCAAGTGACAAGAAAACAGTTTATATATATATGCATATGGTGAGTATAAGAGCATACTGAGTAGGATCCTCCTATGAGACAATCATGCGAATGTAAATAAACCATTTTAATGAACAATGAACAACAAGTGAGACTAACTCATCACCTAAACATGTATTCTAAGATCCCATCCTCACCATGGATACTCTCACCAAGTATCACATACAAGAGTATATAATATAATAAATTATATTAAGGGTACCCTACAACTGCTTCCCCACTGGTATGATTCTTTTCCCCATTGTCACATCTCCTAAAAATCAATCTCCGAAAAGGATTTCCCAAATACACTAGGGTAAATAACCACAACATGAAACTCAAGCATAAAAACCACCACGTCTACTTAAGTAATGTTACCATGTAGTTTCTGAGAGACATCATAGTTGGGATAACGTGTATTATACATTGGGCATTATACCTCAAGCCCTTACAACCCACACACCAATTAAGGATCCTCAAGCCATCACAACCAAGACACGTTATGCCTATATTAGTCTATAGGAAACTATTTCCAGAATATATATGTGTGAATAACCATAATCCAATTCATCCCTCTACACACATATATGTGGAAAACTAACTATTGTCATACATTTACAAATAACTACCATGAGAAGAGAGAGGGGCCCAAGGGGGTAGTCAGCTATCCATCCTCCCATAAGATTGTTGGGGAAAATACCCCCCATGGATCAGAATCTATGTGGTGTAAACCTTCCTAACTAACAGGGTGGAGTAGTGTATAAAACAAAAAAATTATAGAATATACTATAGCTCACAACCACACTAAGGGTATTACCTAGTCTTGGACTCAACTGTAGATAACATCTCTCGATCTCCTGGATGTCAATTCTAAGACTATGTATCATATAAGCACCCAACCATTTAAAGAGATTTATTACATTACTTTATTCTCTTTTTATCAGTTTCAATTTATGTTCATTATTTATTTAATCATTAATTAACAATTAAAAATTTCGACATATATATCATTAGCATCACACTCAAAGTCCATTGTTCCTTTAAATTTTAATCAACATCTTTGTCTCCCTAAAAGCTCCATCCCTATGGGTTGACATAAATTATTCAATAAGTTATTAATAACAATATTACATTCCAATAATCCCATTAATTCTATAAAAACATTCTACGTTACTAAACAAAAGGTGTCTCAACATGGTGAGTATATGAACTACCCGTAGAGAATTTTCTGCCTATAGCAAGAGCATAAACCCATCCTCCCCCACGAAGATAAACACCGAAAGCACATGGAATACCCCATAAGTATTCTCCCCTTTTGGAAGGAGGGTAAGAAAAACAACTACCTTGAGAAGTGGGGAATGTAAGGAAGATAAAAAACTAAAAAAAATAGAAATCAACCAAACATTCACATCCAACTCGTTCCATCATCTCTAGTGTCCTCCTTGACAACCACATGCCAAAACTGATGCTTCTTTCCACTCTAGTCATCAACTACTGTTATATCCAATGGGTCTCCCTACCCCACATATCACTATTGCCTTCTAGGATCACATCACAACACTAATAGTTAGAAAAAAATCATATCAATAAGGATCTTGTCTCTTAAACAATCAAGAGGGTAACATGTAACCTTATAGGGTATTATTCATCGGCTCCAACATCAAGCAACCTAAATAGTATGATATTAAAAATTTATTAAACATTATTACTGCATAAATTTGATTAACATAAAATTACTACCACAACAACTAGATTCATTTAAAAGCCTATTTATCTTTGTCCAACCAATTATCAACTAATTCCATCTATAAATTAATTACCATGTTCCATCAAGAATGAAAAGCTAACAAATAAAGCATAAATATCACATTATCTAAAAAACAATAGGCCATAACATACGATCGATATAAATTTATTTATTCAAATCAAATATTTAATATCTCAATTACATTGTTATCTAGTGGGTTAAAACGTGATAACTCTATAGTTACACCTAAAATAAATAATAAGCAATGGATCGTATACCTCAAATGGTTCTTGACGTTCTTCGTACAAGAACGAGCCACACAACGTGTTACGATCTCCTCCACCTGTGACAATTGTATCCACCCGAGGATGCAGAGACACTACCACACTGGTCAACACACAAGAAAATTCTATTAGAAACATAGATATAAAATTACATAAAAGGGAAAGGAGAAATAGAAGGATATGAGCCCAAAATAATGATGACATATCATACCTTATATCGAAGAATGATCGATACTATTTAGTTGCAAAAAAACAAAGCGGAACAAATCCATGGAGGAATGATTGATTATACAACTCATATGTAATGGATTGAAATATTAGAGCATCTAACACTATAGAACAAGGATGATGATCCGGGGAGAAAGATATCTCATCCCTTTAGATGATCTAATAGAGCAACGATTTAAGATACGCAAGATTTTCCTTTAAAAAATGATGGAATTAATCCATTATGTTTGACAAGTAAAAGAATCCCAAGCCTTTGAATAATTAATATAGGTGTTATGAACTTTGAATCGGCCTTAGAGTAATTAAAATGAGGCTTTAAATTCATTTTATGTCAAAGAAAATGACAAGGCTGTAAAACTGTAAGAAGCTGGAAACACTGTTCATAAACCAGAAATTTGGAAAAAGAAATGTAGGCTGCATTTGGAACCTCACCATTCGAGAAACATTATTCAGATATGGCTACCATTAAAACTATTCACATAAACATACCATTGGAACTATTAACATAAACTTACCATTGTAACTATTCCCAAGGCTACCGTTGGAATAGTCCACATAAGCCTACCATTGGAACTCTTACCAATGCTACCATTGGAAATATTTACATATTCCAATCATTGGAACTGTTCACATAATCCTAATGTTAGAACTATTCACATAATCCTACCGTTGGAACTGTTCACAAGGGTACCGTTAGAACTGTTCAAATAAGCCTACTGTTGGAACTGTTTATAAGGATACCATTGGAACTGTTCACATAAGCCCACCATTGGAACTATTCACAAGGATACCGTTGAAACTATTCAAATAAGCCTACCATTGGAATGATTCACAAGGCTACTGTTGGAGCTGTTCACATGGGTCTACCATTGGAACTGTTCACATCGGTCTACTATTTGAACTGTTTACATCAGTCTACTGATGACACTATCCAGATCAGTGTTCTTTTGGAACTATTCATATGGGTCTACAATTGGAACAATTCACAGGGCTACCATTGGAACTGTTCATATGGGTCTGCCATTGGAATTATTCACATCTGTCTTCCTTTGGAACTGTTCATATGCGTCTACCATTGGAACTGTTCATATCGGTGTACCGGTGGAACCTCACTGGAGAAAAAACACTGTTCATGTACTCAGAATTGAGAAAATGAAATAGAGGTTATTGTTGGAAGCTCACCGTTCTGGAAACACTGTTCATGAAGAAGAAATTTTAAAATGTTTTGGGAATAAGTCAGCTTGACCACCACAAACACCTTAATCACCATATTTCAGCAATATAATGGAACAAATGGGTCCGAGAAATTATATTAGATACCTATAAACACATTATCATCCCCGAGAATTCAAAACCCACCTAAATGGAAACAGAAACGGGGTCCTAACAACCACCCATTGAGATACCTCTCCAAAGAGAGAAGGCCAAATGAATCAACCAAAGGAATGCATCTCATAAACATGAGTGGTCTACAACTAGAAAGAAAATAATTTTTTTAAAATGAAAAGATTTAATCATAAAATAACTCAAGGTAATGAGCACGTACCTGTGACTCACATTCCTAGGTACTATTGTTAACGCCACCATGTCGCCACAAGACATGAACCAAGGGGATTGAACGCTAGTGCAACACCTTCACTTTACAGTCTTAGATCTTTACTAGCTGCTCCATCAAGGTCACATCATAATCCACATAGAATTATCCCCAATTGATAAAATGAGAGTCATCATGATAGAGTTATGACAAAGTAAAACCATCGTGTATATGGATCATCTCCATGGGAAGTGAAATTGGATAATCTAGAGCTCCAACATGAGCCAAAACCTCAAAAGGACCAAAAACTGAAGAGAATGCTTACTCTATTGACCGAACCATTTCCGCCCATGATCAGAAGTCACCTTTAGAAACACATGAAACCCACCATAAAACTACAAATCTCTCCTCCTTTGATCAACATATTCTTTATGACGATGCAGATTTATCTTCATCCTCTCATAAATCATCTGAACCCTCTCTATTGTGCTCTGCACTAGCTCTGGTCTGAGAATTTCTGGTTCTCTGACCCCAGTCCAGTGCAATGGAAAATGGAATGGTTGTCCAAAAAGGCTTCCAACGATGACATACCGATGGTGGAGTGAAAAATATTATTTTTAGAGAACTCCAAAAAGGATAATTGTCACATCCACGAACCGGAAAAATCAAGGACACAAGAGTGTAACATGTCTTCAAGAGTCTTGGTAGTCCACTCTATCTGACCGTCTGTCTGCAAATGAAAATAGTGATAATGCATAGCTAAGAACCGAAATCAGAAAAGAGTCATCTCCACACCCAAGAGGCTAATTGAGGATCTCGATCAGAAATGATCATCCTTGGCACTCCATGACTTCTCACCTCCTCCTCTAGATACATCCTCAAAAAATCTTCCACTGAGCCTGACTCCTTGATAGCTAGTAGGTGGGATGATTTTTTTAAACAATCCACAAACACCCAAAGAGAATCATGTAATCCTGATGCTCTAGGTAATATAGTAACAAATACCATTGATATTTCCTCCCACTTCCACTAAGTAATATCTAATGGCTGGAGAATACCACCAGGAACATAGTGTTCAACCTTCACCATATGGCTGACCAAACAGTGAGACACAAACTTTGCAACTACATGCTTTATCCCAGGCTACCAAAACTGACTCCTCAAGGCTCGGTACATCTTTGTCATGCAATGATGCACCACTAATGGTGATCTATGGATCTCTCTAAGAACCATCTCCTTCTTAGAAAAGGGAACAAATAGCCTTCCGTGATACAACACTCGGTGTTGTTCAACCTCACACCAACCATATGGGGCCTCACCACAAACAACCCAGTCTCTCCATACCACCACCTCATGATTCCCCAATTGGGACTCTTCCCCCTACTAAACCAGAGATGACAGTACTGTCATCTGAAAAAGAAAACCTATTCCCCCCAACTTCTCCTATATCGAGATGTAATGCTGAAAGTTCTTCCATAACTCTCCAGGAAACACCAGATTCACACACTACATCACTACATGACTTCATGCTCAGCGCTTCAGCTATAAAATACCCCATTTAGGGGTATAAAATATTTAAATATTCTATTTCTATATGAACTCCAACCACCAACACTTTCACAAGTTTATGTCACGCTGGGAGAAAACATACCTTAGCCTGTTATGATCGGTGAAGACCACAAAGGGATCTCCAATGAGGTAATGTATCCACAAGTTCAGAGAAAATACCATGGATTCAAACTCATGATCATGGGTGGCATAGTTACATTAAAGGGGACGCAACAACTGATACCCTTAAGAAACAAATGATCTCTATGGAATCAGAACACAACATTACCCCAGATGCGAATAATAATAGAAAAAATCAAACATGAACTCATTATACATGAAGATAATGAACTAAATCACATACTAAATTCTCCTTCCGATAATCGAAATATAACTGACACTAATGAGTCCACATGAACGCCTGATCCCTCATTATCAATGCCGTAACAGGAGTCACAGCCCTAGAGAAATCAGCTACGAACCTTCTATTGTAACCTGCAAGACCAAGGAAACTTCTCACCTATGCCACTATCTTGGGGGATACCCTAGACACAACTGCTTCAATCATCTATGGATCCACATCTACTAATTTCGGGCACACAAATTTTCCCATGAAACGGACTACTCGAGCCCAAAACATACACATTAAAAACATCGCATATAGGTGATGTTGATGAAGAACTCCCAAAACGGCATGTAGATGCTCTACATGATCCTCCTCAAACATAAAGTACACAAGGATGTCACTAATGAAAACCACCATTAACCTATAAGAAAACTCATAGAACGCTGCATTTATCAATCCCATGAACACAACTAGTGCATTCTCTACATTGAACAACATTAAAAACAACTTTTAATACCCATGACGAAAACAAAAAGCAATCTTCAAGATATCATCATCATTCACATGAATCTGATGATATCCTGACCGAAAATCGATCCTTGATAACAAAATTTCACACAATAGGTGATGAAATAAATCATCAATTCATGGAATAGGATTATGATTCTTCACATTCACTTTGTTTATAGGATGATAATAGATACACAACCACAAACTGTCTTCATCCTTCCTCATGAAAAAACAGGTGCATCCCATGGGGACATACTCAGCTGAATAAAACCTCACTATAATAGAACATCAAGTTGTATAAAAATCTCTTGTAACTTTAAATGGGTCATTTTATATAGAGATATAGAGATAAGAGATGCTCTTGTTTGTAACTTGATACCAAACTTGATCTCTCGTCAAGGGGTTAATGCTACCACCTCTTCTCGAAAGACATCAGAGCACTCTTGTTTAACCATAGGAAATTCCTACTACTGAAACCTTGATGAACTCAACATCAGCTCATCCATCATGGATGATAATGATGGAACATTCTTCTGATGCATCTGAGGATCTCACACTCCAACAAACAACATGGTATCTCCATCCACATCGAATAACACAACATTCCTCTTGAAGAAATCAACGATATCCTGCACAGAATACAACCAATCCATGCTGATGATGACATCATATGGTTGTATCCATAAACATAGGAAATCACTCCATGAGCGGTGCTACCCAAGAACTAGCTCATAGTCTCTACATACTTCAAACATGTTAGCTTGACCTCCAACTAGCGTTGTCAAGGACAAGAAAACTTGAAGCCTCACTACCTAATTTCCTAAAGCATGGACAAGGGTAGGTCATATGAAAGAGTGTGTCTATTCTAAATCAAACAAAGTGTACACCGAGGTAGAAAACAAGAAAGGGTGCCTCAATCGACATCTGGATTGACTGGAGCTGGCAACCCTATAGCATGAAGCTGGCCATGCCCTCATCCATGACCTCTCTGACCCTGTTATAAATCACCACCATGGATGTTATCTTCTCTATAAGGATGGGGAGTGTCACTTGGTTGTCCTCTTCCTGCCCATCCACCCTCTATTGATCTACAGTTGATGCAACCTGCTGCTGCTACCTCGGCTGGACCTGCCTCAATAGAGAAACCAAGAGTGGAACACCAAGTACATGATGATTGCTCTGAAAGGTCGGGCACTCTCACTGGTGATGAACTCTACCATTACAACAAAAACAAGTTCTTGATCTATTAGAATAGGCCTAAGAGCCATTGCCTCTGGAGGAATGAGATGTAGAGGGCTGGGGCCTACCCTTGTCCGAACAAAAACACTTCTCCCTAAAAACAGGTAACCCCATACCACAGCTCTGCTTCATGATTTATCAAGAAAACATCTCTCTCATGATGATTCAGTTCTGTCCAATGTCCCATTAACAACCTCTACCCTCACCAACACCTCATGATATTTATTTAGCATAAATGAGGTGACCTAGCACTGGATCCTTGGATGCAAAACCTCCACGAAATGCCTCTCCCTGGCCTCATCATATGAAAAAGGGTCCAAAGAATATCATAAAAGGTTCCTAAAATTTATTCCAAACTCTCAATCAATGGAGATCCCCAATCAAAGGGTAAGAATCTTTTGGTGACTACATGCCTTCACAGTCAAAGAAAGAAACTCAACCCTAATATTATCTTAGAAATCCTCCCATGAGATCGTCGACTCCTCACGATCCACAAGGAATATGAACCACCAATGCCTCCCTACTCCACACATCATCCTCACAACCAAGGACATCAAATTATTCTCTGAGCACAGATAGAACTGAATACAATCTCGACCTTCTCCAAACAGTCGTCTATGACTGCATCTGAAACAGATCCTTCTTAATTCTACAGACTCTGGCCTTGAAACCCGTGGAGTGTCCTGCTCAATTTTTCATCGTTGTCAACCTCTAAATTATGACAATATTCTAGCATAGACTACAATTCATCTTCTATATACACCTGATTAGGACGTCGACCTAAAGCCATACCAAAAAAATAACAAATAGTTAGAGATCCTAAACCTAGAACATGGAATACTCAACAATATTCAATTAATTATTCTCTATTATTCTTTTTTAGGTTAACATATCCCATGATCTACCCATTCAAACAAAGGAACAAGTAAGAATGATGAATACTCATTTCTTAGGTCTCTACCCTACAACATGTATCACCACATTTAATAGCCATTGTAAACATAAAGGTCCGTGCATCAGATCACAGGGGTCCATAAAAGACTTTATCTATGCCAGTCTAAAGTGTTTACTTAACTTTCTAAACATGAATGGCATTATTTCCCTATGAACCCATGCAACCTCACCTATGCCTAACACCAAAGACCATCCTATCCTTCAACCCAACCTCTGATATCACTCTGTCACTATTCCCTCCCCATAAGGTGTACCCCTCATGGGCCAACAATATGAGTTGGGAGATAATGATCTCCGAGTCCCGCCTCCAAAAGGCCCCCAGTTGGAAACTACCACTGAGGGTATAGTAAAACACAAATGGGAGGCATTTACCTCTATGAGAATCCCCACGAAAGAGAGAGATAAGATAGACACAAACCAACTCCAAATCAGAAAACAATATAAAATAAATCCCATGTACACATATGTAATGACATAAAAAAATACTACAACGAAAATGGGAAAAAACTGTAAATACCAAAAATAAAGTAAAAATATATGCCAACACGTAGCCCAAACAACTCCTATAACTCTAAGCCAGTTGAAACCAGCCAAATCTCCAAACTGCTCTTAGTAACATGAAAAAAAGTTTATATATATGCATAGGGTGATTATAATAGTATAATCAATAGGATCCTCCCCAGATCCACTCAGGAAAAAGTAATGAAAGCATGCGGATGAATAGTGAACAACAAGTGAAACAAACTCGTCATCAAAATTGGTATTCTATGTTCCTATCCTCACTATGGCTACATTCACCATATATCGCATAAAAGAGTATAAAATATAACAATGAATATCAAGGTTACCTTACGATTACTTCCACACTAGTCTACCGCTTTGACCCAACGTTGCACGTCATAAGAATCTCTTTCCAAAATGGATTTCCCCCAGTCACCTAGTCAAAGCACCAAAAAATGAACCTCCTACAAAAAACCCGCCACTTACACGTTAGAAACGTAACCAGGTAGTTTCCATGAATCACCACAGCTGACATAACATGTATCATATGTTGAGCATTATACCACAATCCATTACAGCCCACACACCGAGTAATGATCCTCAAGCCATCACACCCTATACACATTAGCCTATAATATTCCATATGAAAATATATCTAGAATATATGTGTGTGAATAACCAAAATCCTTTATATCCCTATACACACATATATGGGAAAAATGAGCACTTGTGTCTACCAGCACAAGTTACTACCAAGAGAATAGTTCAGGGCCAAAGGGGATAGTTACAAATCCATCCTCCCACCAGAATGTAGGGGGAAACACCCCCCAAGGCTTAGAATCCCCAGGGTGTTAGCTGTCCTAACTAAAGTGGTGGAGCATTGTATAAACAAACAAAAAATAATAGAATATAATATATCTCACAAACACATTATGGGCATAAACTATTCTTAGACTCTAATGCATCTAACATCTCTCGGACTACCGGTTTCCACTTCTATGACTATGTATCCTATTATCTCTATACCATATAATGTGATTTATTACATTACATCATTCATTTTTTACAGATTCACATTACGTTGATTAATTAATTAAACATTAATTTACTATTAGCAATTTCCACATTATATTTCATTATAATCAAACCCAAATTCAACTGTTTCTTAAAATTTTCAACCTTAGTATTGTGTCCTGATAAGCTCCAACCCCAGGGGTCAATATCATTAATTCAATCATTTGTTAACAACATTATTACTTTCCAATATTCCCATGAATTATTGAAAAACATTCTATGTTACTAAATACAATGGGGATTAACACGATTATTAGATTAACAACACGTCGAGTCTTTTCCGACAATAGAAAGAGAATAGACCCATCCTCTCTCAGGAAGCTAAACAGGGAATGCATATGGAATATGCTATGTGTCTTTTCCCCTTTTGGATGGTGGTTAAGCAAACCAACTGCCTTTAGAAGTTGGGAAAGTAATGAAGATAAACAATCAACAAGAAATAACAAGCATCCGAACATTCACATCCAACTAGTTCCATCAGCTCTAGTGTCCTCCTTGACTCCCACATACATAATACTATGCATCTTGCGACTCTAGAAATCAACTACTACCATAGGAAATAGGCCTTTGTACCCCACATATCACAAAATCCTTCTAGGATCACATCACAACAGAAGCAGCAGGAATATAAACATCATATCAACTGATCTTTTTGCCCTTAAACAAGCATGTTGGTAACTCAAAACCCTATAAGGAATTATCTAGTATCAATCTACTAGTTCTTTGATCCATCATTAATTAACTAATTTATTATTCATAGGTTCAAACTTCGGGAAATATAAACAGTAAGCTATAAAAAATTGATTAAACATGATTACTACATCAATTTGATTAACAAAAAATTACAAAAAAATCAACCAGATTCATTTTGTGCCTCTTTATCTTTACCAAATCAATTATCAATTAATTATTTCAATAGGTTCCTTACCAATTTCCATAATTAATGAAAATCTAACCAGGAAATAAAAAATATCACAAAATCTTGAAAAACAAGACGTAATAACATATGATCAATATCAATTTATTTATCTGATTCAAATATTTAATATGTCAATTCTATTGTGATCTAGTGGGCTAAAACACGCAACTCTACAATTACACATAAAATAAAAGAGAAACAATCAATCCCCTACATTAAATTGTTTCTAAATCTCTTTATACGAGAACGATCAACACATAATGATGTGATATCCTCCCCCGTGACAACTCAATTCACCTAATGATTCAGAGACACCTCAACAAAGGTCAACACCAAATAAATGTTCATTAGGAAAATTCAGATAGCATTCTATAAAATGGAAAGGGGAAATAAATGGATATGAACCCAAAATAATGATGACTAATCATACAATATATTGATGATTGTCCTATAATTAATGGATGCATAAAAAATAGAGGGGAACCAATCCAAGAAAGAATGTTTTTTCATGTAACTCCTAAAAGAAGGATCCAAATGGTTTGAGTGTCTCACACTAGAGAAAAAGGAGGGATAACTAGAGATAAATATATCTCGTCCCTTAAGAAGATTGAATAGATCAACAGGTTATCATACGATGGATTTTCTACTAAAATAAGATCACAATTAATAATGTAGTTTGACCATGTAAAAGCACCCCAAACATTAAAAAAATGAATATTTTAGTTATGTCATTTGAATCAGCCTTAGATTCCTTAAAATGAGTCTTTATATGAATTTTATGTCAAAGGGAAAGTCAATGGGGAGAAATTGTTGGAAGCAAGAAATTTTTTTCATGATATTGAAATTTGGAAAAGGAAATTGTAGATGTAGTTTGAACCACACAATTCTAAAAATAGTGTTCACATAAGGCTACAATTAGTACTATTAACAAGGATACTATTGGAACTATTCACATAAGCCTACCATTGGAATTATTCACAAGGATACCATTGGAACTGTTAAAATAATCCTACCATTGGAACTATTCACAATGCTACTATTGAAACACTTCACATAATCCTATCGCTGGAACTGTTCACATATGCCTACCTTTGGAAATATATACAAGGATACTGTTGGAACTGATCACATAAGCCTACCTTTGGAACTGTTCACAAGTCTACTATTGGAACTGTTCACATAATCCTAATGCTGGAACTATTCAAAAGGCTACCATTAGAGCTGTTCACAAAATCCTACCATTGGAATTGTTCACAAGGCTATTGTTGGAATAGTTGACATAATCTTATTGTTGGAACTAATCACATAATCCTATCATTGGAACTATTAACAAGGATACCATTGGAACAGTTCACAAAACCCTACAGTTGGAATTTTTTTCAACGTTGCCTTTGGAACTATTCACATAAACCAAAAATTGGAACTACTCATAAGGCTACTATTTGAAAGATTCACATGGGTATACCATTAGAACTATACACATCAGCCTACCATTGGAACTATTGACATCGGTCTACCGGTGGCTCTGTTCTCATCAGTCTTCAGTTGGAACTATTCACATGGGTATATTGTTGGAACAGTTCACATCAATCTACCTTTGGAACGTCACTAGTCTAGAAGATTTGTTCAGGAAATCAAAATTTGGAAAAGGAAATAGAGGCCTCTGTTGGAACCTCAGAGTTCTAGAAACATTGTTCATAAACTAGAAATTTGGAAAAGTGTTGGGAATAAGTCACCATGACCTCCCAAAACACCTCAAACACAATATTTTAGCAATGTAATGGAACAAAGTGGTCTGGGCCATTACCGACCAGCTCTAAACATCTTCAATGGGTTGTATTATATATATTTTTTTTGAGCATATATTTTTGGTTCTTATAATCTATATATATTTCACTCTTCTCCCTATATAGATAAGGTTTCACAATATTCAATGATATCATCATAGAAATGAACTCCAAATCTTGTTATTTAATGTTCTTTTCATAAAAATTATACTTTATTGAGGTATATTCTATCACGTTATCTTTTTTCACCTGTACACATCCCATTACCTTCATTGAAGTATAATTGTATACTACAAAAATATCCATACTTGAGGGTAGTGTACGTATTATAGTAGTGATGATCTATTTCTCAAATCTTTTAATACATCTTCGCGTAATTTAAACTAGTAAAATTATTATAATGTCTTTGTTAGCATGGTCATCTGGGTTGACCATAATGATAAGTTTCTGAAAAATGGACAGTAATTAATAGCCACTCTAAAAAATATAGTTATATACATTATAGATGATGGACTTGGCCACTTAAAAAAAAAATTTATTCTCTGAGGGTCAGCATATATCCCTTCAATAGAGATTAAATTCCCAATGAATTATACTTCCTCCTTTAATTACTATCACTTAATATGAAATTAATATAGTTTCTCATATCAAAAGTAAATAACATAGTTTAAAGATTCCCATATTCTTCTCCATGCATTTATGGAGTATCAGAATATCATCAATAAATAATACCCAATATTTCTGATGTAATTTTTAAAGACACTATTTTTTAAGTCTATCAAGAGTAGTAGAGAATTAATGAGTTTGAAAATAATCACTACTATCTTGAAGTGCACATACCATGTTTGAAAGGTTTTCATATTCGTTCATAACATTTAATTCATGATATCTTGACTGATGGTCCACCTAACATGAATATTTCACCCCATTTAGTTGATTAATAAATCCAAAAATCCATTGTAGGGGATACATGTTTGTTATTTTTTAGTGATAATCCTTGAAAATGAACATCTACAAACCATTAGTTTTATGTAATAGGACTAGTTCACCCTATGATGCAGCACTCATGCATATAAAACATTTGAATAGATTTTTTTGTAACTAATTTTTTAGTTCTTCCAATTCAACGGTGTTTATTTTTCATGTATTATTTTAAATAAGAAAATATTCAGGCATAATTTCATTTGACAACTCAACCTCTTAATATGGTGTAATACTAAGAAACTATTTAGTGAATACATCAATTTAGTCCCATAAAATGTCCATGTATTCAATTTTTTTTCTTTTTCCCAATAATTTGATAAATATTTAAGTAATTATAATGAAATAATATACATGATTGAGAATAATATTCTAAAAGAAATTCATCCTGCACTATTTAATCAAATAAAATTTTATGATGACATGGGAATTGAATAGTGGAATCCCAGCCATCACAGATGAAATTAGATTTATATATGTAAATTCAATCCATTAACAATATATCATCAAATTACACTGATTGTATTTTGACAAGATTTTCTATGAGGTTCAGTTCACAAATATTTATTGTGTCAGAGTTGTATACTTGGTAGGAAATAGTTTCTTCATTTTCTATTCTAATGTATAACCCAAATTCCATGATTTGAGTAAGTTTTTGAATAGTTCTATTAAAAGTAAATGATCAGAATATATTTATAGAACTTTAATCATATAGGAAATTTGAAGTTCATTAATGGATATTAAGAATACCTCTCTCTTTTTTATTATGGTAAAAATAATTTACAAAAACCACAATATGTCTATGGATGAGAATGCTCAAATTAAAAATATTATGAAATAGAATCTATGAAAATATAATTTATAACTTATAAATGACATGTCTTCCCTATCTTACAGGTCTGTGAGATTCAGTTTAGGTTATCTATTGTATCCTTTTTATTATGTTTTCAATCAAAAAAAAAACTATTTGATTCATTTATAATGATTCATAAATAGTTAGTGAATTTTTCAAATAATATTCATCCAGGGAGAAAAATTAGTTGTCATGTACGCTCTGTTCTCATTAAGTGGATAAACCTGGGGATGAATTATAACATATGACTCAAAATTAATAGAATGATATAAAAAAATGAAATGACCGATTACTGATAATTTGGGGTCATCATATAAATAAAATTGAATCGTAACTTCATTTCAACATAGGAATCTAGAAATAACATAAAACATGTTATAAGAATATTTTTAAAATATATTCCATGAAAAAAACACATTATAGATTGATTACCATTATAGATTATGTTTTATCCAAAATTTCATTCATATCATCTATATAGATATATATATTACCCAATTTGATGGATTTATATATGGGTAAACCCACCATAACATGTACATTCATATGTGGTCCACATAAATAAATATTGTGTATGGAATATGAATAAGAAAATCATAATGAAATAAAATTACTTTCATAATCTTGTCATATAACATATAAAAATGTAATATCATTTTGAATTTCAGGAAATAATAGATTAAATCATTCATAGAGAAATTGGTATATAAAAATAAAAAAATTACATGAATATTATGTCTATGTGAAATGAATACATAAACAAGAGTGGGAAAATAATTTTTTATCCTTTTCTATAAAAGATATTTTCTGAAAAATGGAATGAAATAATTAATGAGGTTATGAGAAATATAATTTATAAATACCATAAATGATCTAAATTGTTTTTCCATAATAAACTATTAGTTTTCAAAACTATTTAAGGATAGAGATGTTAAATTTAGTGGTACTTGATATGAGGGAAGCAAAAAGAGAATTATTTTTAATAAGATCAAACTAATGTAATAAATTAAGAAGGGAACCACCAAAATATGTATATACACATCGACAAAAGTTTTTAAAAAAAGGAATATATGTATGGGAAAGGATATATAATTTATAATTAATAAATAAGAATAATATATATATAATGTGGGATAAATAGAGGTAAATTATAGCCCATGGAAAATAGGGTATTTTGGGGAGATCCCTTACCATAGTTTTGTAATAATACATAAATTGAACCTAAAATCCTATATAATAAAATTTCATTTATTAAAAATACGATTAGACACAATATTTTAATTTATATAACTTATTATCATGATATTATGTTAGTTTGAACTCTTTTAATTGAGATATAATTTTAGTTTTTACTCATCCAAAGTCACTCATTTCAGGGTTCTAATATCAAATTAATTTATGGATTGTTATTGGAATATTTTTCAAATAACATTACAAATATATATATTAAATGAACTTATATTCACGTACATAATAAATTTAAATTTCCCAAAATAACTTTTTTAAATAAAACATTTTGGTTTCACCAAAATAAAAAATACATATTTTAATTTTATTGAGACACATATTTACATGTATTAAAATTCTAATAGCCATATTATTATTAAAATTACTTTCCCAACTATAATATTAAAATTCCAATAGCCATATTATTATTCCAACTATTATATTTGTAACGGCCACAGTGGTTTTATAATTTATATAAATACCACATATTTAATTAATGATTAATTATATTTTACATTATCTCAGGGTTATGTAAATATATATATTCATATTTGGAATGAATATTTCATTTCTAATATTCTAATTAATTTCTATAGTGTCAATTGAGTGTTCACTTATTTAAGGGTATCAAAAAATTCCTATTTTCAAATTAAAGTTATAATATTTTCTATTTTTATCCCATTATAAATTTCAAAAATACTATGGTTATATTTATTATCTAAATCAAATTTCCAATTCAGAATAATAAAATGAATATATTTATTTTATGTGTTTCATGTAAAAAATACCACATTACTAAAAATGACATATTCTTATAATAATGAGAAATTCAATTTCCAAAATTCTGGGTTGTTACATGTAAACTATTATGTCACATTATATCATGATGAGACAAAGGTGAGTATTCTTATTTTTATATATTATGTGACACTTGTGGTATTTCAAATATCCATAATTAATGATATGGTGGTTATACTAGTCCATTTGATATAAATCTATTGGTGATAAACCATGTAATGTTTTATGATCTATATTCTAATGTTCCTTCTACATTTATATGTTACAAAATGTACCTATATCTAGTTATCGTTGTTCAAGATTATATTATCATATTTATATATTCTCAATTCTCATGTATTATGTTACTATATAATCCTAATATCTTGATTCATGATTTGTAATCCATGTTTAATTTAGTGTCATTTTCTTATATCATGTTCTTGTACATTTATAATTTCCTCATTCCCTCAGGTTTAACTAATACCCACTTATGATCATTGAATGATATTTCTTATGTTCAACCTTGTGTTCAAAATTATTATGATTTTGTTCTCACCCTTTCATATATTTCATTTTCCCCTTTTTCATGAAAATAATTATTTATGATATCTTTATATGGGTAAAATATCTGAAGAATGTTTCTGATAGATTTTGATTTTTCTTAAAAGATTTTTTTTATGTTTATAGCCACCAAATTAAATATTTCTATTGGTTATGGGGTGTGTTATATTTTGATATATAATTAATAATTTAGTAATATTGTGTATTATATACAAATTATATGGTTGGTTCAGATCAGGTGGCTTCAAAATTGGGTTTAGTTATTTTTGAGAATTATTTGAGTAATAATAAGAGAATCGAACCTATACCAGCCTATGTTGAATTAAAATTGATGTAAAATAATCCTAAAATTTGATAATTATAATTCAATGAGTCATTAGCTAGGATATATAGTGTTTTAATTTTTTATCACATTATCTCACACTCGGGTTTTTTAACATGATACACACACTAATATTTTTGTTTTAACTCGTTATTTTGAAGGAGAAGTAACTAAGAAAGAAAAAGAGTTCAATTCACAATATAATGAAACCACTAATGGGAAATAGAAAAGGACTAGGAATGAGGTCTAAATTTTTGGGGTGATTTTTTCCCAATATTCACAATCTATGAATGATAACATAAACGAAGTTATAATCCTAAATACCCACTAGAAGGATCAACCCTCTATTGAATCCTTTATGTTGATAAATTCCAAATCATTTGGTTTTTATTTTGATACACAAGTTATCAAGAAATTAATTAAAAAATAAAAATTGTATTTCCCATTTTATAGTGGTAAGACAATGAAAATTTTATTTTAATCATTTATCACTTGGATGGTATGGATGATCAACGATGGGTCCTTATTATGAAATCCATCAAACAAGATGAAATAAAATCTATTTACTGAGGGTAGTTCTATGAAATATTTGTAAAAAAAATTACCCCCAAATAATTATCACTAATATAGAGATAAAATTTATTAAACCGAAAAAATAATATGATCAATCAATTAATTTATATAAATAAAAATTCCTAGGACTTATAAGGTACACTTTTGGTTATATAATTTTAAAATAAAGAAAAACTACTTTATTATTTAGTGGATTCAAAATATGTATTTTAATATAATTATATATAATGTTAATTTGTAGAATTGAAAAAATTATTCAATGTTTTCTCAAGGTGTGAATAGAAACTAGAAACTCCCATTATTCTCACAGTTTTACTAAGAAGAAAAGAAAATATTTTTTCATAGAAACATAGCTGGAAAACCCATTATATGGAATAATATATAAATTGAATCATAGAAAAATTTTGTGTAGAATAATTAGGGAAATATCAAAAAGGAACGTATAACTATTTATAATGAGGAATATAATTCCATTATTCCTATGAATATTGAATATATATGAAGGGGATACCCAATGAAATCGATGGATGTAAAGATCAACCTAATTCACCACCCACACACCAATGCTTTAATTATAAGGAGTGTTGAAATTTATATGACTATATTACCAACCATTGAGTTTGGCATGACAACATACCTCAACAATCTCTAAATATTAGAGATAAATGTGAGGCCAATGAAATCAAAATAACAAAATATTGTCCTAAAAACAATGTGGTAAAAGGCGCACTCATTATATATTTAGTAAATCAAATTGTTTTTATTTGATTCTGGTTTTACCCACATCAATATATAGTGAAATATTTATAAAAGTATCATATTGTAACACCAATGGATTTATATTGAATTATTGATAAAAACCCCTAGTTTACCAATGATTTTATCCCATGTATACAACTCCTCTCTAATTAAATTTTGTGGGAATATACTTCCATTTAATCTTATTATTTTCCCTATATAAGAATGTAATTTTATTTTAATCATGCTTCCCCCATCTATAAAATTATCCCATGTTAATTTCAAGAATATAGAAATAAATTTTCATTTTTAATATAAACAAATGATTATATATTCGCGAAATAATGGCTATAAACTTCCTAATAATATTACATATCTTGCATGGCCCTTATTTCCTACTAATGAAAGATATATTGTTCAAATAGTTGGGGATAAATAAACATTAATGATATTGACATTATTCAATTAAATAAAAAATGTGTTTCTCAAATATTTTTCTAATGTTCCTTTATATCATGAAGTTGAGTTATCAATTGGACTCATAGATAGTATGATGACAATTTCAAATGATTTTTACCAGATTAGATCAAATGGAATCATATAATAGAAAAATATACTCTAGGATAATATAGAAATGTGTTTTATAAAACAATGTTCTTCATTATATCATATTGTAGTTATTTTCATTAATACAAAAGATAGATCAATGTGTTCTTCAATGATTTTCATGAAATTAAAAATTTTACCATCATGAAAAATATATCCTCCCCGTATATTGACAAATTTTTTGATCCACTATTATGAGGGAAAAAAATATTCATTGATATAGATGAAATTGGATATAATCAGATGAGGTTGAAAAGGGAGGTTAAACATAAAAAATCCTTTTTATGAGATATAAAATCTATAAATTCATAGTGATTTTGTTCGATCATAAAAATTATATAACTATCATTATGGCTATAATAAATAGATTATTTATAGATTATATAAATCACTTTATTATATAATTTAAAGATGATGCCATCATATATTTTAATATTAATTAATGGAATATATATAATATGATAGTTGTGACAAATGACATGATAATTAAAAACATTATTCGAAATTCTACAAGTGAATATTATATATATTTCATATATCATTCATGGGTGATTAAATCTTAATACAATGTTTATCTATGGATCCATTAATGAAAGAGGTTGTTTAAAAATGCAGGACACAAAAAACATCAATAATTTTTTTTAATTTTTATGTGTTCTTTGTTTACTATCAATTCCATTAGATATATATCTCATGCATTTAAAATCCACTAACATAGTTAAATAGGAATGGATTAAAGTTCATTTTGGAAGGTTAATAAGAATAAAAAATTAAGGATCTTAAGATATGGTTGATACATGCACCAATAATTACAAGACAATGGTATAAAGAAATTATTTTGTTATGAAATGATAATAAAAATAAATTTTTTGGATGTGTCCTCATGAAAAAAACATATTGATTGTGTATTCCTCTCAAAAATCAATGTTTTAGGGGTTAAACTATTTGAAAATTGATTTGGATTTAGTAGTGATAATATTTGAATAAAATAAAAAGGGTTATTATCAATATGGTGAAATGTTTAATATATATATAAATCAATATATTATAAATTATATATTCACAAAAAAGATGTTGAACATGAACTAATTAGACAGTTGGATTTAAGTAATGACTATAACTTCCCACCACATTACTACCCAAGTAAGGTGAATAAGGTGGTTGGTTTTATCATTTGGTAAGATTATACTACCATATCCATTAAACATAATTTAAGAGAACCAATAATTATGAATTTTGAAATAATGTCACTTAATATAAAAAATTATGTGGATAATTCCAATATTTTCCCATTAATTTATCAATCATCGATCTATGTGATGAACAAGGAAGACAAAATGATGATATTGAGATACAAAATAATGTAAGTGGTATTTCAAAGTTAAATTTTGAAAATGATGAAATTATAATATATGTTAAATGAATACGGTCCTCTTCAATAATAGAAATCAAGTGGGTTATTTTGATATGATACATTGATATAAACATTATGAATCCATATTTAAGGTTATAATATGAATATATATTTCAAGAATAATTTTTTATGGGAAAAAAGAAGATCTACATTAGAGAGAATGTATCCTAATAATTGGTATTGAATAAGTTACCTTTGGATATTAGAAGTATAAAAGAATAATTCACCATTACTCATACATATATAATATTGGATAACATTACCCAATATTTATTCATAGGAATTTTTTTTATTTTTTTAGGCTGTAATTCCATTTGGGTTCTAGTTTATCACCTTGAAATATTAGACCATTTTTTTCTATTCAATAACATTTATCACTTGATAAAATTTATAATAAAAATATAATGGGGGAGGAAAAGATGTATGGAGAATCTGTTTCCATTATATCGAATCAGTACCAGTGGTTTATCTCTTGGTTATGAAGAATTATTCAAAAAAAATTGAGTATAAATTTCATATTTAATGAATATTTTCATCCATAGACTGATGATGAATATAAAATTTAAATTCAAAATCTGAAAAATATTTTGACATCATATTCAAAGGATTTCTAATGATTTTGGCGTGAACATCTCCCACTTGTATATTATATGTTAATTTATATGGGAAAAGATATATAACTAAAAAATTACTGGATGATAATTTGGAGAGTAATCTCTTGGGATAATATATTTCTCATGAAATAAGATAGAGGATTCAAATAATTCAAAAAATTATTAAAAGTTCATAAAATCAATAGAAGATATAGTGTAGTAGACTTAAACATTAAATAATATTCATTTATGTCAATAATTTAATCCTGTTTTACATTGATGTTCTTTTCAAGTTTAATGTTTTAGAGAATTAGGATATAATATTACATAATAGACCCAGACATTACATGTGGATAGTTACAATAAGTATCCACTTTTTCCACCAATGGAAACCCATTAGACAGAACATAGTTTCTTTTTCTTGATAAAAATCATCATTAAATCTTCCATTCTTATACCCATCCTTATACCCTGTAGAAATAATTTCCAAATCATGGTATGAGATTAAATATATAATTAAGGAATAAAAAATAAGGAATGAAAAAAAATTTATATGAATAATTATAAACCTTTGAAATCATAACATTCACCAAAAAAAAGATGCTCCGGCTCATACCTCAAGAAGTCATTACATTACAAGAAATATACATAGAAACCATAAATCATAATGGTATCTTGTATTATCCATATCATACATACTTTTTTCCTTACACAAACACATAGGGAGTATCCTTCATGATTATATTTGGAATACTAATCACAGTATATTGGCTAAATCTCTTAAGAGAAACATTAATGTTAACCTCTATTAGTTACCCAATGTATTAGAGATCTATCATAAGATCACATGCACTAATCTTATCACAGGACCACCAGTATACATAAACAATTCCCAAGAACCATAACATAATGAAAACACATAAAAAAGAATAAAGGAAAAATAAGATTTCAATATTGCAATAAAAACATATCATATCCTAATTTTGACATAATAAATCCATTATAAAAAACATTTTCAATACCAAAATACAACTAAAGGGTATATGGTATTTATTTTTCTTTTAAAAGGATTATGTATTTTAGAGTAATCTAAATATAAAATAATTCTTATTGTGATTGAAATGTCATTGTCGCTGTGCGCGTTAAAAAGAAACATTCTTTTTTTCATTTAGTAAAATAATTCATGGAAAAAAATTAATTTTGTAAACCATTGAATGAAATTAAAAATAAAAGGAGGTGATTATATACAAAATAAAATAAAGTCATGTATAAATCAAAATTTGTTTCAATGAATGGATATTGAGATGAAGTCCCTTTCAAAGATCATATCCTTATATTTAGGAAAATAAATGACTTAACTATGTATGAAAAATATAAATACATGAAATATAAGAGTATATTGAATGTAATAAAATCAGATTTCATTCATATGTATTCCTGGAAAACAATACCAATGATTTGGAAACTTAACTCAATGAAATGAGATTGAGTAATGATTTACATTAACTGAAGTCAAACATTTCTCATTCATTATTTATATTTCTGAATAATATTATTAGGATAATTTCTAGTTTATTTAGAACCTTTTTCATATTTATTATTCAATTTATATTACTTATTACCATGTTATAGAAATTAGTTAATTATTTGAGTTCATATCAGATATTTTGTTGATGTTTGGTACATGAGTAAAAATGAACATGTCATAATTAAAAATTATTTATGTGGTCAAAACTATGCTATCTCTACATGGATGTTATGATTTAAAAACAATATATATCTTTTATATTGTTATTTATAATAATACAAAATATTTGGAGATAAAAAATGAAATGCATCGTTCATGGAGATGGTATGTCATATTTACGCCTGAAAACAACATTCATTTCATTTATATGTTAAAGGAATGAAAACTAAACGATAAATAGTTATCTTATAATTTAATTATAATATGTATGTTATATAAGTTACATAATTTCATTAACTCTTTCCTTTATTCATTCCATGAGAGTCATGAACGAGTCATATCACTTTGAGTGGGAGGTAGTCCTCACATTCTCAAATAAAATTATCATATTTATACATTATGGATAACAAAAAGGAATATTGTAAATAAAAATTACAGAAGGGTAAAGACAATATAAATATAATATATATCATATATAAATTCATTTCCATCATAATGGATACAATGAGATGTGGTAGGAGAAAATTGATCAATCATCGCTTTGTGAGGCAGTAGTTTCCCTTACGCATAAACAGTACGTTCTAATTCCATTAGAAGGAGGTGTGGGTTGGTGTAGGTTAAATTCTAGTCATAAATACATCTAAGTATATTAATGATTCTAGGGTTGTTACGTAATCCTAAGATAAGTAGATCATATCGATTGGAGAAGGAAAATAAATGAAAAGATTATGAGTGAAGACATTACCTCTAAATGAGGATCCCCTTTTTATTTGAGCCAAAAGTTATTCTTGAATTGCCTTCATCCCGTGGTAATGATTTGATTTGGAAGGGAGTGATATTGGGAGCTTATTTGAGTAGAAATTGGACGATCCACGGGGCATGAGATGTATGAGAAAGTGGGTATAGGTGGTGGCCTTTTACAAGAGGGACGTGGAATGAAAGTCTTCAAATAAAATTTTATTATAAATTTATTATGGAAAAATAATAGATTCAATGTGACATAATTCTATGATAAAATGAGTGTGGATAAAAATTCTCTCAACCAATTGGTTTTAGACCAGTTTAGGTCACAAATTTAACCCTATATTATGGATTTAACCCGTAGATAAATAAATTAACTCTTACAATATCTTCATTTATTTTTCCATTATATGGTTAAAATAGATACTATAAGATGCCTAAATAAGTTCAAACTATTATTAATGAAACTTGTAACGTTATATATGTTATTTTGTAGAATCATTGATTTTTATGACAATTATATCATTCAAAAAAATAGTATCTGTTTAAACAACTCATTTATGTCAATTTTGACACTATTTAGTTATTGATTTTTGTTAACGGCATAACAACATGTTTTATTTGAAAAAAACTACATTAAATAAAATATAACATTTCATAATCATCCATAAATTAGAAATGTGTCATAAAATGTCTCAAATTAAATTTATTTTAATATTTATAATATCATTTATTTTTATATTTAATTAATATTGTAAACACTACATCACCAATATGTCATAAATATATATATATATTTAATTTATAAAAATTATAAATAAAATAATAGGATTTATTAAATACTTTGAGATTTATAATTATTATTTATATTCAATTGGATCTATTATATAACCCTATATTAAATTTTTTATTATAAAACGATACATATTTATGTTATATTTCTCATAAATTTAAATTAATTTTTATAACATGTCATTATCACTCCCAAGTGGCTCTCAAATACCAAAAGATCAGAATAATGATTTCATTGGTCACCTATGATTCATAATATAAAATTAAGATGTGTGAAAGGGTATTTTTATATTATTATAATATTTTGGTTACCCTTATTTACCAAATTTACTCTTTATAATGGTAAATAAAAATAATTACTGAATTTTCTATTCATATTGTCCAAAAATGAAAGGAAAATATTTTAATAATTTTGATCATATGAGTCCAAATATGGAATCATTTTTTCAAAATTTAAAATAAAAAATTTTCAGTAATTAATTTAAAATTAATTACCCTTGTCAAAACAAAAAAGAGTGGTTTTAAGAAGTAAAAACAATCAAAAGATCGACATGTGTTATTGTCCACATTAAATGTGAAATTACTTTCAAAGAAAAAAATTTAATTAAATGAGAAAAAATTAATTCAATTAAAATTTTCAACCATTAAATAGGTAACATAACTATATAAATAAATTATATGAAAAGAAAATTCTAAATTAAAATGTTTTATTTTCAATATTCCATAAAATATGAATTTTAGTAGAAAAAATTATAATTTTAAACCAAGGTAAATTTAGATATCTTGATTCTAAATAAAATTATATTTTTTCAAATAGAATTTATTAAATTAAAAAAACTATTTTTCAATGGGGTTCTCCATCAATTGAATGTAACACTGTATTTTTTAAAAAATACTTTTTTTCCGAAAAAATGATTTTGTTCTTATATCATATCTAGAAAACATATAAGATTAATTTTAAACAATAAATTGAATATATAACATATATTTTTATTAAATAAAAATATATAAAGGGTGATATGATTTTATAAACACAATTATTATCATTTAAAATTGTTTTTATAAAAAACATCCTTTCTATTCAATTAGTTTTTATATCTTTTTCCAATAAATTATTAACCAATGAATCATTATATATACATGTATAAACCATATTTTTATAATTCATTTGATAGTATTCATTCAATCCATTCCAAAGGATAGGTTATAATGGTAACATTTAAATAATAATATTTAGTTGTTCATTTATGGTCGATGTAGCGTATGATGTACGCTATTGATCAAAATGTTTACTTAATAAAACTCATGACATTATAAAAGTGATATATTTATAATATTAAATAAAATTTTTAGTTTAAAGTTAGAAATGAGGTATTATTTGGAATTTCACCATGGAATATGTTTTTGAGATTTATGAAAATTAAATATCTAATCCCTAGATTTATTTACCTCTATGATATCAATGATTGTGTGAGGGTGTTATCCTATCATCTTTCACTTAAACTAAACCTCTACCATGTTCATGATGTGCTTCTTGATTGATTTTTTGATGATGTATAAATAATATCCATAAAAAATAATCAACAAAGAGGATGTATAACTTGATCATGATGAAACTTATGAGGAGAAACCAACCAAAGTATTTTATTATATATAATATCTACAATGATACAATACCAATTACCATGAAAATTAATTTTATAGGAATCATGCGATTGAAGAAAAAAATGGGAGAACTCAATGAATTAATGAGGTAGATGTTGGCTCATTTAGTTTCATTAGAGTAATTAAATATCAAAGGATGATTTATTTGAAGGGGGTAGAATATAACAACCCATGATTTATGTATTTATTTAACTTAAACAATATCATTTACATGCAATAGATTATGATACAAGAATGACTTAAAAATTGAATGATATTTTATTCTGGTAAATTATTATTATATAAAATGAAATACATTATTAGATCATTAAATCAAAAATATAATTATAAAATTACAATGAAAAAACCTAATATATATACTTTGAAAATAAAATTAAAAGTTACTAATTTCATTGATAAGATAATAATGAATCATGAGAAAATATTTTTTGACATTTCACATTTTTGATAAACCTGTTACTTTTAAAAAGTGGATAGAAAGGATATTATAAAATTCAATGAATGATTTCAAAAATAACTTTTTTAGGGTATTCTCTTCTTAAATTTAATTTCATTAAAAATTATTAAAGTTGTTTCATTTTTTCCATTTTCACACATATCATTTCAATTGGAATTGACCTTCCATATAAAATTTTTAGAGGGTATTATTTTTTACTCTTTTTACAAGAACTATTTCTCCAATTATTTTATACTAATTTATATATGATTATTATTTAAATGTTTTCATTATTTTCTAACATAATTTATCTTTTTATTATTTTACTAATTTTATAAATTCAAAATATAATTCCATCAAAACAAAAAGAATAGTTAAACCTATTTTTGGAAGAATATTTCTAGAACTCTTAGGATGTTATTTTCCTATATTTCAACATTCAGTAATTATTCTTATAAATCACTATAAATATTATCTAATAATATTTGTTCCTTTTTTATTCATATAGATTTCACTCATGTATTATAGATATTTTCATGAAACCAACCTATTTTTTCTGAATGTTTAATTAAGTAATGAGGAGATGATAAATGTTTCCATGGTAATGTGGCACAAATATGTATGGTTTATCATTATATAATGGATGATTCAAATATATTTCTCCAATTTATTCAATAATGTTTTATATTTCATGATACAAAGTTGGGACATAGGTGGTTTTCCCATGTCAAAATATTATTTATAATTGATGGTCAGCCCAAGTACATTTGATTATAAACTAGTGGTTTTCCTTGTCATTTTCTGTACTAGTATCACGGGGGTTAACAACCTCATATGTTATGATTTATATTAAAATCATTATTCCCCAATATTAATTCATTCTATGTACATATTTGTTTTTCAAATGGATCTTAATTTTGGATTCGTTTTTGCAAACTCCTATAAATCACATATTATGAAATGATAAATGAATTATGTCATGATTCATGATTTATTATTTTCAATTAATTGGGTATGATTTACTTATTTTATACTCACGTACCATGGTTATTTTATCATGATTATATGTTTATCATCTTCTCAAATATGATATTCTATTTTCATAATATGAGACATGGTATTCTAAGTGTTTATAATTTTCTCCAGATATTATTATAATTTACTACAATAAAAATGATTATTTGATATGGGATTAAATATAGTTGATAGATCAATAAATTTTCACTTATTCTATCCATATTTTCTTAAGGATTTCAATAATGTTATGATGGAATATATA
Organism: Viscum album; assembly: GCA_963277665.1. Taxonomy (NCBI): domain Eukaryota; kingdom Viridiplantae; phylum Streptophyta; class Magnoliopsida; order Santalales; family Viscaceae; genus Viscum; species Viscum album. The sequence goes on from OY728151.1 coordinate 165,501,750, forward strand.
AACCTGGTAGGCCTTACTATATTGAGTGGTTCCTCTATAAGTATATGAAGAAGCCAATGGTATTTATCATGTCAAAATAGAATGAACGATGAATATTTATGAGTTATTATTGGGAATATGAACCATTATATAGATTTTATAACTATAAAATCTTCAGGTAATAATCCATTGGTATGATACAATTTTTGTCCAAAAAGTATTTGTGAACTAAATTATGAAATGATTCAATAACATTCCATCATTGTGGATGATTAAGTCATATAAAATAATTTTCTAGGAAACATCCTCAGATAAATAATGTTGGTACATAATCAAAAATTTATATTAATATTAGTCATATTATTCAATTTTATTACTATATAATCCTCATGTGTGGGAGGATTATAGTTATAGAAATGTTAAGTTTTTATCTTTCACTAAAGTATCAGTGTAGTCCCTATTGTTTAACTAATATATAGTAAATCTTCTACTTATGTAATCTAATATTGGGTCACATACCATTAGAGGTATGGTGTTTATTTATTCCTCTATCAATATAGGTTTTTTTGATATAGGTGAATGACCTTACATCATTTCATCTAGACTGATTGATACATTATGACTAAACATTGATTTAATTATATAAATAGTGGACATTTATACTCTTTTTGAGAAGAATAAATTTTATAGTTTCATGTGATCTTATACTTATGTAATGAATAACTATATTATGGATATGTATAATTTTAACGATCTTGATCTGGATACCATTAATATTATATTTCTTATTTATTGGATGTTTTACTCTAAATATCAAATTAATTTCCATTATTATACATTTATATTCTATTCTATAGATTAAAAAATTATTACATTAAGGTGACTGGAATATTCGATCTGTTAAGGAAGGGAACATCATTTTTTTAATTGACTTATTTTATGGAATATTTTGAATATTTGCATTAATAAAATTATAGTTAGTTTGTATGAGAGTATTCACATAACGGTGGATGATGTCTTAATGTTTTTAAAATTGATTTTCCCAGGTAATGAAGAGAGGGATAGTGTAGAGACCCAAGGCCTGACGTACATGGATATTACATTACTTTTTTAGAATACTTAATACATAAAAAATAGACACCCAAGTACCGTAGTATTTTAGTGTCTTTGGAAAATCAGAACATAATCTTCTAATCATGGTGAAAGATCTTCAACATCTTCCATAAATATCTTCCTCTTTTTTTCTTAGCTAAAAACTTTCTTTATATCCTCTGGAAAAGAAAACATATAAAGGGTGAGCCCAAATTATCAGTAAGGGTAACCATGGAGTAAATAAAACAAACCATATACTTTTGATCTTAAAAACATTAACATAATGTTTAATCAAAAAAATCATGAGTTGTGAAATAAATCATGGTTTTACATAAGGAATGGACAATAAATGAACATAAATCATGATAAAATAGTGTGGGAAGAAAACATGTAATTTTGGAAAACCCTTAATCAAAAGATATTATTTCCATAGTAGTGAAGGAATTGGTGCCAAGACCATCATAGTGGACAAAGTCCATTTCTGAAACAGGTTTACTTTTCATTTCAGCCTTGTATTACTGAACTGGATTTACTTATCATTCCAGCCGTATCTATCTCATGAGATATAAATAATTCCCCAATTTATTTGAGGGAGATATAGGTCCCACCCATCTCATAATTAAATCATTCTTACATGTTCCCCTAAATAAACATAAATCATTCATCATAACCCAAAGAGTAAAATTGTTTTCACAATTATCATCCCATAATAACATAATCCATATAAATCAAATGGATATCATTTCAATATAATAATAATCAAACCATGTAAGTAATAGAGACATTATACTTGAAACATAAACATACTAACTAATGTTATCTTAGTTGAGAAATATTTTTGATAAAACACATGAAATGAATTCTTGAGGAAAATATCCATTCTTCTTCAAAATCATTTTCTTATCTCAAAATGCAATGAAATTTAAAAAGAAAATGATATTGTTGAAAATAATCAAGAAATATTTTATATGAACCTTCATGAATATAAGACGTTATGAAACTGTAAAAATCTGATCATGTTGTATAAGTTAAAAAACATTCTCCTCGTACATTTGCAGAAAAAGTCAAAAAGTACCTCATGTGGTAAACAAAAGAATGATTCCTTCCATACCTTGTGGTAAAAGTAAAAAAAGGGTAAAATGACTTCATAAATACATGAAAAAATTTTATAAATTTTATGAAAACATTTTTTAAAAAAATGGACATGAATAATAAACATAACCCTATTAAATACTTACGAATAAACAATATACGATAAAAACGACATTGGAATAATTATCCCTTACCTTATGTCCAATTTCTACCATATGTGTCCAAGACACCTGTATAGTGGGTTTAAACATATTATTAACTTATAATAGAACCATAATATTAGTATTGATATCTTATATGATTCACTAATGACTTTATATTATGCTTTCATTTGTCAATTCCATGTTAAAGCAGTGTTTTGGGTAAAATCTTTTAACTTATCATACGTATTTTGACTTTTAATTATTCATATGATTACATATATAATAATTACATACTTCTAGAATGTAAAAAATGATTTACATATAATATATATTCAGAATATATATATAATAGATCTATAAATAGAATGTAATACACCGTTCGTGTTTCCGGTAGGCCGTACGTACGCATGTATGCTATTTCTGTTTCCTTATAAAATTGAATGGATGAAAATGAAATATATATATATATAAAGTAGAATTATTATTCAATATATTAAATGATTACTTATAATATATACTTTATAATTATTCTTGAATGGTTAACATGGATAATGAATCTCATCGCATCATGGATACGGTAATCTATACGTATGCACGAGCGATGATATCATTCCCATAATTGTGAAATTATATTGAAGTTCATGTTGTATAATATTTCAGAATAAATATCACTTTACAATAATAATATATAGTTATTTCTTCTATCCTTATATCCATCCATGTATGTTAATGATGAAATATAAGATTACACCTCGGCGTGGAGATGGTAAGCCATACGTACCCATGTGTGGTGATTTCATTTTTTCACAGGATGGATAGAAGATATAATATAGTTGTTTAATATTCATAATAACAAACTAGTATACACGTGATACTATAGTTATTACTTAATTGCAAAACAACTAATATAGAGGAAGTAGAAGAAGAAATACGTTTGAAAGAATCGGTAAAGGATATTACCTCTTCTTCGACGCGCCTCTTCTTAACCTCATATTAGGGTGATAAATTTGGTCTTTGAAGAAGAAAGGGACCTCTAATAGGTTTCTAAAGAAGTGTAGAAGAGAAATGGACATGTTTTTTCCTAGCATGAAGGGTAAAAATGTTATGAAGAGGGGAGGGAGGATGTGCCTTTTTATAAGGGAGGAGAGGGGCACTTTTGGAAACCTAAACAATAATAATTTATAATAAACTCATACCCCACTTAAAAACAACAAAAAATGACTAAAATCCAAATTTTTTATAATATAGTGTTGTAATATCATCACACAAGAAAATTTATACATGTTGGTAATTTAATTTAAACATTATCAACTTTATTTAACCTTATTTAATCTATTTAATTTTATTTGTGGTGATAATGTTCTAAATTATAAATTGTTATAAATAATTAATTATGTGTAACGCCTCAACCCCAGTTACCCAGATTCGGTTCATTATTACATAACCGTGGAATGATCAGAAGAAATATCAAATCTCAAAATACCGATTAGTTTAGTAGCCTTGGAAACACAAGATATATTCATAAAGTTCTATATTACATCATAAAAATGAAAACTACAACAACATAGTATCCATATTCCATACTCTTTTCCCCTCATACTATCCCTATAGGTCATACATAATTTACTTCTTCACATCCTGCGAAAAATAAAACATAGAAAATGGCTGAGCTCAAATTCTCAGTTAAGATATCAATATAGCGGAAACTTTCATAAATAAGAATAAACATTTAGGGCAATGTATAACTAAAAAAAAATCCTTTTAAACCTAAACATCAACATAGTATGGAAAAAATGAAATAATTCCATTTAAAAATTCTCATGGTTATTCTATTAATCGAATAATCACATGCAATATCAATAAAAACTTTCATAATGATGGAATGCATAATGCCAGACTATCATAACCACATAGCCAAGGCATCGTGCCAAGACTACAAATAAGATTTTGTCAAGGCCTTGTGTCAAGACACTAGTTTGTCTCATGAGACCTAACGATGCATCGAGGTGTTATAGTGGGCACCACCCGTCACTTATTATGTCCAATGCATTCCTCATATGAACAGGTTTAAACATAACATAAACATTCGTATTAAAACTTTGATACGAAAAGTCAATACACTCTCCATAAACCATGAATGGTATAGAAATAACACATCCACAGTAAAACATATCAAAAAACCTTCAAATACAATATGGAAGTATTGTATCATAAAAAATAAACATCAAATGATCTTAAAATCTATCAATGTATGTTGACATAGATGAAATCAAAACTATTTGAGAGAAATATCTTTTTTTTAAATCATTTAAAAGTCACACATTTATAATGGAAGTAATTTAAAATATATTTTTCAATCAAAGTGTCTCATAAAACTTTGAAACTTTTGAAAAAAAAATATCATTTCAAAATATTAATGTCCATATAAATAAATACTTATATTCATGTTGAAAAGATGGATATTAATTAAAAATATTTAGAAAGATAAATCATTAAAACAATTAAAATTTTGATCTTGATAATGAGTACCTTTCACAAATTTTAAAATATTCATTTTGAAATCATTTAAAGGTAAAATTATTATAAAATAAAACATTTACATTGAAAATATTCTTATAATCTTATAATAGAATCTTCAATGATTTTATAACTGCGGAAAATAGCTGCACTCGTCGTATAAGTTAAAAAAACATTCTTACCTTTATTCTGTTGAAAAGTTTAAAAGCACCCTATTTGGAAAATGATAGAAAGAGTCCTTTATAAAACTCTTCTAAAAATTCAAACATGGGTATAAATGACTTTACCACATATTAGAGTAAATAGTAAAAATGTTTTGAAATAAATTTTTATGAAACATGGATGTGGATGATAAATAAGTCCCAGTAGATTATTACATATAAACAACCTCGGATAATGAAGAGATTGTGATATAAACCCTTACCATGTACTTTAACATGGTTGGGTAGGTTAAACTATTTTATAATAGTGAAATAATTTTTATTAAATTATATAATAATCATATATATTAATATGATATCATATATGATCTTTTAACATTGCTTTGTTAATAATATTTTAGAATTATCGTCGTTTTAGTTGTTAAATTACTCGTTTTCTTATATATGTTTTGTTACGCAAGTCGTGTTTGTCATGGATAGGTTGTATCTTAATCATATACTAAATTATATCAAGTCTATAGATACTATTATTAATCATCTAATGATAATTATATTTGAATTTATATGATGGAGAATGAATCTCATCGCGTTCGTGGAGACGGTAGTCTGTACGTTTGCACGAGCGACAATATCATCCTTTTGATATTAAAATAATATATAATTGGATGGTATATCATATATACAGAATCATTATCATGTTATATTTATTATTTAAATGAATTACAAATCATTATTATACCCATATAAATAATAATATATTGAATAACAATTACACCACGATGTGGAGACAGTAAGCCGTACGTACGCACGTATGGTGACATGTCATTCAAAGGATTGATAGAATACTGAATATGGTTGTACCATATTTATAATAATATTAAATTATATAGGAGATATTGGATTTATTTGTTTTGAATGGTAATAACAAAGAAAGAAGAAGTTGAAGAAGAAATGAATTTGAAAAAGGGTGGTGAAAACATTACCTCTTCTTCGAGTTCTTCCTTTTGATTTGATCAGAAGGGCACATTAGGTTGGCTTTCTGATCAAAATAAGGCCTCTATATTGTATTTAGGGAAGTTGATAGAGTATTTGGTCAGGGTTTGGCCAATCTAAAAGACTTTTATGGTGTGAATTATTGAGAAGTGGGGGTGCCCATTTATAAGAAGGGTGAGAGGCACCTTTGGAAAAACTAGAAATATTATTTTATAATAAATTCATATTCCATTTCTAATGGATCTAAAGTGAATTATTTAAAGTTAAAGATAGGGATGGGTCGAACCCCACTCAACCAATAGAATTTAGACATGTTTGGGTCATTATTTTAACATTATCTTTTAGGCTAAACTCTTAGTTAATTAGTTTTACACTTACCATGTCACTTTGTATTTTTATATTATATAGTTAATAAACATACTATATACATCCAAGAGACCCCCAAGGTGTCCATTACTGATACACCTATCATGATATAAGTCTCTTGGTCTTCCATTATATTTTTAAGAATTGAATATCAATTAATAATATAATATTTGTTTTAAAAACACTTTTTTGTCTGTTCTGACACTATTTGGAAAATTGATTTTTGTGAAAATCATAACATAATTATTACTTAGAAAAAATTACATTAAATCATTCATAACATGTCATATTAACCTAATAAATTATTTTAATTAATAAAAATTCTCAAATTATATTTATTTGGGTATTTATAATATCATTTATTTTAATTTTTCACTATTATGGTAATTACTACATCATCATTGTTTCATAAATAAATTAAATTATTTGTGGTCTAAAAATTAAAAATAAAATATTTTTATTTAATAAATATTTTTATCTTTATAATTAATATTTATAATCTAAAATACAACATATATTACCCTATGTAAAAAAATTTGTGAAAAGATATATGCTTATGTCATTTTTGTATTTATTTTACCAAAATTAAAATAAAGTCTCTCTATCACCTACAAGCGGCTACATGGGGTCCCAAAAATCGACCCAAAGATGCCCATGGTCAGAACTGTATCCACCAACAAGGTTAGGACACGTTTTAGGGTAATTTATTAATATTATAATATTATATGTTAACCCTTATTTACCGGATTTACCTTTTAACCACGGTAAATAAAATATTTACCAAAGTAATTATTCAAAATGTCTAAAAATAAAAGTTAACTATTTTCACAATATGGGAATCCGGATTCCAAATATGGAATCCATTTTTACAAATTCAAAACACAGAAGTGGCAGGAATTAATTTAAAATTAATTCCCGTTGTTAAAACAAAAAGAGTGTTTTTGTGAGATAATAACTATCAATAGATTGACACTTGTTTATGTCCAATTTGATTGTGAAATTCTATACAATGACCAAAATTGTATTAAATGGTAAAAATATATTCTAAATATAATTTAAAACCACTAAAATTCATAATTTATCAATATAAATTAAGTCTATTAAAAAAGTTGTTTTTAATTAAAATTTAGTAATATTAACTATTCATCAAAATATAAATGTCATCCGAAATGTTCCAGAATTTCACCCTAGGTTAGATAAAATATTTCAAATCGAAAAATGAAGTCCATTTTGAGAGATAAAATTTATAAAATTTCAAAACGTAGGTATTATTGTTCATAACGACTAGTTTGATTGGTTGTGGTTCGTTAGAATCTAGAAGTTGCATACAATGCATGCCATTGCATTATTCAAAGGGAAACATACAGTGGAATCATGGGGTGTTTCATTGTAAATTTTTGATGTCCCAATTATAAAGAATTTATTTATTCAAATCGAATATATAAAAGCATAAAATATTGGATTTAAAAAGGGTTTCACTTTTAAAAGTTGGTAAAAGTGCAGTTTTTTAAAAATAGTTCTTTTATCTAAAAAAAATCAATTTGTTCTTACATTATGTCTAAAAAACTCATAATATGGATTCTAAAATTATATGTATTATATAAAGTTTAGTTAATACTATTCATAACCAGTTTCTAACGGCTTTTTTGGTAAGTCTTGGTGTGCTTGAACTCGGTGTTGCATGTAGTGCAAGTTATTGAATTATTTTGGTGAAATAAAACACAATGAATACTTGGGGTGTTGCATTCTATCCTCCTTTAATAAATTGTGTCCTCACAATTTGAAATTGTTCTTCGAAAATAAAAGGTTTAAAAAAGAAAATATCTTTGCAGGAAAACCCACATCGGAAATTGGGTTACTAAAATATAGTCTTAATATGAGGAAAATAGAAATTAAAGGGTCACCACCAAATTATGATCTCGATTAAGAGAACATTGGTGGAAATTAGAGATATATAATTTGTGGAAAAATGTAAATATTTATTGGTTGTGATTGAGGTCATCAATCAAAAAGAATTGTAAAATTGAGGGCCTTAAATTCATCAATCTATGAGGATTTAAAATACCATCGGTTCAACTAAAAAATAGGGTATTAGGATAACCCATTTTTGGTTTTAGGATTCCTTAAATAATGTATAAGAATTAATTTCTTCATAGAATAAAAGAAGAAGAAAAATATATTCTTGACAAGTAATTTCTACCAAAAACTCATATTTCACTCTAAGATATAATAGAACATAAAAAATATATATTCTATTTATCATATTTGTATAGGGTTCCAAAAAAATAAATTTATAATTCATCTACCAGATATTTTAAAAAAACTGCATTATTTATTCCTGGACATTATGTGGGCCAGTGGTAGGTGATACACCCTTGTCGCCTTTCAGTTATGGGTTCAAGTCTCACGACCCTGCCGGACATGATGAGTTTCCGCCCGACCACTGGTTTGTCCTTTTAAAGAAATCGAAAAATAATCTAAACTAGAACTATCCAAAATGATTTAGTCCAAAATTTATAAGGAAGGTAAACAAAATGAAAATCCATTTTGCTACGTAATAACATGTGAACACCTTCGTCATGTATTATTTTAAAACTCTACAACATCCTGAATTACCATAAAACCTTATTGATTACATTCATGATCCCTTATTCCTTAAAGAATAATGGATATACTCCTTCAATCCAAAAATGTTGTAAACCCCATCAATGATGGAATATACAAATCATTAATCTGTTTCAAGGTAGACAAGAATATCCAAAATAATTTATCCAAATCAATCATGTATTATTATAAAATCACTACCTTGGTATCAGAACTTTATTAAGGTTTATCATTCTCTCATCCATATATTTTCCAAAAATTTAACCTGCTATTGAGTAACTTGTCTTTGTTCCACACAATCTCAAGTACTTAATGAAATAGTACTGTAGTACAATCCTTATATACTCCATAATTATTATAACAAGTATATTATTGATATAACACTCAAATGACATGATCAACATATGAACTCTAATCATTCCTCTTTATCTGTGGTAGTATCATAACTTGATTATTATCCAATATCATCATTTGCGGCATAGTCTAATGACTAGGACATAGGTTCGCGTAGTGTCCAAACTCCTTGCAAATGAAGCACTGTACATTTGAAACCATTTTCTTACCCTTGCAGTCACGTACTTTGTTCCCTTTTCCTCCACACTTATAACAAACTCCCATTCCATTCAAGAAAGTTAGAGGGTGTTTCTTCCCATTGTTATCAAAAATGGGAAAACTCTTCTTTTCCCTCTTCCCTTTAACCATCTTTCTCTCTTCCATCCTTTTCTTCTCTTGCTTCCCGTCAAATCCATAGGACTCAGTAAACTCATTAATTATCTTATCAACACATGATACTATTTATTCATATGATGATAATATGTGGGAGACTCTTTCCCTTATAAATCTAGATTAAGACCATGAAATATATGATCCTCCTTACTCTTTGGATCATGCGTATTGTTGGCAGTCCTATTACTTCTATTGGGAACCATTTCTAAACAATGTCATTGACTAGATCTGTTTATGAATCAAAATTCATAATTCCATAATTGTAAAACACTTAACATAAATTGAACTATTTATGGATATAATCCATAATCATAAAAATGTTTTCTTTGAGAAAGTATATACTCATAAACCTTTCATAATGGTTTGTAATTAAAATGAGAATTATCCTAAAAATATCTCCTGGGAGTGTCGTAAACAAGAGTGTAGCAAGACCCGTTGTTGTGCACTAGTTCCCGTTTGAGTCTAGATCAAAGAAGGGTTTTCAGGTTTAACCCCTAGGTACATCTGTGCCAGAGCTGCCTCTACCTGGTTGTATCTAGACAGGGATGTATTTCTTAGAAAACTCACAAAATCTCTACAATACAAAAATTCTAGGAAATTCATTTATACTAATCCTAAAATTCCATCTTAAATTTATGTTCTGTAATCAGAGTTTATATAAATCTAGCTTACAAGGTTTGTACTAAACTTCCTCTGATACCAACTGTAATGCCCTGACCCCACTTACCCGGTGACAGTGCATTATTACATAACATTGGAATGGTCAAAAGAAAGATCAAATCTCGGAAGAACGATTAGTTTAGTATCCTTGGAGACACTAGATTAATTCATAATGTTTTATATTACATTATAAAAATGAAAACTAAAACAATATAGTCTCCATATACTACACTCTTATCCCCTCATACTATCCCTACATGTCATACATAATTTACTTATTCACATCCTAGGAAAAATAAAACATAGAAAAGGGGTGAGATCAAATTCCCACTAAGGATAAAAATATAGTGGAAACATTCAGAAATAAAAATAAGCATTTAAGGCAATGTAAAACTAAAACAAAAGCCTTTTAAACGTGAACTTAAACATAGTATGGAAAAAATAAAATTAAATAATTTGAATTACTTATTCAAATGGATATTTTACTAATCTAATAATCACATGCAATATCAATAACCACATTCATAATGATAGAATTCATAATGCCAGACTACCATAACCACATAGCCAAGGCCTCGTGCCAAGACTACAAATAAGATTTTGTCAAGGCCTTTTTCCAAGAGACTAGACTGTCTCATGAGACCTACCGATGCATCGAGGAGATATAGTGGGCTCCACCCGTCACTTATTAAGTCCAATTAATTCCTCATATGAATAAGTTTAAACATAACATAAACAGTCATATTAAAACTAGCATACGAAATGTAAATACTTTCTCCATAAACCATGAATGGTATAGAAATAACACATCCACAGTCAAACATATCAAAAAACCTTCAATACAATTTGGATGTTTTGTATCATAATAAATCAACTTCAAATAATCTTAAAATCCATCAAAGGATGTTGACATAGATGAAATCAAGATTATTTGAGAGAAATATCTCTTTTTTTTAAATCATTTAAAAGTCACAAATTTATAAAAGTAGTTATTTAAAAGATTTTTTGAATCAATGTGTGCCATACCACTTTGAAACTTTCGAAAAGAAATATCATTTAAAAATTTTAATGTCCATATAAATAAATCCTTAAAATCATTTTGAAAACATGGACATTAATTAAAAATATTTAGAAAGATAAGTCTTTAAAACATTTATAATTCTGATCTTGATAAAGAGTACCTTTCACAAATTCTTAAAATATTCATTTTGAAGTCATTTAAAGGTCACATAATTATAAAATAAAACATTATTTTGAAAATATTCTTTAATCTTGTAAGGGAAGCTTTGAAGATTCTATAATGATGGAAAATAGCTGCATCCGCCGTATAAGTTAAAAAAACATTTTTACCTTAATTCTGTCATAAAGGATAAAAGCACCTTGTTTAGAAAACAACAAAAATATTCCTTTATAAACCACTTATAAAAAGTCAAACAAGGGTATAAATGACGATAACAAATATTCTATTAAATATTAAAAATGTTTTGAAGTACATTTTTAAGAAACATCGATGTGGATGATAAAGAAGTCCCAATAGATTATTTTGTATAAACAACCCCGGATAATGAAGAGATTGCAAAATAAACTCTTACCTTGTAATTTTCTTTGGATGGGGTAGTTTAACCTCCTGTATAATGGTGAAATAATTGTTATTAAATTATACAAGAATAATATATATCAATATGATATCATATATGATCTTTTAAAATTGCATTGTTAATAATATTTGAGGATTATCGTCGTTTTGGTTATTAACGTACTAATTTTCTTTTATATGTTTTGTTACATAAGTCATGTTTGTCATGGATAAGTTATATCTAAATCATATACAAAATTATATCATGTCTTTAGATACTATTATTAATCATCAAATGAGAATTATACTTGAATGGATATGATGGAGAATGAATCTCATCGCGTTCGTGGAGACAGTAGTCCGTATGTACGCACGAGCGACAATATCATTGTTTTGATATTAAGATAATATATAATTGGATGGTATATCATATATACATAATCATTATTATGTTAAATTTATTATTTAAATGAATAAAAAATCATTATTATAACCATCATAATAATAATATATTGAATAACAATTACACCACGACGTAGAGACGGTAAGCCGTACGTACGCAAGTATGGTGACATGTCATTCAAAGGATGGATATAATAATGAATATGGTTGTACCATATTTATAATAATATTATAGTATATAGGAGATACTGGATTCATTATTTTAGAATGGGAATAACAAAGAAAGAAGAAGATGAAGAAGAAATGAATTTGAAAAAGGGTGGTGAAAACATTACCTCTTCTTCAGGATCTCCCTCTCGATTTGATCAAAAGGGCTCCTCAGGATGGATTTTTGACCAAAAAAAGGCTTCTAGGTTTAATTGAGGGAATTTGAGAGAGTATTCGGGCCAGGGTTGGCCGAACCAAAAGGCTTTAAAGGTGTTAATTAATGAGAAGGTGGAGTTCCCTTTTATAAGAGGGGTGAGAGGCACCTTTGGAAAAGCTAGAAATATTATTTTATAATAAATTCATATTCGGTTTTTAATGGCTCTAAAGTGGATTATTTAAAGGTTATGGTGGGTATGGGACAGAATAAACTCAACCAATATAATTTAGACAGGTTTGGGTCATTATTTTAACCTTATCTTTTAGTTTTAACTCTTAGTTAATTAGTTAGACACTTACCATGTCACTTAGTAATTTTATATTATATAGTTAATAAACATACTATATACATCCAAGAGACCACCAAGTGGTCCATTAATGATAAATCTATCATGATATAAGTATCTTGGCCGAACCTTAGATTTTTAGGAATTGAATATCAATTAATAATATAATATTTGTTTTAAAAACTCTTTGATGTCAATTCTGACAATATTTGGAAAATTTATTTTTGTGAAAATCATAACAGAATGATTACATCGAAAAAAGTTAATTAAATCATTCAAAACATGTCATATTAACCTAAAAATTAGTGTAATTCAAAAAAAGTCTCAAATTATATTTATTTGGGTATTTATAAAATCAATTATTTTAATTTTTCACTATTATGGTAATTACTGCATCATCATTGTGTCATAAATAAATTAAATCATTTATTGTCTAAAAATTTAAAATAAAATATTATTATATAGGAAATATTTTTATATTTCTAATTATGATTTATAATCTAGAATAGAACATATATTACCCTATGTAAAAAATGTTTTTCTAAAATATATATGCATATGTCATTTTTGTATTTATTTTATCTCAATTAAAATAAAGTGTCTATATCCACTACATGTGGCTCCATGGGGTGCCAAAAATCGACCCAAAGATGCCCATGGTCAGAAATGTATCCACCAAAAAGGTTAGGACACGTCTTAGGGTAATTTATTATTATTATAATATTATTTTTTAACCCTTATTTACCAGATTTACCCTTTAACCACGGTAAATAAAATATTTACCAAAGAAATTATTCAAAATGTGTAAAAAAAAATTACCTATTTTCACAATTTGGAAATCCTTATTCTAAATATGGAATCCATTTTTCCAAATTAAAAACATATAAGTGGAAGGAATTAATTTAAAATTATTTCCCGTTGTTAAAACAAAAAGCGTTTTTTTAAGAGATAATAACTATCAAAAGATTGACAATTGTTTATGTCTGGTTTAATTGTGAAATTATGTAAAATGACAAAAATTGTATTAAATGGTAAAAATATATTCTAAATATACTTTAAAACCACTAAAATTAATAATTTATCAATATAAATTAATTCTATTAAAAAAGATGTTTTAATTAAAATTTAGTAATTTTCACTATTCATCAAAATATAAATGTTATCCGAAAAGTTCCAAAAATTCACCCTAGGCTAAATTCAATATTCCGAATCCAAAAATGAAATCCATTTTGAGAGAAAAAATTTATAAAATTTACAAAAGTAGGTATTACTATTCATAACGGCTAGTTTGATTGGTTGTGCTGTGTTAGAATCTCGAAGTTACGTACAATGCACGCCATTGCATTATTCAAAGGAAAATGTACCGTGGAATCTTGGTGTGTTTCATTATAAATTGATAATGTACCCATTATAAATAATTTATTTAAGGAAATTTAATATATAAAAGTTAAAAATATTGTATTTAAAAAGGGTTTCACTATTAAAAGATGGTAAAAGTGCATTTTTTTTAAAAATACTTCTTTTATATGAAAAAAATGAATTTGTTCTTACATTATGTCTAAGAAACTTATAATATGGATTATAAAATTATAAGGATTATATAAAGTTTAGTTAATACTATTCATAACCTCTTTTGAACGGCTTGTTTGGTATGTCTTGGTGCGCATGAACTCGGTGTTGCGTATAGTGCAAGTTATTAAATTATTTTGAAGAAATAACACACTATGAAATCTTGTAGTGTTACATTATGTGTTGTGAATTGTCTATAATTGGATACTTTATGACATTTTAGAATATATAAATTTAAATTTTTAATTTTTAAAATATTTCTTCGATTTTTATATAATTTAATAATATTTCTTTTTCATAAAATGACAATAGTGTCAATTTTGACACTATTAATTTATTTGAATTTAAATAATATACACACAGAAAATATAATCGAACCAAAATATTTAATAGATTATTAAAATTTCATAATCATCTATAAAATTCTTGAGGAATATTAATTAGTTCATAGAATATTAATTTTAATATTTTTAAAAAGCTTTTATTTGATATTTCTCTTAATAAAATAATTACTACAACATTTTTTTATAATTATTTGATATAGTTTTTTGTTGAATAAAAATTAAAAATAAAATAATATGATAATTATAAATATAGTAGATTTTATAATAATAATTTTAATCAAATTTATCTTCTAAAAGACCATACTTTTAAATTGTTATATTTATTAAACTATGAAGGTGACAACTTTGACATCATTTAAAATAAAATAATATAAGTGTCAAAATCACTTTTATAAGGCTCCAAATGGTCAAAAATTAGACATATGGATGTTTCTAGTTTATATTTACACGATCGATATTTTGTGGTTAGGTATTGGGGCATTTTATGGGTATTATTAGTTTAGTAAAAACTACATTATCGATTTTTTACTAAATAAATAATTTCTGCATTATTAATGTATAAGCTATTAAAGTAATTTTATATTTCTGAAAAATTTCAAATAAATTACCATGATAAATAAAAACACTTTATATTGAAAATCAGTATTTATAACCCTATTTATATTCTATATAACCCTATATGAAAAATAATTTAATTATGAATGTTTGAGTGAGACATATTTCACTTTCATTTAAAAAAAAATTAATGGTATTAATCACATACAAGTGGGTTCAAATAGATCTCATTTAGACCCAAGTAAATATTAGGATGAAAAAAAACATCAAATTATTTTAATACATGTGTTATGGTAATTTTAAAATATTATGTTTTCCCTTAATTACAAAATTTACCTTTAACAATGGCAAATAAAATCTACCATAGTTACTATTCATAAAGCTGAAAAAATAAATGTTGTCAATTTAGACAATATTATCTTACTGATTCCAAATATGGAATCCATTTTTAAAAATTCATAACACAGAAGATGTAGTAACTAATTTAAAAATAATTGGGTTGTCAGAAAAAAATTGGTTTTTGTTTAAAACAATGGAAAAGATTGAAATGATTTTACCTACGAATTCAATGTAAAATTAATGATAACGACATTAATTACCTTAAATGGTAAAAATATCTTATATTTATACTTCAAAACCATTCATCAATATAATTTAACTATATAAATTATCTCATTGAAAAAAGTTGATTTTAATTAAAATTTAGCGTATTTTTATTATTCATCAAAATATAAATGTTATCTGAAAAATATCAAAAAAATTTCCAATATAAATTTTTATATTACAATTCATAATAAGAAACATATTTTGTAAAAATAAACTTATAAACTTGTCAAAAATTAGATTTAAAATCCATGCGCCATCAAAAGGCGTCAAAACTGCGTTTTTTGAAAAATACTTCTTTTATCTGAAAAAATGATTTTGTTCTCATACATCATTTTAGAAAATTTGTAAGATGAATTATAATATAATAAAATTAAATATGAAATAAATACTATTCATAATGTCCAGTTCATAATATTATAATAATATATCATTGTTTAGTGAAACTCGGTATTGCGTACAACACAAGCTTTTGAGAGAGGTTGCTCTTGCATGCACCACAAGACAAGAATTTTGATTGCATAAACTATATGATAATTTGGTGTTGCATATAGTGCAATATAATATGGGTTTATATTACAACACATGACACCAATGAAATTAAAAATAACATTTCTCAAAAAATCATGGGGTGTTACAGATAGTTTAAGTACTCCATTAATTTTATCCCACGAATGAATCTCATTTACCTTTCATCATATCAAATGGATCCTAAATAACTAAATACATATATTTTAGTGAAATATATTTTTAGGAGTAATGGTTTAATTCATCTAAGCTTGTCACAAGGGGAATCACTGCATCACTTTTTAAAGGAGTATGGATATATAACTTATTGAATTGCTTATCAAAATTTCAATAAATTTATAATTAAGAATAACTAATTATTTCCATAAATCCATGATATCTTTCACCATTTTAAGGGAGCGATATATATTTTAATGATTCACCTTATGTTGGAATACCTCTATTTTAAAATCACTGTGGTTTATATTTATAGGACTAATTTTAGGAGTAGGTAGATATATTATTAGTATATTTTTATTCTAGTATACCTTACAAATGATCTTATAGAATTCATTGATAAAATGAACAAAAAATTTCATCATTTTCATGAAACCTTTTTTAGTTTCATTTAACGATATCTTAGTTTACTTTAAGAACAAAAAATATAACTAGAAAATTTCAGATACTCATTTAGAATTGTTTATGGATAATAATATATATTAATAATTTTTTAATTTTCAGTTATAATTCTGGGAATTTATTTTCTTGGTTAATATGGTATTATAGAATGTTATTTTAGTGGATTTTTGGATGATATAGAGAATATTATCATTGAAACAACCCAAGAATATATTAACAATATTGTGATTTTGGGGTCTCGATGGATATTAAAATAAATTTTGTAAGGAATTATCCAAATAGGTATGTCCTATGATTCATATTACTTATAAGGGTGTGAAATTATAAATGAAAAATAAATTGTAGACATATATGGATGAATTAATTGTATGGTTGACATCGAATACAATCATCATTCTTCCTATTCTCGGTAACATCTATTCATTATATTATGAGTCCTTGAGTATTAGTCAAGATATTTTTTCAAGTAGTGTGACTATGTTGAGATTCATGAATATTTTTTTAAACCCTTATATGAAAAACTACCCCTGCAAGACCTCAATTTGGTTGTTGTAGTGTGTTCATTTAAAACATATCTTCACTGTCTATATGGGGAGTGGTTGCCACTGTATATTGATAATAAATTTATGAAATATATCTTATAAAATAATTACATGAATATTTATTATAGGAATTGGGGGGGGGGGAATATATCTGTGTATATATTTTTGATTTACCATCAATATAGTGTATGGAAATGTGGTATATGATTTATTTTATAGGATGTTTCTAACTCATGTGGTGAAAGATTCTAAAAATGAATAGAGTTTGATGATCATGTTTTATAATAATCATATTAATGTTAAATAGAGGGTGGGTATTTTATTCATGCTTTATGTTCCAGTATCACTTTCCATGGATGATGATATTCAATTGATCACGTATCACTTCATAATTTGAATGTTATATCACTATGTATAAACTATTGTAAGATCAGGTGTTGATCGGTATTTATATCTAATTTTTTTTTATTTCATATATAATAGTTTTGTTGTTCATTAAATAATAAGGTAATAAGTGTAGACAGATAGAAACTGTTTTTTATAAATTGCTCATGAGTTCTAATTGGATGTTCCATAAACTTTAATTTTGGTGATGGTGGCTGGGAAAGAAGAATAAAATTTCTAACATTATGTCTTGGTGTTTTACCTAGTAAAATATAAATGGGTAACATTAAAATAATAAGTGAATATTCCAATAAAATTCCATTCATTTGGGGATGTTCGATAAGATCACTATGGATTTTTATAATAGATATCTTTATAATCTTACTAATAAGAACTCTATATGGGTGATTATTGATCAATTAAGAAAATTTACACTTATTATTATAAAATAATCAACATAAATATAATATTATAGACACCTTTATGACTTAGATATCAAGAAGATTAATAGTGTTCCATTAGTTTATTTTTATGAAAAATACATCAGATATCCTTACATATATTTTATGGGATCCTTGTAAAAAACGGTTTCATAGTTAATTAATAGCATTGATTACCACTCATAGTTTTATGGTCAAAACAAGTTCATGATTTTGATTTTTAATGATATATTTCATGATTGTAATGTTTACTCTTGAGCTTCAGGGGTGAAAAATATATCTTTGGATAAATTTTCATATATTAATAATTATCAATACCGGATAAAAATGGCTCCATATTAATTGAATTATGGGAGGCAATGTCAATCCCCTCTTTTTTATCCATATTTTGGGAATTTTCATTGTGGGGACAAAGGAATCTTTTAGATATGATCGGTAAGGCTCAGCGTTTTGGAAAATGATTTGTAATGGAATTGAGTTTTTATAAATTATATAAAGATAGTTTTTATAATTAATTGGAATTATGTATTGTTTTTATATTCCTATCGAAGCTTCTCAATTAATGGGTCGTTATAGATAATGTAAATATTGTAATTTGATGCCATATCATGCTGGTCCATTGGATAATGTGGAACATCTTGGGAAAATGGTATAAAATGTATCCAAACTATCTCAGTATATTAATATTCATTATGTGTTTTATGCATCAAAGCATAATATATATCATCCAAATATATATCAACTGTTTAAATTAGAGGATGTCGATTTTTAACCCTACAAAATCCTGATTAAGAAACATATTCATATTTTTTGATAATATAGTGTTTTTAGGAATATACATTCTAGTATTACATGTTATATAAAAGTAATTTATAAATATTCATTATTAATGGTATTGGGATGCTTCAAATAATGTGTAGAGGCCACAATGAATTTTTAACAACGTGGACCAGTGACATTTTAGGAGAATTAAGGGTCATGGTGGCGAATGTTTTTGACAAATCATAGTTCATTTTTATATTTTTATTTTTACTATTTAATAGTTTTATTTGTATTTTTATATAAGGATTTATATTTGGATCTTTGAAAGAATATAAACTCTTTTAAGAAGGATGATGTTAAATATTATAATTGACTGTGAATTGATGATGTGTAATGGGGGAGATTTCTAGTGGAATATGCATAGTTGGAAAATTGTTCCCCAACCATACATCAATTATATTTGTAAAAGATATGATTGTATGGTTATTTCATGGTTAATTCAAGATTATGTGTTACCAAGAGGGTTTACACTTACATAAGATGTTTTTTAAGATATATAGAGTAATTTTTCATCAATAGTTCATGTTTTCTACATACTTATTCCAAATAGTGTGGGTTACTCATACATAGAGTGATTCCATACTAGTGGAAACTGCATGGTTTTCACATATTATCCCAAAATATTTTTTCAAACCATGTAAAAAACCATGAAATATAAATTCTAATATTACTTATTTACATTACTCAGTTTATCCCCTTAGTCCCCCTTATTTCACATGAACATTCATGTGATTATCAAAAAGCTGAACAACCCCTCCCTTGGTCTCCTTGTGTGATTTCCTTGAATATTATTATAAATCATTAGGTTACTCTTGATTTCTCAAAATTTTCCTACTCCCAGTTCTTCTAATAAATTATTTTTAATTTATCCCACTTTCATATTTTCCCTATGATTCTGTGGTATCTTGGAATGTGACATGGGATTATTATAAAGATAAATTTTAATAGTAATATGGTTTTTGGGTATCTATTTCTCTCTTTTTTATTGAAATTATAGTAGAAAACGAAAGAATCAATGGATTTTTTGTTGGATTATCTATGTAACAATATTTATCTTGGAATAATTTTTGTAGTTGTTCATTCTAATTGTTGTTCAAAAATATTAAAATTAAAAAAATTATTAAGTAATTATTTATTCTTTTCTAGTGATATTTTTAATGTTGTGTTTGTAAAAAGTGAGGTTTTATATTATTTTAAATTAATTTCATATTTAAAAATAATATATCCCTATAAGTTGTTTTGTAAAATATTTTATAGAATTTATATTACAAATTTGATTCAAAAGGATATTTATAAATATAATTATTATATTAATTATGATTGTTTTATTTTTATTCATATAAAATATTTTCTTTTATTTTGTTATTACAAATTGATGTATTATATTTTGTTAATCCAAAGAATTTGAGAATATAATATGTTTTTTTTAAGATTTTAGTATGATGTTAACTATGTGATAAATTTTTTTCATGTTCACTCTCAAAAATATTTATAACTAAGTGCATCATAGGGGATGAACAGGGTCCTTTTTAAGAGCTTTTGTAGTCAACCAATCACTTCTTTTATTTCACATTTTTATATTTCTATAGGATATATAATGATCATAAATGGATATTTGAGATTGATAATTAAATACTAAAATTAAACATTCATATGCAATTATAACATAATAAATTCAAAAAGAATGATGTTAGAATGAAAGTATACACTCCTTAGAGAGTCCCCCAGATTAAGCCTTCATTTCATTATTTTTTATTCAAATTTACTTAATGAAAATGCACCATATTATGTGTGAACATCCTTCAGTTCATATAGTTGTTAGTATATAGTACAATCAATGATTTCTGAGATACCTCAGATACACCTCTTATATAAAGGGAGAATATTTTAGTAGTGAATGTTAAGCCTTAGGGGGGATAGTGGAGACAAAAAAGAACCTTTCCCACTAAGATCCCCTTATTCAAAATATTAGAAAATAAGAAAAATTATAATGGATGTTATGAGGCTCATGATCAATAACAGATTACTCACCTTCGAACATCCTTGGGTTATCTAATCATGATCATAATCATAAGAGTTCATAGTGAACACGAAAACAAGGTGGAAACACAAAATATAAAAAATGAGAGAATGAGATCAATAAAAACTAAAATATACTAAAAATGTAATAAACTATTACAACAGAAAGTAAAATAAAAAACAACATAATATTTTCATCAATGTGTATCCCTATTTTTGAAACACTTTGATGAGAAGAATGAATACTAATTTATAAGGAGAGAAAATGAAAAATTGGCTCCAAAATCATCCCCTAAAATATTATGTGTTATACCCATTTAATGACAGAATTATCGAAGTTTTTAAGATTAAATGTTTTTATTCAATCCCTCCAATTTCTACAGATAATTCTTCTTCTTCTTTGTCCACCTTTCAAAATAGATATGAGTAACTTACAGTGGGAATTTATTCTTCCTAGGGAGACTATTATAATTACTATTCACTGAGTTTCCATGCATTAACTTCCTTTAGAATGAAATAATAATGAAATTAAACATTAACAAAATATGTTCAATTATATCTTATTCATATTATGTAAAATTTTAATCTCCATCGGTTCATCTATTTTTTATATATGGTCCCCAAAATAAAATTCTCCTCATCCATGAATAGTTTTCGAGGCCCATTATAAGCTAAATATGGGACCCAAAATGATGGATTATGCACTGGTACTCAGAGGAAAAATGAATATCATGATATAAGTAATCCTAAAATGGAATAATTTTTCGATTTTAGTCAGTTAAGAAAATTCTATATCATCAATGCAAATACAAATGAAAATAGATGAAATATAAAATATGTCATTTTCTAAATATAGCTAAAAATACAAATCAAACTATATAGTATGATATTTTACATTAAAATAAAAACATTGGGGGGAAAATAATATTAAAATTAAAAGTAATATAATTGAAAATATTTTCTCTTTCAATTCCCCAACAAATTAACATTTCACTCCAAGGAAATCTCTTTATCCTAAGTTCAAAAAAAATTACAAATACTTAATGACAGCACGAATCAATTATCATATCAATGAAAATATCATCCCTCCAAAAGTGGAAAAAAATACACAACTAGAAAAAATGCATTCTATTAAATTTCATGTTATTTCTCAGATGTATGTCATACATATCTCCATAAAAATATATTTCCCTCTTCACTTGAAGATTTTTTGTGGATTTTTTATCATTCTGGATAACATGTGTGATCTAAATGGGATTTTTATCCTTATATTATATCAACATAATAGGGAAAAAAAATTCAATCATGAGGTATTTGACATTGGTTATGCTAATGATAAGTATTGGAATTTTTTAAATGTAGAAACATCAAAGGAAAAATGATGCTGGTTAGCCTCAAATGTGATGTAAATTCATGAAAATAGTTTTTGACACTAACAAGGTTCTCCTCAATTAGCTCAAAAATGAATCAATTAAAAAATAATAATTTCTTTTATGTTTACACCTTTAAATAAAGAATAAATAATTTTACTCCCTTTTCCACATTTTTTGCATTGTATTGACTTGAATTTTGATCGAGATTTCTCTTCATAATCATTTTTTAGGAAAAGAGAGGAAACTTTTATTCTTCAAAACATTGTTAACACCCAACCCATGTGTGTTATAATATCTTGGTCCACCCATCTGAATTTAAATCCTGAAATTTATTCCAACAAAGAAACAATAAATATGGAAAAACATTCAATTAATCTCAAATAGATTCTTTAGGAATCACAACATGACTAATCTTCTCCCTCTCCCACACTTGAGTTTAGTAATTATCATGCATTTAACATCATGAGACATCTAGAAATGGATATATAGATTCTAATTTGGATTCCTAAAAAGTCATTACCTAGATACTAGAGGATTAATAAATTCTATATGATAGAATAAGGACAAAATAAGTGTTTAATGTAAATACAGATTTCAAAGTGGTTCCTAAATCATATTTAACCCATTCCATGAACACTAATAGCTTTGAAAAAAATAACATAGTAAATTAGGGATCAATAAATTTTTTTGAAGACTCTAAATAAAAATATAAATTTAAATAATTAGTAAAAACAAGTTTATAAACCACTTAGTTTGGGAAATATTTTCAATTTGGGTTGTAATTGTGCACATGAGTTTTATAATCAATCAAATATCAAGAAATAAAAAAACGGAAAATCAACAAAAAATCCATTTTTAAATAATTTAAATAAATAAAAAATAAAAATAAACAATCATTAAAAAATACTATAAAATTTTTATTTTTCCAATGTATTCGATTAAGCTCAAGAATCAAAAAAATGAAATAAAGAACAAGAAAAATTCATAAAAATATGTGAAAATACAATTACAGCACACCAAAAATTCCTTTAAAATTTTTAAATACATCCCCACACATATTCCATTTACTAAATTTTTTTATCAAATAATAATAATAATTTTTAAATTAATAATTTTAATTAGGCATAAAATAAATAAATGAAAATACCCAACTTGATTTATTTCTCAGTTGCATCCTTGAGTTAGTATCCTAAAAGATACCACTTTAAAACTACAACAATGAATAAAAAAAATAATATAATAAGAATAAATTAAAAAGGCAATAAAAGGGAATAAAAATGGACAACTCATTTATACCCCATGAAATTTCTTGGTTTTACTACACATAGGAAGAGAGTTGAATTGTATTATTCCTAAACAAAACATGGGTGTGATTCCATTAGTATGATCCTCAAAAATTGTATTTTTCTATTCTCCATGATCAAACAATGATTAAATAGAACCCTAAATAGTATAATAATGTTCCCAAACACCAAATAAGAATAATGATATAATATTAGATCTAGAGTTGGAGGTAAAGGAAAATTGTGGTGCATCATGTTAAAATCAATGGTGTCCTCCACAATATGGTAAGAATATTTATGTAGAGGAGGTGGCCACACCACATTCTTTACTAGAACTTATTCATCAACCGGAACCACTTGGGTGGTATCTTTCTTATCATTTATGCTCTGCTCTATTTTTTATCAATGGTAAATTTTAGAAAATGAGATTTCAGAAAAAAAAATCAAATTGAATATGTTTAAAACATGAATAATTAATAAATGAATAATCACTTTCATGTATGTAATCCTTGAAATTATTCTCTTAATGTTATACCATTTGAAACTAAATCTTCATACGTTCATTTTCATCATAATATTCCAAATATAGATAGTGTTATATAGGTACTAATTTTTCATTTTCATGTGTGAGATGTTAATGATTCAGGTTATATTCAACAAAGTTATTCCAGGATTCTTCCAAAAAATGTTGATCTCCTTTATGTTTATCAGATGACATGATATCTTTAGTCACCTCCTCAATAAATGGTCAATTTAGGGATTATTTGATTAATTCCATTAGTATATCCTTCTCACCAACATTAGATTCTTCGGCATAAAAAGTAATTTGTGAAATATTTTCCACCAGTTGTTTGGTTCATGTTATGGATCTAACTCCAGCTGATTTTTCTATAATGTGCATACATATTCATTTATCTACTCCAGTTGGATATAATAGTTCTTTATTATAAATATATTAAACTACAACATATATTTAATATTAATATTATCTTATTATTTCACTTACTATTGGTTTGTCCATGAAGAATAATATGAATTGAAATACCTTATGACAAAATTTTATATTTTAAAATTTATCATTTTTTGTGTTTTTTAATTAAATGTAAAAAAATTATTTTAAAATATGAATAAATATATTGAGTGAAGAAAATATGGATACCAAAAATGGAAAAAAATTGATTAAGAATTATGATGAATTCTATAAAAAATATATATAACTAATTGAGCCACATGATCGTAATAAGGTCATTCTGTTCAGAAGCTATTGTGTCCAATACCTCACTAATTCTAATTCACTTATTATTTTAATATTTATTTATTTATGGAATAAAATTGACATAAATAAAAATTATAGAATTGAAAATGATTTGATAAAATGAATTATTCTAATAAAATAGATACAGAATGAATAAAATAAAAATGATATAAGATAGAAAGGAGATCCTCCTTGGGGAAAACCTGGAGCAAACCTTCATCGTCCCATAATTATTATCAGACATACTTAATGAACATGAATCATTTTTTACATGAACATTATTTTATACCTATGGTTGTGAAAATATATTAATCCTAATGATCACTAAGGGAGCACAAATCCACCTCGTCAATCAAGGGAGAATATTGCAAAAGTGAAGCCTAATCCTCTAGGGGAATGTACATACATAATTTTGTCTTTACCACTAAGATCCCCCATAGTATAACTCGGATAAAATATTTATAATTAAGAAATAATTTTAAACGGATTATGATAAACACTACATTAATCACCTGTTAACTTCCTCATGTTACCTACTCATTATAGTTAGAATAAGTGTTCACAGTGAAGAAAAACAATAAGGGGGAATAAAAGAGATAAAAATGAAAAAAATGAGATGAATACATATAGTAAAATATAATAAAAATGTAGAATACTATTACAATAGAAAATAAATTACAAAAATACATAATAGGGTTAATAAATGCTACCACTAATATTACAATACATTGAAAAGAATAAGTGAAACTCTTTTTTAGAGAGATGGGGTGACAAAAAAATTTAAAATCCAAAATATGATGAATTGAGCAGATTTTGGGCCCTAGAACGATTGATTATGCTTTGGTAAATATTAAATAAAATGAATACCATGATTTATATAATACTACAAAGTATAAATTTCACAATATGAAATAGTTAATAAAATTCTATGGTTGAAACACCGAAATAAATAAAAACTTTTAAAATCTAAAATATGTTGTTTTAGAAATTAAGATCCAAATATAACTAATAACATAGAATGTGAAAATTAACAACAAATAAAACATCAGTGGTAATAAAACATTTTAACTAATATTAATATAATTGAATTTATCTTCACTATCTCTATGTTATGATAATTTCTTACTGATGAGTAGCACATAAGAAAACATGGCTACATTCATTGGTAATTATGATGTCTAGTACACTAGCTTCGATAAATACCATGGACAGTTACTCTATTCATGCATATTAATAGACAAGTGGATTTTAAATAGAAGAAGTCAATACATTAGGTTCGTTTTTTAATGTTGTATTTAATTATCATGACTATTGTTCTATGAGGTAGTTCATTGGTTACCCCTTTCATTCACTTACTTGACCTAAAATTTAGATACATGGGTTTTCATTGTTGATGCATGTTTTCATTTCATGTCCCAATTCTATGTTTATTTTTAGGTATATAGTCTTATTTAAAGATGATTGTATTGTATAAATCATGGTGACTTATAAAATATTCCATGTTCTACTAATATTCAAATTTTGGTTAATTTTTTAAAACCAATTGGATTTGATAAGACTTTCAAAAACTATCATTTATAAAAATAAAATTAATTTTTATAAAAATTCTTTTTCAAAATAGTGATAACATTTTTTATTAGGAATGGTTTTATGAAAATTCATGGTCGTATCTTAAAATAATTTCTCATTACACCCTTACAATATAAATTGGATGTAAATATAAATAGTTTAATATAATATATGAAAAACATAAATGAGAAACATCAGTTTGTGGTCAATATTCTATCATGAACCACCCCACTAAGAAACCATTATATCCCAGTATTGGTGTAAAGATTTACCCATGATGCCAACCTATTATAGACCTCGGTTTGGTGACACGATTCGAGGGTATAAGGTAACACGAAAAGGATGTATTAACCTCATATAACCAGAGGATTTGTAAATAAATATTCCATAAAAACAATGATATAAATATACCAAGATCAATATTAATATGAAAATGTGTAAATATTAAGAAATAACAAATCACGTGATAACATAACAAATACTATCCTAGAAAAAACTCTATATTTAATCCCATGATCTAATATTGTATTATACCTATTGATCACTAAAATTTCTATAGATACTTGATGAATGGGTTATATATGGGGGTCAACATAGCATGTATACGTTGTAGGATAATTATCAATAATTATTGTGAAAATATAAAAGAATCATACTATGTAATTAGTGAACAAGTAGAAAAAATTATTATCCATTAAATGATCCCCCAGATTCGCCATGGCCCACTCACCAAATATCACATTCAATAATATTAAAATAATATCCAAGAAATATGTGAGAATATATCACACAACCAATTCTAAAATAGTTTTCCCCTCTCAATCCCTGATGTAAGAATGTTTTGTTCTCCTAGTCTTTATTTGTTATTATACAACACACCATATATCACATCATTACGATAAGTAAAAAACTCCCTCAACATCCTCATCAACCACTTACACAAATATATCACATCCATCTATCACATATCTATAGATGTTTTGTATCAATAATATAGTGGACATAAATATTATTCCATCATCTTAATTTTCATGAACCCCACTATATAATATCATCCCATTAATACCATTTTCTGTCTTCCAGTACACCACATACTAAATAAATATGATTTTTCATACCTCGTTCCATCACAACATGTTCTAATCTAATATCGGGGTGTTGGGATGGTTGAGTAGTTATCAATATGTTCCCTCACCAATATGGATGTTTGGGGAAAAATCCTGAGTTCTAAATCATTTTGTGGATCAATAAGGGTATCTTATTCATGTAGGTTGTTTATAGAAATAAGGATGAAAAATATAGGTATATAATTTTACCCACAAACCTCCCCTTGAATGTTAATCCAAATATAATTACTAATGCCCACAAACAAAACCCCAATATAATTTATACACATCATCTATACTAAAAAATATTACACAATGAACAATAACCAATAACAATAGAATAATATCCACTATATGGATTCCAAAAATCTATGTCAATCATATAGTTAAATAATTTTTAAATTTATCATTTAATAATGAATTTACACACATTTCCTATCAAATTTTCATTTTTAATACAAATGACTTCATGATAAACCCCCCCTTTAATTTCAGTTATTACCTATTTATTTCATGGAAAACAAACTTATTTATAATATTATTTCACTTCAATTATATCCAATCCCATTTACATTTTCATCAGTACAAGTAATTCTATTCTACTTATCCTAGGTTTCTAAAAAAACCCACTAACAACCAGTCTTGAAATTACCCTTTGACAAAAAATGCATTCATATTTCTATTTTAAGTATAGACACTGCTACCTTGTGCCATAACCTAGGATAACAAAAAATCCATCATCGACAAACCAATAAATATTGTTTGACAACAGAACCCTTGAAAATTAAAATTCCAAACTATGTATAACATTCCAAAAAAACAAATTAACCAACTCATCAAAATCACCTAATAATATCCCCTACATTAACTATACAATCACAAAAATAACAATAAGTAATTCACCATCATGAAATAATATATTTCAGTAACTAAAACATTATATTAATCCATATAAAAACATATTTTCATTCAATTTCTATTTTCAAAAACAATGGGTTAATTATCATTCTTATGTTATTAACATTTTATGAATGCCATTCTATCAAACGAATTACACAATTTACAGAAAATTCTAAAAATCTCAAATTATTTGAGTAAAAAAAATATGTTCTGAGTACAATGTAAAAATCCTTATTGTAGTTAAACACAAGTGAATCATTCACCTCATATTAAATTTCTTTATGTTTGGTTCATTATTATTATTGAGATAACCCAAAAAACACATACATAGAATAAATTATTAAATCCCCATAATTTAATCAAAATTCAAGAGAGTTATCAAATATTCAACCTCAACTAGCTCTTATCGTCCATTTATACTAGAGGTAGAAATGATGAAAATACAATAACCATACAATGGAATCCACAATCAATATAAAACACTCAAATACCTTATCATAATTACTTCACTAATATCCCCTTAATTAAATCATCACTGTCGTTGAGAATTCAATTCTAAATAATTGGATGAAAAGAAGATGGAAGGAGTCATAAATAACTATATATCACTAAAAATAAATATTATGAAGTTATTCATAAAATACAAGGATGAGGGAATGAAATGTCTTGAAATATTACACTACGATCACCAATGTTTCTGGGAGACGATTAAAAAATGGGAATTATAGAGTCCCCAAACATTAAAATAGTTATGGAAAAATTTAATTACTTGACACAGGTTGTAAGACTATATTGATACCTAGCTAGCTATGTTATAATAGAATAGTAAAAACCAGAAAATTGAATACATGTTGTCGTAAAATCCATGAGATAGTAGAACATGTAGAGTATAATAGTGAAATGTTCTATTCCACGCCACAACCACCAAAAATCCACACACAACCATGATTAATCCTATGAAATCCCTACATTAGTTACTAGAATAATTCAAACCCTAAAACTAGAACCATCAAATACCTCATTGTTACCAGGAAAAAATTATATCTTTATATACTATACCTAATCTCAATAAACCCTACAATATAACCCCAACGTTTTAAAGCATTATTAAATAAGGATCCCTAAAAATATAAAACCCCAAAACCCA
Organism: Viscum album; assembly: GCA_963277665.1. NCBI lineage: Eukaryota > Viridiplantae > Streptophyta > Magnoliopsida > Santalales > Viscaceae > Viscum > Viscum album. The sequence goes on from OY728151.1 coordinate 165,531,828, forward strand.
CCACCCAAATCAAGACATTGTAAACATACAGACAATTACATTGTGTGACCACAAAATATAACTTTCACATCATAACATAGACCTTCAAACTATAATCATATCACTAAACTCAAATTTCATTTCTAACACTGCCCTTTCTTCCCTAACCCTCCTCTAAATGACTCTAAAATAAAAAATATTCAATGTAAAATGACCGGAAGGTCTGGAACATTTTATTAGGTTCCTTTAAATACAGTATTCTTCTCAAAAACCAAAAAATAATGAATACCCACATACATAACCAACTAAAGAACATCCCAGGTGATAAATCAGAAAGAATATGATTCCATCAACCAAACATATAAAAAAGGGAAAACACCAATTAAATCAAGACCAATGAGTAAAAACATTCAATAAATTAGCTAAAATCATATTAATATTAGAGTAAAACAAATGTAAAAAAATTACATATTGAGATTAAATATAGTAATCTCATTACCACATACTCTTCCCTACACTATCATCCCTCCATAGAACAAAAACTAACTAAATTATACACAAACACAATAGATTTTTCTACAAATCATTGATATTTTCTAACTATAAATAATGTTTCAATACATATTCCACTTCACTATCATCGTGCGACACATCAAAGTACTAATAAACCCTAGAAAATAGTATAAACTCATCCAAATATGTGATTCCTATAATGAGGATAAACAATAATGAGTGCATATCCACCAACCCCAAACTATATAGGTCACCTCTACCAATTCACAGAAAATATTTTTTGGTTTTATACTACTGTCATCCAGTCTCAAATCAACTAAATTTTTCCTATAATTCTATGCAAAAAATCTAGACAAAAAACCATTAACATCCTGACCTCATTCTTGTGTTATGGATAATGACAGTGTTTCCCCTCAAAACCTTAAATTTTCCAGTGCCAATGGAATATTTAAATCATTTGTTATGAAAAAACTCAACTAAGGGAATGTTGTTCATCCACAATCCACTAAAATTAAGAGAAATAGTCCCATAACTTATCCTATAGTTTTTTGATGGTCTGATCCATATTCTCATCAATATATGGTTGGTGAAAAATGAACATGTTCTTATCAGACCTCAGATAATGAGGTCAAATGTAGTTCCAAATTAATCCTGAAGGTCCTCATCACCTAAATATGCCACAAAACCTGATCAAAATACTTTATCACTAAAACCACTATATAACCCCATTCCTCATTCTCAATGAAGTTGTTCAACTTCATCAACTATTTAGTAATGACATAAAAAGAATCACATCCACCCTAGTCTCATGGTATACCAAAGATAAAATCCCCATTTTTATGTCCAAACATTTCCACTCAGGAATACCAAATGAAAATAATAACCCAACTATAGTGAAATGCTCTGGAATAACCAACTGCTATACTAGGTATATTGCTACTTGTTCTACTATTACCCTCTTGATTTGGGGATTCCAAATCTAATCCACGAAATCTTAGTACAAATTTTAGATAGAGGGATGAACTTTTAATGTGGATCTATGAAACTCATCATAAACCTTCTGAAAACAGTGAACAAAATTAAAAACCTACACTAAAACATAATTGATTCCATTAATCCATTGGCCACTACTCTCATGAATAATCATAAAGAACATGGGCCCAAATTACCATTTCCATTATGTATCACCACTAATACTCCTCCATCCTTTGTCACAAGGATGATTGTGATATTATATAACACTTGAAACCTCTTCCATTTATATCATATATATCAAGATGCATCACTACATGCTCCTGCAAACCTCTTCAATCATATCATGATTCAATAAAAAACAATACTATAACGTTCTACTAAGTGAGTATTTAACTATATATTCTATTGAATATGTTTGGTAGATCAACATGTTGGACGTGGGATAATTTCAATCAGCCTCTATTATCTCTAATTTAGATATCAAAAATATATAATTCAATTTATGAGACCTTGATCAATAAAGACCATATATTTCTCACTGATTAGGTAATTTCAAAATATTTTTAGAGAAAACCACCCCACAACCAACTATAGAATATGCTTTCTAGATCTATTCTCAATGAAACATAATGTTCTATAACAATATTATATAAAATCACTATGGGGCCTCGATAAAAATACACAATATAAATTGGAAAATATCATAGAAGACCTAAAAAATAACACCCCTGTTATAATAGAAACATAAGAGTACTAATAAAGCTATCATTTATGTTGTTAGAACATTCCAAACCCTCACCAATATATAAGATTGACAAGTCCTTCCTAGTCAATGATATCAATGGTGCTTCGTCCTTAGATATATTGGAAACAAAACTCCGATAATATCATGTGAGATATAGTAAAATAAATAACTTCTCTACATTCATGGGTACTACCTAAAAAACAACCTCAGTCTTTGATTAATCAATTACCACTCCCATATGAGACACTACATATATAAAAAGTGAACAACCTATGTCAAACAAATATTAAATTATAAATATTCACATATTTTTTATAGTTTTAAAGGAAATATACAAGGTCCTTAAGGTTCTCATCATTTTCCTCTTATAAAATTGAATATTTTTCGATGTTTTAAATTAACCAGAGAACAATCTAAACTAAATAATTTTTTAACATAGAATACATGAGTCTCATAAATATAGTTAGTGAATTAATTACAATAAATTTAGAGACTAAAAATATTAAATTTAAATAACAGTTATAGAAGGTTTTTTTTCATGATATAACCCTCTATAAAAATTATCTAGTGATAATTGGAATACAAATAAATCATCAAAAACATGGTGGATCCCTTAAAAGTGTCAGAAATATCTCAAATCCTTGGAATAAATGGTTTTTGAATGTCACATAATTGAAGGACATGTAGTTTATACAAAAACAAATATTATATCCTTCCTGCATGGGGCAAAACACATATACACCCCATAAAGAAACATTTGACCATGTAATTCCTTTCTTATTATATCTCTGAAAAATGAATCCCACATGATGATGCTCTTCATTATAATAAAACAACACACAACCTAAATTGGTTAATAACCATGTAAAAATACAAATATTTAATATTGATAATGAATTTTATTTCTATATCTAAGGTAAAAAATTCCCATTCCACATTATCCTCATCAACTCAAAACCTTGAAATACATTAGGAAAAATTAGTAGACATCAATCTAGAATATAAATCCCTAGTGGAAATTATATACTCTCCACCATTCAGATAATGTATTTCCCAATGTGGGTGAAATATATGAATATACAATTCAATAATAAAAAAATTTAGTAACCATGATATAAGATAATAAAATGGTAAATCATATGATCTCTTGTTCTTTTATAAACATTACAACTATATCATGAATCTTCTCAACTTTGGATCCTCTATCTCACTCTTAATGATCACATACAAGTTTCCACTCATCACCATATTCTTGATGGTGAGGTAAATCAAAGGGATATTATATACATACTTCATATCCTATTTATATATCATAATAAAACTTCACCTATTACTGATATGAGAACTGAGGAAACTACAACTAATGTTAAGAATAAAATTAGACACTCATAGATCACTAATCCTTGAGGATGGTTAATAACTGAAATTGTAATTGATTATATCTCCAATTAATGAAGTAAAAAAGTCCAAATATTCATAAAGTCCACTAAAACTATATATCATATATTAATTATCAGGAAATGATTTATTATAATGTATTACTGGTAGAAACCATAATAATCCAAATACTAAAAATCCTTTAAAAGATTATCCAAACATAATGAATCTATAATAGAACCCCTCTCAAGATTAACCTAAATAAGAATGAATCCCATAAATCATTGAATCTTTTATATAAACCTACATATATGTTTAAAAAATAAATGACTTAATTAAAAATATAATAAATAGGTAATCGAACTCCAATAAATAATGATATCTGTACACCTCAGAAAGAATCCAATTTTATTTGATGGGAAAAAGATCCTTCATTCTTACCCTAATGTCTCGAGAACTAAGGACCTCTTGATTAAGAGAGAGAGGCTCATGCCTCTACATCAACATCTTAATCAGTGATAAAAACACTGTATAAAACTACAACTGAAAATTATTACATGAAACATATACGTAATTCCACTCCCTAGTACTCAAGATCCACTATTGGCAACCTTATCCTTGTATATAATTATTGGATAATGGAAGTAGAATCTTGTAATAAGATAAGATCAAACTAAATGTTATCTCAAACACATATATATAGTACATTATCTTTATATTAAATTTGATCCCTTCTCACATGGTAGTTCCAATAAAATAAAACCAACACAATATCCTCTTATATATGTAATCCTCCTTATTTGGGTAAGCACTTCTATGTTTAACCATTATAGCATACTAAACCACACTAATGTTAACCACATGTGTCTGCTGAATAGATAAAATCTCTATAAACAATAATAGAAAAATTCAGATCCCAATAGAATGTAATTTATATATTCATACTTAAATAATTGGATTTATTCAATTTCTCCAAAATATCACCTCATTTAAAACATAAGAAAAAAATTAATTATTCACAAACCGCTCACAGGTCACTTCCCAGTTATAAAAACAACTTCAAATAACACATTTAGTGAGAGTATTGTTCTTTTATTGGATCATAGAGAGTCCCTAAGAACTACACCATTGTTGGTCTCACCTAGATATATCACACTCTGTATTCAAATGTTTTATTTTCTATATCCACCCATGAAATATTCATCATTTTATTACCCAATAATCTATCAAAACTCAAAAAATATTTATACCACATTGTAATTACCCAACCCCACCAGAACCCCTTTATGGTAATTTATTATAGATAGTGATCCCCATGGACCACCAGTAATAAGTCCTTGATTGACATCATGCTTGAGTGGTAAAAAATTTATAAATATGAATAAATAACCGTATATAACCCAAGAATACATAAATAATTAACTTATTAACACCATAATATAAATATAATATGATCCTCAATAAAACCATAATTTATGAATATCCTAGGAATATAATAATCCTAATATAAAATGCCATATCACATCTTAGGGGTAATACCATAGCTAATCTTATGCTTCTAGCTAGTACAGTTATGATCAATCATAAAAATAATTCTATCAAAATTTAAAATAATTTATATATATTCTTCGTGAGAATAATCTGTATACTCTAAAGGATCATATGAAATTACTCTCGCGAAAATATTAAATGAGAATAATAATGTATCTATGAAAAAATATTAGAACTAATAAGAACATATCATATCAACAACAACCTAGCCTAAGAAGGGCCCAACCACACAATATCCCATCCATGGACAATGATGTATTATTGAAAAATATAGTGAAATGGTACCCTATAACCAATTAAATAATGGATTATTCCTCTCACACCCCAATTCTAAATGTCTTTTTCTCCCAATCCTTTCAATATTCACTCCACATCAAAAAATATCTCATATCATGACCATGCCACCAACCACAACCTCATTATCCAAATTTTTCTTCCAAAAATACATATCATATATTTATTTTATATTTTATGTTGTGGGGTATATTCAACCTTGAGGACATCTGCAACATTCCATGCCCCTACCCTACATGACTGTCATCATTTAATATCACACCATAAATTCACAATAGAGCTAACATTATACTTTGTACCTCATCATATATAACTTTAGGGTCATCTAGTAAATAATATACTAAAATTAACAGATAAATTTCATAGGGACTACCACTACACCCCATACTATAATAATATGATCATACGTACATTGAGTTATCAAATCGATTTTTACAATTAGGTGTGAGAGCTGAAAAGTTACAGAAGCAATCCATAATTTCTATCTACATTCTTGATGTTAGGGGATAACACTTTGGACCAATACTATTTTATTAATCATTAAATATATTTGAAACTTTTAATGTAATTATATAAATCCAAATGAAAATATGTGTAAAAACATTTACACATAAAAACATCCTAGTATGTTCAACCAAATGGTATCACCAGTAGCCAAAACATCACTTAACTAACGATATTTAATTGGACCCCCATTTCAAAATATAACATCATTAACAAAAATACATCACCAAAAAAATATCCACCATAATAATTTCCTAAATTCTAGTTATTCAATACAATTTTTTAATTATATATATATATACTTTTCTCATAAATTTACAATAAAAAATCTATTAAATTGTATATTTAATAAAAAATATAATCCATCCCATACACACATTAATTTTATCCACTACACATTACATTCATGCATCATTTTATAATTTATTGTTCTTCTTCAAATCAATTTCATCTATAACCATTTAAAATTTCATGACCACAATTTTTCAAGTTTTGTTTATACTAAGAAACTATAAACAAAAAAAAATAACTAGAAATTACATATCCCCATGAAACAATATATATGTTAATTTCCATATATTGTATGGAAAAAATCTCCATCATGTGTAAAAATCACTAAAATCCTTACAGACATAAAAAACCCTCTAAAACTAGTCTAAAATTTATAATATACAAACAAAAGTTTCCCAATATCCTAAAACATGGTAGCCATTATATCTAAACCATACCATAAAAATCACCCAATAATATCACTATAATTAATAATATAAATATTCCCAAATAGATTTTTATTTCAATGATATTGTACAAAAGAAATTAATTCCCATTATTCTAAATTTTTTATTCTATAAATCATTTTCTCAATCTAATTTATTTTTCGAACACAACTAATTCATTTCCGTCTTAATATTAATTAACATTTTTGAAGTATCATCATATAAACACGTCACATCATTTATGAAAACATATCAATTACATAAATGAATTAAAAATAGAAAAAAGTATTATATATTGATAAAAACACAAAATAAGAAAAAAAATATAATCGTTCACTTCATATCAATTTCTGTTAGGTCAGGTATATTAAATTTGTATATAAAATCAATAATATTCATCTACGAAAAAAACATAAAAACTACTACAATTTTAACATGAATGAAGTGTGTTTTAAAATCCCCTACCTCAATTAGAGTATATAAATCCATCATATAAGAGGAGGATACATGACTCGGTCTATAACTATATGAAGGAATCCTTGATAAACATAATCAATTTTAATCCCTTATTAAATTTACTATCCTAACATTCCCAAAATCAAGTTAGTTCTTCCACTGATAATCCATAAAAGAATACCATGGATAATATGATATGAAACGTGGGAAACCTACCCCTGCTTCACCAATAATTATTCAACCAATTTCGATGATAAAATTAAATTAATAAACATTTAAATTTATCCACAATTAACACTTAGTCTTCAATTGAGTTGAGTGAAATGAATGTGAATCAATGGAATTTCCAGGAGCGCAAAAATATGTAACCATGATGGATTGATAGAATATAATTTCGATTGGGTAGGACCACATACTAAATCATATTTTTCAAATAAAACCACGGTGCATCCTAGTCTAATAAGGTATAATCTCTCTACTCAGACCCAACCTCTATGATACTTTGCATGGTTCAATGACTTTATCCATTAAAATATTCAACGAACAATAGATTAAGGAACTTCTTCATGTTGCATCCTTTATAAATTTGATCCCAACCGTAGTTCAACATAATCAGAAAACCATGGGTAACCTATGGAAATAAAACCACAAATAATTGACATCTCAAACTCCATTCCGGAACCAAGAAGCCTCATCATAACCTCATGGATTGAACCCAACCTATATTAACCATAGACCAACATCATGGTATCATAATAGGTTAATGTCTCATTTATATAAAAGGGTATAACCAAAAAACATGACACCATGATCTCTATAAAAAATTTAATAATACTATGCCACTATAAACCCTCCAAAAAACACCTCAGTCATGTAGCTTATACCTCCCCACTACAATTAAATCAGTTAGTTGAAATTTCATCTCTAATAATTCAATATCTACCTCAACCATCCACCTAGAATCTCCACTACCCATGAAATTTAAATAAAAATAAAAATAAGGTCTTCTTAATTACATCATTTTATAATATTTATTTTTTATGTGTTAATTGTTAGGGACCATTGTTCATGAGGAGTTGGACCGAGTGGACTATATTGGGAGTCCATATATTGTAATTAATTATCCTGTATTTTATGTATTCTACCAATCATTATTCACATTATATTGTAATTCATATATATTTATATACACTGAAATGATATATTTTATATTAATGAAATTTTCTTAAAGTGGTCACTGTGATGATTTGTAATTTTTATTAAACTTATGATCTATGTTTTCATGGTTTCTATATTTGATACTGGTTGTTAATATAAAAATGGTTGAATAATTCTTGTATACATCACCAATATTTTCCTAAATGATTTTATGGGGTTCATGGTATTTTAATGGTGAAATAATTTCCATTTTTATAATTTTACACTCTCGACACTGATCACCATCTCATGGTGATTGTGAATTAATATTGAAATTTATGGAAGGAAAACCTAGTGACATAGAAGGATGACTTATAATAATTCATTACATATCAAATATTATATTAAATGAAACTCTAATATTATAAATATATGTAAAATTGAAATATTTCAACCCAAACAATTTATCAATAGTGAACTACCAACTAAATAAAAGTCGGTGAAGGATATCAATGGAGTGTGGCTCTCCTGTGAGAACCCCCATCAGATAAAAGTGTTTCAATGGACATGGGAACCATGATTATGTGGATGTTATTATTTTCATGATATCCCTCACTTTTCTCTCTCTAAAAAATACCATTTTTTATTAATGTTGGCTACAATGTTTAATCCTACAGAACTTTATAATTATATTCATTTATTTATATAGTTGCATAAACAATGTATTTTTAATTTAAGAAATGGAATATTTCTTATTTAAACTTATATGAAAATTTGATGAAATATATAACTAATTCATAAATTTTTTAATTCATTTCCAAATAAATTCGAACTAGTTGAGAAATAAAAAATATATATTAAAATTAAATATGGAGCATTATTCAGCATTGCATAAAACTGTGATATAGAATCATTACTTGTTTAAACCCTTGGACTTGACATTTTTATCAATATTATCATTCATCATCACATAATAAAATATTTATAGTAACCACATTAAAATTCTTAAAAAATTAAATTATAGTATATTCTCTAAAAAATTAAAACTCTATTGAAATATGATGATGTTTTCAGTTTGATAATTTTGAGTATTAGAAATAAAAAAATTATTTTATTCTTGTATTAGTTGGTATAATCTCTACAATAATAACTTGTATCAAAAATTTATACAAGGCTTCTATAATTAAATCCACTCAACCACATTTTCCTGTTGATGTCTCAAGCATCCCTTCGTATGTATTTTCATCAAAAATATTTTTTTTTAATATATATTCAAAATATAACATAAAACATATAGTAATTTTTCATATGAAATAACATTCATGTGTCAAAAACATAATTGGAAATTTTTTTATATTTGTTTTCAATATATCTCATTTTTTTAAATTTATTTTGTATTTATTCTATAACACCAATAAAAATTTCTATTCATCAAGAGATTACATTAAATCGGTATAAAAAATTTATACTCAATTGTCTTCTAATGTTCTTAATAAACCTAGTGAAACATTAATATAATATATAAATATTAAAATAAAAAAAAGTTTTTTAATCCATGATAACCATGAAAAATGCATAATATACATTTATATATTATCTTTTTTTATGTCATGTAATCCCTACATTGATGAGAATTCATAAATACCTCTAATATGGACTTTTATGCCACTAACCCATTATATTGGATAAATTTTTATGAGTATCTATCCCTTTATGAGATAATAATTTTTATTTCTAATTGGAACACATTTATAATTTATATAGAGTCATCATATTTAACTTAATATTAGTTTTTTACATTAAAAGTTATTCCTAAGAACTAATCAAATGGATTACTACAACAATCTTATTGTTTCACATGAATCATGAATGAATTACTTCTAAAGTCATCTAATATTTGATATTAGAATTTCTATAATGTGAATCCTCCATTAATAAACTCATAGGATCTTCCTACTCCAATATTCAAACATTTTTATAAATAGTTATCATAATTAATAAAAATTCCACAACATATAACATAATGTTTTTTTCACAAGATATCCTAGTGAATTTCAAATCATTTATTTTCAACCACTTCATGCATACTCTCTTATTATGGTGTTTTAATTGTCACTTATTTTATTCTATATCATAATTTAGGATATCTTATAATACATTGATAATAAATCCAAAATTGAATGAATAGGATCAGCCATATCTTATTTTGGATTTTTTGTCAATATATTATAAAAATAATTACATCAATGCATTTTTAATATATCCTCATAACATAAGATATATTATAAGTACCAGAAATAAATTAATCCATCCATTTAATTTTTAGTTTCTTTTCAAAAATCACCTATAATGCACTATATTAAATATGGTATTTATGTTTTTTCAATAAAATAGTATTATAATCCAAAATTAATAATTATGCTATTAGAGAAATGGGTTTCTTATCATTCTCTCAACATTAATAGGAATAATTGGTTTAATATTACAAGATCACATTGATAAAGGTTAATTAAATAATATTAATTTTGTTCATACCTTATTTCCCTTGTAATTTTCTTTCCTTTTCAATAATTTTTTTACCTTCATTATTAATTAAAATAAATGTAAATAAAATTAAATTTTTGTTCACATATGTTTTACCAAATATGTTTTCAAATATCTCAAAAATACCTTTATTATTATTTATCCATCTAAAAATAATCATGAAGAACTAAGAGAAACATTTTATTACATTATTTAAAATATAAAAAATTAGTTAATTTATTAATCATTGTGGAAAAAATTAATTTTTAATATAATAGTAACAAACTGATAATTTTTATTTTAATCAAAATTGATTCATAATTTGAAACTCATATGATTAATAAATATGATAGAAAAAAATATTTGAAAGCATTGTCATCATTGTCAATGATGAATGAAATCAATGATACCATGTTTTATCCATATGTATTAATTGATAATTTAATAAATGTAGGATCAAAATATTATGTAGATGATCAATATATAAGATGGGGGTGAATTGTGTCTGGTAAAAAAAATTTGGAACTTTTAAAGTTGATATAAAACATTCTATTGTTTAGCAAAGTTATCCAAGGAAAATTCACAATACTTTTTGATCTACAAACTTGCAAGATTCCAGAAATATGGTTCTAGAAATGAATCTTAAATGAAGTTTATAAGGAATAAAATTCTCCCTTAATTCCTATAAAATCATACTAATTAGAGTATACAATTATAAGAGAGTGTATGATATTTATACATTCCTTAATAATCAAAATGTAGTGGAAAACAAAATTGAAATAATAAAAGTAACAAGTACGAAATTGTTTATCCAAAAGATTAGGTTATCCAAAAACCTTGGATAAAGGTCCCTTGATTTATACTTTCTAGAAAGTTTTTCTTACCCACTCCAGGGTAATCCCTCGTTAGAAATATCAGAGTCTGTCATGTTATCCCCACAATCCCTAGAACATTGAGATAGTTGGAACCTCTATATTTCTTATGAAATATTTACTCGAACAATAAGGTAGTAAAACACTCTATATTACTATCACCAAAATCCCTCAACTATACACAGCAATAATCGGAGTTGCATGATGAAATTTGCACAATATGTTTAGTACACACAAATCATGAGAGTCACTCGCTCTAGAAATCACATCAACAACATGTAAACTATAAGGTTGTATAAAAATATATTGGGATCATTCAAATGAGCTCCTATTTATAGGCACATCTTCTATGATCAACTCCCTCCTCCAATAGTCATATTTTTTCATGAATTTTTGAGGGACCTATACACGTGTCACTTAAACAACAGTTAGATAAATTATGATTGCACGACATCATTTTATAACTATAAAAATGGTAAGTAAAATATATTTTCTCGATCAAATATATTTTTCATATTCTATGAAAAAAATAAAGTTTAGATTCTAAAGGGAAAACATTTGGAGCCTATATTACTTGGATATTTGAATTTTTTCTTCCAAGGAATTCAGAATCATAATTTTATATACATCATAGTCTGAATTCAAGGGAATTCAGAGTCTGGATTCTGAGGAATTCAGAGTCCTAATTCTATAGAATTAGGATTATGAAATCTAAGGAATTCAAGAAATGAATTCTAAGGAATTTGTAGTCTGAATTATATGTAATTGAGAGTACGAATTATAAGGAATTTGCAGTTTGAATTTTAGAGAATTCAGACTCTAAATTTCAGAGAATTCATAGTCAGAATTCAAGGAATTTGAAATCTGAATTCAAAGGAATCAGGAGTTTCACATCAGAGTATTTGGAATCTGAATTTTAGAGAATTCGAATTCAGAATTCTAATGAATTCGTAATTTGAATTTAGATAAATTTGGAGTAAGAATTTTAGAGAATTCAAAACCTGAATTTCATAGAATTCGGAACCTGAATTCTGATCCTGAAAATAGAATACTCTATATCTACGTATATATAGAATTCCCAGGATTGAGATGTGAAAATGAATTTTTCACTTAGGAATAAAATTAATTTTATTTAGGGAAACTAAAATATGAAAAATGAAAAATAGGAATGGATAAATTTTCCTTGGAGAAGGAAAATTTTCCTTATTAAGGAAAATCTTGGTAAGGAAAAACATTCCTTATAAAAAGAACTTAGAGAAAATTAAATTTTACTTGAGATGTAGTATTTGGGATTTTAAAAACATATAAGAATGGAAAATTCATATGGAAACCATATTAACTAAACAATATCCCCCTTTTGGAAGGAAGAAACATCCTTACATAAAAGAATATAAAGACTTTAAAATTTTTATGAACGTGACAATAAAATTTCTCTATCTTTCATTACATATCATAATAAATACGACTAACTCACCCTTAGGATTTAAAAACTATAAGGATCAAATTATTGATTTCATGAATGAGATTTTGTAATTTCTTGCATTTGAAAATCATCATTATAAAAACTCTCTATTAGATTAACTTCTCCTTAGTTAGAGAAATTTATTCATTATATAGTATTCTTTTTTCCATTCCTTTCTCCCCCTTTGTGACTTTTAAAAATGAATGATAGAAATGGAAAATAAAATATGGTACCTGCAATATTCGTACTAAACAACCAAATAAATGAAGTGAAACAAAAATTCACTATGATTGAATGAATTCTAACAACAGAGAGATACAAAAAAAGATCAAATTTGATTGAAATTATCCCTCTTTCTCTTTTGGAATTAGCTTCTTCACAACATTCTTGAGCTTCTTGAGTTTGTTGGGATCATCTTCCATGCACTTGAGCAGCTGATCCTTATCTTCATTTTTCTTTTCTAAGGGTTTAATTTTTTCTTCCTAATCCTTGAGAATGTTAGCCTGATCCTTCACGGGTTCTTCATGTTTAGCAAGTCTTTCTTCATGTTTGATTCAGATATCCCTTTCCCTCTTCAATCTCTCAGAAACTGAATATAATTTACCATTAAGATATTTCACTTCATGATTCAGAGTAGTTTCTACAAGGGATAGATTTTCATAAAAATACTTGGTGAGATATTTGAATTTAGTTTCTTCGGTTTTTGGAGCATCATTAACATTATCTAGAAACTCATCGATAATTCTCATCACTTCAATAGTTTTCCTTGACCAACTAGTCATCTTATTGCAAGATATTTTATGGGAATTATTTTATTTGAAGGGGTTATAAAAGCAAAACTTCCATTTCTATTCATCTTCTTATTTAGTTCATAATCTATTTACATTCTTGTCTCATGTTGAAGAATAGTTCCAAAAATCTCATCATGATAGATCTATTAGAGTTTTCTATTCTCATCAATAGCGGTTCCCTTTGAATACAACTCATTAGTCATGTTATCTATAAACATTCCCACAAGAGCTTCATCATCTAAACCTTTTTCACCCATATATTATATACAGTAAACAATAGTTATAAACCTCACTTGTACCTTTCACTATAGATCTCCGTAAGGAAATATAAATCAATGATATTCAGCTCTAAGAAAAGATCTTGTAGTTTCAATAACTTTGGATGTTGTAAAATGTGCATCATATAATTTCTTAAAAATTTAATTTCAGCTTCACAGGAAGAAATCCGGCTATATATATTCATGGTCCTGGAACACAACAAAGTATTGTGTACCCTGTAGTTTAGTTGATATTCTGTCTTTTCATGATTAGAAAAATTTATGTCTTCCTTATCAAGAATCTTGTAATCATTAGTAAGAATTACAAACCTCTCCAATCCACTATTAATGACAAAAGTATTCATACAATCTCTCCAATATTCATAATCATTCCCATCTAATATAAGCGGTCTAGTAGGATTGATATTGTCAATCAAACCAAATTTCATTCCTTCCATCTAAAAAATTCATTCCACATAATCTTGTTAGTAATAAATGTTTGTAAACAAGGGTAAAAATCCAAACCAAGAAAAATAGAACAAAGGAAACTTGTGAAATAAAAATTATATGTTAATATAAGTATTTCAGAGACCACTTCTAAAAAAAATTCGAGGAAAAAAATATGATGTAGATTCTCAATATACATGAGGGGGTGAATTGTATCCTTTAAAAATTATTTTGGAACTTTTAAAGTTCATATTAGACTTTCTATTTTTTACCAATGTTAAAAAAGTTATATTCACAAGACCTCTTAGTTCTAAAAACTTGCTAGATTCCAAAAATATTGTTTCTAAAATGAAACTTAGGAGAAGTTTGCAAGGTTAAATATTCTTCCATAAAGCATATAGAATCTTACAAATCATAGTATAAAAGTATAAATATTATAAGATAGTTATAGTTTCTTAATAATTAAAATGCACTAGAAAAAAACATGAAACAATACACGTAAAATTTATGAAATATTTTAAACCAAAGATTAGAGTATCCAACAACCAGGGATAATGGCCCCTTGATTTATAGTTCCATGAATGTAAATCTTACCCAAAATAGGTTAAGCCCTCAATTAGAAAATCGAAGTCTGTCTTGATATCCTCAAAAGCCCCAAAACATCATGGTACTCAAAACCTCTGTCTTCCTTATTAAGGAAGTCCTTGAACTTTAAGGTAGTCAACACATTTGTCTTCCAATACCCGAAAGCCCCTGATTGTACACTAAGAAATTTGGAGTTTCATGAAGCAATGTGAACAAAATGTTCAGTGCTCATAAAGAATGAGAGTCTCTCTCTCCAGAAATCACTTCAGTAACATGTAATATTTAGAATTGTATAACAGTGTCTTGGGAGAGATCAAATGAGGTCCTATTTATAGGCACATTCCCAACAGTCAGCTCCCTCTTCCAATGATCATATTCATACTTGAATTTCAGAGGGACTGATAAACATGTCTCTCAAAAAATAGTTAGTTAGAAACATAATGCATGACATCGTTTAATAACTACAACAAGGGTAAGTAAAATATGGTTGTTCTATCAAATCTTTTATTAAAATTATAAGGGAAAAAATGTTCCGAGTCTAAATGGAAAACATTAGGACTCTATATTACATGGATATTCAGATTCTGTTCTCCAATGAATTTGCATCAGAATTCTATAGACTTTCGAGTCTGAATTCTAAGGAATTAGGAATCTGAATTTTATGGAATTCAGATAATGAATTCTGAGGAATTGGAAACCTAAATTATAAGGAATTAAGTGTATGAATTATAAGGAATTAGGAGTCTCAGTTCTAAGGAATTCTTAGTCTGAATTTTAGAGAATTATGAACCTTAATTTCAGAGAATTAGGAATATGAATTCTGAGGAATTCTGATTCTGAATTCTGAGAATTCGGAACATGAATTTTAGAGAATTCCGAATCTAAATTTTTTAGAATTTGGATTCTGAATTCTACGGAATTATGAATCTAAATTCCAACAAATTTGTAGTTTGATTTCAGTGAATTTGATTCCTAAATTATAGATAATTCAGAACCTGAATTCTTATCCTGAAAATAGAATACTCTATATCTAAGTATTTATAGAATTCCAAGGTTTTAGATCTGAAACTGGATTTTTCAATTATGAATAAAAAGATTTATATTTATAGAAACTAAAATATGAACAATGAAAAACAGGCAAGGATAAATGTTTCTTAGAGAAGGAAAATTTTACTTTTTATGGAAAATCTGGGTAAGGAGAAAATTTCATTACAAAAAAACGTAGATAAAAATAAATTTTTTCATGAGATATAGTGTTTGGGATTTTTAAAACAAAGAGGAATGGAAAAGTCATAAGAAATCTTTATTGACTCATCAATAAACTCAACTGAACATTAAAAACACATTAAAACACTATTTAATTAAAAAAAATATATATTCCCCAGACTCTATACAATCATTAATGAAATTTTTGTTATATATTACAAAATAATTTTTGAAAAAAATTTATTAATATATAAATGTAACTACAATATAGACATGTACCATCAAATTTAAAAGGAGTTTTTTAATTTTAAATTGCATAGAAATGAAAATATAAAAAAATTAATACTTTTATTCAATAATTTGATTCATTGATTCCACTCATGATTTAATCAATATTTTTAATATTTGTCATAAACATTATGTCATCCTACAACTCATATACCAGTAAAAGATTTATCTCTAAATCTACCTTCAAAATCATAAGTGTACAACATTATTCTCTCCCAATATAGATTATATACAACACTCTATTTGGATGTCATAAATGAAATTCAATTGAAACTATTTAAATTATTTCATCAATATGGATTTAAATGGTTGTATTTAAGTAATTGTTTAATATCTCTTTTTATGATCATCTTCTTCTTAATCTCATTATCCACTATCCATTGGGGATAAATAGTTATATATTACTATTGTTTTCATATAAAATTAAAATAAATTGTTTCCAAAATGAGATATGATTCTTATTGTTCATTAAATATTGAATAGAATACCATAAATCTCTGAAAATGTGCTCAAAGTGTCCATTATTTTTAAATTAACGTTGAATATGTTTATCATTCACAAAAAAAATGTGTTATATGTTGATTTCAAGTGTTTTTGCTTCATTATTTCATATAGAATCAACTTTAATATTCATACATGAATCATTTTTTATATCTACATATCATTTTTAGGTACCCTTAATATCTTTTCTAATATTTTACTAGTTTTTATAATTAGTTACTCTCAAGGATAATTTCTCTTTTTTCATCCCATTCTTGGAATCTTGTCTACTCATGGTCTAGATCTTCTTTAGAGTGTTAAAATATTCTTCACTTCTATTCTTTTAAGAATGTACATATAAGGGTCTTCAATATTTCAATGTTTTAATCACCAAAAAATCAAATTTAATCCAATTTTTTAAAAATTTTTAATTATCATAGTCTATATAATTTAACGTACCTTTATAGTAAATCACTCGTTATTTATTTTTGGAATTATTCAAAGGATTATTTTAAAAACTATAGAAACAAATTATTTACAAAAAAATTAATTCTAGAAATACAGTAATTTCAATAACTGAATGATATTTTTCTGACATTATAAATATTATTGAAAAAAACATGACTCCTCATCATCATTAAATTATAATTTTTAATTTATAACAAATAATATATTATTTGATCCTTGATTAAAATTATCTTATCCACCTTAATTTTAAATTTAAACACATGAAATTTATTATTAAAAAATTTAAATCCTAACCCACAGGATGATATGTCACATTCATATTTTGAAACCAACAAGTAAACAATTTATTTTCCCTTCATTAACTTAATTTTGACTGTATTTTTTCTCTAATTTTTGTTATTAAATGTTATATTTTTTATAATAAAATATAAAAAAATATGTTAAATAAATTTTTATCTTTTTTAATATTAATTATTCAAAATAGAAGAAATAATGAATGCATGGATCTAATGGTTAATTATAATGTGTTATAAATTCTTTGGTGACCAGTTTTTTTTTCAAACATCTCAAATATTTCCATTTTTATGAATAAGATTCTATAAAAATGTATAACATCAAAAATTTAAAAAAAAGATTCCCAACACATCAGGTCCTTCATAGATATTCTATTATTATAAAGAACATGAAAAAATTAGAATATTTGAAAATATTAGTCACATAAAAAAATATGTTTTGATTCATACTAATTAATGTTGGATGATTTCACATAACATTGATTTCTTATTAATAATTACTCGTGAAAACAACATTAATACCTAAGATTTTTCAGGAACATATTACAATAATCATTGTAATATCCTTACTTTGATCATTATAAATTACCTCATTGAATAATAATTAGATCTTTAAATGTTTTAATTTCATTAGCTAAGAATATCACTTATTTTAAAGTCGTCAAAAAATATCTATTTTGGGTTTATGACTATACACCACGTTTACTTAGGATAAATCTATAAAAACATAAAAAAATTTATAATATTAATATACATTATAATATACCTTGATCTATATCTTCTATCTCATTCATAATTAAATCGAAATAAATGGTTTATATCATCAATTCCTTTGGGAAAAGAATAGGTTGTTTTCATAAAAGAAATCATAGATACTAGAATAATTATTTTTTTATTCTATAAGCCACAAATTTTTTTAGTTTTCTATAAAACCATGATATTTTATCACTACATTATTACCTTACCAAGTTTTACAATGTCACAAACTCTATTAATCATAATTTATAGGATTATATTTTTTTCATAAACAATTTATGTTCCCTATAAACATTAATTAATGTTTCTAATCTAAATTTAGTCTTAAATAGATTAATATTTATCAATGAATCACACAATGATTATTAGAACTAATATGATATTGTATTTTCATGTTATTATGTATAAAACTATATCTCAATCACTTTAAACAAAAAATTATAAATACATTTTGGAACTATTTCCATTATTGCTTGATATCGAACACAATGTACCTTACACACCACATATGAAATAACAATAAAATTTCCAATAAAAAACATGTTGCATAATTTTTTAAATTATGGTTCATCAGATATTTTATCATCTTTATAAATTCAGATATTATTTTTTATTATAATGTGAAAATAACTATTTCATTATACTTCTTGATTCCATTGAATCATGTCATACTCAACTTTTATTTTCAGCATCATTTCTCTTCTTTTCTAACTCCTTATATAGTTCTTACATACATATGAAATTAAATAAATCATATCAAATAACATGTATACATTATAATGAGTAACAACAATACAAAAAAAAAATATATTCATAAGATAATATTAGTGCATAATTTTCTTTCTATCAATTGAAAAATATATATGTTACTTCAATATGTAGATTAATACCACTATTCCAATTTATTGCATAGTGATTTTATAGAATATTTATTTCCAGATGAGAAATATTTTTTATCAATTAAAAAATCATTAATCTTTCATTAAAAATGATATCCAACATTATTTTTAAATAGTTATACCTTTTAATACAAACGTATATGATTGAATCCATATCTCTATAAATTTGAATCTAACTTGAATTCACCACTTCTATAGTTATCTCATGTATAGTGTAAGAACATCCTTGATGTGAATCTAACACTCATTAAAAAATATGTCTTTCTACTCCTTAAATAATAATCATAAGTTAGGATCACTATATAAGAAACCTATATAACCCCAAAACGTATTTATTTGATATATTATCCAAAAATTCTCATTGATAATTCAGAATTCATTCTTATTTACCACATCATGTTTATTCTCATATCATGGATAATTTTTTATATCCAGATTTTTTTCAAATAATCATAATAGAGAAATTCTTATAATTTGAAAACAATTACAATAGAGAATTATTTTTATGATCATATATGATATATTTTAACAAAAATAAAATAAGATTTGTAACAAAACATAATTTTCTGATACCATCTCTTTCTAGGTATGTCTGGCACAATTTTTTTTTAAAATCATTGAGTTTATTTTTTCAACATATTTGAACATTGGTGATCATGATTCTTCCTGGATGTCAGGTTGTTTGAATTAATATCTATATGTGTTGTGAGGAATATTTAAAAATACTGGGAGGATACACAAGGGGAGGGGTTTAGGGATTTTTATTTTATTATTAGAGTCCATGTATAAATGTGTCATTTGTTACCAAGTGTTCTATTTATGTTAAGAATCATGAAAATTGTATTGGGTTCTCATAAAGAAAATATACCAAAAAACTATATTTAGGACATTTTCACAGAGTTTTATTTAGCTAAAAAATGTGTAAAATTCAACAGACTAATGTCATGAACTGATTCATGAGGATCTATGGTTCTACACCATGAATCAATCACATGACATGGTAATGTTTTAGAACGTTAAATATTCATCCAAGGTGATAGTTTTTTTTCCAGTAAATCCCTCTATATAATTACACTTTTTGTAATATAATTACAAACTATGTAATTCCCAGATAATATATTTTTATAAATTTTGTTCCACTAATTACCCATTGATCACAGGTAAATATTTCTCTTCTACATACTATGGTTGTTTCTTGGTGAATTTGGAGTGCCTCTATACATTATGGATTTTATATTTTTGTGATTGATACCTAGGTAATCAGTTTTGCGTTGATCTCTCTTCTCTTCCATCACTCACCAATTATTGGATTGACATCTCATGAATGTGGTCATTATTGGTTTTGATCCTGATTGGTATTGATATAGGTACATTTTTGTGATCTTCTTTACCTTCATTGAAGTTCGTTTTCATGTTGAAAGTGTTCCATTCTACATCGATTAAAGGTAGGAAGTATAAATCTAAAACCTATGGTTTGATTTTAAATGTTGAAGCCTATGAAATTTTTTAATTGTAATAACTAATTTATGTAATAACTATATAATTTAATAAAATGATGGAAATATTATACTGTATTCTTCACTAGTTGCATTTGGATTCAATTGATGATATGACCTGGAATGTGGCTACTTTTTGGGAGAGAGAACCGTTGAAAATAACAAATTACAAATGGTTTTCATATGATTTTTTATTGACATCATATTCAGGTGATTTCAGGATATAGACTCAAAGTGTAAAATGGATTCATTGATTAATTGAAAAAATTGGTAAATTGGAAGAATAATTTTAATTATAAGAAAAAAATTATTATGTCGTCATATTGTGATATGCTTGATGTTGTGATATTAACTTACAACACATGATGATATGATTTTATGTTGGGTTGTTACCTAACACACGTTGAGATGGTTAAATATCATTATATTCACTAACATATGATAAGATTATTATATACCAAGATATACCCTAATGTATTATGAGATGCTTATATAGTGGGCTATTCCCTGACTCATACTGAGATTCTTATATTCCAATCTATGCTCTGGAACATGATGAGATGATTATATAATGGGATATGACTTGATAAATGGTGAAATGCTTATATAACATGAATCCCCTAGTGACTTTGTTTTACCATGGGTCTTTGGTTGTCGTTTCCATGGTTGTGATACATGCTTAAAGACATTTTAGAAACATGACAAGGCCAGATACGTTTTATAATGGACATTTTTTTGAGTTGTAATTATTGTAATACATGCTTAGATATATTATATCATAGTGTCAGAATAGGTTATTAATGTATTTAATTAATTAATTAATTAATTAACACCCTTATTTATCTGAATATTTCATGAAATTTTCATTAGAATATTTTGTCGACACAATTCTGTTGACTTATTGAGTTTTACTCACACACTATTTGGGTTGTTGTTTAATACCAATGAAAATTTCTTGGATACATGTTTAGACAAGGGAATGTGACCTTGTTGTTGACCCTATTTCTTATTGGTTGGGACTATGTAATGGGGTGGGTCTGATATGGGGTTTGGGACCAGTTTATTTTGGGTCTATCTTGTATCAAATGAATAATTTATTATATTTTCTTTAGATTTACATTTAGATACATATCATCCTATCATTACATGATTACTCATTATTTGTATATTTATTTCTTTATTTTTTTCAATTCCATTATATGGTTTTCACTATGCATATTACTCAAATGTATTTTTATATGGATTATTTCAACTATTATGAAACATAATACCAGGTGGTTTTTTCTTCCCACTATACATATCACTCCCTCGCTTCTGGTCGGCAGTATCTTGTGTAAAGGGAGGCATGTCTAAGGAATCATAACAAAACATTTTTTTTTTCATGTGACACAGTGATAGAAGATGAGATACTAAAAATGTGGTATCAAATGAAAAGGTTTTCATTTCTTTTTCATTCCTATTTGGGAGAGGTAAAAAGGAGACATGGATGTGTCAGGGATTAGTAATGAGCTTGTTACATGGAGAATCAATCCCATTAATGGGGGAAAAATGAGAACCCATGGATTATATTTTTTTCATGATGATTAATTATTATAGTTGAGGTTATTTCCTGTTCGGTGATACACATCTTCTGCGAGGTCATTATTTCCTGATTGTATTTTTTTTGAGATATTTATACATGGATCGATATAGAATGGAATTCTTATTCGTACATTACGATAGAAACATAATGATATATATATTTTTATATTCTCATGCATGGTTCATAATAAGAATATATTTATATGCATGGGATATATTTATTATACAAAATATGATATGATATTTCTCATATTCCTGAAAAATGAAATAAAATAACTATTATATCTTACTAAATCACTTTTTAATCCATGTTTATAGGGAATATGAGTATGTGTTTGTCGGCCATAGTCACCTATTGATGTCGATCTTATTATTACCCAGTTCTATAAGGTGTGAATTTTTCATGTAGATAAAATGCCTCGTCATCATCTTAATTTGAGCATCAGGAGAGTGTAAATCAGCATTCTCTTAACTCTTATGATCTAGAGATTCCTATATCTCATGAGGATCATATGAATGTTCATATTAATGAATGATTCCTGATGGTCATGTGATCCCTAGGAAGGGTGACTTTATACATAGTATGTATCATTGCTTACCTGAAAATATACCCAAACTGTGTCAATTGGTTGGGTTCCATTGGCTATAAAGACCCCTCCCTAAACACTCAAGGATAATGACTATAAATGAGGGTGTAAATAAGTATTGTGCGATAGGTTATACCATTTGGGAATATACAATATGCCGGTCTATCCATCATAATATAACATGATGTGAAAATAAATGAATCAAGGGACTCAAACCAGACATGCAAAGCCGATGCACATCAAAAATCAAAAAAGGGTAGAAGAAATATAGAAACAACTACAACAACAGAAAGTAAATAGAACCACATACTATCTAATCAATTATAGACACTCTAAACAAAAAAACACAACATGCATTCCATTTCAGGTCATACAATACAATATCCATGGTGCTGACTTTAGAAGACCATAGTAACAACATATAATAATCATGATAAAAGTAAGTGAAAACAGAACAAATACTCCATCAAGGTACAAAATCAATGTCAATTCCAATCTTTATACCAAATATTACAATGATCTATCTCTTAAGGTTGATCCTTTTATTATAGATAAAACCCTTAAGTTTAACTACATCCCAAAGGGCCTATGTAGTGTTTGAGACAAATCTTAATGGGTTGATGTCCAATGGTTCATACCCAGTATAAGTGTTTTTAATAGATATGCATCTCGAAGAAAAGTAAGTAGTTAAATTCTATAAATAAAAAAACATCCACAAGTGCTCACCGGCCACTAGGGAGGGAAACCTTCTTCAGCTGATCCTAGAATCC
Organism: Viscum album; assembly: GCA_963277665.1. NCBI lineage: Eukaryota > Viridiplantae > Streptophyta > Magnoliopsida > Santalales > Viscaceae > Viscum > Viscum album. Next base: position 165,555,836 of record OY728151.1, read on the forward strand.
CATAATCCAAGAGTGTCTATGGACCATGGCCTAAGGTACCCCTATAGTCACAAAATCCTGATGAACTCATAGGTTTCACCTCAATCATATATCTTGGAACCACGTGACTCTTGGAACATTTTGTCTTAATGTACCTACATCACAAAGGCATGCCCCAACAATATTTTCGTAGTTCCAAGGACCCCTTTCTTAAAATCTCACATCATCCTAGGGAATAGAAACTAGAGGAACAGTGATGTCTATCTTCAAATAAATACATATCACACGACCTAAATCTTAGAGTGCCTCATCCCTCAACCTGATTTCCTCATAGCTATTAAGAAATGTATCCTCACATTTTATGTGGATTTCTACGTTAAGAACCCCAAAACCACAAATACCTAAGACGCAACTATTGGGGGCATATTCCCATAATAGTGGTCAAAACTACCTCATCATGGTGTCAAGATCTATGAACAAGACACAATAGGTGCTTTATCCATAACGTGTGAGTGTAAATTACCAAATTAGAAAGTAATACACAACATATATGGCACTTTGTTATCATAGGACCATGTCACTCAATTCCGATGGAAATTTCATCCCAGTATCCTGGTCTAAGAAGATCCTGATAGTCAAAATGCCTCAATTTGATGTCCATAATGCTTAATCATGTAGTCAAATCCTCTGAAAAAAATCTTACCCATGCCCAACTGGGGATCAACATCACTCTATACTGATGGCCATTCCATCCCAACCACGTTGCGTGATAGGCCTATCACGACCCCTTGGGACCCATCTCATGAACTTAAAGAAATTACATATATTCAATTTAAATAGATCTTTTTAAACAAGCAATTAAATTTTTTACAATTACATTGCACAACTCAAACAGGCATCCCAATTTCTATATGATGGACTTAAATTCCTACAATATGTTTATGCAATCTGGATTAAATTAAAAAAATTAATATAAAGAAAAATAATTAAATTTTGAAAATTTTGGCACTCCCATCCAAGATCCCCCTTAGAGAAAAGACCTCTAACCTATCATTTCTCATGAAAAAAAGGTATTGGGCGTGTCAAACAGAATCCCATTGGTCACATGATCATTTTGATATAAAGGAAGAGGCATAACATCGTCTCGCTCAAAATACATGAAAACATGACATAGGTCGCACCACCCAAAAGTCTTGAAAAACTAAAAATAATGTATTCACCAACTAACTTAGACTCTTAGGAATATGAACATTGGATATAAAAGTCCAATTTGAAGAAAATCAATGTACATACTTGTTTCTACCATAAAATATAATATTGGATCAGTAAAAAACAACGGTCTATAAGATTAAGGATCAAATAAGAAGATGTATGTGTGGGGTAAGCCTTAATGTGGTGATCCTTTAGATACGGATGGATTGAAGAATGGAGGTTGGATGGAGAAATGGGATCAAATCTTATTGGAGGAGGAAAAGGTGTGTATCTCCCATGCTATGTGTAACCAAGGAAGAAGAAAGAGAACGATAAGGAATGAATAATCCCAAAATAAAGAATAAAGAAAAAATTTAAAAAATAACTTGCACAGGTTTCACGGCATACCCACATGGTTTTCCAAACCATGTAGTTGCCACTACCTAAGGATGCATTCCCTCACAATCATGACGCATAGTTTTCTATACCATGTGGAAACCGTGCGGTAACCCTATACAATTCTGGTGAGTCATCTGCACAGTCATATTCCATCGCTGATATAATATCCCTAAACCAATAACCTAAATCTATTTTATGAAAACTAGTACTTCAGGCTTATGGAACTCCTAAAACCCTAACGAATACCCGTGTCACTCTCATATCCACCAAACCAAACAAAAAATATTTTCAAGGAAATAATATCTCTCATAATTGATTTCCATTCAACGAATAACAATGTAACATTACCACGAATTTGTAAATTCAAATATGGTGGGGATTTTGAACCATTCCAAAAAACGTAGGTTATTATAATTTCCCCACCATAACATACATCATCATCAAGCTATGAAAAAAATTCCAGAGATGGTTTGTAACACACAAAATCTATAAACAATAACCCAGAAACCCCTAATCATAATGGTTCTAGGAAAATTCTTCATCGGGCTCCCCACCATAGGAATTCTTTAACTCAGTCTCAACCTGATCAAAACTAAAATAAACAAAGGCCTATGGACCTATTATAACACACCTACCCTCTCGTGATATATCACCACTCCTACACATTATCAGGTGTTCCAGTGTCACTTTCGACACCAAATAATATCTTGCACTGCATCAGGACCATATTGAGCCTATGGAACCCATTGCCTAATGAGGTCCCACATCCTATGGATGCTCAAAACAATCTTAGTGCCTCAGAAATCAATCATAGATTGTGTCCTGGATGCATCGATGCCCAAGGCACATCACGTAACCTACATCCCTCATATGACTCAATTCTTAAGCACCTAAAAACACGCATCCAACTATGCCCATGATTCCAAGCACCTCGTATGTATAAATATGTATATATATATATATATATGAAAAATCATGCACCCGAGATGGTGAAAACATACTGACTGGCATCTCTTCTGTCCATATATTCCATCTACACCTAGTGAACTAAAAAATGACATCCATAAAACGAAAATTCCAAAAGAAAATAAAACAAATCACAATAGTGCCTGTGGCATAACTCTGACCATCGTCGGCTCACTAGCCTGCATAGCCTTGGGAAGCTCCATGGAGTGCACCTGGCCTGACACTCGTCTTCCTGAATCCTGTCCTCCCAACGGTTCTACACGAGTCACTGAACACTTACCCCCATGAATTGGTCCCACTATCTTTGCCACATCCTCCGCGTTCAACTATAACTCAGCTACCATTTCCTACTACTAATCTCAAAATTATATGCTTGCCCCGGTCCCTGTCTGACTACTATTTGTGAGGGATACCTAAAGAACCTCTTGAGATAACCGACCTTCCCACATGACTGACACTCTTTTATAGTCCAATCACACTGAGTCTGTACATGATATGGTTTTTCACACTGAAATCAAAAAACTGCTGGGAAACTATGAGGTGGTCTAGCTAGGTCCTTAGAAAGACCGCCCTACTGGAACTCATCCCAATCTCATTTATTTCAATCGGAACCATCTCCCAAATCAAACACCTAGCTCAAACGATACTTTTCCGTTAGCTTACCCACATCATTGAGTGCCTAATTCAATGCCTCTGAGAATGAGGACATACTAAAGAGGACTACAAGCACACGAATGGAGGTATGTAATCCATCATCACAGAACCCCACCATCAAGGTGTCATTAGTTAAATAACCTATGAAAATCTTGAGAACTCATTGAATGTAGATGCATAGTCCATGATGGATATGTAACCCTACTGAAGGATAATGAACTCTTGATATCTCTATGTCTTTAGTATCTCATTGAAAAAGTGCTTGAAGTAAGTGTCATAGAAGACCTTCCAGACAAGTCCCTTAGGTCTACGAGCCTGAACTTATGCATCCCATCAATCCTTAGTTGTTACTCTAAGAATATAAGTTTCCATATTGAACCTCCACCCTGGGGGTGTATATAGATACACAAATATTATCTATGTGCTATATATCTAGTTCTCATCCACCAGTGGACCACCCTTACTCTATAAGGTGTTCGATGCTATGACTGGAACTCCCATGTCAGATACTCAATTGTTGGATATGCTCCCTTAAAACCTCTATCAATACCCTAAAAACATATACTAGGCTAAAAGAATTCTCTATTTGAAACAAAACTCGAACGCTATCATGCTCGACATGTATCCTGCAAGCACGAGATCTTGAACCTGATTCTTCGCTAGATCATATACTAATGGATCATTCTATGATTTCCCCTCAACAGTTTGAACTTGATCATGCCCACGAGGGATTGTTACATCACCCATATGATGCCTTATAGAGTCATATAGGAGGAACCAGCTGAATACCATAAAATGGTCAAACAACCCATATATATATAACAATATATTCAATAATGATAGGAAATGTAGTAAAAAGGAAGAATATAACAACTACCCTTAGTCTCAAGCATCGTAACCATTCCCACTCCATCCTTGCCTCATGGACACCTACTCCCCTTAATAGAGATGGGTATCACAATATCCCTAGGTCACACCTATCTTGACAACCACCATTTCATCAATATGTCATCCAATTAACCCAATACTAGTGATCAAAATCACCTCAATCACAAAACATTCATGCCCTTATGAGATCCAGGACAAATTCCCATGCCACATTATATTTTTCATAAATTTAAGGATTGTCATATCACATCGCATAATCCATGCAATTATATCAAGAATTTCCCCTTTTTATTAATGAAATTGGCATATATCACTTGGTATTATCACTATAGAAAGAATATATCCATATATGAAATTGAAATACCCTAAAAGTGTTCTAATCAACATCCAAACAACCATGCCTTTCCATACCAATCCAATGTTAAATTCTCTGTTACCGTACCAATTTAAGGAAAACATATCACAACTAAAAATCATCACAAACCATGTGAGCCACCAAGGTTGAAATCATACAAACTGTAATATCAAAAAAACCAAAACATTAGAACCCACCCAAAGTAACTCAATCTATCCCTCATACATGGGGCTGCAGGAACCCAAACATTAGTTCAAAATCTAGTTCCAAACATAGCCAATCTATAGTATACCATAATCCCAAATTTTTATATAAATAAATTTTGTAAAATAAAATATTAAGATGCCACTTTTTCAGTCCCCTGTGTGAACATCCACCTGAACAGTGCTAACGGGATGGGTGAGACTAGCCTAAGGCGCACCTCCCCCAATGCCAAAGGCATCCGACTAGAATTAATAATGTAAACATCTATAATGCGGATGGGATACCCTCTAGTAATATATAATATACTGTTCTGAGCCTAATATTATTACATAACTGGAAATAAACAACTCAAAAGACTAAACGTAAACCCACAGAGTATAAGAACATCTAAAATCAATAAACAACAGAAGCAATAAAGAAACCACTGCAGTAGTAGAAAGTAAAAAGAAGAACATTACAACAAGTCAATTATATCCACTCAAAAGAAAGAAAAAGATCATGAATTCCATTCCATGATGTACAATATAATATCCAATGTGCTTCTTATGGAAGACCATATTATCTAAAGATGTTAAGCATGCTTAAACTAAAATAAAACTGAAAAAACCCCATTTAGGAATGACATCAAGGTCCATTCAAATATCCATGCAAAATTATTCTATGATCCAACTCAAAAATCTGATCCATTACCTTTACATAAATCTATAATGTATACACACATCCCAAAGGGCCTATACAGTGTGTCCTATGAATATCTATAGGATACCTTCCAATGGTGCATACCTAGTATATGTGTTTAAGAAGATATTCATCTCTATGAAATGTAAATAGTATGATGTAATAAATAAAAACAACCTCCACTGTTTCTCAACATCCACCATGGAGTTTCACCTAAATCAGCCAATGCAAAAAACCCATAAACAAGGAGATTCCTTGGCCCACAAACCAAGGTACCATTGTAGTCACAATGCCTGGATAATCCCTCAAGTTCCAACTCAGTCATATATCACAATAACACAGGCCTCCAAACACCTCGTTTCTCAAACTACTGATATCCTGATGGAATGCGAAAAAAATAGTGTCCTAGTCTCAAGGACCCCTGATCGAAATCTCACTTCATTGCATAGATTGATAACTGGAGGAAAATTGATGTCTATATTTAAATTAATATCTTGTCCCATGTACTCATGCACGGAGAACCTCATCCCCTATCCTAATATCCTCATCGATATCCTCCGAAGGAGCCTCGCTTTAAACATGTATTTTAATGGTAATCACCCCCAAACCCCAAATAAATTATATTCAACTATTGAGACACTCTACCCACACAAGTTGTAAAAACCCCCTCATCATAGAGTCAAAATGTGATCATATGACTCGATCAGTGCTTTGGTTATCACAGGTGAGTGAAAATCACCAAATTAGAACCTAAGACACATCATTGATGACACATCATTCCTCTGAAACCTTGTATCTCAAATAAAATGGACATTCCATACATGTATCTCAGTTCATTCCCACCCTGCCTCAATCTGACATCTATTATGCCCAATCTTATGGTCTAAACTACTCAAAAAAATTATGCTCGTGCCCAAATAGTGATCAACATCCCCCAATCTCGATGTCCAATCAATCCCAACCTCTTATCGAGAAATTCCCATCACATCCCCTTGGCTCCCATCTCTTGTAATTCTTGTAATTATATATATACAAATTAAATGGAACATTATAAAACAGAAATTCAGTTTATTTGATTGAATTTCACAAACAATATGATCATAAAAATATATATATAGAAGACAAGAATGAATCTAATTCATTAAATCAATCTATATTAAATTAATCATATCAATTTAAGTAAGAAAAATTAATTTGGTCACTTTTGGCACCCCGACCAAAGAGAACCCATAGAGCAATGACCCCTAACCTGACGTTTCTCAAGAGAAAGAATTTTTGGTCTATTTCAATATCATCCCACTGATCACATGTTCATTTTTATATAATTAATTATGTATATTGGAGTCTCTCTTAGAATACCCAAAACATGTCATAGGTCATGCCACCCAAATGTTTGCAAAAACTAGTAACAAAATATTAACCGCATTCCTTATACTCATAGGCAAAGGAAAATATTATATCAAAGTCCAATTCGAAGAGGATCGACATAGATATGAGTTTCCATCTTAAACTATGAAATTGTATTGGATGGAAATAGCGGTATGTAAGACAATGTATCAAAGAAGAAGAGTTATGTGCTGGGTATGCCTTACTGAGGTGATCCTATATCATTCTAACAAATCAAAGAATGGTTTTAGAATAGAGAGATAGGATCAAAATCCACTGTAGGAGGAAAAGGGGTGGATATACACTACTATGTGTGACCATGGATTATGAATGATGGAGAAAAGGATAGAAAAACAAAAAAAATATTGAATCAAGAAATTTTAAAAAAATCTTCACAGGCAGCGTGGTTTTCCCACACGATATTCAAAACAGTGTGGTATCCACTGCCTAAGGATGAGGACCTGCAAGACCACCCTAAACATTTTTCTATATAATGCACAAATCTTACGATAAACCACTTTAATTTTTCAGATGCATCTTCACGTCCATTCCCCTTCACCCGCTCGCTTTCACTAAATAGTGTGATAGTAACTATTTTCAAAAAACATGGTATTCAGGACTCTGATGCTACCAAAACCAATTCTAACACCTGAGGAACTATCATAAACTCCAAACTAAAACCAAAATTCTATTTATGGTCTACTAAAATCTCATAATTGAGTTCTTGTCAACAAATCAAAAAGTTTCATATGTATTTATAAAATTCTAACTGGGTGGGGATTTTGACCCATTCAAAAAAACTGAGTCATTACACCATGTCTTTTATGTATGAGATGACAAGATAATTTTACCTATAGAATATATCTAAATTCAAAAGGTAGTTATACAATCATGCATATGAGTTATAGATCGAGTTATTCAACACGTTCATTAATAATCTCAAGACACCAACATGTGGGAGGCCAATGCTTGCATCATATATGCTTCGTATACCAGCCAATCATTAGTCAGAAATTATAAAGAAAACATGGTAGAAATATGAGTTATAGTGGATATAAATATATATGATATTCATGATCCACTTTTATCTATATATATTTAGGGATGATAAGGATCTAATGTTCAAGCATCTGATACATTATTGCATGTCATTGATGGACTATATTGAATGTTTCACTGACCTACACTGAAATGTGTCAACATTAATAGCTAATGAGATTTCCAGGGTGAGATGTTTTATTGTTGGTCTTTACAATGAGGTTATAACACTTGTGAACATGTTCTTCTTGATTATATTGGAGGATTTGTTTAATTAAAAAGACATCATAAAGGGGAATCTGAGAGTGGGAACACGTAGTAGCATGTAAGTTTCAACAAGTCCAACATGGATCTCTTATTAACATATCAATAAGTGATGCTATGATAGTTTTCACTAGGAACGTAGTAGGGAGATAAGATATTGTGGGGGAAATCCATCTCAGAAAAACATTTTCTTTTATGCTAATAGTGTTGTATGTTTCCCCCCAAGAATTTCATTATGTACATACCCCATATTTGAGTGTTGTGTTTATGATAGAATTAGTTATATTTTGAAATTTGGAGGGAAAATTCATTAGTAAATAAATTTAAGGGGATTGGTATAAGAAACACTGTTTGGAAGGGACTTAGCTACCCCTTCGTAGAATGGTTATTGGAATTCTATTGGTCAGTTAGGGTGAGGTAGGGGACATGGTACCCCAGTGTAGGATTAGAAGTTCCACATATAAGAACATCATATGGGAGTTAGAATGGAGCCCAAGGATTAGGGGTCAGTCAACTAAATTCTCAGATATCTACTCCATCAATTTTGGATACATTACTATATAAATTTTAAGGAATGATTATTATATCATGTATCATAGAATATTTTATATACAGGGGAAATAGAATACCGTTTTATATTCATTACATAAAAACAATTGAGATTGGTTATTAATATCATCCATGGTTTACTGACCATTGATACAATGCTTAGAGTGACGTCAGGGAGTATCAAATGGTGCGTGATGTGTTCATTAGAGTTTGGTGGTTACCATTTGTTTAAGGAACTATTTGTGCTCGAAATGATAGGTCTAGATTTTTTCTTTGTTATGGGTTAGAAAGATATATAATGGCCATATATCTACTATTATAGGAGGAAATTTTATATCTATTCGCATAAGGATATATGTATTCTCACTAGGGTGAGGGGATCGTTAGTCAAGTCATGAAGGACTAAATCAATGCAGATTGAATTTTCTAATGACTCAAATAGCCTGTCTTCAACTAGAAAATAGGGGAATGATGTAGGATTATTTTTCTCTAGTGGTAGAAAATTTTTAGGATATAATTCATGATGGGTTATATGGATTAGCACCCAAGAGAGAGATCCATTTCATGATTGATTTCTTATCAGGATGAGATCTAGTTTCTTATCTACCATAAATAATTGGACTAGAAAAGATATGGGGTTTTGAATTTCATTTAGATTATTGTAAAGTTACTGTTTTTATATGGCATTGTGTTTCACCATGTGTTTCTCTAGCTCTCTTTTCCAAGAAGGAAGATTTTATCTTTTTATTATGTATGGATTATCAGAGACTAAGAGTAATGATGATCATAAATCAGTATTACAGTCCATACATTATTGATCACATTGATCAAATGATATGTTATTATATCATCTCTATGATTTATTTGAGATCTGAATACCTCCAGTTAAGGTTGATACCATCAAACATACCTCATTCTACTTTTTAGAGCTATTAATTCTTTTATGAGATCATAATAATTTTGTTTGAGTTGACTAATGAAATAGAGGTATTCATGGACTTGATGAGTAGGATCCTTCATCCTTTTCTAGACCATTTTTGGCTATTTTTTTCAATTAAATAATTGTGTAATAAAATTCAATTGAATATAATTTTCACCTTCATTACCTCATCATCATCACATTGAGAGTGAATCAGATAAATGCAAAGCTACCCAGAAGTATTTTTTTACAATGTGAATTTCATAGTAAATTTCATCTCCATGGTAGTAGTATCATTGAACAAATAGAAAGTTACAGTCATGGTATCTTGGAAACATCCCAATAATTTCATTGACATTCATAACATTCTTGTATTAATAGGTTATTATAAGTGATTTATCTATATGTTTCTCCTATGGAACCGCTGATGTCAGAGCTAACTAAGATGGGGGGAATATTGTTTGGTCAGATTCTTGTGAGATAGATATTCAGAATATGAATGGTTAATTGACCTCATCACAAATACTCACTTTTCCTTTTTATGGATAGGAATATACTATCTATGATGACACATACAGAGTTTGACTCAGAGTAGTTTCGACGTAATAGGATTTCCTGGTTCCTTATGGAACCATGTAAGAGAGATTGCATGAGAGGAATTACCCAACTCATGATCCAGAGTTAGCAATATTGATACATTCATTGAGATATTGGAGATATTATCTTTTGGGTGAGATGTTTGCGGAGTATAAAGAACAAATATGTCTTAGGTTCATCTTTTCTCAGTGGGACGTAAAACATGCGTAGAGGGGGTGGGTCAAGTATCTTCAATATTTAATTAACGAGTTCTCATATACACTAGGTAAGGGAAATTTTCTTTCCAATGAACTGATCCAATGTTTGTAGATAGAGGCTCAAAGTAATTCTTGTGATGACTGGAAGACAATGGACCTCATTATGAACATGTATCTACATTTTCAAGGGATTTATGGTCACGTAGATCTAAATTATGCATATGTTATACCAATTATTTTGTAGCAGATCATGACCAAAGTGTTATCTGATCTAGAGTGATTGATTCTAGGATACAACTTATATGATAGGGAGAAACCATCCTGATTGTCTATTAGTAGTGGAAATTGTCTTATTTTTATTGGTCGGTTATGGGTTTATAAAAGCTTATATGAGGAGATAATTATTGTGTTTCATGAACTTATATTGACCGTATGTCCTTTTTTGAAAATGATGTATCATGATCTATATAGATAGTACTGGTGGTCAGAAATAAAGAGGGATGTAGTGAGATTTTTGGAAAGATGTTTCTCCTGTCATCAAGTGAAATATGGGAATCTGAGGCCAACTCCATCTTTACAGCTTTTTCTTATTATTTAGTGTAAATAAAATTTTGTCACTATGATTTTTGTGATATGATTACCTAGTAAAACCCATAAGAGTGATGAATTTCAGTGATTGTGGATTGACTAATGCATGTATCATAATTATTTTCTATCAAGGAGACCATTAGAATTTATAATGTAGGTAGTATTTATGTTTGTGAGGTAGTTCAGTTTTGCAATGATATTAGGAATGAATTTTTATGGATTTCATTGTTTCACATAAAGAATATGGAAGTGTCATGAGAAAAAATTTTGGACCATACCATCTTTTGACCACATCCTACCATACTTATATGGACGATCAATCTTAGGTGACTATTCATGTTCTTGAGGATATGTTTTGAGATGATGTTTTGGATTTTGATAGATCATGGGGGAATCATATGGAACTCATGGAGTTCTCATGTAATAATAGCATTTGGTTGTAGATATTGATGGCCCCTTTCAATTATTTTTACCGAAGGATGCACTGTCCCGCTTTTTGTTGGATGGAGGAATGGGAGTCAGCACGTGTTAGACCTAGTCTCATGTAGAATACATCTAAGTAGGTTCAGTTTAGAATGAGGTGGTTAGTGACCACATGGAAAAGGATGAAATCATATGCTGACCATCAGATATAAATGCTAGAATTTGATATCAATTTTCATCTTTTCCATCCAGTGTTACCTAGATTGGTGCTACGCCAGACTAGAAAATAGGGAAATCTAGCACCCATGATTTTTTTCCTATTTGAAAACATGGTAAGGGTTGGTCAATAGATGTTTTGTTTAACCCTTCCTCAACATTAAATTTATACGAATGATCTATTTCATGCATCACAACCTCATATATATAATCCAGACACTTCTCATGTGGTTGAAATAGTATAATTTGAGACTTATATAGTAGTTTCCATTATGGAGGACCCACTATTGATAGTAGTTTGTAGTGAGAAGTATATATGGGGTAGGCGTATACCATTGTTTTGAGGGAAGTGGTGGAGTGAGAGAGTTCAAGAGGATACCTAGATGATAGAGTATTATATGTGATCATTGTTCCCTAACAAATTAACTAACATTTCATAGTTATTCTTGGATTATCTATGTGATGAGTTGTTATATGGCTGGGAGAATATATGATCATATATTTTTTCAGGTAAGTCTTTCACTATGATTTTTTCGAAACATCATTCTATTTTATTATTATCATCTTTAAATGTTGGTATTCATGTTTCAACCTGGATGTATTGTTGTTTGAATAAACATGGATATGGGTTGTAATGAATGTTGATGAAACTGGAGTAAATCCACATGGGGAGCAGTTTGGGGATTTTTATTGAATTAATGGAGTCCAGGTACAAATGGGTCAACTGTTACCATGGATTCTTGGACCGTTGAGAATGAAATAAAGTTATATGGGATTTTTAAAAAGAAACTAGTCTGAAAACCATATGTTAGAAATTTACACACCATGTAATTGGGTTACAAAATATGTAAAATTCACTAGAAACCTGTCATGAAATGATTCATAATGTGTAGTGGATACAAATATTTTGTCAATATAACATTTTGTACTGTTCAGGTAAATTAAATATTCATATAGACTTATTGTTTTTTTGGTCTCTCTCACTAAATATTAATACACAGTTTATAACTAAATTTCACATTGTTTCATTCCTTAAGATGTATTTTTCATGTATTATATGCTTATGATTTCCCATTATTCACTCATGTAACATTACCCACTCGATCATAAGGTAGTTTCCATGATATTTGAGAGTTTTTCTCTCAATTATAGATATACCATATTTGTGATTGATTCCTAGGTAACTGGTTCTCATTTGTTTTCCCTTCTATTCTAATGTTCACTAATCATTACAGTGAAATATCTTGACTGTAGCTGTTTTTGGTTTTTACCGTGATGGACTGTAGCTATTTTTGGTTTTTACCGTGATGGGTTTTGATCTATGATCCTTCTTGGGATATTATTAACATTTTATTGTCATTATCATTGGAAGTATTTTTTTTCTTCAATAGATAACGGTAGGTGGTCTAAATCATAATACAATTGTTCGATTTCTAAATTGTATGTATATTAAATTTTTTATTTTTAATGCTTGTCTGGAATAATTTATTAATTGAATATAATGATAATAATCCCAGGTTGGGTTATTCATTAGTACTCTTTGGATTCAATTGATAATTTATCTTAGTTTTTGGTAACCCATTGGGTGAGAAATTTTTTGAAAATAATTAATTGGTAAGGGATTACATATGATTTTATCATGAAATTTGATTTGGGTGATTTGTAGATATAGATTCATCGTGGTAAATAGAAAAATTGATCAATTGAAATAAATGGTAAATTGAATGAAAAAAATGTAATTATCAGAACAAACCAATCAATTTTATATTGTTATAGTGTTTTATGCCTACTATTTTGACATGCAATTGTGATAGATGTTTATATTCTTATATAATTGGTTATTCCCTCACACATACTGTGATTATTATATGTTGGTCAATGCCAAGACACTTATAGATATTCTTACATATATGTCTATATCCTAACACATCTTTGATTCGTATATAATGGGCTATAAAGAAAAACATACTAATATTCATATATAATGGGTTATTCTATTGAACATGTTGAGATGCTTATATACTACGCTAGACCTGACACATGTTGTGATGAATACATTGTGGGATTGTCCTAGAAATTGTGTTAAAACATGGGTATATAGTTGTGGTTTTTATGGTTGTGAGACGTTCTTAATGACATTATAGATAGAATTAATTCAGGTTATGGTTTACCATAGTTATAAGGTTATTGTGGGAATGATTGTGTGATATTCATAGGGATATACAAACATGGTATCAAATTAGAATAGTGATATATTTTATTAACTATTGAATTAATTAATACACGTGTTTATTAAACTATTATATGATCTTATTATTAGTGTAATTTTCTTGAGATATAGGTGTTGACCTCGGGAGTTTTACTGAAATGATATTTAGGATTTTGTTTAGTACCCAAGCTAATTTTATGGACTCATACATAGAAAAGGGAAAATTTACCTTCTTAATGACCTTATTTATTGGTGGTTAAACTGAAATTTGGAGATGTTTATGGAATAGGGTTAGAGACTAGAAATCATTGGGTTTATCTTTTCTCAAATGACTGTTTTATTATATTTATTTCAGTTTGGAATTTAGATATATATCATCCTATCATTGGATGATTCTTCATTTTTGGTATATTTCCTTCCCCCTTATTTTTTATAGTTTGTTATATATTTTCCTCTACGCCTATTACTATATTTAATTTTATGTATATGTATTATTTAAATTGTTATAACAATTCATAATAGCGGTTATAGTTTCCCAAATATACATATCACACCACTTCTACTATTTAGAATCCACTGGCATATGGGGAGGTGTGTTTGTGGTCTGATAACAAACCCTTTTATGAAACATGGAAGAGAAATACAATTGAGTATGTAATAACAACTATGGTGGATACAAAATAATTAATAGGTGTCTAGGAATTGATTATTGTTCAATATTAAACTTTTATAATTCAATTATACTTCTATATATTTTATTACTTTACCCTTAGGTGAGAGAGAATATTAATGGATTATATGTATCATTAGTAAGAATATAGAAAAAATTGATATGTGTGTGTGTTTTTTGATTGATATTTAAATTGGGTAATGATTTTCATTAATCTAACATATGATAATTCATTCAAATAATCATTCATATTTTATTAATTATGTTATAATTTTTTTTTCAATAAAATATATCAAAATAATTATTCAATTTTAAATTATAATTTATAATAATGACTTTGTTTTACTAAAATATTACATGTACTAGTTATTTTTTGAATCAAATTATCATCGTTGTTATATATTTTATAATTATTCCTTGAATTTAAATGTTGTATTTTTAAATAGGTTCAAAGATTTCTTCTAGAAAAGTTTTTTTAGAAAAGGACTCAAAAACAAGAATGAAGGTTATAGTTTCATTATTTTTGGGAATCATTAAAACCTAAAGTTATGCTATAAATTTTAATTAATGATTAATAACACTAAAATTAAAAAAAATTAATTCATTTTTTTATTGTATATGTGATGATTTTTTTTTTAATTTCATGTGCCAATATTTAACTAAAATAATTCCTTGTTTGGATATATAATTTTAATATTTCTTAAATTTTAGGATAACAATATTTTGAGAAATTAGGTATAATAATTTATTTATGAGTATTTTTAGTGATAATTCTTATGCCAAAGATTCTAATATTACAAATATTATGATTACTTCCTAATGTGATGATTTTTATTTATGTAGTATGACTTATAAATTTATATAAAAATATGAAGTATTTAAAATTAAGAACAACATAAGATTATTCGATAACGAATTAATAGATGATTTAAATGAATATTTTCTTATGATTAATTAGATTAATATATAAGAGGTTGATTTGATGATATGGTATATTTTGAACTCAAATGAATATTTTTGATATTTCCATTTTTATGTATTTTTTTTGAATATAAAGAATATAACCACAGTTAGTTAATATGAAATGGTTTATATAATTTAATTTTGGACAAATAAATTTAAGATTTATTTATTTTTATTGATAAATAGAAACAGAACTACTATATTGAATTTAAATTTTATGTTTTATACTAAAATGATAGGGTATAAATTCATTGATATTAGTATATTAAAAAGACCCAAAAAATTGAAGTAAATTTGTATGGAATATATATATATATATATATATAATATTTTAAATTTGTCAACTGATATAAAAATTTTAAATTAATTGATATTTAGTATGGGATATGGATGAAATTATAAATTATAAATTTTATGAGTAAATTGTTTTCTCATATTCTAATAAATCATAAATTTGAAGTCATGAAATGTAGTTATTTTTTATTTAAATAATATTAATTGAAATTAAGTTCCCTTAAAATGGTAATAATCATATATTTCATTTTTAGTAGAGAGGAATGTTAATAAATAATGCTGTGTTCTATATATCAGATCGAAATTTTCTAAAAATGTTTTTGTAAATAAACCATTTGAATAATGGGAGAATAAAAGAGTGGATACTCTAACATTGGTAATTCCAATCAAATCCTGATAAATGAATTCCTTACATGGGTTTATCTAGATTTGGTATAATATTTTCATATATAAGAGACATATGTGGTTAATTTTTCTCATTTTTTCCAATAGTATAATAAAACAAATTAATGGGGATTTAATACTATATAATATAAATCAATTGATTGAAAAAAATAATAAATATATATAATTTGTAAATATTCTTATGTGTGATAATTTATATTATAAAACATTAATGATTAGTGGTTTCACATCTATATGGTGGTACATAATGGTCCCAAAGAAATAATACAGACAAATGGCGTTATTTCTAATTCATTATTTATTAAATTTTATATAATTTACATAGTCATACAAAATTGTAGGGTGTTAGTTGTTTTAAAAAAAGTTTCACATAGTAGTAGAGTGAACAATTTTTTTAATCTTGTTTTTTGTCTCTTAGTCAAAGTGATTCATGGGTAAAAGAAGGATTGAAGGATTCATGTAGAACTGATCCTAATTATTCACTCTTATGTGAAATGGTTTGGTATACACCCAAATACATAACTTCTACGAATAGAAATAAAAGTAAATACTGATCAAAAATAAAATCAAAAATTCAACATCCTTATCATTTTAAAGTGATTATTGATTGATAATTTTAAGGACAATAAGTTATTATAAGATGAATCTTTTCATAACAATGAGGGTCTTCGGTGATAGTGGATTTTTGTGATTTCAAAACCTTCCAAAAAATCCATCGCTTGTTTTAATAATCTAAAACATTAACTGGTCAGTTTAAAATATTATAAAATATGTAGAATAATTTTTAAACCATTGAATAATTTATTAATTTATGTTTTTCATATTACTTATTATGTTGTTTTATAATTAATGTTTATGAATCCCATATAATAATTTATATTTATATCGATATGTTTTTATTCTTTCATGATAAAAAACATATTTTTGAAAATATTAGTGAACATTTTATCCATGTAGGAATTTCATATCACATCAGATAATTTAAAATGGATAATGAATTATTATTTAAATCATTCATTTTTTATTCTCATTTAAAACATTATGGTCAACCATTTTCCATTCTTAGTTTGATGATTTAAAAAAGAATACATTGAAGAGTATTTTGGTTACTCAGAAAATATTATAGAATACCATTCATGTTATTAAAAATTGTGAATCGGAGCGTGGTAACGTTTGGATAAAATTTTACTAACTTTTCATTTCTATTTTGTGAATATATAAAAATATAATAATGATGGTAAAAATTAAATCATGGTCTGGTTTATGTTTTGAAAAAATGCCTCAATTGATTGTATTAGTATTTAGGGATTTTGTTGTCATAAATATTTATGGACTATGACATTATTCCACATCATATTAGATCTAGTTATTTTCAATTAGTATTGTCAAATATGAATCCATATTGTAACATGTTATAGTGATAATAATGGTAATGCTTTCAGTATTATATAATTCTATAGAATACTGGAATATAGATTGAAAAATAGGTATAGTGATGTTTTTTTAAATATTCATGTTAATCATGGTTAAAAGTGTTTTAATGATCAATATTTTTCCAAAAAAATTATTTTTTTAATATGTAAGAGAAATATAAAATATAACATTTTCAATCATTATTTAATTTAATAAAATAATTATTTAATAGAACAAGGTATTCTAGTTGTGCTTGTTATCAAGATATCAGGTACATATTAAAAAAATTATCATGATTTCTTGAAAACAATGTCTTTTTGTGTTGATGATCAAGATATAAATTAGACGAAGTAGATTTATTTTATAGAGAATTTTTAATTTCCTATCGTGGTTTTTTATTTCAATTAATTATCTTAAAAAATATGGCTTAGTCTTTTTTTTATTGCATGGTTTAGCTCAGTGTGAATGATTTTCATATTTATATAACAATTATGAAGGAGAAATAATTGTAAAAATATGAGGAAGATATTGAATAATAATTTAAAAGGCATAAATGGAAATATTTTTCTATAACTAAAGAATTGGAGTTAAATATCGGTTCCAGAAGAAAGAGGAGAAATAAAAAAATTCAAGAAAAAAGTATTTTATATATTGAATAATATAAAAATTATATTGATTTATATATATGAGTTCTTGAGATATACTTTTTAATATGGACGATTTTGGATTTTATTGACTGACTAAGCCAATGAAAGAATAGAATATCATCCATAATGATAAACACAAAGTGCATTTTGAAACAATGAAGGTGTCTTTTTTTAAGAAAACAAATATTATTTAGGGATAATGATGAATTATTATGTTTTTGAGTTTTTTATACTAATGTTTTTTTGTGGTTCTGAACCCATAAAGATAATGAATTGACTTTGAGCATTATATAAGTAGTACATTGTAAAAACATTCGGTACACTAATGTAATGTTGGTTTTATACTCTTTGGTAATATCCCAATTTTATGAACCAAGTAAAATCTATAATTTCTATTATTTTATTTTTTATTCATATTTAATAAGTATGATAGTTTTTTAGAAAAAAAATTAAATACTTTCATTGAAGGATGTTAATTTCTGTTGGAGTACCCTAATTTACATCTTTTAATGTTATTCCTTTATGGGATTAATAAGTGGATCAATGTAAAAGGTTCTATTTTCGTTTTGATTTCATATCTCACACAACATTTGAAATAGTCCTCCCACCTCAAGAGTTAATGATTCCATTATGAATCATAAATGAATTATAATCATTAATTTAAAATATTTACATTTATAAAATAATTGGATAATGGATAAATTTTAATCAGATTGTATGAATGTGAAAATGATTATTATTTATCTAATTTATATGAACAATGATTTATAGTGCTAATAGAAATTGATAAAAAGGAATTTTTTATTTTTTTTTCAATGAGTAAATTCACTTGGGGAGGTTTATTGAACATAATTTAATGAAACCTATTTAATTTAAAATATAAAATAGTAAGTGGAATAATTTATTTAATATCATTACAGGAAAATCAAAGGTATAAGAGAAAACAATATATGTTTTATTGATTAAGTATGTGTACTTTATTATAATCCAAAATGAATTAGTTGAAAAAATATTTTACCAAATTTTCATGATTATAAATCACATTCACAGAATTTAAAAAAATTCTAACATTGTTTATATTAAGAAGTGAATATTGAAGAGTGTCCTAAATTATGTTTTTTCAATGGTTTTGGTGATTTAGGAAAATTATTCAAAAACTATATCATTAGATAATATATATATTATACTAGAATTCCATTATATGAAAAATAATAAACAAAATCTAATAGAAAATAAAATTTCAATTGATGTAGAATTCAAGAAAATGGAATGGCACACAATTAAGTATGATCAAAAGTTAAATGAAGTCCAACAATTTATTTCATTACTTTTATAAAATTAAATATTGGGGAAGGGTATGTTTTATAAGAATCATTCACTCTCATACTTTTATAATAGAATCGTTTTTCACATTTAAACTTATTTTCCAAAGAATATTTTAGATAATAAACATGAATATCATTCCATAAATAAGACTTCTACAGATATGAAAGGTAATAAAATCTCAAATTATTATTTCATTAATTATATAATAATATTTTACAGGATATTAAATAGTTAGAGGAATAAAAATTTAATTAAATATATTATTGAAAAGGTTTTATTAAATTAGTAATTGTGGATGACATATATAAACCAAAAAGATAGTAGGAAATAAAAATGATAAGGGATCATGTTTAGGGATCATTAAATATATTGTTCAATATGATGTTGAAAATTAACAAATAGTTTATTAGAAGGATAAGAAAAATTAATATAATATAATGTAATGTGAATCCAAGATCAATTTATAGTATTATTAAATTGAGAATGTTTAGTTGAATGGTGAGACACAAATTATTAAATAATGGGCGTATAAATCAAATAAAATATAGTAGATTCTAGTACCAATGTTATGAATTATTCCAGGATCATTGTTAATATTTCTGATGAATTTATATAATTTTTATAATGAATAAAGGACTAAACGGAGAATTAATTGCCATCACAAAAAACTAGAAATACATATGATAGATATGAAAAAATTAATGAGATTAAGACGATTAAATAAATAATATAGAAAAAAAATTAAGTGCACATATATCTAATAGTTTAGCATGAGGATTTCCTAGAAATAAAATGTTTTTCTAATGAGCATAGTTTTAGTTTGGGTTTGATCAAAAGATAAATTATATCATGAAATATTTACTAAATAATGATTCCACTCAAATGACAATATTGATTTTGGAGATAAAAAAATATGGTAAAAATTAATACACATGAAATATATCTCTAATAAATTGAAATTTCTAAGGAAATATGAGTAAATAATCAATTATGCACTCCACAAAAAGACTTAATTATAGGAATAATATATATTGAGAAAATTAAGAAAAATCATTGTCTTCGAGTTTTTAAATAGAAATAATTTTTTTATAAATGTTATAGACATGAATCAATATACCACTCATCAATAATGTGCTGGATTATGTCAAAAAATACTCATAATATAGGGGCATAACTATTAAAGGATTCATTGAGTATGTTAAAACCCTAATATTGGTTTTCATATTTGAATTATATATGTTTAATAAAACAATTTTATTAGGAATAAAAGGTGTGAAAATGATTTAGTGGTTGATTTTATATAAAAATAAAACATTAGAGATGAATTTTTTATTATCGATAGCTGATATACATAAAGTACAGTGAGAAATAATATTATTTTTTTAGCTATAAAAAATTACATGAAATGGGTCTTAAGGTTTTCAAATGATGATGTATTTTATAATATTAAAAAAGGAATAAGAGTAAGGGGAATACTATATGATGATAGAAAACTTTGTTACTGATGGTCCTAGCCTAAATATACTATGTTTAAATCAATGGTGTTCATGGGAAAGTGATATAAATTTTTCCAAAAATACTTGTATTATAATAGGGAAGGATTATTTAATTTTAATTACATTTTAGTTTATGAAATAAAATATCTTCCTTCTAATTTGATTAAAGGATATATGATTTCAATACAAGGAAGGTGAAAAAAATTATGAAATAAATAGATAGGACACTTGAGCCACAAATACATTGAATATTTGATAAAATATGAAATTATGTGTGATGTCATTAATCTTACATCTGAACATACTCATAGATTTGTTTTTTCAAAAAGATAAATTTCCTTTATATTACATGAAATACAAAATACTGGAATTTGATGAGGTTATTGAAATTAGTGCATGCTAAAGTTTATGGAATGATATAACAAATTTTAATTTATATAAATAGGTAAGGCATACTCTTTATTTATGAATGTTGAGTAATCCATGGGTTATGGTAATAGAATAAGAATTTGAAATTCTTAACTACATTACACAATATCATAGATTTTTTTAAATTATTTTTGGCGATAAAATACTGAAATTATACACCACTAATAATAATATAAGTAAAATAATTTATTGGGGGATTATCTGGAAAAATAGGATGAGTAATCATCGTCTATATGTGAGAGCTCAAAAATAGATTTATTAAGATGTGAAATTTTATAATAAATAACATGGATCATATGATGCACATTGAAAAATATTTATGAAGATATTATGGATACTATTTTTATATAAAACTGTATCATAAATATATCATTATTATATCAAGATGAGTGGAAAATATAAAAGGTGGGTGATATGAAGAAATTAGAATTTAAATATTTTATATACCATCAGAAGTAATTTTTTTTATTTTAAATATGGTAAAAAACATAATTCTAGAATCACTAAGGAATGAAGAATTTTTTTATGTTCACTTAAAATATATTAAAATAAATATTGTTTATTAAAGAAAATTGTTAAATTTTGAAATGGAATATGTAAAATTACATGGAAACTAAAGGATATTTCAATAACAATATAAGTTAATTTTGAATGATGGATACATTTAGTATTGATTTTTTGGGGATTCCCAATGTGAATTTTATGACTTATATCAAGGCATATATGTACGAACTCAGATCTTCTTTTTTAGGTATGTTTTCCTTTTCTTGTCATTTTTGGGAAAAAATGAATTTCTTGAAAATTCCGAAGTACACACAGTGTATATTATGAGTACATGTCGTGTATTCGGTTACCATGGGTCATCATGTGCTGGCCATATAACAGCCATGCACATGGCCTTGTGGGGGTGATCTGGAGGCCGCCTAAAGTGGAGTGTGGAAACAGCAAGTACACGCAGTGTATTTTTTTCATTAAACGTACCGGGGTCGCGTCTAATCGCCGGAAACATCTTCTTCAAGGTTTTTTTTGGATGAGAGCTCTCGTACGGACATGACCTTCCTCCAAGCCCCCAACCAAGAAACCAAACATTGATTCGACCATCGTTGATTTCATTGGGATCACGTCAAAAAGCTCACCCTTTCTCTCAAGCCTCATTTCAGGATTCCTCCTCTTTCTCATGTTATCCTCTGTGGATATTTTTAGATGTTTTTGTATATCAACGGAATTCTAAGGTGATTAAACCTCTTAGACTCATGTATATAGATCTTCCAATGCCGAGGTAGGTGGTTTCGTTCCTTTTCATTGATGTTATTTGAGTTATATGTGCAATTTTCCCCTTTACCCATTAATGCAGTATTCATATTTACCGTTTTTTTCCATATTGTTTGCCTTCTCTTCTTGTCTGCTTGAGTAGAGGTTAATAGTTTGTGAATATGGTTAATTGATATGCTTTGGATGTGTTTTCCCAGGCATGTTTTCCTTTTATTACTGTTTGGTCTAGTCTGCCTTTTAGGCTACTGTTTACTTTCCAATACCAATTTGTAGGATGGTGTGACTGTTGTTCTGACATGATGATATATTATAGAGTGTTATCCAAGTAGTTGTTGATGTTTACTATGGTTGATATGCACATCTATGATATCTTGACTTACACAGATCTGTGAGAACCTTGTGTAGTAGACTATAGGGAGAATGGATGTTGAGGGCTTCTCCATAGTGCTGTTTTACTTATGATGTGAGACTACATGGGGAATTGATGTTGAGTGCTTCCTAAGAGTGTCTGTAGTTCCTCGGCGTGGTCCACAGAGGGAATGAGATGTAAGTGCATCCCTAGAGTGCCTCAAGTTATCGATACAGGACTATAGGAGGAATTGGATGTGAGTTATTCCTCAGAGATTATGTGATTAAGCTAAACCTGATGGGTTATACTGAGTGTACTACCCAGATGGTTTCTTGTACTTGATAGGTAGGAACAAAGGGGATAGGCTGTGAGTACTTCCTGGAGGGTTACCTGTTTGGGTTTAACTACTTTCTTTTTTTTTCTAGGTAGGACCAAAGGGGATAGGTTGTGGTTACATCCCCAAGGGTTACCTATAAGTGATTCTCTGATTTGATTAGCTATAGTGGGATATTTGAAATTATGGATTGTTAATAATGATTACTTCTTTATTTACTGCTTTTATATACTTACTACCTACCATATATTCACTGACTGTTAGGCATAGATCTCATGGTGGTTTCCTACAAGGATTTATTCTGACACCCTGTTTGGGCTATGATTTTGGGCCTAAACAAATTATATTGTTGCAGGTATAGATAAGGGAATGTGCCCTTATATATCTTTACTTGGTTTGCTGTGGAGCTGGAGAGTGTGAGAACAAGTTATAGCTTGCGATGATGATGATTTGTTTACTAATTTTCTTTTTTACTTGTCTTAATACGGTTTTATTCTAGCATTTTGATTTGTTTGGGTTCTTTTATAGACATATGTATCATGCATCATTCATATATATATGTGTGACCCAGTTTATTATTTTCTAGTCATCCTTTATTTACTTTAGTATGGATTATTACTGCTTCATCTATTGATATTTCTTTATTCCACTGTGTTACTCTTCCAATATGGGAATAGTTTCGCCGCTATTACACCCAAGGCCCTCACTGCTAGTCAATAGCCTCTGGCGTTCAAGGAAATGCGCTTTAGGCCATGTGACCAACCAGGTAAGGGGTGCCTCAAGGTGGACTCTAGAATTAGGGCGTTACAAATTGGTATTAAATTAATTCCTTTCTCTTGACTTTATGTTTACAGACTTTAGAGAGTTATAGGAAAGAATAGTTACTTGGTAATAAGTTGTTCCTGGGAGTAGCTAACTGGTGTATAGCGAGAAGAGAATCTAACTCATTTATTGTAATTTTTCTGGTCTTTCCTATTTATAGTTGCTTTTATTTTCACTATTGGGTGACTCACATGTTTTGTGTTGTTACTGTTGATGTTATTAAGGTTTTATTTCTGTTTCCACCCGATGAGAGGACGATATGCCATCCCATGCATCATATATGAACTTACTAGAAATCACATGTCATGCATTCTTTCCATGCAATTTATGGTGCACTAGAAATTGCATGTAGTTGTGATAGATATTGTATAGAATATGCACACTGTTGTGATAGTTACCTTGATATAATACCTCATATTGATAGGGTATCGTTTTTGTAAGGTTTTGTTTAAATAAATGCCAAATTTTGTTTCCTGAGGTGTTATGGGCCCTGATGGACCAGATCGTGGTGGATCATTTCCTTGTTTTTTCATGTTTATAACATGTATAAGATTCCAAGCTTTGATTCAAGGTGTGTATGGGCCCTCACGGATTGAAATTTGGAACTTATACTTATTTTAGTATTTTTACGGGCTTCAGATTAGTTTTCGAGGCTCACTATCCGGAAAAACCCAGATTACATACTGTGTAGTTTTTACTACAGACTATGTACTCTTCTATTTGGGAAGAAATTTTTTTTCTTTAGCACAAGCTTTGTACCATATGTACACACATTGTACTGTCTAACCGTTTCATAGTTCATGTTGGCAGAGACACGAGATTGGGAAATCTAGGGTGGACACACCATGTACCATCCATACATGTCATGTTGTGCTGACCTTGTGTCCGCCTATGAAACTAACAACAAGAGTCGCTATTATCTTTCTTAGTACATGTTTTGTCTGTATGGAACATACAGTGTGGTGTGAGCCACGTATCGGGATGTGTCACTAACAATACGGGTTGGTGAATCTCATCTAGTACGGGCCATGTCTGGCACAAACATGCCATGTAGTCTCGTACTAAGGACAACAGTGTGGTATAGCCATGTAGAAGTACTCTGGAAGGGGACCAGGATTCAAGTACACTCCTTTTATTAGGTTAACACACCGTGTGTTTTGGGTGTTTCACAATTAGTTTGGAATAAGTGGATGCCCATGTGTTTGGATTATGGGAACATGCCGTGTAGGGGAAGTACACACCGTGTAGTCATGTTTTACAAAAAATGAATCTTTATTTCTATTTTTCCCTTATTATACATTCTAGTTTTCAGTACTTGATAATCTTTATCTGTGTTGTGAGTTTGGCCTTGCATAGTCATGCGGCCTATGCATCCTCTAGTTGTATGCCAGTTTTAGCATAGTGATTGGACACTAGATATGGCAGATCCAGGATACCATTTGATCCTCCTATTGTTCCATCCTTGGCACCATCCATTATACGAGACATAGGTGCTAATAAACAGTTTACGGAAGGTTTATGAGGATGATGCATCCTTTCAAGGATCACCGCATCATGCCCCTTCAATGGGATAATTGACGTGGGTCTTTCAGCTGCAGCATCCTCCCACTTTCTCAGGAGATGGAGGACCCCAGGCTGCTGAGTCATGGCTAGAAGCCATACTGATGATCTCGGAACATCTGGAGACTCCTCTAGAGAGGAGGTTCAATCTTGCTATGTATATGCTTTGGGACACCATGAAGAGGTAGTGGGATGTTATCTCACAGGCAGGATACCCACATGTCATGATTTGGGATAATTTTTAGCATATCATCTACGACTGATTCTATCCAAAGACCATGAGGGACGATCGAGCCCAAGATTTTATGAGTCTGGAGAAGGGTAATATTTCTGTCATGGAGTATTCCTCTCGCTTTACCAATCTATAGATCTTCACTACTATTTCAAGAGGTGATCAGTTATTCTTGGCAAGGAAGTTTGAGGATGTTATAAGGCCTAACATCCTATCACAGGTGAACATCTTTCGGTGGATTTATATAACATCTATTGTCAACCAGGTGGTGATCAGAGACTGAAATCTGATGGATTTTGGAGTTGTGATCCATGGCGGCTCGACATATGGAGTTAGTATCCCTCCTACTGACAGTAGAAAGCACCACAGATATTCATCTCGTAGTGATCCAAAATGGTGATACATGTCATCAGGTATCCATGTTGTGTGATACCAGTGCCGAAAGAGTGGGCATATGATGCCACATTTCCCAAGAGGCCCAGTGGAGTGCTGATCTTGTGGAAAGATGGGTTATCATTAGTGCTTCTATTATATCTTCTCATGAACAGCTGGTGAATAGGGTTCTTCAATGACTCCTCGTTCAAGAGAATCAACACTAGTTTCTCACCAGTATAAGAACTGATGTTCTTCCGATTGTTCAGGCCGAGGTGGATGTTGTGGTTGTGGTAGCTAGTTTCCCAGTTTTCACCGACAACAGGGTGGATCAGCTCAGGGTGTTCATACATTTTTAGTGAAGCAAACCCAACATGAGAAGGATCTTGGACCTTCTATAGATCGAGGTATGATCTTAGTTTCCCCTATTTTAGCTTCTTCCCTTTTTGATTCTAGGGCTTCCCATAGATTTATATCTGTTTCTGTTGTGGAGAGCCTTAGTGTGTGCATCTTTTCTCTTGCTGATATCCTGACTCTAGACACTCCATTGTGGAATATAAGGACTAGTGTATGTCAGTTCAAGTTTTTACCCCCAGTGGTTGGTGGGTGTCACTTTTAATGGGACCTCTTTTTCATAGAGATGATAGGTTATTATGTCATTCTCAGAATGGACTAGTTAGTTTCCATCCCGGTAGTCATTGACTGTTATCACCGCAAGGTGATTCTCACATCACCAGAGGGCGTATCGTTACTTTATAAGGGTGAGTGGGTTGTCCAGGAAAGCAGATTAGGACCAGAGCATCATGTATTGAGAGGAGATACAGCCCATATTTCTAGTCTGTATATGGATGACCAGGGGAAATCATAGTTAGACTTCCCTCCAGTGGTGGATCATTTCAGGGATGTCATTCCAGAGGAATTTTCTGGTCTGCCTCTAGAGCGAGAGGTAGACTTTTTTATTTAGATAGTTGTAGGAGCGGCAATAGTGTCCATTCATCCTTTTATGATGGATAAAACAATGTTTTAGTAGCTCAAGAAGCAGTTTTAGTAGTTAAAGGAAAATGGTTTCATCTGAACCAGTACTTCTCCTTGGGGTTCGCCTGTACTATTTGGGAAGAAGGAAGATAGTACCCTAAAGATTTTCGTGGATTATTGGAAGATGAACCAGTTTATGGTCAATAACTGATATCCTTTTCCAAGTATTAATGATCTCTTTAGTCTGTTTCAAGGAGCCTGGGTGTTCACAAAGATTGACTTGAGGTCCTTTATCATCATTTGCATGTTATACCATACGATATACCAATTACATCCTTCTTAAGTAGGTATAGTCTATATGAGTATATGGTTATGCCATTCGGTCTCTCGAACGAGCCTGCTATTTTTATGGCACATATGAAATTATTGTTCCATCTGTACTTGGATTCCTTCATCATGGTTTTTGTGGATGATATATTGGTGTACTCTCACACTCAACATGACCATGCCACACATCTTGAGATCATTCAAAGTACATTGAGAGAGCATCAGTTATATACTATGCTCTCAAAATGAACCTTTTGGATTGACCGGATTCACTTCTTAGGTTATGTTATTTTAGATACATTAGTATCAATAGACCCAGAGAAAGTGATAGAAGTAGTTTACGGGGAGCAGCTGAAGAATGTATTTATGGTACGAAGTTTTCTGGGGCTTGCTAGATACTACATACACTTCATTCAGTACTTCTCACACATTTTAGTTACACTTAATGGATTGAATAAGAAGGGTGAAATGTTCCTGTGGATAGATTATTGTGAGTCATACATTCACACTTTTTTTGTTTGGGTCTCGTCAGTTGAGGGCACATGATAGGAATTACCTGACACATGATCTTTAGTTGGCAGAAGTTTTTTATGACTTACGATAATGGAGTCACTATCTTCTAGGAAATAATTTTCTAGCTTTCATCGACCATATGAGTATCATGTACATATTCACTCAGTGTGATCTAAATTTGTGACAGCATAGGTGGGTTATGTATCTTTAGTCTTTTGATTTTGAGATTGCCTATACGCCTAGGAAAGGTATCATAGTAGCTGATTCGTTTAGCAGTAGGACATAGTTACAAGAAGTTCGTGAGGCCATTAGTGAGTGGTATCATATTTCTTTGTTCTCTAAGAAGAAATTGGAGTTTCACGACACACTGGGACACACTTTACTTTCTTCTATAGCTGTTACCTATTCTCTTCTTGATCGAGTCTGAATGAGGAAGCTATAAGATTCTAAAGGCCTAATCCAATAGGAAAGTGTGTTAGGAGAGGACCCTATTCATAGATGGACAATATACGAAGATGAGATCTGGCATTTCCAGGGGCATGTATGGGTGCCAGCAGACATACATGAAGAACTAATGTAGGACATTCATTCCTCAGTTTTGGCAGTTCATCCTAGTGTCACCAAGATATATCGTGATCTACACCGTCAGTATTGGTGGCGAGGTATAAATTGAGATGTTTCTTGGTTCTTCATGAGGTGTTCCACATGTCAGTAGGTGAAGGTGGAGCATCAGTGACCAGTTGGTCTATTACAATAGTTAACCATTCCAGAGTGGAAGTTGAATGATTTTGCAATTGATTTTGGGACAGGTTTATCGAGGTCGCCTCGAGGGAATGATGTAGTTTGGGTTGTCATCGACAGACTCATGATGGTTTCTCACTTCTTTCCGATCAAAGAGACCTCCAGTGTTGATTATCTGGGATTGTTTTACATATATGATATTTTATGCTTATATGGAGTTCAACACCCCATTATTTCATATAGAGATCCATGATTTACTTCTCAGGTCTGGAAGGGGCTATAGAAGGCATTGGGTGCACATGCACTTTTAAGTACAACTTACCACCCCCAGATAGATGGCCAGTCCAAGCTTATGATTCAGGTGCTTGAGGACATGCTCCAAGCATAAATCCTAGATTTTTTAGGTTCTTGGTAGAAGCACTTACCTCTTGTGGAGTTTGCCTACAACAATAGTTTTCATGAAAATATTCAGATGGAACCTTATGAGACTTTGTATGGTAGGACATGCTAATCAAAATTATGTTGGCTAGAGTTAGGAGAGGAAGCTTTGCTAGGACCTCATATTGTCCAGGAGACCAATAAGTAGATAGAGTTGATTTAGAAGAGGATTTCTACTGCAATGTCTCATCAGAAGTCTTATGCTGATCAACAGAGACGGCCTCTGGAGTTCAAGGTTGGGGAGCAGGTTTTCCTACGTATCACAATTAGTTTGGGGCACAAGAGGATTAAAATATATGGTAATATTTCACTAAGGTATGTTGGGATATTTGATGTGTTTGAGAGGTTTGGGCCATTTTCCTATCGGTTGTTGTTATCTTAGAGGTACAGGGATATGCATGAAGTTTTCTATGTTTCTCAGCTTCAACATTACATCTCAGACCCATCTCATGTCTTTCAACCTGATGAGGTTGAGTTGGAAGTGGATGTGTCGTTTGAGGAACATCCTATCTATATTATTTATCATATTACAAAGGTTCTTTATGGCCGGTCTGTTCCTCAGGTACAAGAGATATGGCAACACGGGTGGGTACAAGACGTGACTTGGGATTGGGTGGCTGATGTATGAGCACAGTGGTTAGAGTTGTTCAGGGTTTCTTCTTCTATGCTACTTTTCTAGTGAAATTCAGGGATGAATTTCTTAAAGGGGGAACTTTGTAAGAACTCAGATCTTCTTTTCAGATAATTTTTTCCTTTTCTAGTAGATTTTGAGAAAAATATGAATTTCTAGAAATTTCTTAAGTACACGTCATGTACTTTATGAGTGCATGTCGTGTACTCGGTTACTGTGGGTAGTCGTGTGTTGTCCATGTAGCGGCCATACAGAAGGCCATATGGGGGTGAACTAGAGGCCACCTAAAGTTCAGTATAGAAATTAAAATTACACGCAATGTATTTCAAAAGTACACACTGTGTATGTTTTTTTATTACAAGTATATGGGTCGCATCTAATCGCTAGAAATGTCTTCTTCTAGGATTCGTTTAGCTGAGAGCTCCTGTATGCCCATGATCTTCCTATGAACCCCCGACCAAGCAACCAAAATACAATTCAACCATCTTCGATTACATTGGGATTGCCTCTGTAAGGTCTTCCTTCTTCTCAATCCACATTTCATGATTCCTCCTCATTATCAAGTTATACTCTATTGAACGTTTTAGTCATTTTTTTAGATCATCATCATTATTAGGTGACTCATGCCCTAAGATTCAAGTATATAGATCTTAAAATGTTGAGGTAGGTGGTTTGTGCCTTTCTGTTGAGGGAATTTTATTTATATGATCAATTTTTCTTTATACCCATGAACTAGGTATTGTGAATTTACCATTTTAGCCCAATGGTTTTCCTTCTATGCTTGTATGATTCAGTATAGGTTAATTGTATCTAAATAGGGTTAATTGATATGAATTGGATGTGTTTTCAAATGCATGTTATTCTTGTTTTGATCGTTGGGTCTAGTATGCCTATTAGGATGCTATTTACATTCCCATGCATTGTTGTAGGATTTTGTGACTGTTTTTTTGACATGATGATATATTATTGACTACTAGACAAGTAGTTCTTGAGGTTTACTTTGGACGATACACGCTTCTGTGCTTTCTTGACATACACAGAGACATGAGAATATGGTGTAGTAGACTATAGGGAGAAGGGGCATTGAGGTCTTCTCTAGAGTGTTTTTTCTTACTAAGCGAGACCATAGGGGGAATTGATGTTGAGTGCTTCCATAGAGTTTCTTTAGTTCCTCGAATCGAGTCACAGAGGAAATGAGACATAAGTGCTTCTATAGAGTGCCTTTATTTACCAATATGAGACTATAAGAGGAATTGACGGTGAGTGCTTCCCCATAGGGTCTATTAATAAGTTGAACCGGAGGGGTTAGACTGAGTGTACTTCTTAGAGTGTTGTTGTATTTTGTGCTAAGACCAGAGGGGATATGTTGTGAGTATGTCCTAGAGGGTTACCTATTTTTTCTAAGATTCTTAAATGTATTGTTTTTTAGGACTAGAGGGGATAGGCTCTAGGAACATCCCATAGGATTACCTATTTGTGATTATCTTCTTTGATTAGCTGTTGATGGATATTTGAAATGATGGATTGTTATAGGAGAGTACTTCATTGTTTACAGTAATTAATTAATTACTGCCTTCCATATATTCACTGACTGTTAGTCACAAATCTAATGGTGTTTTTCTGCTGCAATTTAGTCTCCCACTATGTTTGGGCCTTGCTGCTATGCCCAAACAGATTATATTGTTGTATGTATATATAAGGGAAAGAACCCTTCTACTTAACATACTTTATTTGCTGTAGAGGTGGAGAGCATGGGACCAAGCTATATCTTGCGATGTTTAAGAGTTTTTTACTACTTTTATTTTGAAATTGGATTAGTACTATTTAATTCCTTCATTGGGATTTGTTTTGCTTCTTTCCTAGACATTTGTATCATGCATAGTTCATATATATATATATATATGTGTGTGTGCTCTAGTTTATTATTTTTCAGTCTTCCGCTGTTTAGTTTAGTATGGATTATTACTGCTTTCTCTCTTGCTATTACTTTCTTTTGTTGTGTTACTCTACTAATGAGGGAATAGTTTCCCCACTATTACACCTAAGTCCCTCACTTCTTTTCAGTAGCCTCTATCATTCATAGAAATGTGCATGAGGCCATGTGACCAACCGGGTACGGGGTGCCTCTAGGTGGCTTCCAAAACCGAGACATTAAAATAGATGTCGAGGATATTTAAAAAGGGTTCTTTGATATAATGAAATTAAAGTATTTGGAATAAAATTAATGAACCAAGTATCTTTTTCAACTATAAATAAATTCTAAACACGAAGATTGAGGTATTTATAGATGATAATTCATTTATCTCATGTATATCCAAAATCTTTTTTTAAAGATAATAAATAATAGATATTAAAATAACATACACATTATGATATTAAAATAATTAATATAAATCTAACAATATATATTTTTTAAGGAATTCAGTTAAAAAAATTTAAAAAATCAATTTTGTATTCAATATAAAATATAATAAAGATATTTTTTTATTTGAACCGAAATATGACTAGTGTAAAATGTATATAGAAATAGTTATGTAATATATATAGATGATACATTTTCTTTAATATCTATATATAAAATGATAATATTATTATTGACCATAGTTGTTCATATTAAATTTACTTTTTTTCAAATAAATATCAAATTAAAATTTGTTAATGTATTCCTTGAAGAATAATTATATATCATATAGAGAAATGATTATATTTTATATAATTATATGATTTTTTTTTCTTAATGAATGAAATTTTTTTATAGATTGAGTGTAAAGAGATTTATAATATAGGTTTCATCTATATTGGAAATAGATTAGATTTGAACATGGAGGAGTTGATCAAATTTTTTTCAAGAAGGTGTATGTTCATGTACTGATAGTGTTTCTTAATGTTAATGGAAAAAATATTATTTTATTTAATATATATTAATGAAAAATGTTTTTGAAAATTTAACTATTATATAATAATAAATATATATGATTTTTGAATTTTAATTTTTCTTTTGTAAAAAGGAAACATAAACATATAATGGTAATTTTATATCTCAGTTAATAAAATAAAATGATTTAATTAATAATTTAAAGTGAAGGACAAGAAACAAGTGATAATAAATTTTCTACACTAATAATATAATTAAATTATAATGGTAAAATAGAATTTTATATTAGGGAATATATACAAATCATTAAAATATTTATGTATAATATATGTTCATGGATGAAGAATTTATTATATATAGTTTTTGTGGTGAGGAGTATACGTTATATTATATAAATCCATTATATTATGTTAAAATGAATACTTTGGTATATCAGATCCATGGATGACTTTGGGATATTTTGTAGAAGAAAATAAAAGACCATGTTTCTGGTATATACAAACACAAATTTGAACTGTTCACTGAATTATAGAATTACAAATTTTGAATGTGATTTATCTCATAGGTTCTTATTTTTTTAATGGGAAACAACAAAACAAATTTTTATTACATATTTTAGTGTACATTTTAAATTAATATCTCCTACGAATTATTTTTTAGAACATATATTAATGAAAAAGTAATTTCATGTAATTTTTGTTGAGTTACATTCTATTATATTTTATAATTCGGTAACTCATGTTAAATAATTTTTTAATCAAAATATTATACAACTTTTTATTAAATATAAAATAGAGATTTAATATCAATTTATTAATGATAAATATGATTATGTATGATAAAATTTAAATATAGGCCTACTAATGAAAATATTCAAAATATATATATTTAAGAATTTCAAAAATAATTTTATGTAAGTCATCAGTAAGCTCTTAGATTTCTACTATTATTGACCACATAAAAATTTCAGAGAAGATACCCCCATGCCTTCATAGTATCTTATCATTTAAAAAAAATTATAATAATGTGCATCTCATTTTTTGAATTATAGTTTTTGTTACTATAATCAACATGTGGTTTATGAACATATATGTTTTCTCTTATATATTTTATATTTTATTTATTATTTCCTCATTTTTCCATTTAAATAACTGATGGTTGGGTTTATTATAAAAGGGTAATAAATAAATTCATTATTTTGAATGGGAAATTTCTATCTAATTCTATAGGAATTCAATGGGGGGTATTTTTCAAATATTAGTAATTTCAATTGGGATAATAATCATTATGGATGATTCCTTATAAGAGTTAAAATGAAATATTTATTATAGTGATAATATTTTTTTAATGATCTTGAGGATGTTATGATTAAAATTTGAAAATAATATGGTTATTTATTATAACAAGTGTTATAAAAAATATGACATTAATAGAGTTGTTCATTGATTAATATTCAATTTAAATTTTTTTCTTGATGGTCACAACTAATTTGGGATTAAACTGAATATTTTATAAATCGTAGGGTACACTATCTAGAATATTATTATAATCATAGTGATTAGTTTTTAATTAATTTTAATTAAGAGTTGTGTTTCATCAATAAATTTGAATGGGGATATTTTTAAAAAATATATGATCATTTGGGATTTATTTATTCAATTGAGATAACTAAAATTCATTAAGATACTATATTTATCATTAAAATAATCATTTGTAATTATAAGAGCCTTGAAATATGTTTCACTATCATTTTTTTGAAGTTATATTAATAGAAAATACCAAAACAACTATTATAACCATTATATTAGGGTATGAATTAACATTCAACTAATAGGATAGTGTGGTGGTTGATTATTTTAAAGATGTGTTTGACACATATATTTACATATATAAATAAATGATCATTTCATATAAATACTATTCCTAATGAAAAATTGAAATATTATAAAATTAAGTGTAACAATTTATAGTAATTATTGTGGATGACTATTGAGTATTACGGATTTCATATGAATGTTGTATATGTAAGGATAATTGTGTATGGTAAATAGAATATTCTAAAAATTATTATGTTTGAAGTGGTTGAATTTATTCTTATTATCATGGTTTATCAATGTTTCTGGGGAAAATACTTATATTATATATGGAATATAAAATCATATATATTTCTCAATGTGGTGTAACTTATAAATATCAAATCCTCAAGTGAAAGTTCATTTCAGTATGGTATTTTCTCATGAGAAGTTATTGTGAAAAAACATGCCCCATTTCCCATAACAATGCATCGTAGTCTATTAAAATAATTGTTTTAAATGTCAATAAATGGGTGGAT
The DNA here is from genome assembly GCA_963277665.1 of Viscum album. Taxonomy (NCBI): domain Eukaryota; kingdom Viridiplantae; phylum Streptophyta; class Magnoliopsida; order Santalales; family Viscaceae; genus Viscum; species Viscum album. Next base: position 165,590,952 of record OY728151.1, read on the forward strand.
TTTCTAGAGAAATTGGATTCATCTATCATGTTTTCTAGATTCAATTTTCTTGACTGATAAATTACTTTTTGGTTTTTAGAATTCAATATCTAGTAAATGGTAGAACATTATGGATATTTAATGGGAATATATTGCATCAATATTACTGTTTTTATCAATATATTATAAAATTATTAATTATCAAATTAAAACATACTTTTAAACAGTAATAACAAATTTGAATCATAACCCATAAATAACACAAATGATATAAAAAAGTGGACCTTGACAATCATAGACCTATAGTACTACAAATTTCATTTTTTCTAAATACAATCTGATTATATAGTGGTTATCTTCCCTCTATGTATGAGTGAATTTTATATTATTATAAATTAGGTTTCATAATTTATAAATAATTTATTCAACAAAAAATTAAAAAATCTAACATTTAATAAAAATTATCAAATTATATTTCATTCAAGGACATTATTAAAAATAAATATTCCTTAATCAATAAAAATTTAATGCAAAAATATTTTTAATTAATTTCAAAAATGATGCAATTTATAGGTTTAAATAAAAAAAATTTATTATAGGATAATAGATACTTTATAGAATATAGTAACTCCCCTTCCCATATCACTTTATTTATGAAAGATTCACCTATGATAATGATTTATATCTTTTTGTTATTGATGTATTGTTTTACCCATTATTAATAAGGAAGAGCTAATTCTTGTATGAATGGTATGATGGATAATTTCAAATGATATATAGAAAGACGAATTGATTGTAATATAAAGAGAAAAAAATAGAGATATTTTGAGGTGCTGGTCTTTAAAGATAGAATCAAATCAATGGAAGCTGTTTGGAAATTTTTTATATACTAAGATAAATAAGGAATATTTTATCATTGATCACAATGAACATTTAGTATAAAACAATATAAAAAAGTAATATTTTTTAAAATTTATATAATCAAAACTATTATTATTAAGGAAATTTGGTTTCTTCATGAGATATAGAGAGAGTACTCAGCTCTCAATATTTTTAATGGTTGTAAAAAATAATATTAAATGCATTATTAATAATGCATAAATATTCTAATTTACATAATCTGGGTAAAATATCACATCATTGAATATATGTTTCTTAGAGAGGATGAGACAAGGAAAATATCTAGTGTCCTTTGTGATTTATTGTCTTCAAATTCAATGAGTGATGGATTTTTTTTAATAAAATTGAAATAAAAACATTTTAACTTGTTAATAAGAAATTTCATGCCCCAATTCACTCCTTCTCTAGATATCATTAAATTATTGACATAATGACTATAATATTGAGTCTATTAAATTTTATATAGAACTAATATAATATGTCTGACACAGTGTGCTTAAATAGTACATATAACAACATAAATGAGACACATAATAAATCATTGTGTTTTTTATGACTCTATAACACAAAAAGTTATTAATTATTAAAGCTGATACTACTAGGTTATAATGTAACATCCATTACCCCCTATTTGGTGAAATTCGGTGACAAAAAATATAAATTACCAATTTAATTAATTCACATATCATATGTTCTTCCAAATTTAGTAGAATATATGATTCAATGTATCAAAATTTTATTATTAATAATAATATACATTATTTAAATCAAAATGGGTTATGATTATTATAAATTATTTACTAACATTGAACTACTTATAAAGAGTACATAATGGTGATTTTGATGATGTATCAGAATCTATTATACTCACAATTTTTGTGAAATAAATTTTGTTTCTAAGGTCAGTACATTACAAGAATCCCTATAGATATTATGGTTTAGAGATGATACCCTCCCTCTAAGGGGAAAAATTCTCATACTTTAGGGTGGATCATCAGTCAGTTTATAGAAAATATTTTATTCTATAAATCAAAATAATTTTGTTTAACCCATGGATAATGATTTGTGGTGGTAATAAAATCCACTAAAACCACATTTATTCCAGAACTAGTTGTATTTGACTCCATGTTTAGATAGTAAATTTCATATCAACCATGTTCCATTAATAACATTATCATATTCCTTCTTAAAGTAAACTAGATGAGATTAATACCTTATTTAGAGAATTTCATTTTTTATTTTAAACCATTTTTCATTAATATAACATATGATTGAATGTTTTTCCACGGATCATATACTATATCAATTGTTTAAATATGTCAATTATATTATATGCCTCTCTTTAAATAGACCAATAGGGTATCTTCATATTTCATCACCTCTCTATCCGTTATATCTCTTCATTAAATTTCTAAACAATTGATTCATAGAAAATATATTCCATATTAATATATAATATATATAGGTGTTCATCTTTAATGTATTCTTTAATCTTATCCCCTCCTATTACTTGTAAAAACTCTATTAAATTTCACCAAATAATCTATGTAGAATGAAGATAGTTTATCTTAAAAATTATAAAGAATATTTTATTCTATTTTAATGTAATTAAGAAATAATATATAATAGACATCAAATGACAAAATTTTTATTATATAATCCATAAAACACATTCCCATAAATCTAGAAGTGTAATTTTTTTAGGAAATTATGTATATAATCAATCATTTATAAGTGAATAATGAAATATTTTATTTTCATCTTCCTAAATTCCTCCTACATAGTATCATAGTAATTAAATTATATTTCATATATTTGGAATATTTATAAAAATAGAGGGTTGATCTAAAAACTATGTGTTGGTATAAAATATTTTAATGATTTGGTGAGATTTGTAAATGTAAATAAACCTAACCATGGATTATAAAAAATGGTTCATAAATATTCAAAAGCACATATGTATATTATATTATATATAATTAATATATAGTAAAAATGAAAACCATAAAATAGTGAACATATTTAAATTATGTGATCAAGTAACTATGATGATGCTCAATACCAAGATAATATAATTTAATAAAAAATTTAACAAGTAATCTCCATGAATAACATTACAGATGAACCCAATTGTATCATTCCCAGTAATAATGTAGAGACCCAAAGCTTGAAGTACATAGAAATTACATTAATTTTGAGGAATAATTAATACATAACAAAAACATATACAAAAGGACCATAATAGTTTAGTGTCTTTGGAAACTTGGAACACAATATTCTAATCATGGTGAATGATCTTCACCATCTCCCATAATGATATTGCCCATTTGTTTTCTTACCTAAAACAATTCTTTAGATCCTAGGGAAAAGAAAACATAAAAAGGGGTGAGCTAAAATGCTCATTAGTGGTAAACATAGAGAACATAAAACAATCCATAAACATTTGAATGAAAAAACTTGAACATAAAATATAAACATCAAAATCATGAGCAAAGATATAAATCTTGGAAGTACATAAGGAATATATCATAATGGAAAATCAATCATGATAAAATAGCATGGGAAGAAAACATGTATCTGTGGAAAACCATTATGCACATGATATGATTTCTATAGTAACCAAGGCATTGCAATCAAGACCATCTTAGTGGAAAATATCCCTTTCTGAATCAAGTTCACTTCTCCTTCCAGTCATGTATCACTGGACCCGATTAACATACCATTATAGCCATGTCTATCTCATGAGATATAAATCTTTACCCAATGCATTGGAGGGAGATATAGGTCCCACCCATCTCATAATGAAATCATTCTTACGTGTGCCACAACATAAACATAAATCATTCATCAGAACCCAGTGAATAAAATGGGTTTCATAAACATCATCCCATCATAACATAATCCATATAAAACAAATGGATATAATTTCATCATTAAAGAAATCACACCATTTAAATAATAGAGACATTATAAATGAAACATAAACATATTAAATACTATCATTTTAGAAGGGATATAGTTTTGATAATATTCTTGGAATGAGTTCTTCTGGAAAATATCCTTTCTTCTTCAAAATCATTTTATTTTCAAAAAATACAATGCAATTTTAAAAGAAAGTGAATTTTTTGAAAATAGTTATGAAATATTGTAGATTAATCTTAATGAAAATGTGGTTTTATAAAACCTTAAAAATCTGTTTATGCCGTATAAGTTAGAAAAACATTCTCCTTGTACTTTTTTCGGAAAAGTTAAAAAGTACCTCATATGGTAAACAAAAGAAATATTCCTTCCATAACACAAATTAAAAGTAAAAGAGAGGTAAAAATGACTTTAAAAATACATGGAATAATATTAAACACTTTATGAAAAAACATTTTTATGGACATTGATGAAAAATATAACCCCAGTAAATATTTACATATAAGCAATATCGAATAAAAATGAGATTGAAAAATTATCCCCTACCTTATGTACGATATGCTTCGTAAGTATCCGAACCTCCTATATAATAATTTAAATAATGTCATCGACTTACTACAGAATCATATTCATTTTTATTATATCATATATGGTTCACTTATAACTTATTATTACCCATTCCTTTGTAAATTCCATGTTAAAGCAGCGTTTTTGGTAGAATTGTTTTATTTATCGTACGTGTTTTGATTTTTTGTTGTTTATATTGATACTTATTTTATGATATAATTACTTCCAGGATGTAAAAAATGATTTATATATCATATTTATTCAGGATATATATTTATATATTACATAGATAAATGAAATGAAATACACCGTTCATGGAGACGGTTGACCATATGTACGCATTAACGATGTTTTTCGTTTCCTTATTGAATTCAATGGAATTAAGTAGATGACATATATATATATATATACACATAAATCCAGTAGCATTATTATGTAATATATTTCATGATTACTTATTATATATACTTTATAATCATTCTTGAATTGTTAACATGGAAGATGAATCTCATCGCGTCGTGGAGACGGTAATCCGTACGTACGCACGAGCGATGATATCATTCCTATATTTATTGAATGAAATTGGATTGGATGACATAATATCGTAGAAAAAATATGATGTTATAATAATCATATATAGTTATTCTTTACACTATTATACCAATCTAAGTAAGGTGGTGGTGGAAAAACTGTTACACCACGGCGTGGAGACGGTATTCCGTACGTACGCATGCGCGGTGATTTCGTTTTCCCTAGGATGGATAGAAGGTGAAATAGGATTGTTTCATATTTATAATAACATATAAGTATATAAGTAATACTGATTTTATTAATTTAAAATGAAACAACTAAAGAAGAGGATGTAGTAGAAGAATGAAACTTGAAAGAGTCGGTAGAAGAGATTACCTCTTCCTTGACGCACCACCTTTAAACTTCTTCTAAGGTCACTAGAGTTGGTATTTTGGGAATACCAGAACCTCTATGATATAATTAGATAGGTTTAGAAAAGTAATTTTTTGGTTTTGGCTTAGATTTAAGGCTCATAATGGTGTGAAGAGAAGAGGGAAGGGGTGCCCTTTTTATAAGGCAGTAGAGGGGAATCTTTGGAAAAACATAAAATATTATTTTATAATAAAGTCATATTCAGTTTATAATATCTCCAAATTAATTTATTTCAAATCTGAAGTGAGGATGAGTCTCAATCCTCTCAACCAATAGAATTTATACATGTTTAGGTTACTATTTTAACCTTATCATTTAGATTTAACTTTAAGTTAAATAATTTTACTTTTACCGTGTCTTCATGTTTTCTTACACTATATGGTTAATAAAATTACTATAACAAGCCAAAAGAACCCCATTTTGTTCATTATTAATATTTATATCATTATATAACTCAATTGGCCGATCCTTATATTTTTAGGAATAAAATAACAATTAATAAAATAATATTATTTAAAAAAACAATTTTATGTCAAATTTGATACTATTTGGTAATTGATTTTTTGTAAAAAAAATAACAGCATGAATAGTACTAACAATGTAAATTATATCAATACTAAGATGTCATATTAACCTATAAAATTAATTAAATTCATAAAAAGTATCAAATTACATTTATTTGGGTATTTATAATATCAATTATGTTAATATTACATTAACAAGGTAATTACTACATCATCACTGTGTCATAAATAAATTATATTATTTAATGACAAAAAATTATAAATAAAATAATATTATGTATGAAATTTTATTATCCTTTTAATGAATATTTATAGTAGAATTTATCTTTTGTATAACAATATATTAAAAATGTTTTAGTTATTAAACTTGTATTTTAACAATTTTAACTGTTCTTTAAATATAATAATAATAAATGTTCTAATATATTCCAAGTGGACCTAAATGGTCATATTTTATTCCTAAGGTTGTTTTTGGTCGAATTAAAATTATCCAATAGAATTATGACATGTGTTAGGGTAATAATAATATCATTTTACCCTTAATTACCCAATTTAGTTTTAACCGTAGTAAATAAAAGTAAAAAGTTATTATTCACCAAAAATTATTATTATCTTATTGAACCACATTTTAATCCTTGATATTAACTTTGTCTTCATTATTTTTGAAATTCTACTCCCAGAAGCAGTAAAATTATGTTTTATGTAAATTTTCAAATTCTCCTAGGAGGAGGGTAAAAGACGGTGAAAAGTTCAATACAATTTTTATATATCTAAAATTATTATAAAATGATCTCAATGAATTCCATTGAACTTATATAGGTATTATGTATCAATTTTGACTTATAATAAATTTATATAAAATAAATAATTCTGTAAATAAAAAGTCGGCTTTTAAATAGTAACTTAGTGTTTTCACTATTCATCAAAAATTGAAAGTGTTCAGAAAATTACCAAAAATTCACCCTAGGCTAATTTCGATATGCCAAATCCAAAAAAGAAGTCCATTTTGAAAAATAAAATTTCAAAAAGTGGGTATTACTATTCATAGTGGCTACATTATATAACATATAGTTTTTTAGTGAAACTCGGTATTGCTTACAACATATGCTATCGTGGAAGGTCGTGATTGCATGTAATGCAAGCCATGCCAGGGATGCATGTAGTGCAAGCTCCTTTTGGTGTAGCATACAAAACAAGATATCAATGAAATTAAAAATATATATTTTTCATAAAATCTCGCGGTGTTACATTCTACCCCCCTTAAAATGAATTTCGCCCTCGAAATTCTTCAGGGTTATAAATGGTTTACTACTAGAAAGTTTTAATAGAAACACACATCGTAAAAAGGAATAGTTAAAAATAATTTTAAAAAGGGAAGTTAGAATCATAACAGTCCCCAAAAGTAACTCAGTGCTGGGTTTCCACATACGACAACATAGGTGAAAATATGGATATGGAAGAGAAATAAAATCATGAACATCTGATGAAGAGTGGTAGAGGACATAGATATGAAAAATACAACAATCACAAAGCCATAAATTTTTTATGATCTAAGGTGCCATCTGATTTATCAGGTATGAGGGTAATACGACAACATTTTTAGTTTTCAAGATCATTCCCCTAATGCTGAAGAATTGTGGAATTAAAAGAAATACTTACTTTATTTTGATAAAATCTCACAGTTGTTCATTCCTTGAACAATTTACACTTATTATATTAATGAAATGATGATGAATTTGTTATTTGTGAAGGGTTAGTAGATCATGCGATATAATGATAGGTCATTCCATTTATTTCTATCATAATAAGTTTAGCAAAATTTATTAAATATACATAAGTCCATATATCTTGAGATTAATCATATATGGTTGCTAAAATTGACTTATAATTCATCTATCATACTGAATAATAAAATAAAACTAGTTTCTACTAACCAGGAACTTTTTGTAGGCCAATGGTATGCGATAAAGGCATGTCGTACATTAGTTGTGGGTTCGATTCCAACAGCCTTGTCCGACGGGACGGGTTGTCGCTCGTCCTATGTGTTTTCGTTTTTCTAAAACTATACTATTATAACATTCAAGATATAATATCAAAAAACAAGTTCTATATTTAAATAATACTATCTTATGTCCAACATAATTCATTCCAATCTTTAGTCATATCCAAAATACATCTGTCCAATCTCATAGTATAAGGAAAATAATTACTAGAGAGGTCATATACCAAGCATGTGAATACCATCATTTATCTCCCATATATCATAAAATATATCTAGTTGGTCATATTACAAACATTTTAATACCCTTATCATGTAATCTTTTGAAACATAAATTACCATATAACCTTAGAGAAAACATGAATGTTGTCAAAAGTTAACTCAATCCACATTCCAAAATCCCAAAATTTCTATATACTCAAACCATGATATAAATTTGTCCTTATATCGGTCATGAGAACATGAATAATATCAAACATTTAATTTTCTCCTTATCCCTTCATTATAGGCATATCATCATCTTTCAAAAAATATTTAAATCACTTTTCATGGTTACCGGTACCATATAATTATTGAAAACCAACACAGAGATATTACAAAATTCAACGATACCATGGATGAGATTCAATGATACTATTTTGAAATCTCATTACATAAACAATTAGTCATTACAGATCATCATTGTCATACTCAACATCACAATTATTGATCGCATGTGACATTCGTTTATCCTTTTCATTAAGAGGTTTCTCGCATTGATCATCATTAACCCTTGGATTATGGAATTGATTAACATAATGCCCCATTTCCTTGCACATGAATCATTGATGTTTTGGTGGTGCGTTCAATTCCGTCATTTCTTTATTAAACATCATTAGAAATCCTTTTTTCCATTACATTGACACTCAGATACTCAATGACCTTCTTTTCCACACATAAAACATTTTCTAGTCCCTTAAAGAAAATCTCCACTATGCTTCTTTCCACACATTGAGTATAATGAAACATTCACTTTATTTTCACCATTGTTCTGAGGTTTTTCCTAGAACTCCATATTTCATTTCTTGTCAAAACCATGAGATAGATATGTTACACCAATTTCCAGTTCTACCATGATAGCACAACACACAATTTCTTCATATCTACTGAAGTCAATTATCGGTAATACCCTTTGAAGACTTGGTTTTAAGCCACTAAAGAATCGATCAACTTTACTTTCAGTTTGGATGATAATTCCAGATGCATACCTTGCAAGACTTGTATAATTCACTTCACATATACCAACAGATTCATCATAATTTTTCTTAAGCTCATGGAAATCATTTTCCATCATTGTTCAAAAAATACGAGGTAAGTACTTATTAAAAAATAAGTTCTTTAACTCATCCCATTCCATGGATTCAATTTCATCTCGGGGCCTCGTATTCTTAATTAGAGTCCACAATTGATGTACGACACCTTCTAAATGGTAAATAGCCAGAATTACATTTTCATGTTCCGAACAGCGAAGTATGTAAAATATATTTTAAATGGTTCGGATCCATTGTTCAGTAACAAGTGGATCAGAAGACCCACTAAAAGAAGGTAGACGTTGCCTCATGAAAGACTCAATAGATTATTGTTCCCTTCTCTATTAATTTGGAAGTCCAGAAAGATTAATATCTTGTGTAAGTATAGCAATATGATTTTTCACTCCATCTCCCATAATATTGGTTTGTTCAGGAGTAAAATCATTGCATTGTCAATTACATTGATCAAAACGGTTCCTTTGGGTTCCATCCATCCTCTAAAACCAAAAAAAATAGTGTGTGAGGCAAAAACAATTCTAGGGGAAAAAACATAACAAAGGGGTAGTACCTTCAATATCTAACAAATTACGGTTAATTCTAGAATTGTTACCTTAATTATAGAACTATAACCTATATGTATACTTATCCTTAGGGACATCCTTAGACATACTTTAGAAATCTCTCTAGGGATTTCACTAATGTTTTCACATCCTAGTTTCCAAAGGATGACTAAACCAACCCTCTGATACCAACTATAGAGAAACAATGCTTGACATACATAGAAATTAAATTTCATTTGAGTAATACTTAATAGATAACAAAAATAGACACCAAAGGCCCGTAATAGTTTAGTGCTTTTGGAAACATGGAACACAATCTTCTAATCATGGTGAAAGACCTTCAACATCTCCCATAATGATCTAAGCCTTTTTTTCCTACCTAAAAAATTTCTTTATATCCTGGGGAAAAGAAAACATTAAATGTGGTGAGCTAAAATTATCATTATAAGTAAACATATAGAACAGAAAACAATCACTAAACATATGAGTGCAAAAACATGGACATAAAATCTAAACATCAAAAACATATGCAATGACATAAATCACTGAAGTACGAAGGAATATATCATAATTGAACACCAATCATGATAAAATTGTATGGGAAGAAAACATTTAATTGTGGAAAACCATTAATCATAAGATATGATTTCTATAGTAGCCAATGCATTGTTACCATGACCATCTTAGTGGACAAAGTCCCCTTCATAATCGAGTTTATTCCTCGTTCCAGTGCTATATCACTGAACCTACTTAACTTACTATTCCATCCATGTCTACCTCATACGATATAAATCATTACCCAATCCATTGGAGGGAGATATAGGTCTCAGCCATCTCATAATGAAATCATTCTTATGTTTTCCACAACACAAATATAAATCATTCATCATAACCGAAAGAATAAAATGGGTTTCATAAGCATCATCCCATCAAAACATAATCCATATAAAACAAAAGGATATAATTTCACCATCAAAAAAATCACACCATGTAAATAATAGAGGCATTATACTTGAAACATAAAAATATTAAATACTATCATTTTATATAGGAAATAGTTTTGATAAAACACTTGAATTGAGTTCTTGAGGAAAATATCTTTTCTTCTTCAAAATCATTTTCTTTTCACAAAATACCATGTAATTTTAAAAGAAAACGATTTCTTTGAAAATATTTACGAAATATTGTAGAGTAATCTTCATGAAAATAAGGTTTTATAAAACCATAAAAATCCGTTCATGTCATATAAGTTAAAAAAACATTATCCTCATACTTTTGTCAAAAAAGTCAAAAAGTACCACGTATGTTAAAAAAATGAAATATTCCTTCCATAACACAAACTAAAATTCAAATATAGATAAAAATGACTTCAAACATACATGGAATAATATTAATCTCTTTATGAAAAAACTTTTTTATGGACATGGACGAAAAATATAACCTCAGTAAATACATACATATAAGCAATCTCGAATAAAAATGAGATTGAAAAATTATCCCTTACCTTATGTATGATATGCTTTGTATGTATCCAAAACACATGTATAATGATTTCAATAATTTCATTGAATTATTAAAGAATCATATTCATTATTATGATATGATATATGGTTCAGTTATGACATTATATTACCCTTTCTTTTGTAAGTTCCATGTTAAAGCAGCATTTTGGGTAGAATCATTTCATTTATCGTACGTGTTTTGATTTGTTATTTTTGATATTTTTATATATTTCATGATATACATACTTCCATAATGTAAAACATGATTTATATATCATATTTATTCAGGATATATATGTATATAATAGATAGATAAATTAAATGAAATACACCGTTCAAGGAGACGGTAGACTGTACGTACGCATGAACGTTGTTTTTCGTTTCCTGATTGAATTGAATGGATTAAAGTAGATGACATAAATATATATATAAATAAATCCAGTATCATTATTTTTTCATATATTTATTGATTACTTATTATATTTAATTTATAATCATTCTTGAATTGTTAACATGGAAAATAAATCTCATCGCGTCGTGGATACGGTAATCCGTACGTACGCCCGAGCGATGATATCATTCCCATATTTATTGAATAGAATTTGAGTGGGTGATATAATATCTTACGATCATTATAATGTTATAATAATAATATATAGTTATTCTTTACACCATTATACCGATCCAAGAAAGGTGGTGGTGGAAAAAATGATTACACCACGACGTGAAGTCAGTATTCCGTATGTACACACGCGCGGTGATTTCATTTTCTGTAGGATGGATAGAAGGTGAAATAGGGTTGTTTAGTATTTATAATAACATATAATTATATAATTAATACTGATTTTATTACTTTATAGTGAAAAAACTAAAGAAGAGGAGGTAGAAGAAGAAAGAAACTTGAAAGAGTCGGTAGAAGAGATTACCTCTTCCTAGACGCACCTCCTTTAAAATTATTCTTTGTGCACTAGAGATGGTCTTATGAGAAGACCAGAACCTCTATGATAAAAATAGATAGGTTGAGAAGGGTAATTTTTAGGGGTTTTCCAATCATCATGGCTCAAAAGGGTGTGAAGAGAAGAGGGAAGGGGTGACCTTTTTATAAGGGAGGAAAGGGGAACTTTGGAAAAACATAAAATATTATTTTATAATAAAGTAATATTTAGTTTATAATAGCTCCAAATTAATTTATTTCAAATATAATGTGTGGATGGGTCGAAATACTCTCAAAAAATTTAATTTATACATGTTTTGGTAACTATTTTAACCTTATCATTTAAATTTAAGTTTAAGTTAAATAATTTTACTTTTGTGGTGTCTTCTTGTTTTCTTACACTATATGGTTAATAAACATACTATAACAAGCCACAAGAACCAAAATTTGTTCATTATTAATATATATAACCCTATATAAGTCATTTGGATTACCCTTATATTTTTAGGAATAAAAAACCAAATAATAATATAATGTTTTTTAAAAAACTATTTTATGTTAATTTGGACATTATTTGGTAATTTATTTTTGTGAAACTCATAACAACGTGATTATTTTGAAAAAAGTAAATTAAATCAATAATAACATGTCATATTAACCTATAAAATTAGTTTAATTCATAAAAAGTCTCAAATTATATTTATTTGGGAATTTATAATATCAATTATGTTAATATTTCATTAATAAGGTAATTACTACATCATCAGTGTGTCATTAATAAATTAAATTATATAATTTCTAGAAATAATAAATAAAATACCATTATGTAGGATATATTTTTATATTTCTAATGATTATTTATAGTCTAATTTATCTTATGTATAACACTATATTAAAAAAAGTTCAGTTATTAAACTTTGATTTTAACTATTTTAAATCTTATTTAAATAAAATAATAATAAATGTCATAATCTAATCCAAGTGGGGTTAAATGGTCATATGTTATTCCTATGGTTTATTTTTGTCGAATTAATCTTATACAATAGTATTTGGACATGTGTTTGGGTAAAAATAGTATTATTTTTACCATTAATTACGCTATTTACTTTTAACCGTGGAAAATAAAAGTAAAAAGTTACTATTCAACAAAAATTATATTTATCTTGTTGAACAACATTTTTCTACTTTATATTAACTATGTCTCTCCAAATTTTGAAATTACAGTGACAGAAGTGGTAAAATTATGTTTGATTTAAATTTTAAAATTATCCTAGAAGGTGGGTAAAAGACGGTGAAAAGTTCAATAAATTTTTTAAATATATAAATTATTATAAAATGAATCCAATAAATTACATATAACTTATATTGGTATTTTGTATCAATTTTTACCTACAATAAATTTAAATAAAATAAATAATTATTTAAATAAAAAGTCAGTTTTTAAATAGTAACTTAGTGTTTTCACTATTCATCAAAAATTGAATGTGATTAGAAAAATACCAAAAATTAACCCTAGGCTAATTTAGATATTTTGAATGAAAAAATTAAGCCCATTTTGAAAAATAAAATTTTAAGAAGTGGGTATTACTATTTATAATGGCTATTTTATATAACATATCGTTGTTTAGTGAAACTCTGTAATGCTTACAACATACGCTATCATGGAAGGTCGTGATTGCGTGTAATGCAAGACATGTCATGGCTGCATGTAGTGCTAGCTCCTTTTGGTGTAGCGTATAACCGAAGACATCAATGAAATGAAAAAGAATATTTTTCATAAAATCCCGGGGTGTTATATATAATATTATCGATAAGATAACATATTCAATCCCACTCATAATGACTTCATTAGATATAGATAACTACTTGGTCTATTACGATATGGTATAATTATGGTATAACAAATCACATAATTATATATTTTTTATATATTGCCCAAAAAGAAGATAAAAATAAACAAAATAATATGAAATAAACCTATTAAAAATAAATGGATAAATTAATAAATCCATGTTATTTTAACCATCAAAGTATCATATCGTAAATTAAAAAATAGTGATTAAGGTTTATTGGATATTCATTGTCAAATAGAAAATCATGGGTTATGAAAATAATTCTCAAAGTGAATGGAATTTTATAACCAAAGATACCAAATAAATTAATTAATTGAACTCCTTAGTCTAAAATGTATGTAATGGGTGAAACCATATTTAAAATAGATAAGATAATTGGGCTTCCCCTAACTATGAAATTTGTAAGAATATTATGTTCTTTAATAAATATTTTTATTAAACCCATATAATGATAAAATTATATATTATTGTGGAACACGAAAGTATAATTATGTAGAAAGTTTCCCTTTATATTGATTAATTTAAAGAAATTATTGTAAAAGAGATTAGATTTATATGAACAAACACAAAATAAAAAAGTGAAAACCTAATATTATACATCAATAAAGGTTGTAAAAATAAAATAAAAGGAATTAATATAAAATGTAGAATATAAAATCCACAAACCAATACTCCTAGATCTGGTGATAAAATAAACATTACATTTATGGATTTTATACCAATGAAGATAATCAAATTTCACAATCTAAAAAATAAAATATTAAATGGAAAATATTGGATCACATACATTCTCAATGACTTTTAAGGTTAATAAAACTAGAGAATTAGGGAAAGCACTATCTTAAATAAAACTCTTGGTTTTAAAAGATTATTTTTCGAACATAATCCTGCTTTTCATTCATTCACATTATGTTATCAAAATTATCCATATGAAACCCTTAATCAAATAATTCATCTATCACCATTCATTACTACTTGGGGAAAAATAAAATCGAAGAAGAGTGAGCTAAAATTCTTAGTAAGTGTACAAATAATAATTAAAAATTAAATGTCATCAACAAGAATAAAATGAGTCTGAGCGTATGATGACATAATCAATGTGAAAGAGTTAAGTACATGATAACTCATTAAAATAAATTAATAGATCATCAAATAAAAATACATTCCATAATTCATTAACAAACCCTTCTATCATCATAAAAAATATTCAGAAGATATGTGATATAAATTTAATCAAATGAAAAATTTATAAAAAAAAAAGAAATCATAACTAAAACATGTTGGTAACATGGAACATCATATTCATAGAACACTTATAGAACCCTTATAGATACTTCATTTGTGGAATAACTATATTTTTGACTTCTTTACCTAATGAATAGGAGTGTTATCTAGGCACACCAACTGTATAACCTATATCAGGTTCACCTAGTTATATCTAGGACCACTCATTATAAAACCAATTTCCAATAACCACAATATTAATAAAGTATATGGAGCGATAATATAATCATAAAACTCATAAAAAAAATCAATTGTTCCTTTCATAACTATATTAACCTATGGAAATTTACTGGGTTCCCTTAAAATATATTTGAGTCATTATTAAACCATTAATAATAAATTGGTTCCACAAAAATCTCATTGAATCATTTCTATCCTATAAAATAAAAATGGGTTCCCTAACAATCTCTTCCAAACATGACTAATTGTTTTTAAAGAAAAAGTTTCTATAACAATCCCTATAAAACAATCTTGATTCATCCTAAGAAAGAATGAGTATGGTATTATTAAAAAATAACCGCATTTTATCATATATATATAAACAAGGTTCATTGATATTTTTGAATTGAAATAGAATATAAATATAATTTAAAACTTTTTAAAGAATGTTTCATTATCATTTTGAAAACCACTTTTGAAAACAAAAAATTGAAAAACTATTGTGAATAATATTCCATGTGAAAAAAATATGGGAATCAAATAATGTTTACTTGAAGTAAAATAATGGACATGAAGGATATAAAATCCACAGATAAAAAATGATTAAAATAAAAATTCAGTTAAAAATATTTTTTTAAAGAAAGTCTAATAGTTACCCTTTTTGAAAATGTTACGATTTTTTTTAAAACATTATAAAATTAGGTAAAATATCGTCGATGTTTTATTTAGAATATAATATATTTTTTGAAGATAATTTCTTTAAAAACAACTTAGAAAACATAGATATGGAAGTGAAATATAACTGATCTAAAAGAATATAACAGATAGGAATCACTTATAAATGACTTTCTAGATGTTTCATTAATAAATTAAAAAGGAAATAGAAATAAAACATGTTAACCTTATTAAAAATCATTTTAGAGGAAAGAGAATTTATTATATAAAATAATTGAATATTATTTCCCCCAAAGGAACCATGAACCTAAAAAATCATAAATGAAAGGTTATTATAACGTGAATCCTTTTACACTTTTAACTCAAAAATTATAAGCTCCATGAAATAATAACATCAAATTAAATATTAAATATCATGAAAATAAATAGATTCATGATATTACATTTCACTGTGGAATTACATAATCCTCAGAAATGGTGATAGTTTAATAAAATCAACTTATGTCCCAAATAAAAATAATTGGAGATGAATGACAATTACAAAGATCATATCATTTAATTGAGAATTAATAAATAGGTAGATTATTTGAAATAAATGTAAATCCAAAAAGATTAAAAAACGAAAAATATTATATAGAAATTTAGAAATAATAATAGAATAACATTTTCCATGGATAATGTTATTTCTTAGTAAAAGAAAATTAAGTTATGAAACCCATTACCACTTGATTAAATTCCATTAAAATACACATAGAGGGAATAATTAAAAATTAATCTTCAAATAGAATGAATTATAGAGGATTAATGATATAACATGTAAATAAGGAAGTGTATAAACCAGATGAAATAAATTAAGTCTATAGGACTAAAATATAACTCAATAAATGGAAGTTCATACGAATCCCCATAAAGATTTTTTAATCTCTTGATCAAAATCCCATGAAAGATAGAACCTTATATAGATTTTTTAAATTTCTATAATTTAAAAAATATTAAAAATAAATGAATTTTATTGGTATTTTATAAACAAGAAAAAAGTGTTGTATATGGCATATGTCTAATAGAATGAAAGTGAGAAAAGAAAACATATACCTTGAGTTGAGAAATTTCATGTCGGTATTTTATCAAGTTAATAATACGATTATAATAATTATTTAATAATGATTATTATTAATTATTTCACGATCCACCTTCAACAAAATGAGGGACGGGTCCGCAGATCGTCAGGCCCTTCCTTCTTCAAGTTGAAGGAGAGATAATGACCCCCTAAACCCGCCTTCCATTGGTCCCGGAATGGCGACTAGCACCAAGGGTATAGAATCACACACTAAATGGATGACATTACCCTTTTTCTTTTAAATGGATCGGGAGATAGAATGGTCAATCCCAACAACACCAAGAGAAGAAAGTAAAAAGTAAAGAAAATCACCATTCCCAATGCATGTTACAAAAGTAAAGACCACAAAGTACAATGTGACTACGAGGGTAAAGTACCAAAGAAATAAAAACAGAAACCGCAACTGTCCCAAAGGTCCCGCGCAAGTATGGTCCCGCGTGATCCCTGAAGTCCTCCTGGAAGCCTAAAAATAGTTTTATACACATAGGGTGAGCACACAAGTATACTCAGTAAGGAAAAACCAAAGACTCTCATGGACAAGTGGGGGAACGTACTAATGTCCTGTGAGAAAAAGAGTAAACCAAACACCTAACAAGGTAAACTATCCAACCAAGACTCACCGAGGCACACTCCCCAAATAATTCAAGTCAAGTAATATATAATATTAGAAAATCAATGTTTGGGTACCCTGCTCCACTTTCCCAATAGTTATTGAAGTCATCCTACACATTGAACCAATCCCTCCATTCTCACCACAGTCCCACTGCCACACCAGCCCGCACACACCTGGGACATAACCTCATGCATTCCCACTGTCAAACCCCACCCGCACACACCTGGGCCACAACTGTCACGTGCAACCACGCCTGCAAACACCTAGGCCAGAATAACGACCGCCATGCCCGAAGACGCCTAGGCTAGAAGATCTTCTTCCAAGCCCGAAGACACCTGGGCCTCATCCCGAAGATACTTGGGAAACCACCTGCCCGCACAAACTTGGGCCATAACCACCACACAACCCGCACAATGGTTCTTGGAATAATAATGGACCTCAATCCATCACATCTTGCCCGAAGATACTTGGGCTATCTAGGAAAGGGAGCAGAAAAGGAGCTAATAACCAGCCACTAATAGAAGTGTTGAAAATAACACCCTCCCCCATAAAATGGTGGTGTTCGGGACTAAGATCTCAACATGGGTTGGGCGCAAATAAAAAACAAAAAACTTCAAATATATGTATAGGTAACAAGCACTCACCCCAAGTTTAGGTTTTCCTCCAGCCCGCCCAAAGAACACAAACAACACTACTTCCAGGTCACAACCCACACCAAACCAAAACTAATTTGTCCCATCCTGGTTTACATGTACAGTAATAATGTTTAGCTAGGTTTCATGCACCAACTTGGGAAACTAGAACCATAAGTAAAATACATGGAAAAAAGATCCAGCCAAACGTCAAGCATCAACTACAACATCCACACTTGGTTCTCTTGTAAATTCATAACAACAATGGGATAAGTGATATCCCTCGAAGTACTGTAACGATAGAAAAACCCCATGACACTGCCCTGTGTCCCCCAAGATGGTTTCTCATCAACAGAGGATCCCACCCCTATTCGTGATATAAACAAGGTAACCACCCAGTCTTAAAATTCACAACCACTGAAACCATAACATAGGGGATCCCATCCCCAATTTCACAACCACATAGAGTATTACAACATGGGATCCCATTCCAACCCACATCACCTAGAAAATGGATAGTGAAGGACAAAAAACCAAACCACCACCACAAAGCAGGCTCATGCTGGTATTTTTAGATATATAGGATTTAACACACTACATGATTTCAATTTCTGTGCACTTTAACCAGGGTTATCACAGTAGGATTGATCCTGGTGCCTCAATTTATGTAGCCGGATATACGTGATTGACCAATTTTTTTTCACATCAAGGGTTTACAACAAAAATACAATCCATTTAAACTTAACCAGGGGTTTATTATTCTATAGAGAAAGACCACCAACATCCCTGATTTTCAGTTGGCGTAAGGCCGCAAAATTCAGAAAAGATCATAATACAGAGCAGCATTATCGATCATAGCCCCCCCCCCTCATTATTAAGAGTCCATTAATTATCTTTGTTGAGGTTCAGGTTTATCCAATTCAACAGAATCAATATCATGCCCACCCCGAATGATACACAAAAAGGGAGAGACTAATGAGAAATTCACTACTAGTTATCATCGATCGATGCTAAGTCGGGGCGTGGAACTTCACAGATAGTGATGCGGCCCATCCGAATGAAAATCTGCTCATCTGAACGAAGGGTACTCCTATCACAGGGTGATCGTGAAAAGAAACCTCGAGAGAACCCATTTAGATTATAAAATCTGGGGACTGTTTAGATAAGAATGAAAAACCGTGTAAGGAGTGGTGTCGTTGGTTGACCATGCAGCCCCACACATTATTAAAGGGTCGGGCAGTTTAAACCTATGCACATACCAGATTAATTCATTAAATATTTCATTAAAACATTTATGGGCATTACCAGGCTTTAAAAAATGTCAATATAGGGTTTAAAATCCAATTTTTTTGCAAAAGGACCACGTCTATAAAAACCCCAAAAAGGCTGGGTGACGCCGATCAGTCGCACCGATCGACCTTACACTGAGACGCTGCCCCTTTAGGATCCAGATTTTTGGAAAAGGAAAGAACCTTGAGAGTCTGGGTCATCACATCCGAGACCTCTCAAACCATTCTCACCCTCGATAATTTAAACAAACCAGGAGGAAAGGGCGGGTCCGTACAACCACCTCGAAAGATACCTTTCAAGAGTGGACCTCATTGTTAACTAAGAACGCCTTTCTGTCAAATTCCAAGCAACATACAATGTCAAACTTCCCAAGAATATGGGTTGGGGAGTCTCCTCCCCCATGTCAAGATATTATCCACTTTGGGTGGCACTGACTCCCCATACGGGTTTAATCGCATCCACCTTAATGCCTCTTTATTAGGGGTATAATTCTCTCCTCTCTGTAGCCAGGGATTTTCACACATTCAGAGGAAAGAAAACCAGTATTTCATAGCCAACAAGGTAAAACCTTCCACCATGATAGCTATAAACTAAATAGTATAAAACTCAAAACAACTCTGGGTACTGGACACACATCTGTGCTTCCCTCTCCCACGTACTCACTTCAAGCCCACCATGTCTCCATAACACACGAACCAAGGGAATGGTTAACCCACGAAGCACCTTCTCCTTGTGATCCTTGATCATCACAAGTCTATCCAAAAAATTCATGTCATCCTCGATGTCCAACTCTCCCAATCCGAGTATGTGTGAATCGTCGTGCAGATACCGACAGAGCTAGGACACATGGAATACATCATGTATCCTCAGTAGCGGTGGTGGTAACACTGGCGGATAATCCACATCGCTGACCAACCACAACACATCGAAGGGCCTGATGAACTTGGGAGACAACTTACTCCCCTTGCCGAACCTCCATTTTCCACGCTGAGGGGAGACCTTCAAGAACACGTGGTCCCCATCTTGAAAATACAAGGGCCTCCTCCTGGTATCAACATACGACTTTTTTCGGTCCTAGGCCACCTTCATCCTTTCCCGTATGAGATGAAACTTTTCCGTCGTGGTCTGCACCACCTCTGGGTCAATGATGCGCGCCTCTCCGACTTCGGTCTAACACACAGGTGAGCGGCATGGTCTCCCGTACAAGGCATCAAACGGGTCCATACCAATGGTAGAGTGATAGCTATTATTGTAGGTGAACACTACTAGAGTAAAGTGTCACACCCATGATCCTCCTGAGTCCAAAACACATGCCCGCAACATATCCTCCAAGGTCTGGATGGTGCGCTCTGTTTGTCCATCTGTCTGAGGATGGAAAGCAATGCTAAGACGCAGGTCGGTGCCAAAAGCATGCTAAATTTCTCTCCAGACCCGCAAGTTAAACCATGCATCCCAATCTGAGACTATAGACCTCAGAACTCCATGCAATCTCACCACCTCATCCACATACACTCATGACAATGCATCCACTACACTCGACTCCCTGATCTCCAGAAAGTGAGCCGATTTTGTCAACCGGTCCACTAACACCATATGGCACCGTATCCCCCTTGGACCTTGGGTAGTTCCATGATGGAATCCATCGAGATGTCATCCCACTTCCACTCGGGGACTTCTAGAGATGGTAGTAAGACACCTGGAACTCGGTGTTCAGCCTTCACTTCCTGACACACTAATCACCTGGAGACAAATTCTTCCACTGCTCACTTCACTCCGGGCCACCAAAACTGTTTCTTCATTCCCTGGTACATTTTGGAAACTCATGGGTGTACTGCCAGTGGTGATTTTTTGAACTCACTGAGAACCTTGTCGCACATCACTTATGGAACAAACAACCTTCAATGAAAATCATCTTGTTCTGACCATCCTCTATCCATCCTTCCGAGGCATTGCCCTGGTCAACTCGGTCATGCATCACTTCACACTCTGGTTCTCCACACCGAGACTCCTCCACTTTCTGTAAAAGAGAAAAACACACTGTCATCTGATACAGGCAACCTCTACTGCTATCCATCCTTGAATCTAGGTGCAATCCAGTCAACTCCTCTATCACCTTCCAGGTGTCTACCGACTCTCGGACCGCATCCTTCAGTGATCTCCTGCTCAAGTCATCTGCCACTACATTCCCCTTCTCTGAAGTGTAGGAGATATCAAAGTCGTAATCCTTGAGGAACTCCATCCACCTTTGTTGCCGCACGTTTAGGTCCCGCTGTGAGAAGATATACCACATTCTTTTTTGATCTCTAAAGACCAAAATCTTTCTCTTATGAGGTAGTTTCGTCATAGCTTCAGGGAAAAAACTAGAGGTGCAAGCTCCAGGTCATGCATGGCATAAATACGCTCCTGAGGGCGTAGCTGTCTAGACCCATAAGATATCACCCCTTGTTGCTTCATCAGCACACATCCCATGCCCTATACTGAAGCATCACAGAACACCTCATACGTTGCCTCTTCTTATGGTATTCTCAGCACTGGGGTTCTAAGAAACTTATCCCTCAGATAGCTAAAGGATGACTCGCACTGCTCACTCCTCACTAAGACCTTGTCCTTCATGGTCAGGGATGTCAAAGGGGTGCCACTCGGGATAATTTGGCCACGAACCTCCGATAGTAACCTGCCAGCCCAAGGAAACTACGGACATCTTCCACATTCTTGGGTGTTGTCCAAGAAACAACTTCCTCAAACATTGATGGGTCTACTGCTACCCCCTGCCCAGACACCACATGCCCAAGGAATTGCACTTCTCGCATTCAGAACATTAATTTCGATAACATACCATAGAGATGATGCTATCGGAGGACCTCCAAAACTATCTTCCGGTGCTCCGCATGGTCCTTATATGATATTGAATAGATTAAGATGTCATCGATTAAAATGACTACGAACTGATCCAGGTACTCTCGAAAGATGGAGTTCATAAGCCCCATAAACACAGCCGGGGAGTTTGTAACACCGAAGGGCATGAATACTAACTCGAAGTGTCCATATCTACACTTGAAAGTCATCATCGGGATGTCACTCCCCTCACTCTCACCTGGTGGTACCCAGACTGTAGATTGATCTTCGAGAACCATCCCGCCCCTTTCAGTTGGTCGAAAAGATTGTCTAACCTTGGAAGAGGATAGTGATTCTTGATCATCACTAGATTCAGCATCCTGTAGTCTACGCACAACCTGAGACCACCATCTTCCTTCTTTCCGAATAAGACTGGAGCACCCCATGGTGGCACACTCGGCCGAACATAACCCATCTTCTTCGGATCATCAATATGAATCAGCAACTCCCTTAGTTCTGATGGTGTCATCCAGTAAGGAGCCACTAAAATCAGATGAGCACCAGGATATAGGTCTATCCTGAACTTGATATCACGTCGAGGGGGTAGAGTTGTCACCTCCTTAGGGAAGATGTCCATAAACTCACTGACGATCTCTAGAACCTCCACCATATCAGCATCCACTGGATCTACTGACAACTCGGCTAACAAGGATAGGAGGGGTTCCTCTCACCTGCTACACTTCGAACTGCTCCACCCACCGGTGAAGGTAACACACCAGCTTCCCATGTCTGAGAACACAACCCTTCCTCAGAAGCAATCGATGACAGCACATAGAGAGAATAGATAGTCGATTCCTAGAATGACATCGTATGGCTGTATCTGCAGCAGAAGAAGATACTTAAACGACTGATGTGGCCCTATCATCAGTCTGCATTCTCGATAAAAAAATATCTACTAGGTCTGACCTCTAACTGGTGTGCTCCGAACATGGGGCACTGGAAGTCTCTCGGCATCTAGACCCCAAGGCCCGGGCTATACTGGGTGCAACAAAGTAGTGCGAAGCTCCGATAACGAAAAAGGAAAAAGAAAGGGTACTGAACAAACTGATTGTACCTTGAACAGCCTCCGGCCCCACATGACTGCTGCCTCCATGGCATGTAGTTGTCCACACCCAGATCCTCTGACCCTCAACTATCAGACACCTCCCTGACCACACCCCGGTCGAGGTCCCTGAGGAGTGCCCTGAGGTTAGCCTCCTCCTCCTATGTCTTCCCTCGGAGGAGTGGGAGCTCGTTGTCCCTACTGTTGCTGCTGGAAAGGCCCAACTGGAAGCTACAGCTGGGGAAGGTTCTGGGGATGTCTGCCACCACTGTACTGTACCCGGTCCGTGCACTGACTCAGGAGATGCCCATATCTCCCACAGACGAAGCATCGTGGTCCTGGTCCCCAAAGAAAAGGGTGAGGACCAGGGGATCGAAACTGAAACTGTTGTGGCATGCTCCCTGCTGGTCGGAACCTGGAGGGTCCTGAGGATGGAGGCTTGGTTCTGAGGACCTTCCCAATCGATGGTGCTAGCTGGATCCCATCTCATGACACAACTTATAGATCATGCTTCCTCTCCACCACTTCGGCCATCTTCTAGACCTCCAAGTACGTCGCCAAGGTAAAGGGAGTAACAACATACTGGAGGGAGGGTCAGAGCGCATCCTCCAAACTTCGTGCACGAGACTACTCATCGAGAATGAGGTCTGGAGAAAAACATAGGAGGTCATTGAAATTGATACCTAGCTCCCTCAGAGACATACTCCCCTGCTAGAGGGAGAGTAGCTCATGTATCTTTTCTGCCTTCATCGTTGATGAGAGGAACTATGCCCGGAACTCCCTCTAGAAATCAGCCCATGCCACCTTAGCCTCTCTCCTCTCCCCCAGGAAAAGCGTCCACCACTAACACGCCACTCCCCGCATCTGGCGAATGGCCAGAGGAACCTAGTACTCGGTCGGAGCCCAGATCAAGCTGAAGGTTATCACCAACTTTTCTAGCCAGCTCTCCATCTTTAGGTCAGAGGTGTTTTGCTCAAACTTCTCGGGGGTATATCGTTGGAAGGCCCAAAGTGTTTTCTACCACTGGTCGTTCTCCCCCCACGATCATCTCTCTACCGTTCAGCCAAGGTAGTCTCCGGGTCCTGGATCACCCGTACCACACGTGGTCACTTTCTAGGTGCCATAGCTGCAAAGTAAACAAGGAATGTGTAAGCCCCTGTAGTGCAGAATATAGTCTTTAAAACATCTTAAACTTTTTGTTTATTCCTCATTCCAAAGACACCCCAGAAACACCAGAACACAAGTCATTATGATTCAGGTACCATTCCTAAGGTTTATACCCTGCAATCTGCATGGCCTCACTCGGTCGTTCAATAGGTCCAGAGTCCATTCATCAGATAACGGGGGGCCCTAAAATCCCGTGTTCTAGCCGGTCTTCCCTGGCCTAATTCACGCACCATGGTCACCCAAATCTATTTCCATACCATCCCATGCAATCCTCATTGTTCCTAACTCCAGACACCATCCAATCTCTCAACCGTTTCCTTTAATACCATTCTGTCCCGACCAGCTATCACAAAAAAGATGTAAGGATCAGCTGATCGCTAGGCCCTTCCTTATTCATGTTGAAGGAGAGATAATGACCCTCAAAACCCGCATTCAATAAGTCCCAGAGTGGGGACTAGAACCAAGGGTATAGAATAACACAATAAATGGAAGGCATTACACTTTTTCTTTTAATCATATCGGGAGATAGAATGTTCAATCCCAACAACACCAAGAGTAGAAATTAAAAAGTAAAGACAAGAACCATTCCCAATGCATGTTACAAAAGTAAAGACCACAAAGTAGAAAGTGACTACGAGGGTAAAGTACCAAAGAAAGAGAAACAATAACTGCAACTGTCCCAAAGGTCCTATGCCAGTATGGTCCCGCACAATCCCCGAAGTCCTCCTGGAAGCCTAAAAATAGTTTTATATACGTAAGGTGAGCATACAAGTTTACTCTGTTGGGAAAAACCAAATACTCTCATGCTCAAGTGGGGGAACTTACTGAAGTCCTGTGAGAAAAAGAGTAAACCAAACACATAACAAGGTAAATTATTCACCCAAGCCTCACCAATGCACACTACCCAAATAACACAAGTCAAGTAATATATAATAATATCACATTGATGTTTGGGTACCCCGCGCCACATTCCCAATGGTTATTGAAGACATCCCGAACCAATCCCCCCATTCTCAGCGCAGTACCACAACCACACCCGCCCGCACACACCTGGGCCACAACCTCATGCATTCCCACTACCAAACACCGAACACACACACTTTGGCCACAACTGTCACACATAACCACACCTGCAAACACTTAGGACAGAACAACCACCGCCACGCATGATGACACCTGGGCTAGAAGATCTGTTACCATTCCTGAAGACACCTGGGCCTTATCTCAAAGATACATGGGAAACAACCTTCCCACACACACCTGGTCCATAACCACCACTCAACCCCGCCCGATGTTTCTTGGGCTAATAATGGACTTTAGGCCATCACAGCCTGCCTGAAGATACTTGGGCTATCTGGGATAGGGAGCAGAAAAGGAGCTAATAACCAGCCACTAATAGATGTGTTGGAAAAAAACACCCTCCCCAATGAAATTGGGGTGTTCGACACTAAGTGCTCAAATTGGGTGGGGAGAGAATAAGAAACAGAAAACTACAAGTATATGCATAGTTAACAAGCACTCACCCCAAGTTTAGGTTTTCCTCCAGCCCGCCTAAAGATCAAAAACAACACTATGTCAAAGTCCCAACACACACCAAACGAAAACCCATTTTTCCCATCCTGGATTACATGTTCAGTAATAATGATTAACTAAGATTCTTCTCCTACATGGGAAACTAGCACTAGAAGCACAATATAAGGGAAAATGACCCATCCAAATGTCAAGCATCAACTACAACATCCACACCTAGTTATCTTGTAAATTCATAACAATAATGGGATATGTGAGATCCCTTGAAGTATTGGAACAAAAGAAAAACCCCGAGACACGGCCCCGTGTCCCCCAAGATGGTTTCTCGTCAACAAAGGATCCCACCCCAATTTGTGATATAAACAAGGTAACCACCTGGTATTAAAATTCACAACCACTGAAAGCATAACAGAGGGGATCCCATCCCTAATTTCACAACCATTGAGATTATAATAACAGGGGATCCCATCCCCACCTAAATCACCCAGAAAACTACTCGTGAAGGAAAAATAACCAAACCACTGCCACTATGTAAGCCCATGATGGTATTTTCATATTTATAGGATTTAACACAATCCATGATTTCAATTTCTGTGTGCATTAACCAGTGTTATCACAAAAGTATTGATCCTGGGGCCACAATTTTTGTAGCCAGATATACGTGATTAACCAATTTAATTTTCACAGCAAGGGTTCACAACCACAATAGAATCCATTTAAACATCACCAGGGTTTATTATTGCACAAGGAAAGACCACCAACGTCCATGATTTCCAGTACATGTAACCCACAAAATTCAGAAAATATCATAAAACAGATCAGCATTATCGATCACCCCCCCCCCCACATTATTAAGAGTCCATTCATTATCTTCATCAAGGTTCGAGTTTATCCAATTCTACAGAATCAAAAGCATGCCCAAATCGCATGATACACAAAAAGGGAGAGATGAAGGAGATATTCCCTTCTTTTTATCAATGATCGACACTATGCCGGGGCATGGAACATCACGGATAGCGATGCGGCTCTACCGAATGAAAAGCTGGTCGTCTGAACGAAGGGTACTCCTAGCCCAGGGTGATTGAGAAAAGAACCCTCAGGAGAACTCTTTTAGTTTATAAAAGCCAAGGTTGGTTGAGATAAGAATGAAAAACCACGAAAGGAGTGGGGTCATGGGTTAACCACGTGACCCCCCACATTATTAATGGGTTGGGCAGTATAAACCTATGCACACACCAGGTTAATTAATTAAATATTTAATTAAAACATTTATGGGAATTACCGGGCTTTAAAACCGGTAACAATAGGGTTTAAAACCCAATTTTCACAAAAGGAGTTCGACTGAAAAAACCCCAACAAGGTTGGGTGACGCTGATTGGTCTCGCCGATTGGTCACGCCAATCGGTGGTGTCGATCGGTCGCACCGATCGGTCTAGCCGATCAGTCGCGCGGATCAGTCTCGCTGATCGGTAGAGCTAATCTATCTCACCGATTAGTAGCGTCGATCGGTCTCCCTGATTGGTCTCCCCGATCCGTCTCACCTATTGGTTGCGCCGATCGGTCGGGCCGATCGGTCTCGCCCATTGTTCACGCCGATCGGTCTCACCAATCGGCCTTACGCTGAGATGCTACCCCTTTAGGATCCAGATTTTTGGCAAAGGACCATGAGAGTCTGAGTCATCGCATATTTTTTATAATTAAATCAACTATTTCTTTTATTTACAATGGAATATTTAAATACATAATATGTTACCATTATGACCAGTTTTTTTTGTTCGTTTAATTATTTCAAAATGGATTTGGTTTGTCGACAGTTTTCAAATAGATCCTTATTTTAACATATAAAGAGTAATATTCATGAGTTATTTTAAATATTTATATATAAATTATATATTTAAATCCAATTATTAAATATATTTATGAAAAATAAATTACGTTACAATCCTGGAGAAGTTAAGACATAACTATGTATAAGTAACGTTTCCATTTTTCAACAATCAATATAGAAAGAAATAATGTAATTTTTTATCTTTTTATAATGATAAAAATATCTTAAATAATATATTATTTATTTTAATGTACATAAATATATATTCCAAAATTTTTTGCGATTAAAAAATAATTACATCACCTCATGGAGTAGCTAATCCACTATGAAGCATGAACGACGTTATCATTGTTCATTGTATGAATTAAAATTTTATATAATATTTTCATAATGATAAATTTTAGAGTAATATCATAATTATTTAAATTGTGTAACATATATTAATTAATATTTTTCTTATTAGCCTGTATATTAATCATTAGTAAAAAAAATCACATCACACTACAAGGAGGTATCCGCCAAACACATAAGAGATATTATCATATCCCCCATAGAATAGAATGTAAATAGATATATATGATATCTTATTTCATTAATTATTAATTTTAATAAAATATCATATATATATATATATATTTCTAATACATCATTATATCATGTTTTGAGAGGCAGTGATAGAAAATGAATGACATTGTTCCCCGAGGTTATAGTCTTCCGTACACATGAATGATGACTGTGTATCCCATTGGATTGATAAGGATATGGATTTAGGTTATTATGTAAATGTAACAGCATATAATCATATTTTATATAATATTTTTATTATGTAATAATAACTAAAGAGTGTATAAAAGAGGAATAATAAATAATGTAAAGAGGGTCAGTTCAACATGAGACCTCTTTTTCGAACAACCTCCATAGTTAGTAAAAAAGGATTATTATGACATATTTAAGATAAAAATATTAGATTTATTATTTTTTTTATGTAATTATGAACATAATATGGGTTGTTACAGGGTGATCTAAAGCCAATTATAGGTGTCAAGTAAAGGGGATAGTGGGAGGCCTTTTATAAGGGTCATGAGTCACACACTTGTAATTTTTATAATAAAAATGTGTAACCAAATTTTTCAATTGAAAAAAGGATCCAATATGGAAAATTATCAATCCATATACAAAATAAGGTTAATATATGTCCTTAATATAGTTTGTATACATGTATATAGATCATTTTTACACTTATATATTAATTTTAACTACAAGTATATCGTTTCTAACCTTAACTGCGATAATTAATTTATAGTATTTTCAAAATTCATTATGGTATAAAAAATTATATTGAACTTGTTATAATATATATATATATATATATTTGATTATATGTATTGAATCAATTTTACCATATTCATTTCACATTTTTTGACAATTATAATTTAATATTAAACCTAAAGAGGTGAGGTAAAACGGTTTTTACAAGAAGTTTATTTATCCAGAAAATACCGATTACTTATTATCTCTATGACAAATAAAAATAATTTTTTGAATATCCATTAATATTTATTGTTATATAATATTAAATTTAAATTTAAATTATTTATCATTGCGGTGTATTAATTAATTAAAAAGGATTAAAAATATACACTTTAAAACTGTTTTTAGAAAATTGTATTTCTAAATCCAAAAAATATTCTTATACTAAAATCAAATTTAAATAAGATTAAAATGTCATAAGTGGATTACAAATAAATAAATAAATAATATTTAATTTATGAATAATATTAAAATTATAATTTGACTTTTAAATTTACTTATTTCATAGATAAAATGATATTCATTCAAAAATCAATATATTTTTTTATTCACAAATAAATCAATAGTTTCCTAAAATTTCAAAAATTTCATCAAAACTAAATTTCTAACTGATTACTTGCAAAATTAATTTAATTTTATCAAATAAATTTCCTAAAATATTGAAAAATTAAATATAATATAGTTTTCATGAAATGCAATAGAAATTATTTTTTAAGAAAAACATATTTTTGAAGAATAAAATTACATTAAAAACGCATTGGTTATTTATTTAAAATTTATTTAAAATTTTTATTTATTAAGAAATATATATATCTTGAATTAGTTAATAATATTAATATCCTCCAATTTAACATCTACGTTATAATGCTTATATATTTCATAGGTCAATTAAGCTTGTTGTTGCATGTAATATACTCTATTGAACGAATATTCATGGGGTTCTGTGTACCAAAAGACATTCAAGAGGTTAAATTTATTTAAAACTAATTACATCATAATTTCTCAGGGAGGAATATTCACTTCTAATTTCTGTTTTTCATTTTGTACACACGGTCAATAATAATTTTCTTTTATAAAATCTCACCAGGTTATATCCACACCCCATTATAAAATTGTGTCCCTGGAATATGAACACTATATTAGTAATAAAATGTTCGATATTCTAAAATTTTATTGTACTAAGCCCACATTATAAAAATGTTTAATAAAATTTTCTATTTTAAATATGTATAGAGAAATACAAAGGTTATCACAAAACTAGGTTTCCATGTAGGATAAAATTGGTAGTAGTTGATGATATGGACATAGAATAAAAACATAAATTGTTATAGATAGTGATAGAGATCAT
Organism: Viscum album; assembly: GCA_963277665.1. Taxonomy (NCBI): domain Eukaryota; kingdom Viridiplantae; phylum Streptophyta; class Magnoliopsida; order Santalales; family Viscaceae; genus Viscum; species Viscum album. Next base: position 165,621,811 of record OY728151.1, read on the forward strand.
TTACCGTATTATATATAATGATAAATATACTGTTAAAAACCTAAAATCCATTAATCTATGACGAGATAAAAGACCATAGCATAATCATAAATTAATTTATTTAGATTAAATTTTTGTTTCCAGATATATCTCCATGAGTTGAGGAATTCCATTTCCATATTAACAAAAAACACAATGAAATATATTTTAGAAGTAATATTTAATCATTTATAAAATATTAACCACATTCTCTTTTTTTCAACAGACAATGAGTATTAAAAATGAATATTTAACTATTAAATAAATAAAATCAATATTTAGAGGTCAGATAAACCTAAAACGGATAAAAAGATGTTTCTATAATATTTATAAAATAACCAAAACCAAGATAGTTTTAACAATAAAATATAATTCTCATAATAAAACATAATTTTAAAATATATTCATCTCCAAAATTCAAAATTAATTCTCACAGTTCAAACTAAAAATTTTCAAAAATAAATAACCCCATATCCCAAATAATGTCAATAAACTAATCATTAAATACTATTTTGAATTCAATGTTTATATCATAACTTTCATCAAACTTGCACAAAAATATAGTTATATTTTTCTAAAATACCATTAATCGTTTAGTCAACAAATTACATTCCAATACCATGGTCACCTATTTAAAAAACATGTGTTCCCAACCATACCTCAATATATAAGATCATATAAACAGAAAATGTTTTCAATAAAATAAAACCTATGTAACCAAAATGTATAGTAACAATTAACATTGAAATTATTATTTAGATATACTTCATCTAAAAAATTTTCCTACTATGTAAATAATAACATTAATATCATATTACATAATACCAAAAAAAATTTGCCTAAGAAATTGATCTTATTATCAGAATTAATATTATAGAACTATTATTTTATCCACAACACTTAATATTACATCATTTTAAAACAAAATAATATATGATGTTAAAAAAATCCTTCCTTTTATACCAACTACATCAATATTTAATCTATATTCACAAATCTAGTTATGAAATCAGAAACATTGCATTACTAGCATTGATACATAAAGAGTTTTAGAGAATTAGGAAAAAATATAACATAAAAATTACTCATGTATATGAATGATCATCTCAATAAAATAAATCATGTTTTATTTCATTCTAATTGATTCATTTTTATGATCCATATTAAACCCCACTTGGTGTAATTAATTTAACATAATTCCTGATAGAATAAGGAAAAGAAAACATAGTAAGTATCAACTCAGGTGACTATTAGGGGTAAATATAAAAATTAACTATTGAATTTCATTAGTGGTGATAAAGTAATGGTATAAGTTTCATGAAATTATCAATGTGCATGATAATAGAATTAAATAACTCATGTCTATCAATACCAAGATCATTGCAAATTAAAACATGGAATAAGGATTTAAAATATGAAAGATTCATTAAAATCAATAATATTGAGCTATGTGATATAAATATTCATCAATGGAAATATTTATTTAACATAGAAATGAGAAATAAAAAGTGTTAGTATCCTCACACATTATCGTTGTAGAGCTCCTATGGAACACATAAAGATTCCTTGAAAATGGAATCATAATACCATCGACATCCAAACCAAATTAATTTGACCACTATATTCGAACACCCATTATATAATCTAAATTAGTAGCACATGATGATATTTCGGATAACCCATAATATATAATGTTTTCTTGTAATACAACAATAAAAAAGTATATATATTTTTTATTAAATCATAAAACTCATAAAAAATATATTATTTCACTCATAACACAATTAACCCATTATAACGGAATGGGTCCCATGATACTCTATTTGAGACATGATTAACCTCAAAAATACAAATAGGTTCCAAAAAAATAACATTGAAACGTTATTAACTGATTTATGTTGAATTGGATCCATAAAAATATATATGAAACATGATTAACTCAGATAATAGTAATGGGTTCTATAACAATCTCCTTGAAACATGATTAACCTATTTAAAATAAATGTGTTCTATAACAATTTTTTGGAAATAATATTAATCCTCCCAAATATATAATTAGTATAGTAACATCATAAAATATCATCCTTTAATTTTATATAAAAAAAGTGTTTTTGACATTAATAAATGAGAATACCATAAAGAGATTATAGGAAACTCTTTTTTTAAAATAACCTTCTCATTTTAAAATTCACAGTTATAAACTAAAAAATAAAAAAATATATTTTGAATAATATTTTCTATGAAAAAAATGAAAACATATATATGAAAAATCTAGGAGAATATTTGACATGATTTTGGGAAAATATGATAATGTCACTAATGTTAAAAAACTTTCTTTTCAAAACATTTTGTAAAAAAGAGTCAAAAGTGGGACCTTTATAAAATGTTAAGAAATTTCAATTTACAACATTTTAAAAGAATGTAAAATATAATGTAAATAGTTTTAATATATTATATATTTTTAGAATTTTTTTTAACATTTCAAAAAACATGTATATGGAATAGAGAGATTGTCAATCTAAAACCAAATACAGGATTGGTATCAGTTACTAATAACTTTATCAATGAATATATAGTCAATAAAGGATGAAATTAGAATAAAATCTGTTAACCATATTTATAAAAAGTGGATAATAATGATTTGTGGTCTCTGAAAATTAAATCATATGATTTCATTATTGGAAACCTTAACGAAAACAATGATGAAAGAAAAGAGATTACAACACAAAACCATTTCAACATTTGAAACTATTTAATTAGAATCCCCATGAAATTAAAAAATGATACAATAAATCTCATAATGATAAATTCATTAATGATATTACCTGAAAAATTGGAAGTATATAAACCTCATAAAATGAATTTAGGGAAAAACATTAACATTTATCCCAATGAAATAGAATTTGAGATGAATAACCCTTATAATGATTATTTCATTGAATTGAGAATTAATAAATGGATTTAATTTTTTTAATAAATAAAAATCAAAAAAATGAGAAAATACATAATACACTAATTTATTGATTAACTCATACATAATAATGGGCATAAAATTTCAATGGTGAAGAATTATAACCCAATAAAAGGAAATTGAGTTAATAAACCCATTACAACTTAGTAACATTAAAGTCAAATACCCGTAGATGAAATAATTAAAAATTAATCTCTAAATACCATGTATTATTATGAATTCATGATATATCAGGTCAAAAGAAAATTTGTATGCAAAATTTTGTATAAATTAGGTGCATAACATTACAATATGCGTCAACAAATAGAAATTGATATTCTGTCCTTTACCGATTTGGTAATCAATGGATAAAAACCATTAAAATGATATAACCACATATGAATGTGTAAGTATAAATAATTTTCATGAAAATAAACATAAAATTAAGTAATTTTAATTTTATTCACCACATAAAAAAATTGGTGAATATGGAATGTGTATCATAGAAATAAAACTGAGATGAGAAAACACTTACATCGAGTCTAGAAATTCTATGTGTGTCCCTTAATTTATTTATAATAATATTATGTAAATTATAATACATATTAAGAAAAAATAATATGTTTTATTTATTATTATTAAATATTTTTTTTATTTTTTTAATGAAATTTTCAAATACATAATTAGTTAATTCCACATCGGGTGTCATGATAATGTTCAGTACATTATTTTAAAATTTCTTTGTTGTGTTTAAAGTTGTCAAAGAGATAATTATTTCATCCTCATCAGAATGAAAAAAACATAATATTTATCATATTTATACCTAAATTATACCTTTAAAACTAATCATGAAATATGGTTATGAATGATGAATTATGTTACATTCATGGAGATCACTGTCCATACGTGTGCCTGAGAAATGACTATATATTCCAATGATCATTATAGTAAATTTAGGTAATATATTATCATTCTTGAATAGTCCCAAAATAATTAATAACATATTATTTATTTTCATATACATGAATATATCTTCCATTTTTTTGTTTATGAACAAATAATACCATCTTTACATGGGCATGGTAGTGCACACCTGACCACAAATGATGTTATAATTTTTCAGCGTAAGAAAGAAAATGATATGATATATTTTCAGAAAGATAATTGTCTCAATAAAATAATAAATATATAATTTATATAAAATATATTCATTACAACTATCTCTATTTATTTATATGAAAAAATTTAGTTAAAAATGAATTGCATCACATCACAGGGTGGTAGTCCACTGTACACACGAGCGTCATTAATGTATCCCCCACGAAATGGAAATTTAAAAGGTATATATGATATAATTTTTTAAAAAATTAAATTTATTTAAAAATATTATATATATATATATATATTATTTTAATATGCCATTGTATTTATCCATTAAAGTCAAGGATGGATAACAAATGATATCGGTTAGCATGGCAGTATCCCATTATAAAAAAATGAGGATAATATATCCCATTTTTTAAAAGAAGAGATAGATTTATGATAATAAATAAAAATAAAAATATTAATTATATTTTATTTACTGGATTTATTATGTAATAATTATTGAATAATTTTTTAATGATGTGGAAGAAGAAATAAAACAATGTCACACGATTATGTATGACACCTCTTCTTTGGAAAACATCTTTTTATAAGCACCAAAATGTTTCATATGATGGATTTATTTAAAAAAACAATTCATAATTTGGAAATATAATTATCTAATATATTTAATGACACCATGGATGATCCAAATTACTTTTACAGTTTTAATTAGGGTGGTGAATGGGTGACAGTTTATAAGTGTGGTGAGCAGTACACAAGTAAAATTTGAAAATAAAAAGGTTTGACCTTGTTTTTTCACATGAAAAAAGACTCCAAAATTGAAAATTATAGATACATATACATGAAAAGGTATAAATAGGTAAATTAAATATTTTTTTCAGAAGATTTTATGTTATATTATCCCATAAATTTTTATTTTCCCTGATGTAAAATCGTATTCACCTTACTTGTGATATATAATTTTTAATGATTACAATAATAATTATGGTAAAACATTTATCTAACCATATCAGATAATATAGAATTTTATCATTAATGACATGGAATCAATTTTAACTACTTAAATTTATATAGTTTTTGTAATTTAATTGAAATTTGAAACCATAGATGTGACCAAAATGTTGGTTTTTCATGATTTGTATTTTTCAACCATAAAATTATTTTATATTAAATATATGGATAAAAATACTAATATTATTAATATTTATTTATATTTATTTATATATAATATTTATATTTATCGTAAAATATTCATAATTCGAGGTATTTTAGCTAAATAAAATATATAAACATTATGCACTTCAAAATAGTTTTCAGAAAAAACATATTTTTCAGACACAAAAAATGTATTGCACTAAAATTGAATATAATGATAATTGAAATGTAATTATTTTGTTTAAATATAAAACTATACTAATTATTCCTTCTAAAATAATATTAAAAATTTAATTTTACATTTATATTTACATATGTTATTGAAAATAAATGACATTTTTTCAAAAATCAGTATTTATCAATTTTAACCAAAAAATTATTATTTTCTACGAAATCCTAATATTCCACAAAAAATAAATTCTGATATGACAACAAAAAGTAATAGTTTCATTATATTAATCATTTTTACAAACTTTTCAAAAAATAATTATAATATATCTTCTTGGAAAGAATTAAAAACGATTTTGTAAAAAAACATATTTTTTAAAACATTACGTAAAAAAAATTAATGATTATTTACTAAAACATTAGCAATATTTTTATTTAGTAGTAATTTTATATTTATATATTTCATATTATAATTAATAACATCTATATCCACCAATTTAACAACTAGTTTTTAATGGCTATATATTTCACGAGTTGTTGAATCTCACTGTTTCGTATCATATACACTATCGAAAAAAATAATAAGGTTTCATGTAGCATAAGATATTAAAGTGATAAAACTTATTTAAAATAAAATATATCATAATGAATTGGGGAGTCAAATTATATCTACGCTCTGAGTTATGTGTCATATTTTCTATCAAACACAACATTCTCCTTTTAAAATCTCACGGTGTTGCAGAGAAACTGGAAGAGGGAGTGAGTGAGGGACTGATAGAGAACATTACCATAAGACTGAAAATTAGTGAGAGATAAATCTTATATAAATTCTCAATATAATTAATATGTTTACATAACCATTAAAATAATTAAGATACATTTATTTATTAACTTATTCAAAAAATAATCTCTTTTAAACTTATCAAATCTAGATATTATTATATATTATCAAATTATTAAATTAATATTGTTAATGACAATTATTTTATTGTTTTTGGTAAGTAAATATAATTTTTATTCAATTTAGTTTTTATCATCAATTTTCACAATATAATGGATACATATGCACTAAAAGTGTCATCTTATAGTTTAAATGTCTTCATAGTAGTGGGGTAGTTTAATATTTTATTATATAGTTGCAATTTAAATTATCTCTGCAGAAAGATATTTATAGATTATTAAAATGACCTTGATGAATTATCATTAATATTATAATAATAATTCTATTTTTAGCAATATGTAATCTTCAAAAAAAACTTAATTTGATAATTCATATTATATCTAACTATTAAAATTCATTTTTAATGACTTAATTATAGATATTAGTCTTAAATAAAGCATCATCATTCATTTTTTATCAAGAAATATTATTTATTTTCATAATAAATTATTAATTATGAATATTAATAATACAAATTACAATAGGAAATGACACCATACAAAATGATATAAACACATTGGAATGTTAAAAAAAAGAAACGCCATAGGAATCTATGGAAAAAATGGATTGAACACTCCTCAATAACCAAATATTTTCCTCAAAACGGAACAATTCATGATAGTAGAAGCAAAGGGATCTAACCCAATAGCCTCCCATTTTTTATTTAACCATCTCACTGCCATTCTACAAACAAATAAAATTCCTTCAAGATTGAAGCATGGTTCCATTACTGACTAGGGTATTAATTACACCACATCATCTCTCTTTTATGGATGATGGTCACAAATACATCTATATGGAAAAAAGAAAAAATAAGGCTTATTGAACATCAAAAATAAAAAAATCATTCATTGAAGGAAAAATCATTTCATATACTATAGGGGTAGGCACTAAGATGATGGAAGAAGTGCAAATGAATATAAGAAGAAAATTAGGGATACCCGTTTGACCACTCAATCCCCATCATCAGGAGGATGACAAAGAGAGAAACCTGTAAAAGGGGGTGAAAGAATATGAAGAATCTAAAATAAAGACACTAATAAAGGCATATAAAACAAACAGAAAAACACATTTTTAGAAGAGGAAATCCCACTAGAATGGGTCCAACCAATTACCAAAAAAAGGTATATTCAAGGAAGAATAAAACAAGAGAAAATGACTCTAAATTTCAATAATAATGTATCAATAATTAATCATACCAAAGAATACATTTGGAGAATGACAGAGTCTAGAAACTCTATGATATTTCCTTCCAAAAAATCATCGTCAATGATAAGAGTGGTGGTCATAGGCCTCCATCACTAGAAGCTGGCCTCACCCCGATCTTCCGGCTCCCTAAGACTATGGTGGACAACCTATGGGGTGGAGGTGGCAGTATCTAGAACCATTACCCACTGCATTTTTCTCAGATTTCTCCCCTTCCACGTCTAACACCATGCAGACCTCCTGGATCGAACCTCTACAATCATAGTTCCTTGACCATATTCTGATTTCCTATGTGGAGAGGTAGGCAGTCATGATCCATGTGTCCCTACCCACCATACATGAAGCATGACTAGGTTCTTTAATTACTTCCTCTACTATGGGAGCCCCGAAATACTGATCCCGAGTCATGGGGTCATCCCCTGAATGATTTGACCCACTTCGGTCACTACATATGCTACCTACTACTCACTACTAAAGTCTCATCTGCCTTATGTCAACTGGTGGCTCCCGTTGTTAGTTCAAGCGCTTCTATGAAGCTCTCTAAAAGAAGGGATCTCTATATCACTCCATCCTAAGTGGGTAATTTGAGAGACACCATGGATTCCCTGATCACCAATTTGATCCACACTCAATGGTATGGGCCCTGAAAAAAGGGTCACACACTATGTCTATGGAGTAATGAGGGATGTCTATAAACCACTACGGGTACTCATCCACTAACATGATGCCCTGCTGTAGGTGAAGAATCTCACATATGTGTACTGAGCACAAGGTCACAGGGATGAACTTTTCCTGGAAAATCCACTCAAATTCAATCTTGGAGAAGATCACTTCATCATGGGTTTGAATCATCAGACTCAACTATCTCCCTGCCAAGCCCTAGAGAAGGATAGTGCTAAGACTTCCATCGCATTGAGTGTAATCCCCACTAATAATATGACCCTTGTCATGGCCTCTAGCCAGTCCTCAGTGGCCAGAGGATCTGTCTCTCAACTAAAATTGGGAGGTCTCTGTCTCTAGAACTCATGAAAGCCATTTAGCTTACGTGCATCCACTATCGGTAATGCCATTAGTAATTTATGGTCAAAAGGTGGTTGTAACACTGGTTTACCACTTAGAGGGGAAATCTCTATCATTGGTCCTTGAACCAACACCTCATCTCTAGGTGGGTGTTCCTCTTTTTTGTACATCAGAAACCAAGAGGCCCATCTTTATAGAGGCATCCTAATAAAGATCACGATCGAACACTATTAATAGATTATACTTGGTGAGATGAATCTTATTGAAGAAGAATGTAATGAAAAACTGAATTCCTATATGATTCATGCCACTAATGTTCTTATGTATTGTATCGAAAAAATAATTTAATGTCCTGGTGTAAGGATACATCAGCCGACGGACCACCACTAGACTCCCCAAATCTGAATGTCAAACTCGAAATATTTAACTCATTTTTTCAAACAAAAAACAACATACAACTAGTATTTGAGGTAAAACTAAACACCTTTGATAATACTTTGTCACGTCCCTTCCCCCGTGGACCATGACATGAAATACCCCAAGACCACCTCTTGATGGCTAGAGGTTAGTGACTAATGCCAAAGGCATCAATCTGCAAGTGGGAGGAATTTTCCTGAGTACTTGTAAGCACACACACACAACCGTGTCCCAATGATGGAGAAGTAAAAATTCCTGCCAATAAATCACAACTGAGTTAATGTAAAAACTGGAGGACAAATAGGCTATAATATTAACCCAACAAATGATAAACATAAAATAGGAAAGAAAATGGAAATCTCGGAAATTCAATCGTAGCAAAACTCGCCTCATGGGTCTGTATAGTGTAGCTGTTGGAGGCCGTATATATATGTCGTGCCTAACTAGACTCACTAGGCACCACCAGATCATGCGCCACCAATTCATCCACCGAGGAGACAGTCTTTTACACCAGACACTACACATGTGGGTGAAGCCCGTACAGGGGTGATTATCAAAATACTCAGTAGTGATCCTATATAACAATGGAAATATCGCAAATCAATCCATAAGGAAAACCATGAAAAGTGATATATCACACCTGGTATAATCTAATTTATGAAAGTATGATCATTTTTCACATAATCAAATACAATGGGGTATGGTAGAAATCATCCTCATTGAGTATAGTGGGACTACTGGGTTACACAAAAGCTGCTTCACGCTAACCATGGACTACTATGGTACTCATCCCTAATTAGTGTCGTGGATATATTGGATCACATAGAATTTACTCCCCAATGTGGGCTTATCATGTCACAGAGTAGATGTTTCCCTCGTCATTCAAACTGAGGTACTCTTCATATCAAGTACCAGGGGTCTGTCGGGTCACAAAGATTTTCTCCCTACCATGGCCATTATGAGTCACAAAGAAGACGCTTCCCACTGGGACATATTATCTGACCCCTACATGGTCTCTTATTAGCAGTCTTCAGGTATCTACCAACCACAGGATTTCCCCACGTAGTACACTTGGTTCCTAGAGAACCGCTCCTCATGCAATTCATTGAATTAAAACTCCCAACAAGGTGTCCAAATATAATTCCAGATGATCCGCCTCATCAAGAGTCATCTAATACAGAAAACATCTCGTAAATAGGTCCCCCAATTTTAAAGATTTTGGATTTTTTTTTAAAATGGTTCTATTGGGTTTGGCTCCGATCTGCCTGACCTGACCCGACCTAGCCTAGGGTCCTCTCACATGACTAGGCTCTACCAACCCTACCTAGTCCTAACCCATTCTAGGTCCGGCCCAGCCTGGGTCTGTCCAGCACCCTGTCAGGTCCGCCATGGGTAGACCATTTCCACTTAGGCAGGATGCAGTTGGACGCCGAATCTAGATCCCCCTCACTATATGAGTCATCTACGGAGCCAACTCATCTACCACAGTCAGTTGAATGTAGGGTACCAGATCCGGGATGCACCGACGCAGTTGGGTAGCAATGCATGCCCGTCGGCGACTCTTACCACACTGGAAGGTTCTTCCGTGGACCACTGGGTCCACACTATTGGTCCGTTATTCACACCACCTACTCCTCCGACCTCTATGGTGTTTCACATTCCGTATGATGGACTTGAATTTGTCTTACTGTCAATTTGAATTCTTGGTCACAAATAATGAAAAAGGAGGAGGGGATCGATCCTTGTTCTTGTTCCCCCATGTCCTCATATTTAGTTTTTTAAAAACATGTGATGCTTGGAATCACATTACTATCAAATGATCATCAATATCGGTGAAATAAAACCAAAGGAAAACACCATCCCACAATAACACATGATCCGCATATGAACATGTTCATGTGTTTATCCCTGTTTGTTATTTTAAAATAAGAATGAGGAAAACATATAACAATTTAACCCATAACTCGATGCAGTTAAACATTGAAGCGGTCCACCTACAAAGATTCGATCGGTTGATCATATTTAGAAAACACTGGTCCCCTTCTTTGAGATGCATCGAAGTAGTTAACAATCCAATGGTGTTTTTTGTTCATCGTTAGAGAGATTTCTCTCAATCTATTTGTCAGGGAAATATCTACCATTTGATTCTCAACTATCCAACTGTTATTACATTAAAAGAAAATTGGTTGCAGGGTTTCTGTTATGCTATGATGTTGGGTCGGTACACTGTTTCATTTAGAAAACATGTTATTTGTTATGCTTCATTAAATTCATTGTTATGCTACACACACAAAATTCCATTAATGTGTTTCATTTAATTCACCTTGTCAGCACACTGAAACACCTCCATCCAAAACTAAACGGTTTTAAGAAAATCTTTTTAAGTTATTTAAATTTTTTCCTAAAAAGTCGGAAAATAACTTTTTCGGTATACCCATGGAAATCAATGTTAGGTCTTTTCTAGGAAAATTCTAACATTCCATGTTCAATGATGCCCCCAGATTTTAGGTTTGGGAACCAGTTTATAATTTACAAAAATATACTAACATTTTTACCTAAATGTACATAAAATAAGTTCGAAATTTTATTTCAGGCTCACTAGGCCTTATAAAAAAGTGTCTTCAATGTGTCTGATCTCGAAATAACTCAATACAATTTTAAAACAAATTACATGGATGTTTCGAGACATTTCAAAACAATGGGAAAATAAAATAAAAATTTGTTATTAAAGGGAACATAAAAGTAGAAATGATGTAGAACATTTTCATTTCCTGGGTGTGAAACCAATCATCATTCACTTAGATAGTACATAACTACCATTGGTGAAAATTGTATTTATAAAATTTTAAGATAAGTGTAAAATAAATAAATATATGTATTTTATAAAAAAATTATTGTGAAATTATAATATATTATTATATTTATTTTAATAAAATAATAATGATGGTATTGATAAATAGATTTTTAAACCCTTAACATTCTTACTTAGTTGACTTTATTTAATTGAATCTAAATCCATTTAAGTATGATCTATTTATAAAACTAGTACCTTAGTGACATGTAAAAGAGGGCTTATAGATAGATTTTTAGATGATCTTAATAATGAGATATATGTTGTAATTGATGATAAATAATTAATGGAGGGGTGATTTTATATCCATGAGGGATTGTAAAATTTTTACAAATTTATTAAATTTTAATATGGTAATGAATAGTTATAATTTATGTGAAAAAAATTAAATTTTATTAGAATATATATATAAATGTATATATATATATTTCCATTTAAAAAAATACAAAAAATATTATAATAATTTATATATTTAATTCAATGTAATGAACCAATTATAGTTTATTAAAATAAAATATAAATTAGGATTCGACACTTAATTTGATGGTTTAGAAAATTATTTAATGAATTTAAAATTTAATTTTATTTATTCTGTATATTTTTATTCATTAAAATGTTTTTATAAATTTTTAGTATGTTTTGATATCATTATAATGTCATAAAACCAATTGTATATGAAAAATTAGTATTTTTAATTTTCACAAAAAAGAAATCATTTTTAATATTTAATTGTTGACATTTAAACATAATTTATAACTAATAATGTTAAATCATAATTTTATTTAAATTAATGCAAAAATTTTTTAAGAAAAAATTTTACATTATGTGTTGTTACTTTTTTTATTATTAATATTGACTTATTATTTTACACTATAAATTTCTCAATAGTTAGGTTATGGGAGATGTTTTGGTTCAAACTGTTAGTAGTTATTTAAATTTTCTCATACTATTTTAATGTTTTTATAATCCATATACATCTTAGAAATACCTCTAAATTACATCATCTATATTTCACATAATTGTGTCCCTTGTTTTTCTATAACCTTTATAGAATTAGAATCATATTTTTATTTTTTATATTTTTATTGGGGTGTTCTAGAATATTATAATTCTAGGATACCACAATATTCATGAATTTCAAATTCTATATTTTTTATATACATATTTTTTTATCACATTATATGATGTTTAATTTTTTTGAATGTATCTATCATTTATATTGAATGTTATAAGTTGACGAAATTAAATAGTGTCATACCTTTTTTTATATAATACCTTATATTATATTCAAAAATAAAATTAATGTGAAGTATTTACTACAGATTATTTATTCAATATATAAAATTTATAGTTGTTACAATACCATAATATTATTATATTTTCTTCATTAGTATCAGAAATATTTCACATTATATATATCTTTGTTTTTACGACATTTTATTGGGCCCAATTTGTCATCAAAAGAAGTTATATTTTTTAAATATGATCTCCTATAAAATATCCATCTCATATAATTGTTTAAAAATATTCTAATCAATAAAACATGTTGAAATATACAAAATCATATGTGTGGGTTTGAAACAAACCATTATACACTTATATTATTAGATGTTATGGAAACCATTAAATATTAAATATTTTATCCCAAAGAAACAGGTTTCTCTAATTTTTAGTTAACCATACATGAAATTCTATAATAATTTTTTTTTGTCACCTGTTATATAATATTTACATTTTGATTAGTGGCTTTTAACTTTCTCTTAAAAATTACCATAGAACTATTCAAGTAAAAAAATCCTCTAAAAAACATGACTTGGAGAAACATCACGTTGACCATCATGTATTTTATAACAATAACAAAATATTTGGAAAACTATATTATCCAAACCATGACTTATAAACCACATATTTTTTTAGATATCATGTAATCCATTATTCATTATTTATATTATCTTGATAAAAAAAATTTATAATATTATTGAAATAAATGCAGTTACTTTTTGTATAATTTTTTTTTACATTTTTGATTCTTCATGGAGAATTATTTAAAGATATAAAACAATTATAAAATACTTTATACTCAATAAATAGTCCATAATGAAAATTATTAGTCAATAAAATCATTCATCAATCATATAAATATATATATCGTAATTTAAATTCTTTTATCCATTTTTATCCCCCCTAATAATTCATGTCCTAGGTTTTCTCCAATCCATTACAAAAAACAATAGTCTAATTTGTTAATTCAATACCACATTTGTTATATACAATTTATTAATACCATGTCTAATGCATGTATCCTGATTTCAGTAAATTGTAACAAAAGATGAGTCTTTGTGTAACCTCAAGTTGGAAATCCCATATTCCATATTATTTTGACTAGAGGTGAGGACCTACTAAAACTATGACAAGTTACTATTCTATAAATAATTTAAATTTTCTATTTATATTGAATATTTCATGTTAATTTCTGAGGTTGATGTGTATTGGAGTTTTTAGAAGACATTTATGGATGAATTGAAATAAGGGGATTTGTTATTTGATCTCCATTGTGACATAATTTACCTAGAATTGATCTTACACCAATAGTTTCATTACTCTTAAAACCATCATCAAATAATATGGTTTTAGGTTCGAATTATATTTACATCATATTCATTACATGAAAAGTTTCTTCAGGTAATTAATTCTTTTCTTTTGGAAGTTTATTTTTTGTTTTTTATTACAAAAACTTGTGTATGGGTTATAATATTTATGAATTTTTTTGATAATGTAATGGATGGATATTTTATATATTTACATGAATCAATATGGGAAGGTTATGGATACAACATGAAAGTTGTGTTATTGATGATAAATTTTACTATGATATGGATATATCACAAAATATCATTTATATATTTTTCATTAATATGTTTAGGAATAGTAAATACATGATGTATGATAATAAACTACACTATGAAGCATATACCTAACTGATTTGGGGGATTTTGTTCCACCACAAGATGGGGAGAATGATCTTTTAGGGTTATGTTGATTGGGATAAAAAATTAAGATATTCTATTAAACATTTACACACACTATAAATATGTTATTAAGTCCATAATCTTATAAACATTTATATTTAGTTTTACAATATGTAATGTGGTAAAAAATGATTGTACTATTGTACCAGTGTTCATAGAATAAGATGACTTCCATCGATATATAATGATATGAAAATATATGTATTTCATGTCATAATATGTGGGAATATTTTGTAATGGTTGTTATAGATATTTATGGTTTAGTCTATCTACTAATCAAATCAAATAATTTTTTGGTATGTGAAAACATCACACCACAATAATTTTTTGGAGCATAAACTGAAGGATATCGATTTTAACACCGTATCACCAAAGAAATTTTTTTCAAGAGGGATAAGAGGCCTCATGCATACCTCAACATATTACATATGCATTTGGATTGAGTAAAGGTAATAAATCATACATTTGGGTGACTATGGCCTCAAAAAGGGTAAAATATTAGAGGAAATGATCAATTACTATCCACATAATTTTGACATTAAATTATTCAAAATCAATAAAAAATAATGTTATAAAAAGTTTCTTATAAGGATGTATGCATTCATACATCAAACATAATATCCCACATAGCTAATCATATATAAAAAATAAACAAAATAATAAGTGTCTCAACTACCATACATAATAGTCACTTATTCTGTATCCCATTCCAATTATGTTTCTTGAACATGATCAGAAACACAACATGTATTCGACCTAAAAGTAGACATAAGGATTTCATATACACCATTGTTCCCCTATAGTATTTGAAAAATATATAATAGTGGGGTGTCTATGTGTGATGGTAATATACACCAAGATATTCTTCTATTATAGAGGTAAAAAACGTTATAAAATAACTATGATCCATGATTCAGCATTTTTTATTCAATAGACTATGATACTTGATGAAATTTGATTCAAATCCATGATATAATCAACCACGTTACACCAAAACATGCACAAATGATATGTTATTTTGTACTAACTAGAACTAAATGACACAATAGCATACGTTATTTATAAATATTAAAAAAAATCATCTTAAACTATAATTTCAGAACCATACATAATGACTAAATGTAGTTCATTCATCATGTAACCATGAAATTCCCCTTATATAATTTCCCACTTCTGTAACCAAGTCATTTCCATTTAGTAAGAGTTTTCTATATAGTTCCAACACCATTCCATCACCAGTTAAATGTGAAATAGAAGTTCTCTT
Source organism: Viscum album (assembly GCA_963277665.1). Taxonomy (NCBI): domain Eukaryota; kingdom Viridiplantae; phylum Streptophyta; class Magnoliopsida; order Santalales; family Viscaceae; genus Viscum; species Viscum album. The sequence goes on from OY728151.1 coordinate 165,637,936, forward strand.
ACACTACCCATACAAGTTAGCTTGGTCACATATTATAGATCCTAAACACTACCGGTCATGGAATGGTAAGGGAACTGATGTTTTGAACCCAATATCTCCCAAATGTGGAATCGCCAAATAGAACCCAACCCACTCCCTTTTAGGTAAAATGATGATGTACCTAACTCGATGACCAATATAAAAGATTAACATCACTCTTAGATCCAAAATCTTGTTCCTAATGTTTCATTAGGTTCCATTATATTATTTTGTATCCTCACAACTAAGCACACACAAAAAACAAAAAATAGGAAACACCACCCACCCAAAATATCACCAATTTATTATCTAGAGCTAATAACTCAAAACATATCACCACACTATGAAACAAACCTAATTATATATCTTATCACATGATAAAATACATTTAATACCATCCCACTCAAATAATCTATCACACTTAGATATTCTAACATCTCATTTCATCTATGAGAGAACCCACTAATCTTTTCAAAAGCCTTATGGTCTTTACTCGTTATCACAACATCAAATTCACAACCCCAATGTTTAACCATGGATAATAGGATATAACTGAATGTAGATTACAAATTCCAATAAACAAATTCATTGATATTTTACTCACATCTTAGTCAAACTAACAAAAAATATCCAATGTTATCTCGCTCAAATCCCATTTTAAAACTCCATGACCAGACCAAACAAAACATCACCTAGCCTATACAAAGTCCATATCACATTAAACATAGAAAATAACATAAACCCAACACTCTATTGAACCCCAAACCATAACACTATGCAGTGTCTTAGAGAATATTTTTTTCTCAAAGTGAATATATTACTCCAACCACCATCAAAAGGTTTTGCCTTGTCATTCAAGTGATTCTTGGCTATCTTACCTATCATCCTAACTACTATGTCACTCATAACATCTCCAATATCTCTCTAAAACCATCCTATATTATCTTATCCACACATTAATGAAAAATTCTAACATAATGTATCTTTAAAAGTCAATTGGAACCATCACCCATTAGGGACATAATCACTGAGTACTCACCATTTTTTAAAGGTTCTAGGAGGAACGTTTCATAGCTATAAGACACTCAATTCTATCCCATCTCATGATTGAGTAATCTATAAGTAAATGTCCATTCATAATGTTTTAGTAAAATTTATACGCAATCATAATAATTCATAATTAATAATATGGTTAATTTTTTTAGGCCACTTAAGTCAACATTGTTTCCCATAACCCATATTCTCAAATAAAAAAAACAATTCTGATAATTCCATGTCTATGATCACAACACCAACCAAGACCCTATGTCCCTCCATAACATCCATATAATTTATTATAAAAATACAATTACTTATTCAATTTAAAGGAATAAATAATTTTCACCAATAACAAAATAAGATTTTCCACTTCATCCAAAAATCATGAAAACTCATTATTCAATATTTTTAAGACCACCTTTATCCAATCCATAACAAATTTTGTTAAATTTGGATTACTTCACCATGATCTATTTAATAATTTAGTTGAAAAATTTATCAAATATCATCAAAATTATAATATATCTAAGTGGGACCAAAATAATGTAACATGTAGGTTGAAGGATATATATACCAAAAATTCCAAATAACTTAACTCCAAAAATACCTTAGGGAATGGGTAATTTATGTAATGAAGATGGAGGGGATACCATCTCAAATTTTCCCTCTATTAAAACCCCTTTCCCCAAATAACATATGTGTCCCAAATAGAAAATGATCAATCTAAACTCATTGAAAAATTTCATTGATATTTTCCGAGATGTTAATATGGGGAACATGGACCAAAAAATTCTGTGTAAAAATGGTCATGGTGTGGCCACTCAGGGTGATGGTGTGACATCCATTTAGAAGAGGGGAAATCCTCAGGTCTGTGTCCTTTGTGTCACTTCCCCAATGTGATATGGTTCAACCATACTGGGATAAGGGGCCATACCACTACATATTCAACAATTTGGAATGACCATAATGTTTCATGTAATGATGTATCACACCCAAAGAAAGATGAAAACCTTACGTCTTGGCCTCCCTCCATCAGGCCTGATTACTAACACTACTATCCATCACAGTGTGGAGAATCCGGATATAGTCTATTACGGTGTGACCAATGAGTGGATATGAGATTGGCTTCCAACTGTAGTAACTAGAAATGGAGGGTTTACCCCAACCCCACTCCAACATTAACCTAATCACTTTAAATACTTCTTGGGACACAATACTTTTCAAAAATAGCACCTAGAGTCATTCTAATCATCCTATTCTCAAAATAAGTATAAATTCATGATAAATCTCTTATGGTTGTCAAAAAATAAATATTTACAGAGATATTAATACCATTTATTGAAATAGGTCATTAAAAACATCAAAAAATAAATATTTTAATGTTATAGAATCCACAATTCTCTTATATAAATCATTCCTAACCTACTTTAGTCATCAATTAACAATTTACCTCTTGTATTCCATCACTGAGATCCAATTTAACTATTTTTATATAACTCCCCACACCAAGTAATGGTGTTCATATAAAATCTTTAGTTCTTATTATAAACATTCTGGACACAATAAAAAGGCTCAAATGAACCCATCTATAGTAATAAATTTAGGTTCTGTCAACTAGTTCATCTCCATGATAATTGTGATCTCCTCCATAAGACTATACTTTCTATGGATGATTTTCGGTTCTAGAACTCCACAAAATTGGAATAGATAAACAAAAAATTCAACTCAAGATCTCAATCGACACATTAGATGCAATTTTGACCTCATAACATCCAAAATTACATAAAATCACCAATACGTCATACTCCAAACAACCTTACCCTAAAAATATTTTTTGTCCACAAAATAATTCATTATCCTAGCAAAAAATTATGATTCATTGAGTCTTGGATGAATTAGTAGATGATATGAATGTTCAAAATCATTTATAAATAGGATAATAAATTTAATATCATGGTTAGACCACAGACTATAAAGAATAGGTATCATTACCCCTCTACGTACACAAGAAATTAACCGTTCTAACTCACTCTCAGATCACGTCAACTCCATATTGAGTAAGATAACAATATAAAATCTCCATAAAACACTATATGTTTTAACTATTTCTATTATTTTTCAAGGAACCACAAAAAGTAAAATATTTATGCACATTATCATTCTAATGTCATCTTATCCTTCCAAAACTGGTCCCACCACCTCTATGACCAATCAAACATATTGTTCATTCCATAACACCTGACATGATCCTTACCTCAAATAAAATATCTTTATCATAACCCAACCAATATAAATCAACAAATATCAATTTCCCACGCATCATGTAACACCCTATGATTTCGTAGTATCTTATTTCTTCAATGATATTCAATAATTTTCACTACATGCAACACCGAGTTCAATATAACCACGACTTACCAAACTAGTCGTTCAAAAGAGGTTATAAATTGTTTTAACTGAATTTTGAACTATATATGACCATTAAAATTTTATAATAAATACTATTAGTTTCTTATACATAATTTAAGAATAAATTTACTTTTTTCATATAAAATAAGTATTTTTCAAAAAATGCAATTTTACCGCCTTTTAATAGCGAATCCTTTTTAAAACCAATATTTTATATTGTTATGTATTCAATTTAATTTAATTAAATTATTATTTAGAATCAAGACAAAAAAGTTTTTGTTTGGGTAATTTTTTTTACTATTCTGATAACTTTCATATTTTGATGAATAGTGAAAATTACTAAATTTAAATTAAAGACAACATTTTTAATAAAAATTCTTAATAGTGACAAATTATTCATTTGAAAGTTTTGTATGTATAATTAGATTATATTTTTATCATTTAATATAATGTTGGTCATTATATGTAATTTCACATTTAAATTTGGCCTAAGAAAATGTCAATATTTTGATAGTTATTATTTCAAAAAACACGCTTTTTTGTTTTGACAATAGGAATTAATTTTAAATTAATTTCTGCATCTTCTATGTTTTGAATTTGGAAAAATGGATTCCATATTTTGAATCAGGAGGTCAAATGTTTTCCAATTTATAACATTAATTTTTATAAATTAGGAATATTTACATCAGTAAATATTTTAATTACCAGGGATAAAGGGTTAAATCCAATAAATAAGGTTAAAAATTAAAAGTATAATAATATAAAATTACCCTAAAACGTGTCCTAAACCTATTGGATGATACATATTTGACCAATGTAATCTTTGGGTTGATTTTGGGACCCCATGGAGTCAATTGGGAGTAATAAGGATATTTTATATTAAATACTCTAATGTGAAGAAAAAAATAACAAAAGAAAATATCTATTTGTAAAACAATTTTTATATGAGCATATATAATTGATATATTAGACAATAAAAAGTAATTATAAAGATAAAATTATTTCTTACCTCAGTATATATTATTTTTTATTTCTAGACATAATAAAAATATATTTATATATGACACAATAATGATGTATTATTTTCCATATTAATGAAACAATCAAATAAATCATATTATAAAAAGTAAAAAATATATAATTTAATAGTTTCGATTCCATTAACAAATTTCATAGGTGACTTAGACATGTTAGGTTTTATTAAATGTATTTATTTTTATGTAATTAATTTTTTAGGACTTTAATAAAAATCAATTATTAAATAATTTCAAAATTGATATAAAAGAGTTTTTAAAACAAATATTATATTATTAATTTGTATTCCATTTTTAAAAATCTTATGTATAGAAAAAGGGATTAAATACTATTATATATGTCATTATTGAAAAACTTGGGGTTCTATTGGAAGTTTATTGTATGTTTATTGACCATATTATATAAAAATAGAAAGAGACATGGTAAATGACAATGTATTTAACTAAGAATTAAATCTAAAACCTAAGGTTAATATAGTGACCCAAACCTGTATAAAACCTATTGGTTGAGTGGTTTTTGGCCCATCCCCACCATATCCATTAAATAATTTATTTTGGAGCCATTATAAACCGAACATAATTTTAATATAAAATAATATTACAATATTTTTTTAAGGTTCCCTTGATCCCACTTATAAAAGTACATTTACCCTTCTCTCAAATTCACACTTTCAAAGCCATTTGGCTCGACCAACCCCAAACCAAATATCCTCCCAAATATACTCCCTTCATCCTAAATGACTTCCTTTATACATAAATCCATCCTGTGGAGCACTTTTTATCATGTAAGAAGGAAGAACCGAAGAAGAGGATGTTAAATGTACCCTCGACCATAGGAATGTGCAAGGTTAGGGTTTTTTTATCCCACATTTTATTCTGTGGGATTTCCATTGTTCACAACTTATTGCATGTGGAGTATTTTTTTTACTTCCATTTGATATATATTATCCTTATTCTCTTTATATTCATGGTATTCTATGAATTATTTGGTGGTTATTAACTTTATCTCATAAGAATCGATTGACTACAATGTGGTAAGGGTTAATTCTACAATCTCTTCATTATCTGAGGTTGTTTATACATAATTATATACTAGGACCTATTTATCATCCACATACATGTTTTCATAAAAAAGCATTTTAAATTTTTTTACTATTTAATAGACAATGTGTTAAATTCCTTTATACATTTATTTGACCTTATATGTTTTTGGAAGAAATATTTATGTCATTTTCCAAATAAGGTACTTTATGACTTTTTTGAAAAAATTATGGTAATGATTTTTTTTAACATATACGATGGGTGCGTCTATTTTTAGCTGTAATAACATCATCGAAGAATACCTTCCAAGAATATAATAATATTTTCAAAATAAATGTTTTCTTTATAATTATGTGACCTTTAAATGATTTCAAAATAGAAAGAGTTGTTTCTCTCAAATAGTTTTCATTTCATCTATGTCAACATCCTTTGATAAAATTTACACTTTATTGAAGTTCATTTATTATGATAATAATATTCAATATTGTATTTAAGGCTTTGTCATATTTTTTACTATGGATGATATATTGTTATACCATTAATGATTTATTCTTAAAGTATTGAAATTTATATGCTAGTCTTAATATGAATATTTATGTTATATTTCAACCTCTTCATAAGATGAATGTGTTGGAATATTATGTTCCAGGTTGGGGACTTCTAACCCTCCTGGTTGGGGTTTAGTTATAGTAGACCCTCCATGTTGGATTCTGGTTATAGAGGCTCTCTGGGTTAGTGCCTGGTTATAGAGTCTCTCCAGGTTGGAGTCCAATTACAGAGGCTCTCCAGGTTGGGTCCGGTTACAGTTAGCCTCTAGGTCCTGGCAGAAGGACTTGACATAGAAATTAATGTCTGGAATTATGTATTCCATCATTATGAAAGTGTCTATTGATATTGCTTGTGATTATTTAACTAGTCGAATATCCATGTGAATAAGTAAGTGGAATTATTTTATTTTATCTTTTCCATATTATGCTGAAGTTCAAGTCTAAAAGGCGTTAATTTTAGTCTTATACATTACCTTAAATGTTTATGTTTTTAATGAATTATTCTGGTATATTATTTACCCTTACTGAGCATCTGATCACACACCGTTCTTATGTTTTATTTTCCCAAGATATGAAGATATTAGTTATGAGTGACTTGTATGAATAATCTAGGAGGCTTGGAAATTTCTAATGGAATAAATTATTGTTGTTGTTATTTTCATGTTTTAATGTTGAACATAATGTATGTATTCTCTTTTCCAAGACTGCTAAACTGATCGGTCCTTCCGGACATGATTCCTTTTAATTATGCCAATTTATTAAGATAATTCTCCGATTCTGGGTAACTGGGGTCAAGGCATTATAGTTGGTATCATATGAGATTTAACAATAACATTGGAAACTGGATTTAGAAAATCCTTGATTAAGGAACAGTACCCTAAGATAGACATTGAAGATTAGTATAGAATAATTTTCTAGATTTTTGGTAATGTAGGGATTTTGCAAGTGTTCCAAGAAATTCAACCCTGTCTGGATATGATCTAGTAGAGGTAGCTCTGGAACATATGTACTTATGGGTAATACCCAAAAACACAGCTTTGATCTAGACTCGAATGGGGTGTGGGGAATGACAATGGGCCCTAATTCACTCTTGGTTACGACACTCCCAGGGGTTATGCCTTGGATAATTATCATTTTATTTACAAACCATTATGAAGGATTTAAGAGTATATAATTTCACAAAGAAAACTTTTTTATGATGATGGATTATATACATAAATTGTTCAATTTATGTTATGTGTTTTACAACTTTGAGTTTATGTATTTTGATTCATAAACTAATCTATGGTATGCCATTGTTTAGAAATGGCACCCAGTAGAAGGGAAATAATATCTCACATAATTTCAACATATGAAGATATAGTATCATGTGTTATAAAGATATGTAAATAATTTTCTGAGTCCTATGGATTTAAACAAAATCCAGGGAAGAAAAGGATGCTATAGAGAAAGTTAGATAAACGGAAGAAGGGAATGACGGATTTTCCCATATGAGATAATTGTAGAAAGAATCACTTTTATATGTTCTTTAAGAGAATGGAAGTTTTTCATGAGTGTGGAGAAAGAGGACAAAAAGTACATGATTGAAAGGATATGGAAAATGATTCGTGTGTACAATGATTCATGTGAAAGGAGTTGGGTCACTACTCGAATTAATGTCTACATCATCATAGTATACCAAAGATGATGCTATTGGATAATAATCACGTAATGACACTTCCATAGATGAAGAGGAATGACTATTGTTTTAATTTCTCTGTTAAAAGATTATGTCATTTCAGTTTTGTATCAATAATATACAAGTTATATGAATTATGGAAATAATTAAGTATTGTACTACAATACTATTTCTTTTAGGATTTAAGATTATATGGTTTTATGAAAAGTGACTCAACAAAAACATAATCTTTTTTGGAAAATACATGGCTGGAGGAAATATAATCCATAATATGGTCCTGATAATATTGTAGTTATTTTGCAATAATATTTGATTGATTTGGAAAATTATATTCGTTATTCTTGACTACCTTGAAACGGATTAATAATTTGTATATTCCATCATTATTTAAAACATTTTTTGGATATAGGTAGTATATCTAGAAATCTATAAGGAATAATGTAACATGATTGTAATCAATACAGTTATATGATAATTCATGGGGTTACAATGTTTTAGGATAATACATGATGAAGGAGTTCACATGTTATTTCATGGAAGAAAAGATCTTCATTGTGTTTAACATCCTTATAAATTTTGGACTATGAGTTTGGATAGAAATATTTTGTATATGTATAAAGGTTGTAATGGATTATGTTTTAAATTGGGTGTTGTTGTGAACTTTATTTTTGGATTTTTATAAAAATACAACACACAGACCATTTAACAATTCGTCGCGTCAGACCAAGCTGTGGGAATCAAACCCACAACCATAGTGCGATTGGGATTTATCCCCTACCACTGGACTACATGAAGTCAATGGATTGTATAATATAGTTTTTTTAAAGGGTGTGATGGATGAATTATAAATTCATTACTTCTAGAACCATATATGATTAGGATAAATAAAATATCTTTTAGAAATCTTTTGGAGTGAAAGATGAATTTGTGGTGGGAATTAGTTGATTGTTGAAACTGTACTTGTCAAGTATATATATATATATATAAATTTTTTCCTCTTAATTTATGGGTAAAATAATTATTAAAATTTAGTGAATAGATATTAATAAAGAAAATTGTTTTATCCTAATACCTTATGTTTTGATGAAATTATGGTATTTTAAATCATCATAGATAGATGGATTTGAGGCCCTTAATTTCACACTTGTTTGTGATTGATGACCACAATTACTCCCTATAAATATTTCTGTTTTCCCTCCAATTATATATCTCTAATTTCCACAGATCTTCTTCTAATCAAGATCATAATTTGGAGGTGTCCCTTCCATTTCCATTACCTCTTATTAAGAATAAATTTTATTAACCTAATTTTTGATGTGGTATTTCCCACAATGGTATTATCTATTTTCAAAATTTTATTTTTGAAGAACAATTTCGAATTGACATGATGCAATTTATTGATAGAGGGAAGAATGTAACACCCCATGATTTCACAGTATGATATTTCTTTAAATTAATTCAATAACATTCACTACACGCAACACCGAGTTCAAGCGCACCATGACTTACCAAACTAGCTGTTCAAAAGCGGTTATGAATAGTATTCCCTAAATTTTTAACATTATATAATTCTTATAACTTTATAATACAAATTATGAGTTTCATAGACATAATGTAAGAAAAAACTCATTTTTTCAGATAAAAGAAGCTTTTTAAAAAAAATGCAATTTTACCACCTTTTAATAGAGAACCCTTTATGAAACAAATATTTGACAATGTTATATATTAAATTTAATTTATTTATTTTATTTTTTATGATCCGGACAAAAAAAATTAGTCTAGATAAATTTTTGGTACTTTTCTGATAAATTTCATGTTTTAATGAATAGTGAAAATTAGTAAATTTTAATTAAATTTTTTTAAATGAATTTATTAATAGTGATAATTAATGCATTGAATGGCTTGGAAGTATAATTAGATTATATTTTTATAATTTAATACAATGTAGGTCTTTATATGTAATTTCACATTTAAATATGACATAATCAAGTTTCATTCTTTTGATACTTATTATTTCATAAAGACACACTTTTGTTTTGACAACGAGAATTAAGCTTAAATTAATTTCAGCCACTTCTGTGTTTTGAATTTAGAAAAATGGATTCCATATTTTCAATTAGGAGGTCCAAATTTTGTAAATAGTTAACTTTTATTTTTAGACATTATGAATATGTACTTTATTAAATATTTTATTTACCATGGTTAAATGGCTAAATCTAGTAAATTAGGTTAAAAAATAATATTATAATAATATTAAATTACCCTAACACGTTCCCTAACTATACTGGCTGATACATTTCCGACCATGGTCATCCTTGGGTCAATTTTGGGACCCCATATAGTCACATGGGAGTTATAATGACATTTTATATTAAATAATCTAATATAAAGGCAAAAATAACAAAAGCAAATATCTTTTAGTAAAAAAAATTATATGAGGTTATATAATTGATATACTAGACTATAAATTATTATTAAAAACATTAAAAATATTTCCTACCTCAAAATATTTTATTTATAATTTTCTAAAATAAAAGAAATATATTTATATATGACACAATAATGATTTAGTATTTTCTTTATTTATTAAATTGTCAAATAAATGATATTATAAATTATAAAATAAATATGACTTGAAAGTTTTTATGCCACACACAAATTTTATAGGTGCCTATGACATGTTAGGGTTTATTTAATGTATTTATTTTTATGTAATGATGTTTTTCAGACTTCAAAAAATCAATTAATATATAATGTCAAAATTGACATAAAAGAGTTTTTAAAACAAATATTATATTATTAATAGGTATTCTATAACTAAAAATCTATGGTTTGTAAAAAGGAATTAAAGAATATGATATATGTCATTAATGAACCACTTGGGGTTCTTTTGGAATTTTAGAGTTTGTTTATTAACCATATAATATAAAAATACAAAGAGACGTGGTAAATGTCAAACTATTTAAATAAGAATTAGATCTAAAAAATAAGGTTAATATAGTGACCCATACCTGTCTAAAGCCTATTGGTTAAGTAGTTTTTGACCCATACCCAACATAACCATTAAAAAATCCATTTTTGATCAAATAGAAACAAAAAATTATTTTATTATTAAATAATATTTCAATCTTTTTCTAAGGTGACCCTCATCCCACATAAAAAGGATACTTCCCCTTCTATAAAATTCACACCTTCAAATCCATTTTTCTTTGCCAAAACCAGCCCTAATATCCTCCCAAATATCTTCCCTTATTTCTAGAGGCCTTTTTTTTCATACTGCTATCCTATAGATCCCTTGTGATCAAATCAAAAGGAAGAACCTGAAGAAGAGAAGGTTAAACGTACCCTCAACAAAAGAAATTTCATGGTAAGGGGTTTTGTTATCTCACTTTCAATTCTATATGATTTCCATTTTTTTTCACTTATTTTATGTGGTGTATTGTATACTACCATTTGATATATATTATCATGATTATTTTTATATTCATGGTATTCTATAAATGATTTTTTGGTTATTAACTTTTGGTCATAAGATTTTATTGATTACAACGTGGTAAGGGTGAATTCTACAATCTCTTCATTATCTAAGGTTGTTAATACGTAATTATCTACATGAACCTATCTATTGTCCACATCAATTTTTCCATAAAATTATATTTCAAGACGTTTTTACTATTTAACATACAATGGGTTAATTTCATTTATACCAATATTAGTCCTTATATGTTTTTGAAAGGATTTTTTATGTCGTTTTCCAAATAAGTTACATTATAATTTTTTTGAAAAATTGAAGGTAAGAAGGTTTTTTATCATATATGGTGGGTGCAACTATTTTCAACTGTTATAACATTGTCGAAGCTTCCCTAACAAGATTATAAAAATATTTTCCAAATTAATTTTTTCTTTACAATTATGTAAGTCTTTAATGATTTAAAAATCGAAAGAGATGTTTCTCTTAAATAGTTTGGAATTCATCTGTGTCAACATACATTGATAAAATTTACACTTGTTTGAAGTTGATTTATTATGATAAAAATATTCAATATTTTATATATGGTTTTGTGATAGGTTTGATTGTGGATGAGTTATTTTCCTGCCATTCATTGTTTATTGTAAACTTATAGACATTTCATATGATACTCTTAATATGAATGATTATGTTATATTTGAAACTCATCTTAAGATGAATGTTTTGGACTAGTATGTTCTGGGTTGGGGGCTGGTAAATGTAAGCCCTTAGGGTTGGGGTCCTGTTATAGCAGACCCTCCGGGTTGGAGTCCGGTTACAGAGGCTCTCCGGGATAGAGTCCAGTTATATAGGCTCTCTGGGATGGAGTCCGATTACAGAGGCTCTCCAGTTTGGGGTCTAGTTACAGTATTCCCCTCAGTCCTGGCACGAGCCCCTGACACAAAAATTAAAGTCTATCATTATGCATTCAATCAATAGGAAATTGGAAATTGATATTTCTTGTGATTTTTATACTAGTAGAATATCAATGTGAATAAGTAAATGACATTATTTTATTTTATCTTTGCTATATTATGCTAATGTTCATTTTTAAAAGGCTTTTGTTTTAGTCTTATACGTTGCCTTAAATGTTTATGCTTATTTATGAATGTTTCTACTATATTATTTACCCTAACTATGCATCTGAGATCACCCCTTTCTTAATTTTTATTTTCCCAAAATATAAAGAAGTTAGTTATGAGTGACTTGTAGGCATAATCTAGGAGTCTTTGATATTTTAATGGAATAAATTAATGTTTTTATGTCTTTTAATGTTGTAATGTTGAGCTTCAGGTATGCAAAATATTTTCCAAGACTGCTAAACCGATCAGTCCTTCGGGACATGATTCCTTGTAATCATTATAATGTGATAAAATAATGTACCAACTCTTGGTAACTGGGGTCGGGGCGTTACAGTTTGTATCAGTGGAGGTTTATTAATAACCGTGGAAACTATATTTATAAAATCTATGATTAAGGAAGCTTACCCTAACATAGGGTCTGAGGATTAGTATAGAAGAACTTCCTAGAATTTTGGTAATATAGAGATTTTTAATGTCTTCCATGAAATAAATCCTTGTATGGATATGAGCAGGTATAGCTGGCTCTGGCACAGATGTACCTAACGGTAAAACTTGATAACACCGCTTTGAGATGGACTCAAATGAGAACTGGTGCACGAAAATGGGCCTTGCTGCACTCTGGGTTACGACACTCCATGGGTATTTTCTCTGGATAATTCTCATTTTCATTAGAAACCATTATGAAGGATTTAGAAGTAAATACTACCTCAAAGAAACCATTTTTATTATTATGGATTACATCAATAAACTATTCAAGTTATGTTATGTGTTTTACATGATGGGATTTATGTATTGTGATTTATAGACTAATCTAGTGTATGCCATTGTTTAGAAATGGATCCCAATAGAAGAGAAATATAATACAACATATTCTCAAAATATGAACAATTAATATCATGTGTAAATAAGATAAGTAGAAAATTCTCTGAGTCCTATGGCTTTAAAGGGAAGCCAGAGTAGACAGGGATGGTAGAGAGAAATATGGATAAAGTGAAGAAGGGAAATAAGGATATCCTTATATCAGATAATTGTGCAAAGATTCACCTTGGTAAATTCTTTAAGAGAATGTGATTTCGTTATGAGTGCGGAGAAAGAGGACAATAAGTTCGTGATTGTATGGATAAGGAAAATGTTTCAGGTGTACATTGTGTCATCTGCAAGGATTTGGGTCGCTACGTGATTCAATGTCCATATCAACAGAGTAAACCCCAAATGTTGCAATTGGATAATAATCAAGCTATGATACTACAACAGATGAAGAGGAATGACAAGTGTTCTTATGTTATTGTTAAAATATTATGTCATTTAATTGTTGTATCGATGATATACTAGTTATATGAAATATGGAAATAAATAAGAATTGTACTAAAATACTATTTCATTTAGGATTTGAGAGTATATGGGTTTATGAAAAGTGACTAAAAAAAGCTAAACTCTTGGAAAATACAAGGTTGGAGGAAAGATAAACCTTAATATGGTTGAGATACTAAGGTAATTATTTTGGAATAAGATATGATTGATTTGGATAAATTATATTGGATATTCTTGACTACCTTGAAACTGATTAAGGATTTGTTTATTCCATCGTTGTTGTAGTTTACATCATTTTATGGATATAGGAATTGTATCTATTATTCTATAAGGAATATGGTATCATGAATGTAATAAATACGGTTATATGATAATTCAGGGTGTTATCATGTTTTAAAATAATACATGATGAATTTGTTCATATGTTATTACATCGAAAAAAGGATTTTCATTGTGTTTAACATCCTTATAAATTTTGGACACTGATTTTGGATAGATGTATTTTGGACAAGTCTTAAGGTTGTAATGTATTATGTTTGAAATTGTATATTGTTGTTAAGGTTATTTTTGGATTTTTATTAAAAGGAAAACATGTAGCATGTGTGACAATCTGTCGCGTTAGACAATGTTATGAGAATCAAACCCAAAACCATAGTGCGATTTGGATTTATCACCTACCAATGGACTATGCGAAGTCACTGGATTGTATAATATAGTTTTTTAAAGGGTCTGATTGGTGAATTATAAATTTATTATTTTTGGAACCATATACGATTTGGATAAATGGAATATTATTTTGAAATCTTTTGGAATGAATGATGAGTTTGTGGTATGAATTAGTTGAAGGATGAAACTCTATCTATCAAGTATATATATATATATAATATTTCCTCTTATTCTATGTGTAAATTAATTCTCAAACTTTTGCGAAGGGATCCTAAAACTAAAAATGTGTTATCCTAATACCTTATGTTTTGTTGAACCGATGGTATTTTAAATCATCATAGATTGTTGGATTTGAAGCCCTCAATTTTACGCTTGTTTTTTATTGATGACCTCAATAACTTCCTAAAAATATTTACATTTACCTCCAATTATGTTTCATTAATTTCTACCAATATTCTTCTATTCGAGATCATAAGTTGGTGGTGAACCGTTCATTTCCTTTTCCCTCTTATTAAGACTAAATTTTATTAACCCAATTTCTGATGTGGGTTTTCCCACAAAAGGTGTTTTCTATTTTCAACATATTATTTTTGAAGAAAAACTTCAAATTTTGAGGACACATTTTATTGATGGAGGGAAGAATGTAATACCCCATGATTTCATTGTATGTTAATTCTTCAAAATAATTTAATAGCTTGCACTACACCCAACACCGAGTTCAAGCGCACCATGAATTACTAAACTAGCCCTTCAAAAGCAGTTATGAATAGTAATAACTGAATTTTTATCTTTATATAAACCTAAAAATTTTAGAATCCATATTATCAGATTCTTAGATATAATATAAAAGCAAATTCATTATTCAGATAAAATAAGTATTTAAAAAAAAGGAAATTTTACCGCCTTTTATTAGATTTTTCAAACCTATATTAGACAATGTAATATGTTCAAATTAATGAGATTAAATTATTATTTAGAATTGGGACAAAAAAATTTAGTCTGGTTAAATTTTTGGTCCTTTTCTAATAACTTTCATATTTTTATGAATAGTGAAAATTTCTAAATTATAATTAAAAACAACTTTTTAAATAGAAATAATTAATAGTGATAAATTATGAATTTGAATTGTTTAGAAGAATAATTTGATTATATTTTTATCATTTAATATAATATAGGTCATTATATGTGATTTCACATTTAAATTTGACATAACCAATTTTTAATCTTTTGATAGTTATTATTTCATTAAAAAACACTTTTTTTTACCACATGAACTATTTTGAAATTAATTTATGACACTTATATATTTTGAATTCGGAAAAATGGATTCAATATTTGGAACCAGGAGGTCCAAATTGTGAAAATATGTAACTTTTATTTTTATTATATAGGAAAATTTACTTCAGTAAGTATTTTATTTACCTTGGTAAAGTGGTAAATCTCATAAATAAGTTTAAAGAATAATATTATAATTATGTTGAATTAACCTAACACGTGTCATAACCCTATTGGATGATATTTGTCTGACCATGGGAATCATTGGGTCGATTTTGGGACCCCATGGAGCAACATGAGAGTGATAATGTCATTTTATATAAAATAATCTAATGTAAAGACAATAATAACAAAAGAAAATATCTTTTAGTAACAAATTTTTATATGAGGTTATATAATTGATATATAACACTATAAATAATCATTAAAATGCTAAAAATATTTGCTACCTCAGGATATTTTATTTATAATTTTTACAAATAAAATATATATATTTAAATATGAAACAACAATGATGCACTATTTTCTGTATTAATGAAACAATCAAATAAATGATATTAAAAATACTAAAATAAATATAATTTAATGGTTTGATGCCATCCAAAAATTATATAGGTAACTAGGAATTTTTAGGGTATATTAAATGTATTTATTTCAGTGTAATGATGTCTTTAGGACTATAATGAAAATATATTATTAAATAATATCAAAATGGATATAAGAGAGTTTTTAAAACCAATATTATATTATTAATTGGTTTTCTATTCCAAAAAATAATTTTTTTTTATAAAGGGCTTGAATACTATTATATATGTCATTAATGAACAACTGGGGTTCTCTTGGATGTTTAGAGTATGTTTATTAATCATATAATATGAAAATACAAAGAGACATGGTAAATGTAAAACTATTTAATTAAGAAATAAATCTAAAAGATATGGCTAAAATAGTGACCCATGCCTGTCTAAAACCTATTTGTTGAGTGGTTTTCGACCCATCCCCACCATATATTTTAAATAATTTATTTTGGAACCCTTAAAATTTGATAATTATTTTATAATAAAATAAACTTACAATCTTTTCTTAAGGTTCCCCTCGCCCCACTTAAAAAAGGACAGTTCCCCTTCTCTCAAATTCACACCTTCAAAGCCATTTGGCTCAGCCAACCCTAGAAGGAAAACCTCCGAACTATCCTCCCAACCATCCTCTCTTCATTGTAGAGGAATTACTTTAGTTAGAAAGCAAACCTAAAGAGAGCTTTTGATCAAATCAAAAGATAGAACCCGAAGTAAAGTAGGTTAAACGTACCCTCGACCAAAGGAAAGTGCATAGTAAGGGGTTTCTTATACCACTTTTAATTCTGTGAGATTTCCTTTGTTCACCACTTATTAGATGTGGTGTATTGTGTAATTACATTTGATATATATTATAATGATTCTAGTTATATTCAAGGTATTATGTGAATGATTTGGTGGTTATTAACTTTTGGTCATATGACTCGATTGATTACAACGTGGTAAGGGTTAAATCTACAATCACTGCATTATTCAAGGTTGTTTTTACATAATTATCAACTAGGACCTCTTTAACATCCACATCATTGTTTTCTTAAAAATTTGTTTCAAATCATTTTAACTATTTAACAACCAATGGGTTAAAGTCATTTATACCCTTATTTGGCATTCTATGTTTTTGAAAGGAATCTTTCTATCATTTTCCAAATAATGTACTTTATGACTTTTTTAGAAAATTAAGGTAAGAATGTTTTTTAAAATATATGACGGTGGAGATATTTTCCACTGTTATAACATTGTCGATGATTCCCATACAATATTATAAGAATAATTTTGAAATAAATGTTTTCTTTATAATTATGTGACTCTTAAATGATTTCAAAATAGAAATAGGTGTTTCTATAAAATATAATTGATTTCGTCTATGTCAACATCATTGGATAAATTTTACACTTGTTTGAAGATGATTTATTATGATAAAAATATTTGATACTGTTTTTATGGTTTTGTGATATGATTTATTTTGGATGTGTTATTGTTATTCCATTAATGGTTTATTGTTAAACTATTGACATTTCATATGCATGTATTAATATGATTTATTATGTTATAGAACTTTTTTATGATGAAAGTGATGGACTATTATGTTCCTGGTTGGGGACTGGTAAAAGTAAGCCCTCCGGGTTGGGGTCTGATTATAGTAGACCCTCTGGGATAGAGTCAGGTTACAGAGGCTCTCCAGGTTGGATTCTGGTTACCGAGCCTCTACGGGTTGGAGTCCAGTTATAGAGGATCTCCTAGTTGGGGTCCGGTTACAGTTTTCCCCGAGGTCCTCGAACGCGGCCTTGACAAAGAAATTATTTTATGGCATTATGCATTCCATCATTATGAATGTTGGTATTGGTATTGCTTGAGATTATTAGACTAGTAGAATATCTATGTGAATAAGTAAATGGATTTATTTTATTTTATCTTTTCCCTATTATACTGAAGTAAAAGTTTAAAAGGCATTTGTTTTATTTATATACAATACCTTTAATGTTTATTCTTATTTATGAAAGTTCCCGCTATATTATTTACCCATACTAAGCATATGATCTCACTCCTTTCATATGTTTTATTTTACCAGGATATGAAGATGTTAGTTATGAGTGACTTTCAGGCATATTCTTGGAGGCTTGGACATTTCAAATGGAATAAATTACTATTGTTTTTATTTTCATGTTGTAATGTTGACAATCATGTATGTAATCTATTATCAGAGACTGCTAAACTGATCGGTCCTTCAGGACTGAAATACTTATAATCATGATAATGTAATAAAATAATGCCCCAACTCTAGGTAACTATGGTCAGGGCGTTATATTTGGTATCGGTGGAGTTATATCAATAACCTTAAGAACTAGATTTAGAAAATATCTGACTACAGAACATTACCCTAATATATTATTTGTGGATTAGTATAGAAGGGTATCCTAGAATTTTGGTATTGTAGATATTTTGCATGTTTTACAAACAATACATCCATTTTTTGTTACGAGCAGGTAGAGGTGGATCTGGAACAGATGTACCTAGTGGTAAAACCCAAAGACACCACTTTGAGAAAGACACGAACGGGAACCAGTGCATGACAATGGGCCTTGCTGTGATCTTGGTTATGACCCTCCTGGGGGATATGCTAAGGATAAATCTATTTTTTTACAAACCATTATGAAGGATTTAGGAGTAAATACTTTCTCATTGATTTTTTATGATTAGGTATTATATCCACTAACTCTTCAATTTATGTTAAGTATTTTACAATTTTGGATTTGTGTATTACGATTCATAAACTAATCTAGTGAATGCCATTGTTTGGAAATGGCACCCGATAGAAAGGAAATAATATCCCAATTATTCTATACATATGTAGAAATAGTATCATGTGTTAATAAAATATGTAAATAATTCTCTATGTCCTATGGAATTAAAGGGATGATAGAGAAGAAAAGGATGGTAGAGAGAATGATGGTTAAATGAAAGAAGGGGAAGAAGGGATTTCCCATATGTGATAATTGTGGAAAGAATAAACTTGATAAATACTTGAAGAGAATGAGAGTTTGTTATGAGTGTAGAGAAAGAGAAAATGAAGTACATGACTGCAAGGATATGAAAAATGTTTCATGTGTACAATGCTTCATCTACAAGGAGTTGGGTCACTACGCAAATCAATTTCCACATCATCAGAGTATACCCCAAATGAATCTATTGGATAATAATCAAGTTATGATACTACCATAGATGAAGAGGAATGACTAGTGTTCTAACGTTTTTGTTAATAGATTATTTCATTTCAGTGTTATATCAATGACATAGCAGTTATACGAATTGTGGAAATAAATAAGCATTGTACACAAGTACTATTTCCTTTAGAAATTGAGATTATATGGTTTTTTGAAAAGCGACTCAAAAAAAGTTAATCTTTTTGAAAAATTACATTGTTGGAGGAATGATAAACCTTATTATTACCTCGATACTAAGGTAATTATTTTGGAATAAGATATGACTTATTTGGATAATCTATATTGGATATTCTTGACTACCTTGAAACTGATTGATGGTTTTTATATTCCATCATTATTGGAGTTTACAACAGGTTTTTTGATATAGGGATTATATCAAGTATTTTATAAAGAATAAGGGGGCATAAATTTAATCAATACAGTTATATTTTAATGCACGGTGTTACCATGTTTTAAAATAATACATGATGAAAGTTTTCACATGTTATTATGTGGAAAAAAGGATGTTCATTATGTTTAACTTTTTTATAAATATTGGACTATGAGTTTGGATATATGAATTTTTGATAAGTCTAAATGTTGGAGTTAATTATGCTTGAAATTGGATACGGTTGTTATAGTAGTTTTTGGATTGTTATAAAAAGGATAACATGCAGACCGTGCGACAATCAGTTGAGTCGGACAAAGTTGCGGGAATCAAACCCACAACCATATTGCGATTGGGATTTATCACCTACCATAGGACTATTTGAAGTCTTTAGATTGTATAATATAGTTTTTTAATGGGTTTAATAGGTTAATTATAAATTCATTATTTTTGGAACCATATACAATTATGTTAAATAGAATATTTTTTTGAAAATCTTTTGCAGTGAAAGATGAGTTTGTGGTAGGAATCAGTTGTAAGGATGAAACTCTACTTGTCAACTATATATATATATATATAATTTTTTTATCTTATTATATGGGTAAATTAATACCTAAACTTTAGGTAAAGGATCTTAAAACCAAAAATGTGTTATCCTAATACCTTATTTGTTGTTGACCCCATGGTATTTTAAATGATCATAGATGAATGTATCTGAGGCCCTCAATTTTACGCCTGTTTGTGATTGATGACCTTAATCACACCCCATAAATATTTATGCTTTCCTCCAATTATGTGTCTCTAATTTTCACCAATGTTCTCCTAATCAAGATTATAATATGTTTGCAACCCATTCATTTCCCATTCCCTCTTCTTAAACCTAAATTTTATTTACCCAATTTCCAATGTGGGTTTTCCCACATAGGTATTTTTTATTTTTAACCTCTTTTTTCTAAGAACAATTTCAAATTATGAGGATTAAATTTATTAAAGTAGGGGTGAATATAACACCTCAAGATTTCATAGTACGTTATTTCTTCAATGTAATTCAATAACATTCACTACACGCAACACCGAGTTCAAACGCACTGCGACTTACCAAACAATCCATTCAAAAGAGGTTATGAATATTATTAACTGAATTTTGAACATTATATAATCATTAAAATTTTATAATCCATATTATGAGTTTGTTATACATAATGTAAGAACAAATTTATTTTTTTCAAATAAAAGAAATATTTTTC
This sequence comes from Viscum album, assembly GCA_963277665.1. Taxonomy (NCBI): domain Eukaryota; kingdom Viridiplantae; phylum Streptophyta; class Magnoliopsida; order Santalales; family Viscaceae; genus Viscum; species Viscum album. Next base: position 165,658,954 of record OY728151.1, read on the forward strand.
AGAAAATGCAATTTTACCGTTTTTTAATAGAGATCCCTTTTTAAAACCAATATTTGACAACGTTATATATTAAATTTAATTAAATTAAATAATTAATTATAATAGGTACATAAAAATTTAATCTATAATTTTTTTTGTTACTTTTCTGATAACTTTCATATTTTTATGAATAGTGAAAATTACTAAATTTTAAATAAAAACTACTTTTTTAATAAAAATAATTAACAATTATAAAATATTAATATGAATGGTTTGTAAGTATAATTATATTATATTTTTATTATTTAATATAATTTAGGTCATTACAAGTAATTTCAATTTTAAATTTTTCATAAACAAGTGTAAGTCTTTTTATAGTTCTTATTTCAGGAAAAAAAACTTTTTTTTGACAACGATAATTAATTTTAACTTAATTTCTGCCCCTTATATATTTTGAATTTGGAAGAATGGATTACATATTTTGAATTAGGTGGTATATATTGTGTAAATTGGTAACGTTTATTTTTAGACATTAGTCATATTTATTTCAGTAAATATTTTATTTACCATGGTTAAAGGTGTAAATCCAGTAAACAAGGTTAAAAATAAATATTATAATAATACTAAATTTCCCTAACATATGGTTTAAGCCTATTCTATGATACATTTTCGACAATGGGAATACTTGGGTCGATTTTGGGACCCCATGGAGCTACTTGGGAGTGATAATGACTTTTTTTTAAATAATCTAATGTAAAGACTAAAATAATAGAAGAAAATATCATTTAGTAAAACAATTTTTATATGAGGTTATATAATTGATATATTATACTATAAATAGTCATTAAAAATATATAAATATTTAATACATCAGGATATTTTATTTATAATTTGTGACTTAAAATAAATATATGTATATATGACACAATAATGATGCATTCTTTCTTTATTAATGAAACAATCAAATAAATGATATTACAAATAATAAAATAAATACAATTTGAATGTTTTGATTCCATCCAAAAATTTTATAGGTTACTATTACATTTTAGTGTTCATTAAATGTTTTTATTTTAAAGTAATGATGTTTTTAGGAATTTAACAAAAATCAATTGTTAAATAATGTCAAAATTTGCATAAAAGAGTTTTTTAGAAAAAATATTATATTATTAATTGGTATTCTATTCCTAAAAATATACGGTTTGGACAAAGGGATTAACGAATAATATATATGTCATTATTGAACAACTTGGGGTTCCCTTGGATGTTTATAGTATGATTATTAATCATATAATATAAAAATACAAAGAGATATGGTAAATGTATAACTATATAACTATGAATTAAATATAAAAGATAAGGTTAATATAGTGACCAAAACCTATCTAATTTCTATTGTTTGAGTGGTTTTTGACCCATACACACCTTAGCCTTTAAATAATTAATTTTAGAACCATTAAAAACCGAAATGTTTTTATAAAATAATATTTCAATCTCTTCCTAAGGTGCTCCACACCCCACTTATAAAAGGTCACTTCCACTTCTCTCAGATTCACACCTTCTAAGCCATTTGGCTCAACCAACCCCTACCCGAATATCCTCCCAACTATCATCCCTTCTTCCAAGATTCCATCCATTTTTTAGAATTCCATCCTAATGTTCCCTTTTGATCAAATAAATAGGAATAACCCAATGAAGACGAGGTTGAACGTACCCTCGACCAAAGGAATGTGCAAGGGAAGGGGTTTCTTATCTCACATTTAATTCTGTGAGATTTCCATTGTTCACTACTTATTGAATGTTGTATATTGTGTACTTCCATTTGATATATATTATCATTATTATCTTTATATTCATGGTATTCTGTGAATGATTTGGTGGTTATTAACTTTTGTTCAAATGACTTGATTTATTACAACATGGTAATGGTTAATTCTACAATCTCTTCATCATTCGTGGATGATTGTACGTAATTATCTATTGGGAACTCTTTATCATCCACATCCATGCCTTCTTAGATAATAATTTCAAAACATTTTTAATATTTAATAGACAATGGTTTAATGTAATTTATACCCTTATTTGTCCTTATATGTTTTTTGAAGGAATCTTTTTGTCATTTTACGAATAAGGTACTTTCAGAAATTTTCGAAAAATTGAAGGTAATAATATTTTTTTACTTACATAGAGGGTTCAACTATTTTTTGCTATTATGAAATCATTGATGATTACCTTACAATATTATTTTAATATTTTCATAATAAATGTTTTCTTTATAATTATGTCACTCTTAAATGATATAAAAATGAAAAGAGATGTTTCTCTCAAATAGTTTTGATTTCATCTATGTCAACATCTTTTGATTAAGATTACACATGTTTGATGTTGATTTATTATGATAAAAATATTTGATATTGTATTTATGGTTTTGTGATATGTTTGACTATGGATGAGTTATATTTATCTCATTAATTGTTTATTGTTAAAGTACTAACATTTCATATGCCTGTCTTAATATGGATGTTTATGTTATATTTCAACCACTTATTAGGATGAATGTGTTGGAATACTATGTTCTAGGTTTGGGACCGGTAAAAGTTATCCCTCATGGTTGGGGTCCGGCTATAGTAGACCCACTGGGTTGGGGTCTAGTTAGAGAGGCTCTCCAGGTTAGAGTCCGGTTACAGAGGCTCTGTGGGTTGGAGTACAATTACAGAGGCTCTCCCGGTTGGGGTCTGATTATAGTTATCCCCTAGGTCCTGGAATGAGGCCTTGACATAGAAATTAACATCTAGAATTATGCTTTCCATCATTATGAAAGTGTCTATTGATATTTCATGTGATTATTGGACTAGTATAATATCCATGTGAATATGTAAATGGAATTATTTTATTTTTTCATTGCCATATTATATTGATGATCAAGTGTAAAATGCTTTTGTTTTAGTCATACACATTTCCATAAATGTTTACACTTATTTATGGAAATTTTCGATATATTATTTACCGTTAGTTAGCGTCTGAGCTCACCCATTTATTATGTTTTTTTCTAGGATATGAAGAAGTATGTTATGACCGAGTTGATGGAATAATCTATGAGGCTTCGATATTTCTAATGGAATAAATTACTATTGTTTTTCTTCTCAATTTGTAATGTTGATATTTATTTATGTAATATATTTTCCAAGACTTCAAAATTGATTGGTCCTTCGGTACATGATTCATTGTAATCATGCCAATGTATTAAAATAATTCACCGACTTTGGGTAACTGTGTGTTCGGGGCATTACACATCATATATTATCGAACATAGTAACTGGACATAAATATCATATTAATACCACAACACTAATATGAAACGCCAATCACCACCTCTTACTAACTTATTTGGAACTTCACCAAGAACATCTCTCAATAATATATTCCATGATAGTAAAACCATGAAATATTTAAAGGATCAATCCCAACCATATATATTCCCTTTCAACAATATATGGGAACCATTCAAAACATGTCCTATTACCCCATGTGTGTGTCACTTCAAAACCCAATCTAAGACATCCTATTAGCCCTAGATACCTACCATTATCACTGAGTTATTAATCCACCTTTCACATAATAGTATATTTAAATTCAAAATTTCTCTATGCACAAAAATTATCTCTTTAACCCACAATCCAATATGCCCCACAAATAACTAGGGTGTAACTTTTCTCAAGAATAGAGTGTTTTCCTATAATTTCATGTCATCAATCACTCTCATTTTCTCTTATTAGATTGAGTGTCCATGAAACCTATAGATGTTTATTTACCACTATATAATGTAATCTCAAAAAAATATAAAAAGGGGTATTCTATCATAAAAACTAATCACACACCCTAAATCACTCTCCCATGATCCACATCACATAAAACCTATTCCATTACACCTACAAAATATACTATACCAATATCATATTTCAGCCACAACACGATGGATGAAACTCAAATATTATATTAAAATGGGCATATAAAATATTACACATAACAATGGGGACCAAAATATCACCTTAAACTCAAGTGTCATTTGAAATTATGAATAATAAATCCATGGATCTTCTGTGCCACTGAAAATTCTTCCAAAATTAATAAGACTATTCATCCAACTCATTATAGCCTATCACATATTTTTTATATGACCATCACTCAAAGTTATCCATTTATTAAAATCATAGGGACTTTATCTTACCATTCATCAAGCCTCTCATCAACTTCTACATATTATAGAAACCTGTGTATATCCATGAATCACCACTAGGAATAACGTGAATATTCAAAACCACGTAGGATCACTACAAATCTATTTTATAAAGGGATTGTATAGTTAGTACCAGAGAACATACTTCACTATAATCTATATGAAGTTATAACATAAAGAAACCATAGTTTTTCATATAAGTAGAATGATAATAGAATATTATACTAGGAAAACCCCAGTTAAATTATTTTTGACATGTTACACTACAAATCCCTCTATTATCAGTGAGTTCAATCACAAAAACATTATTTTCATTTGATGTAAATCTTATGTGCTAAGTATTAAGCATGAACATTTGACACTTGAAATGATGTAATGAAAGAACTAAAAAATATTAATTTATGGTAAAAAAATCATATTTGAATAAGCATATCAAATATGATTGAAAAAGACAAGAACAAAATCATATTGCCCTTAAAAACCAGAATTCCTAATTGAAATAGTGTTCATTTTTAAATAGTATGAGGCTCATCCCATTATAAAAAATTTCCTTACATCAACCAAATTTTAAATTGTAATAAAAATGAAAATGATTATATAGATCATTTTTATAACACCTCATCTTAGAACACCTATCATATTTGGAAGGCTACGTGGTTTAAAGCATGCCTCCACATTTTTTAATGTCTTCCAACTAGTAGTAAGGGCCAAAATCCTAAATATTTTCACAAAATTACTGTGAATAAGAGTAAAAAATAGTGTAAATAACTAAAAATAATTGATAGATTTTAAAATCAGAGTATTCATAATCAATAAAAGCACTATAAAAAAATACCATGCATAATAATATAGTTATACAAGAACACTAATATCCCATAAAAATAACGAATTAAACAAAATAATAGGAATTTGTACAATCATATGAAAGCCTCTCCAACACTATATATGAATATCTCCAAGGTTCCCTATCCTAACCGACTAAATAACCTATTCTTAAGATAAAATAATACACGAGGTTGTTATTCGTATCAGAGTTCACATGCATGGTGTAAGATATATATCTCAGTAATGTCGCATCACGAGTCACTAATATATTCCATTCTAATATTGTATTCATGATATATTAAATGAAAAAAATGGGAATTGGAACAAAATTTCTTATTTAGGATGAGTCCTAAAAAACCTACTACAACCCCTTTATAGAATCCACCTCTTACCACCACCACCACAAGAAAACATTTTGCGCTATTTTGTGGTATCCATGAAGTTATGATACTTAACCATATATTATATAGAAATAGTAGAAATCATTTTTCTTCTTTCACCATGTTCCAAACCATACCTAATGAATAAGGGTAGTCAATTCACCATGTACCCAATCCAATAACATAATTGATGTTTTTTGTAAATTACTCAACTCATTACTCTTAGGGAAGGGATCACTACATAGGTCACAACCTATTCAATCATCAATGAATAGAACACTGAACGTACCTAGACTCTTTCTCCTAATACAGGGTTCAGAATTTAAGAACCTGGATCTTCATTAAAAGTATGGATCTTTATTTCAGGATGTTTTGAGGAATAAAAGAAATGAGGTTTTTCTACGTACAAGTCATGTACTTCTTAGTACACGTAGTGTACCCAGATGTCACACACAACCACGTACTTAAAAGAACCCATGTATTTATAGTATAATACATTTTTATAAATATTAATATATACTAATATGATATTAATTTTATGTTAAAGATGAATATTTTTTCTAGTAGTGTACATTATGTGAAACAATGGGTATCTCTAAAATCTTACACTACATACAACATTGAGTTATATCAAAAAATAATTTTATAATAATATTATATTAAATGGTATTTAAAGTGTAGAAGTTGTATTGGTGGTAATGAATATAAATAATTACATTATAATGACACATATTTGGTAATTTTTTTACATTTATCCAATAAATTTTAGAGGCTTCATATAAGAATGAATCCTATTTTAAGATAAAATACTCTAATATATTTAAATAGTTGGATTATTACATTTTGATAAAAAGTCCTTAAATCTAGTTCTTGTCAAATTAATATGTTCTATTTTACATAAAAAAATTATCTTTTATAAGAGGGATGTCAAAATTTACTTTCCATGAAATTTTGGGACTTTCCTAATAAAATTCATATTTTAATGAATAGTGAAAAATACTATATTTTAATTCAAAACTGCCTTCCAATATAATTTATTATTATAGTTAGATTATCCTTTTAATTAATAATAAAGAATAATTTTATTAATTTTTTATAATTTAATTTAATTTTTTTTCTTTGAAGTAATTTCACATTTTAATTGTACATAAACACATGTCAATATTTTTGTAATTTTTACTTTTTAAAAATAAACTTTCAAGTTTTGAAAATGGGAATTAATTTTCAAATAATTACTAAAATTACTATGTTTTGAATTTGAAAAAATGGATTCCATATTTGCAATCATAAGGATCAATTTTTTTAAATAAGTACCTTTTATTTATGTACATTTTGAATAGTAACTTTAGTAATTATTTATAATTACCATGGTTAAAAGGTAAAATAGGTAAATAAGGTTAAAAGATAATATTATAATATTAAAAAACATCACTAAAACATGTCCTGATATTATTGGATGAGATATTTCTGACTATCATCATCATTAGGCCAAGGATTGGACATTTGGAAGCCACATGAGGGTGAAAGTCACATTTTATGATTTTTAATTTAAAGAAAATGGAAATATTACATAAACAAGTATCTTTTAATAAATGAATTTTAATATGGGGTTATATAAGTGATATCTTAGACTATAAATATTAATTATAAATATAAAATTATTTCATACAACAATACATTTAATTTATAATTTTTAGTTCTTAAATAAATAAATTTATTTGCGACACAATGATGATGCAAGGATTACCGTATTAATGAATGATTAAAATAACTGGTATTATAAATATTAAAATAACTATAATATGATCATTTTTATTTCATTCATGAATATTATGGATGATTTTGACATGTTATATTTCCGTTAATTTCTTTTCTTTTGAAGGAATCACATTTTTAAGACTAACAAAAACCAATTACTAAATAGTGTCCAAATTGTCATTAATGAGTTTTTTTAAAATACATTTTTCATAAATGATATAATACTCTTAAAAAAATACTATTCTTAAAAATAACATATATAATGTTAAATAGTTAATTTATTATACAATAATGATTCTCATGGAATTATATAGTAATTATAGTTACCATATATTATGAAAATACAATAATACATAGTAAGAGTTAATGTTTTTAACTAATGGTTAAACAAAAAATATAAGGATAATTTTTATTAGAAAACCTGTATTAAATTATTTGATGATGGGTATTAGAACCAAAATAATATTATCATTGAAATAAATGAGTTTTGGACCATTTGAAACCAAAAATCATTTAAAAATAAAATTATATTTCAAGACTTTCCAAAAGAGCCCATCCCCCCTCTTATAAAAGGCCACCAAATATACCCACATACATACAATTCTCAAGACCCTTGGATATTTATAATTTAGATCAAATATTATACAATCATCACTTCATTATTTCTAGAAACCTTAACATGGGATTAAGGTATTTCAAGAATGTGTTTTGGCTCAAATAAAAAGAAGTTACCTAGTTTAGAGGCAGCGTCTTCTCTCATGTGCATTTCCATTATTTTCCTTCTCCACTCCCTATTCTCTTCTGATAATTTGATTACATAAAAAACTATTATCCTCAATATACTAGGTTGTATTAGTGAGAAATATTTTAACTAAACTTACAAACTCATCCATCTAATTGATATAAACATATTGTTTCTGTGTACAATGAACTACTGCCTCACGAAACGATGATTATTCATTTTTGTTCTACCAAATCTCATGGTGGCCATTATAAGGGAACTATATTTTTATATGATATATATTATATTTATATTGTCTATATTATTCTTCTTTTTTATTCAAAACAATCCTTTATTCGTTCCATAACTTTTAAATATGATAATTTCATTTTGGGAAGTGCATACTATAACCCCCTCAAAATGATATGACTCATCCAATCCATATATGAAACATATAAAGGATAATATTAATGAACATATATAACCTATATAAAATATAATATTATACTGAAATTATAATATACCTATGTTTCATTTATTTTTCATTCATTTAACATGAAAAATAAATGAATGTTGCCCTCATGTGTACGTACATCCTTCCATCTCCATGAACGGTGCATTTCATTTATTATCTCAAAATATTATAGACTATTATAAATACATATATAATGGATATATATTATATTAGAATCATGAATAATATTCTAGTGATGATATAATTTTTACAATATGAACAACTTACATCAAAAATATTTCATTTTCGACTAAAATAACGAATATCGACAAAATGACCAATATGAACTAAAATAATTATGTAATTTTAATGAAATGATGATAAGTAATAAAAAATGAATAATAATTTTTTAAAATGTTCTGATGAAATTATAATTCAACCTAGGTTTATTTTTTAGGAATATGAGGAATGAATGAGACATGCCAGACTCAAGGTATGTGACTTCATCTAATTATCCTTTCATTGAGGCATATTTTGGTTTATACATAACATTATTTTATACAGTGTATTCTCAAACCCTTTGGATTCCAATTTCTCTCAAATGTAACATTTTTATATGATTCATTTTACCGAAGTTCAAAGAGAATGATTCATTTTAATGTTTGTGGTGATAACACCCTTTTTACTACCATGAGTATTATTTGATATATGTCATCCTTAATAAGACTTAATTTTTCTAAAGGAAAATAAATACCATATACCCTTTTTATGTATTTTATTATATAAAATTGTTTGATAAATAATTTATTATGTCAATATCTCTAAATGGTATATTGTGATTAGAATGTGGAAATTTTATATTTCCTTTATGCTTGTTTTATATGTTATGATTATGTTATGGTTCTTGGGAATTTTTTATGTATAGAGGTGGTTCTGTGAAAAACCAAGGGCAATTGAGCCTGATATATCTCTCAAATTCATTCAGTTACATGAAGGATGTAAACTATAATGTTTCTCTTCAAATATTTATGGAATGTATTATGATGGGATTTCCAAATGAAACCACGAAGGTTACTCTTAATGTATAAGTGAAAGTTATAATGTAAGTATGTTATAGAAGCCACAATTTACATTTATGATTTATTATTTCTATGAGTTATTCATAAATCATATCATTTCATAAGTTATGTAAGAAATCTTATGATTTATGAGTAAAAAGTAATATTTCATTGATTTATATGTATCCATAGAATAATGCTTTATTTACTTTTTTTATATCAATTGCTCAGATTTTTATGCTCATCTCTCATTTATGAAATGTTTTTCAAGGATTATAATTATGGTTTTGAGACCGGAAGAATTCATGAATTTTTTTTTCCAGAAAATAATTCTTGTTTTATTTAAGCATTATTTTTTCGTTAAAAATTTGACAGAGTAGAAGCACCGACTTTGCAGTATTTTAGATGTAATGTAATAGTAAAGGCCTAATTTTCTAAAACTATAATCCCAAAAGGATCCCAAATGTGAATTAATTAATAAATTGATGATTATGTAATGATTATGGCTAGTTCCTCATAGTTGGTATTATAGGTCAGTTTAGATAACTTCAGAAGATAAGATATTGTTAAATGAATATCCATATATTATTTTTTTACTTCACTATAATATTGAAATGATATAAAATTTAAATATTACCATGTTTCTTCATATTAGCTATTTATATGTTCATAATGGTTTTTCATATAAGAAAAAAGGAAAATTTGATGGGGCGACATCAAGAGGGGACATCCTAAAAACTAGCAACCAGAAATGGTTGTAATCATGACTAAATAGTTTTTGCAAGGATGTCATAGTTGAATCAGGCTATAAATGGTGTCGGTATCCACATACATGATCATCCAGATAAAACAAAATGGAACATGTGAGTAGTGGATCATTTAATGAAGAAAAATAAACCATCATTCAGAGGATCATCTGACCTCATGATATCGGGAGGGTGGATTAAAGCACCAGAAATTTTTGTTGTTGTTATGAGGTGTTCATAACATAAATAGGTTAGTCTTTATATTTACCATTTTGAAAGTGAAGTCGGTCAGTGGTGGATGGAGGTTAGAAATATTATGGATAGTTAGAAGATTTATTCTCTTGATTTTTATTAATTCATAGTTATGTTCCGAGAGAAATATTTTCCAAATCCTATTCAACATAGGATGGGGAAAAAAATTCGAATTGCAGTAGGAGGATTACTCAATGGTTTTAATGATGAAAAATTCACTCAATTGGAGTGGTTTGCTCCAAATTTCATATGGGACCCTGACAATAAAACCAATTATTTTTATCTAGTATTGAAGGAAAATTATCGAAGGGAGTTAGCTTCTCATGAATTCAATAGTTATGGAAAACATGTTTGATGTGTGGAGAAGTTAGAAATAAAGTTTTCTGATGATCAGGAATAAGGACTCAGCCTTAGACCTTACATAATATTGAATTAAATGAATAATTTACATTGAGGATCCTTTTAGGATTATAGTTTTAGTGATTTAGGATATAACTATTACATCTAAAAATATTACAAAGTAGACACTTCTACTCAATTTCAATTTTAATAAAAAAACAATAACTCTTGAAGAAAAGAGTCATTTCTAGTTCCATGTTAGAGATAGCATGAATTTTCTTTAATCCCATCCTTTACCCTAATCCACATTATGTCTTGTGAAAAACATTTCAAAAACATGGGATGAGAAGAAAAATATCAGTAAGGGATACACAAAGAAGGAAAAACTGTTAGTTTTTCAAAACAATAAGTAAATGATGAATAATTTGATATAAGTAATAAAATTGACCTTTATGAAGTAGTAAATACTCTTCACTGAATAAAATATAATTAATTACCATTTTGTAACAAAAATATTACCATAAAACCCATATTAAGAACTCATAAAATATAAAGGTAACATGGAACATAAACATACATAAATGGAATAACCATACGGTCGACTTCCACATATATCACTAATGGAATAGCCATACGACCGACTTCCATACCCAATGCATTAGAGGTTATAAAGTAACCACCCATCCTAGTATTCACGGTAAAACCCATCATTTGGTTTATCACGTAACCACACATGAAATGTCTAAGTACCAATAAAAAACCATAACACATACAAAAAATATAAAGGAAGGAAAACATTTCTATATTTAAATCAAAATATGTCACTTAAATATAATGAAATAACATATCCATTTTCAAAACCATTTTCAATACCAAAAATACGTAAAATTGTATAAGGGATTTATTATCTTTTAAAAACATTATAGCTTGTTGAGGAATCCAAAAATCAAATAATACTCGCGGTGGTGGTAAATGTTGTTGTCACCTATTACATTAAAAAGGAACATTATTTTTGTCGTTTAGTAAAATGATTTGTAGAAAAAGAGTCCCTTTGAAAAGTCAAGGGTGTTTATAAAGCATATAAAAGAAAGTCGTGTATAAAATCAAAATTTTCCTCAATGAAAGGAGATTGAGACGAAGTCCCTTACCTCGTGTCCGACATGACTCGATCGTTATTAAATCTCCGAAATAATAAACAAAAGTTAATTTCTAATTTATTAAGAACCTTTTTCAAGTTTATTATTCCTTTTATATAACTTATTACCATGTTATAAACATTTTTTAATCATTTATGTAAATAATATTCATTTTGTTGATTTTTGGTACTTTAGTCAAAAATGGACTTCTTATAATTACATGTAGTTCATGTGGTCAAAGGGTCATTATATCCAGAATTATATTCCTGATTTATATATCATATATGTAATATATATCCATCATATACATGTATATATAGTAGTACATGACATATGGAGGTAAGAAATGAAATGCACAGTTCATGGAGACGGTAAGTCGTATGTATGCATGAACGCTACTTTGATTTCTATTTCTTATTTGAATGGAAATAAAACAAAATTACACATAGGTGTATTATAATTCCAGTATAATATAATATAGAATATCATTAACTCCATTCTTTATATATCACAGATAAGGCATTAATGAATCAGGTCACTTTCAGGTGGCGGTATTCGACACTTCTTCAAATGATATTATCATGTTTACACATAATGGAAACTATAAGGGTATGCTATATATATATATATAAAATTCAGAATAATAAATAAAACATAAGCATAATATATATCATATATAAATATAGTGCCATCTTAATTTCCATCATGAGTGGTAGTATGAGATGATCGAACAATCATCGTTTCGTGAGGCCTTAGTTTTTCGTCCACAGAAACATTATGTTCTTCATCCATTAGATGGAGGTGTGTGTAAGTGTAGTATGAATACATATCATAACAACATCCTAGTATATTTGGGATACTGGTTTTGTTACAAAATAAAAGAATACAATGAGTTTAGGGGTGGTATAAGTAAAATAAAAGATATCAATTTAAGAGAAACAGTTTCCTTTAATTTGCGTAACTCCCTTTGGTTTGAAACAAAGGACTTCTTAAAGTGCCTTCTGACTACGATATGGCTTATAAGGGGATGAGATAGATGTTGGGAACTTAATAGGGAAGATTTTGGGTATTCCTAATGGCTTGAGAGGTGTGAGGAATTGCTCAGAATTGGTATCCTTTTATAAGGGTGGGGGAAGGGCTCTTTAGGAATGTGTGAAAAAATTATTTTATTATATAAATATATTCACTTTCTAATGGTCCAAAAATCATTAAATATGAAGATAAGACGACTCTTGGTCGAAATAAAATCATCCCATCCTAATTGGACATTTTATGGATAATATTTTAATAATTGTTATCTTATTTATTTAAATTATTTATTAATGAGGTAAACAACACATCATTATTGTGTCATGAATAATTTAATTTATTCGATGTCAAAAATTATAAAAAAATAATACCATGTAGGAAATATTTTTAGCTATCCAATTAATATTTATAGACAAATAGATTACTTATATTACAACATATAAAAATCAATTATTAAACGATTTTTGTTTGTGTCATTTTGACCTTTACTTTAAATTAATTAATCAAAATTGCCATTATCACTCCCAAGTGGCTTAAAGGGGTCCCAAAATAGACACAAATATTCCCATAGTCTTTAATGACTCAAACAATATGGTTTGGAAAAGTTTTAAGGTACGTTTTAATTATTATTATATTCTTTTTACCTTAAATTACCCTATTTACATTTAACAGTGGTATATAAAAGTCAAAAGTTACTATTCCCCAAAAATTATTTTTATCTTAAAAAACCATATTTTATTTCTTAATAATATCTTTGTATTTCAGATTTTCGAAATTCAATTCACAGAATTGGTAAAAAGTCATTTATATGAAAAAGTCAGTTCTTTACTACAACTAAGTGGTTACACTATTCATTAAAAATTGATGTTTTTTAGAAAAATACCAAAAAATCAGCTTAAGATATATTTTATATTCCAATTCAATATTGATGTCCATTTTTCCAAATTCAAGACATTAAAGTGTCATTATTTATATTTAAAAATTAATTCTCGTTGTGAAAACAAATAGCATGTTTTTAAGAAACAATAACTATAAAAACATTAACAATTGTTTATGTCCACACTCAAAGTAAAATTAGTTACAGTGACCAAAATTGGATTAAATGGTAAATATATATTCTAATTATACTTTAAAACCAATTAAATAGATAATCTAAATATATAAATATATTAGATTAAAAGGAAAATTCGAATAAAAATACAATATTTTCTACTATTCATTAAAAATGAACTTTATCAGAAAAATACCAAAAAATTAACCAAAGTAAAATTTGATGTCCAAAATCTAAAGAAGATTTTAATTTCATCAAATAGAACATATAAATATGACCAGAACTTGATTAAATGAGGGTTCTCCATTAAAAGGTGGTAAATCGGACTTTTAATGTAAATTATGCTTAAAAATTAACTCATTCAAATTTTTAAGCCTCTAACATTTATTGGATAAATGTAAATACATTTAAAAAACATGTGTAATAATATTATAGTTAGTTTTGTTCATTCCTGCAAATACAACGGCTAGGGGTTAACTACCATTTAAAATAATAATATTATATTATTAGTATGCAACGTAAGATTTCAAAGAAACCTGTTGTTGCGTATCAGGTACGCTATCGAACATAGAAACCCTTTTAAATCAAAATTAATATTTAATTAAAAAATATTAATAAGTATAAAAATATCTTATTCTTCAATTACATGGGATGTTACATCCTTCCCCCTTTTGAAAATTGCATCCTCGCAATTTTTTATTCACTTATCCAATAAGTGGGGGTATTTAACCCTCATAACATTTTCAGATTCCCACGTTGCCTCTTCAACAATATGGTTTTTCCACAAAACATTTACCTAATTAATTACTTTCTTCTAATACACTTTCTCTCTACGTTTAAGAATCTGGATGGGTAGTTCTTCATAAGAGAGATTCTCTTCCAACTGAACTACCCGTGGGCTCAAAATATGAGGTGGACCTGGAATATACTTTCTCAACATTGAAAAATGAAAAACATTTTGTACCTGGTATAAATATTGAGGTAAATCCACTCCATACACAGCTGATCCAACATTCTCCAAAATTTCATAAGGTCCAATGAACCTTGGACTCAAATTTCCTTTCTTACCAAAACGCATCACACTTTTCCATGGAGAAACTTTGAGAAAGACATGATCTCCAACCTCAAAGGAAAGATTCTTCCTACAGTTATCTACATGACATTATTGTCTAGTCTGAGCTATTATCATGTGCTTATGAATGAAATGAACATTCTCTGCCATATCCTCTATCAATTCCAGTCCCATCATCTTCCTTTCACCAACATCATCCTAGATTGATGGAGTTCGACAATGATTTCCATATAATACCTCAAATTGAGCCATATGTATACTTGAATAAAAGATGTTATTATAAGAAAATTCAACCAAAGAAAGATGTTGGTCCCAAATTCCTTGGTAATCCATCAACAAGCACGTAACATATCCTACAAGGTGTGAATTGTTCGTTCTGACTGCCCATCTGATTGAGGAAGAAATGCTATACTAAAATTTAATTCAGAACCCAATGACTTTTGAAAGCCTTTCCAAAAGTTAGAAGTGATCCTAAGATCATGATCAGATACAATGGAGAGGGGAACTCCATGAAACCTGACTATCTCATTAATATACAACGGAGCAAGATGATCTAGATACAATGTATCTATAATAGGAAGGAAATGATAAGATTTAGTCAATCGGTTAACTATAACCCAGATTGCATTATTACCTCGAGATGTCTTCGGTAATCCCGCAACAAATTCCATGGATATATTTTCCTATTTTCACTATAGCACTGGTAAAGACTGAAGCATTACATTCGGTAACTGTAGATCTGCTTAAACCTGCTGACAAGTTAAACACTTCAGGGTAAAATCAGTTATTTGTCTTTTCATTCCATCCCACCAGTAATACTCTCAAAGATCTCTGTATATCTTAGTACTGCCAATATGAACTGAAAACAGAGAACTATGAGCTTCACATAAAAACTCATTCTTCAATCGTGAATCACAAGGCACACATAATCTCTTTCCAAATCGCAAAACATAATCATTATCATCGTTAAAATCAGGAAACTTACCCTTCTGATCCAACCCAACCCCAAACTTATCCACGAACTCATGGGAAATTCTATTCATAAGATTCATGAATATAGCAGGTGCATTGGTTAACCCAAGAAGCATAACCACAAATTCATAATGACCATATCTGGTACAAAACACGGTCTTTGGAATGTCTACTTCATTTAATTTCAACTGATGGTACCCAAACCTCGTGTCAATCGTTGAAAAATACTGAGATCCCTAGAGCTGGTCAAACAAATCCTCGATATGAGGCAAAGGATACTTATTATTAACATTTATTTTATTAAAATCTATATAATCAATGCTAAATCTCATTGAACCATCATTATTTTTAACAAACAAGATAATAGCACCCCATGGTGATGTGCTAGGTCAATTGAAACTTTTATCTAATAACTCCAGCAATTGCTTCCTTAACTCTAAAAGTTCAGTTTGATCCTTTCGATAAGGTGGTTTTAAAATTTCCATAGCATCAGTAACTAATTCAACAGTAAATTCAACTTCCTAATCAGGAATAATACTAGGCAACTCATCATAAAAACATCAAGGTACTCATTTACCACTGGCAAATCATTAATCTCAACACATTATTTATTTTCAACAATACGAGCAAGGTAACATTTTTTTCCTTCTTTTACTAGTTTCTCAACTTCTAGATATGTTGTTAAAAGCAAGGGTTCATTCTTGTACACAAACTATAAATCTTTCTGAAATGAAACCTCTTTAGCTCTGTAGTCAATATTAGCATGATAAACAGAAATTTAATCCATGCCCAAAATATAATCAAACTCTACTAGAGGGAAAACAATAAGGGTTGCAGATAGGTTCTTTTTGCACACAAGGGAAAAAAATTTCTTATGTTTTCTTTTTGTATCAAAATTTCCTCCAGGTGTTTTTACCATATTTTCAATATTCATATCATGAGATTGAATTCCCAATTTAATAGAAAACATCTCAGAAATGAATTAGTGTGTAGACCCTGAATCAAAAAACACATTGGCATAATGTGAACAAACAAAAATTGTACCTGATACAACATAATTTGATGGCCCAACACCTACTGAAGTAGTTGAAAAGGATGTCACCACCCCTTTTTGCTTATAGCTTTGCTTCTTTCCCTTAGTTGAGTTCTTCACTAGACAATAATTTGCATAATGACACATTTTATTACACTTAAGACAACTTACCTATGGCTTTTCATTGAATTCTTGATTATCTTCCTTACAGTTAAGAGCAATATGACCAGACTTACCACACTGGAAGCACTTTCCAGATTTTGATAAACATTCTCCAAGATGCTTTTTACAAAACATCACCCAAGTTGGATATTTAATTTTCTTACCTCCTGGATTCTTTGATGAATTCTTTCCATTTGACTACCAACTGGACCTCTTATTCGGTTGTTTGTCAACGAACACCTGATCATTGGCAAACTCTATTTCAACCTTCTCCTCACATCGAACAGGTTTTTCATAAATTTTGGACTCAAGAGAGGCTAATTCTCTATGATATCATGGATTCAGTCCTGATTAAAATCAATTTATCTTACTATCAAGATCCTGGATGAAATTTGGTCTATACCTTGCATGTTGAGTGAAATTTGATTCATAAGTGGCCACTAAGTCATCCTCCATCCTCAATTCTAGGAATTGTTTTTCCATCCTAATAAGAACCACCATAGGAAAAGTTTCCTCAAGAAACATACCATTGAATTCATCCAAACATGATAATCAATCTACTCCCTATCCCTGATATTTTTCACCATCAACCACCACTGGTCAGCTTCACCTTCAAAACAGAAAACAGCAAGATGAACATTTTGATGTTCTGAACAACCCATGAAATCAAAAATCTTTTCCAGTGATTTAATCCACCCATCTGCTAGCAACAGATCAGATGATCCTCTGAATTATGGGTGATGTTGCAACATGAAATGGTATACTACTAACATGTTCCTCTCTGGTTGAGTTGGCTGATCTCGTGCATGAATACCACCACCATTTATAGCCAGAGTCAATTGTGCCATCACTTTAACAAGCTATTCAGTTCCGATTCCGACAATCTTAGATTGATGATTTGGAAGGTTTTCTTCCTCCTGATGTCGTCAAAAAATAAATTCCATTTTTCCTCTACGGAAAACCATTATAAACATTGAAATATCTTATTTGAAGCAACAAGGAAATCTATAAATGCTATATGATTTCAATATTAACATAAATTACATTAGGGAAATTAATTTAACAATACCATAACTCTTCAAGTTATTAAACCGACCTATGATACCAACTATAAGGACCCAACCTTCAACCTTACATAATATTAAACTAAATGAATAACTCACAGGATTATATTTTTAAAGAATTAGGGCATTTCTATTACATTTCAAAATATTACAAAGTAGACACTTCTACTAAAATTCTATTTTTTCATAAAACAAGAACTCATGAAAAAAAGGGTCATGCCTTGTTCCATGTTTAATACATCGTGACTTTTCCATGATCCCATCCTTGACCCTATCCCACATTATGTCCTGTGAAAAACATTTCAAAAACATGGGATGAGCATAAAATGTTCTGTAAGGGATACCCAAAGTAGAAAAAATTGTTAGTTTTACAAAACAACAAGTAAACGATGAATAATTAAACATAATTAATACTCCTCACCTTTATGAAGTAATATATACTCTTCACTAAATAAAAGATCATTAAATACCCTTTTGTAACCAAAATATTACCATAATACCCATATGAAGAACACATAACATATAAAGGTAACTTAGGACGTAATCCTACATAAATAGAATAACCATATTCTTGACTTCAACAGATATCACTAATGGAATAGCCATACGGCCAACTTCCATACCCAATTCATTAGAGGTTATAACGTATCCACCCATCCTAGTATTCACAGAACCACCCGTCATTTGGTTTATCACGTAACCACATGTCAAATATCCAAATACCAATTTAAAATCATAACACATACAACAAATATAAATGAATGAAAACATTTCCATATTTTAATAACAATATATAACATAAATATATTGATATAACAATTCCATTTTCAAAAAAAATTCAATACCAGAAATACGTAATAGAGTATAAGGTATTTATTTTCTTTTATAAACATTACGGCTTGTTGAGTAAGCCAAAGATCAAATAATAATCACGGCGGTGGAAATGTTCGTTGTCACCATTTATGTTAAAAAGGAATATTCTTTTTATCGTTTAGTAAAATGCTTTGTAGAAAATGATTCTCTTTAAAAATTAAAGGGCGTTTATATGGCGTATAAAAGAAAGTCATGAATTAAAATAAAATATGCCTCGATGAAAGAATATTGAGACAAAATACTTTACCTCGTGTCCAACTTGACTCGACCATTCTTTAATCTTTTGAATAATAAACTAAAGTTAATTTATACTTTCTTAATAACCTTTTCAAGTTTATTATTCCTTTTATATCACTTTCTACCATGTTATGAACATTTTGTAATCATTTAAGTTAATAACGTTCATTTTGTTGATATTTGGTACTTGAGTCAAAAATGGACTTCTTATAATTAAATGTTTTTCATGTGGTCAAATGATCATTATATCTAGAGTGATATTCATGATTTATTTATCATATATATCATATATATCTAGCATATACATGTATTTATAACAGTACATAACATATGGAGGTAATAAATGAAATGCACGGTTCATGGAGATGGTAAGTCGTATGTACGCATGAACGTTACTTTCATCTCAATTTCTTATTTTCATGGAAATGAAACAAAATGATACTTAGTTATATTATAATTTCAGTATAATATCGTATATAATACCATTAACTCGATCCTTTATACATCCCACATAAGTCATTAATGATTCTCACCACTTTGAGGGGGCTGTAGTCTGCACTTCCTCAAATGAAATTATCGTGTTTACACATAATGGAAACCAAAAAGGTATGCTATATATATATATAATACAGAATCATAATGAAAACATAAAAATAATATATATCAAATATATATATAGTTCCATCTTAATGGCCACCATGAGAGGCAGTATGAGATGATCGAACAATCATCGTTTCGTGAGGCCTTAGTTTTTCATCCAAAAAAACATTATGTTCTTTATCCATTAGATGGGTGTTTTTGTAAGTGTAGTTCAAATAATTCTCTTAAAAAAATCCTAGAATATTGAGGATAATGGTGTTGTTACAAATGAAAGTAATAAAAAGTGTTTATGGGTTGGAGAGGTAAAATAAAATATAACAATTTAAGATAAACTGTTACCTTTAATTTGGGTAACTCCCTTTGGTTTAAACCAATGGACTTCTTGAAGTGCCTTCTGACTAAAATAAGGCTTCTAAAGGGATGAGAAGGATGTAGGGAGATTAATTAGGCAGATTTTGGGTGAGCGAAAAGGCTTGATAGGTGTGAGGAATTGGTTAGAAGTGGTCTCCTTTTATAACGAGTAGGAGAGGCTCTTTAAGAATGTGTGAAAACATTATTTTATTATATAAATATATTCGGTTTCTAATGGTCCCAAAATCATTAAATATGAAGATAAGATGACTCATGGTCAAAATTAAGTCATCCAATCATAGTTGGACATGTTTTGGATTATATTTTAATCATTGTAATCTTATTTATTTAAATAATTTATTAATGAGGTAAATAGTGCATCATTATTGTGTCATGAATAATTTAATTTATTCGATGCCTAATAATTATAAAAAAACTACGATCATATAGGAAATCTATTTAGCTGTCCAATGAATATTTATAGACAAATATATTACTTATATAACACCATATAAAAATTAATTACTAAATAATTTTTGTTTATGTCATTTGGACCTTTACATTAAATTAATTAGTCTAAATTGTCATTACCACTCCCAATTGGCTCAAAGGGGTCCTAAAATCGACCCAATGATTCCCATGGCCATTATAGAATCAAACAATAAGGTTTGGACAAGTGTTAAGGTTATTTTGAATTTTTATAATATTATTTTTACCTTGAATTACCCTGTTTACCTTTAACCGTGGTAAATAAAAGTCAAAAGTAACTATTCACCAAAAATTATTTTCATCTTAATAAACCATGTTTTACTTATTGATAACAACCATGTATGTTAGATTTTTTATATTAAATTCACAAAAGTGGTAAAATTTCATTTAAATGAAAAAGTCGGTTTTTATTACTACCACCAAGTGGTTTCACTATTCATCAAAAATTGAAGTTCTTTCAGAATAATACCAAAAATTCAGCCTAAGCTATATTTGATATTCCAAATTTAAAAATGATTTCTATTATTCCAAATTCAAAACATAAAAGTTTCATTAATTAAATTTAAAAATTAATTCATGTTTTTAAAACAAATAGCATGTTTTTAAGAAACAATAACTATCAAAAGATTGACACTTGTTTATGTCCACTCTCAAAGTGAAATTTTTTCCAATGACGGAAATTGGATTAAATGGTAAAAATATATTCTAATTATACTTTAAAACCAATTAAAAAGATAATCTATCTATAAAAATAAATTAGATTAAAAGGCACTTTTGAATTAAAATACAATATTTTCCACTTTTCATTAAAAATGAACTTTTTCCGATAAATACCAAAAAACATAACAAAGTAAAAATTGATGCCCCAAATCTAAATAATAATTTTATCTGGTCAAATATAACATATAAAGATGAACAAAACTTGATTTAATGGGGGTTCTCCCTTAAAAGGCGTTAAATCGGCTTTTTAATGTAAATTATGCTTAAAATTAGATTCATTAACATTTTCAGCCTCTAAAATTTATTGGATAAATGTAAATACATTTAAAGAACATATATAATCATATTTTAGTTAGTTTTATTCATTCCCTCCAATACAACAACTAGAAGTTAACTACCATTTAAAATAATAATATTATATTATTAGTGTGCAACGTAAGATTTCAAAGAAACCCGTTGTCGTGTATCAGGTACGCTATCTAACATAGAAACCCTTTTAAATTAAAATTAATCATTAATTAAAAAATATTAAAAAGTATAAAAATATTTTATTCTTCATTTAATTGGTATGTTACATCAGGTGTTCTTTGAAAAACAACAGAATAAGACGTTGATATCGAATATGAAATGGAAGAAATCCTCAAAAAATTGTAATGGTAAGAAAATTATGTTTACAGTATGTGAAAAATGCGGTAAAAATCACATTGGGGAATTCCTATTAAATTCTAGTAAGTTCTTTCGATGTATTAAAATTGGACATAAGTCACATAATTGCACTGAGGAATATTAGTATAGTGGTAAGAAAAAAATCTGATTTACAGTTAGTAAAATGTTTTAAGTGTAATGAAATCGGTCATTATGAAAATGAGTGTCCAACGGTGAGCTCAAATGATGGAAAATATCTATATTTCCATCAAAAAGGGGTGGTTAAATAATTTACAAATACAAAAGATGATGTTGGGACATCAAAGGAAGTAGTTTTAGGTACATTGTTTGTTTTTTTAGATTATGCTAGTGTGTTTATTAATTCCATGTCTACAAATTAATTAATTTCTATAAAATTTTCCATTTTCTTGTGAAATCCAACTCAATTTATGAATCTAGAATTTGGGTTAAAAAACCAGTGGAATGTTGAGACAAAAAGAAATTATAAGAACCTTTTTATCCTTTTGTGCAGAAAGAATATACTTGCGAACCATATTGTTTTTCAGCAAGTAGTGTTTGATTTTATTTTGGTTATGGATTGGCTTTCCATTTATCATTATATGATTAACTACAGAGCTATAAATTATTCTTTTCAGAATGAATTTTGGTTTGTATGCAAGAATGAACCAATACATTTGATTACATGTTAGGATTTTGAGAAACTAATAAAAGATGGAAATGAATTATACAATGCACATTATGTTGAAAAAAAGTAGATATTAAATTTAATTATTTTCTAGTGTTCAATGAGTATCTTGGTGTTTTTCTTGGGGAGTTTCAAATTATAATACCTAATAGGGATGCTGAATTTACTATTGACTTGGTTCCTGATGCAAAGACAATTTTAAAACCCCCTAATCAAATTGGTCAAATTGAACTTTTAGAGTTTAAGAAACCATTGGAAGTGTTATTATATAATGGTTTCATTCAACCTATCACATCACCATGTGGTTATCATGTCTTGTATGTTAAAATTAATGATGGTTCCATGAGGCTTTTCATTGATTGTCGAGCCTGGAATAACATCACTATTTTGAACAAGTATCTTCTCCTTCAGATCATTGATTTGTTTGATCAGATCTAGGTAGATCAATATCTTTTGAAGATTGACTTGAGGTCAGGGTACCATCAGTTGAATGTAATGGAACCAGACATTCTGAAGACTGCATTTCATAAAATAATTGGTCATTATGAATTTATATTATTCCCTTTTGGGTTTACCAATGTCCCTTCTATATTCATGGGTCTTATTAATCGAATTTTCCATTAGTTATTGGATATGTTTTTGGTTGTTTTTATTGATAATATTTTTGGTATATTCTAAAAGTAAAGTGGAGTATGAAATTCATTTAAGAGTTTTCTTGAAAAGCTCAAATGAAAAGAAACTATATGGGAAATTCAGCAAGTGAGTGTTTTGGTTAAAAAATATCATTCCTTATACCCATTGTTCCAAAATATTTCATAACTATTGATCCTACTAAAACAACAGTTGTTAAATAATTTCCAATACAAATAAATATAACTGATATTTGTTATTTTCTAGGTTTATAATGTTATTACAATAGGTTTGTTACAAATATTGAATTTTTATCTAGCCCACTAACTATGTTAACACGAATAGGTTTTATGTTCTTCTGGACAAAATAAAGTGGTGAATGTTTTTAGAAATTGAAAATAATATTGGTGAATGCTACAATTTTCAAACATCCTTCCAAAAATGGTGAATTTGTTATCTAATGTAAAATTTTTTCAAAAGGACATGGTTTTTCCCTAATGCATAATGACCATCTAATTTATTATGCATCATGTTAGTCAAAAAATCATGATTTAAATTACTATTCACATTATTTGAAATTAGATGCTATTGTTTTTCCATTAAAAATTTTGAGAAATAATATGTATGGTGTAATGTGTGAAATATATACTTATCACGGACGTTTTAAGTATATATTCACTCAGAACATATTTAACATTAGACAACGAATATGGCTAAAATTGATCAAGGATTATGATTGAATGATTCATTACATCTAGGAAGGGAAAATAAAGAGGTTGCTTCTCTAAATACAAAGTGTAATTCTAAATTAACAATGATATATTTGTAATGATATCCATTGGTTTTTTATTTGATTAATTTAGGATTAGAAGTTATTATTATATGGAATACCTCTATTTTTCTTAGTTGGTAGTGAAATCAACTCTATCAGGCAGAATTCTACAGGCATAGATGGAAGGCAGTGAGTTGTAGAAAATTGTAGAATTAGTTTATAAGGGTATGATCCCGGAATTTTACATTGATAAATACTTTGTTTTAAGGTTTGGAAAGAAATTATGTGTGTCTGGTGATTCATAGTTGATGACTAATTTATTATATGATACTCGTAGTTCTCTATTTTCAGTTTAACCTAGCTGTATATTGTTGTACAAAGATCGACATGAGTATTACTGGTAAGATGGAATGAAAATAGATATTGATGACTTTATCCTCAGATGTTTGATTTTTCAACAGGTTAAAGTATAGAGGTAGTTATCAAAATGGGTGGTTCAACCTTTTCTAGTGCTATTGTGGAAGTGAGAAAATATATCCATGGATTTCATCGTGAGATTACTAAAAAATTCTCAAGGTAACAATATAACATGGGTTATTATTGGACGATTGACTAAATCTTCTCATTTTCTTTCCATTCGAGATACTTTGTCCCTAGATAAATTTATCAATTTTATATTAATGAGACCACCCAGTTATATTGAATTTATCTCTCCATTGTATCTGATTGTGATCCCAGGTTCACTTCTAACTATTGAAAGGGTCGTCATATATTGTTGGGAAAAAAATTAAATTTTAGTACATCTTTTAATCCCCAATTAGATGGCCAGTTTGAACAAAATATTCATACATCGGAAGATATGTTATGTGTTTTTTTATTGGATTACCTAAGCATTTGGGACCAAAAATTTTCTTTAGATGAATTTTCTTATAATAAAAGATTACATTCAAGTATACAGATGGAACAATTTGATATATTATATGGAAATGGGTGTCAAAATCCATATTTTTAGGAAGATGTAGGTGAAATGAATTTTATTGGGCCATAATTGTTAGAAGTGTTTCCTGAAAAAAATAGTTGATTCAGAAGAACATGAAGATAGTTCAGAGAATTCAGAAAAGTTATGCAGATAATCGGAGGAAGGATCATTCTTTGAGGTAGGTGATCTTGTCTTTCTCAATGTTTCTCCATATAAATGTGTGTTGTGTTTTGGTAAACATGGAAACCTGAGTATGAGGTTCATTGGACCCTTTGAAATCCTGTAGAAAGTTGGAATAGTTGTTGTATAGTGGCATTAATTCCATAAATATCCTAGGTACACAATGTTGTTCATGTTCAATGTTGAGAATGTATATGCTGGATCCATCTCATCTTTTGAGTGTAGAGGTAGTTTATTTGGAAGAGAATCTTTTTTATGAGGAAAAACCCACTCTAGATTCCTAACCATATTGAGAATGTCTTCAAAAATAAGTAATTTATTAGGTAATGGTTTTACGAAAAAAACATATTGTTGAATAAGAAAAATAGAAATTTGAAAATTATATAATGGATAAATAGCCACTCTTATTTGATAAGTAAATAAAATTGTGAGGATGCAATTCTCAAAAGGGGGAATGATGTAACAAGCTAGGTATCTATAGAATAATATATTTTAATATCTATTATTATTTATGAATAAAATATTAATTTTACATTAATGATGACTCTTTTCTTGATAGCGTACTCGAAACACAATAATGGTTTTTTCTAAAGTCTTACGTTGCACAAATATTGAGTTATATCAAAAAAATAATATAAAAATATTATTATTATTTTAAATGGTAGTTAATGTCGGGATATTGAATTGGCATTAATGAACATGACTAACTACATTACGATCAAATGTGATTGTTAATTTTATTTACATTTATTGAATATATTTTATAGACTTAATATAAGAATGAATATGACTTTTATTGGTAAATACTCTAATATATTTAATATGCTGTTTTACTGCCTCTTAATGGTGAATCCTTTTTAAACCAAGTTTTCTCCACTTTTATATGGTATATTTGGACAAATAAACTTAATCATTAGAATCAGGACATCAAAATTTTCTTTGGATGAAAATTGAGCATTTTTCTGATAAAATTCATATTTTGAGGCATAGTTAAAAATACTGCATTTTAATTCAAAATTTTCATTTCATATAATTTATTTATGTCGTTATGTTGTCTTTTTAATTGTTTTAAATGTGAAATTGCATTATTTTTTTACCATTTAATAATATTTTGGTCAATGGAAATAATTTTACATTTTAATTGGACATAAACACATGTCCATCTATTGGAGGTTTTTATTTCTTAAAAACATGCATTATGGTTTTGAAAATCAAGAATAATTTTAATTTAATAACTAAAATTTCTATATTTTTAATTTTGAAAAATGGATTCCAAATTTGGATTCATGAGGATCAAATTTTGTAAATATGTACATTTTATTTTTTTATATTATGAATAGTAACTTCAGTAACCATTTTTGTTTACCATTGTTGAAGTGTAAATCAGGTAAATAAGGGGAAAAATAATATTATACTAATATAATGATATCCTAAAAAGTATCCTAATACTATTGGATGAGATATTTCTGACCATGAGCATATTTTGGCTGACCCTTTGGCATTTGGGAGTCACTTTGATGTTAAAATGACATCTTATGATTTTTAATTTAATGAAAAGAGAAACATTACATAATCAGATATGTTTTACTTGAAAAAATTTTATATATGGTAATATTAGTGATATATTTGACTATAATGTGTAATTAGATATATAAAAGGACCACATTAAACATGGTATTGTATTTATTATTTTAAGACATGAAATAAATAAATTTATTTATGACACAATAATAATGTATTGATTATCTTATTAGTGAAAAATTCAAATAAGTGATATTATAAATATTAAAATAAATGTATCTTTCATATATTTACGTCATAAAATAATAATATAAATGATATAGACATATTGTATTTAAGTAATTTCCATTGGTTATAAGTAATCCATAATTTATTAATTTATCCAATATCAATTTCTATATAGTTTCAAATTTGTCATAAATGAGTTTTTAAAACAAATACTACTTTAATAAATTATATAACAGTCCTAAAAATATTTTATTTTTTCATCAGTCTTAAATAATTATCAAAATTTTATTAATTATTCAATTATTGTTTTTTTGGAAATTTATTGTAACTATAGTTACCATATATTATGAAAATACAAAAAGATAACTCAAGAGTTAATGTTTATAACTGTGGGTTAAACCAAAACTATAAGGATAAAAAGCACTCAAAACATTTTCTAAAATTATTAATGTACAGTTTATCGAACAAAAATGATATTATATTTAAGATAAATGAGTTTTGGACCATTTGAAACCGTAAATCGTTTCGTAATAATATAAGAATTCAAGAATATTATAAAGTGCCCCTCCCCACACTTATAAAAATCCACCACATATACCCCATAATAACACCTATCAATAACCTTGGATTATCCTCTTTCAACAAAAATAATATACCAATATCCCTACCTTACTATTAGAAGCATTACCTTGAGTAGAAGGAAATTCAAGAAAGCCTTTTGTCTGAAATCAAAAGAAGTTATCTGATTAAGAGGTAACATTTTCTCTCATGTTCCATTAATTTATTTTTCTTATTAACTCCCTATTCTATTCTTATTATTTAATTACATAAAAAACTAGTATCTTAAATATACTAGGATATTTTTATGAGATTTATTTGATCTAAAATTACACACATCTCCATCAAATGGATATGGACATAATGTTTCAATGCACAACAAACTACTGCCTCACAAAATGATAATTGTTTATTTTTCTCCTACCACCTATCTTGGTGGACAATATGATGGAATTTCATTTAAAATATGATATATAATACATTTATTTTCTCTCTATTCTTCTCTTTTTTCACAGTGTAAATATATGCGTTCTATAACGTGTACATAAAATAATTTCATTTGAGGATGTGTAGACTACTCCCCCACAAAGTGATATGAATCGTTTATGCAATAGACTAAACATATAAAGGATGGTGTTAATGGAATTATGTAACATTTAGAAAATGTTATATTATACTCTAATAAAAATATATCTATGTACCATTTAGTTTAATTTCCATTAATATGACAAATAAATTAAAGTAGTGTTCTTGCATATGTACGACCTATCACCTCCATGAATGGTGCATTTCATATATTATCTCCAAATGTTATGGACTATTATAAATGCATATATTTTGGATATATATTATATTAAAATCATGAATAATATTTTTTGATCATGAAATTTTGACTAGATGGACAATTTACCTCAAAACAAGTTCATTTTCAACTCATGTACCGAATATCAGAAAAATGACCTATATGACATTAAATAATTATGTAATTTGTATGAAATGATGATATGTAATATAAAATGAATAATATGGTTTAAAATGGTTATTAATTAAGTTTAAATTATTATATGTTTATTATTAAGTAATACAATGAATGTATGACACAAGTAAGGCTCAATATAAGGGACTTTGTCTCACTATCCATTCATTGAAGAATATTTTGGTTTTTACATGACATTATTTTATAAGGTGTGTACTCAAACCATTTTAAAATAAATTTCATTCAAAATTAATCTTTTATCTATGAATCATTTTTATAAATGATAATGGAAATGTTTCTTCTCAACATACCTGGTGACATCAACCTTTTCACCCTTGCGGCCATTATTTGATATTTGGATTCCTAAAAAATTTGTGATATTTCTAAAAGGAAAATAAATACCTAATACCCTCTTACGTTTTTATAATAATTTTTTTTGACTCAACATTTATTATGTCAATTTCATTAAATAATATATTGTGATTTTAATGTAGATATGTTATCTTTCCTTTATGTTAGTTTTATGTGTTATTATTATTTTATGGTTCTTGGGCATTTTTTACATATAAGGGAAGTTCCATGATAATATGAGGTCTGGTGAGAATGGGATAGATCTACAATTCATTGGGTAATGTGATATAGATAAATTATAATGTTTCTCCAAATAGATTTATGGAATATTCTATGATGGGTATTCCAAAGAAAACCATGATGTTTTCTCCCTATGTAGCTTGGAAAGCTACAATGTAAGTATGTTATGGATACCCCAAGTTACCTTTATGATTTAAGATTTCTGTGAGTTATTAATAAATATTATGATTTTATAAGGAATGTTAATAATCATATGTTTTATGGGTAAAATGTAGGATTTTATTTATGTGTTTGTATTTATGGACCAATGTTTTCATTACTTATTTAATATCTATTACTAAAAATTTTATGCCCATCTGATGTTTTTGAAATGTTTTTCACATTTTATAAAGAATGATATGAAAAAGGAATAACTAAAAATAATTTTATGAAGATAATAATTCTTATTTTATTTAAGTAGTTTTATTTTTTTGATAAATTGGATAGATTGGAGGTGTCTAAATTATAATATTTGAGATATAGTGTAATAATTATGGCCTCATTCACTATAATTATAAACGTAAAAAGATCATAAGTGTGAATTATTTACATAACACAAGATTTTGTAATAATTAAGGTTGTGACCTTAGATAAATGGTTGTGTAATTTCTGAGTACATGATCGTGTAGTGACCTGGTAGATCGCTTAAGTAGAGGTCCGGTTCACACTACTACACGTCCTTTACATTTAATGAACACAACCTTTAGTGTTATTTTTTGATATATGAGTGGGGGTAATGTCTCTTGTCTAGAACTTAATTCTTCTTCTCATGTTTTGTATAGGGTCTCTCAAGATTGATGGGCGAAGATTGAACCACTGATTCTTCATCTGACCTCTTATTGTGATATCATGGGGTTTATTGGAATCCCATCTGAGAGTTCTCATTTCTAAAATATCCATTCTTCCTAATTACTCTTCTCTCTTCAATTATTCATGGCTGAACACATTTCACCTAATCATAGATCTATGCCATTTTTTTCAAATTCATGGGTCGTTGTTCATGTATATCGATCATGTGATAATTCTTTAGGAGGTTTGTGCCTTTTGTTGGTCATATATAGATATGATATGCTAAATGGGTTATATCCCCATGTTTTGGTATTGCGTATTTTGTAATTATACCATCTTTATTACCTATTATGGTTTGGTAGATTAATAAATGGTAGTTTCACATGCGTAAGGTTGAATACCTAGGTTATGGGACACCCCATGGGTGCGTTTCCCTTGTTTGACAGTTTATGGCCCTAAAGTCTAGGGTGCCTGCTAGGCTTGCCTAATTTTCCATTATTTGTTTTGATAGGATGAAGTTACTAATTTTATGAGATTCCTATAATATGAACTATGAATGTCTGACCAAGGGAAATTTAACAACAAGATATTCCCTAGGTAGGGTCATTTATGTTTGTTTTACTGTTATGTTGACCCATGGGTATTGACTGTGAGAGCTTCCAGGTGATCATAAAATCGGGGGCATAGATCATGATAGCTTTCTAGGTGGTCATTTATAATTTATTGATGCTATTTTGAAAAAGTTTTATTGACCATCAGATCATCCTTGTTATTCTTTTGAAAATTATTAGTTCAAAGTCAGACAAAAGGGGTTAGACCGTGAAAGCATTCTATAGGGTTGTTATTAAGGGAATTGTTTTTTTGGTAGAACTGGGGGATTAGTCTATGAGAAATTCCCTATGGGTCATTATTTAATGAATTAAT
Organism: Viscum album; assembly: GCA_963277665.1. NCBI lineage: Eukaryota > Viridiplantae > Streptophyta > Magnoliopsida > Santalales > Viscaceae > Viscum > Viscum album. Next base: position 165,690,030 of record OY728151.1, read on the forward strand.
TATTGTTGGGAGTCTTCCAAGCCAAAGAATAAGCTTCGATTCAGACTTACTTGATTTTTTATATGGTATTCTGAGACATCTATTTGTTACGACTACACAGGAGGATATTGAGATTAGTCTAGATCCCATGCTTTACATTATTCAACTAAATGAAAAATAAATGTAATTAAATTTAATTGAAATCTATAGGATTTTATTACTATTGACTAATTCATAGTTTATTTCTTTATTTTTTCATATTACCTACCTTATATATTCATTGGTAGTTAGGCACATATCATTTGGTGGTTGCCTACTTGGATTCATTTCCCACCTTATTTGGGTCAAGTTTTTGAAATAAATATATTATATGGTTGCATGTATAGATAAGTGAAAGCACCCTTCTTCATCAAGTACTTGATTACTATTGGGGTTGGAGAGCATGGGTCTAAGATGAGGCTTGCAAGGATGTTAGAGTTTACTTGTATTTTTATATTTTGGTTTTTGTATTTTATTTCCATCCTTGTGACTTGTTTGGATTAATTCATATATACATGTGGCAGGCATCATTTATATATTTTCTCCAATCATTTTATTACTATTAGTCTTTTGTTTTTTATATCTTTTGTATTGTATTACTACTTCTTTTATTGTTTACTATTTGTCTTTCACTATGTATACTCTGTCAATGAGGTTATGGATTCCCCAATATGAAACCTTTTACCTCACTACTAGTTGGTAGCCTCTGGGGTTTTGGTAAATTCACTTGATCTCATGTGACTAACTGGGTTTAAGGAACATTTTGGGTAGCACTCAGATTTGGGACGCTACAGGGAACATAGTACAATACCCAACCACTACCCATCAATATATAATAGGATTTGCATCATAGATATCCCCCACTACCATTAAATATAGGGCTTGTCACACTGATTTACTCAACCGAATATCTCTTAGAGATTAGAGTATATCATAGATCCTAAACCACTCCCTTACATGGAAGGGCACACTATTCTAGCTACGATTATACCCTTGGGTTCAAGAATACATAAGTCCCAAATCCCAAAAGTATTATTCATATTTGGATTTGTGTCTAATATATCATATGTGATATAAACAATCATTCAAACCCAATCCCCAATATGTGAGACACAAAACCCATCCAAAAATATCACATGTTTATTCCAAGACACTATTAACATGGGTCCTAGTCCTAAACAATGTCACACATATCTTCATCCATCTATGCAAATGGAAAAATATTATCAGTTTCATATAATCACACAATCTTTCACACTAATCTCATACATAATATAATCTCTATTTTGCGGATCCCATTAATCTCCACAGACCCCTTTATGTTTTTAATCACATGAGAAATATCAAAATAAAATTCCCAATGTGTTCTCTCATCCGGTTGGTTCTAACCAACACTGACCTCATAAATCAATCCCAAAACTAAAAAATAATATTTTTCCCAATCCTGAATCTATAAATAAGGATACCCCTAATATGTAATACACCAAGTCTCTTAAAATCCTAACCAATACCTTCAACCGTTCCCTGAACTGATACTTGTTTTGTATCAACCATCACTTGGTAAAGAGTACCATACCAAATCCAACATGTAACCCCTCTCTATCACACCACATCATGTCCTGAAGGACTCATCCTAGTAATAGCATATAATAAATCCTAATACACCCTTTAAAGTGTGTTTCTTAAATCACAAGAGAGGTTTAGACTTCTCACACATGTTGCAAAGGCCTAATACCCCAATACATTCCCTACTAGTTCTTGAAATCCCACATAGAATATCACAGTCTCATTTTTCATTCAAAAATAATTATTAGTCTCTTATAAAATAAATAAGCATCATAACCCCTTGAAGATATAGTCTCGATGAAATATAAATTTACCCATTGTTTTAGGAATCACCTACTAGAGATCTAGGAGGTCCCATTCCAATCTTATGACGAAGGACGCTCTCAATCCCTATACTCTCATTTACTCACTTTTATACATGAATAAAATCACACTCAAATTTAAATAAGCATATAAATTTATATCAATGATATAACGTAAATAAACTTGTAGACACATTCCTCATAATGATCCACTAATCCATGGTAAATACTGTCATACTTCATCTAATATCATACCACGTCCCAATCCCTTATAGCAAAACACAACATAAAAATAGTTAATTGCAATAGATTACTATTAATTATTTATTTTAAATTGATGAAACATATTCTATGACATCATATTGATCTCCCCAAATCATCAAAACTATTTTACACCATAGTCCTTTCTCATTTCAATACATCCCATGGACATGTTGGCCAAATTCACCTTTAAATATAGAGTATTTCATTCTTATAAAGTGAAATATCTACCATGAACATATGATAAATAACAATATCATTATATGATTAAAAAACATAATGAAAATAGAGGACCACTGAGGGAGATGCGTACATAGAATTCCACAGAATTACCATATAAAAAATAACTAAATTGTGGAATTTATGGAATGAATAAGTAATCTAGATTCAATTAAATCAATGTTATCCCAATTCTCTTATACCCTTAAATATTTAGTGGTGACATGTATATGAAAAATTATCCTTCATTAAAAAATATGGTTCGTTTTTATCATAACACAACCTTGGGGTCAAAGTGTGATGCCACCCTTTCCCAAACATGTCCTAGTTTTTATTCTATGGGTAGAGTCCTACCCTCAATAATAATTGGGTTCCATCATCATTCATGGATCCATAAAGTCACATCCCTAATGTGTTATAGCTTACTAACCCCAGGCAGAGTGTTCAACGCCCACCAATACACAAGTGTGGCACAACCCACATGGGTCACAACTCAAAGAAACTCACCCCATTTATGTACACACCCTAGTGTCATGTCCACCCCTATTATATAATTGTGCACTGCAATTCATACCATAGAATCCCAAACAATACTCAAATGTAATGAAATCAATGGGTCATTACACCACTATCCACCTATAGAAAGAAACCAAAAAAGGAGAGTTCGACCCAAACCCACTCCAATGACTCCCTAAGCTATTATAAACCCTCCTTTTCCACTATAAATATCCAAAAATATCATATAAAGATGTTTCAGCCCTCATATTTCTAATTTGATTATAAATTTACAATACTCACACTGCTCGGGACTAAACTATCAACATTTATCTAGATTTCATAACCTGTAACATTACAATTTTTTTGTATATATTTAAAAAAATATTAGTTATTTTTATTTTTGGATACGCATTACATTGAAAAATAAAAGGATTATTTTGTTAAAAATTAAGGATAATAAAAGATAAAATTTATGAGGAACATGAAGTAAAGGGATGAGTAAATCTACAAACTTTCTGCACTTGAAAATATTTATAATAATCAGGAATTACTATCTATATCTCCACTTCATTTTTTGTTATTATTGATAATAATATAAGAATTTGTGTATCATGAATATTACCATTACACACTAAGTATTAGACCCATGATAACAATAGATGGTAAACAATATGTTTTCTCAAATTTATGGGTTTCATATATCACTCTATTTATTCCCATAACATTATCACAATCATGATCTATATGATCTAGTAGATGATAGAAATTATGGAGTTGGCGTTTTTATTCAACTGGTAATTTATAAACCCCATATTTATAGGGCTTAACTCGCTTATTGACCCATCAAATGGTATTGTAGAAATAAAGTTATGATTATAGATTTTCCATGGATATAATTTTTTATATAATTATTTAAATTTATTTGGTAGATCAATGGAGTTTATGATAAATTTATTAAAATTGATTTCTGATGCTTATGGAAAGGTACTCTACTTATAGAATGGGAGGACATTTCCATAACATCTCTTTCTTGGAATTAATGTTATTGTATTCACCAAGAGCAGTAAAAAATGTCTAAAAGATGGTATATCATATATGATATCTTATAAGAATAATATAAAAATTGATGTTGTAGTGTATAATGTGTTACCTTCAAAAGACCTAGAGAAGGAATTACCATGAATCATAGTGTTAAAAAATGAATGTACAATCATGGAAACATCATGATATTAATGGGGAAAATAATGTGAAAGAGTCATAAATAAATTTATTTCATGGTTATATGGATGGGATAATATGAAATAGTTAATTATTTTTTTTGTTTTGGTGAGAATGATTTTATGTCAGATTAAAATCAAAATAGAGATTCATGAAGATTCTATAACCGTAATTAAATTTAAGATATTCCATATAAAACAATTAAATATAATTATGCACACTATGTATGATCATGAAATACGTGATTTCACCATTGAGAAGCACAATAATGTTTTAGTTTTTTATGACATAAAATTATGGCTTACCATAATAAGAATAAAGAAAACATGAGAATAATATCAACTATAAGGCCCCAGCCTTAAACCTTACTTAATCTTGAGTTATTAAAAGAATACACATTGAGGATCTTTTCGGGTTTATAGTTTTAGATAATTAGATCATAAAACATGCATTACATTCCACATATAAACAAAGTGGTTACATAAAGATAGTATTCTTCATTCCCATCAATGGAAAAACATTTTAAATATAACATGGATTATTTCTTGACACTTCCTTGACACTATAATCATATCGTGTACCTTTCCCTTGACCTGTGAAAAACATTTCAAAAAAACATGGGATGAGCATAAAAAGCTCAGTATGGGTTATAAAAACATGGAAAGGAAACATGGGTACATATATACATAAGAATGAAATCATACTTTACCCATAAAACTTAAGCACTTTAACATACCTCATCAAATCATGAGTAAATCATAGAAATCATAAGACATAAAGTTAACATGAGGCATTCATTACATTCTTACGTAGGGAGTAACCCTCTTGGTTATGTTTGGAATACCCATCACAGTATATTCCCTAAATGTCTTTGGAGAAACCTTAACGTTTCACTCCTTCGCATTACCCAATGCATTGGAGAGCTATAATGGGCTCACCCGCCCTTAGTTTATCACAAAACCACCCGTCTTCATAAATATGCCCGAGAACCATAACATAATTCATATCACATAAAACATGCATAAAGGAAACATAACATTTCCACCTTTCAATCACGAGATATCAATAAAACACATTGATATAATAAAAACATTATGAAAACCATTTTCAATACCAAAGTAAAACATGGTATTTATTTTACATTTAAAAAAAGGTATCGCTTATAGAGGAAGCCGAAACTCAAATAATGGTCACGGCGGCAGATAAGTCGTTGTCGCCGTATACGTACGACAAAAAAAACATTCCCTTTTAACGTTTAGTAAAACGCTTCGTATAAAAAATATTCCTTTTGAATAAGCGTAAAAGTCAAAGGGGTTTACACACCGTATAAGAGAAGGTTGTGTATAAAATAAAATATGCCTCAGTGAAAGGAGATTGAGACGAAGTCCCATACCTCGTATCCGACTTGACCCGACCGTTCTTTAATCTCCTTAATAATAATCATGAGTTAATCTCTACTTTCTTATGAACCTTTTTCAAGTTCATTATTCCTTTTATACCATGTTATGAACATCATGTAATCATTTAAGTTAATAATGTTCATTTTGTCGGTATTTGGTTCTTAAGTCAAAAATAGACTTCTTACACTTACATGTTGTTAATTTGGTCAAAGGTTTGTTTTATCCAGAATGATATTAATGATTTGGATAACATATTCATCATATATATTCATCATGTACATGTATTTATAATATAACATCACATTTAGAGGTAAGAAATGAAATGCACCGTTCATGGAGATGGTAAGCCGTACGTACGCATGAACGCTACTTCCATTTCTATTCCGTATTTTATGGAATTAAATCATAATGATATTAGAGTATATTATAATTCCAGTATAATAACATATATAATATCATTAACTTTATCCTTTACACATCCCACATATGGTATTAACGAATCAAATCACTTTAAGGGGCGGTAGTCCGCACTTCCTAAAATTAAGATATCGTGTTTACCCATAATGGAAACAATAATGGTATTCCATAAATTAAAATTACAGAATCTTAAGGAAATAATAACCATATTATATATCATATATAAAAATAGTGACATCATAATGGCCACCTTTGAAGGTGTTAAATTACTATTGAACAATCATCATTTCGGGAGGTATAATTTCACCATCCACGGAAACCGTATGTTATTTAACCATTTGATGTAGTTGTGTGAGAGTGTTGATCGAATAAATCTTATAACAACATCCTAGTATATTGATGAGACTGGTGTTGTTACAAAAGAAGTAAAAAAAAAGAATTTAGGGGGTTGGAGAAGCAAAATAAAACAAATGAACATGAGAGAATGAATTACCTTTAAAAGTGTAACTCCTTTTGATTTGAGCCTAAAGGCTTACTTTGAAAGGATTATGCCCAAAGAGAATCCTCTAGGATGAGGAAAGGGGTGTGGAGAGAGTAAATGGGCAGGGTGTGGCCGAGCCAAATGCTTGAGAAGTGTGTGAAATGAGGTAGAGGTGGGGGCCTTTTATAAGAGGAGAGGAGGGGCACTTTTGGAAACCATGAAACTATTATTTTATTTGAAAATGTGTTTCGGTTTTAAAAGGTCCCACATTGATATAATTCGTGGATACGGTGACAAGGGTTCGATATCCACCCATACAATACGTTTTGGACATGTTTAGTTCCTAGATTTTATATTATCTTTCTATTTTATTTAAATCGTCAAATAATGATGTCATCGCTGCATCATTATTATGTCATAAATAATTTAATTTATTTAATGTGTAAAAATTAAAAAAAAAATACTATGATGTAGGAAATATTTTTAGATTTCCAATGAATATTTATAGACAAAAATATGATTAGTATAACCCCTTCTAAAAATTGTTTTAGTAAAACAATTTATGTTAGTGTCATTTTCACCTTTATTTAAAAAAAGGCATTAAAGTCATTATCTCACCCAAGTGGCTCCATGGGGTCCCCTAAATCGACCCATGGGTTGTCTTGGTCGTCCATGACTCACCCAATATGTGTAATACAAGTGTCATGGTGTTTTCACATTTTTTATAATATCATTTTTACCTTAAATTACAATAATTACCTCTAATCGTGATTAAAAACGTAATAAGTTACTATTCACCAAAAAATTATTATAATCTCATTGAACCACATTTTACTTCTTAATAACAACCATGTATGTCGGATTATTGAAATTCAAAACACAAAGATGGCAAAATTTCATTTAAACGAAAAAAATCAGTTTTTATAAGTACAACTTAGTGGTTTCACTATTCATCAAAAATTGATGTTTTTCAGAAAATTACAAAAAATTTACCCTATGCTATATTTGATATTCCAAATTGAAAAATGAACTCTATTTTAAAAAATTCAAAACATATAAGTCAGATTAATTAATTTAATAATTAATTCCCGCTGTCAGAGCAAATAGCGTGTTTTTATGAAACAATAAGTATCAAAAGATTGACACTAGTTTAAGTCCAATTTCAAAGTGAAATTGATTCCAATGACCACCATTGGATAAAATGGTAAAAATATATTCTAATTTCATTTCAAAACCAATTCAAAAGATAATCTAATCATATAAATAAATTATTTTAAAAAGCATTTTTGATGTAAAATGCAATATTTTTCACTATTCATTAGAAAATGAACATTGTCAGAAAAATACAAAAAATTTAAACGAAGTAAATTTTGATGTCCCAATCATAAAGAATAAGTTTATTTTGACAAACATAGCTTATAAAATTGTCAAAAGATAGATTTAAAAATGGTTTGCCACCAAAAGGAAGTAAAACAATCTTTTAAAAATATTAGTATATTCCATGCTTAAGATTGGATTTATTTTCATTTTAAGCCTCCAAAACACTATCTAATTCAATAATAGACATAGATAAAAATATCTATTATTCATTACTTACTTGGGATGTTACATCCTTCCCCCCTTTAAAAAATTACGTCCCCGCAATTTATTTACTTATCGAATAAATGGGGGTACTTATTCCTCATTGCATTTTCAGATTCCCACGTTGCCTCTTCAATCATGTGGTTTTTCCACAAAACCTTTACCTAGTGAATCACCTTATTCCGTAACACTTTCTCCTTGTGGTCAATAATCTGGACCGGTTGTTCCTCATAAGATAGGTTCTCTTCCAGCTGAACTACCACTGGACTCAAAACATGAGATGGATCTGGCATGTACTTTCTCAACATCGAAACGTGAAAAACATTGTGTACCTGAGATAAACTCGGAGGTAAAGCCACTCAATAAGCAACTGATCCAACTCTCTCCATAATTTCATATGGTCCAATGAACCTTGGACTCATCTTTCCTTTCATACCAAATCGCATCACACTTTTCCATTTTGATACTTTGAGATAAACATGATCACCTACCTCAAAAGATAGATCCTTCCTCCGGTTATCTGCATAACTCTTCTGCCTGCTCTGAGCTATTCTTGTGTGCTTATGAATCAGCTGAACTTTTTCTGCCATCTCTTCTACCAATTCTAGTCCCATCAACTTCCTTTCACCTACTTCATCCCAGAAAGCTGGAGTTCGACACTGCTTCCCATATAATGCCTGAAATGGTGCCATCTGTAAACTGGAATGAAAACTGTTATTATATGAAAATTCAACCAAAGAAAGATGCTGGTCCCAACTTCCCTGATAATACATCGAACAAGCTCGTAGAATATCCTCCAAGGTCTGAATTGTTCGTTTTGACTACCCATCTGATTGAGGATGAAAAGCTGTACTAAAATTTAATTCAGTACCCAACAACTTCTGAAGGCCTTTCCAAAAGTTAGAAGTAAACCTGGGATCACGATCCGATTCAATGGAGAGTGGAACTCTATGTAACCTGACTATATCTTTAAGATACAAACGGGAAAGTTGATCAAGAGAGAAAGTATCTCGTATAGCAAGGAAATGAGCAGACTTGGTCAAGCGAACAACAATAGCCCAGAATGCATTATTACCTCGAGATGTCTTCGGTAATCCCACAACAAAGTCCATGGATATATTCTCCCATTTCCACTCTGGAACTTGTAAAGGCTGAAGCATCCCTTTCGGTAACTTCCGCTCTGCTTTAACCTGTTGACATGTCAAACACTCCACAGTAAAATCAGCAACATCTCTTTTCATTCTATCCCACCAGTAAAACTCCCGCAGATCTATGTACATCTTAGTACTGCCAGGATGAACTAAAAATGGAGAACTATGAGCTTCACATAACAAATCTCTCTTCAACTATGAATCACAAGGCACACACAGTCTCTTCCCAAATCTCAAAACATGATCATTATCAATGTTGAATTCAGGCTACTTACCTTTCTGAACCAGCTCTACCTTTTTCTACAACTCACTATCTTGCTTCTGTGCTTGCTTGATTCTTCCTGATAGAGAAGATCTCACTGATACATGAAACAAAACAGAAGGACTTCCTGCACCAAAAACTTCTATTCCAAGGTTCATCAAATCCTTAACCAAAGGATCACATTCCAAATGCAACATTTCTAATGAAGCATTACTTTTTCAACTCAAAGCATCAGAAACTTTATTTGCTTTTCCCGGATGGTAATGAATTGTACAATCATAATCCTTGATTAATTCTAGCCATCTCCTTTGTCTCATGTTCAACTCTTTCTGAGTGAATATATACTTTAAACTTTTGTGATCAGTATATATTTCACACTTTACTCCATACAAATGATGCCTCCAAATTTTTAAAGCAAAAACAACAGCAGCTAATTCCAAATCATGTGTAGGGTAATTTACCTCATGAGTTTTCAACTGTCGTGAAGCATATGCAATTACCTAATAATTCTGCATTAGGACGCAACCAAGACTTTTCAATGAAGCATCACTGTATATAACAAACTCACCATTCCTGGAAGGTAGTTCCAAAACTGGAGCATTCACCAATATTCTTTTCAATTCCTGAAAACAATCATCACATTCTTTTGTCCAGATAAACTTAACACCCTTCCGAGTTAGCTTAGTCATTAGACTAGATAACCGTGAAAAATTTCTAACAAACCTTCGGTAATAGCCTGCCAAACCAAGGAAGCTACGAATCTCAGTTACATTTGTGGGTCTTGGCCAATCTTCAACAACTTTTGTTTTTGCAGGATCAAGAGTTATCAAATCTTTAGAAACAATGTGACCAAGGAAAGAAATTTATTGTAACCAAAACTCACACTTGCTGAATTCCCCATACAATTTCTTTTCTATTATCTTTTGCAAGATAACCCTTAAATGCCTTTCATGCTCCTCTTTACTTTTATAAAACACCAAAATATCATCAATGAAAACCACCACAAACTTATCCAAGAACTCATGGAAAATTATATTCATTAAGTCCATGAATACATTAGGTGCATTGGTTAGCCCAAAAGGCATTACTACAAATTCATTATGGCCATATCTCGTACGGAACGCAGTCTTCGGAATATCTGCCTCCTTTACCTTCAGCTGATGGTACCCCGATCTCAAGTCAATCTTTGAAAAAAAACTATGCTCCATGGAGCTGATCAAACAAATCATCGATATGAGGAAAATGATATTTTTTCTTAACAGTGATATTATTCAAGGCTCTATAATCAATGAAAAGTCTCATAGAACCATCTTTATTTTTAACAAATAAAACAGAAGCACCCCATGGTGATGTGCTAGGTCGAATGAAACATTTCTCTAATAAATCTTGCAATTGCTCCTTCAACTCTAAAAGTTCAATTTGAGCCATTCGATAAGGAGGTTTTGAAATTGGCTTAGCATCAAGAACTAAGTCAACAGTAAACTCAACTTCTTGATATGGTATTATTACAGGCAACTCATCAGGAAAATCATCAGGATACTCATTTACCACTGGCACATCATTAATCTGAACAGTTCCTTTATTTTCAATGATGTGTGTGAGGTAACATTCATTTCCATCTTTTACTAGTTTCTTGGCCTCTTGATAAGTTATCAACAGTAAGGGTTCATTCTTGTACACAAACTGAAAGTCTTTCGGAAAAGAAAATTCTTTAGCTCTACAGTCAATCTTAGCATGGTAAATAGAGAGCCAATCCATTTCCAGGATAACATCAAACTCTACTAGAGGTAAAAAATAAGGTTTGCATGTAGGTTCTTTCAACAGATAAGGATAAGAAGATTATTAAAAATTATTTTTGCATCAACATTTCCCCCTGGTCTTTTTACCACAATTTCAGGAGTAACTTCTTGAGATGGTATTCCCATTTTACTAGAAAAGTTTTCAGAGATGAAAGGATGTGTAGACCCCGAACCAAACAACACACTAGAATAATCTGAAAAAACAAACAAAGTACCTGATACAACTTCATTTGATGGCCCGACGTCTGCCGAAGTAGTTGCAAAAGATTTCACCACCCCTTTCTGCTTGTATTATAACTGCTTCCCATCACTCATGCTCTTTGTCGGACACTCTTTTGCATAGTGTCCCATCTCATTGCACTTATAACATTTCACTAACTATAAATCAAATTTGGTCTTACCTTCACCTTGATCCTTTTCAGTGAAATCACGAGCCTTATGTCCCATCTTACCACATCGGTAACACTTTCCAGAATTCAGAAGTCATTCCCCAGCATGCCTTTTTCAACATTTATCACAAACTGGAAACTTAGTTTTCTTACCATCATACTTTTTTGAATAATTCTTACCTTTCTCCTGCCACCTTGGTCTCTTCTTCTGTTGGTTGTTATAGAACACTTGGTCATCGGCAAACTCCATTTCCACCTTCTCAGCACATCGAACAAGATTTTCATAACTTTTAAACTCACGAGAACCTAATGCCCTTCGATATTTTGGATTTAATCCTGAGTAAAAACAATTGATTTTACTATCAAGGTCTCGGATAAAATTTGGAACATACCTTGCCAATCGAGTGAACCTTTCATCATAGGCAGCCACTGAGTCTTCCTCTTGCCTCAATTAGAAGAATTTATTTTCCATCCTAAGTTGAACAGCCTTAGGAAAATAATTCTCAAGAAACACACCTTTGAATTCCTCCCAGTTGAAGCATCAATCTCATCAGCGTCCCTGATATTTTTAACCATCGACCACCACTGATCTGCCTCACCCTCGAAACGGTAAATAGAAAGACTAACCTTTTGATTGTCTGAAAACCCCATGACATCAAAAATCTTCTCTAGTGCTTTAATCCACCCTTCAGCTTGCCCAGGGTCAGATGATCATCTGAATGATGGGGGATGTTGCCTCATGAAATGTTCCACCACTGACATGTTCCTCTGCGGTTGATCTGGCTGATCTCGTGCATGGATACCACCACCATTTATAGCCTGAGTCAACTGTGCCATCACTACAACAAACTGTTCAGTTCCAATTCCAACCATCACAGGATGATGATTTGGAAGGTTATTTCCTTCTTTTTTCCTTCCTAGCACTGCTTCCCTATTTCCTCTACGGAAAACCATTCTGAACAAACATGTTTTAGATGAAGCAACATGGTAATCTTCAAATGCTATATCATTTCAAAAAAATTATTTTTGGATAATCATTTAATAGAATTATAACTCCTAAAGTTATCTAAACTGACCTCTGATACCAACTATAAGGCCCCAGCCTTAAACCTTACTTAATCTTGAGTTATTTCAAGATTACACATTGAGGATCTTTTCGGGTTTAGAGTTTTAGAGAATTAGATCATAAAACTTGCATTACATTCCACATATAATCAAAGTGGTTACATAAAGATAATATTATTCATTCCCATCAATGGAAACACAATTAAAATAAAACATGGATTATTTCTTGACACTTCCTTGAGACTATCATCATATCGTGTACCTTTCCCTTGACCTGTGAAAAACATTTCAAAAAAACTTGGGATGAGCATAAAAAGCTCAGTATGGGTTATAAAAACATGGAAAGGAAACATGGTTACATATATACATAAGAATGAAATCATACTTTACCCATAAAACTTAAGCACTTTAACATACCTCATCAAATCATGAGTAAATCATAGAAATCATAAGACATAAAGGTAACTTGAGGCATTCATAACATTCTTACATAGGGAGTAACCCTCTTGGTTACGTTTGGAATACCCATCACAGTATATTCCCTAATTATCTTCGGAGAAACCTTAACGTTTCACTCCTTCGCATTACCCAATGCATTAGAGATCTATAACGGGCTCACCCACAATTATTTTATCACGGAACCACCCAACTTCATGAATATGCCCAAGAACCATAACATAATTCATATCACATAAAACATGCATAAAAGAAACATAACATTTCCACCTTTCAATCACGAGATATCAATGAAACACATTAATATAATAAAAACATTTTGATAACCTTTTTCAATACCAAAGTAAAACATGTTATTTATTTTTCATTTAAAAAAAGGAAAGGCTTGTAGAGGAATCCGAAACTCAAATAATGGTCACGGCGGCGGATAAGTCGTTGTCGCCGCATACGTCCGACAAGAAAAACATTCCCTTTTGTCGTTTAGTAAAACGCTTCGTATAAAAAAGATTCCTTTTGAATAAGCGTAAAAGTAAAAGGGGTTTATACACCATATAAAATAAGGTTGTGTATAAAATAAAATATGCCTCAGTGAAAGGAGATTGAGACGATGTCCCATACCTCGTATCCGACTTGACCCGACCGTTCATTAATCTCCTGAATAATAAACTTGAGTTAATCTCTACTTTCTTATGAACCGTTTTCAAGTTAATTGTTCCTTTTATACCATGTTATGAACATCATGTAATCATTTAAGTTAATAATGTTCATTTTGTCGGTATTTAGTTCTTATGTCAAAAATAAACTTCTTACACTTACATGTTGTTAATTTGGTCAAAGGTTCGTTATATCCAGAATTATATTAATGATTTGGATAACTTATTTATCATATATATTCATCATATACATGTATTTATAATATTACATCACATTTAGAGGTATGAAATGAAATGCATCGTTCATGGAGACGGTAAGCAGTACGTACGCATGAACGCTACTTCCATTTCTATTTCGTATTTTCTGGAATGGAATCATAATGATATAAGAGTATATTATAATTCCAGTATAATAACATATATAATATCATTAACTTTATCCTTTACACATCCCACATATGGTATTAACGAATCAAATCACTTTAAGGGGCGGTAGTCTGCACTTCCTAAAATGAAGATATCGTGTTTACCCATAATGGAAACAATAATGGTATTCCATAAATGAAAATTACAGAAGATTAAGGAATGAATAAACATATTATATATCATATATAAAAATAGTGACATAATAATGGCCACCTTTTAAGGTGTTAAATGAGTATTGAACAATCATCGTTTCGGGAGGCAGAATTTCGCCATCCACGGAAACTTTATGTTCTTAAACCATTTGATGTAGTTGTGTGATAGTTTTGCTCGAGTAAATATTATAACAACATCCTAGTATATTGAAGATTCTGGTGTTGTTACAAAAGAATTAAATAAAAATAGTTTAGGGGGTTGGAGAAGCAAAATAAAACAAATGAACATGAGAGAATGAATTACCTTTAAAAGTGTAACACCTTTTGATTTGAGCTTAAAGGATTCCTTTGAAAGGATTCTGCCCAAAGGGATTCCTCTAGGATGAGGAGAGGGGTGTGGAGAGAGTAAATGGGCAGGGTTTGGCCGAGCCAAATGCTTGAGGAGTGTGAGAAAAGAGGTAGAGGTGGGGGCCTTTTATAAGAGGAGAGGAGGGGCACTTTTGGAAACCATGAAACTATTATTTTATTTGAAAATGTGTTTCGGTTTTAAAAGGTCCCAAATTTATATAATTCTTTGATAAGGTGATAAGGGTTCTAAATCCACCCATACAATAAGTTTTGGACATGTGTAGCCCATAGATGTTACATTATCATTATATTTTATTTAAATTGTCAAATAATGATGTCATCGCTGCATCATTATTATGTCATAAATAATTTAATTTATATAATGTCTAAAAATTATAAAAAAAATACTATGATGTAGTAAATCGTTTTAGATTTCCAATTAATATTTATAGACAAAAATATGATTAGTATAACCCCTTCTAAAAATTGTTTTAGTAAAACAATTTATGTTAGTGTCATTTTCACCTTTATTTAAAAAAAGGCATTAAAGTCATTATCTCACCCAAGTGGCTCCCTGGGGTCCCCTAAATCGACCCATGGGTTGTCTTGGTCGGCCATGACTCACCCAATAGATGTAGGACAAGTTTCATGGTGTTTTCACATTTTTTATAATATCATTTTTACCTTAAATTACACTAATTACCTCTAATCGCGATTAAAAACTTAATAAGTTACTATTCACCAAAAAATTATTATAGTCTCATTGAACCACATTTTACTTATTAATGACAACCATGTATATCGGATTTTTGAAATTCAAGACACAAAGATGGAAAAATTTCATTTAAACGAATGAAATCAGTTTTTATAAGTACCACTTAGTTGTTTCACTATTCATCAAAAATTTATGTTTTTCAGAAAATTACCAATAATTCACCCTAAGCTATATTTGATATTCAGAATTCAAAAATGAATTCTATATTACAAAATTCAAAACATATAAGTCAGATTAATTAATTTAATAATTAATTTCCGCTGTCAGAGCAAATAACGTGTTTTTTTGAAACAATAAGTATCAAAAGATTGACACTAGTTTAAGTCCAATTTCAAAGTGAAATTGATTCCAATGACCACCATTGGATAAAATGGTAAAAATATATTCTAATTTCACTACAAACCCAATTCAAAAGATAATCTAATCATATAAATAAATTAGATTAAAAAGCAGTTTTGATGTAAAATGCAGTATTTTTCACTATTCATTAAAAAATGAACATTGTCAGAAAAATACCAAAAATTTACACAAAGTAACTTTTGATCTCCCAATCATAAATAATAAGTTTATTTTGACAAAAATATATTATTAAATTGTCAAAAAAGAGATTTAAAAATGGTTTGCCATCAAAAGGCAATAAAACAATCTTTTAAAAATATTAGTGTATTACATGCTTAAGATTGGATTTATATTCATTTTAAGCCTCTAAAACACTATCTAATTCAATAATAGAAATAGATAAAAATATCTATTTTTTGTTACTTACTTGGGATGTTACATCCTTCCCCCCTTTAGAAAATTGCATCCCCGCAATTTATTTACTTATCGAATAAATGGGGGTACTTATCCCTCATTGCATTTTCAGATTCCCATGTTGCCTCTTAAATCATGTGGTTTTTCCACAAAACCTTTACCTGGTGAATCACCTTATTCCGTAACACTTTCTCCCTGTGGTCAATAATCTGGACCGGTTGTTCCTCATAAGATAGGTTATCTTCCGGCTGAACTACCTCTGGACTCAAAACATGAGATGGATCTGGCATGTACTTTCTCAACATCAAAACGTGAAAAACATTGTGTACCTGAGATAAACTCGGAGGTAAAGCCACTCGGTAAGCAACTGATCCAACTCTCTCCAGAATTTCATATGGTCCAATGAACCTTGGACTCAGCTTTCCTTTCTTACCAAATCGCATCACACTTTTCCATGGTGATACTTCGAGAAAAAACATGATCACCTACCTCAAAAGATAGATCCTTCCTCCGGTTATCTGCATAACTCATCTGCCTGCTCTGAGATTTTCTCATGTGCTTCTGAATCAACTGAACTTTTTCTGCCATCTCTTCTACCAATTCTGGTCCCATCAACTTCTTTCACCTACTTCATCCCAGAAAGATGGAGTTGGACACTGCTTCCCATATAATGCCTGAAATGGTGCCATCTGTATACTGGAATGAAAACTATTATTATATGAAAATTCAACCAAAGAAAGATGATGGTCCCAACTTCCCTGATAATCTATCGAATAAGCTCGTAGTGTATCCTCCAAGGTCTGAATTTTTCGTTTTGACTGCCCATCTGATTGAGGATGAAAAGCTGTACTAAAATTTAATTCAGTACCCAACGACTTCTGAAGGCCTTTCCAAAAGATAGATGTAAACCAGAGATCACGATCCGATACAATAGAGAGTGGAGCTCCATGTAACCTGACTATCTCTTTAAGATACAAACAGGAAATATGATCAAGAGATAAAGTATCTCGTATAGCAAGGAAATGAGCAAACTTGGTCAAGCGATCAACAATAACCCGGAATGAATTATTACCTCGAGATGTCTTCGGTAATCCCACAACAATGTCCATGGATATATTCTCTCATTTCCACTCTGGCACTGGTAAAGGCTGAATCATCCCATTCGGTAACTGCCGCTCTTCTTTAACCTGTTGACATGTCAAACACTTCACAGTAAAATCAGCAACATTTCTTTTCATTCTATCCCACCCGTAAAAGTCCCGCCGATCTCTGTACATCTTAGTACTTCCAGGATGAACTGAAAATGGAGAACTATGAGCTTCACATAACAAATCTCTCTTCAACTGTGAATCACAAGGCACACACAATCTCTTCCCAAATCTCAAAACACAATCATTATCAATGTTGAATTCAGGCCACTTACCTTTCTGAACTAGATCTACCTTTTTCTAAAACTCACTGTCTTGCTTCTGTGCTTGCTTGATTCTTCCTGATAGAGAAGATCTCACTGATACCTGAAACAAAACAGAAGTAATTCCTGCACCAACAACTTCTATTCCAAAGTTCATCAAATCCTTAACCAAAGGATCACGTTCCAAACGCAACATTTCTAAGTAGCATTACTTTTTCGACTCAAAGCATCAGACACTTTATTTGCTTTTCCCGGATGGTAATGAATTGTACAATCATAATCCTTGATTAATTCTAGCCATCTCCATTGTCTCATGTTTCTTTCTGAGTGAATATATACTTTAAACTTTTGGGATCAGTATATATTTCACACTTTACTTCATACAAATGATGCCTCCAAATTTTTAAAGCAAAAACAACAGCAGCTAATTCCAAATCATGTGTAGGGTAATTTACCTCATGAGTTTTCAACTGTCGTGAAGAATAAGCAATTACCTGATCATTCTTCATTAGGACGCAACCAAGTCCTTTCAATGAAGCATCGCTGTATATAACAAACTCACCATTCCTGGAAGGTAGTGCCAAAACTGGAGCATTCACCAATCTTCTTTTCAATTCCTGAAAACAATCATCACATTCTTTTGTCCATGTAAACTTAACACCCTTCCGAGTTAGCATAGTCATTAGGCTAGATAATCGTGAAAAATTTCTAACAAACCTTCGATAATAGCCTTCCAAAACAAGGAATCTACGAATCTCAGTTACATTTTTGGGTCTTGGCCAATCTTCAACAACTTTTGTTTTTGCAGGATCAACGGTTATCCCATCTTTAGAAACAATGTGACCAAGGAATGAAATTTTTTGCAACCAAAACTCACACTAGCTGAATTTCCCATACAATTTCTTTTCTTTTAAATTTTGCAAGATAACCCTTAAATGTCTTTCATGCTCCTCTTTACTTTTAGAAAACACCAAAATATCATCAATGAAAACCACCACAAACTTATCCATGAACTCATGGAAAATTCTATTCATTAAGTCCATGAATACAGCACGTGCATTGGTTAGCCCAAAAGGCATTACTACAAATTCATAATGGCCATATCTCGTACGGAACGCGGTATTCGGAATATCTGCCACCTTTACCTTCAGCTGATGGTACCCCGATCTCAAGTCAATCTTTGAAAAAAAACTGAGCTCCCTAGAGCTGATCAAACAAATCATCGATATGAGGCAAAGGATATTTGTTCTTAACAGTGATATTATTCAAGGCTCTATAATCAATGCAAAGTCTCATAGAACCATCTTTCTTTTTAACAAATAAAACAGGAGCACCCCATGGTGATGTGCTAAGTCTAATGATACCTTTCTCTAATAAATCTTGCAATTTCTCCTTCAACTCTAAAAGTTCAATTTGAGCCATTCGATAAGGAGGTTTTGAAATTGGCTTAGCATCAGGAACTAAGTCAACAGTAAACTCAACTTCTCGATCTGGTATTATTCCAGGCAACTCATCAGGAAAATCATCAGGATACTCATTTACCACTGGCATATCATTAATCTGAACAGTTCCATTATTTTCAATGATGTGTGCAAGGTGACATTCATTTCCATCTTTTACATGTTTCTTGGCCTCTTGATAAGTTATCAACAGTAAGGGTTCATTCTTGTACACAAACTGAAAGTCATTCGGAAAAGAAACTTCTTTAGCTCTACATTCAATCTTAGCATGGTAAATAGAGAGCCAATCCATTCCCAAGATAACATCAAACTCTACTAGAGGTAGAAAAATAAGGTTTGCAAGTAGTTTCTTTCCACAGATAAGGATAGGAAGATTCTTAAAAATTATTTTTTCTTCAACATTACCCCTAGGTGTTTTTACCACAATTTCAGGAGTAACTTCTTGAGATGGTATTCCCATTTTACTAGAAATGTTTTCAGAGATGAAAGAATGTGTAGACCCCGAACCAAACAACACACTGGCATAATCTGAAAAAACAAACAAAGTACCTGATACAACTTCATTTGATGGCCTGACGTCTTCCGAAGTAGTTGCAAAAGATTTCACCACCCCTTTCTGCTTGTAGTCTAACTGCTTCCCATCACTCAAGCTCTTTGTCAGACACTCGTTTTCATAGTGACCCATCTCATTGCACTTATAACAGTTCACTAACTGTAAATCAAATTTGGTCTTACCTTCACTTTGATCCTTTTTAGTGCAATCACGAGCCTTATGTCCCATCTTACAACATCGGTAGCACTTTCCAGAATTCAGAAGACATTCCCCAGCATGCTTTTTTCAACATTTATCACAAAATGAAAACTTAGTTTTCTTACCATCAGACGTTTTTGATGAATTCTTACCTTTCTCCTGCCACCTCGGTCTCTTCTTCTGTTGGTTGTTATAGAACACTTGGTCGTCGGAAAAATCCATTTCCACCTTCTCAGCACATCGAACAAGATTTTCTTAACTTTTAAACTCATGAGAAGCTAATGCCCTTCGATATTCTGGCTTTAATCCTGAGTAAAAACAATTGATTTTACTATCAAGGTCTCGGATAAAATTTGGAGCATACCTTGCCAATCTAGTGAACCTTTCATCATAGGTATCCACATAGTCTTCCTCTTGCCTCAATTCCAAGAATTTATTTTCCATCCTAAGTTGAACAGCCTTAGGAAAATACTTCTCAAGAAACATACCTTTGAATTCCTCCCAGTCGAAGCATCAATCTCATCAGTGTCCCTGATATTTTTAACCATCGACCACCACTGATCTGCCTCACCCTCCAAACGGTAAATAGCAAGACTAAACTTTTGATTGTCTGAAAACCCCATGACATCAAAAATATTCTCTAGTGATTTAATCCACCCTTCAGCTAGCACAGGGTCAGATGATCGTCTGAATGCTGGGGGATGTTGCCTCATGAAATTTTCCACCACTGACATGTTCCTCTGCGGTTGATCTGGCTGATCTCGTGCATGGATACCACCACCATTTATAGCCTGATTCAACTGTGCCATCACTACAACAAACTGTTCAGTTCCAATTCCGACCATCTCAGGATGCTGATTTGGAAGGTTATTTCCTTCTTTTTGCCTTCCTAGCACTGCTTCCCTGTTTCCTCTACGGTAAACCATTCTGAACAAACATGTCTTAGATGAAGCAACATGGTAATCTTAAAATGCTATATCATTTAAAAAAAAGTATTTTTGGATAATCATTTAATAGAATTCTAACTCCTAAAGTTATCTAAACTGACCTCTGATACCAACTATAAGGCCCCAGCCTTAAACCTTACTTAATCTTGAATTATTTCAAGATTACACATTGAGGATCTTTTCGGGTTTAGAGTTTTATAGAATTAGATCATAAAACTTTCATTACATTCAACATATAATCAAAGTGGTTACATAAAGATAGTATTCTTCATTCCCATCAATGGAAACACATTTAAAATAAAACATGGATTATTTCTTGACACTTCCTTGACACAATCATCATATCGTGTACCTTTCCCTTGACCTGTGAAAAACATTTCAAAAAAACATGGGACGAGCATAAAAAGCTCAGTATGGGTTATAAAAACATGGAATGGAAACATGGGTACATATATACATAAGAATGAAATCATACTTTACCCATAAAACTTAAGCACTTTAACATACCTCATCAAATCATGAGTAAATCATTGAAATCATAAGACATAAAGGTAACTTGAGGCATTCATAACATTCTTACGTAGGGAGTAACCCTCTTGGTTACGTTTGAAATACCCATCACAGTATATTCCCTAAATATTTTCGGAGAAACATTAACGTTTCACTCCTTCGCGTTACCCAATGCATTGGAGATCTATAACGGGCTCACCCACAATTAGTTTATCACAGAACCACTCATCTTCATGAATATGCCCAAGAACCATAACATAATTCATATCACATAAAACATGAATAATGGAAATGTAACATTTCCACCTTTCAATCAAGAGATATCAATGAAACACATTGATATAATAAAAACATTTTGAAAACCATTTTCAATACCAAAGTAAAACATGGTATTTATTTTTCATTTAAAAAAAGGAATGGCTTGTAGAGGAAGCCGAAACTCAAATAATGGTCATGGTGATGGATAAGACATTGTCGCCGCATACGTATAACAAGAAAAACATTCCATTTTGTCATTTAGTAAAATGCTTCGTATAAAAAAGATTTCTTTTGAATAAGCATAAAAGTCAAAGTGGTTTATACACCATATAAAAGAAGGTTGTGTATAAAATAATATATGCCTCAATGAAAGGAGATTGAGACGAAGTTCCATACCTCGTATCCGACTTGACCCGGCCGTTTTTTAATCTCCTGAATAATAAACTTGAGTTAATCTCTACTTTCATATGAACCGTTTTCAAGTTAATTGTTCCTTTTATACCATGTTATGAACATCATGTAATCATTTAAGTTAATAATGTTCATTTTGTCGGTATTTAGTTCTTAAGTCAAAAATAGACTTCTTACACTTACATGTTGTTAATTTGGTCAAAGGTTCGTTATATCCAGAATTATATTAGTGATTTGGATAACTTATTTATCATATATATTCATCATATACATGTATTTATAATATTACATCACATTTAGAGGTAAGAAATGAAATGCACCGTTCATGGAGACGTTAAGCCGTACGTACGCATGAACGCTACTTCCATTTCTATTTCATATTTTCTGGAATGGAATCATAATGATATAAGTGTATATTATAATTCCAGTATAATAACATATATAATATCATTAACTTTATCATTTACACATCCGACATATGGTATTAACGAATCAAATCACTTTAAGGGGCGGTAGTCTGCATTTCCTAAAATGAAGATATCGTGTTTACCCATAATGGAAACAATAATGGTATTCCATAAATGAAAATTACAGAAGCTTAAGGAAAGAATAAACATATTATATATCATATATAAAAATAGTGACATCATAATGGCCACCTTTGAAGGTTTTAAATGACTATTGAACAATCATCGTTTCGGGAAGCAGAATTTCTCCATCCACGGAAACTGTATGTTCTTAAACCATTTGATGTAGTTGTGTGAGAGTTTTGCTCGAAAAAATCTTATAACAACATCCTAGTATATTTAATATACTGGTGTTGTTACAAAAGAAGTAAATAAAAAGAGTTTAGGGGGTTGGAGAAGCAAAATAAAACAAATGAACATGAGAGAATGAATTACCTTCAAAAGTGTAACTCCTTTTGATTTGAGCCTAAATGCATCCTTTGAATGGATTCTGCCGAAAGGGATTCCACTAGGATGAGGAGAGGGGTGTGGATAGAGTAAATGGGCAAGGTTTGGCCGAGCCAAATGCTTGAGGAGTGTGTGAAATGTGGTAGAGGTGGGGGGCCTTTTATAAGAGGAGAGGAGGGGCACTTTTGGAAACCATGAAACTATTATTTTATTTGAAAATGTGTTTCGGTTTTAAAAGGTCCCACATTGATATAATTCATGGATAAGGTGATAAGGGTTCTAAATACACCCATACAATAAGTTTTGGACATGTGTAGTTCATATATTTTACATTATCTTTCTATTTTATTTAAATCGTCAAATAATGATGTCATCGCTGCATCATTATTATGTCATAAATAATTTAATTTATTTAATGTATAAAAATTATAAAAAAATACTATGATGTAGGAAATCGTTTTATCTTCCCAATGAATATTTATAGACAAAAATATAATTAGTATAACCCCTTCTAAAAATTGTTTTAGTAAAACAATTTATGTTAGTGTCATTTTCACCTTTATTTAAAAAAAGGCATTAAAGTCATTATCTCACCCAAGTGGCTCCATGGGGTCCCATAAATCGACCCATGGGTTGTCTTGGTCGGCCATGACTCACCCAATAGGTGTAGGACAAGTTTCATGGTGTTTTCACAGTTTTTATAATATCATTTTTACCTTAAATTACACTAATTACCTCTAATCGCGATTAAAAACTTAATAAGTTACTATTCACCAAAAAATTATTAGTCTCATTAAACCACATTTTACTTCTTAATGACAACCATGTACATAGGATTTTTGAAATTCAAAACATAAATATGGCAAAATTTCATTTAAACGAAAAAAATCAGTTTTTATAAGTACCACTTAGTTGTTTCACTATTCATCAAAAATTGAAGTTTTTCAGAAAATTACCAAAAATTCACCCTAAGCTATATTTGATATTCAGAATTCAAAAATGAAGTCTATTTTACAAAATTCAAAACAAATAAGTCAGATTAATTAATTTAATAATTAATTCCTGCTATCAGAGCAAATAGCGTGTTTTTATGAAACAATAAGTATCAAAAGATTGACACTAGTTTAAGTCCAATTTCAAAGTGAAATTGATTCCAATGACCACCATTGGATAAAACGGTAAAATTATATTCTAATTTCACTTCAAAACCAATTCAAAAGATAATCTAATCATATAAATAAATTATATTAAAAAGCAGTTTTGATGTAAAATGCAGTATTTTTCACTATTCATTAAAAAATGAAAATTGTCAGAAAAATACCAAAAAATTACACAAAGTAAATTTTGATGTCCCAATAATAAAGAATCATTTTATGTTGACAAACATAGCTTATAAAATTGTCAAAAGACATATTTAAAAATGGTTTTCCATCAAAAGGAAGTAAAACAATCTTTTAAAAATATTAGTGTATTCCATGCTTAAGATTGGATTTATTTTCATTTTAAGCCTCTAAAACACTATCTAATTCATTAATAGACATTGATAAAAATATATATTATTCATTACTTACTTGGGATGTTACATCAACTGTAAATCAAAAAAAGGTTATAAACAACATGAATTTTAAATGTATCATTAGCAATAAATTGATGTCAATGTTAATGAAATGGATTTAAAATAATTTATAACATTATTATAAAAAGTAATTCAACATAAAAAATGTAAATACATAGGAAATTTTCCATTCAAAATATTCAATTATGGAAATATTGGACCCTTTTCGTTAAATTTCCTAGTTAAAAATCAATATTATTTTAATTATGGTCAATGTCTAGATAGGGTGGTAAACAATCTCAATGGGAAAAAATACATCAACGGGAAATTTATGACTAAAATAATTATTAGAAATAATTTACATATAATGAATTATCAATCATCTTATATTGTCAAAATTTCAAATGGGTATAGTGGACATGGAGGAAGAATGGAAAACGGATTCCATGGAAAAATAATTTATCCAAAATGATTTCTTGAGTAAATAGAAAATAATAGTGTTATAATGTAGCTGGAATTAGATACATGAAGAGATCAATGGAGTTCTAATGAAGTATATAGCTCTTAAAATTATTAATGGAAAATATAAAATAATGAGATATAAAATAATTCTTTGGAATCTATGAATTATTATATAAGAGAATATATTAAGGAATAAAAATCTAAATGAATTGTAGAGATGTAAGTGGAATCTATAAAAAAATATGATGTATCTCAATATAAAACATGATCATGCGGATAATATTATCGAAATTACAAGACAATATCTTGTTTCTATCAATGAATATATAAAATATCTTTATGTGAAGATGGATGGTTAGAATTTTTAATATAATTGTAATCACATTATGTTTTAAAATTATATCAATGAATTCGATGAAGGTTTAAAAATAGTAGATAAGCCTATGGATACAATGAATAAACATAGTACATTATACATTTTATCCTAAAAAGTGTTTTGGACACCAATTATTGTAATAAATATTTTAGAATCTTGTAAAACAAAGGGAAAATATTTTTTAATCACAAAAGACATTGAACACACCCATTTATAAATTCATAGAAGGTTTTAAAAACTATAAATTAAATTATTTATATGAAAAGAATAGTAATAAGGATTTTTCTATTGGAAATTTTGTGTTGAAGGATAAACAACTAATCTAGTGAAATATTTTGACAAAAATGGGGTATTTTTTGAATAAATAATAACTTTTTAATTTTTTTATGAATATATGTACTATCCAATAATATTTATCCTTTAAGGAAGGTGAAAATGAAATGAATCTATGAAAAAAAGGAATATACATGATTGAAAAAATTTTTATATCCCTAATTAAAGAAAGTCTATATATTATATAATAGTAAACATTAACATTTAATGGTCGATATTATACGAAATTCTAAAGGTAATTCTCAATACCAAAATTTATTTAATTATCATTAAAAAAATTTTAGGTGTGACACACTCAATGAAACCTCTAAAAAGTGTATCACAATACTATATGGGTAGTAACAGTAAAAGGTGAATACCACATTTATCCAGAGAAAAAATAATCTAGATGATGAAATTATTTTTGAGGTTATGTATAATGATATAAAAAGATATTATACTTGGATAAATGATAGTGGTTTCTCATTAAACAAGTCTAGTAAAAAATAATATACACAGATCATTGATGGTATGAAGGAGATGTTTTTACTTTGATAGGGATGGATCACCCAATGTAAAAGGAGTTATATTCAACAAGATAATTATTAAAAAATATTACAATGGTATATTTTTTTTAATTAGATAATGCAAAATATATTTAGTGATTCTATTCTTTTTTATAATAGTAAAATGTTATCTTTTAAAAAAATCATTAAATGATATAAACATATAGATAAATTAATAATAAATGTGTTTCAATTAAATATGATTCTATAATGATAAACATGCATTCTACATAAAAATGGAGAAATAAAATCCGATATAAAAATTGTTAGGACCAATAGGGGCCTATATACCCTGAGAGGGGGGGGGGGTGAATAAGGATATGGATATTCTTTTTCAATGTTCTTCCTACCCCACTGGATCTTGACCTATTTATTACAAGGGTCACTTTGTTTTCTCTTGTGTGTAAACTATGATCACTTCTTTACATCCTTATCAAATGGTGATGCTTTGAATGCAATGCAGGGAAGAAAATAGGCAGACACAGAGATTTTTACTTGGTTCACCCTCACTGGGCTACTTCCAACGATCATAGGCCGACAAGTTGTAACTTGTACCAAATTCGACTATTCTTCACTAGATGTGGATAAAATGTTTGGGCTAGATCACTTCTATGCCCAGGCTCACTGCCATTACAAAGTTTAGGGTCAACTCACTACTTTCCAAAGGGTCACTCCTTGCTTTTCTCTCTCTGGCTCACTGCCGATGGAGAGGATTACCTTCTTCCTCTTCCTTTACTCATTGCTCTGGAAAGGATAAACTCACAGTTTATAGACCGATAGGTCTCATCATTTTCATGAAAAAATGCACCTCCCTCTTTATGTAGATGCTCTGTTGAAGTACAAATTTCAACCGCAGATGAATTTCTCTTTGCACCGAAGGTATCAGGCAAACATCCAGCTTCCACGTAGCTCGAAAATCACTACTGGAAATAATACTTACTTGGCGCGCAAGTTAATCTCGGCGTTCAAGTATCGATGTGCAAGTCGCAATGGGCGTGCAAGTCCTCCTAAGACACTTGTGTGACACAAGCTTCCCCAAATCCAAACTTGTGCGACTCTCTTCCTTTTACGCCCAAACCAATATTGGTGCGCAGCTCTACCCTGGCACGCAGCTTCAAATACTGGTGCTCAACAATCACCCTAGCATGCAAGTCCCACCTGTGCGACCACACACACACCACTTGCGCGACCACCACACCTGCGAGATGAGTGATCTGATTTCTCAAAGTGTTTAACTCTAGTAAAGAATGAAGAGGGGTGGTCCTGTATTTATAGGAATATTGACCACCCTGCGCGACAGCGCGCAAGTCACCTGCGCGACTCAGTCTCGGTTTGCAAGTCTCCTGTCCTCCTAGACACTTGCGCGACCAACTATGAAACTTACGCAAACCTGTTTTCTTTGCAATATATTGATCTTCTGATCATTAAAAACATATGGGGTGCAAGTTTACTATACTCCAAGTACTCGGCGTGCAAGTACCTTTTCCAAAAACACTTTTCTTCATTTGTAAATTTTCATGCCCAAAAATTTGGCAAACACAGGAAAACAGCGCCACCTTGTATCTATTCTTTTTTACCGCCTCCAGATCAACCATTCCTTTTATCTGAGTTCTTGAATCAAACATGGATCGTTGAACTCAGCTCTTGAACTTGATATTCAATCATGAAATCCTCTTTGTCAGCAAATTGTATGTCATTGTTTTGCTTTGTCAATAATCACTACTCAGATGTCCACTTTGTCAACAAACACAATGACCTCAAAAATGATTCAATGATACCTTGAGGTATTTTTTCCCAACAAAAATGGATAAATGGATATTTGGTGTAAAATAACTTTTCTATGATAATAAAATTGATTCTATAAGAAATCTACCTAATCTACACCATGAAATAATTAACACTATATATTCCTTCCACAAAAGAATATATGGTGAATAATATCAACAATTTAGAGTATATAAATATAGATAAACCGATTGAAATTTTTTACTCATATATATACTGAGCAATGATATTTGAATTCAACTAATTAAGAAATGTATTTCATGAATTTCATTTATTATTTCACTTATATAAACTTATTTGTATTTTATGTTGTGTTGTGTAAAGCAGAACACCATGAGATATTAAAACCTTTTTAGAGGAATTCCTGGAATTATAATTGATATGTTATTTATGTATTTAATATAATAATTTATTATAAAATATGAATTATTATTTTTAGATAAATCATGAAAATCATGGAATAAATAATGACAATAGTGGTCTCTACACAACAAAAAAAAATTGAGTATCATATATGAAGAACTAAAATTTATATATTTATATAAATAAAAATATTATATTTATATATGGAAAATTAAATTTATTTTCTAGAAAATACATAAATTTGGTTCTCACTATACATAATTAATTTTTACTCTAATTGGATTTGACCATTATTTGTTTTGAGTCATTATATAGAAAGAAAAATTCTTAATATTAAATGGTATATTATAACCCTTGTTATATGTATGATCCTAGACTTTTCTGGAGTCATATCAGGTGCATTTTCAGGTAATTTTTTATATTTTTAATTATCCTTGTTTTGGAGTAGTGTATTTGGGTGTGTTTGGGATAAATTTAAAGGAAGTTGGGAACACATGGAGTATGTTCACGGTTTGTGCATGGTTTGGCCAAACTATGCACAAGCTAACCGTGTGGACAGTGGAGTTCAGCATGGTCGTAACATTTTCTTTCTAACTCTGTACCATCAAACCATGAGGGTAGTGGAATACCACACAGTTGGCACACATTTTTTCCTAACTATTCACCTCAGCCCAGGAAACAGAATGTACATATTTTATTATCCAAAAATAGTTTGTAAATCCATCTGAACCCCATGAGACTTCCATATTTTGACCTTGGATAGGGAATGAAAAACCATATTCCTTACTAATGACTTTCCAAGTTATTCCTGGGTGATCCAAACACCTTTACTTGAGATCAAACTCTTACATTGAAGATCATCTCTCTTCCTGGTAAGTGGATTTTATCCTGTTTCTTCTACCTTTCATCCAGTCCTCTTTTATTAATATTTTCAAGTGAAATTTCCTTAATTTACATGGATCTAAACATATTAGTAGATATCTATGTTTATTATTTTAGATCAAGATACGTATTTTAATGATCATGATGCCTTTGATCTTAATTTTGGGTTATAGATTTAAATCTGAATCATGATCGATGAAGATGTGCCGCTCAGATTTTTTGGTATTTCTATTGGGATTTAATTATTCAATATACCTAGATGGTTGGCCTAAATCCATCCCCAAATTCATTATTTTGATATGTGTATGTGATTTTATGATTTTGTAGCTTTCCTTGATAATTTATTTCCGAAATTGATGTAATTATAAATGTATAATTGACTTGTGATTACATTGGTTATTAATTGATAATTGAATCATGGAACAAATGAAGCGGGTTGCACAAAAAAAATTTGGAGATTTTTATAGGTTGAGATATTATAATTGAGATATTAAATTAATTGGGATAAGATAATTAATTAGGGGAAATTAATTTCGAAATGATGTTTTCTATGAAATATAATTAATTGTGAATAAATAATTATGAAAATAGAATATTTCTGATTGATTAATTAATTGATGAAATTATTTTTGGATTATGTTCTTAGTTAAATTTGCAGTTAACTGATGACCTTTGTAATGTTTAACTAATTGATTTATTTTTAATGGAACAATCTGGTTAATTCTTGGGAATTAAATAATGATTAAATGGTTGATATTATTGTGTTCCTAGATAGGAAATTATAGGCAAATTAAAAGTTGGAATTTGGACTTGGGGTCCCTCCTTAATAGTTATCCAATATTGAGATTAAAGGGTTTTAGGCATGATGACCTACACTAAGTGAGAAAAGTTTTCTAGGATTTGAATCCTATACTCAACCATATTTTAGGGTGTTAGTCATGACAAACTACACAAAATAAATGAAAATAATGAATAATGATTCAAATGAGATTGTGGTGGTTGAGATGGAATTAAACACCATATAAATGATAATAATAAATGTTGATTTAAATAGAAAATGGGACATGAAACTAGAAAAAATTTGATGATTAAATATTAAATAAAAATTTCATAACTGTTTAGTTATACATTATATTTATTAATTCATAAAACTATATTCAATATCATTTGTTTGGACTCATTTTAGACACCATTGGTTGTGGCATACTGAGTTGTACTCACACTCTATTTGGGCCGCTTGTTTAACCAGATCAGATTTTTTCTTTAGGATATGATATGGTTAAGGCCCTCAGATAGGTTTTTTGTTTTGTATTATATCATGGGATAGGTAACTGAATGTGGTTCAAGACCCTCTTTGGAGTCGTTGTGTCTTTACTTTTAGTTGGAATGTTGACCCTTGACACATTATTTATCATAGCATGTTTTACCTTTCACTTGACTATTTTATTTTCTTGTTTTGACTAACATATGAAATGGTATTTTTATGGTTATTTATATGCTTCCACACAATGTTATTTTTGTTTACTTCTATTTGTGTATTATTATGATAAAATAGGGTATAGTCTCCCAAAGATTATCTTACCTAACCCTCGCTGCTAGTTGACAACCACAAGCATATAGAGAGGCGCGTATGAGGGAATGTGGCCAACCAGCTCAGGGAATAGTTTAGTGTCATCCGGATAAGGATGTCACATTATAAAAATATAAATTGTAAACATTTAGAGAGGTTCAATGAGTGATCTAGTGAAGGTATATTTTCTTGATACACAATAGATGGATGAAGGTACCATTGTTACAAAAATGTTCTATGATAAATAATTGATAGAAATTATTTAATTATGCTTGATATAAAAAATCATTTAAATAACCGTTTCCTTTTAATGATAACATCTATTAAGAAATTTTAAATTATATTGTTAAGGATGGTAGTATTCATGATTTACATGTACACTTTTGAAACAATTATGAGGATTCTAAAATATCATGTAATGTAGAAAGACACAAGAAATGCCAATCTATGCTTTCAATACATGATAAACATGAAAAGGATTATAATATCATTAGACACAATAATAAAGGTGTAAAAACCTAGATAAATTACCAATATTCAAATCATAATAATTTTTTCCTAAGAGTAATTAATTTTGATAAAGAATAATTAAATATTTAGGATTAAATAACAGTGGACAAAGAAGGGGTGAATCAAATTTAAATGAGTGACTTATGAGATTTAGCTCCATGTCCGAGATAATGTAATCTTATTACGGGTAACTGGATTCTAAATATTATTTTTAGTAAAAAGTTATAATTACTATGGAAAAAATCCCAAATTTTTTTTAGTAAAACTCTCAAATTGAAGTTATTAAATTTTATGTGATATTTTTAAAATTTCAAGGCATCAGGTGATTCAAATACTTATTTTGATTTGTTTTAAATGGATTTTTTTTATTTTCATAAAATAATTTGAATCTATAATTTCTTATTTTTGAATATGAGGTAGAGGATGATAATGAAAAAAACAAAAAGGGTATATAATTAATAGTAATTAGTATAGAGATCAAATGTTAAAAAAGTCCTTGTTGTGGGCTGAAACAAATTCCCTTGATCACATTTCTTGAAGCCGGAATGTTGTATAGTGTGTATGAAATTCAGGAGTGGAAATGTAGATTCAAATATACATTTCTATAGGGATAATATGAATCTCATTATTGTTATTTTATATCCCAATTACTTTATTCTATAATCGATGAGTATACATTTTTTAAATATTATTCCCAAATTAAGAAACACAGGAAAATTTTAGTGATCAAAAAGATGAAATAAATCATGGTTTTCTATCCCATACACATAGTATGTTATATATTTATCATATTAGGGATATATTTTGGTGGGTTATTTAAAAATGTTTGTGTGGAAGAATCATGATATATCACTAATCATTTTTCACATGGGACAAAATTATCACATGATGAAGAAGGAAACTCTATGAATCAGATATATTTTGAAGTTGAAATGGTGGATTTCATTACTTGATAGAATTTAGACTATGAATTTTATTTTTTATTATAGTTTTTACAAGATTCCAAATCCATGCAAAAGAGTTGAATGTTTCATCAGTTAAATAGACCATGTTCTATTTAATCTGGATCGTAATTCTAGAATTATGTATATCAAGAACACATTTTCTTATCTGTATGTAATTTTTGATTTTGATTATTCACATGATGTGCGAGATTGTAAATAAACTTCTATAGTGGAAGTTTATACTATCGGAACATAAGTATCAAGAGAATAAAATGGGAAAAATACCATGGACCATATTGAATGATGAATATTATTTAGAAATTCAATCCATAAAAAATAATGTGGATAAATTCATATCCCGTAAACATTGTAGAGAATGTGTCATACCAATTGATTATTGGTTTTGACAACCAATGTGACAAAAAAATATTAATTATTCAACTAAAACATTCAATTATGAAGTATATTTACATCAATTACTACTTAATTATGGGGATGGTGTTGTAGGAGGAGTATTCAATAAAATATGTTTCAACTAAAGTAAATATAATTGATAACAGAGAAAAAAACCTAATAATGGAAACCTTATAGAACAATAGAGTGTTTTATGGAGGAAATTATATCAAAAAATGTAGTGTTTATTGGTTTTTCACACCGTTCATTAAAAATAATTTATTGATTATAGAGGGTATGAACGGACCTCTTTTTATATAGTGGGTGAGATGTTAGTTCCTTTTTTATATGTTTTGATCATTTTGTTGACAAGAGTCATTTTATGATTATATCATATCTTAGAGATCTCTTACATTGATTTTTGGGTCTCCATCAAACCTAATTTTTGGGGAGAAGTTTCTCATAGATATTTAATAATTGATTGATATTTGTGTTGGTTTATGATTATAGCATTTTAAATATTAAAATCATTAGTTTTACTAATAAATGGGGTATTCATTTCGTTTCAATTAATAAACGATGAACATAAAATTGTTAATATTCCAAGTGATAGAGGACCCTCACTAAAATCGTTCTGTCTTGAGTTAATATGTGTATATAACCTTCACATAAAAGTTAATTTATGACTAGTTTCTTAAGGTAATTATTTCATGCATATTTCTATTTTTTCATGTTTTATTTATTTATTACATGATGATAAAACTGTGGGATGATTCTTGTTGTTGAATATATATTAAAAGAGATTTATTTATTCTTAGTTGAAGTATATCATAACATATAATGACCCCATTTGATCCAAATTGATTCATTTTACATGAAGAGTATTACATTTATATAGACGACTCATTCCTTTATATAAACAGTGGTTCTATAAAGAGGTTTTGTAAGAGGAAATCCATGAAATATAGTAAATAATTAGGTTGTTAATCATTTACCAAAGAGGTTGTGGGGACATAATCATGTCATAAGTTAAAGCCCATTATTTTTTTGATATATTCTATTTAGGATCAAACATTATCTCAAACCATAAGTTTAAGAAGATCATGCAATATAAAAAGAAATTAAACCATCAATTATTCAACTGAGGGACAGTGATTTGCTAATTATATTATAAGGGTGAGTTTATTATTTTTTTTGTCACAATATTCATCATCTAAAAATTCATTATATCTAGAATCATTTATACACTTAATAATGGTGTTATTTAAAGCAAAATCTCGTATCCTTCCATATTTGGATCTACACTTAGTAAGAATCTAAATAATAATCCTTTTGAAATAAAAATATTCACATTGCAATATTTTCTTAATAGATTTACGTATATATGAATATATATGGATTACATGGTACATTGCGAAGGACCATTACATGGTGGTGGTTAATGTTTTTTGGAACTTTATTTTCGTATCAATTATCATAGAATCATGTTTCAATATTGTTCTTCATGACACAACTCATTTTGTTCGACAAATTGAAGGATTCATATCTAGAAAAAAAATATTTGTTATTGGGATTACATTTAGTTAATATTTCTCAAGTTTTTCACCCATTCAAGGGATAAAAACATGGATGATTTTTCAATAAATTTAGTTTTAGAATAATATTTGACACAATAACTAAATTCTAGAGTTACATGATGTATATGAAGAAGACAGAAATTAACAAGTTCATTCTTTTCATTATTTATTATACTATTAACATTATGGAAATATCCATAATAAATTCAATTTTTATAAAGAAAATGTATTAGTAATGATAGTGAAGGGATGGAAAAAATTACACAATGAATATTAACCCCATAATAATAAGAGTTAGATAAAAATGTATTTTCTCTTAATTCTTGTGTGTAAAACCGTAATATATCTATCATCATTTCATCTCCATAATTGATATCCATATACACTATCGAGTGATAGTTATTAATTTCCTAATAGTGGGAGTTTTTGTTTCCACCAATTACTAACCGCAGTAGTGATGGTTTACTCTCTCCTATGATCTTCATTAATATTCCATACAATATGAAATAATTTTAATAAATACCCAAAAAAATATAACACAAATGAATAATACATTGATTTTAAAGATAAATGAATAATTTAATAAATAATAATACCATTATTCATAAAATTTAACTCCAATAGGATGAAAAATCATCCATCCATAACAAGATCTTTGAATGAGTTGATAAAATTCAATGATAAAAAAACTATAAAAAATTGCAAGTTGTCCCACAATAAAACTATTGGCCTAACTAAAGACTTTTACTATATCATCATCTACATTCTCAAGTACGATTCCATATAATAGGGTTATTAATATAACCTACATGGAAACCATATATTTTTCATGACTACCAAGGATCAAATGTTGTGTGTGATAGTAAAACCTAGTACTTCCACACCAATTGAGTCATAAGTAATAAATTATATATATATATATATATATTAACATTTGTACTAAATGAAATTTGAGTTTTAAAAATCACATTTTAAACTAGTAAAACAATTGGGTACTCAATATGCAAATATAATGGTTAACTTATAACTATGTATGGTTATGATAGTGTACACATTGAGAATACCGAGCATAAACATGGTGGTATAGTGGAATTTCCAACCACAAAAAATAGTAATAACTGATATAGTTCATAACTAATCTGTAGAAATAATAAATTACATTTATTTGGAATATATAACTATATCCCATTTTTTAATATCTCTATATAGTCAGTAGGAAATATTCTGTACCGACCCACCTCAATAGAAAACAATGTTGTTACTGTTTTCAACCACACATTACATGTAATACCATTAGTTGGTATCATGTTTTAACCCCACTAAAAACATAAGTGACTATTTTAGTTTAATTCATATAATCTATAGACTCACACATCCTTATGTAGGAATAAAAACACAAATTAAACAAAGTGATTAAAATTGGTCGGTATATCAATCAATCAAATCATAAGAGTCACCTTAATTTGGTAGAGTTCCCAAGTATAAAATAATAATCTCTGTTAGTTTGGATAACTTCCAACCCTTTAAAAAAATCAGAATATATTTCCATAAAATAAAAAGATAACATAAATCACAATTAGTTTTAATAATATCCCATGTGATCATAGAATTCAATACTTGTTGGTATATAATGCTACCTGATAACAGGTTATACAATAATATGGTATAACATTGATCCAAATCACAAGAATCATAATAAATTTAGACAACATTCAACCCTATCCCAATAACCATTAATTGGTTTGGATTATAGAAAACCCATTTTAATAGTATTATAGTAGTGTATTCATCCAATTAATTCTTATATTTAAGAAATACGATCAAATATTTTAAATAAGGTAATTCCATATCTTCATATCTAAAGTGTGAAACACATGGCATCATGGAAATTTCCAATAATAGGCCAGATATTATTTTCCATCCGCGGGTCTGTTAGGCAACACATGAATATAAAATGTCATGAATATATTTAAAAATTTAATCATATGTTATGGTATTGATATAAAATATCATAATCATTCATAAGAATAAGATCCAATCATAGAAAATTATGATTGTGAGGTTAGGATAATCCTACATCATTATGACAACCAGTGATCACATGAATATAAATTTCTATAATTAATCTTTATAATATAATACATGTATGTTTTCTTATCTTAAACCTATAACTCAACTGTAACATTCAATTCAATGTTCATCTAGACTTTGGACATATTGATTATCTACCCTTTTAGACTATAACAACCATTTTTTTCTCATGTTTGAGAAATAAATCCTATCACTCTTAATTATGCATTATGTTGTTCCGAAGATACCACACTAGGCCAAATAAGACATAAACTAGGGTTAGAAACCACTTTGGGTTAATCAAACACTAGGACCCATGCTAATCTACCAAAAAAGGCCAACAGAAAATCTCAAAGTACAAGGAAATATGAGTGGAATCACAAACACATCTCTCTTAGGTCATAAATACTCCCATATTAAGATATATACATTCATTACTATAAATTGACTCAAACATACGTGATATTATATGTTTTAGACTGAAAAATTCATTGACTTACATATAAAAGAAGTAATATTAAAGACCACAAACCTAAAAAATTTAGTTATACTTGTATAAAATATTTCCTTTATAATTAAAATATCTTTATCAAATCACTTCCATAATCCATAGGTACCTCACTAAAATAATGAATCACTCATATAAATGATATAAAATTTATCATTAATATATATATATATATATTACCAAAATCATTATAATTATGATAAATCCAATAGATATATTATCATGTGAAAAACTATATGAATTATAGTGTAAACCACAATTACTATGCATCATGTCCAATTCTATATAAAATCCATAGTTTATCAATTTAAAACACTATAAATGTAAACCAAAATTGAATGAAATTATATAAAACCAGATTAATCGGTTACATAAGAGGAAATAGAAAAAAATGGAATGTGTTCTTCCTTCACATGCCTCCTAAAGAATAAGCAAACATAATATCATAATATTGATGTGATCCCACCATGATATCATAGAATTTCCCAAATAAATAACTATGAAAACAACACCAAATCAAGGTGACAATAAAATTGGGGATAGAACTGATTATAACTCACATTTATCAAAAATAAATCATCTTCTTAAGAACCTATGATCCATGGTTGAAGAGGAAATAGAGGAGGAAAAAATGGTTGGATAGCTCTATATGATTTAGTGGAAGGTAAGAAATAACCATTAAGGTAATTTATAGAAATACTACTCGAATTCCCCACAATGTATACACAACCTAGGGAATGTGAAGACACCTAAAATATTACAAGGTGTTGGATATTGGATAACACCACATCCTCATCAACTGGAACTCTATTGACTACCATAGATGTTATACATAAACCTATATATTACCCACCATTTTAACCATGTTTAAATGACATTTGAAATTTCACCTTATTTATTTATGAATTTCATATTTAACATGTTATTTTAATCATTTGATATATGAATATATCCTCCAATTACGATATTAAATCCAAAAGTTCTGAATAGAAAAGAACCTACATATTTAAAAAAAATCTCAAATACAATAACCCACACCTGAAAATGCCATAAATAACCCATGAAAATACAATATAAAATCCTTGAGAAGAATTGTCACGAATCACTTATCAACTATATAGGTCACTCAGATTTGATTCACATTCCAATATTTGGAATTTTCAATAAATAAAACTTGACACCACTACCCCCGAATCAATAAAAATATATAACCTATAGACACCTCATTCTATATTCTATCATTCATGTTGAACATAACATTAATGAAATAACCTAATCAATCCATTATTTATTAAACATGATCAAACATCAAATTCAGTAGGGAATTCCTAGCTACATTGAAAACTTCTAAAATTTTATGGTTCAGACATAGTGACAATGAATAAATTAACTCATCAATAATGATGTCCCACCCCTAGTGACATATATATTTTGACCATTTTCTATTGTCATAATACTATAGTTTATATCACTGGTCCATTTGAAACCACCATCTACTCAATGCTAAACCAGATAATCATATAGTCAAAAATACTCTCCATTCAAGGTCTCTACTTGAGAGTCAGTCTTCTTAGTGACCCTCACTCCATTTAACAATTTATTTCACTAAAAATAAGCAGAATTATATAACATCAATAACCATAAAAGTCCCTATTCATAATCTCATACTTGATTATTTACTGAACATAATGAACTCACATGATCATCCCAGATAAAAACTTATACTGTATATTTCCCAAGAACTATCCATATTTGGCCTCATGGATTGAAGTGAAACTTAAACCACCACTAGATTTGGTGTATACAAATCATGAATCTAGAGGTTTATTTCAACTAACTCTATAATATCAGAAAACCAATAACATCTAATGGTGTTCTCCCCAACATAAGATTCCAATTTACCTTAAATAGTGAGCACTATCATGACCAAATTTCATCCATGTATATATATAATCATTTGAAAAAAAATTCATTAAAACCCAATGGATTCATAATTAGAGACATTTTCTAGGTTCTACAATCATTATGTTTCTCAATGGAATGACTACCCGATATTTCTAATGATTTTTCACAGTGGAATTAGTGTCTTGATGGATATATCTTAGGACTAGTAACCTCACTCTTTATCATATGACATTTACATTCAGTATTTTTTGTGAATTTTCCACCATTGTTCTATTATCCTCAAAATATCATAAATTTATAACTCATTATGGTTAAGGTATTCTCTTATTCAATTAAAACATAATCCAATCTATAATGGTTATTAATATTACTATAAATCTATTGGTCATGTCACTTCATTCTAAAATTAGCTAAGGTCATCAATTAACCCAAACATTAGATGATAATTTCAATTTAATAATGTTTAGCATAACCCTTTGTCCATTTAAAAATCCATAAGTAGAGGCCTTCTCTCAATCAATATCTATACCTATGTATTTTATTCCTCAATATTAAATCCATATCCACCTATCCTTAATGATTCACACTTCTGTTTCATAAAAGACATAATTTCATAATATCTCACACACATATCAATTTATTATAAATGATAATTTTTCAGATAGAATTATAATGGTTGTTTCATCCCCAATTATCTTCTTTGTGTGATTATTCATCAAATTTCATCGTTATCCCTTGACATAGCTACAAACTATTTGATGAAAACTAAGTGGTCAACAACTCCTTCACCATATGAAGACACCACTAAGATTCATATATTCTAATGAATATGAAGGGATTTTACACACATTCAATCCCAAAATAATAAAAAAAATAGTAATTTGTCAATGATAATGGCCATAACTTCCTATACATAATCCTTCCCTTTTCGAAAAAATCATATAAACCTAAAAACAAAATTTTACTTCCCTGTACGTTTTTTTAAGGTTCAACCATTGATATGCCCCAATTGTTATCCAAGTCATATTTTTCACAAATGATCACTAAACTACCCATCTCTAATATGAGTTTATATCATTACAAATCACATAACAAACATGACATGTAAGAAACAATATATATTGTTCAAAATGTAATAGGGTACTCTATATAAAAATCGGAATATTTTACAACTATTAGGGTTTTTTATTGAATATTATCCATGAATAGGAGAACCATCTAGTTCTATATTATCATATGACATCAAAAATTCAATCATAAGTTATATTTCATTGATCCTAAGCCCCCCCAAAAAATCCCAACACTATAAATGTATCATATTTATGTCAGTTATGTCTAAAATGAAACAAAATCTATATTTTCATAGAAAATAAATTCCCAACCCATTATTCCATGCTTATCCTATTCTCACATCCAAAAATAACAAATGTGTCATCCCTATAACATGAATAATTGATTCTTATTTCTGATCTCTAATAAATTTGAGTATAGAAATGAAACTACTATATCAAGATACTCTCTCATATCACATCCTAATGTATGAGGAAATTGGAAATGAACCATGGTCTTTATCCCACATACTTAATTCATCAAAATTAATAGTCATATTTTATGATTTTAGGAATCCCCCACAAAATTTATAGAGAATATTCAACATATGTTATTTCCCATGAATAATTTATGTGGATTAGGTCTTAATAGATCTTTGAAACTCACACATCATCACCCTGGATATAATCATGAATACTGAATATCCTCATAACCAAAATATCAAAATTAGGGTCATAATCATAAAATACATATAAATCTTGATTATTTTAATTT
Organism: Viscum album; assembly: GCA_963277665.1. Taxonomy (NCBI): domain Eukaryota; kingdom Viridiplantae; phylum Streptophyta; class Magnoliopsida; order Santalales; family Viscaceae; genus Viscum; species Viscum album. The sequence goes on from OY728151.1 coordinate 165,730,484, forward strand.
CCATTGATTCGTATACTGCGTGTAGTTAGTGTTTGATTCAATTTAAAACAGTATCAACAACATTTTATTTGAAAAAATGTTGAATTTTTTTTTAATAACTAGACACAATTTTCATTAATTGGATTTATTTTCTAATTAACCCATTAGAATATGCATGTTATGTGACCCTACATAATATGTTGGACGTCTAAACATATTCCACTTGACAACCTAGGGGAGGATAAATATAAATAAACTGTAATAATAAAATTATCCAAAAATAAACTCAACAATAGGGATGAAAAATATAATTATACTAAAAAATAAATATAATCATGAAATTCCACAAATAATTGTATTATCTATTGAAAAATATTTCTTATATCCAATTTTCTAACAAGTTCCACATCCATCTAAATTATCCCAAATTGTATGACAACCAAAACAATGATATGATAAATCTACGTAATATCCAAGTGTACATTACTTAAATAATAACTGAATCAGAGAATCCAAAACACCTCATGTACACCTATCTGTATACTAGATGAATATGACTAGTTGTAAGGGCCTGATAAGATCATGAGAGGTTAAAATAACCTTAATATCATCACATAAAATATAATTTAAATAAAAAACACTAGAGTATAATTTTTTTATAATGGATGTCATATTATAATAAATAAAATATATAAGATATTATAAATTTAATTCATATACGACATACATTAATACGTTCCAATATAGATGACCAAATTGGATAGTCAAAAACAAATATAATAAACAAAAAAATATAAAGAAAACCATTTATAATATCATAGTTCATACTGATGACTTGTTTCCATATCCCTGCCAAGATTCTATAGGAAACCCACCAGTGTTAATATTGATTCCTAAAACTGATTGGAAACTATAAGCTATGCATATATAATATGTTTTACATTCATAGTGTTAACATAAAACACATTTTTCCAGCACCAACAGTGCCTTTAAAAATAAGAAATATATTTTTTCATGCATTAACAATATTAAATGTAAGTCATAAAAAATATATTCATATACCATTCAGACTAGTTGGTACTTGATAAATCAACTTTTTGTTTGAATCATACATAATCTATCTTGTGAAAGTTTCATGTTTGAACATACAATTGGTATCCATATTGGTAGTGTAAAAATACCACCCATAAGAACAAAAATCAGAAACCCAAATATTATAGATGGAATGATGCAAAAAATATATATTACCTTACAAAATAACATTTATATTACATAGAATCCAAATTATTCTCACCAAATATTGTTAAACATACATTTTGAAATATAGCTAACCTAACCAATATGATAAATAACATGAATAGTCACACACTGAAGCACTCATGAATGTCAAAGACATGGGCTTAACTCTGACCAAACCCTATTAAAAAACAAGGTAAAATGGATTTTATAATTCATAAAAAATATATAGTCACAAATCACCAGGTCATTTTCCTATCAATACATTCATTAAATTCAATCACTCAGTTTTCATATCACAAATCCCACTAATTAAACATACCATGAGTTGAAATTGAATTGAACAAGTTTATACAAATCCCTATTTTAAGGAATTTAATACTATATATTTATAAAAATCATAATTGTAAACACATAAAATTATCATACATAAAAATTAAATATTTTTATATGCATATTAAATAAATTTTAAAAATAAATTATCATAGACCATATAGGTTCAGTTTCTTTAGTGACTTGGTTCACATTATTTTATTCCATGAAAGATCATTAATATCTCCCATAATGTTCTTCCCACATAGTACTCATAATATAAATTCCATACATAAAAACATTCTTCATTACATGGAGGATGAAAACATAATAAAGGGGGAGTTTAGATGCTCAGTAAAGGTACAGAAGGGATATATCAATATTACATGACTGTATGGGTATGAGAACATGATAAAAATATTTGAATACCATTCCATGCATAACATAGATAATAAATGTGAGTCATTAAGAAAATAACGTTAGTCTATATAAAATGAATCAAAATGGGATCAAATAACTTGATCTATGAGAGTATAAAATTACCAGAACTCATACATTGTTGGTATACACATAAGAATATACAATACTATGTCAAGGATACCAACCATGATATTCATAATAAGTTTGTATTTGGATAACCACCCATGTACCATAATTTTTTCACAATGTACCATATCTTGGTCTTATGATAATCTCATTTATACTCACATCTAGGATTAGGATAACCTCTTGTGTACCCAAATTTTTCCTTAAGATAACTTTTTCTCATCCATTTTTAGTCTTCAGAAGACCAATTGTATACCCTTTGAAATCATTTGATGTTATTCATTAAAAATGAATTGGAGGTAGATATAGTTGCCAAAAAATCACATAATCCATACATCTATTTGAAATGGATCATAAAACAATCATCATATCATATCTTATGAAAATTATGGGATTTATATGGATGACATGATAGTATAACACATGGATATGGAATGGGTTCCATATAAATTTAGTTATAACATAAACCATTGAAAATAAACTGGATTCATAGAAATATAATCATCTTAGAAAAACTAAATATTGAGAAATAATTAAGATAGTATCACTAGATCATATCCCATGTTTTGATTATGTAACATTAAATAATGTCATCTGAAATGGAAAATGATTTCGAAAGAAAAAATATAAAACATTTATTTTGGAAAATTACACTTCACTGATAATCATCTTTTTAAAAATATAATTCAGACAATTTTATTTAAATAATTTTCATTTAAAATAACCTTAAAACTGGTAAAGGAATATTTAAAATCATTTAAAACTTTGATTGATGTAATATCATTTCCACTGTGAAAAAATAATTAAAAAACATCGATAAAATTTTAAAAAACTGAAAATAACTTTTGAAACATATAATGTAAGAATAAATACATTGAGTTGTAATGAAAGAGTTAAATACATTTCATTTTATTTGGATTTAAACAATTATTCCTTTCACATTTTTTATAAAATATAAATGGGTCTTGTTTTTGAAAATGATATAAAAAACTTTTTAAACCATATTGTAAAAACATAAACAGGGATAAAATATTATTATTAAATTCATAGTATTTTATTTTCAAAAAAAATCCAAAACATGAACATATATGAGAATGGGTTTTCAACCAAATAATGCGATATAGTAATTTTTCTCATAAAAAATTGTTTTTTAAAAACTTTCTCTATAATTTTATGATTCTGAGAGAGGAAAAAATTGTTCTTTTACATAAAAAATTTCTGAATAAACTGAGGATAAAAAATAGATGTGTTTCACGAGAGATAGATTGTAATAATTTCTCATTTTAAGCATCAAAATAAATAATCTACATAAATGATGATATTGTAAGATTAAATGATTACCACTTTGTAAACATTTGTATCATAAGCCCCCTTAAATAATAACATCAAAACAAACATTTAATTTAATTAAAAAATTGCCTACCTGAAATAACATGTAAATGTGGGTGTATATATACCTCAGAAATGAAGACTGGTTTATAACAAAACTATTGTCCCAAATAAGTTTACTTGAGATGTGAAACCATTGGCTCTTTAGAAATATTCTAAATTATTATCCCCATTAAAGTATAAGACCAAATTAAACATTTATTTTAATTATGAAAATAAGATTTATTATATAATCTGGTAAAGTGGTACTATATACCCCACAAGAAATAAATGATGGGTGAATTTCATTATGTATCCTATTAATTTGACTATAGAAATCCCTTACCTTATGTCATGCATTCCTTCATGCACATTCGAACATCATTTAAAATAAATATTATTTTATAATACCTAAATTATAGATCTATAATAATATATATCATACCAGATATGATTTACTTATGACATTTCATAACCTATTTATAAAAATATCTTTCTTAAGAATATGTTTCGGGTAATAACTATTTCATTTTTCAAGTATGTTATAGTTTTTTGTTTTCATAATATTTACAATAATCATTTATCCTTAATTTAAATAATTTAAAAAATTATATAAATATCATATATATTAATTACATTTGTATCTATAGAAATACATAATGTTTAGATATATAAAATTAAATGCACAGATCATTCAGACAATGGGTCATATGTACGCAAAAATGGTGTCTCCATTTTATTAGTGGAAGAATTGAGAGAACTAAAAATAGTATATTAACATTGAAAAATAATTTTTTTGTCATATATATCATATATATTCATTTAATTGTCCCTAAATACCATGGATGAAATGTTTTAGTTAAAATTTAATCACATCGCTTTACAAGGTGGTAGTTTGTCGTACACAAGATTGACGTTATCGTATCTCCCATGGAATGGAAAGTTGGATAGTATATAAGATATAATAATTACATAAGTATATTTTTGTTACATATATAAAATATATTCATTTATTATATCCTTATTACCATCCATATAAAATGAAAATAAAAAACATATCACATCGTTTTGAGAGGTGATAGTCCATAGCATACTCGTGCAATGCTATTATTTTCCAATGGGTATAGAGATAAGAAGTTATTTTTTCTATTTAAATTAAATTGTTTTAATTATATCATAAATATCATATATAAAAATAAATATATCATTATATCCATCTGTGAGAGGTGATGATAGAAAAAAAATAACATTTATTTGTAAGGCGTTAGCCCGTCATATACATGAATGATGATTTTTTATCTCATTTAGTGGAATTGAATATGGATATGGGTAATTTCCATAAAACAATAAAATATAAATATATTATATATAATGGTGTTATCATATTATCATTTTTCAAAACTATTTTAATTATTTATTAAAATATGTAAAACAACAATGCATAATTGAGAACTTCACCTCTTCTTTGTATAACCTCTTCACGTTTAACCAAAATAATTCATATATAAGATTGATGATATAAAAAAAGACTCTTACATTTGGGTATTTAATTAAGGAATATATTTTTTCAGTAATTTTCCAATCCAATGAGTTTGGGATGTGTGAAGATTTTGGGAGAGGGGTTTTCCTTTTATAAGTGAGTTGAGTGGCACACATTTAATTTTTAAAATAAAATAGTACACCCTCATTTTCACATGAAAAAACAATACATAATGTACCGTTATTGAACCTCATAGGAAATAAGGTCTAAAAATTTCCATAAATAAGGTTTTTGTAAGTATATAATTCATTTCACACCTTATCCTTTCTGTTTAACACCCCACCCATTAATCATGTCTTTATCATAACCATAGTAATTATTTATTACTCATTTACTGTTAATTGTGATTGAAAATTATGTTAAACATATTGAATTACATAAATTATTATAATTACAAATAAAAAAATCTATTTTTCTAATTTCCATTAATATAATTGGAATCTTTTAATTTAAAATTAATCACGTAAACGTGATGAAAAATCAATTTTCCCAAATGAAAAGTTTCAATATGTAAAAAAATTTATATACCAAATTCCAATATGAAATTTATTCTATTGAAATAAATTAGATTAATAGATATTTTATTGACACATTATACATTTAAAACCATATATATATAATTTTTACAAAAAATGTTTAAAAAAATTTAAATTCCTAATAAAATATATTATTTATCAATTTTCATTTAAATTTTGATCATTTCAGATAATTATCGATAACAAAATCAAAGATAATTATAAAATTATAATATAAACAAAATATATTTATTTTTAAAATAAATTTTCTAGAAATGGATACAATTAATTTTAAATTGACTTTATAAAAGGTGAAAAAACTAATTTTTATAAAAATACAAATTCTAAGTGGCTAATTGGAATTATTCATATATATTTTCTTAGAAAATAATTAGTTGAAAGGTAAAATTGTTATTAAATATGCAGTTTATTTGTTTCACATAATTCATATACCAAAATTAATTATTTTTATTTTATTATGGTAAAACATGTTTCGGCATAAAAATATAGTTTTTCAAAAAAACATATTTATTTAAAAATGGTTCTTATTTTGATTTATAATTAATTGGTAGCCAAAGAATTCATTTTATATACTTGTGTAAATCATATATTTTCATTATTTGGTTAATATTATTCATATTCATCATTCCAACAACCAGTGGATTACTACTATATTAAATAATAATATTTTATTAGTATGTCATTTTTTAACTCGATGTAACATGTAATGCAAGATAAAATCAGTGATCTGTGTAATTCAAGCTAAGAAAGGTGCTTCTAATAATGAAAAATATTGAAAACATAACATTTATTTGAAAAAAACCACACTGTCTCAAGGGGAAATTTTACCCCCTCAAAATGAATTTCACCCTCAAAATTGATCACTTTTGTAAAAAAAAATAGGATACATATGTCATGTTAAGTACCTTGGTTTTCATATAGATTCCACAAGATGGAGGTTTCACCATATAACAATGACCAGGTGAGTGTTCTTATTTAGTATTTCTTTCTATGTATGATCTAAGATCCCTACTTGTAATTCCTCATATGAAAGATCATTCTCCAGTTGTATGACTTTAGTGTTCAGTAAATTCAATTCATCATGAAATATAATTCCTCATGAGTGAAACATGAAACACATCCTAAACCTGAGAGAGTAATAGTGTAGGTTTCAATTGATAAGCAAAGGTCCTGAAACAAAAATGACTTTTAAATCGACTAATATACATAAGGCTTAATTTTCCCTTGTTTCATAAATGGAAAACATTTAGATACACCTTATCACAAACATTAAATTATAGAGCTTTTCAATTATTATCAGTATAATATTTTTATATACATTGTTCTTCCCTAATGAGTTTCTGAATACCTCTATCCTTCTCTTCAATTTTATCAGCTATCACTTGCCTAAATAAACATCATCCTTAAACTTCATTCTAGTATATTGAGTTATAAAATTAGTTCAATAAAGTGATCAATAAAGGCCAATTTTAATTATTAATTAAAAGAAAATATTGAATGAAAATTTACTAAAGGATTTTGCTGATCACAACCTTTACATAAATTCATTAAACATAGTCGTAGAATATCCTAGAGGGTTTGAGTTGTTCTCTCAAACTGAATATCTATTTAAGTATAATGAAAAGTGCTGAAACATAACATCTTATCTAGAAAATGTTATGGGCTTCTGCAAAAATTATATGTGAACATCATATTACGATCAGATACAATTGAATTTGGTACTCCATGAAAACCTTCCCACATTCTTAATGTGTATTTTAGAAAGAAGATATATAGAAAATATTCATTGAATGTAACGAAGTGTCCTAACATCAAAATGTGATGTACTACATCCGATGGACACCTCTAAATCAAATATTAGATAAACCCTAAATTTTACCAATACTATATATAATATTCTCATAGAGTATAAAGGTTTTCTTCCTCAAAAATAATTTTAATAAAAAAATACAAAACCAAAATGTTTTTTTCCATAAACACCTATTAAAATATCTTTAACATTTACAAACTCTAATAACATAAAAAATAAAAATGGGTGTTATGACTTTTAACTGTGATCACCCTAAAACTTAAAACCCATGATAGTTTCCATAGATCTTAATTTAATATTACATCGAAATATATACACCCCCATATGTCCATTCACCCATTATTCATTATATAATTTCTTATCTTATAGATAAAAAACATTGAATGATTGGTTTCAACATTATATTGATAGAATATAAAATTGGCTTCATTATTCAATAATCTTATTTGATAGAGACAATCACCATAACTTTCATTAAAGGATGAACAATAGTTTTTCATATGGAATATTCATAGAAAATAAAAAATGAAATTCCCAATTAAGTAAGGGAAAATATTTTTTCCCTAATTAGTATAATTCACATTATCCATTTTTTTACATAATGTTTCCCTTATTCCTTTTTTTTTTGATTTTTTTCTAGCGTATCATCAACATTATCATTTAGATAGGGGAATATTTTTTAAAAATTCTAAAACACCTTACACTTTAGACATTAGATTGTTGGTGGTGCATTCAATTGATCTTTATCTCTATTCATTTCATTAAATATACTCTTTACATCACTTTTAAATTATTTTTGTTAATGTTTGGGATTCCAAAACTTGTAACACCTAGTTCATTTTTTCAAGAATTCACCAGGGTTCTTCTCAGCACATTTATAAAAATTCGGTTACTAAAATTTCATTTTACCTTCAGATTAATTTGAGTTATCAGGAATCATGATATTCCTTTTCTTATAAATCCCATGGGATTGATCATAACTTCATATTTATAGCCTTAGTTCATATATAATTAATTATTTATAGCTACTAAAGTGTCTTATAACCATTTGATTTCAATGACATGGTCTTAAGCTACCAAAGAAAACATATATTTTGGTTTTTGGACAGATGATTAAAAAAAAGTTTAGAATTCATTTTTTGAAAAATTATCTTTTTAGGTACAAATTGATCCATTGTCCTCATATTTTAGATCATTAAATTCATTATCCACCATTTTTTGTAGAATAAGATGGAATTACATTCAAAAAAATGTACTCTCAAACTCATCCTAAACCCTGGATTCCATTACCTCATTTTGGCTCATATTTTTAAATAAATTCTACCATTAATCTTCTTTTTTCTCCAAGCAATAGACATAAAAAATGTATTTTTCATTATATAAACATTATAGAATGGAAATTTCGGTTTTTTTGAGGTAAAAAACAATTATGAATAAGAAAATATTTTTTTTTGAAAAATATTTTCATTATTTTAAATTGGTTCTTATTTTAATTTCTATTTAATTGAAGAAAAAATAATTTATTTTAGTAACATGTTTAAACTGTATATTTTCATAATATTATATAAATTTATTTATACTCACCCTTGTAATATCATATTGATAACTATCATATTAAATAATTATAATTTAATAGTATGTCACATAACGTTTAAACTCGGTGTTGTGTGTAATCTATGCAATACTCAGTGTTGTGAGTAATTCATGTTAAAACAAATTTTATGTGCAGGGAATAGTATTTAAAATATTAAATTTATTTAAAAAACAATCTCAAAATCTCTAGGAGCTATAGAAATCGATTAACATCCAATTGATCATAATAATGATAATAATAATCTATTATCATATTCCTTCAATTCAATATTTTGGTATTTTAAATGAATCACTTTTATGGATGAGTGAGAACCTTAGAAAATTTAAAATACCAAATAAAAAATTCAATCTAAAGAACCATCCAACAACTTTCAAGAATCACAAGGATTCAAATATCAAAAATATGTAATTCAAAATAAAGTAGGAAAACATAAAATCCTTAGGCTACAAAAATCATTTATCCACGAACCCTAACCATCACATTCCCCAAGATGTATCACTGTATCATTACTTTTGAATGGAGAATCCAAAATGGAGCCCATCAAAACAATCATCCATGAACGCAGATCCAATGACCACCATGCTGGAACCACCATCACTGAACATAAAATTACACAGTAATGAAAACACACCAAAACTCAAAACCACCACCAAGCGAATAAATTCTCACCACCACCACGACGAATAATGTAAATAGCATGAAAAACCAGAATGAATAAAATCATCACCGTCATTAGGAAGAGTCACCGAAAAAACCAGGAACCAGGAAATTCATAAAAAAAATTCAAAATAAACCATCGTAACTGAAACCACAAAACATTGGCCACACAACTAGAAACCCAAAGCGATTATAAGTCTAAGTCAAAGACACAAAACAAAAATAAACCAAAAAATACCGCAACCAAGAAAAGTGGAATTCATACCATAGAGGAAAAAAGGATATGGCAGAGTAAGTCATAGGGGAATCACATTCATCCCTACCACCATCACCATCCCAAAGAACCCTACTAATCTATCACGATTGACCAAAAATGGTGTCTTTCCTGGAAGGTAAGGTAATAAGGGAAGAGGAGGAGCACAGAGAAGAGATACCAGGCTATAATACACGAGATCTGACACCGAGAGGTAAGATGAAGAGATTGGTCGCAAAATCCAAAAGTCGGCCCAAAACAAATAAAATGCTCACCTGATGCCACTAATAATCCAAAATCATCGGAGTTGAATCTAGTTAAACAAAGATGGGGTTTATTCATGATGGTTGCAGAAAAGAGAATATTTATTACTATCAAGGCCCATGAAGCAGCAATAATACTCATCCTCTCCAATCAAGACGATGGAAGAAGCCATAGAAGATGAAAACTCGTGAAAAGTGGGATGCGAGAGAGAATGGAAGAGCACAACGGAGAGAAACCACTTACCGCAAGGGAGACGAAGAGAGGGGGGAGCAGTGGTGCTATGAAGGAACCCTAACATGAGGAGTATCGGGAGACGTGGTGAGTGGGGAGCCATCCCCTCATCTATTATCATAGTGTTCAACATAAATAGAGAAACTAAAATAGATTGTTATATCATCCAACTTGATCACAATATTCATAATTGATTCACACAAAATAATGTACAATAAATGGTATCATAATTAATTGGAAAAACATCCATCAAATTCAAAAATACGATATCTTAGTTGGCATCAAATCCAACCCATTTTACCATATTATTAATATAGCATCTATAAATAAAGGGAATTTTATATTTAGTGATGTGATCTTTGAAACATAATAGTGGTTTAAACTGAATCTAAATAATTCATGCCAGTTTCTAAAAAACACTTTGATCTTTTTATGTCATGAATTACTTTATGTCAGTTTATTATTTAAGTATATATACTATTAATGAAAATAATTATTTATTTTTGTTAAAAGTATAAGTTTTTATATAACATCCTATGTAAATAATGAATATGATATTTCCTCATATTTATTAATATTTGTGAACTAAATATTAATTCTACTTTAAATGGGGTGCTATGATCTATGGTTTACCCAATATGCAACAAGGGTTTCATTGAAATCATATGTTGCACACTAATAATTTAATATTATTATTTTAAATGGTAGTTAACACCTATCTGTTTTAATGGCAATAATAAATAGAACTAACTAAAAATGATTATATATGTTTGTAATTTTTTTTACATTTATCCAATAAATGTTAGAGGCTTAAAATGTGAACGAATCTAATTTTAAACATAATTTACATTAAAAAGTTGTTTTACCACCTTTTAATGGTGAACCCTCATTAAATGTTTTTTTCTTCACATTTATTTTCTCCATCTGACAAAATAAAATTCTTCTTTAGAATCGGGACATAAAAAATTACTTTCGGTAATTTATTGGTATATTTCTAATAAATTTCATTTTTTTATGAATATTAAAAAATAATGTATTTTAATTCAAATGTGCCTTTTAATATAATTTTTTATACGGTTATATTACATTTTTAATTATTTTAAAAGTCTAATTACATTATGTATTTACCATTTAATCCAATTGCGGTCATTGGAATTAATTTCACTTTGAAATTGGACATAAACAAGTATGACTATTTTGATAGTTATTGTTTCTTAAAAATACACTATTTGATTTGATAATGCGAATTAATTTTAAATTAACTAAAGGAAATTATATTTTTTAAATTTGGTAAAATAGAAATCATTTTTGAATTAGGAATATGAAATATAGCTTTTGATGAATTTTTGTTATTTTTATGATAAACTTCATTTTTTTGATGAATAGTGAGGCCACTAAGTAGTTGTAAAAAACAGACATTTTCATTTAAATTAAATTTTACAGCTTTTGTGGATTGAATATAGAAAATATAACATACATTGTTATTATTAGTATGTAATATGTGGCTCAATATAATGAAAATTGTTTTTTGTGAATAGTAACTTTTGACTTTTATTTACCACGGTTAAAGGTAAATAGGGAAATTCAATGTAAAAAGAATAAGATAATAATTCAAAATTATCTTAACAGCTATCCTAAAATTATTTTATAAGTAATTTATTACCATAAAAATCCTTGGGTCGTTTTTGTGACCCCATGGACCCACTTATGAATGATACTGACACTTTATTTTAATTAACTTAATTTAAAGGAAAAAATGACCTAAACAAATATATCTTTGAAAATTAATTTTTACATGGTGTTATATAAATTATAATTTAGAATATAAATATGAATATATAAAGATAAAAAATTTACTACATCAAGGTAACTTTTTTATAATTTTTAGACATCGAATAAATTAAATTATTTATGACACAATAATGATGCAGTGTTTACCTAATTAATAAATGATTTAAATAAATAAGATTATAAATATTAAAATAACATCTAAACCCTATCCAATTAATATTGGATGAATTTATTTAGACCATGAGTCATCTTATATTCCACCTTAATGAGTTTTGGACCTTTAAAAACAAAATATCATTATATAATAAAATAATATTATCACACTTTCTTAAAGTGCCCCTTATAAAATCCCTCACTTTTAACCAAGTCCTCACACCGCTCAAGCCCTTTGGCTCATCCAAACCCTTTCCAATTTTCTACCTACTTCCCTATCCTCCTCTTATATGCCTTAACTTAGGAAGAAGTCACATCAAGAAACCGTTTTGGTTCATACCAAATGGAGTTACCCAAATTAAAAGTAATAGTTTCTCTTAAATTCTATTGATTTATTTTGATTTATTTTACTTATACAACCCCTAAAATATTTTTATTCATTTATTTTATAACAACAATAGTATCATCAATATACTAGGATGTTGTTATGAGATGTATTCAAAATACACTTACACACATTTCCATCTAATGGGTAAAAACATGTTGTTTTGTGGGTTGAAAACTAACACCTCACGAAACGATGATTGTTCAATTATATACTACCACCTCATATGGTGTCCATTAGGACGAGACTGTATTTATATATGATATATATTATGTTTATGTTTTTTTATTACTCTGTATTTATAGTTTATAGCATACCTTTATGGTCTCCATTATGAGTAATCGTGATAATCTAATTTGAGGAAGTTCAGACTACTGGCCCCTCAAAGTGATATGGCTCGTTCATACCATACATGGGATATATAAAGGATTGAGATATTGAAATTATATATGATGTTATAATATAATTATAATATAACTATGTGTTAGGTCCACAAGGCTGAATACCTTGAGAGGGGGTGGGTGAATCAGGGTATGACTAATTCAAAATTAAAGCCCGTTCTGATCTTGTTTCGCTGTTAAGAAAAACACTCTTCTCTCTCTTTGTTATTTCACAATATAAACAAATAGTAAAGAAATCATGGGACATAGTAATTTTACTTGTTTCACCGCTAAGGGCTACATCCAGGAAGCATACAACGAAAGGTTTCCGGTCATACCCAATTCCACTTAACTTCACTAGCTGTGGATTACAAGGTTCGGGCTAGATCACTTATAAGCCCAGGATCACTACCTTTACATGTTTAGGGCCAGTTCACTGCATTCCCAAGGGTCACTCCCTATTTCTCTCTCTCTGGATCACTACCGGTGGAGAGGATCACCTTATATCTCTTCCTTTTCTCACTGCTCCAGAAATAATCCACTCACAGTTTATAGACCTGTAGGTCTCTTCATTTTCATGAAAGAATGCATCCACTGTTGTATGTGGATGCTCTTTTGCAGATAAACCTTCATCTATAGATGAATTTCTCTTTGCACCGAAGGTATCCGGAAATCCCCCAGCTTCCACGCATCCCTGAATCACTGCCGGAAATCAACCATACTTGGCGCCCTTCTCTATGGCGGTGCACAAGTCTCAGCGTTCAAGTCAATACGGGTGCACAAGTATTTCTTAACACTTGTGAGACTCAATCTTAAGCTTCTACAAACATGCGTGACGCACTTCTTTTGCTACCTGAACCACCATGGGCGAACAACAAATAGATGGCGCACAACTTCAACACTGGCGTGCAAGTCCCTAGTTGCATGACCACACACCACTTTCGTGACTTCCACACCTGTGCGGTGGGTGATATGATTTTTCTAAGTATTGAACTCCATTGGAAATGAGGAGGTTTGGTCCAGTATTTATAGGCATTAGAACTACCTGCGTGACGGCGCGCAAGTCCCCCTTCGGTGCGCAAGTCTCTGCACACAGCTCAACAGCCCTGGCTTCTTTCATGCTACTCACTAGAATGAAAATATCAATACTTGCACGACCCACCTTCCTTTGCTGTATTTTGATGTTTTGATTTTGAAAAACAATAGGCATTCATGTTCCCAAGCCTCCTAGGCATCGGCGCACAAGTCTCTTTAAGGCGCGCAAGTCACCTGTGCGACCAACTCAATAATTGCACGACCCTTGTCCCTTTTCCATATTTTGATGTTCTGATCTTCAAAAAAGTATGGTGTTGATGTTTCCTATCCTCCAAGGCCTCGGCGAGCAAGTCCCTTTACTAAAAATACATTTCTTCATTGTCGATTTTCAGGCCCAAAAATTTGCCATACATTGGAAAACGGCGCCACCTTGTATTTGTTCTTTTTATGCCACCTCCAGATCATCCATTCCTTTGTCGAAGTTCTTGAATCAAACATGGATCATTGACCACCACTCTTTAACTAAACATTCCACCATGAAATCCCCTTTTTCAACAAATTTGTATTCTATGGTTTTCTTTGTCAACAATAACATCACTGATGTCCACTTTTTCAAAATACACAATCACCATAAAAATGCATCAATGATTCCTTGAGGTATTTTTTCCCAACACTATATATCATTATATTTTAATTCAATTAAAATATGAAATATAAACGAAAGTAGTGTTTATGCGTATGTACGACTTACCGTCTCCATCAACGTTGCCTTTCATTTATTACCTACAAATGTTATGTAATGTTATAAATACTTATATATAATTGATATATATGATATATAAGATATCTAAATCATGAATATCATTCTGGAGATAATGCACTCTTTACCACATGGAAAACATGTAATTATAAGGTGTTCATTTTTTTACTCAAGCACCAAATATCGACAAAATGACAATTATTAACTGAAATGATTAAATATCATTTATAACATGGTAAATAGTGACATAAAAGAATAATAAACTTGAAATGGTTTCTTAATCATGTATAAATTAATTTATGTATATTATTTAGGAAGATCAAGGAACAAACAAGTCATGTCGGACCCGAGGTAAGGGATTTCTTATCTCACTTTCAATTCCATGAGATTTCCTTTGTTCACCAATTATTTATTTCATGTGGTGTATTCGTACTACTATTTTATATATATTATCATGATTCTATTTATAATAATGGTATTTTGTGATTCATTTGGTGGTTACTATGTTTTGATAATACAACTCGATTGATTAAAACGAATTAAGGGTTTTCCATCTCACTTTTTATTTCATTGAGATTAATGTTATATTGGGAAATATTTTCTTTTGTATGGCATAAGTACTGTCCATGATTGTATTCCTTGTGTAATATAATATAATTTTTGGATTTTTAAATTTTCATTGAATGATCCTTTTACCGGTGGTGTATCTTCCGTATGGTACCCATTCTATAAGGGAACCTTTTACCCTCCTCTTTTTAAAAGACTTATTTTTGTTAAGTCTTTTATTTTACATCTTGTTATGTTGGGATATGATATTATATATCCTTATTGATGTAAATTTTATTTCCAAGTAATGAGACACCCTTTTTATCTCATCAAATCATTTTCTGAAATTTAATGTGACACCGTTAGGCTCTAAAATTTTTTCAAGGGAACAGCTTAACCCAATTTAAATTCTTTAGGTTATACTTGTACTTCCTTAATATTCCATCCTGTGAATATTAGTGAATGAAGTCTGATTATTTTACAATTAATATCCACTTATATTGTTTATATTTATATTATTCACACATAATTATGCATTGGATTTATCCTTAATTTAAGGATATCATCTTTATAATGAATTTCATCTCAATTTCCATTTCAATTGGGAATTCATTGTTGTTATACACCATTTGACTTTTATATAGTGCATATACTATCCTTTTCCAAATTATAGCATGACTCCCTTTATTCTCAAGATATTATAAAGTTCTGATTAGATGTTATTCCTCAATTATTTGTATAAAAGAGACTCCCATTTTGTTAAAAAATCGTTAACTAAAATATTGTTTTAAATATTTTAATGATTTATTATTATATATATATATCTATAATTACCATGTTTTAAAAATGGTTTTTGTTATTTATATATATGGAAATTGATGTTTAAAAATTATTAAAAGATTTATAGTTGTATGGGACACATTGATTCAAAAATCTCTTTATTAAATAATTTAAATGGTTTTGAAAATGGGTCGACAAAGCCTTGATTATGTCAATATCTTGAAATGATATATTTTGAATGAAATTTGGAAATGTTATATTTCCTTTATTCTTGGATTATCTATTATGAATATGTTTTGGATATTGAATATTGTTTATTTATATGTATGGTTCCATGATAAACCTATTGCAGGTGAGCCCGAGATAGCGCTCCAATGAATTGGGTAACGTAACAGTGGTAAACATTAATGTATCTCATAATAGATTTAGGGAATATACTATGATGGGTATTCAAAAGTAACACCTTATATAGTTGTGACAGCTACAATGTAAGTATGTTATGTACGCCACAGGTTACCTTTATGATTTATTATTTCGTTGTGTTATTCATAAATATTATGATTTCATGAGGTAAGTAAAAGAGTTTATGTTTCCTATGTATTTATGAATAGATATTTTATTTCATTGTTTTATAACCCATATAAAGCTTTTCATGCTCATACGAGGTTTTTAAATGTTGTTTATAGGGCATTAAGATGAATAATGTCAACGATGGGATTAAGGAAATGTCATGTTGTCTAAAACATGGATCAAGACAAGTTTCTTTTTAGGAGTTTTGTTTTATGAAAAAAAATGGAAACTGAGTAGAAGTGTCTACTTTATAATCTTTTAAGATATAATTATTATGACCTAATTATCTAAAACACTAAACCTGAATATATTATCAATGTGAATTATTTTCTTAATTCAAAATTATGTAATATTTTAAGGCCAGGTCGTTAATGATGGTATTAGAGGTTGGATTAAACAACTTTAGGGATTAAGAGTTTTAGTTAGGCACATGGTTAGTCCCTATGCCTATTATTTACATTAATCCTTGTTTTATAACTTTTTCAGATCAAGGAATTTCAATTACAAATTGAAGGAAGAGGGTATCAAATTACATTCGAATATCTTCTTAATGGCTTTCTTGCAATAATTATTTCAAAGTCATGTTCGGATGAATGTAAAATTTTTTCTAGAACATAACTCACATGCAAGCAGTTGTTTGAGATTTCAAACACATCCACTATAACTATTTATCATTTTTCATCATGGGTTTTATTTAATAAAATCTTATTTTTACAATATTATCATATTTCCAATAAAGGTAAATATTATCAAGGCATTTTCAAATACTTTACCTTATCAAAATATTTTAAATCATTTTAGGATTTTGAAAAATGTACTAAAAAAGGAGACCCTTTCACAACCTATATATATTTTATTTTACAATATAGTTTCTTAGAACATACCTATGGTATTTTGAGAGGACCATTAATTGAAATATTCAACATAAATTCGGTCTAACTGTATTATAGAAATCATGTTTTATCAGATGTTTTGAAATTATATGTCATACAAGATTAATTCCCAAAACTATTTTTCTGTGAACACCCAAATAACCCATGTTTCACAAGGTGTATTTGGATGATTGAAGAAAATGATTTTTAAGGATCTCTAAATCATTTTTTCAATGCATGGACCCTCTACCTGCGTGAACCAGATAACGAGGAAACCAAAGGGACACCATGATAAAGTTATGATGTTCTTCATTTTGGGGATCGTTTTATTTTATCATATGGTAGAGAAATAAAAAAATGACAATATATATACTACTTAAAGATATAAGATGTTGATATCCTAATGAATGGGATTGAAAATGAGAGGTATAAAAACCCATTTAGGTTAAAACATGTTAGGGAAATTTTTTAGTTTTATAAAAAGAACAACCCGTGGGATGGGTGAAAACCTGTCGCATCCGTCAAGGCCGCAGGAATCGAACCCACAACTGAAGGGTTACAAGGACACATCGCCTACCACTAGCCTACTTTAATTACCTGGTCAGTAAGACTCATTATTTTAGTAAAATGATTTTATGGAACAATAATATGTTGATTTTGGGAACATATGTATTATCAAATGGATATACATAGTATAGGAAAATGATTTGATGATTAAGTGATAAAGTTTGTCGTGGAAGACCTTCTCTCTTTTGGAGAATCACTATATGCCTATGGAAGGTTGAATACAATGGGATTCTAATTTTGAAATAATGGTTGAAATTTTTTATTATAAGAATATATGTTTTTACTATGGACATATAAATATTTGGTTTATTTGTGAAAATGATTAACCTATCATTTAGAATATGTGATTAACTAAATTACTTTTCAATATGAAACTTTATGAGTAACTGATATTATTAGGAGATAAATGTTAGGATTTATATCGGAAGACTATGTAATAAAATCCTTATTAGATTTGGGTTTCAATGTTATTTTGGATTACTTTTGATGAATTTTATAGACTGTTATTTAATAAATGGTCTTTGTTGAACTTTGGGTTTTGTTTGAAAAATTTTAGAGATTAAGAGTATTTTTTTTCTTTTTGTAAAAGTTTATCCTTTTTTGGGATTATCTGATCTTGTACAAAAATTTTTGGTTTTAATGTGACCAAGTCCATTTTAATTATAATAATATGGAGAAAAAATGAATTTGTGATAGAAATTTAGTAAATAATGAATGTCTGCATAACGAGTAAGTATGTTTCCTTATGTTTCTAGGTTCGCTCGTAAATAAATTCCTCATATATATGAAAATTAATGTAAAACAAAAACTTTTTCTATTATCTTTTCCTACCGGGGAATCAAGGACCACTGAACCCATCAAATATTTGTGATTTTATAGTGGTTAACCTTCTCCTAATTATGTTTTCTATTAATCTCCATCAGAACATGAACATTTGTTCTCTCTTCCATATTCATGTTTTCTACCATGTAATCTTAGTATGTTTTATCTCATGTGACCTTTGTACTTCTCTTTCATTCTTTTAAAGTGATTGATTTATTGACTCTTTTCCGATGTGGGACTTTTAATTAAGATTCCATGCCCAGTTTTGAAATTGCAAGGATGAAATTCCTTAAATGGGGGGAAGGATATAACATCTTGTGTATATAAAGAACATGACAGTTTTCATATTTATTAATATTTTTGAAATAATTATTAATTCTGATTTAATGTGGATACTAAGTTCGATGGCATTCACGATACGAATCAATGGGTTTCTTTTAAATCTTATGTTTCATACTAATAACATAATATTATTATTTTAAATTTTAGTTAACACCTTGTTTTTGTAATGGTAGGAATAAAAAAAACTAACTATAAAATTATTATATATGTTTTTTAAATGTTTATACATTTATCCAATAAAAGTTAGAGGCTTAAAATCTGAATGAATCAAAATTTAAACATAATTTACTTTAAAAAGTTGATTTACCACCTTTTAATGGAGAACCGTATTTAAATATTTATTTTTCCACTTTTACTTGTTTCGTTTGACAATATAAAATCCTTTCTTATAGTTGGGACACCAAAATTTACTTTGGTTACATTTTTGGTATTATTCTAATAAGATTCATTTATTTATAAATAGTTAAAAATACTATATTTTAATTCAAAAGTTCCATTTAATTTAATTTATTTATATTGTTATATTACAATTTTAATTGTTTTTAAAGTGTATTTATATTATTTTCTTAACCTTTAATTCAATTTTGGTCATTAGAATTAATTTCAATTTGAAATTGGACATAAACAATCATCAATCTTTTAATAGTTATTGTTTCTTAAAAACAAGATATGTGTTTTGATAACAGAAATTAATTTTAAATTAATTAATGCAACTTATATGTATTGAATTTGGTAAAATAGAAATTATTTTTGAATTCGGAATATCAAATATAGCATTGGCTGATGTTTTGGTATTTTTTGGAAAAACATCAATTTTTTAAGAATAGTGAAACCACAAGTAGTAGTTAAAAACAGACATTTTCATTTAAATGAAATTTTGCCGCTTCTATGGATTGGATTTTGAAAATATGACATAAATGGTTGTAATTAGTAATTAAAATTTGGTTTAATAAGATGAAATGAAATTTTTTGACTAGTAAATTTTGACTTTTATTTACCGTTGTCAAAGATAAATATGTTAATTGAAGGTTAATAGAATACTATAATAATTCTAAATGTTAACACTTTTCCAAACCTTATTGGATGTGTAATTACTGACCATGAAAATCCCTATGACAATTTTGGGACTCCATTGAGCCAGTTATAAATTATTATGACACATTATTTTTATTAACTTAATATAATGTTAAAAATGTCATAAAAATATCTCTTTGTAAATTAATTTTTACATGGTCTTATTTTAGTTATCATTTCAACTATAAATATTCAATGGAAATATAATATTATTTACCACATAATGGAATTTTTTTATAATTTTTGGACATCAAATAAATTAAATCATTTATGACACAATAATGATGCAGTGTTTACCACATTAATAAATGATTTAAATAAACATGATAATAAATATTAAAATAACATCCCAAACCTATCCAATTTTTATGGGATGAATTTATTTCAACTATGAGTAATCTTATCTTCTTCCGTTATGAGTTTTGGAAAATTATACACTGAATATAATTATATAATAAAATAATATTATCACACATTTCTAAAGAGCCCCTCCCCCCTTATAAAAATCCCTCACTTATAACCATTTCCTCACACCTCTCAAGCCTTTTTGATCATCCAAAAACTACCCAATAAAGAGTCCAACATCCCTCTCCTTCTCTTAGAAGCCTTACCTTAGGTAGAAGGAACTTCAAAAAACCCTTTTGGTTCATACCAAAGATAGTTACACAAATTAAAGGTAAGAGTTTCTCTTAAATTCTTTTGTTTTATTTTGTTTTCTTTTACTTATACAACCCCTAAAATCATTTTATTACATTATTTTATAAACTAGAAAGTATCCTCAATATACTAGGATGTTTTTATGAGAATTATTTAAACTACACTTACAAACACAGTCATCTAATAGATAAAGAACATACTATTTCTGTGGTTGGAAAATTATCACCTCACAAAACGATGATTGTTCAATTATCTCCCACCGCCTCTTATGGTGGAAATTATGATGGAAATTTATTTATATATTATATATATTATGTTTATGTTTTCTTTATGTCTATTTATTTTTAATTTATATCATACCTTTATGGTTTCCATTATGAGTAAACACGATAATTTCAGTTGAGAATGTTCGGATTACCACCCCGTCAAAGTTATATGACTTATTCATACCATATGCGAGACATATAAATTATTGAGTTATTGAAATTATATATGATCTTATAATATAATTATAATATAACTATGTATCATTATGTTTTCCTTCAATTAATATACCAAATAGAAATGAAAGTAGGGTTCATGCGTATGTACGACTTACGATCTCCATGAACGGTGCATTTCATTTATTATCTCCAAATGTTATGTACTATTAGAAATAAATATATATAATGGATATATATGATATATAAGATATCAAAATAATTAATACCATTATGCAGATAATGTACTCTTGAACACATGGACAACTTGTATTTATAAGGTGTTCAATATTTTTACTCAAGTACCAAATATCAACAAAACGACCATTATTAACTTAAATAATTACATATTGTTTATAACATTGTAAAAAGTGATATAAAAGGAATAATAAAATTGAAAAATGGTTCTTAGTCTGGTATAAATTAACTTAAGTTTATTATTCTGGAAGAACACGGAATAAACAAGTCACGTTGGACATGAGGTAAGAGATTTCTTATCTCACTTTCAATTCCATGAGATTTCCATTGTTCGCCACTTATTTATTACATGTGGTGTATTCTGTACAAATATTTGAAATATATTATCATTATTATATTTATATTCATGTTATTATGTGATTAATTTTGTGGTTATTAAATTTTGGTCATACGACTCAATTTATTAGAATGAAGTAAAGGCTTTCCATCTCACTTTTAATTCCCATGAGATTCATGTTATATTGGCCACTATTTTATTTTGTGTGGCATATGTACTATCCAAGATTGTATTTATTGTGTAATATACTATAATTTTTGGTTACATAAATATTAATTGAATGACCATTCCTTCTTGTTGTGTATCTTTCGTATGTTACCCATTCTGTAATGGAACCTTTCACCCTTATCTTTTTAAAAGACTTCCTTTTGTTATGTATTTTAATTTACATGTTTTTATGTTGGGATGTGTTCTTATATATCCTTATTGATGTAAATTTTATGTTCAAGTGATGATATACCCTTTTTATCTCATCAAATCATTTTCTGAATTTTAATGTGACACTGCTAGGCTATTGAATTTTCCAAGGGATCATCATAACCCAATTTCAATTCTTTGGGTTAAAATTGTACTACTTGAATATGTCATCCTATGAATATGTGTGAATTAACTCTGATTATTTTACACCTACAATCCAATTATATTGGGTGTATTTATATTTTTTCACACATAATTATGTAATTTATTTATCCTTAATTTAAGGATACTGTCTTTATAAGAAATTTCCTCTCAATTTTCATTTCTATTAGGTCTTCATTGTTATTATGCACCAATTCACTCTTATATGGTGTATATACTATCCTTTTCCATATTATATCATGAATCCATTTATTCTCATGATATTATTATGTTTTTAATTAATGTTATTCCTCAATTATATGTATTCAAAAGTCTCTCATTTTATTAAAAACGCTTTATCTAAAGTATCATTTTAAATGTTTTAAAGATTTATTATTCTAAATATTTATCTTCAAAGTCCATGTTTAAAAAATGGTTTTGATTATTTATTTATATTGACATTTATGTTTTAAAATTATTAAAAGCATCAAAGTGGTATGGGACACTTTGATTCAAAAATCTCTTTATTAAATTTTTTAAATGGTTTTGAAAATGGTATGATAAAGCCTTGATTATGTTAATATATTGAAATGATATATTGTGATTGGAATGTGGAAATGTTATCTTTATTTTATGCTTGGTTTATGTGTTATGAATAAGTTATGGTTATTGAACATGGATATGTATACGGGTGGTTCCAGGATAAACCTAGGGATGGTGAGCCCGAGATAGCTCTCCAATGCATTGGGTAATGTGACAGAGGTAGACATAAATGTTTCTACTATGAGATTTAGGGAATATACTGTGACGGGTATTCCAATGTAGCTCCATATATAGTTGTGATAGCTACAATGTATGTATGTTATTTATGCCACAAGTTACCTTTATTATTTATGATGTCTTTGTGTTATTTAGAAATCTTATGATTTCAGTATGTAAGTAAAATAGTTTATGCTTTGTATGTATTTATGAACTAATGTTTTATTTCATTGATTTATAACCCTTACTGAGATTTTTATGCTCATCCCATTTTTTGAATTTTTTTTCATAGGATATAATGATCAATAGGGTCAAATATGGAATCAAGGAAAATTCATGTTTTCTAAAACATGGAACTAGACATGTTCTTTTTTAAGAGTTTTTATTTTAAAAAAAGGAAACTAAGTAGAAGTGTCTACTTTGTAATCTTTTCAGATGGAATAGTTATGTCCTAATTCTCTAAAACTCTAAACATGTAAATATCCTAAATTTGAATTATTCTTCTACTTCAATATTATGTAATGTTTTAAGGCTAGGACTTTATATTATAATTTATATAATTTTCAAGTAATTAAAAATTTTTTAATTTATAATTTATTATTAATTGACAACTTGATTTAATAATTTTTAAAATATAACATTGAAACATCTAAAAAGATTATCCATATTTACCCTATAAAAACTCATTCATGCTTATCTTTTTATGCTCTAAACAATCTAGAAAACTAATTTACAAATATAAATATTAAAAAAATGATATTTAACCTATTAATTTATAAAATACATTACACATTAATATTATATGAGGTCATACATCTTTATAATCTCGTACCAAATCTCATTTACCTCAATAATTACTAACAACTCTACCAAAATAATTTACATGTAATAATATCCCAATAATAATTATTCAGCCAATATGAAAAATGAAATTAATTACGTAAATTACTTGCCTATAAAATTATAAATTCAAAATGAATTAATAATTATTAATAATTTCATATTATTAATATTTAATTAATAGAAATTAAATAATTTATTAGTAATACATTCATTTAAAATATTAATTATTAATTATGAATTCATTAATAATAAATAGAAATTGAAAATTAATATAAAGAATTAATTCAAATTTGAAATAATATATAATTAATAATTACGAATAATCAATAATTAATAACACATATTTAATAATTAATATTTAATAATTAAAAATTAGTAATTAATAATTAGTATATTATAATAAATATTTAATAATTAACAATTTCTAAAAACTAATTAATACCAAATTTTTTCCAATTATTATTTAACAAATAAGAATAATTAAATGATAATAATTATTTATTAAATATTAATAATTAATAAAAAATAAAAATTACTTCTTATTAATTAATAATTAATAATTTATTTTATTTTTAAATAACATATAATTTATACTTAATAGTTAGAAAAATATAATAACTTAAAATAATTTATTTATAGTCCTAGATGTTTTAAGAAAACAAAACAACACAATCACCCAATAATTAATTTGGAAATACCCCCCCCCCATTGTAGACCATAATATTACTCTACCAAATGAATTCAGAATTACCTAGAAGAATAATATTTGATGGAAGAATAGCCCTACAGCCAGATGACCTAATTTCTTGACCCAAAATCCCATTTTTGGATGAATGGTATTGTTTCTATAGTACACCACCAACTATATTTCATATTATAGTACCTAGTTTTACTACCAAACATGGTATAGTATCATCACTATTAAATTACATGTTATAGTACTCAACTACTATAATATTCTGGTCTTCAACAAGAGTACATAGAAAAATTACTAACACTCAGATTTGAACTCGAGCCTCTTTTGTGTCATTGCACCACACTGTACCACTGAGCTGCCTGGACACTATAGATAATAGAAATAATTATATATAAATAAAACATTAAAAGAACAAAAAAAATCAATGATTGAAAAGTAATTAAAATTTTAATTAATTAGTATATTCTAATTAAATTAAATTAATAATTAATAATTAATTGATGAATTAATCATTATTATTAAATAAATTTATTTAATATTTTTTATGAAATAATTGATTATCAATGAGTGACTAAAATTTTAAATTTCAAAAAATTGATATTTATAAAGAATTCATAATTTATAAATGGTAATTAGTAATTATTAATTATAAATTATTACATGAAAATTATTAATTGATAAATAATAATTAATAATTAGAATATAGAAATTAGTAGTTAATAATTAATAATCATTAGTTTTTACATAACAAGTAATAAATAATTTCTTGATTTCTAAATGAAAATTAATTATTAATAATAAATGATTTATATATTTAAATTATTAACAAATATAAATTATAAATAAATATTATTTAATAAAATTATAGTTAATATGTAATTATAAATAATAAATTGTTACTATTAAATAATACCTATTTTTTTATTAATTGAAAAATAAATAATTAATTAATAATTATTTTAATAAATGTTAATAATTATTAATTTCATGACCTTATTTCCAAATAAATTCACTCGAATTAATTGGAAGTAAAAAAATAAAAATTACATATTTAGCATGGTTTTTAATTGTATAAATTATATTTTTGTTAATATATCCTAAAACATCAAAAATCAAATCGTTGGCAAGAGAAGAAACTAAACTAGAAAATTCAATATCCCCTTCCCTCAAGTAGAAAATACATCTCATCCTTGGTATTTCCAATATTATGTTTGAAATGCTCATTTATCATCAAGCTAGTCTTCAAGTATATGAACATCTAATGAAAGAAATATTTTTCATAATAAAGCCAACTGAATATCACAATATATATATTTTAAATATTATAAGTTGGCAGACCACCCACCAAGTCAATTTATGATAATAGGTCTAGCATAATTATGAATCTTTGGGCCCATCTACCACAACTTAAATAAAAAAATTTGAGTAAAATATTTTAATAAAAACCATGGGTCTCAGCCTATTTAAAACCCAACTGTGTACTATAACTCACTGTGCCTTATGTGTTCCAACCCTAAATTAACATTTCATCTAGGTACATAGACCATAATACCCAATTCATATGACCTAGTAACAAAGTATATCAATCAAATTCAATAATGAATTATATGATATCATTAGAGACCACACTAAGACAATCATGTTTTTACTCCTGGTTTAACACAACTAGGGATTCCTCTCACTCTATCAACAATGATATCATCCGAAATATGGTATATAGTAAAATAAATTTCCTGGAAATGTAAGAGAAATCATCAATAAAACCCAACTAAAATCATCATATTCTCCCATAAAAACACTAACCCCCAACAATAAAGCTTATGTGACACACATCAATTCAATAGTTTTTTTTTATTTTTAGTATTATTATTTTTTATTTATTTTTGGAGTATCTAATATTTGGAGGTCAATAAACATAGTTTTTTGGGAAATATTTCATGATGAAAGGTTAGCATATGGTTCTTCTAGATGTACAACTAACCATTAGTGGGTGATTATTTAAGAATAGTGGTCTTTTGTATGGTCTGAGAACAGTTTCTCTAAACATTTAATGTTTTCCAAATACCATGTCAACTCTACATTATGGATAAAGAGGACCATCCATGGCTCTCACAAGTATTGTATGTTTTTTGAAATAGCATACATATTTTCCATTTCATTATAAAAATGGCCTTTCTAATTTTCCCTATAAATGTTTTATGCTATTGACCATCATTTTTCTACCCATTCATGTTAACATCGCTGCCATCACCCAAGTGATTCTCCCCTCCCCATTTTGGGGGATTATCCTTTAATAAGTCATTGTTCTTCTTATGTTAAGAATTTTTTTTGATGAATTATCTTTCCCCCATTATCCATTATTTTTTATTTTCATGGATAGTGGGAGAAATAAAATTAATTTGAAAAACCTATGGTTTCTTATGGGGGTTTCATGTTTTTTACTTATATTTTATGTGTGTGATGATATTTGTTTCTTGATTCAAGTTGTTGTTGCCATAGCTAATGAAATCTGTCTTTGTATTTGTTGGAATTATGTAGGTTTTTCTATAACATTCCTTAAATTATCATTCCATATAGTGATTCTATGATAGCCCTTATATTATTTACACATTATGTTATGATTTATTACATAAATATTCATCTAATAAAATTTAATATTATATATATTCCTTGTGTCTTTGGGTAATTCCATACATATCATAGTAATCTGAATGAAGGATATGACAACATTATTTAAAACTCTATAACATTACCATTAATTTCCATTAGTCTTCCAAAATTTTATGGGGTAACCTTGAGACACACATAAAAAAGTTGTAAATTGTAGGGCCATGTAAAGGAATAATCATATAATAAGATGATAAAATGAAAAAAAATTCCATAATGGGTTATGTTATGGTGACATAAAAGGATGATAGTCATAAATGTGAACATTAAATTATGATATAAGTGGATAGAATCAGGGAAACAAAATAATCTCTTGCAAACATTAAATGAGACATCACATGATTAGGTCTAATATAACCCACAAGACATCATAAAATTTTCTTGAATATGCTACTTTTGCGTTCACCATAAATTGTATCTCATTAGATTAAAAAATCATCATATCTTTTTGAGATCTATATAATTTAAATCTCGTCTATCACATTGAACCCCTATATATTCATTTTTTCCACATAAATCATAAAACATATGAACATATTTAAACACAATTTAAAATCACAATAAAGGAGGATGGGTTCCATACATGTATTTACCTAAAAAATGAAGGATATTTACATTTAGTTTAATTATATTATGTGAAAATTTAAATGTGTATTCACAAAAAAAATTGAATTGAAAATTGGGAGAATATTTTGACAACACAATGGTGGTACAAAAAGGTAATAAAATACAATACATAACAAAAACTAAAAAATTGCATCCTCAAGAACCCAATAAATGTTCTCCTCCTTATAATCTGTTGAAGATAAACAAATGAAAGGCATGATATCAAAAGATCATTAATGGTTACAAATAGTTGAACCCTAAATAATTAATAATTAAATCATAATCACATTGTCATAGTCAATATGGAATGATTAACAAATGAAAATCATGCGACAATAGTAAACTACGAATGAAACTGCAACCATAGATTTTGCAAGAGTGAAAACCTCATGGATAGTAATTACTGAAAATGATTATAAGTGAATTCTTATTTATTGGACATCATGTATCAAGCACATGATAAAACTATACTATCAAAACGGTTTAATTATTTGGGTATATACCCATCTATGTCTATTTTTCAAAAAACATCAAAGTGTTTATCGCCAACTGACTTGTCTCATGAGACCTGTCGATGCATCAATAGGATATAATAGGCCCCTTCCATCACTGCATGTCCAAATTATTCTTTATTTTTATATTTTTTAAAATTACAATATGCCTTCTAAATAACCTTATAATGTTGAGGATACATATTCATCAATATTTCTATAGTGAGAAGAACCTTCCTAATAAACACTATATGTAAAAGGGTATACGATATAAGATAATAAGTGTATCCATGAAACCATAACATGGATATATAATATATTTAAATTTTCAAATTAAAAACTATCTCAAAGGTGAATTAGGTACACCTCATAAGAATGATTAAGTGCATAATACCTAGTAAATCTAAATGAAATGTAAACCAAAAAAGACCCTTACAGAATTGTGATCAATCGAGTTTCTAACCATTTGCTAAATCGCTGAATATCAATAATATAAAAATAATCATGATATTATATATCAAATGGAAGTAAACATACAACACTCATAATAAATAATTGGTGAACTTTGGAAATATCACAGAAGTCGAAGTAAGATGAGAAAACCCCATAACATATGTCTAAAGTGTCTCCATTAATCCTAATGACATGAATAATCAAATTTATCTTCATTAATTAATAATTCTTGAAACACAAATAAATTTTATTTACTTATTTTGACATTATTAGGATTATTCATGGCCTTTTTTATGGGTTTAATAGGTTAAATGTTATTGTTTTGGAAGCATTTTCTTCTTTGGTTTTCATGATTGGTTTACTTGTATTTTTGAATGGATGTTCATTTGAAATGTGTTTAACCATAAAGATTTGTAAATATATATTATTAGTGACATTAAATAGATATTAATTATATTATAATGATTCTTTTTGTATATCATTATGATGACTTTTTTGACAAAATATGATGATAAATGCTTCGATTAACTTGGTTGTTTTGTTCATAATGAACTTGTTTTGTATTATTATTATTTATATTATTAGAGTATAAGGATTCCAAAATATTAAATAAGATTAAATTCAACTATTATGATTTTTTTCAACTATAAAAATGTTTTGATAACCATAATTTAAGATCATAATAAAAATCGAAAACCCTTTGTCCTTTATGTAAAAAATTAATACATCTTAGGTGGTGTTTTAATTATTAGTATAAACAGAGGGGAAAAGAGAGATGATGATGATAATATATAACATTATAATAATAAATTTTAGTTCACGTAATGTACTAGAACTATATTAGAATTTGTATGATGTGATGTGAGGAGAGATCATCAATATAATGGATCTTGTAAAAGAAGTTGAAAGAAGAAGAAAGAGTGGTTCACCTCTTGAGTACTCCTCCATGAGAATCTCCTTAAGGCCTTTTTTGTCATTTTAGTGAGAATAGAAGGTATTGGACGTGGGGGGAGGTCTAGGGATTTTTATTTGGAATAACTTAGTTAAGGATTAAATCATGATGGTTGTGAGTGGAGGAGGGGGTGATGGGTGGTTTATATAGTTGATTAGAGGAGCGTTATTGCATTATTTTAAAAAATAGTTTATTATTTTTCCCAATTAAATGAGTAGAATTGATTCATGTGACCATAAACAGTAATAAATGCAAGTGAATTCGATCCAATTTCCATTTACATTATCCATGACTAATGAATCATGAAAAAAAATCCTTTATTTAGCTTATTTTATAAATTATCAAATTTTACTATTCACCAAAAATTCAAGTACTTCTGAAAAATAACAAAAATAGTCCCTAATAATTTTCCTACATGTAGAATCTAAAAAAGTACTGCATTTTTTGAAAATAATTTTGTATATATTATTAATTTTTATATTTATATAATATCATAATTTAATCAAAAATAACAATTTTAAAACTATAAATCAATTTTAACACCTTCATAAATTAATCAAAAACTCATTACCTTATATCCTTTAGAAAATAAAATAATAATATAATTTAATATTCATAAGTTTCATATTTCTATTCATATTACTATTTATAAGGGTATGTTACAATTCATTGAAAAATGTGTTGGTTCTGGCAGACCCCAAATAACATAGTGATCACAACCATAAATGACTGTGTTTGGATGTTCAAAACACATAAGTGGAAATTTTATGTTTAATGGCTATATTATGACATTATCCTATAAGTATCCAAGTTCTATTTCACATACACATAGCGCTTCATGAAATATAGGCTATCTAATGAATATAATGTATTTAAGAGAAACATTCCCTAAAATGTTTAGGGTGTTATATTATTCCCACCTTCAGAAAATTCACCCTCAAAAATTTTCTTTTATAATGACCTTCAAAATTATGTGGGTGGTTCTTATTCAAAACATACTTAGGTTCCCATGTTGTTTCCTCCATTTTATGGTTTTTCTAAATAATCATAACTATATGTGTTTTCCAATTTCTGAAAATTTTATCCCTTGTGTCAAGAATCTCTATAGACTTTTCAGAGAATGAAAAATCAGGTTCCAGTTCTATCTCATCATAGGTGAGTTCATGAATTGGGTTTGACGTGTATTTCTTAATAAAACATGTGGAACACAATATGATCTTTGGAGAACTTGGTGGAATTTCTAAACTATAATCCACGACTCCAATTCATTCCAAAATTATAAACATCCTGACATACTGGGGGATCAATTTCCCTTTCTTACTGAACCATATGAAATCCTTCCCTAAAGATACTTTTTTAAAGACATGATAACCTACTTGAAATTAAAAATCCATTATTCAGTTGTCATTATAAATCTTTTTCGTATATTGGGCAGCATTTATATGGGATTTAATTTTTTTTGGCATTATAATTGTCTTTTTTAAATGTTTTAGGACTATGAGTTTCCTCTTACCAACATCATCCCATAAATTTGGATTTTGACACTTCTTACCATATAATTCATTATATGGAACCATTTATATTCTAGAATGTAATATATTATTATATGAAAATTTCAAAAATTACTATATTTTTTCCATATACATTGATAGTCTTGATAACATAATCTCAATATGTCTCCCAATGCTTGAATAGTACATTCAGACTGTCCGTCAGTTGGGGGTAAAAAGTATTAATATGAAGCTCAGTACCCCAATTCATATGAACACTATTCCAAAATTTTAATGTTAATAAAGGATCTCAACCAAACACAATTTATATAGGTTCACCATGAAGTATGAAAACATCATTAATATAGAGTCTTGTCATGCACTCAAGTAGTAAATCATATATTATAGAAAATAAATGAGCTGATTTTGTACAATGATCAAACATTTCCCATATTTCATCATTCCTTATAGGTTTTATCGATATTCATTGAAAAAAAACTATAATGTCATCCCACATACATAGAATAATAGGTAGAGGTTGCATAACCCCTCTAGGATGTTGTCTCTCTGCCTCCACCTATTGAAAAAATAGACCCCTTGACACATAGTTATGAATTTATATCATTATATTGTCTCCGAAAAAAAGAAACTTTGAATATCTATACATCATTGTTCTTTCAGGGTGTATTGAGAAATTAATGCTATTCGGTTCATCAAATCATTCCATTTTAGCTTAATTACTAATGGAACACATAGTGTCTAACCATATTTCAAAACTCCATTGTCTTACATGTAGTTATCTAATATTACATCCTTAACAACTCTAGATATATTTTTTATATTCTCATCATCATATTGTGGTATTTTTATATTCCCTATAAAATATGTTTTAGCAACCATTTTAAAGAGGAAAGATGTTTCCCCATCCTTAATAATTTCTATATCCATCTTCAATAGATCCATGAATATATGATCTCTCCCAATCCTCATATGTGACATAAGTCAACGATCAATCCTACTTAATGCATCTTGCACCTTATTTTCCTTCCTAGGGTGGTAGTTTATTGAAAAATCACAATCTTTGAGTAACTCAAGCAATCTCGATTTCCTCCAGATATGTTATTTATTGTAAAAAAGTATTTTAAACTCTTGTTATTCGTATATATCTCATATCTCTCACAGTATAGATGATGTCTCCATATTTTTAGAGAAAATATTATGACTTATAACTCAAGATCATGAGTTGGATAATTCTACTTGTAATTATTCAACTACCATTAATCATAAGAAAAAACATTATCATTTTTTATAAGGATTCAACCTATTCCATTTTTGGATACATCAATACATTTCCAAAATTCGTCAATTCTAGAGGAAGAGTCCATGTTGAAGCTTTGACCAATGTTCTTTTAAATTAATAGAAGAATATTGTATATTATTTAGTCCATTAAAACATAACCCCATTATGTGCAATCTTGGTCACTGGGTTTTCCATTTGGGTGAAATTCTTAATGAAATGATGATAGTAACCTACTAAGCCAATACAACTATGTTCCTCAATTAAGTTCGTTGGAATGATCCATTCTTGGATTGACATTATATTCAAAGGATCTACTAAGATTCCATTCTTAGATAAAAAATGGCCAAGAAAAGGAACTGATTGAATTAAAAATTAAAACATTCTAAACCTACCATATATGTCATTTCATCTTGGTTTTTTCAGAATAATTAATAAGTTATTCTCATAGTATTCTTAAATTTAAGAGTATACTAGGATATCATAAACAAATACCACAAAAGAAGTCATCAAGATATTCCATGAAAACTCTATTAAATAGATCTATGAAGACAAAGGGTTCATTTGTATGTTTCAAAAGAATTACTATAAACTTTTAATGCTCATATCAGGTTTGAAAGTTTGTCCTTTGAATATCTTCCTTCTTCACACACAAATGATGATATCCATATTGAAGGTCAATCTTCGAAAAATATTTTGCATTATAAAGTTGATCGAATAAATCATCAATGGGTGTAATAGGATACATGGTCTATATTGTATTAGGATTTATTTCTATATAGTCAATGAAAAACCTCATGGAATCATCTTTCTTCGTGAAAAAGATAATAGGGGCACCCCATGGAGAAACACTTGGTCAAAGAAATACATTGTCCCTGAATTCCTGTATTTTTTTTTATTTAGATCTACTAATTCCATAGTGACATTCTATTGGGAGTCTTTGATATAGCTCATGCACCATGAATTAAATCAATATAGAACTCAACTTCCCACCCTTGAGGATATCTAAGTAAATACTCTGAAAATACTTCAATGTATTCTTCCACAATAGATACATCTTCAATTTGATGATTTTTTCCTCACCCAAAGATAGTTTTTTCTCTTCCACTTTAAGAATTGCATTCAGTATATCTACTGGGGGTGGATATAGATAATAATTATATGGTGAGGTTTCTTCTCTACAGGTAAGGGATTTTACACTATTTTAAAAAATTAAAAAATATGTCTCCTTGCAATAGATCATCACATCATAATTTGATATCCACTTCATAGAAAATAATATATAAAGGTAAATTATAGATATGATGATAAGGTTAGAAACTAAATAAAAATTTTGTGTCGTAATGGGGACTGATCGACACAACATTGTATTAATGATACTTCCCCTAGGATTTTTAACTAAAAAATCCTTTATTAAATCAAATTGGATATGTCTACTTTTCATGGAAAACTGAGAAGATATAAATGAATGAGTTAATATAGAATAAAATAAATAATTTGCTATGATTGAGAAAAAAACTAAAATACATTCCACTACATCATTTGGAATTAAACCTCCATGTTTGTAATTGAATAATCTTTCCCTTGATCTGATGGACTTTTCTATCGATAGATTCATTGGCTCTTAAGGATCTCATTTTCGTAGAATACCATATATCTAAAAATGTAGCATGGAACATCATTTACTAGTCTCTTTCCCTTTAATTCAATAGATCTATGAACCTATTCTCCACATTTATATAAAACTCTCACACATTTCAAAAATTTCCTAGGATAATTTATTCCAGAGTTATTACATAATATAAATTTCTTAATTCCCTTCATATTTATCTCCACCACATCTTTTCCATGGATATTAGAATGCCTCATCTTAAATTGATTTCCCTTGATGAAATTTGATTTATAAAATTCCATCTCTGTTATGATGGAACTTAATACAATTTCATCATATGATGAAAATGTTTGGGAATCCACTTCCCTTTGATGAATTGGCTTAAGACCATTAAGGAAATGATCAATTTAGTATTTTGAATCACATAGTAATCTATAACAAACATGGGTAATCTTGTGAAGGTTGCCCCAAACTCCAAAACACTCTCTTCTTCAATTTTCATTTGGCTAAGGAAATTACTCTACATTTTAGCTCGCTGTTTGCGAGGGAAATATTTTTTGAAGAATATTTATTTAAATGTCCCCCATTCCATATAGTTTTTTCTTCTTCAACTCTGGTATTCTGGATTAAGGACCACCATTTATCATCATCACCCTTGAGGAAATATACATCCAGTACTACATTTTTTTTATTTCATTTTAATGCCAGAAATATCTTTTCAAGGGACTTGATCAGCTGCTCAGATACCACTAGATTAGTAGACCCACTAAAATATAGGGGATTCTACCACATTAAACGATCCAATATAGGTGTATCATGGTTATTCAACATGTCCTAAGTAAGTTGTCCTAATATTTTCATGATCAGATCCGCTCCAACACTGACAGTGATGACTTTATCAGTGGGGAAATCCCTACATCATCCATGGATATTTATTCACCTTCTTTTATTAGATTCTATAACTAAACAATGACATATATAAAATAAGGTCATAATTCATAATTTCTAACTATCAAACACTTATGATAATCTAAAAATTTATGCACAACTAATCTCATAATCGTATATATTGTTATATTTACTTTAAATACCTCATAATACTTTGTAATGAAAATTTTATGTATCCTAAGAATATCCCTGGAGGATTGTCAAACCAGTTATTCAGTAAGGCTCATATTTATGTATCAGGATACCCTGATTAATGCCTAAAACTCCTTATCAGAGTTTTTATTGCTAGGTACATCTATTCTAGAAACACATCTACTTGTATTATCTTGTAAATAAATATATTTTCTTGGAAAACCACATAATATCTACTTTACCGAAATACAAGGATGGTCTTATATTATTATCATCAATGTATAACATAATGTTGTGTCCTCAAAACTATGATTCCTAAATCTAGATTCTAAGGTTACTACTAAACTTACTCTTATACCAAAAATAACACCTCGACCCTAGAAAACTGGTGCATGAGATTTATTTATTACATTGGCATGATTATAAAGAATAAAATCCCAATTTATCGACCATTATTGTGGTTTTGAAAAAACTAGAATCATATATCTAACTCATAATACATTGGAAAATGTAACAAAATAGAATACAAAACACAAACTAATAAACTGCATCCACAAGAACACAATAAATGGTCTCCTTCTCATAACCTACTGAAGGTAAACAGAAGAAGTGGGTGAGGTAAAATGATTAGTAAGGGTTAATAATATATGAATTTTGAATTATAAATAATTTAAAAATAATAAAAAATGTCATATACAATATGGTATTGTGAAAAATGAAAAACACATGCCATTAATAAACTACTAATGAAACTACTTACATAGATTTTGTTATAGTGAAAACCTCATTGATAGTAATAAATAAAAATGAATAATGATAAATATTATTAATTGGAAATAATTTATATAGAACATGATACCACTATACTATAAATACATTTAAATTCTGTGGGTAGATACCCATCTAAATTTGTTTTTAGAAACAAACTCGAAGAGTTTTTCGCCAATTGATATGCCTCGTGAGACCTGTCAAGGAATATAGGGGATATAGCAGGCTCTTACTATCACTAGAAGTCAAAATAATTATTTATACAAAGATTTAATACATGTTCAACATGCCTTCTCAATATCCTTAGAGAGTAGAGGAGATAGATGCATCAATATTTCCATAATTAAAACAACATTCCAAAAAACTATATGTATAATGGTATACAGATTAATAAAATAATCATATCTGTGAATCAAAAATCTGGTGAATCACTAAATATCACGAATATAAATGGAATAATGATATTATATATAAATTGGAAGTAAAAAAACAACACATATTATTAATAAGATGAAAACAATGGAAATCTCTTTGAAATAAATGTGAGATGAGAACCCCCCTTACCTTATGCCTGAAGGTGTTCTCGATTGATCTTAATAACCTGAATAATCATATTTAGATTCACTAATAAATAATTAAATAACTTACTCTGAATTTTATTGATTTATATAAACCATATTAGGTTCTTTAATGTCCTTTTTATGGTCTTAAAAGGTTCAATTTTTTTTATTTTGGAAGCATTTTCTCCCTATGTTTTCATTATCAATTTACTAGTATTTATGAGCAGAATTTCATTTGAAATTTGGTTAAATGTCCAGAATTGTTAATATATATTATTTGTGAAATAAAATATATATAAATTATTATATAATGATTCTATTTATATACCATTATAATGAATTATTTCATAAAATATAATGATTAATTCTTGGATTAACATGGCTATTTTGTGTATAATGAACTTATTTTGTATTATTATTTTATATTATGACTGTGTAAGGATTTAAGAACATTACATAAGTTGAAATACATATATTATGATAATTTTCAACCATAAAATGGTTTCTTGACCACAATTAAATGCACTAATAAAAATAGAAATCTTGTCTTCCTTGAATGTGATAGATTAACTAATCTTAGACGGTGTTTTCATTTTTAGTATAATAACGTGGGAAATGTGAGATGATGATAAAATATTATATTATAATAATAACATTCCAAATTATTTATGGTACTAGAACTATAATAATATTTTTATGAGGGGAGGTTAGGAGAGATCAATACAAGAAGGGAACATGTAAATGAAGTTGAAAGGAAAAGGAAGAGTGATTAACCTCTTTAGTACCCCTCCTTGCAAATCTCAATAATTCTTTTTTTGGTATATTGGTTAGACCAATAGGTTTTAGATATGGGGAGAGGTCTTTGGAATTGTATTTGGGAAAACCTAGGTAAGGATAAAATCTTGAGTGGTATGGGAGAAATATGGGGTGAGGGGTGCTTTATATAGAGGAGGATAGGAGGATGTTTGCAGCATTTTAATCAATCGTTTATTATTTTTCCCAAGAAAAAGAATAGTTTTGATTCTTGTGACCTAAAACAGTATTAAATTAATATTATTTCAAACCAGTTTCCATTTACATCATCCATGTCTCAAAAATTATATAGAAATTCATTTATTTAGAATATTTCTTAAATTGTCAAATTCCATTTTTCACCAAAAATCCATGTATTTTAGAAAAATACCAAAAATCCACCCTAAGGATTTTTCAATAAGTAGAATATAATAATGAATTTAATTTTTTGATAATATATTTCT
Source organism: Viscum album (assembly GCA_963277665.1). Taxonomy (NCBI): domain Eukaryota; kingdom Viridiplantae; phylum Streptophyta; class Magnoliopsida; order Santalales; family Viscaceae; genus Viscum; species Viscum album. Next base: position 165,768,647 of record OY728151.1, read on the forward strand.
AAATTTTATTAATTTTAATTTTTTAAATAGTATCATAATTTATTCACAAATTACAATTTCAATCCCACAACTAATTTTTGTACACCTTCAAAAATTAATAACATCTCATTATCTTATAACCATAAAAAATAATATAATAATACTATTTAATGTTAAAAAGTGTTATATTAATATTTATACTTCTATTCATACGGGTATGTTTCTATTGTCCAAAAAAACATGTCTGTTCTATCAGACTCCAAATAACAAACTAATTGCAGTAGTATATGACCGTTTTTTTGATGTTCTATACACAAAAGTAAAAAAAATTTATTTTAATGTATAGGTTATGATTTTATTCTATAAATAACCAAGTTTTGTTTCATATAGAATCAATTTTTCATGAAATATAGACTATCCAATTAATAAAATGTATTTAAGAGAAACATACCATAAAATATTTGGGGTATTATATATATAGAGATTAAAGGGATGTGAAAACACATATTAAAACATGAAAAATGGAAATTGAATGTTTTAATACAAATAATGTACTTGAATAATGAGGAGTTTGATGATAATTTATTATCTTGAGAGGGAACATATAACTACATCAGGGATCTTATTAAGAGATTAGAATCCCATATTGGATTCATAACTAATTAGGGAAATTCTAAAAGCTTGTGGGATATTATTAATAGCGTATAAACACATTGGATTTTTTTATATAGGGATAAAGGGAGTAAATTTATTCCCAATTTGTTTTTAGAAATGAAGAATGGGAGGTTATTATATATTTATATCAAAAGAGTGGGGAATTGTTTATTAATTTATAAACGTTTTTTTTGGAATCTACATGATTAAATAATAAAAACCAAAAACCATCCCATGGTTTCAACTGATAGTTTCTTCTAAAGATGTGTTATTTTCATTATTTTATTAAGATATTAACTGGACTCATTAAAAATATACCATTGATGATGTAGAAGTTGGTTGTGTTCATAATGAATTGAATAAATTTTATTGGTCTGATATTTTTTTCCAGAACAGGGATACATGGAACTTATAATGTACTACATAAAAGAGAAGTTCTAGTCCTAGATTATATATCACATAACATATGAGATCAATGATCTCAAAGGGTAGGATGTTTCTATGATTAAGATTTCACTTATTCTTAAAATTGATGAATTTCTTCCATAGTGAAATATAAAGGAACTTCTTATGTCTAACCTTAAACTATTAGTATCATCAATGATTATCTATGTATATTTTATATCAAATTTACATAAATTTAATTTGATGATGAATAATTGGAATATTCATTATGATCTCTTGGATTAGACCATGTCCCATCATCTTCCTCTCCCCAACATTATCCCAGTGTTATATAGTATGACACATCATCTTATACAGAACCTTGAGTGGGTCCAGCTAATACTAGAATGGAAACTACTGTTATATGATTACTCTACTAGGTTATGTGTTAATAAACACATCATTGTAAATACATAAAATAATACCATAACAAGTACATTAGACTTTGTATGGTTCTCTTAGATTGACCATCCAATTCAGGGTGATATAAAATATTGAAACATAAGACATTATCCAATGCTTGCAAAGGGATTATCCAGAATATTATTTTTGACAATTGATGATGATAAAATAAAAAACAGTGTCCTAATCCATATATTATAAACCCTTATTTTATCTATATCATGGTCATCAAGTTAAAAGATAAATATTAAATTGTAGCAATAATATGTGAGGTATTTGTAATGAGATCAACTACCTTCCATATGGAATTACTTCCATTTGATTCCATATGGATATCTATGATGAAATATATATTTATTTTTTTCAATTTCCATATGAGTATAGGTAATGGTTTCATCATACCCATAGTCTACTCTCATTTATCTTTGAATTTTTTGTATACCAAGAAATGAGATACAATTTTTTCAAAATCCCACTTCATGTTATCCAAAAATAAGCTTTTCTTTTGATATCTATGCATATTAGTGAATCCTTAGAAATGATATAATTTTGTGTGATTCACTGCATCCAAAAATTATATCTTCCCTTTTATTTTAATGGGACACATATCTAGGGTCCAAACTATCTAACTACATTTTTTGAAAATTGAAACTCTAGAATATATTTTACCATTCTATAGAGATACTGATTATCTATTTAGTTATCCTAGATTGACTTCTGAATTTACGGTCAAGGTATTATCTGAGAATGGTTTGTTGAATTTCCTTTCATGATTCCCTTGCATATAATCTTATTTTATATGATGATTGGATCCCTTTTTATAATCATCATGGATTGTGCTGCAGGATCCTTTTTACTCTAAGCATCTGCCACTTTTTTCTTCCTCTTGTGATGGTAATGTATGGACCTATCATAATATGTGATCATCTCTCACCATCTAGTTTGTATCATATTTATCTATTTTAGTTTGAATATATAATTTAGGATTTTGTTAGTTGTATATATTCCACACTTATCCCATATATATATATATATTGTATCAAAATACTCAATTTAATGATCATGACATCTGATTTTAAATCATGGGTTGGGTAGTACTGCTAATGGATCTTTTTTATAAGGGGGTGAATATGAAATCTTTTAATTATATTTAATGAGTTCAGAAATAAAATACTATCATTTTAGATCACCAATAATACCACACTAGTGGGTAATGTTATAACATATGAAATTATTATTATAAGGCCCCATACTTATACACTATATAATCCTAATTTAAGTCATGAAATTACATTGAGGATATTTTTAGGTTTACAGTTTTAGAGAATTAGGCTGTAACTATTACATTAAATCTCAAAATTACAAATTAGACACTTCTAATCTATATAATTATTTTCACAATAATAAATCTCCTTAAATTAAACAAGATTTATTTTCATGATATAAATCTTCTTGATTACTTCCTTTCTATTACCATTCATTATACCTTGTGAAAAACATTTCAAAAACATGGGATGATGATAAAAATCTCAGTAAGGGATAAAAATAAGGAATGAAAACCATACTCCGTCAACACATACAAATAAATGAAATTGTAATTATTAATCATATAACATAAGATATTTCACATAACATAGGAATTTAGAATAGTTATGAATAATACATAGGAATCATAAATCATAATTTAACTTGTGGCATCCATAACATACTTACATTGTATATTTCACAACTACATAGGGAGTTGCATTTGGAATACCCATCAGAGTATATTCATTGAACCTATTAGGAGAAATATTAACATTTACCTTTGTCAAATTACACAATGCATTGGAGAGATATCTCAGGCTCACCTTCCAGTGGTTTACCGTGTAACCACCCATATTCGTAAACGATTCCCACTAACCATGACACAAAAAACAAGTGTTAAGGAATGATAACATTTCCACATTCCAATTATAATATAAATTTTAATGAAATTGACATAAGAAACACTTACTAAAAACCATTTTCAATACCCAAATGAAAGAAAATGTGAATTGGTATTTATTTTCATTTGTTTAAAATGATACATATTGTAATGGAATCTAGATATCAAACAATGCTCATAGTGGCAGAAAGGTTGTTGTTATTGCGTATGTTAAAAAGAAACATTCCTTTTATTATTTAGTAAAACGCTTCCTAGAAAAATATACAATTTAAATGTATTGAAAATTATAATTCTTTTATACACCGTATAAAATAAATTCATGTATAAATTAAAATATTCTTCAATAAAAGGATATTGGGACGATGTCACTTATATAGTTTGAATCAATGATGTAAGAATTTATTAATGGGGTGAATATGTGTAAAAGTATTATATCCACACAAAAGGAAGTATAAATTACAACATAAATAAAAAATAGTGATTACACAGTTAATCTTGGAATAATACAATCAAATAAGTATGTGTAAAAACCAATGAGAGGAAATTGAGGTTTGGAATTCCCTTACAAAAATTTTGTAGCCTAACGACGTCATGTAAAAATTCAAAAAAAAGAGTTGATGGGAGGGTAAAGGGTATCCTATAAAATGGACATAAAATGTACAAAAATAATAATATTTAAGAATATATCCCAATATATGAAAAGTGAAATTCAAATACAAAACAAAAAAGAAGTCTTTGACTAAAAGATGAGGGTGAATGGTTCTGTTACCTTGATTCCGACTCATCACGTATGTTCATCATTCTTCCTAAATAATAAACATAAGTTAATTTATACTTGATTAAGAACATTTTTCTTGTTTATTATTACTTTTATATAACTTATTAAATTTCTATAACAATAACATAATTATTCAAGTTCATATCGGTTGTTTTGATGATATTCAATATTTGAGTAAAAAAATGAACTTGTTATAATTACAAATTGTCCATGTGGTTGAAAGTCCATTACATCAAAAATTGTATTAATTATTTAAATTTAATATATATACAGGATATATGTATTTATATACAATATATATTTATTTATAATATTCCATAACATTTGGATATAAGAGATGAAATGCTTCGTTCATGGAGACGGTAAGCCATACATACGCATGAACACAACTTTAATTTATTTTTAATATCTAAATAAATGAAAACTAAATGATAAAAAGGTAAATGATAATTTCAATATAATATATATGTTATATATGTTTCATAAATTAATTAATTCTGTATTTTATACATTCCATGTATAGCATGAACGAGTCGTATCACTTTGAGGGGGTGGCAGTCTGCACTTCCTGAAATGAAATTATTATATCTACCCCATTATGGAAACCATAAAGGTAAGTTATAAATGAAAAATATAAAGAAAAATATATAAATTATAAATATTATATATATAACATATAAATATATTTCCATCATAATGGCCAGCATGATTGGTGGTAGGGAAAAATCGAACAATCATCGTTTATAGAGGTTGTATTTCACCGTACAAAGAAACAATATGTTCATGTCCATTAGATGGATGTGTGTGGAAGTGTTGTTATAATAATTCTCTAAAAAACATCCTATTATATTTAATATACTATTTGTGTTATAAAAAAATATAATAAGGAGTGTGTAGGGGTTGGAGAAGGAAAATAAATGAATAAAACTTGAGAGAAGACATTACCTCATATTTGGTATCCCCCTTTTGATTTAAGTTAAAACGCACTTTAAATTTTCGTCTTCCATATGTGAGGCTTATAAGAATAATATAGGGATGTTAGGAGCTTATTTGAGAATATTTTTAAAGATACACAGGGATTTGGAGGTGTGTTTAAATGGTTAAAGGTGATTCCCTTTTATAAGAGGGAGGAGGGGCACTATAGGAATGTCTTCAAATATTATTTTATCATAAACTGAATTTAATTTTTAAAAAGTTCCAAAACTCATTTAATTAAAAGATAATATTGATATATTTATATAACCTATCAACTAAATGTTTTCAGATATTTTTTTAATTTAATGTTAACATTTGCAGTTTTCTTTAACACTTAGTTAACTAATTTATCTCTTACCATGTCTTATTGTATATTCATACTACATGGTTCCTATAGTTATAATAAAATGAAAATAAAACCCTAAGTTGTCCATTAATAACCTTTACAACATTATTTATGTCATGTTTCCAAATATTTGATTTTTATGACAATTATATCATTTAATAAAATATTATTTTTTTAAAGAACTCATATATGTCAATTTTTATACTTTTAATATCACGACTTTTTAAAAATACATGAAAACATTATTATTTAAAAAAAATTATTTAAAACATAAAGAGTTATAATAATCCCAAAAAATTATTGGATGGAATAAAAATATTCCAAATAAATTTATTTTTATACTTATAATCTCATTTTTTAAATCATTTATTAATAAGGTAATCACTACATCATTATTGTGTCATAAATATAGATAATTATTTGTTGTATATAAATGATAATAAAAACACCATGATTAGATAATCCATTTAGATCTTTAATGACTATTTATAGTCGAAAATTTCACTTATATAAACCCATATAAATATTTTTTACTAAAAGATAACATTTTTATGTTAATTTTTTCATTACATTTAATTAATTCTTTTAAAATGTCATTATCACATCCATGTGGCTCCATGTGGTCCCAAAATAATCCTAAGGATTTCCATGGTATTAAATGTATCATCAAATAGGATTTGGACACATTTTATAACGTTTAATATTATAATAATATTGTATTTTACCCTTTTTTACCAGATTTACGCAAAAACCATATTAAATAAAATAAGCACTGAAGTTATTATTCATAATGTCTAATAATAAAATTTACATATTTAAATAGTATGATCCTCATGATTCAAAATATAGAATCCATTTTTTCAAATTCAAAACAAAAACGTTGCCGAAATAAATTTAAAAATAATTCCCTTGTGAAAACCAAAAAAATGTGTTTTTAAGAAGTAAAAACTACTAAAATATTTGCATGTGTTTATGTCCAATTTCGAATTAAAATAACATAAATTTACCAATATTGGGTATAATGATTAAAATATAATCTAATTACACTTTATAACTAATTAAATTTACAATCTAACTATATAAATATGTGGGATTAAAAGACAATTTTGAAATAAAATACATTATTTTTCACTAAATCATTACAAAATGATCTTTATTGGAAAATTACAAAATTTCACCCAACGTAAAATTTGATTTAATTCTTTTAAAGAAGAAATTTATTTTGTCAAATATAATGTAAATATTTAAAAAAATTAGATTCAAAAAGTGTTCTTCATCAAAAGGAGGTCAATCGATCTTTGAAATAATATTGAAGTATTTTATGCTTAAAATCTGATTCATTCTTATATTAATCCTATATAATTTATTAGATAAATGTAAAAACATTTAAAAAAATGTGTATTCACACTGTAGTTAGTTATTTACATTTCTGAAAATAAAGTGGCTATGAGTTAACTACCATTTAAAATAATAATATTATTATTTTATTTTTCTGTACAACTCAATGTTGTAAGGAATAAATGATTTCAAGGTAACCCGTTGTTGTGTGTTGAGTATGATACAAACCAAAGTGTCCGATTTGATATAAAATTAATCTCTTATTCATAAATATTAATAAAAAGAAAGAAATTATTATTATATAAATACTAGGGTCATTACATCCTTCCCACATTTAGGAAACAGTGTCCTCACAATTTTAAAATTGGTGTTGGAAACTTTACTAAAACTCCCACATTAGAAAAATAGTTAGTAAAACTATCACTTTAAAATAAATAAAGACAAGTAAAAATGTCACCCGTGAAAACCGACACTAGGGTTCCATGATGGAAAGCATGGATAAAGAAAAGAAAAAAAACCATCAAGTTCTAATGGAGAGTGATATAAATCATGATCATGAGAATGTTAACTATCAGAAAACCATAAACTTTTGATGGGTTAAATATTATATGATTACTTAGTAGGAATAGTAAGCATAAAAAGCATTTATTTTAACATCCCTTTCAGAAAGTTGAGGAATTTACTTAGGATATTGACTAAGAAAATAAAGAAATATACTATCTTTTCAAGTAGAGTTTCATCTATTAATAAATTTCTACCACAAATAAATATCTTCTCCAAATGACGATTATTCATGATGACATGGTCACACATAAAGTGCTTGAATAAACTTCTAGAGAATCTCATAATCGAAAAACGGTGATCTATATATTGTCCCTCTCTTTAGACATTATACAATACCAAAATGGTTATTACAAGATCAGATAATCCCAAAAAAGGATAATCCTTTAAAAATAGAAATACTACTCTTAATCTCCAAAATTCAACAAATAGTACCAAAAGTTCAACAAATACCATTCAATGCGCAATTATACTTAATATTCATCAATATTATCTGAACTGAGATTGAAACCCAAAACTCATAAGAATTTTATCACATAGTCTTCCATTAAAAATATTAACATTTATCTCCAAATAACATCAAATACTCTTAAAGTATCATATTGAAATGTAATTAACCTAATCACATATTCTCCAAGATAGGTAAATCATTTCTATAAATAAACTGATTCACTATAAGTCCATAATAAAAACATTGATTTGTCCAAAATAAAATTCAATCATCACTACTAAAATTAAATCTGATAGTATTTTATTTTTCAAAGGCAAATAGTTTCCCAAAAGAGAAAACGTCTTCCCAAATAACATTTATCACTTAGTCACTAAATCATTTACGTATACTATAGATATCCATTCGATAAAATAAAAGTTCCAAAATTAACTTATTATTGACCCATAAATTAATTTTACTAAAATTATAATTCATACTAACTAGGTACTTTACATAGGCCAGTGTTAGGTGATAAATAATATTCACAATTTATTTGTGTGTTAGATTACAGTAGCTTTATTTGACGGAATGGGTTTTCGCACAGTCTGCATGATCTCTTTCTTCAAAAACCATATAAATATAATAACATTAAAAAACAGAAAATCCTTAAAATAGCCATAATATTATTTAACCACCAAGTATATCTTATTCATCTCATTTTCATCCAAAATCATTATGACCTCATCATCATAATTCAGAATGTCATATAAATATAGTAATTTATATTTTCACCTATATAGGATAAAATAAAACATTTCCTAATAAAAATCACATCATACTGTTTTCATGGTGTCCACATAGTTTCATCGTCATCTTGTTCAAATAGTTATATGGTCCAGGAATAATAATAATGACTTAGAGATCCTTTAAAATAAATTTTATCCTTCATCCAAATATACATTTTACAACTTCGGTCATATAGGTGTTGATAAAAATATTGTTTCAGAAAATAATCATATCTGACATATTATTCCATAAAATTTGAAAAAACCTGATTTTTATGATATAGTCGGAATGCGTTTGTGTTGAAACATTCAATAAATGGTCCTTTTAAAATACCATAAGAATGGTCTAAGAGACAGCATTCTAAAATAAAATATTAACAGTTTGAACAAGGATATCCTTCTTCAGAACTATTTTAAAAATCATAATTTGCTTCAAAAACATGCGATAAGGTAAAATATTCGAAAATGTCATGATAATATTTACCTTTATCGAAAATATTAGAATATTGAGAAAATAGGATTTGATTAAATAAAAACCATGATCAGTGATGGTATCAAGGTATAGTGCAACAGTTTGATATCACAAACAACTGCATATCAGTGAGTTGTGTGCTAAAAAAAGCTACACAATCATCTGAACATTAGTTTGAAAAACTTATTGCAATCATGTCATCATGAAAAGATAGGAATTTTCTTTGATATCCTCCTCCTTCAATTTGTAACTGAATATCCTTGATCTAAAAATTTTATAAAACAATGATTTAACTGAATGAATATACATAGGTACAAACCAAGTGTTTAACAATAACATCTTATCCCTAATGTTTTCTAAAGCTTTCCTCTGATGCCAACTATAAAGCCCCTACTTGAAACATTACATAATCATGAGTTAATTATAAAATTATCTTTAAGGATATTTTCTAGTTTAGAGTTATATATAATTAGGTCGTAACTATTATATTACTATTTAAATATTACAATGTAGAAAATTCTACTCTATCACAATTTTTTAACAATAATAAAACTCCTTAAATAAAATAAGAGTACTCTTTATGATATAAATCTTCTTGAATAATTAATTTCTTTTACCATTTATTATTCCCTATGAAAAAAATTCAAAAAACTGGAATGAGCCTAAATAGCTCATTAAGGGTCATAAAAAAAAGTTAAGAAACCAATAGTCCATCAATACATAAAAATCAGTTAAATCATACTTATCGATCATAAAATATATGCTTTTTATAATACCTCATGAAATCATAAAATTTATGAATAACACCTAAAAATTGTAAATGATAAATCAAAAAAGGTAACTTTTCGTATTCATAACTTACATACATTGTAGCTTTCATAGCTACATAGGGAGTTACGTTTGGAATACCTATCACATTATATTCTCTCAATATCATAAGAAAAACATTAATGTTTACCTCTATCATGTTACCAATTCAATATAGATCTATCTAAGGCTCACATATCCTGGGTTTATCACAGAACCACCCATATATGTAAACAAAACCCAAATAACAATAACACATAAACAAAGAATAAAAGAAAGATAAAACATCCACATTTCAATCACAATATCACATTTAAATATATTGACATTATCAATGCTCTCTCAAAACCATTTTCAATAACAAAATTCAAGAAAAGTGTAATTGGTATTTATTTTATTTTTTAGAAAATGTTACATCTTGTTATGGAATCCAGATATCAAAGAATGCTCACTATGGTAGAAGGGTTTTTGTCATTTCACACATTAAAAAGAATCATTATTTATTTATATTTTGTAAAATGATTCATAGAAAAAGATTAACTTTAAATGAAACGAAAATTCAATGATTTTTATAAACTGTAAAAAATAATTTCTTGTATAAATCAAAATTTTCTTCAATAAAAGGAGATCGAGACAAAGTCTCTTACACTGATTATATCAATGATGTATGAATTTATCAATGGTGTAATTATGTGTAGAAATAGTATATACACACAAAAAAAGTGGAAGTAAAAAAAATTTAAACAAACAATGATTCCACACATAATATTGGCATAATATAGTCAATGATGTATGCATAAAACAAAATGAGAGGAAATTGAGTTTAAGAATTCCCTTATAAAAATTCAGCATCCTAACAACATCACGTAATAATTCAAAAAAAAATTTGATGAGAGAGAAAAGGGCCTCTCATGACATGGAAATAAAATGTATAGAAATAAGGATATAAAATAATATATCCCAACATAAGAAAATATAATTTTAAATATATATAAAATTATGACTTTGACTAAACGATGAGGGTGAAAGATTCCCTTATATTGAGTCTGACTCATCACGTATGTTCCTTGATCTTCCTAAATAATAAACATAAGTTAATTTATGTATTTTTATAACATTTTAAATTTATTTTTCATTTTATATCAATTATTACCATTCTATAAAAAATAATGATTCATTTTCATTTCAGTTGTTTTGTCGATGTTTTGTACTTGAGTCAAAAATGAACTTTTTTTAATTTAAATTTTTTTATGCCGTCCAAAATCCATTATCTCAAGAATTGTATTAATAATTTAAATATCATATATATAAATTATATATGTATTTATATCCATTATATATATTTTTATAACTATCCATAATATTAGGATCTTTGAAATTAAATGCACTTTTCATGGAGACGACAAGTCGTACGTATGCATGAACACTGCTTTCATTTCATTTTTATATTTTAATAAATGAAAACTAAATGATATATTAGTATAATATAATTTCATTATAATATATATGTTATATAAGTTAAATATGTTCATTATTTACTTCCATTATAAATTCTATTTATAACACGAACAGGTCATCTCACATTGAGGGGTGGTAGTCTTCACTTCCTCAAATTAAATTATCGTATTTACTCATTATGGTTATCAAAAGGTACAATATAAATGAATAAAATTAAGAAAAATAGAGAAAATATAAATATTATATATATCACATATAAATATAGTTCCATCAAATTGGCTATCAAAAGAGTTGGGAGGGGAAAATCGAACAATCATCATTTCGCGAGGTAGTTGTTCGCCGTAGACAGAAATAGTATGATCATATCCATTAGATGGTGTTTTGTGAAATTTTATTTAGAATAATTATCATAAAAAATACTAGAATATTTATGATACAGTTTTATTTATAAAATAATGTAATAAAGAGAATTTAGGTAGTGGGAGAAAGAAAATTAAATTAAAGAAGCTTGATAGAAGACATTACCTCAAATCGGGGAACTCCTTTTGATTTAATCTAAAATACTTTCTTTAATTTCCTTCATCCCAAGGTGGAGATTATAGAAAGAATTGAGGTATTTTATGAGAATATTTGGGAAGTTTATGGGCAATCCAAGGGTCTTTATAATTGTGTTTAAATGGGTATGGGTGATGCCCTTTTATAAGAGGGAGGAGGGGCACTATAGGAATGTCTTGAAAGATAATTTTATTGTAAACCAAATTTCTATTTCTAAAAGGTATAAAACTCATTTAATTTGATGATGAGATGATTTTTGTTTGAAATAATCTCAATCATTATGTTTGATAAACGTTCTTATGTTTAATAAAACCTTATCATTTATCTTTATCACTTAGTTAACTAATTTAACACCACCATTTCTTCCGGTATATTCAACTATATGTTTAATATAGTTACTATAAAATGAAAATTGAACCTGAAGTGGTTCTTTAATGACAATTAAATCGCAATTTCTTTCATTTTTCCAAATAATATATTTTTAGGTCTATTATATCATTTAATAAAATAGTATTTGTTTTAAAAACATATGTATGTAAATTTTTATACTATTCATATCAAGACATTTTTGAAATCCATAGAATCTTAATTTATTAAAAAAAATCAGAAATTAAAATATAAAAAGTCACAAGAATTAATAAAATACGTGGATGGAATAAAATGTTTCATAAAAAGTATTTTAAAATGTATAATCGCATTTATTTAAATCATTCATTAATATGGAAATCACTACATTATCATTGTGTCATAAATATAATTATTCATGTGATATCAAAATATTATAAAAAAAACATGATTAATGAAATATTTTTATCTTTATAATGACTATTTACGGTTGAAAATATCACATATATAACTCCATATAAAATTTATTTTACTAAACAATACATATTTTTGTTGCATTTTTCTTTATATTAAATTAATTTTTTAAAAATATAATTTTCACATCCAAGTGGCTCCATGTGGACCCCAAATCAACCAAAGGATTCCCATGGTCATAAATGTATCATACAATTATATTTTGACATGTTTCAAGGATGTTTCATATTATTATAATATTATTATTTACCCTTATTTACTTTGACCATGGTAAATAAAAAAATTATTGATGTTACTATCCATAATATCTTAAAATAAAATATTCCTACTTATAAAATTTGGACCTCATAATTCAAAATATGGAATACAATTTTTTCAAATTCAAAATACATAAGTTGCAAAATTTAATTTAAAATTAATTTCAGTTTTCAAAAACAAAAAGAGTGTTTTTATGAAATAAAAACTAACAAAATATTGACATTTTTAGGTCCAATTTCATAGTGAATTACATAAAATATAAAAAATTGGATTAAATGAGAAAAATATAATCCAATTATACTTTAAATAAAATTAAATTAATAATCTAACTATATAAATAAATTATATTAAAATTTATTTTTGAATTAAAATGCAGTATTTTTCACTATTCATTAAAAATGACAATTATAAAAATACCATATTTTTATCCAAAGTAAATTTTTATGTTCCTCATCTAAATAATAATTTATTTTTTCAATTATAATTTATTAAAGTGAAAAAATATTTATTTAAAAGGGGTTATCAATCAAAAGGATGTAAATCATCATTTTCAAGAATATTAAAGTATTTCATGCCTAAAATTGGAATCATTCTAATTTAAAGCCTTCAAAATTTATTGGATAAATGTAAAAAAATTAATTGACATGTTTAATTGTAATTTATTTTTTTTATGTTCATTCACATTAATATAAATTCTATGAGTTAACTACCATTTAAAATAAAAATATTTTTAATTAATTTTTTGGTAAAACTGAAAGTTTTGTGCATAGTAAGATTTCAAGGAAGCCTTTTATTGCATGTTGGGTATACTATTGAAAAAAGTTCCCTATCTAAAATAAAATTAATATAATATTCATAAATATTAATATAATTTAAAAAATTTATTATATAAAAACTTGGGACATTACATCCTCCACCTTTTAGAAATTTCATCCTCGTAATTTTAAAATTGGGCTTGGAAAGTTCATTGAATGTACCACATAAAAAATAGAGTCGGCAATACTATCTATTTAAAATAAATGAAGATAAGTACAAACATCACCTGATAGAACTCGTACTAGGTTTTCTTACAGGAAAACATGGATATCGAAGAGAAACAAACCATCCAGTTCTAATAGAGAGTGATAGAAAACATGATAAGGAGAAAGTTAACTACCAAAAAATCATTATCTTATGATGGGTAAACGGTGTTTGATTACACAATAGGACGTTTAAGAAGACTATGTATTCATTTTAACTTTATTTTAATAATTTTTAAGAATTTATATATGATATTGATAAAGAACATATTGAAAAGTTCTTACATTTCAAGTTGAGTTTTATCCTTTAATAAATTTCTACCGTAAAATCATTTTTCTTCAAAGGATGAGTACTCATGATGACATGATCACACCATAAGAACTAGAATGAAATTCTAGAGAATCACATAATCCACCAAACATGATCTATATATTTCCTCTATCTTTAGACATTAACCAATACCAAAATGTTTAGTTCGAGATCAAATAATCCCCCAAAAGTATAACCCTTTATAAAAAGAAATTATACTCCTAATCTCTAATATTCAATATACAGTACCCAATTTTCAATAAATACCATTCACTGCACAATTGTCATTAAAATTATTCAATATAATCTAAACTAATTTTGAAACCCAAAACACATAAAAATTTTATCACATAATCTTTGACGATAAATCTTAACATTTATCTCCAAATAACATCGACTACTCTAAAATTCAAAATCCAAAATGTAATTAATGTAATCACATATTATTAAATATAGGTTAATCATTTACATAAATAACCTGAATCACAATAAATCATCAATAAAAACTTTGATTCTTACCAAATAATATTCATTTATTAATCCTCACATGAAATATCATAGTATTCTATTTTCCTCATGCATATAGTTTCCAAAAAGAGAAAATGTTTTCCAAAATTACATTTATCACTTAATCACCAAATCATTTACCTTCACTAAGGAAATCCATTTGATAAAATGAGAGTTCAGAAATCAAATTATTCTTGATATAAAAAATTATTTAACAAATAGAATAATTAATACTAACCAGGGACTTCACGTAGGCCAGTGGTAGGCGATAAATCATAATCGTACTTTGGTTACGTGTACGATTCCCAAAGATTTGCACGACACGATGTGTTTTCACACAGTATTTATTTTGTCTATTTTCAAAATCATTATAACCATAATAATGTTAAAAAAATGAGGAAAAACATTAAAAATATCCATAAACTTATTTAACCTCAAATGTTATCTCATACCTCTCATTTTAATCCCAAATCATTTAGACCTCAACATATTAATTCATGAAGTATTATATATACTGTAATTTATTTATTTCTGCTCCATATTATTAAATAAAACTATTACAAATTGAAATCACATCATACATTGATCATGGTGTGCACATGGTTTTATATTCATCTTGTTAACATTAGTAGAAGGTCCACGTATTGCAAAAATGATTTTGAGATCCTTCAAAATCATTTTCTTCCTTAATCCAAATACACCTTATACAACTTGGTTCATATTAGTGTTCATAGAAAAATAGTTTTGGAAAATAATCTTGTATGGCATATTATATCAAAATATCTTATAAAACATGATTTTTATAATACAGTCAAACCATGTTTTATTTGATACATTAAATCAATGGTTCTTTTAAAATACTATAAGCCTGTGCAGAGAAACTATATTTTAAAATCAAATATAAATATGTTGTGCACGGGTCTCCTTAATCACTTTTTCAAAATCATAATATATTTCAAAATCTTGTGATAAGGTAAAATATTTGAAAAATCATTGATAATATTTACCCTTCATGAAAATATGAGAATATTTAAAATATAAGATTTGATTAAATACAACTCATGATCCATGAATGTATCTAGGTATAGTAGAGGTTTTTTATATCTCAAACAACTTCTTGCATGTGAGTTGTTTTATAAAAAAGTTTCACAATCATATGAACATGACATTGCAATAATTATTTCAAGCATGTAATAATAAATAGATTGGAATGTTGTTTGATATCCTCATCATTCTATTTGAAACTAGCATTCCTTGATCTAAAAATGATATAAAATAAGTATTTAACTGAATGAAATGACATAGGGACAAACCTTGTGATTAACGAAAACTCTTAATCCGCAAAGGTACTTAAACCATTCCTATGATATCAAATATAATTCAAAAGCCCTAATCATTAAATAATCTTGACATAAATCAAGAATTCACATTGAGTATCTTTTTAGGTTTATTTTTTTAGATAATTATTCCATAACTACTATATTACATATCAAAAATTAAAATGTAGACACTTCTATTCTATCCAAATATATTCAAAATAACAAAACTCTATATATAAAACAAGGGTTATTTTCTGGATAAAAATATTCATTAATATTTTTTTTCTCTTACCATTCGTTATATGCTATGAAAATAATTTCACAAACAAGGGATGATAATAAAAAGATCAATAATGGGTTTAAAATAAGGAAAGAACATTGGTCCATGAATATATAAAAATAAATGAAATTATACTTCTCGATCATAAAACATAATCTCTTTAACATAAATCATCAAATTATATGATTTATGAATAAAACATAGAAATAATATATCATAAAGGTAACTTGTGGCATCCATAACATACTGACATTGAAGCTTTCACAGCTATATAGGGAGTCACGTTTGGAATACACATCATAGTATATTCCCTAAATCTCTTAGGAGAAACATTAATTTTTAACTCTGTCATGTTACCCAATGCATTAGAGATCTATCTTGGGCTCATCTACCATAGGTTTATCACAGAACCACCCATATACATATAAATTTCCAAGAACCATAACACATAAAACACGTATAATGGAAAGATAACATTTCCACATTCCAATCAAAATATATAATCTTTAGATATTGTAATAAGAAATAAATTCACAAAAACATTTAAAAAACCAAAATAAATGAAAAAGGGTATTTGTTATATAATTTTTTTAAAATGTTACGGCTTATTAAAGAAGCCATATATCACGAATATTACTTGGTCTTCATAAATAATAAACTTAAATTAATTTATACATGATTAAGAAAATTTATCATGTTTATTATTCCATTTATACCACTTATTACCTTTGTTAAGAAAAAATATAGTAAATCAAGTTCATGTTGGTCGTTCTGTCGATGTTCGTTACATCAGTCAATAATGAACATGTTATAATTACAATTTGTCCATGGGGTCAACATTACATTATATCCATAATTGTATTTATTATTTAAATATAATATATATCTAGTATATATGTATTTATATTTATTATATATGTATTTATAACAGTCCATAACATTTGGATATAAGAAATGAAATTCATTGTTCATGGAGACGATATGTTGTACATATACATGAACACTAATTTCATTTATTTTTAATCATTAATGGAATAAAAACTAAATGATAAATAGGTATATTAAAATTTCAGTATAATATATATGTTATATATTTTACATAATTTCATTAATTTCATTTTTTATACATTCTATGTATACCCTGAATGAGTCGTATCACTTTGAGGGTGCGGTAGTCCTCACTTCCCAAAATGAAATTTTCGTATTTACCATATATGGAAACAATAAAGATATTATATAAATGAAAAATACATAATAATAGAGAAAATATAAATATAATATATATCACATATAAATATAGTACCATCAAAATGGAAACCATGAGAGGTGGTAGGGAAGAATCACAAAATCATCGTTTCGTGAGGCAGTAGTTCATCGTACAGAGAAATAGTTTTTTCGTATCTATTAGATGAAGGTGTATGGAATTGTAGTTTAAATCCTTCTCATAATAAAATCCTAGTATATTGAAGATACAATTTTTATTATGAAATAATGTAATAGAGTTACCATAAAATACCAATATAACCTCAAGTGGTTCATTAATTAATTTTACAACATTATTTAAGTTTTTTAGAAGAATCATAGATTTTTAGGACTGTTGTATCATTTAATAAAATAATATTATATTTAATCACTCATTTTTGTCAATTTTAAACTCTTTATATCATGACTTTTTACGAATCCATAAACATATGATATTTTCATAAAAAATAATTCATTAAATACTATTAAGTCAGAGTCATCCCTAAAATTAGTGTATGGTATAAAAATATTAAAAAAATTATTTTAATATTTATAATCTCTTTTATATAAATCAATCACTAATACGGTAATAATTACATCATAATTATGTCATAAATATATTTATTTATTTAGTGTATTAAAATATAAATAATATTCCATGGTTTATGAAATATATTGGTCATTATAATGACTATTTATATTATAAATGATCAACTATATAACCACATATAATAATTATTTTACTAAAAGATGCATGTTTATGTTATATTTTTATTTACATTAAATGAATTCTTTTAAAATATAATTTTAACATATATGTGGCTCCATGTGGTCCTATAATAGACCAATGTGTGACCATTGTGAGACATTAATCATCTATTAATATTTGGGCATGGTTTAGGTTAGTTTATATTATGTTTATATTATTTTTGACACTTATTTACCAGATTTACCATTTATGCATGGTAAATAAAATAATTACCAAAGTTACTAATTATAATGTCTAAAACTATAAGATACATATTTAAAAAATTTAGACTTCCTAATTCCAAATATGGAATTCATTTTTCCAAATTCAATGCACAGAAGTTGCATTAATTAATTTTAAAATAATTCTCTTTGTCAAAACCCAAAAGCGTGTTTTTAAGAAGTAAAAACTACTAAAAAATGACATGAGTTTAGGTCCAATTTCAATGTGAAATTACTTAAAAAGAAAAAATTGGATTAAATGATAAAAATATAATTCAACTACCCTTTAAAACCAATTAAAGCTTCAATATAACTATATTAATAAATTAGAATAACATACAGTTTTAAATTAAAATGCCGTATTTTTCACTTTTCATTAAAAAAGGAACTTTATCACAAAAAATACCAAACAATCATATAGTGTATATTTTTATGTCCCTCTTCTAATGATCAATGTTATTTTTTCAAATAGAATATATAAAGGTGAAAAACCTGTATTTAAAAAGGGTTCTCCATCAAAATGCAGTAAATCAACCTTTTAACAAATATTAATGTATATCATGCTTAATATAAAATTAATTCTTATTGGATGCCTCTAAAATTTAATGTGTAAATGTAAAAACATTTAAAAAACTTGTTTAACCATAATTTATTCAGTAATGTACATTCACGACAACACAATATCAATGAATTAACTACCATTTGATATAATAATATTTTATTTTTATTTTTGGGTATAACTATAATTTGTGGGAAACATAATATTTAAAGGAAACCCAGTGTAATGCTCCAACCCTAGTTACCCAGAGTCGGTTCATTATCAAATAACATTCTCATGATCACAAAAGATCAAGTCTCGAATGACCGATTAGTTTAGTTGCCTTAGAAGTACTAGATATATTCATAAGGTTTACATTAAATAATAAAAGGAAAAACTATAACAACAATGTTTCCAAAGACCACACAAATATCCCCGCAGACTATCCCTATAGGTCAGTCATAAAAAACTTCTTGGTGTCTTTGGAAAAATAAAACATTGAATGGGATGAGTTCAGATGCTCAGTAAGGATAAAAATATATCAGAATCCTTCATAAATAAGAATAAACGTTTAAGGCAATGTAATAGACTAAAAAAAAGACTTTTAAACTAGAACATCAGCATAATATAGAAAATATAAAATCAAATAATTGTATTTACATAATCACATGGACATTCTATAATTTGAATAATCAAATGTAATATCAATAGCCACTTTCATAATTATGGAATGCATAATTTCATACTTTCATAACCACATAGTCAAGGCCTTGTGCCAAGACTACAAATAAGATTTTTTCAAGGCCTTGTTTCAAGACACTAGTTTGTCTCATGAGACCTACTGACGCATCGAGAAGCTATAGCGGGCTCCACCCATCACCTACTAAGTCCAATGAATTCCTCATATGAAAAGTTTTAAACATAACATAAACATTCATATTAAAACTAGTATAAAAACTTTCAATACTTATCCATAAACCATGAATGGTATAAAAATAACCCATCCATAGTCAAAGATATAACAAATCCTTCAAAACAGTATGATTTTATTGTATCATAATAAATCTTCTTCAAAAAAACAAAAAATTCATCAAAAGATGTTGACATAGATGAAATCAAAACATTTTTAGAGAAATATCTCTTTTTATTTTGATATCATTTAAAAGACACGTAATTATAAAATAAAACATTAATATTTTAAAATAATATTATAAGCTTTAAAGGGATTCTTCATCGATGTTATAAAAGCAAAAAATAGCCGCAATCGTCAAATAAGTTAAATAAAAGACATTCTTACCACAATTTTTTTGAAAAGGTTAAAAAGTACAATGTTTTGAAAATGACAAAAATATTCCTTTCAAAAAATTTATAGAAAGTAAAAAAAGGGTATAAATTACTTTAACCCATATATTATTAAATATTGAAATTTTTTTCGAATATATTTTTAAAAAACATGGATGTGGATGATAAATAAGTCCCGGTAGATTCTTAAAAAAATAACCTCAGATAATAAAGAGATTGTGAAATTAACCATTACAATGTAAATATACATGGTTTAGGGTAGGTTATCCTCCTATATAATGGTGTAGTAATTGTTATTAAATTACACAAAAATCATATATATTGATATGATATCATATATGATCTTTTAAAATTGCTTTGTTGATAATATATTAGTATTATCGTCTTTTCGGGTGTTAAATGATTCATCTTCCATTATATTCATTGTTAGGTAAGTAATGTTTGTTATGGATTGGATGTATCATATTTACATTAAGAATGATACTTACTTTTCAAACATTATTTTTAATAATCTAATGAAAATTAGTCTCGAATGGATACGGTGGAGAATTAATCTCATAGCATTCATGGAGACAGTAATCTATAAGTACACACGAGGGACAATATCATTCTTTTGATATTAAAATAATATATAATTGTATGTTTTATCATATATAAAGAATAATTATCTTGTTATATTTATTATTTACATCAATTACATATCATTATTATAACCATTCAAATAATAATGTGTTGAATAACAAATACACCACGACCTAGAGACAGTAAGCCATACGTACGCACGTGTGCTGACATGACATTGAAAGGATGGATAGAATAATGAATATGGTTGTACCATATTTATAATAACATCATAGTATATATAAGATACTGGAGTTATCATTTTAGAATGGAAACAACAATGAAAGAGGAATTGGAAGAAGAAAGGAACATGAAATAGGTGATGAAATATTTACCTCTTCTTCGAGTTCTTCCTTTGGATTTGATCAAAAGGGCTTCTTAGGTTCGCTTAATGACTGAAGGAATGCCTATATAATAAAATTAGGAGAGTTGATAGGGTATTTGGGTTGGGTTTGTCCGAGCCAAATGGATTTTAATGTGTGAATTAGAGAGAAGGGGGGGTTCCATTTAGACAGGTTGGTGTCACTATATTAACTTTATCATTTATATTTAACCCTTAGTAAAATAGTTTGACATTTACAATTTATCTTGGTAATTTTATATTATATGGTTAACAAACATACTATATAATTCCAAGGAACCCCAAGTGGTTCATTAATGATACCATTATCATTAAATAACTACTTTGGCCTATCCTTAGATTTTTATGAATATAATATCAATTAATCATATAATATTTGTTTTAAAAACACTTTTATGGCAATTTAAACACTATTTGGTATTTTGTTTTTTCTAAATTCATAACAGCTTTTTTACCTCAAATAAAATTCATCTAACCAACCCTAATATTTCAAATTAACCTATAAAATTATTTCAATTCCTAAAAAGTCTCAAATTATATTTATTTGTATATTTATAAAATCAATTATTATAATATTTCATTAATTATGTTATTAATGCACCATCCTTGTATCATAAATAAATTAAATTATTTAATGTATAAAAAATAGAAATAAAATACAATTATTTATTAAATCATTTTATGTTTCTAATGAATGTTTATAGTCGAATTTATCTTATGTATAACCCTTCATTAAAAATGTTTTATTTATTAAACTTTGATTTTAACTCTTTTAACTATTCTCTAAATAAAATAATAATAATTGTCCTAATCTAATACAAGTGGACCAAAGAGGATCATATTTTATTCCTAAGGTTATTTATGGACGAATTACACTTATCCAATAGAATTAGGGCATGCGTTAGGGTAATAATAATATCATTTTTAACCTTAATTACCCTATTTAATTTTAACCGTGGTAAATAAAAGAAAAAATTACTATTCAAAAAAAATTATTTTCATCTTATTGAACAACATTTTTCTTACTGATATAAACTGTGTATCTCGAATTTTTTAAATTCCACTCATAGAAGCAGTAAAATTAAGTTTTATATGAATTTTCAAATTCTCCTAAGAGCTACGTAAAAGACAGTGAAAAGTTCAATAAAATTTTTATATAACTACAATTATAATAAACTGAATCCATCGAATTTCATTGAACATATAAAGGTATAATGTATCTATTTTGACCTAGAATAAATTTAAATAAAATAAATAATCATTTAAATAAATATTTGGTTTTTAACAATTACTCAGCGTTTTTCCCTATTCATCAAATATTGAAAGATTTCAAAAAATACCAAAAATTCACCCTAAGAGAATTTTGATAATCTGAATCCAAAAATTAAGTCCATTTTTAAAGATTAAATTTATAAAATTTCAAAAAGTGGGTATTACTATTCATAACAGCTAGTTTGATTGGTTGTGGTGTGTTAGAAGTTGAAGTTTCGTACAACACACGCTACTGTATTATTCAAAGAATAGTGTACCGCAGAAGCTTGATGTGTTAAATTCCCCCCTCCATCAAATAATTTCATCCTCAAAATTTCTATAATATTCCTGCATAAAAAGACATGGGTGATTCTTCATCATATGTTTCTAGGTTCCCACATTGCTTCTTCCATCTTATGGTTTTTCCATAGAACATTCACCAAAGGAGTCATCCAATTTTTCAGCACTTGTTCTCTTGTATAAAGAACCTTGACATTCTCTTCACAATAAGATAAACCAAGTTCCATTTCTAATTCCTCATCGTTGAGTACATGCATTGGGTCAGGCATGTATTTTCTCAATAGTGATACGTGGAATACATCGTGAACTTTGGAGATACTTGGTGACATTACCAAACGGTAAGCTGGAGCGCCAATTCATTCTAGAATTGTGAAAGGCCTGATGTACCTGGGACACAATTTAACCTTCATACCGAAACGTATGACACACATCCATGGAGATACCTTTCAGAAAACATGACTTCCTACCTAATATTCCAAATCCTTTTTTCTATTATTGGTATAGCTCTTCTGCCTACATTGAGCTTATTTGATGTGGTTTTGGATTACCTTCACCATTTCCATTGTTGCCTCCACATGTTCTGGGCCTAGGATTTTTCATTCACCAACATCATCCAAACAGGTTGGTGTGCGACATCTCTATCCATATAATGCTTCATATAGTGCCATCTGAATACTTTAATAGAAGCTTTTGTTATTAAGAACTACTACTAGAGGTAAATATTGATCCCACATACCTTGAATGTCATGTGAGGAAGATCTCAACATGTCTCATAAGGTTTGAATAAACCGTTCTGATTGTCCATCAGTTTGGGGGTGGTAGGTAGTGCTCAAACGAAGTTCAGTATCCATTGCTTTCTGAAGACTTTTCTAGAATCATGTTGTAAAATGAAGATCACAATCAGAAATAATCTATAGTGGTTACATCATAATTAATATATAATCCTGTTAAACGTTCAAGTGGTAAATATTCTCTTGTTGAAAGAAAATGTGTTGATTTGGTAAGATGATCAACAATGACCCATATTGCATTGTTCCTTATAGGATTCATTGGTAGTCTCATGAAAAATATCATCATAATATTTTTTTCATTTCAACTTAGGTATAGGAATAGGTTTCATGAATCCTCCATGACGTTACCTTCTAGATTTTACTTGTTGAAGAACCATACATCTTGACACAAAATCAGTAATTCCATCTTCATGTTTTCCCAAAAAAATATTCCTTCAAATATCTATACATATTTGTGCTACTAGAGTGTATAGTGAAATTGGAACTATGAGCATCATCCAACAATTACCTTTTTAGTTCATGTATATCAGTAAGACAAACCCTCTTCCTAAATTTCAAAATTGTATCTTCATACACAAAGTCACTCAATATCCCATCATTCATAGCTTTAATCTTCTTTTGAAACTCCTCATCATCATATTGATAAGTTTTTATCCTTTCTAATAAAGATTTTTTTGCAACCATTTGAAAGGGTATTGATGTTTCACCTTCCATGGTGATTCCCATATCCATATTTACTAGATCCATGAGAATAGGATCCATTTAAATTATCATCTTGTTAAAAACACCATGATCTTTTCAGCTAAAAGAATTTTCTAGCTTATTTTCTTTCCTTGGGTGGTCATGTATCGTGCAATCATAATCCTTCATTATTTCAAGCCATCTCATTTGCCTCATGTTCAGTTATTTTAGAGAAATAATATACTTCAATCTCTTGTGATCAATATAAATCACACATTTTTCACCATATAGATAGTGTATCCATATCATCAAAGAATAGATTATAGCTGCTAACTCTATATAATGACTAGGATATTTTTTCTCATGATTTTTTAGCTGTTGTGATGTGTATGAAATAACCCTATCATTCTGCGTAAGGACACAACCATGTCTTTTCTTTGATGTATCACTATAAATAACACACCCATCATACTCTGATTGTAGAGTTAATATAATAGCATTAAATGATCTTATCTTAGGATCATCAAAACATTATTCACGCTCTTTTTTCTAAACAAATTTAACCCCTTTACGTGTGATCTTGGTTAATAGGTTAGCCAATCAGGCAAAATTCTGGATGAAATGATGATAATAAACTACTTAACCAATAAAATTGTGTACCTCAGTTATACTCATCGGTTCTAGCCATTCAAGGATTTCCTTGGTCATAGAAGTATCAACATACATTCCATACATGGTGAAAATATGGCCTAGAAAAGGAATCTACTAGAGCAGGAATTCACACTTGCTAATCATACAATGTAATTCATGTCTTCTCAGAGTTTTCCAGATAATTCGCAAGTGATTTTCACAATCCTGAGAGATTTTGAAGTATACCATGATCTCATCAATAAATAACACTACAAAGTCATCAAGATATTCCATGAATACCCTATTCATTAGATCCATGAATAAAGAGGGTGCATTAGTCAACCCAAAAAGAAATACTGTAAAATCCAAATGCTCGTACATGGTTCAAAATGCTTTTTTTCGAATGTATTCCTTCTTCACATACAACTGATGATATCCAGATCCAAGGACAATCTTTGAATAGTATTGAGCTCCATGAAATTGGTCAAATAAATCAGCAAGGAGATGTAGTGGATACTTGTTCTTTATTGTTATAGCACTGATCTCCAGGTAGTTAATGCACAACCTCATAGATCAATCATTCATCTTTACAAAAAGGAAAGAGGCTCCCCATAGAGAAACAATAGGGAGAATAAATCCCTTATTACTCAATTCATCTAGTTTTTTCTTTAGTTACACTAATTCCATAGTTTCCATTCTATATGTGGTATTTGATGCGGGCCTGGAACCAGGAATTAAATCAATGGAAAACCCAATTTCTCATTCTAGAGGATGTCTTGGTAAATAATGTAGAAACACATCAACATATTCTTTCGCAATAGGTATATATTCTATTTGAACATTCATTTCCTCACCCACAGTTATTTCATTCTCTTCCTCCATAATAAATGAATTTTGTTGAGCTACTGGGGGTGGATCTAGATAAGAATTAGGTGGTGATGATTATCCTATAAAGATACGGTGTTCTCTATCATTGTAATCAAAAATAGAAACCTCCTTCCTCTTACAATAAATTTTTGCATCATGGTCTGAAATCCAATCCATACCAAGGAATATATCAAATTTAATCATGGGTATGACGATGAGATCAGCAAATAAAGAACATTTATATGCTCTAATGGGGACAGATTCACAAAACATTTTTATGATGATACTTCCATTAGGAGTTTTTACTGACAATTACCTTGTTAAATCAAATTGAAAATATCTAATTTTCATAGAAAAATGGGAATATTTGAAACCATATGATGATCCAAAATCAAATAATGAATTTTCTAAACATGAAAAAACAATTAAACTACCTGCCGCCACGCCTTTCAGAGCTTCAAAATCAGCAGTAGTGATAGCTTAAACATGGCCTTGATCCCTTGGCCTTTTCTGAGAAAAGTTCCCCTGATGCATATGACATTCATTTGAATAATTCTCCTTTCTCTACAATTGTAGAATTCAACATCAAAATTCTCTTTCTTCCCCTTGCAATCATGAGCTTTGTGGCCTTTTTCACCATACTTGTACCAGACTCTGATTCCATTCAAGAAAGTAACAAGATGTTTCTTCCCACATTAACTACATGATGGATATTAAAATTTTCCCTTATTCCCCTTATTTCCATTTCAAGAGTTTTCAACCGATCTCTTATTATTTTTCTTTACTTTAAAGTCGTAAGACATATAGAATTATTTTTCTCTCTTGATAGCACATGAGGAAATATTTTCGTATGACGAGAAGGATTGTGAGACTAATGCTTGATTGAGAAATGGTTTTAACCCATAAAAGAAACAATAAATCTTACTTATTTTGTAATGTATATAATCTGTAGCATGCATCTCTAACCTTGTAAAGTAATCCTCATACTTTGCAAATTCTCATCCTCCTCTTGCCTTAGACTCAGAAATTGCCTTTCCATATCTTCTTGATGGTCACGAAGAATGTAATTTTATATGAAAATATTTTTAAACTCTTCCCATTCCATATTTGATACTTCATCATCTTCCTTTGTGTTTTGAATCAATGACCACCATGGATCAGCATCTCTAGTGAGGCGGTATACTGCCATGACAACTGTCTCCCTTTCACTACTTCACAGGGCATGGAATATTTCTCTAAAGAATTTATCCATTGCTTAGATACTAATGGATTTGTACCCCCCTTGAATGTTGGTGTTTGTTTCCTCATGAAGCGATCTAACAATGATCCTCCACTCTGTGGAACAAGGTGCTCCATACGGGAAAGGTTATTATTCATAACCTGAGTGAGTTTTCCTAGTATTGTGACTAGCTGATTAGCACTAGTTGTATCACCAGCTCCTCTATAATTATCATGACTAGAAGGGAAATATATATAGGGAGTGTTTACATTGATACAATATCCATTCCTTCCACTATGCGCCATTTCTATACAATTGGATAAATTATATTAGTTTATGAATCTAAATAAATAATTCCAAACAAGTAAAACACTTAACATAAATTGAACAGTTTATTGATATAATCCATAATCATAAAAATGTTTTCGTTGAGGAAGTATATACTCATAACCCCTTCATAATGGTTTGTAAATAAAATGAGAATTATCATAAGAATATCCCTTGGGAGTGGGATATCCATGAGTAGAGCTAGGCCAGTTGTTGTGCACAAATTCTCGTTCAAGTCTAGATCAAAGTAGTGTTTTTGGGTTTTACCCCTAGATACTTCTGTGTCGGAGCCACATCTACCTTCTCGTATCCAGACAGGGATGTATTTCTTGGAAAAATCACAAAATCTCTAAAATACCGAAATTCTAGAAAGTTCTTCTATAATAATCCTCAATTTCTATCTCGGGGTAATGTTCTCTAATCATATTTTATCTAAATCTAGTTTCCATGGTTTGTACTAAATATCATATGATAAAAACTATAACGCCCTGACCCAAGTTACCTAGAGTCAGTGCATTATTATATAAAATTGGCATGATCAGAATAGACCATGTCTCGAAATACCGATTACTTTAGTAGCCTTAGAAGTACTAGATACATTCATATGATTTATAATACATCATAAAATAAAAAACAACAACAACAATGTTTTCATAGACCACACTCATGATTTCCTCAGACTATCCCTGCAGGTCAGCGATAAAATACTTCTTTGCATCTTGGGACATATAAAACATAGAAAGGGGTGAGCTCAGATGCTCAGTAAGGATAACAATATAGCAGAAACATAAACAAATAAGCATAAACATTTAGGGCAATGCATAAAAGTAAAACAAAATCCTATTAAACATGAGCCTCAGAATAATATTAAAAAGATAAAATAAAATAATTCCATTTAATTGCTCACATGGATATTCTACAAGTCTAATAATCAAATTTAATATCAATAACTACTTTCATAATGATAGAATGCATAATGCCACACTTTCATAACCACATTGTCAAGGCACTGTGCTAAGACTACAAATAAGATTTTGTCAAGGACATGTTCTAAGACAATAATTTGTCTCATGATACCTACTGATACATCTAGGAGCTATAGCGGGCTCTACTCGTCACTTACTAAGTCCAATGTATTCCTCATATGAAAAGTTTTAATCGTTACCTAAACATCTGCATTAAAACTAGCATATGAAATGCCAATACCTTATCCATAAACCATGAATGGTATAAAAAACACATCCAAAGTCAAACAAATCACATAAAGTTCAATAAAATATGAATTTCATGTATCATAATGATTCAACCTTAGACAATCATAAAACCCATCAAAGGATGTTGACATAGATGAAATCGAAACCATTTTAGAGAAATGTCTCTTTCTATTTTGAAATCATTAAAAAGATACATAATTATAAAAGAAAACATTTAAATTTGAAAATATTCATAGAAGATTGTAATAGAAGCTTCTACAATTTTATAATAACATAAAATAGCTGCACCCGCTGTATAATTTAAAAAAGGCATTCTTACCATAATTTTGTCGAAAAGGTTAAAAAGTTCCTTGTTTGGAAAACGACCAAAAAATTCCTTTCAAAAAATTTATAAAAAGTAAAACAAGGGTATAAATGAATTTAACTCAAAGTATATCTAATAGTAAAATTGTTTTGGAATTCATTTTTAAGAAACATGGATGTGGATGATAAAGAGGTCCCTGAACATACTTACATAAAAACAAACTCTGATAATAAAGAGATTGTGAATTTAACCCTGACCCTGTACTTTTTCTTTGTTGAGGGTTGGTTAACCTCATTTATAATGGAGAATTAATTGTTGTTAAATTATAAAGGAATCATATATATTATTATGATATCATATATGATATTTTAACATTGCTTTGTTTATAATATTTTAGTATTATCATCATTTCTAGTGTTAACAGATTCATTTTACTTTATATTATTTGTTACGTATGTAATGTTTATTATAGATGGGATGTGTAATATTCATATTCAGAATGATAATATGTCTTTAAAAATTATTTTTAATCATCTAATGAAAATTAGTCTTGAATGGATATGATGGGGAATGAATCTCATCGCATTCGCGGAGAAGGTAATTTGTACATATGCACGAGTGGAAATATCATTATTTTGATTTTAAAATTATATATAATTGGATGTTATATCATATATAAATAGTCATTATAATGTTATATTTATTATTCACATAAATTTCACATCATTATTATACTCATCCAAATAATAATTAATTGATTAACAATTACACCACGACGTGGAGACGGTAAGTCCTACGTACGCATGTATGGTGACATGTCAATCAATGTATGGATAGAATAATGAATCTGTTTTTACCATACTTATAATAACATCACAGTATATATAATATATTGGAGTTATCATTTTATAATGGAAACAACAAAGAAAGAGGAAGTAGAAGAAGAAAGGAACTTGAAAGAGGTGATGAAATATTTACCTCTTATTCGGGGTATTCCTTTTGATTTATTAAAAGGGATGCTTTGGTTGGCTTTATGACTAAATTAATTTCATTAGGATGATGGGAGGACAGTTTATAGGGTATTTGGGCAGGTTTTGGCCGATCCAAGTGGCTTTGAAGGTGTGAAATAGAGATATGGGGGAGTTCCCTTTTATAAGAGGGGTGAGGGGAACCTTAGGAAAATCTAGAAATATTATTTTATAATAAAATCGTTTTCGGTTTATAATGGCTCAAAAATAGATTATTTAAAGTATAAGGTAGTAATGGATGAAGAACCACTCAAACAATAGGATTTATATAGGTTTCGGTGAGTATATTATCCTTAACTTTTAGATTTAACTCTTAGATAAATTGTTTGACATTTACCAAGTATCCTTGTATTTTTATATGATATGGTTAATAAACATACTATATTCATCCAAGAGACCACCCAAATGGTTAATTAATGATAAAACTCTCATTGTCTAAGTTCTTTGGATGAACCGTATATTTTTAGGAATACAATATCAATTAAAAATATTTTATTTGTTTTAAAAACTCCTTTATGTCAATTTTAACACTATTTGGTATTATGTTTTTTATAAATTTATAACAGCATTATTACATATAATAAAATTTATCTAACCAACCCTAATATATCATATTAACATAGATAATTATTTAAATTTATAAATCTTCTCCAATTATATCTATTTTGATATTTATAGTGTCAATTATTTTAATATTTCATTAATTAGGTAATTACTGCATCATCATTATATCATAAATAAATTAAATTATTTAATTTTAAAAAAAATACTATTATGTATGAAATATTTTTATCTTTATAATGAATATTTATAGTCTAATTTATATTATGTATAACCATA
The DNA here is from genome assembly GCA_963277665.1 of Viscum album. Classification (NCBI taxonomy): domain Eukaryota; kingdom Viridiplantae; phylum Streptophyta; class Magnoliopsida; order Santalales; family Viscaceae; genus Viscum; species Viscum album. The sequence goes on from OY728151.1 coordinate 165,799,555, forward strand.
TATTTAATAAAATTTAGTTATTAAACTTTGATTTTAATTATTTTAACTCTTCTTTAAATTAAATAATAATAACTGTCCTTATCCAATCCAAGTGGAACCAAAAAGTTCATTTTTTATTCCTAAGGTTTTTTCTGGTCAAATAATACTTATCCAATAGAATTATAACATGTTTTAGGGTAATAATAATATCATTTTACCCTTAATTTCCCTATTCAATTTTAACTGTGGCCAATAAAGGTAAAAAGATACTATTCACAAAAAATTATTTTCATCTTATTGAACCTCATTTTTCTTACTAATGTCAACCGTGTCTCATGTATTTTTTAAATTCCACACATAGAAGTGGTAAAATTAAGTTTTATTTGAATTTGAAAATTCTCCTAGGAGGTGGGTAAAAGACAGTGAAATGTTCAATAAATTTTTTTTATAACTAAAATTATTATAAACTGACTCCAATGAATTACATTGAACATATTTAGGTATTATGTATCTATTTTGAACTAAAAAAAATTAAAATAAATTAAATAATTATTTAAATAAAAATTTGGTTTTAAACAATAACTCAGTGCTTTTCACCACTCATCAAAAATTGATAGTTTTCATAAAAATACCAAAAATTCATACTAAGCTAAATTTGAAATTCCGAATCCAAAAATGAAGCCCATTTTAAAAGTTAATATTTATAAAATTTAAAAAAGTGGGTATTTCTCTTCATAACAGCTAGTTTGATTGGTTGTGGTGTGTTAGAACTCAAAGATGCGTACAACACACGCTACTGTATTATTCAAAGAAAAGCGTACCATGGAATCATGGGTTATTACACCCATTATTGAAAGTTGAGTATGCTATCAAAAAAAGTGTTCTATTTAACATAAAATTAATATACCATTCATTAATATTAATAGAAATAAAAAATGTATTGTTATAATAATACCTTTGTCGTTCCCAATTTCAACTCCTTTAACTATATATAGCTCCTCTCAAAATCATTCATCAAACAAAACTTCACTCTATTCTTATTTATCATTATAATGTGATTTAAAATCAAATGAATATTCTAAAAATTTTATGATAGTAACCATCGAATCCATGTAAAAGATAAATCTCCATTGCACATATTTTTATAGTCAATCCATCAATTACATTTATCATCAAAGGATAAAGAGATGTCGCTTTTTTGGTAATAAAATTCCCTAAGAATGCTAGTTTCTCCATAAAAACATTCATTTACTATTCATTTAATATAATTTTCTCCCACAATGTATGCATTATATCATTCAAATGATCCTCATTTTATTCATTTTATTTGAGGTATATAAGAATATCGTAAAAAAATTCTAAAAATTATTTCTCGATTTAATCCCTAAAGTCTATATTCATTAAGTCCATGATGATTTTAGAGAATTATAAAGTCCCAAAGTAATCATCATGACCACATAGTGACCATAACTTATAAAAAATACTCTGTTGGGGATATCTTCTTTCTTAAACATTGCATAATAATATACTAAGAAAAGATCCACCAAATGGACTCCACAAAGATGATTGGATAAACCATCAGTATATGGAATATGATAATTGTTCTTTATCATGATCCTATTGAGCAATGTTTCATCAATATAGATTTACATTTACCCATCCTTATTTATCATTTATTGGACTAATTCACCCCATGTTGAAACACTTGGGTGAATAAACCATTTTTCTAGATTCTCCTATAATTAATTCTTCATCTTTTTATTTTTAATTCATGCCAGTAAATTGGGAGCCATGGATATGGATAGTGCTCTATGAATAATTTAAATCAAGAATTCAATATCTTATATATAAGGAAGACCGAAAAATTATTTAGGGAAACAAATAGAATATTCCCATAGAAAGGGGATGTCATCAGGCATGATATTTCCCTTAGTATCAGTCATTTGAGCTAGATATGAATAGTCATAAGGCAATAATATTTATTTTAGAGATAATTAATCCAATGGATATCAATATTTATCCTTACACTTGTATATAATTAGAGTATGATTTACGATAAGGGAGATTATTTTCCTCTCTCAACAATTTATCTTTGATATATACAATGAAATCATATAAATAAGTTGAATGAGATTGAATTCATACAAAGGGAGTATCATACGGTTCTTTGGGATATTTAGCCTAACTGTATTAATAGGAGAGATCTTATATAATTTTAATTAATAAATTTCCCCATTTTTTGGTTTCACTCATATCATGACATATATTTTTTGATGTGGTGTTCTCGTATTTATACTAAACATTTCTAATATGAAAGAATTCATTGAACTGTAACCAAATAAAAAATTTGTAGCCTTTATTTTATAAATGGTGTACATATCAATATATTTCTTTCAAAATTTACATCGAAAATCATGATTAAAATCACTCTCCCTTGACTTGAAGGATGTTTTCATTAGTAATATTTGATAACCTAATTTATAGTAATTTTTTTCATTTTTTCATTGTTTTTTTAGTAAATAATTAGATAATATACTTAAGGTTTATTGTATCATTCCTTTATTCCAAATTTTTTTTTGGTTTCTCCTATTGGAATTATTTATCAAGATTCCCCTCCATCTTGTATTCAAATTATTTCACGGTATAATTCAGAAAATTTCTAGGTTGCATCTTACCACATTTTTTACTGCTGGGATGTTGTAATTTATTTAAATAATGAGATTTCCCATAACTAAACATCAGTTAAAATCCATTATCATCTTCTAATATCCAAACTCATGGGACCCTTGAGATTCACTAATCATCGTCTTTATATTTGGTTGAATAGAAAAAACATTCTTTATAACATTAAAAGTATTAAATTAAAAAATATTTTAGTAGATTTATATTTATCCCCCTAAATTGATGGTCAAATTTAATTTAATGGGTCATGATAATACTATAGGAATATTATATAAGACTTATTTTTTTCTCATACCAATTGATGTACTGTTCACACCATTTATGTAGGGAATGAAAATTATTCCACACATTATCCTACTGAGTGTGAGAAAAATATGTGAGGGGTTGCGTAAAAGAGATCCCATGTCGACTAGACTCTTCATCTTGAAATATGATTCTCTTTTTATGTTCATTAACTGGCAGATAGAGGAAGGTTCCATATCTCCTTATAGAGCCGTGAAAGATCCCCCCATCATATCTCACATGATGTTTGAAGAGGATGATATGATTTTCTTGAAATTTATCTTGATGTCAATTTCATTGTTTATCAGGTCCATGGATGTTAATGAAATGTGGGGTGGGAAGCTGGACAACTAGTAGAAGAGCATTGTCTTCCTCGTTAGGAACTGTTCAAATATAAGGAGGGGTAGATGAGGGAGATACTAGGTGTGCCTGTGAAGGGTCTGAAAATCATGTACATTAGAGTACCCATACCTGATTGCGTGATTCAGTAGCAGATGATTGATGGCGTTCTCAATAGTATCACATGCTGTTTCCAGAAATTGAAAAACAAGTTCCTCTAATTTTTTGGCAAGATCACCATTTTCAATATAGTTTTTACCTATATTCCCCTACATATTCTGTTCATTTTCAGGCCTCCTAAGGGGGAGGTTCATCTGATGGAAATATTGTTTTATGTTTTCATATGGGATGGTCCTAATTCCAGGAATTCTCAATGGGATTCTTCGGATATGCTTTCTAAACCCATTTACAAAGGGGGAGTCGGTCATAGGTATTTAAATGAATACATGTAGTCTCTTCATTCTATGATCACCTACGACTTCATTAAAGGAATTTCACTATGAGAAAAGTTCATGTGAGGGAGGTATGGTGATGATTGGAGTAGTTGGTGAGATCATAACATGAGGATTTTGCGAATCGCTAAAGGGATGGAATATTTCCAATCCAATTTGATAGGGAAATCCTGGTGGTTTGTTGGTAGAGGTGATATCCTGTTATGTAAGGACTCTTGGGAAGGGGTGGAGTTTTTTTCATTATGGGATTCTCAGCCTATAATATCTCAATCAGGGATACTAGTGGTTATGGTTTTTTTATCATAGTTGTACTCAACCCTCCGAAGAAGCTAGTGTCTGACATTATCTCTCTGGGGGTGGAGTAGGACCACTGTGCGTTCCGAGGCTTAGTTTCTTTTGGATTTAGAAGTAACGTTTTCAGGAATGTATGAATGGCTCTTTGGGTTATGACGCTCTAACAACGAAGATGTGGTGAAATTTTATTCTACTGAAACTCAATTTTATGGTGTCGAGCATCATGCTCATTACTCTTTTGGCTAACAATAATGTCCAGAGGTGGGGGTTAATATGTTCTCTTGGTGCAGCTGTTGTGAGAGGTTGAGAAGTGAGACTCTATGGAATGTATTCTTTTAGGGTGAGTGGGATAGGTCCCTATGGTCATTTTTTTCACGTCATATAGGCTTTTTTCTGGTTGTGGTCTCAGTATGTGGGTTCCTCAAGACCAAAATTCTTGAGATTTCCACTTTAAGGGGCATCGACAATGATTACACATCTATAATAGCTATAGTTTCCTATGTCTTATCGGAGGATTGGAATTCGAAAAGGTAGGGAGGGATCACTTCATTTCTAGGGGTGAAGGATCAGTTGGTTTGATAGTGGAACAAATTCAGTCGCTCGAAAGAGGAAGGGGGTTCTCAACACTTCTCTACTGACTGCTTCCATGCTGGGGAGGGGATTATCAAAGGATCGTGAGATCCGCTCGGGAAATTGCGTTAGGTGGAAATCCCCCATATAGGGGATGAAAATTAATGTTAATGGACCATGCACCTATGGTATTATGTGGGCTTGGGTTGGTTTGCAACAGATGCAGCTGGATTCTCACCGTCTTTATATTATATCTTGGTTCTAGAAATTTAGTTGGGGTAAAAGTGAGGGATCTTTACTATTACATCTCATTGAGTGATATCTATTTCCTGAAGCTCATATCTATGGAGACGAGTTCCATGATCCTTAAAATTATACTCATTAAGAGAAAGGTGTCCCCCTGGGACATTTCTTACATCCTTATGTCTTGTAGAGAGTGGATAAATGATGGTGTAGAGATAAGGTATACTCTAAAGAAAGGAAACATGGTGGCATATGCTCTTACAAGTTGTGCGGAATTGTATTCCACCTTTTCTCTCTTTCACAATTTTTACTCCCTTCCCTCCTCTTGCAAGGGAATCATTTGTAGTGATTCCTTTTAGCTTCACCGCTATCATATCCTTTAACTATTCTTATGATTTTTATCCTAACTATTATTGAAAAATGGAAGTTAGAGTGAATCAGAATATTTCACGTTAACATGACATTTCTTTGATATAAAGTATGATAACTCATATATTTTTCACAAATTATTTTTTGATTTATTAAATGAACTCACTTATAGTAAAACCTAGAAATATCTAAAGGCCAATTTCATTTTTTTGATATGATATATTTTATAATAACATGAATAAGATAAGAAATATAACCATTTTTGTATAACATTATAACTTGCCCATAAAATTCCGCTATCCTTCTTAAATTGGTCCAGAATTCATGAGGATATATATCAAAAAGGCCTTGGCTATAAATCCAATTAATGGAATAATAAATGTAAATCATTATGAATGTAATACATCTGATTCAAGTGGAATACAATGGAGACCTAAAAACATGAGAATAAAAAACAAGAACATAGAATCATGATATTATATGATATAATCAAAAAAATATTAGAATGTAACAACAAATTATAATAATAAATCATAAAAATAATTAAAAACTAACCACCAAGACACCATAAGATAGTGTGATTAGTAAAATTAATCATGAATAATTCATGGTATCTCATGATATAAATCAATTATATAATGAATTTTAGGGTTATATATTTCATATCTCACCTATCATGTGACATTATATACATACATTTTTGTTCGACATATATTATACAACATAAAAAAAGTATTCCATTAACCCATTGACTGATGAGTTTCTGTTACATGCATCAAGTTCCCTAGTAATTTAAGTATAGTTAAATATATGTTATTACCAATTAGTGGAAATGGGGATGAATATTGATAAAATATAAGTGTGGCATGGAAGGTCATTGGATAATTTTGGTAGTAAAATGAGGGTAAAAATGATCATAGAAGAGACTAATGAGGGTAAAAGATTATAAATATTTAAATCGGATTCACAAGGTTTGTAAAGGGATATTTAAAAACATATTCCAACATAAAAAAAGGGAAATCAATAGTCTTGATACAATGAAAGAACGTAGATAAATAGAAGGAAAATGGACTCTTTTACCATTATGGGAAACATCCAAAATCCTCAGAGGAGAATTTGAAGAGCTTTCAAACACCTTGGGAAGTATTTAGAGAGGTATATAAAGATTAAATTCCTAATGAATTAGTTTTTATTTCCGATTAATGGATGATTGAGTGGTTATTTAAAGTAGAAGATTTGACAATTCATTATTAGTTTATAAACTATGATTTTGGACTCTTAGTGGCAACATAATGAAAACCAAAAACCTTACTTTGGTTTCATTCCATGGGTTATATCAAATAGAATTGGTTTTAAATGTTTTATTAGGATAAGAACTAAAATAATTAATACAATTTCATTTATTATGTGAGAGTGAGTATTGTTCATAAATAATTGATTTAAAAACCATAAACCTATATCTAAGGATTTGTATGATTCCACAATGGTTTTAATAATAAATCAAATAATATGAAAAAAATTATAAAGGATAAGTTTATATTTTTCTATATATAACATATTTAGTATTTATTACATAACGTTTGGGATATTCGGAAGTCATAACAAAAAATATATATTTATAACAAATTTCAATTTTACACAAAAATATTCCTATCTTAAAAATATAACAATTTGATAATTTGAATGTGATTATTTCAAAACATATATTTATATTTTACCAAAATAATTTTCTAATTTTTGGAGTTTAAACATTGAAAAAATTATAATGTAATGAATAGTACTAGTTATTTTGATACAAACCAATTTTTGTACCTTATTAATATTAAAATGGTCATTATTAAATTATATTAATAGTTCTATATAAATTAAATTATTTAATATGAAAATTTCTGTAGAATAATATTTATTTAAAATAGTTACGAATTTTTCCAAATGAGTGTTTTCATTTAAACAATATATTTCCATGAAAATATATAATTTATGTTCTTCTTAAACACATCTTTCTTTTATCAAACTCATTATATAATCATATATATATAGGAATTAATAATCAATAGTTGGTAAATATAATCATATTTTATTATAAAGAAAATAATTAAATTCATACTACTAGGTCTAGATATATATTCCCTTAATAAACCATCCTACACCCTATGGTAATGTCAATTGATGATGGTACATTCTAAATTTGGTTGGGAAAACAAGGTTTGTTCTACGATCTCAATTATATTTAATATATCTCTTAACTAATTTTGATTGAATTTTAATTCTCCAATCATTTCATTGTATTAGTCATCGAAATTTCTTAGTGATATTTTCTCCCTTGGAAGCTCTAATAAATATCATTTATAGGTTACAATCCCACTAGTTGAGGACATCAATTATCCAATCTATGTCAATTTGACTATATAATAACCTATAATATATAATATTCTTAATTATTATTATATAATTGATAGATAATCAATAGTTGTGATGGTTGATAGTATATTAAATTTGACTAAAAACTACATATATTTTTTATACTGAACCAAAAAAAAGAAATGAAATACAATGGTGTGTTTTCTTAAGAAACATTTATTAACAAGTCATTTATTCATTAAAAAGTGATTTTTTATAAAATTTATTTACCCAACCTTAAATTATTTGAGCCTCTATCCACTACAATTACATTTGCATGGATATAAGGAATCATATCTTGAAGGATCAATGAGTTTAGTAGTCTTGGTAAACATGACACATAAATGGGTCTTGTATTATAAATGAAAACACTAATTACAACATAATTTTGTTTCTTTCGAGGATAAAATTATTCCATCTAAAATATCCTTATATATATTTCATAGTACCCTTTATGGAGTCCTGGATAAATAAACAAAATAACAGTGAGATCAAATGCTCAGAAAGGGTATGTATGTTGGATGTAATAATGAAGCAATGATAATAATAAATATTGAAAGGTAAATAACTAATAACACAATCCATTTATTTAGTGAATTGGTAAGGAAATGCATCCATAGAAAATGTTAAAGAAAAAAATCATGGATAATAAATAAATTAATCTAAATGAATAATGTTATTAATTACTTAATTTCATGTACGAGGCACATGAAAACCTATATATTCAAGACCATTAATAAGATGGTACAAATCTATTGGAAACCCCCATATTTTTGTTTAAAAACAATCATTATGGGTTAGTCTCTAACAAAGATCATCTCATGAGACTACAGAAGCATCGTGGGGCATACCATAAATGCCTCTAACCCATAGTTCATAACTTAACCATTCCACAACTAATAGTTGTTTCATTAACTGATATACAACCTGTATTGTACAGTCTCAAATCATTCCCCGTATAGTGAAATAATCAATTTAATTAATGAACAATGTGCATAATCAAATATCTTTAATGAAAAATCGATACAGATCTATCAATATTTTCCAGGATAATCAATGAACTATCATTTTAAAAACCATATGAAAACTGATATATAGTTTAGGCAGAAAACATATATATGATAAATGATATAGATGGTTAAGGGAAATTCACTTTTCAATGATTATAAGAAATTTTATATTTCAAGGGCTCTAAAGGAAATCAAGTTTAGTACTATTAATATTATCCTTGGTAAAATAAATAATGAACCTTCAAAAGGAAAAATCATTATGGAATCAATACAAAATATCCAAATAACTGTTTAAATTAGTGGTTTATTCCATTATTTAATTAAAATACTATTAAATGATCTTTTAAAAACATTCTTGAGGAAAATTACTTTATTATTATGATTTAAAATTTTATAATCATTTTATTAGAAATAAATTTCGAAAATATTTGTTTTAAAATTAACCTTTTAAATTTACAACAGAATATTTAATGAAATGATGGTGGGTAATTTTTTTCCTTACATGTAAGGTAAATAGAACATTCCATTTGTAAGGTAAAAGGTTGGAAAAGTTCATTGTTAATAATGAGATCAGAATCTTCCATTGAAAATATTTATAAAAGGCAAAAAAAGTGTAAAATTTTTTAAAAAAAATTAAAAGTTAAAAACCATTCTAAAACCTAGTTTATAAAATTCGGAATATAAAAGAAAATACGTTCTCCAACTAAAGAGATAAATGAAGTTACTTTTTCTTAAAAACATTTTCTAACACATTTTGAGTACCAAATATTACAAAAATTATAAAATTACGTGTAAAAGATCATGGATAATTATAGGAGAATAACATGAAAATATTTCTTAAAAAATAATTCAATAATTTCCCTAGATGTAAATTCAAGTGTACATAATCCCGAAGAAAATGTGATTGTGAATTAAACCTTCTAAAATACCATAATGTCTATATGAGACTCAATAATTTAATAAATTATTTGTGTTAAGTATGAATCCACATATAATAAGTGGAATTGAATAATTAAATTTTTGAAGTCATTATAATTTTTGAAGTCATTATAATTTTTGAAGTCATTTTTAAAGACAATGAGGAAGTATTGCCACCCAATGAAAAAGAATTGGGTTATGAAATACCTTACCACATGGTAACTTTGAACTCAAATACCCATAGAAGGAATAATTCAAATTGAAAATTAATATAAGATTAAGATAAAAAATTAATTATATAATATATCAAAATGGTCAGTAGATACACCACTCAATTTAATTATGAGTTAAAGGTGACATTTTTCTCACAGATATAACAAAATAATATTAAAATCCTTAACCTTGTATTTTTTTTAGGTATGATTCCTTTTAATTATTTTAAAATTGGTTTAAACATGTTAATAATTTATAATAGAACCATAATAATATTTATTATGTCATTAATTAACTTCACATGTTGTCTTATTACCCATTTGATAGTAATTATTCATTATTTTCAAGATTATGGGTGTTAATTTCCATGTCATTAATGTTTTTTTGACTTGTTCATATGTTCCTATTAATTAGATCATGATTTCATAATATCCTGAATTTATATAATGAATTAAATTTCAGATATATTAATTATATATGTCATAATATTAATCCCAAATGTTTTCATATAGGAAATAAAATTCATTGTACAAGGAGATGGTAGGTTGTACGTTTGCATTAGCGCTACTTAAATTCTTTTAATGTATTTCAAAGAACATTAAATATTGATATACACACAAATATATTTTATAACTATAATATAATATCTAAGTTATATATGTTACATATGTTCATTAAAATTTTCATTTATACTTTACATGAGTGGCTTGAATGAATCACATTCCTTTAAGGAGGATCTACTCCATACTTCCATAAATAATGTTATCATAATTACACAAAATGGGAAGCATAAGGTCATGTGTTATATAAATATTAAATAAAAATAAATAAATTATAAATATCATATATATAGTAAAATAATAATTTCTATTATAATTTCCAACCATGAGAGGTGCTAAATGAAAAAATGAATGACATCATTTTATAAGCCGGTAGTTCTCCATACACATCTTATGTATCCTCATTATCCTTTAAATGGATGTGTGTGTATGTAAAGGTAAACCCCATAGAATAAAAAAATATAATTTTATTTAGGATACTATTTATATTACGTAATAATTAATTTGAATAGTCTATGGGGTGGGTATTGAAAATAAAACAAAAGAGGTTGAAGAATGATGTTACCTCTTATTCAGGTAAGTCCTTTTAGTTTTCACAAAAGGGATTACATAGTTTTGCATCATCCCAAAGTGAGGCTTCGTGGATGTGGATATTTATTTTATTATATATTTGGGTATATTTAAGTAGATCCAAAGTTTATTGAGATGTGTGAGGAATTGGGAGGGTTGATTAAATTTTTAAAGTGGAGGATGAGTGACATTCTTATAAATTTTTTAAAAGGGGATTCCACCCACATTTTTCCCATGACTCATTCATCCTATAATAAACCAAATTAGATAAAATGGAATATATATTTTAGATACTTCCATAAAATATATTTAGGACATATTTAAAGAAAAAATTTTCCATTAATATTAATTCTTAATCCCCATTAAAATAATTTTTATCTTAATCGATGTAATAAATTTTAATAACTTACAGTAATATTTTTAAATAAAATCTAAATTTTACTTATTATAATATATAAGATAATTTGGTTCCCAATATGGAATACATTTTGTGAAATTAAAATTAGAGAAATTCAAGAAATTAGTTTAAATTTAATCATGTATATGGAATGATAAAAAGAATTTTTAAAGTAATAATTTTTAAATGTTGGCTAAGTTTTTATATCCAATTTAAATGTAAAATTGATAAAAATAAACTAAATTGGATTAATTTATTTACAATTTATCTAATTAAAAACTTATTCTTCTTAAAAATCTTATTTAACCCTGTATATAAATTACTGGAAGAAATCATTTTGAATTCATATTTTGTATTTTTTTCATTATCCGTCCAAAAATTAAACATCATAGAAAAATAACACAAATTCATGATAATATTTTAATGATCTTTATATTAAAAAAATTAAGTTTATTTTGATATATGATATTTATAAAATATATGAAAATGGTATTTAAAATAATTTAACCATTAAAAGGTGATAAAACTGTCTTTAATAAAAATATTTGTTTTTACACATAATATTGTGTTTTTTCTAGTAAAATGCCTATAAAATATGTTGGATGAATGTAAAAAATATTTTATGGTATATATAACATATATATATCATTAATATATTTCTCAAATTGTGATGAATTTAATTTACAAATAAAACCTTCCTTTAGGAGTGTAAAAATATTTCTATTATATTCAATTGGTTTATATTTTCATTTCTATTTATTTGGTAACTAATGAATTCTTATCGTATTTATTTAAACCAAATATTTTCATAATATAGATAATACTATTCATAAACACTAATCTAATTTCTATGCTATGTCTTGTTATATTAAAAATTTATATTTTATTAACATACTTTCATTCGGAAAAACTCGATCTTTCTTGACATTCAATCCATTGAAGAAACTGAATATTGTGTGTGACGCAAGCTAACATAGTATCACATCAATTGAAATATTTATCATGGATTTAGTTTTTTAAAAATATTATATATATTATAAATACTCATGAGATTATATACCCTTTCATTCTTGGTTTTTCGTGTCATAAATTCTATTGAATATAATATTCCTACTTTATAATTTTAGGGTGTTACATTCTCCCCACCTTAAATAGAGTGAATCCTCATAATTTAAACTATATCATGGTAGTTTTTTTATACTTCCTATAATGAAATCCCATATTATGATATGGCTTCATAAAAAATCTTCTAGATATGTGATAATGGTAACCAAAATGGTCACATGGAATAACACGTAATTGTGTCTCTAAGAAAGAGATCATTAGTGGAAAGTAGATATACATACAAGGAGGAAAATAATAAATATTTTAAAGGTTGATTGAGGTCATCAATCACAAAAATTTTAACTATCAATGAAATGTTGAGTGCTCAAATCCATACTCTTTGATGATTTAAAAGACCATCAGTTCATAAAAAATGATGGTATTAAGACAATATATGTTTTTGAACATTTTTAAAGGTTGATTAATTACATTAATACCTATTAATATAAGAAAATATGATTAATTGATATGTTTCAATTTTATAAGAACGATTTCATCTTTTTTTATGTTTCAATAAAATTTTAATTGAACCCTTACTCCATGATGTGGATATCCTAGAATGTACCCCCTTTTCAAGAACTGAAACTTTATTTTAACGGGTTATAAGGCCCATAAAAGAGTGAAATGTATTCCCATTTTCTCTAGCTAGTCTCATGATCCAATATAGTTAATACATTAATCTCTAAAACTAAAAATTGACACTATTGGTTCGTCATTAATATATTTTCATTTAATTGTTCAACTAAAAACAATAAAAAATTCAACAGGACATTGCATTGGCCGGTAGTTTCCAAATAATATTTATCTTCCTTCATAAATGTGTTCATGTCTCACCGCCTTTCCGGATTTTATGGGTTTCCATCGAGAATATAGGTTTTTATTATCTAAAACCATACTTCCCTTATAAAAAATATCTAAATCCTTCAAATTCAATCATTAAATAGCATTTCAAATTACGGTTTTATTAGAAATTAAATAGAAAAATACATCATATGTTTTATTTCAATAATGATTCTTCCTTGTTATAAGATTTATACATGGGCATTCATTTCCATTATCAATTCAAATCCTTAATAATCGTTTGTAAAGAAAAAATGAATTATCCCAAGTGTATCCACTTAGAGTGTCAAAGCAGGCATACAATATGGCTTATTGTCATGTACTAGGTTATAATAGAGTTAGGTCTGACAAACATTTTTAGAGATGTTACCCCCAGGTACATTTTTTCAAGAACCACGACCACTTATAGTGTCTTGATATTTAAGTATTTATTGGAATATAGTCATAGTATCTACCTTACCAAATTATAGGATATTCTTCCATACTTATAATAAAGTTCAACCTTAGGGATATGTTCTCTAATCAATGTTTTCTTAAATATGGTTTCCATGGATGCTACTAAACATCCTCTTATACCATCATTAGTGACCCGACCGAAGAAGGGGCGGAGCCGATATCCACTACAACTACATTGTAATGTTTACTAGGAATCAAATCTAGAAGTACCTAACAATTTAGTCATCTTAGTAAACCAAATACATTAATGAGTTTTATATTAAAAATTAAAACACCAATTACAATATATATTTTTTGTTTGAGGATAAAATTATTCCATCAATTAAATCCTTGCATATCATTATTAGTAAACTTCATGGAATCGTGGGGGAAAAGAAAAGAAAAGAAAGCTAAAATTCTCAGTACGGTTAATTATAGAGGATGTAATAATGAATCAATAGTAATGATCAATATGGTAAGTTAAATAACTAAAAACACATTTCATTTAGTCAGTGAACTGAGAATGAAATGCATCCATATATAATGTCATAGAAATAAATTAATGGATAATTTATTAATAATTCTAAATAAAGAAGTGATTAATTATTGTCTTTCATGTCTGAGTCACATGAAAAAATATATCATCATGTCTTTATATAAGAATGTTTAAATATTTTTGTAGAAACCCATTAATTATTCTTGTAAAAAATCTCAAAGGGATGTCACTAACTAAATTTATACCAAGAGACTACTGATGCATTGAGGGGATTACATTAAATTGTCCCCAATCCGTAGGTATTTCATTAAGATATCCTCAATTCATAGAGATTCTATTAACTAGTCTATAACTAGTATAGTTCAAATCCAATGTATTCCTTATATAGTGATATTTTCAATATAATTAATGAACATTTTTCTTTATCAGATATAAGTATTGAATAATGGATACTGATCTATAGATATTTCCCCAGAAAATCAAGTAACTATCAGAGTAAACACCATATGTATATAAAGATATATGGTTTAGGAAATAAACATATCCATGATAAATGATATAGATAATTAACGAATATCCAATTTTAAATTATCATAAGAAAATAATTATTTGAAGAGGAATAAAAAGAATAAATATCATGGTTTTCAATTAAATCCTTGGACAAATAAATCATAAAACAGCCAAAGAAAAAATAAGGATTGAATCAGTATGACATATTCCATGGTATTTAAAAATAATTTATTTTTCATTTATGAATGGAAAAAATATAGAAATATATTTTAAAAACTTTTTGTAACCTACCAGTCTCGGAAGCCACATTTAAGGTTATCTGAGACAGATTTGACACACGACCTGAAAAACATCTCCCCAAATACCTGAGGCAACCAACTAGTAGTGAGGGCCTTTATAACATATCAAATGGGAGACTATTACCTCATATGTCATAAGTAATATATAAGAGAATATAAATAGTTCATAACTCGTAACAGAATAATATAAATAATCAAAAAATATAAGAAGTAATTATATAATCCCAATAGAATAAATGAATATTGAGTAAGAATATAAATCAACCCAGCTACACAATGATTTCGTGGAATTATTTTTTTACTAAAATTAGTGTTTGAAAAAAAAATACATGGATGCTGTAAAATTTTAACGAAAACAACAAAAATGGGAACAACAATATCTCGGGCAAGGTGTAGTCCTCTACCCCAAATCTATATCCTATGAAACAAGAAACACTCAAGCACTGGAGGTAGCATGTTTTCTTGTATCCATAACATTATGCATAATGTCTAATCATGTCCCAAATAGTGCCGGTGTAAGGAGTGAGATATAATCCCAGTAGGCCATCACACATGGTGTCTAGACCATTCTATTTCATGTTGTGATCAAAATTAGTGTGCTAGTATTTGATAAATGTATGAAATTAAATAAACAAAATATAAACAAGTATAACATGGTCCATGTTCTCAATGACACCCATCCCATACCACATTCTACGGTCTAAACTAGAAATCTGAATAAGGTTCTTATATAAATAAGGATTCTTATGTATATAAAGAGGCTTAAAAACAGAAGGCAGCTAAAAGTGATCATACCCCCAATATTATGCTTTTCCTTGGGTCTAATTTTTATTTCATCAAGGTGTTCTTGAAGGCACCAAAAAATTATCACAATTCGCAATTAAACAAAAGAAAAAACCATAGAAACCTTCCATTCAATTTAATTATCATTGTGTTTTTATTTTGAGTTTTATTTTGATCCCATATCAAAGGTATTTCAAAAGCACATCCTTCAATTTTTCCAATATCATTGAGCATGTCTATGGAAATCTTCCAAAAGTACATGTATCACTCGAAGCACATATTTATCATGAGTCTGTCACAAGTATAACACATCTAGGGTCCAGTATCACCTAAGGCACGGTGTAGCCACTTTTCTATGGGGTTTATCCTAGATTATCTCTTATTGAACTAGTATCACCCATGAGAATATAGAAAAACCCAGGGAAAACCTCATTTGCAAAATAATAAGACATATCCTTCCTAGCACATACTATAGTAACCGATTATGAATAGAGAGTCCAGGTGTATTCTTTAATATAAAAACAACATTTTATCCCCAACCTCAATTTAAATAGACTTCAATGAATTAGATATCATGTAGTACGAATTTGTAATTTCAAAAATATATTTTAAGCAACAAAGAGAAACATACTTCCTAATCAATCAGGATAAACAGTCACAGGACAGACACTTTATCAACAAAAGATGAAAAAATTAAACATTCCAGCTTATAATGGCATAGCACCAGAAGACATTCAAACAAGGAAATAATTACGTATAAAAATAGAACTACAAAATTCATGTTTCATATTTATCCTAAAAAACTTATTTTATTTATAATTCAACCAATGAGGGGTCGTACAACACATGAATTATATATATTAAATAATTATGAGTAATAGAAATTTAACCAATTACATTCACAAACATAAAGGGTATTTGATAATTTTTCAGAAAATTAGGAATGTTGGTTTATTTTAAACAATGTTGTAATAGTCAAACCAAATAATTAAATTATATTTGAATAGGTAAAAAAATTTAATATCACTAGTAAGAAAAGACAAGTGGCACCATGTGTCCTCTAAATAACATAACAAAACATTGGGAAATAGAGTATAAACCCTACCTCATAACATTAGAGGATTCTATCCTTCATGAAGATATTTTATTTGAAATAAAGTGGAAGAGAACTGATGATTTTAGGAAAAACAATGTTCAGGGAAAAACATTCTACAACGGATTGCCTAATGGACATTGGATGTGATCTAATGATTCTAAGTGAATAGTTTTATCATTAACAAGTGCTTTGTTATGCACTAGATGACATTGAGTATAAATGGGAAACGGAGTCGCAACTGGCATCTGAAGGAGGAGAGGAGGAGGAGGAGGAACACTTGAAGGGTGAACAATAGTAGAGATGTACCAAGGAGGTGAGGAGACAGAGAGTGAAATATAAAAGCAACAAAAAAAGTAAACGAGAAAAAAATAATAAAGAAATAAGATAATAATTAAAATAAATAAGAAATAAATAAAATAAATGGGATGGGAATGAAAATGAAACAAAAATAATAATACTGGCCTAATACCCATTTTAATTTTTTACTCTTCTCATAAGCCCCATTTTCATTTTATTTTAAAACATATTTTTATCCCTTTTTAACATTCATTTATTTTTATATTATATTATTTTATTTTATTTTTTAATTTCTTTTTATTTTTTTAACCTTAATGTTGTGCTAGGGAATGATTTAATATTTTACATAAAACTCTTGCAATCATTTTAATAATTTTAATTGCTTCTCAGAACCTATAGTAGATTGTGTAGGTTTGTGACCTAGGTCTCTTTAAGTATTTGGACTAAAAGTTTAAATGTTTTGTACCTTGATTAAAACAAGGACGTTATAACCTCCCCTCTTTAAGAAAACTTTTCCCCACGTTTCCCATCCGAGGTTAGTGGAACATCATTTAATAAAATATTCTATCATTTATCACACACATCAGTCTCTAGATCCTAGGTCTCATCTGGAACATGTCCATTCTGTCATAGCACCTAGACCAAAGGAACTAGCCTACCCAGGAGACCATCATGCTACTTTCGACAATATGGATCAGACAATCCTCAATGTATGCATATTCTTCCCGCTCGGTTTCATTTGGATCAAATGAATGAAATCTGTCTGGATGCTATTGTCTAAGTTGATATACATGGATGACACTGTTCATGCCGTGGTACCTCTTAGGTAACAATAACTGATAGGCTACCAGCCCAAATCTCTATACTATATAAAATTTCCCAATGTATCTCGGTGATAACATCCACTATCTTCTAATTCACCTCTGTCCCATGTTTGGTGAAAAACATAGAAAGAATCGATGCCCCACCTCAAATTTGAGAGGTATAGAGTGAAAAGAGAAAAATGATTTCTATTTGGGATGAGTTTTAGTAATATAATCATGAATCATATGAAAATTCTCATAATTATCGTGAATGATTTGAGGACATAATAGATTTGGCTCACCTACTTTGATCAAACAAATGGTGAAAGACATGGTTGACTAAAGAGGGCCTCATACACAACCATTTCAATTGTCTCATATAAAATATTCTTATAGGTAAAATAAAAAGGATTGATATTATTATCCTAAGAACATAAAAAATCAAGGATATAGACTCGTAGCATATCCTCAATCACTCATATGGTCCACTCAAAATACCCATCCATCAACCAGTGATATGAAATACTGAAGGGTACCTACAAACATAACTGTTTTTGAAACCCTTTACAGAACGATGATATAATGACTGAATCTATGTATGAGATAATAAAATGTGGTATTCAATGAAGTCTCACTATCTATATTATATACATCCATCTCAACTAATTCGTATAGAAGGTATCATGGATCATTATAAAGGGCAAGACTTTGGTCAATCTACTGACTTTCACCCATAATTCATCACTTCCTCAACAAGATCATCATAAACCTATATCTAAATAGATATTGATTTCATTACATTACCACTTAGGAATGGATAGAGGAAATATAAGTCCAGAATGTTGTTGGGGCTCTGCCATCACCTACTGACAGGTGGAGCACCCTGTGCTAAAACACTCTATCTACTTCTTCATACCCAGCCACCAATACTGATGACACATATATCTATACATAATGGTATGTATAGGATGAACTACCCAAATAGAGGTGTGTGATTATATCATTATTTCATCATGTATATCTGAAGGTACCCATACATGGCCACGGTGTAGTAATGTTTCACCACCATCAACAACCCATCCATGAAGAGGGTTCAATCCTGTGACGCCTTCAATCAAAATGAGCCCCTCTAGATCAGATAATTTTAACTTATGAACTCACTCTAGAAGAGTGTATTTCACTGTAAGATTTTTTAGAACTAGTTTCCCACACTATTCATAAACCACTAAATAAATATTAGAAAAAAACCATCATCTTAAACTTACTGTTATATTCATGGACCATATGTATCTGTATTTAGTGGCTCAAATAATTAGTAGGGACATTTTCCAAACAAGGGGTATAAAAAATATCAAAATGGTATGATGGTAGGTATTTGACCCAACTGCATAGCCTTAAATTTATTTCTCGATGTGTGGAGATATATTTTACGATTTTATAATCAATATAAAAAATGATACTATAACCCAACATGTACTATTTCCAAAATCATAAATCATAAACCAAATCTACTAACTGAAGGTCTTATATAGGATAGTTCCCCTCTTTAATTCTCTACTAGAGGGATCCATAATCCATGACTCAATTTACTTGTATCAAAACTGTACACAACCTAATTCATGAAGTATCATAATAAAAATAGTATAGCTTATTCTGGTATCAAGTAGAATCTACATCAGAGCTGAATTTATTCTCCCATTTAACTCTTCAAATGAATTTTCACAATCATCAGAACACATATACTACACACACTTTTTATTCAGGTTTGTAAGAGGAGCATAAAAGCGAGAGAAATCATGGATAGAATGGCTATAATAGCCAGTGAGCCCCATGAAAATGTTTATGTCAAAAAAATTATTTGGGTTCTCCCATGAAATAAAAATTCCCACCATTTCTGGATGAACTGATATGTGTGGCTCAGATATTACATGAACCAATAAGTGGTCCTTATCAATCAAGAAGTGTCTTTTGATTATCTTTTCATATATCAGGTTCTCTCCCAGTGTACTCAGCATGATATAATGAAGGGTTTCATAGTCGTTTCTTGAAATTGAATACACCATGATTTCATCAACAAAAAGAAACACAATGGATTCAATGTACTATTCAAAACCATGATTCATCAGAGCCATGAAGATGTTTGGAGCATTTGTGAGGCTGAATGGAATAACTGGATAATCATACAATTGATACCTACTCTAGAATGTAGTACATTGTATGTCATATGGTTAGGAACACACTTTATTATATCCTGACCTTATATAAATCTTATAGAAAAAAATTAGTCCACATAGATGGTAGAATATGTCATATATATGAGGAAATAGAAATCAATTATTTACCCCAAGCTGGTTGATTCAATGATAATCAACGGATAATATGAGAGTATCCTCCTCCTTCATGGTGAAAAGATTTGGTGAAACCCATGGAGATGTACGAGTTTTGATAATACACTTATCCATGAGATATTCAAGTTTATTTTTGAGTTCCTATAGATATTTCAGATCCATTTTATAATGAGGAATAAATACTGGGGATGCACCTGGTAGTAGATCGAGAATGAATTCCACATCCATCAAGTTAGGTAAGCCAAAGTAATCATCAAATATGACATACATGAAGTCATAATGGCATGAAATTCCACTATCTACTTTCTAATATCTCTCATTAAGAGACTTGAAAAATGATCTATCACTATTCCAAGCCATGCACATTTAAGTCCAACTCGATCTGCATGCGAATACCATTCTCCATTTTGGAGATATGTGCAACCCTAAAGGGATGCAAAGGAAACATGATGATGATATCACTTAACATAGGAATGATAGGGAGATATCTAGTTCATACCAATATTTAAATTGATTCCATACATATCAAGGATGTAAAAATTACGAAGGAATCATTATCCACCTATCTCCAGGGGCACTCATGGCACTAGAGTATGCTCTCTATCATAACCCCTAGTGATGTTTCGAGAGACCTAACACTGTAAAGGCACTCGATTGTGAACTCACAATGTAGATGAAATTCTATGGTGGATGACGTAAACATGTAACGAAGTATTAAGGAAAGGTTGGGTGAATGGCCTCCTAGGACGTGGCATAGAATTATAGAAATAAATTTACGATGATCGATACACAACATACCTCTAGTAACTACATAACTAAGAGCCTCCTCTCAGAGCATGGTCTAGATATAGAAGAGAAAATCATGAAGGATCACTAAAATGATTCCTACTACCTATTTACCATATAAATTCAAGTTAACATCTATAAAACTACCACACCTTTATATTTAACAAACATGAACTTCATATTTTTACAACTATGAACATCAATACCCACATAAAAACCAGTAGATACACGCTAAAAGTAGATTTGACATAGGAATATGTGTTCCATTTTAATCTCTAGGGTTCCTAGTATAATGAACCTAAATTAATTTCCCTCATATCATTGGACTATAATGGTAAAATATATTATCTCAATAATACCAATATCAATAATAATACAAAACCAGTGTGTCACCCAACAATGAAATTATTTCAAAAATAATTGGTATAATCAATAACTGAAATCCCAACCAAAAATTTGTTTTTCTCATTTTATATTGGTTAGCTACGTCTAAGCATAGGGTGTGTCCAAAATCCCGTTATCCAAGTCTCATGTCTAACCCAAAAAGTATGAAAAAATTAAAAAACCTATCCTTTGATTACACTTTGTAACTTCCTTTTCCCAGGATCCACTAGAAGGGATCTCCAAGTCGGGTTGGCCACCTGACCTCAAGCGTATCTCCCAAAATTCTAGAGGATACCATCTAGATATAAGTTCTTCTTTAATGTGAATGTTGATGATAATAGGTTCTCATAGGTGACAAGTAATATACAGTGGAAGAAAAATAGTTTATAACATGTATATGAAACATATAAATAATAAAACTGTAGAAGAAGCTATTATATAATGGAAAATCAATAAATTAATAGTGGAAAAGCTGATAAATCAACCCATCTAAAAAATATGTCCTGTTATGATGTCTATACTAAAATAAAAGGAAGAAAAGAACGAAAACATGAATTTATCATAATGTAATGAAAATGAAACAATGTGAAATAATAGCATCTCAAGCAAGGTTCGATCATATTCACCCAATATATATCATATGATGTAAGTAACACTCAATCACTAAAAGTAGGATTCTTCCCCTTATCCATACCTGGCAGCGTAAAGTCTACTCAAGTACCAAATTATGTCTAATCATGGAGAGAGATATAATCATTATAGGTCGGCACCCATGGTGTCTAGACCATTCCATTTAGTTCATTATTCCAAATTTGTGTGCCAATATATTATAAATTTAATAAATTTAATTAAGAAATAAAAACAAGTATAACTTGGTCCGAGGTCAAAACATCACCCTTCCTATACCTCCTACTATAGAAAAATCTAGAAATTTGAATAAGGTACCTATATAAATCATGATGTGTATATATATATATAAAGGATAGAAAACAGAAGGAAGATTAAAGTGAATATATCCCCAATATTATGTTTTTTGATGGGTCTAAATTATGTGTCAATGGGTTGTGCCTCACGGCACCAGAATGGCATCACAATTCAATAGTAACTCAAAGATTCAACAACAAAAACTGACCATGAAATTTCATTATGATTATGCTAATGTTTAGAGATGGAGCATGAGCCCATCTCGATGGAGTCTCTCTGGTACATCCTTCAATTTATCCAATAAGAAGAAGGATAATTTTATAAAAAGGTGTTGACTATTTACAAAAGTCATTTTGAAGAGGTGGTTTTCATAGATAAAATATTAAATCATTTTTTATTTATTATTTCTGATTTCTATTTTTTTACCGTATAGGTTGAAAACATATTTTCAATTTTACATTCAACCAACCATCAAATTTGTTGGATTTTGTGTATAAATATACCAAATCTGTAACAATATAAAATTTTACTAATGAAATTTACTCTTATTCTCGATAAATTTATTATTATCTAATTTGGTTATACAAAATATATTCATTTTTTTAGTTTTATGTTTTTTGATTTTAGTATACTTTTAGTATATTTCATCATTTCTAATATAACCATTGAACAATGATCACTTGATTAATATAAATACAGGTCTTTATCAAATCCAATTTAATCAGACCAAGGAAGCAATGGCCTCATCTAGTAGAATTTATCCATACGAATCATATTTGTTAAGGCTTGGAAAAGATGTAGTTTCACTAGGCTTCACTCTTGACCAATCCCAAACCAAGATTTAACACATTAAGCTTGAATAGAACTGCCTACAGGAGAAGTGGAAGTTGATAGAGATTACCACTCAAGCGATATTATCTGAGCCGCCCCCAAATTCTATCACCATCGCACACATTACCCTTAGGCCATGTGTGGGTGTTATAAGGGGTTATGTCACAAGACCCTAGAACTTTGATTATGTGAATTGTTTTTGAATATAAGAAAAAATATACATTTATTTTATTATTATTTCGTTGTAGATATTTTTAAAGCACAAATAGAATTTTTTGTTAATATTCAATTAAGAAATATATTTTAAGTAATTAATGAATTTTTAAATTAAATATTATTTAAAAAAATATTATTTTGAATTACTAATTATTAAATATAAACGATCATATAATTTTTCTGAATACAATTGTAATTTTTATTAAGGATTGAATATAAGGGCCTTGCCTTAAACATCACTTTATCTTGAGTTAGTTCAAGAATACATGTTGATGATCTATTCAGGTTTAGAGTTTTATATAATTAGATCATAAAACATGCATTGCATTCAACATTTAAAGAAAGTGGTTACATAAAAGATAGTACTCATTTTTCCCATCAACGAAATCATATTTAAAAACATGGGATGAGCATAAAAAGCTCAGTAAGGGATATAAAAGTATGAAATGAAAACATTAGTCCAAGTATGAAATCATACTTTATTCATAAAACAAAATCACTTTAACATACGTCATCAAATCGTGAATAAATTTTAGAAATCATAACACAAAAAGGTAACTTGAGGCATTCATAACATTCTTACATAGGGAGTAACCCTCTTAGTTACGTTTGGAATACCCATCAAAGTATATACCCTAAATATCTTCCGATAAACCTTAAAGCATAACTCCTTTGTGTTACCCAATGCATTGGAGAGCTATATTGGGCTCACCCGCCCTTTGTTTATCACATAACCACTAGTCTTCATAACAATGCCCAAGAACCATAACATAATCGTATCACATAAAACATACATAAAAGAAAACATAACATTTCTACCTTTCAATCACAAGATATCAATACAACGCATTGATATAAAAACATTATGAAAACCATTTTCAATACCAAAATAAATGAAAAGTAAAACATGGTATTTATTTTTCATTCAAAAAAAATATGTCTTATAGAGGAAGGTGAATCTCAAATAATGGTCATGGCGGCAAAGAAGTCGTTGTCACTGCATTCATACAACAAAAAAACAATCCCTTTTGTCGTTTAGTAAATGCTTCAAATAAAAAGATTCTATTTTGAATAATAGTAAAATTCAAAGGGGTTTATACACCGTATAAAAGAAAGTTGTGTATAAAACAAAATATGCCTCAATGAAAGGTGATTGAGACGGATTCCTATACCTCAGGTGTGACTTGACTCGATCGTTCTTTAACATCCTGAATAAAAAACATGAGTTAATTTGTACTTTCTTAAGAACATTTTTCAAGATCATTATACCTTTTATATCACTTATTACCATGTTATGAACACTATGTAATTATTTATGTTAATAATGGCTGTATTGTCGATCATTGGTACATGAGTCAAAAACAAACTCTTTATAATTACATGTTGTTCATGTGGTAAAATATACCTTATATAAAGAAATATATTCATGATGTAGATATCATATATATCATATATATCCAGTATATACATGAATTTGTAATATTACATAATCATTTAGAGGTAAGAAATGAAATGCATCGTTCATGGAGACGGTAAGCCGTACGTACACATGAACTCTACTTTCATTTCTATTTTTTACCTAATGGAGTAAAATCATAATGATATAAAGTTATATCATAATTACATTATAATATCATATATAATATCATTAAATTTATCCTTTATAAATACCACATATGGTGTTAACAAATCAAATCAATTTGAGGGGGCGGTAGTCCCCAATTCCTAAAATGAAGATATCGTGTTTACCCATAATGGAAACCATAAAGGTTTTCTATAAATGAAAAATATAGAAGATTAAGTAAAACATAAAAATATTATATATCAATTATAAATATAGTTTCATTTTAATGGCCACCTTTGAAGGTGTTAGAAGAATATTGAACAATCATCGTTTCTTGAGGCAGAAAATCGTCATCCACGGAAACAGTATGCTCTTTAACCATTAGATGAAGGTGTGTGTAAGTTTAGCTTGAATAATTCTTATAACAACAACCTAGTATATTGAAGATACTGGTTTTGTTACAAAAAATTAATAAAAATAGTTTAGGGGGTTGGTGAAGAAAAATAAAACATTAGAACACAAGAGAAAACACTACCATTAAAACGGGTAACTCTTTTGGATTTGAGCTCAAAGGCTTCCTTGAGAATAATTATGCCCAAATTGATGCCTCTAAGAGTAAGAGAGGGATGTGGAAAGACAAAATGGAAAGGGTTTGTCCAAGACAAAGGCTTGAGAGGTGTGGGTAAGGTGGTAGAGTTGGGGGCCTTTTATAAGTGGAGAGGAGGGGCACTCTTGGATTGTTATAAAATGATACTTTATTATAAGATTATTTTCGGATTTAAATGGTCAAAAAATTATATATTTCAAGGATAAGTTTATAAGAGTTAGAAATACACACATCAAATAGGTTTTTGACATGTGTAGGTCTTAGAGTTTACACTATATTTTTATTATCATTAAATGGTTAAATAATTAGGTAATCGCTGCATCATCAAGGTGTCATAAATAATATAATTTATTTAATGTATAAAAATTATAAAAAAATATCATGATGTAGGAAAAAATTTTAGATTTATAATGAATATTTATAGTAAAAAATATGACTTGTATAACTCCATTTAAAAAAAATTTTAGTAAAAAAACTCATGTTCGTGACATTTTCATTTTAACTTTAAATAAAAAGTTATTAATATCATTTTCCTACCAAAGTGGATCCATGGGGTCCCCAAGTCGACCCATGGATTTTCATGGTTGGCCATGACACATAAAATAAGGGTAGGACATGTTTATAGGCCATTTAATATTATTAAAACATTATGTTTACCTTAACCTACACTAATTACCTCTAATTGCGATTAAAACTTAAAAGTTACTATTCAACAAAAAAATATTTTAATCCCATTCAACCGCATTTTACATCTTAATGAAAACCATGTATGTCGGATTTTTTTAAATTCAAAACCCAGAGATGGTGAAATTTCATTTAAACAAAAAATCAGTTTTTTTAAGTACCACTTAGTGGTTTCACTATTCATCAAAAATTGAAGCTTTTCAGAAAAATACCAAAACATCACCCAAAGATATATTTGATATTAAAAATTCAAAAATGATTTATATTTTACAAAATTCAAAACATAGAAGTTACATTAAATAAATTAATAATTAATTTCTGCTGTCAAAACAAATAGCGTGTTTTTAAGAAACAATATGTATCAAAAGATTGACTTTAGTTTAAGTCCAATTTCAAGGTGAAATTAATTCCAATTACCACTATTGGATTAAATGGTAAAAATATAATCTAATTTCACTATAAAACCAATTAAAAAGATAATCTATTCATATAAATAAATTAGATTAAAAATAGGTTTTAAATTAAAAAACAACATTTTTCACTATTCATTTAAAATTAACATTATCGGAAAAATACCAAAAATTTTCACAAAGTAAATTTTGATGTCCCGATTCTAAAAACGAATTTTATTTGGTCTAATAAAATGTATTAGTGTGACAAAAAATATATTTAAAGAGGTTTCTCCATCAAAACGTGATAGGTGGACCTTTAGTGAAAATTAGAGAATATATGCCTAAAATTGATTTCTTTTCGTATTTTAAGCCTTTATCCTTTATTGGATAGACGTAAAAACAGTTAACAAACATATATAATCATATATTAGTTATTTCTATTCATTCCCACCAATACAACGGCTACGTGTTAACTACCATTTAAAATAATATTATTTTTTTACTAGTGTGCAACATATGATTTCAATGAAACTCGTTGTAGCGTATCAGGAACACTATTGAACATAGAAACCCTTGTAAATAAAAATTAATATTTAATTATTAAATATTAATAAATACGAAAATGATTCATTCTTTATTTACCTAGAATGTAACATCCTTCCCCCCTTTTGGGAATTGCGTCCTCGTAATTTTATTCACTTTCAAAACAAGTGGGGGTATTTATACCTCCTAGCATTTTCAGATTCCCATGTTGCCTCATCAACCATATGGTTGTTCCATTAACCATTACCTGATGAATTACCTCATTCCACAAAACATTCTCTCTACGGTCAAGAATCTAGACTAGTTGTTCTTCATAAGAGAGATTCTTATCCAAATGAACTACCTCTGGGCTCAAAACATGAGTTGGATCTGGCATATACTTTCTCAACATCGAAACATGAAAAACATTGTGTAATTGAGATAAACACGGAGGTAGATCCACTCGGTAAGCAACTGATCCAAATCTATCCAGAATTTTATATGGCCCAATGAACCTTGGACTCAGATTTCCCTTTTACCAAATCGCATCACACTTTTCCATGGTGAAACTTTGAGAAAAACATGATAACCTACCTCGAAAGATAGATCCTTCCTATGGTTATTCGCACAACTCTTCTGCCTGCTCTATGATGTTCTCATGTGTTTCTGAATCAACTGAACATTTTATACCATCTCTTCCAACAATTTTGGTCCCATCAGCTTCCTTTCACCCACTTCATCCCAAAAAGCTGTAGTTCGACACCGTTTACATTATAATGCCTCAAATGGATCCATCTGTATACTAGAATGAAAACTGTTATTATAATAAAAGCTCATCCAAAGAAAGATGTTAGTCCCAAATTACCTGATAATCAATCGAACAAGCACGTAGCATATCCTCCAATGTCTAAATTGTTCATTATGACTGCCCATCTGATTTCAGATGAGAAGATGTACTAAAATTTAATTCAGTACCCAACAACTTTTGAAGGCCTTTCCAAAATTTATAAGTAATCCTGGGATCACGATTAGATACAATGGAGAGGGGAACTCCATCTAACCTGACTATCTCTTTAAGATATAAATGAGAAAGTTAATCTTGGGAAAAATTATCTCGTATAGCAAGGAAATGATCATATTTAGTGAAGCGATCATTAATAACCCAGATTGCATTATTACCTCGAGGTTTCTTCGGCAATCCCACAACAAAGTCCATGGATATATTATCCTATTTCTACTCTGGTACTGGTAAAGGCTGAAGCATTCCTTTTGGTAACTTTCGCTCTTCTTTAACCTGTTGACAAGTCAAACACTTTACAGTAAAATCAGCAATATATCTTTTCATTCCATCCCACTAGTAATACTCCTGAAGATCTCTATACATCTTAGTACTTCCTGGATGAACTGAAAACGGAGAACTATGAGCTTCACCTAAAAACTCTCTCTTCAACTGTGAATCACAAGGCACACACAATATCTTCCCAAATCTCAAAACACAATCATTATCAATGTTGAATTCAGGCAACTTACCCTTCTGAACCAGCTCTACCCTTTTCTAAAACTCACTATCTTGCTTCTGTGCTTGCATAATTCTATAAACTAGAGAAGATTTCACTTATACCTAAAACAAAACAGAAGGTCATCCTACACCAATAACTTCTATGCCAATGTTCATCAAATCCTTAATCAAAGGATCACGTTCCAAACACAACATTGTTAATGAATCATTACTTTTTCGACTCAAAGCATCAGACACTTTATTTTCTTTTCACAGATGGTAATGAATTGTACAATCATAATCCTTGATTAATTCTAGCCATCTCCTCTGTCTCATGTTCAATTAATTCTGAGTGAATATTTACTTTAAACTATTTTGATCGGTATATATTTCACACTTTACTCCATACAAATGATGCCTCCAAATTTTTAAAGTGAATACAACAACAGCTAACTCCAAATAATGTGTAGGGTAATTTACCTCATGAGTTTTCAAATGACGTGAAACATATACAAATACCTTATCATTCTAAATTTGGACCCAACCAAGTCCTTTCAATGAATCATCATTGTATATAACAAACTCACAATTCCTAAAAGGTAGTGCCATAACAGGAGCATTCACCAATCTTCTTTTGAATTCATGAAAACAATCATTACATTATTTTGTCTAGATAAACTTAACAACCTTCCAATTTAGCTTATTCATTGGACTAGATAACCATGGAAAATTTCTAAAAAACATTCGGTAATAGCCTGCCAAACCATGGAAGGTATGAAACTCTGTTACATTTGTGGGTCTTGGCCATTCTTTCACAACCTTTGTTTTTGCAGGATCAACGGTTATCCCATATTTAGAAACGATATGACCAAGGAAAGAAATTTGTTGCAACCAAAACTCAAACTTTCTGAATTTCCCATATAATATATGTTTTTTAAGGACTGAAAATAGCCCTTAAATGTCTTTCGTGATTCTCTTAACCTTTAGAAAACACCAAAATATCATCAATGAAAACAACCACAAACTTATCCAAGAACTCATGGAAAATTCTATTCATAAGGTCCATGAATACAGCAGGTGCATTGGTTAGCCCAAAAGGCATTAATTAAAATTCATAATGGCCATATCTTGTTCGAAGTGCGGTCTTCGGAATATCTGCTTCCTTTACCTTCAACTGATGGTACCCCGATCTTAGGTCAATCTTTGAAAAAAACTGAGCTCCCTTGAGCTGATCAAACAAATCATCGATATGAGGAAAATGATACTTTTTCTTAACAGTGGTATTATTCAAAGCTCTATAATCAATGCAAAGTCTCATAGAACCATCTTTCTTTTTAACAAATAAATTAGGAGAACCCCATGGTGATGTGCTAGGTCGAATGAAACATTTCTCTAATAAATCTTTCAATTGTTCCTTAAACTCTAAAAGTTCAATTTGATCCATTCGATAAGGGGGGTTTGAAATGGGCTTAGCATCAGGAACTAAGTCAACAGTAAATTCAACATCCCGATCTGGTATTATTCCAGGAAACTCATCAGGAAAAACATCAGGATACTCATTTATAACTGGCACATCATTAATCTGAACAGTTCCCTTGTTTTCAACAATATGTGCAAGGTAACATTTATTTCCATATTTTACAAGTTTCTCATCCTCTTGATATGTTATCAACAGTAAGGGTTCATTATTGTACACAAACTGAAATTCATTCTGAAAACAAACTTCTTTAGCACTACATTCAATATTAACATGGTAAATAGAGAGCCAATCCAGTCCCAGGATAACATCAAACTCTACTAGAGGTAAAACAATAAGGTTTTCAAGTAAGTTCTTTCCACGGATAGATATAGGAAGATTCTTATAAATTATTCTTGCCTCAACATTCCCCCCAGGTGTTTTTACAAAAATATCAGGAGTCATTTCTTGAGTTGGAATTCCCATTTTACTAGAAAAGTTTTCGGAGATGAAAGAATGCGTAGACCCTGAATCAAACAACACACTAGAATAATCTGAAAATAAAAAAAAGTACCTGATACAACTTTATTTTATGACCCTACATCTGCTGAAGTAGTTTGAAAGGATTTCACCACCCCTTTCTTCTTGTATTCTAACTGATTCCCATCACTTGAGCTCTTTTTCGGACACTCGTTTGCATAATGACCCATCTCATTGAACTTAAAACATTTCACTAACTGTAAATCAAATGTGGTCTTACCATCACCCTGAACTTTTTTAGTGCAGTCATGAGCCTTATGTCCCATATTACTACATAGGTAGCAGTTTCCAGAATTCATAAGACATTCCCCAGCATGCCCTTTCCCACATTTATCACAAACTGGAAACTTAGTTTTCTTACCGTGAAACCTTTTTGAAGAATTCTTCCCTTTCTCCAGCCACCTCGGTCTCTTCTTCTGTTGGTTGTTATAGAACACTTGATCATCGACAAACTCCATTTCCACCTTCTTAGAACATCTAAAAGGCCTTTCATAACTCTTGAACTCGCGAGAAGATAAATCCCTTCAATATTTTGGCTTTAATTCTGAGTAAAAACGATTGATTTTACTATCATGGTCTCGGATAAAATTTCGAGCATACATTGCCAATCGAGTGAACCATTCTTCATAGGAAGCCACTGAGTCTTCCTCTTGACTCAACTCCAAGAATTTCTTGTCAATCCTAATTCGAACAGCCTTAGGAAAATACTTCTCATGAAACATACCTTTGAATTCATCCCAGTCGAGAGCATCAATCTCATCAGCATCCCGGATATTTTTAACCATAAACCACCACTGATCTTCTTCACCCTCCAAATGCTAAATAGCAAGACTAACCTTATGATTGTCTGAATAACCCATGACATCGAAAAATTTTTCCAGTGCTTTAATCCCCCCTTCAGCTAGCACAGGGTCAGATGATCCTCTGATTGATGGGGGATGTTGACTCATGAAATTTCCACCACTATCATGTTCCTATGTGGTTGATCTGGTTGATCTCGTGCATGGATACCGCCACCATTTATCGCTTGAGTCAACTGCGCCATTACTGCAACAAACTGTTCAGTTCCAATTCTGACCATCTCAGGTTGTTGATTTGGAAGGTTGTTTCCTTCGGTATGCCTTCCTAGCACTGCTTCCCTATTTCCTCTGTGGAAAACCATTCTGAACAAACATGTCTTATATGACGCAAGATGGGAATCTTCAAATGCTATATCATTTCAATTTTACCATAAAAAAATACTTTTGGATAATCATTTAATAGAATTCTTACTCCTAATGTTATCTAAACCGACCTCTGATACCAACTATATGGCCCCAGCCATAAACATCAATTAATCTTGAGTTACTTCATGAATACATAGTGAGTATCTTTTCAGGTTTATAGTTTTAGAGAATTATATCATAAAACATACAGTACATTCCACATTTAAACAAAGTGGTTACATAAAAGATAGTAAGAATTTTTCCCATCAACAGAATCATATTTAAAATAAAACATGGAATCTTTCTTGAAACTTCCTTGACACTATCCTCACATTTTATACCTTTCCCTTGACTAGTGAAAAACATTTCCAAAACCTGGGATAAGCATAAAAAGCTCAGTAAGGGATATAAAAGTACGAAATGAAAACATTAGTCCATGTATGAAATCATACAATACTAATAAAACATAATCACTTTAATATACCTCATCAAATCATGAATAAATCATTGAAATCATAAGACATAAAGGTAACTTTAGGCATTCATAACATTCTTATGTAGGGAGTAACCCTCTTGGTTACGTTTGGAATACACATCACAGTATATTCCGTAAATCACTTTAGAGAATACTTAATGTTTATCTCCTTCGCGTTATCCAATGCATTAGGGAGCTATATCAGGCTCACCAGCCCTTAGTTTATCACGAAACCACCCGTCTTCACAACAATTCCCATGAACCATAACATAATCGTATCACATAAAACATGCATAAAAGAAAACATAACATTTCCACCATTCAATCACAAGATATCAATACAACGTATTGATATAAAAAAATTATGAAAACCATTTTCAATACCAAAATGAATTAAAAGTAAAACATGGTATTTGTTTTTCATTCAAAAAAAATTATGTCTTATAGAGGAAGCTGAAACTCAAATAATGGTCATGGCGGCGGAGAAGTCATTATTGCCGCATACGTACGACAAAAAAAATTCCTTTTTTCATTTAGTAAACGCTTCATATAAAAAGATTCCCTTTTGAATAATCATAAAAGTCAATTGGGTTTATACACCGTATAAAAGAAAGTTGTGTATAAAACAAAATATGCCTCAATGATAGGAGATTGAGACAGATTCCCATACCTCGGGTCCGACTTGACTTGATCGTTCTTTAACGTCCGGAATAATAAACTTGATTTAATTTATACTTTCTTATGAACCTTTTTCAACATCATTATTCCTTTTATATCACTTATTACCATGTTATGAACACTATGTAATTATTTAAGTTAATAATGGTCGTTTTGTCGATCATTGGTACTTCTGTTAAAAATAAACTCTTTATAATTACAAGTTGTTCATGTGGTAAAATATCCATTATATAAAGAATTATATTCATTATTTAGATATCATATATATCATATATATCTATTATATTCATGCATTTATAATATTACATAATCATTTAGAGGTAAGAAATGAAATGCACCGTTCATGGAGACGGTAAGCCGTACGTACGCATGAACGCTGCTTTAATTTATATTTTTTAATTAATGGAGTGAAATCATAATGATATAAAGGTATATCATAAATACAGTATAATATAATGTTTAATATCATTAAATTTATCTTTTATATGTACCACATATGGTGTTAATGAATCAAATCACTTTGAGGGGTCGGTAGTCCGCACTTCCTAAAATGAAGATATCGCGTTTACCCATAATGGAAACCATAATGGTATGCCATAAATGAAAAATACAGAAGCTTATGTAAAACATAAAAATATTATATATCATATATAAATATAGTGTCATCTTAATGGCCACCTTTGAAGGTGTTAGAATAATATTGAACAATCATCGTTTCGTGAGGCAGAAATTCTCCATCCATGGAAACAGTATGCTCTTTAACCATTAGATGATGATGCGTGTATGTATATCTGAAATCCTTCTTATAAAAACTTCCTAGTATATTGAAAATACTGGTGTTGTTACAAAAGAAAACAATAAAAAGAGTTTAGGGGGTTGGAGAAGAAAAATAAAACATAAGAACACAAGAGAAAACACTACCTTTAAAACGGGTAACTCTTTTTTATTTGAGCTCAAAGGCTTCCTTGGGATGAATTCTGACAAAAGTGAGGATTCTATGAGTAAGATAAGGATGTGGAGAGACACGATGGGTAGGGGAGTTGTCCGATCCAAAGTCTTGAGAGGTGTGGGTAAGGTGGTAGAGGTGGGGGCCTTTTATAAGAGGAGAGGAGGGGCACTCTTGGAAAGCTATAAATGGTTACATTATTATAAAATAATTTTCCGATTTAAAAGGTCCCAAAATTATATATATCTAGGATAAGGTGATAAGAGTTAGAAATCCACCCATACAATAGGTTTTTTACAATTGTAGGTACTATATTTTACATTATCTTTTCATTTTATTTAAATCGTTAAATAATGAGGTAATCGATGCATCATCATGGTGTCATAAATAATTTAATTTTATTTAATATCTAAAAATTAATAAAAAAATATCATGATATAGGAAATATTTATAGCTTTATAATGAATATTTATAGTCAGAAATATGACTTGTATATCCCCATTTAATAAATTATTTAGTAAAAAAACTCAGGTTTGTGACATTTTCATTTTAACTTAAAATAAAAAGTTATTAATCTCATTTTCCTACCAAAGGGGCTCCATGGGGTCCCCAAGTCGACCCATGGATTGTCTTGGTCAGACATGTCACATCCAATAAGGCTAGGACATGTGTATAGGTAATTTCATATTATTAAAACATTATTTTTACCTTAAACTACACTAATTACCTCTAATTGTGATTAAAACATAAAAGTTACTATTCACAAAAAAAATTATTTTAATCCCATTGAACCACATTTTACTTCTTAATGACAACCATGTATGTCGGATTTTTTGAATTCAAAACACAGTGGTGGTAAAATATCATTTAAACAAAAAATCAGTTTTTATAAGTACCACTTAGTGGTTTCACTATTCATAAAAAATTAATGCTTTTCAGAAAAATACCAAAACGTCACCCTAAGCTATATTTTATATTCCGAATTCAAAAATGATGTATTTATTAATAAATTAAAAACATATAAGTTACATAAATTAATTTAATAATTATTCCCACTATGAATACAAATAGCGTGTTTTTATAAAACTATATGTATCAAATGATTGACACTAGTTTAAGTCCAATTTCAAGGTGAAATTAATTCCAAGAACCAATATTGGATTAAATGGTAAAAATATATTCTAATTACACTTTAAAAACAATTCAAAAGATAATCTAATCATATAAATAAATTAGATTTAAAAGATGTTTTGAATTAAAATAAAACATTTTCACTATTCATTAAAAAATGATCTTTATCGAAAAAATACCAAAAATTTACACAAAGTAAATTTTGATGTCCTGATTCTAAAGAAGAATTTTATTTGGTCCAATAGAATGTATAAGAGTGACCAAAACTATATTAAAATAGGGTTCTCTATCAAAACGTGATAGATGGACCTTTAGTGAAAATTAGAGTATATATGGATAAAATTGAATTATTTTCGTATTTTAATCCTTTATCCTATATTGGATAAATGTAAAAACAGTTAAAAAACATATATAATCATGTTTTATTTATTTCTATTCATTCCTGCCAATACAACGGCTACGTGTTAACTACCATTTAAAATAATATTATTTTATTACTAGTGTGCAACGTAAGATTTCAAAAAAACTCGTTGTTGCGTATCGGGCATGCTATCAAACATAGAAACCCCTTTAAAGTATAATTAATATTTAATTCATAAATATTAATAAATATGAAAATAATTTTTTTTATTTTCCTGGGATGTTACATTGAAAGCTTCTTTTGTCAAAATCCCATGATTTTTAGATAAATGTTATATTTAATTTTAAAATTACAAATTCACATATTTTGGAGACTACATAAATAAAAGGAATTTTATTTTTGGAATCATGACATAGAAATTTTCATATGGTGAATTTTTCATAATTTTTGTAGATTGTCAAATTTTTTGGATAAAAATTAAAAAACATTTAACTATATAATGTGTTTTATGACATCATTATGACTCAATGTTGATGTAATAAAATAATATAAATGGTATGTTAGGAAAATATATTATTTACCATTTAAATAATGAGATTTTATGTTTTATTGAATTATTTTTCAAATCCTTAGTGGAACCTCTATGGCTTACAAAACTATTTCACATTTTAAAATGATTTCCATCTGAGGGTGACACACCTCCACATAATCAGGCCTAATATTTTAATATGATTTGCCATTTTAATCATAAAAAACGTTTTACACTCCACTTATTCAAAAACCATAGTCCAAACCAGGGTATGATTTGTGGTTTTGATTAGTTTAATGTCTGGTTTACAAAACATAAATAATAAATATTTCACTCTCCTTTACTTTATAAACCCACTAAATATCCCATTATTATTCACAAAAACCATTTTTAGCATGACCAACCCTGGATTTCCTCTCTATATAATCCTCCTAAGGTGCCCCAATCCTTTTTTAAGCCCCTCTTAATCCTCTCCCAAGCCTTTAACATCACACATCCATACAAGGGATTTCTTCCATTCCCCTTTTTCCCAAATTTATTTATATTATTATGCCCTTTTAGATTATTCATATAAATCCTATAACATATGTTTGGACATGAACCTATATGACCCCATTACTCACCTTTTCATTTATATATAATGTGATCCACCTTTATCTCCAATCAACCATTTTTATTAATTCTTATGTCAAGCCGTTATTCTGCCAAAATTGCACCATGATTTTCCAAGGCAAACTCATTGTGTTGTAAATGCCATGCCCATTTCTCTATCAATGGTATTCACCTTTACATAGGTTTACTTATTGATTATATAGTTTCATTTATGTATTCCACATTCCATTGTCATGGAATAAATGATGATGTTGAATGATTTCATGTTGTGCGATCCATGTGGCACACTTATTCCTGAAATGAAATGATTAAGAAGGGTTCACCATAATAGCACTCCAATGCATTGGGAAAAGATTAGTATCTCGATAAATCAAGTTAAATGAGGGATTAATCATTCTAATTCACGTTCATTGTGGGTTTAATCATTCTACATGTGAAATGAGCCTTGGATCTTATTAATATCGTGTTAAATGTGGTTTCCACATTTCCATGTTATGATAATCATGATACCTCATGCCTTTATGTTCATGTTTCTCTTGTGATCCATTGATATTCCTATTTCTTAATTTTACTATATTATTCATGTTATGGATTTTGTACTCCCATATGAGGCTTTATATCTCACCCTTTTCTTATGCATGTCCTCAGGTTAACCCATGTGATGCTATGTATGAAGGAATATTGTGGTCATTTAAAGAATATTTCAATAAATATGTTTGGTTTATTTTCTATGTTGTAATATAATGTTCCTAATTTCCCAAGATACTAGACCAATGGATCCTAATATTTATCTTATGTTGATTATTATGTGATAAATCATGTTTAAGTGTGTAATATACAGCGGGGTTGTTATAGTTTGTATTAGAGTATATGTTTAGTTATTATTGTTATTTGGATTATAAAAAACATGATAAAACCTTAGATATAAGACTAAGTATAATAAAAAAATACCTAAATTTTGGTGAGTATTGAGTAGTTTTTTATCAAGAAAATACATCCGTATCTACATGCAACTAGGTAGAGGCGGCTCAGGCACATATATATCTAGAGGTAAATATAAAAATCATCGATTTGAGCTAGAATCTAAATTGAATGAGTGCACGAAAATGTGCCTTGTGACACTCTTGGTTAAGACCCACCTAGGGGATATTCATTGGTAAATTCATAAGCATAGTATGAAATATTATTAAGGGAATTAAAAATAAATTCCCATAAGAATATATATTTGGAAGTAATTCCTGGATATCATAGATAAGTTAAAGAAATAAATGTAATTTATAAGATATCACTTTTGGTCATTGGATTACAATTTATGTGGTACCCCTAAAATTCCTGTTATTCTAGGCAACGGCCAGTCATAAGAGGACCCAGGGTAAAAATTGATGTGAAGATCAATGTGATGACTATTCAAATTGGATTCCCAATTCTATGGGAGAAGGAATCACAAATTGTGTCATGATAATCTCCAAGTTAACTCATGTTTTTTATACATTAATGCCTCAATAGAAACATTAAACCCCTTAATAATGATCAAGATGCAATCAGGAGATCCATGATACAAAGGCCGCCAACTTTTAATTGATCATCAGATCCCCCAATCACTGAACAATGGATCAACTCCATTGCGAAGATCATATCCATCCTACAATTTTCTGAATAAGAGAATGTACTTGTTGCTGCTTATCATATGGACAGTGAAGCTTATCAATGGTTTACATTGATAGTCAATATGAATCATGAGGAGGATATAGAGGTGTTGGAAGGGAATGATTTCTGGAAAAAAAAATCGATAAATATTTTCTTCACACCCTACGATATAAGATGGGAGGGTACTTTTATGCCCCCAAGAAAAAAGACAATGAATCCATCGAAGCGTACAAGAAAAAATTCAAAAATATTTCATGACCTTCCTAGGGATTTTTCATTACCCCAAAATGAAATGTTGACCACTTCTTTGGTGGGGTAAAACCTTGCTTACAAAATGATCTAGTGATCTGTAACTTTGAGAGCTATGAATAAATTGTCTGATGTGCTCTAAATGTTGAAATGGAGATTTGAGAATCTCATGGGAATCATGGGGATAAGAATCGTAAAGAGTACTTTTATTCTAGATGACCAATGGTTAAATCCAATGGTTCTAAGAAATTCCATCACCCCACTTTCCAATGGTGTGGAAACAAGCACTCTAAAAATTTCCTAAAGGTGACCAGGAAATGCATTAGATATGGAAGGGAAGGGCAGTTTTCTATTAACTGTCGACAAGAAAATCACTCTTCTGTGATAGAGGAGAGTAATGCTCCATTTAAACCTTAATACATTGTTCATTGAATCCACTAAAAACAAGGGCATTTTTTAAACCAGTTCCCTATTAAAAAGTTTTTTGAAGGCAACAAACAACCTCCAAGGTAGCAAGGGTGATCTTTTTACATCACTAATTCCAAAACAAACCCAAAAAATGAAGTGGTGACAATCATACTAGTTACACATTCAAGATTAATGAACATACTTTTTATTCTAGTTATACACATTATTTTATATCCAAAATGTTCTGTAGAATAATCCATACACCACCATAAATCTTATAAGTTAATATGTCTGTGAGAACAGAAAATGGGGAAATCATTGCATCCCATAAATATAACACCCCCGCTATCATAATTTTTTGTTTTAACATGCTAGTGAACCTCATAATACTCACTTCGGTGGGATTTGATTCAATTCATAGAATGTATTGTATTTCAATATATAGAGCCAACATAAATTTCTATGAGAGGGGAATCACAATGCATATGGAGAATCAACCCCTAATTCTGTAGGAGTGAAAGGAGGAGGATGAATCTTCCTTATCACCGTCATATCAATAGTGTATATTAATTCCCTATGATCACACATATCTTTCAAATATGATTTATTCTAAGGAAAAACCCATCCGTTAATACATGCCTATTGTGATAGAAATCACAAAAGTGTTTCCCTAGGAATTTCCTCGTCTTCATCCTAGAAGATATGTTGAATTCTCAATTGATCATATACCTAAAGAGTTTCCAATATACATGTCTCTATATATAATGTATGTTTTTTATCTTAAGGAGCTAAAGAATCAACTCTAGGAGAATCTAGATAAAAGGTTTTATATTCCCATGTGCTTCACCATGTGGTGCACCTATCATTTTCATCAAAAAGAAGGATGGGTCACTATGCCTTTGCATTGTTTATCCTGAGCTCAAAAAATCACAGTAAAGAACAAGTATCCTATACCCCAAATTGATGAATTTTTAGGTTAGCTACATGGATCCCAATGCTTCTCCAAGGTGTATTTATAGTCAGGATTTTACAATGTAATGGGGAAGAAATAGAATATCCCAAATACTGCTTTTCATACAAAGTACGAGAACTATGATTTCATAGTAAGAAATGTAATATAGACCATGTGAAAGGAGAAGATCTATGAAAAGTACACCAAGTGGGAGTTATGGTTAAAATAAGTATCATTATTGGGTCATATCATCACAAGTAGTGGGATATATATGGATCCATCCAAGAAAACTGCAATAGAGGGATGGAAAGACCATCATCGTTGACATATATCTATACCTTCATAGGGTTAGTTGAATATTAACTCTGATTTTTGAGAAATTTATCATGATTTTAAAACCCTCATACCAAGATATCATATAATGGAGTCATGTTATCATGGAGTGAAGAATGCGAAGAGGGGTTCATTTAGTTAAAAAAGTGTTTGATCACTGCACTCATTATCACACTACCCACAAGTGGTGACCATTTTGTGGTATTAAGTGATGATTCAAAGAAGGGACTGGGCTATGCGTTGATGAAAAATGAGAATGTAATTTCTTATGATTTTAGGAAATTCAATGTTCATGAGAAAAACTATACATCACATGATATTTAGTTGGCTACAATAATCGTCACTTGAAAATTTGTAGACATTACCTCTTTATGGGGAAATGTGAAATATAAATGGATCTTAAAAGCCATAAGTATATATTCACACAGAAAGAGTTGAACATCCACAAACAGGGATGGCTGGATCTAATCAAAGGATATTAGAGCTCAATCTATTTCCACACTATGTAAGAAAACAAGGTGTCATATGTTTTAAGTAGAATGGACCCAGTAATCCTATAATTGATGGGATTTGACAATGATCCAATATTCTTAGATTTTAGGAAGATGTACATCAGAATCATAAGGAAGGGAACATTACCAACCCTTCAACAAATTATTTCTCTAATATCTGTTTTGGAATGGTTAATGGATGATCAAAAGGGTGATTTGGGGATTCAGTAGAAAGTGGAAACTATCAAAAAAGAGAAATCCTCATAGTTAAATGTTAATGAAGAATAAATTTTTGGATTTGGGTAATGACTAACTGTTCCATCAAATATGGGGTTAAGGCAATAACTTTTGGATAATGCACATAGTTCAAATTTTTCAATTCACCCATTAAACAAAATGATGTTTCGAGATCTCTGAGAGAATTATTGTTGGGATATCTTAAAGAAGGAGATCACTGAGTATCCATCAATGTGCCTTGTTTGTCAGCTAATGATTATTTATGGGAATAAGTATAAGGGGATGAAGTAACCATTGCCCATACCAACATGGAATTGGTAGATCATAATAATGGACTTCATCACCGGACTTCCAAATAAATCCAAAGGAAATAATGATTTCTAGGATTTTGTGGGACCAATTATAAACACTATACACTTCATTGCAATTTTCACAGATTTCTCATTGGATCAACAGGCACAAATATATAATAGAGAAGTGGTAATGCTGGATTGAATAAAACTATCTATTGTATCTGATCGAGATCCATGATTTACCTCTAAGTTCTACAAGAGTCTCCAACACACTCTAAATAATGAGATGATCTTTAGTATGACTTATCGTTTTTAAAATAATGGCCAATACGAGCAGACTATCCAAACACTTGAAGACTTGATCAGAGCATGCTCAATAGACTTCAAAGGAGGATGGAATCAAAATCATCCTCTGTTTGGGTTCTCTTAGACTAAATGTTTCCAATCAAGCATCCAAATGTATCCTTATGAAGTATTTTATGGTTAAAGTTGAGGAACACTGGCATGTTCGGATGACGTTGGGGAGAGAAAACTCAT
The DNA here is from genome assembly GCA_963277665.1 of Viscum album. Lineage (NCBI taxonomy): Eukaryota > Viridiplantae > Streptophyta > Magnoliopsida > Santalales > Viscaceae > Viscum > Viscum album. The sequence continues at coordinate 165,841,332 of OY728151.1, forward strand.
AGGTCTAGAAATGGTTGAGGAAATGGGGAGAAGATTTAGACCATCCAATAGAACGTTAAAGCTTCTTAGAGTTGACAAAAGTGCTTTGAGGATAGTAATCGACAAGATATAGTGTTTCATATTGAAGACAATGTTTTCTTCCGCAGATCACCACAGAAGAGATTTATGAGATTTAGGAATAATGGAAAGCATAGTCCAAGGTACATCGTCCATTTTGATATCCTTGATCGCATTGGAGAACTGACCTATCGATTAGTACTCCCATCGAACCTATCTCATGTACTTGATTTATTCTATGTATCACTCTTGAATAATTAAATCCGGGGACCATTGAATATACTCAATCTAGAGGTGGTATGATAAGAGAATGACCTCTCCTTTAAAGATAATCCAGTGAAGATCTTATATTATAGGGAAAATTTTCTACGAAATAAAAAGAATTATCCTTGTCAAAGTGTTGTGGAGAAACCAGATGCTTCAAAAAGAAATCTGGGAATTAGAGGAAGTGGTGAAGCATAATTACCCTCATATATTTTATTGTTGTAAAACAATATTTCTATGTTGAAATTTCTTATAGTGGGAAGATTTTCACGAGACAAAGTATTTCTAAAAAAAATTCCTCTTGATCTAATTAAATTTATCATTATTTAAAATGGTTATACAAAACATATACAGGTCTATGGTTTTATATTTTTTATTTTAAAATACCTATAATAATTATTACCATTTCTAATATATCCATTGAATAGTGATCACATGATTAGTATAAATATATGGCTTTAGCAAATCCAATTTACTCTGACAATGGAAGTGATGGCCTCATACAGTAAAATTGCCCAAACAAAATCCCCGTTTTTGAGCTCAAAAAGTAGGTGGAATCACTAGGATTCACTCTTGACCAAGCCCAAGCTGAGCTTCAACATGTTAAGCTTGAATGGAACTTCCTACCGGAGAAGTGGAAGTTGATAATGATTACCACCCAAGGGATGTTATATGAGACACCCCAAGATTCAATCATCATCACACATCGTACCCATAGTTCATATGTTGGATTTATACGGGGTTATGTTACAAGAACATAGTACTATAATTATTTTCATTATTTTTGTATAGAATAAAGAATATACATTCATTTTATTACTCTTACTTTGTAAATAGTTTTTAAAGAACAATTTTATTTTTTATTTAATATTCAATTAAGAAATATATTTTGATGAATTAATATATTTTTAAATTAAATAATATTTTAATGAAATATTATTACTAAATAAATTTTTATTAAATATAAATGAACATAAAAATTTTATGAATACAATAATAATTTTTATTAATGTTTGAAAGCTGTTTTTGTCAATACCCATGAATTTTTTAAAATGTCATTTTTTATTTTAAAATTAAATATTCACATATTTTAAAATTTTTTAGATAAAATTAATATAATTTTGGAAATAATGATGTTGAAATTATCTAATGGTGAATTTTTTATAATTTTTTGAGACAGTTGAATTTTTGGCTAAAAATTATATATCATTTAAATATATAATGTTTTTAATGACATCATAATGACCCAATAGTGATGTTATAAAATAATATAATTGGTATAATAGGAAAATATTTTTTTTAACTTTAAAATAATTATATTTTAGGTTATCTTTATTTATTTTACAATGACTTAGTGGACCCTCCAAGACATATAAAACATTTTAACATTTTCAAATTATTTCTGTGAGAGTTTGACTCAAATCCACAAATAAAATACTAATATTTTAATAAGTTCGACCATTCCCCTTATAAAATATTTTTGTACACTCGAAATTGGAGAAAACTATGGGAAAACCATAAGATGGTTTGTGGTTTGGATTTGTTTAATGTGTGGTGTACAAATCATAAATAATAATGAATTTCTCTCTCCGTTCCAATATAAACCCTCTCAATATACCATTCCTCTTCACCCAAACCATTTTGAACTCAATAAAACCCTTCTATACTCACATTATAATCCTCCAAAGTCTCCTAAATATCCTAATTAGACCCTCTCAAGCCTCTCCCAAGCATTTGGGATCACAATTCCATGTAAGGGATTTCTTCCCTTCTCATTTTTGTCCAATTATATTTATGTTGTTATTCCCTTTTATTTTCAATTAAATATTATGGGGTATGACTTTGAACCTCCACTATACTTTCCTAATTATGTTTTAATGATTATATACCTCTTTCACTCTCATTAATTCCTCTCATGTACACCGTTTACCATGCTGAAATTCTATAAGGGACTTCTCTCTCCTTATATACGTTCAAGAAATTATTTTATATTATGCATCTTATTTAAATTAAATATTTTTGGACATGTATCTATAGGGCCCCCATACTGTCCATTTTTTGTGTAAATTATTATATACCCCTTTATCTCTCATCAACCTTGTTTATGAATTATTATGTCACGCTATTATGCTACCGAAGTTGCACAGCGATTTTCCAAGCCAATGTCATTATGTAGTGAATACAATTCCAATTTCTCTATCAAGGGTATTCACCATTACAAAAATTTACATATTGATTATATAGATTAATTTATGTATTCCAAATTCCATTATCTTGTAATAAATTATTATGATTAATGATTTCATTAAGTATGATTCATGTGGCACACTTATGCATGAAATGAAATAATTAAGAAGTGTACGCCATGATAGTGCTACAATGTATTGGGTAATGATTAGTATAATTATATGTCAGTTTCAGTTAAGGATTACTCATAATAATTCATGTTAAATTATATTTTACTCATTCTACATGTCTGGTGAGCCTTGGATCATGATAATATCTTGATAAATGTTGTTGCAACATTTCCATGTTATGTTAATCATATTATATCATGCTTTTATGTTCATATTTTTCTTGTTCTCCATTGATCTTCCTATTTCATAACATGTACTTTATTCTTCATTTTATGCCTTTTTTACTCACTTACTGGGCTATATAGATCACCCTTTTTTATTCATGTCCTCATGTAATCCCATGAAATGCTAAGTATGACAGATTTTTGTGGTCATGTAAAAGAATTTTTCAATAAATATTTTGGGTTTTATGTTTTATGTAGTTATTTAATGTTCATAATTTCCCAAGATGGTAGACCTATCGGTCCATAGAGTAATATTAAGTGTATTTTTATGTAATAAATCATGTTTTTGGGTGTAATAATTAGTGGGTTTGTTATAAAATCTACATTTTTTATATAAAATGATTGGCTTCAATCAAACCATACATATAGCACTTGATTTTCTCTATTCATATATTTTCATTTCAAGATCATCATATTTTGTCACCCTTGTTTTTTAGATATCAGTTTTGTTATATGTTTGGCACTAGAAATGCAGTATGACTGTAGATCCTCAAGAGATTTTGTGTAGAAGATTATTTTTCATTCCCTTTGTAGTTCTTATATAATATATTTTTCTTTAAAATTTATTATTATTAGGGGTTGATGTTTATTTATTTATGTTCCTTATGTTTATTTATAAATTATTTCTCCATTATTATTCAATATCATGGTATATCCTTCCAATTATATGGCATACTTTCATTTGTACTTTTTATTATTTATTTATTCATCTATTCTAGATCAAAATTATTCCTTATAACAATCTATTAAGAATCTAAAACTTGTTTCCATCCATGACATTCAATAACGTGACTTGGGTATGTATGTTAGTAGTTTTGGTATACTATGGATGAATGGAATGGGTTTGTCAATGAAAAAATGTAATCAAAGGAATTTCCTCTGCTATATAAAGTGTGTTTGAGTAATATAGAGTCTTGTATCATTACTATGTCTCTAGTGTATGGGGGATTTAATATACATTCAATATCACCACTAAAGTGATCCTTGAGTTTCCATGGATAAATTAGGATTAATTCATGATTTTTGGTTTCGATTGGGGTATAATTGATAGATTTTGGTATAAAGTGATTATTCTATGATCCGTATTGATTTAATTGGTGATTTTTGGGGGTTGGTTTGAGTTTCAGAAGTGAAATTGGTGAATAAAGTTGAGTTACACAGTTAGTATCCTTGGTATAGAAAATTGTGTGGTGACTATTTGGATTAGAATAATAACCATAATAGTTCATGATTCATGGTCAGCACATGGTTTACTATAAAATTTAGCCAAAATGACCATATTTGTTTCTACCAGAAATATTATGTTTCCCTCCCCTTATCCCTAGATTGAATCTAATGGAATGTTCTATTTAGATATTATTAGACAATCTAATTTTCAATTTTTTTTTTGAAATTAATGTGGTTGAATTCTGTATGATTTTTTAATTGAACCGATATACTTGTTTTCATCCCTTGATAATTATTTTTTCATTTCATGGAAATTGGTTTTTGGAAGTAAAATTATTATGGTTGACTGTGGATTGATTTTTATTTTTGAAAACCATTTTAAAATGGTTTGAGAAATATTTTTGATTTCATTGTTAAATATAAAAGTTCTTTTTGAAATGAAAGTGGATATAAAGAAAAATAGTCTTATAGTAATGTATTCATGCATAAAAGGTTGGACTTTATAATGGTTTTAATTTTAAAGGCGTTATTTTAATAATTGGTTATTGAAAACATTTTCAAATAGGTAATTCATATAAAAATATAATTTTGAATTTATATTTAGATCATTAAAGGGGTACTAATGGTAAATTTTTTTGGTGGATTATTTTAATGGTCAAGAAATGTTTTAGAAATTACTATATTTAAAATTGTGGAAAAAATTGGGTAGAAAATTAGATTTTTTCTGGGAAAAGTTAGGAAATAATATTGAAAGATAAATTCTTTGGCCCTTGATTTAGAGAATTTGGGGACTGATATATTCTAATAATGGTTTTATTTATTTGATATTGGGGTATTTTGATGATTGATTAATTTCAAAATGGAATTTTAGTTATTTTTTAGAAAATGGTCATTAAAATGTGGGTTTGAAATAAAAAATCCTTAAAGGATTTAAAATGGTTTCATTGATCATTCAACTAGTTTGGTACCATTTCATTGTTTTATGGGAATGATAATATCGTCTCTTATCTTGTGTTGGTTTCTTAATTACTTCCATAATGGTTTTTATGGATGATAGAAATTTGTATCATGGAGTCTTCCTTCTATGGTTTGTTCCATTTCATTTAAATTGAACTTATCTGTTCTCAACTCATCCTAGAATCAAAGTGGTTTTAATATATTATGAACATTATTTATGCTTAAAATAATATTGGGATAGAAATCTTTATTTGACGATGTTCTATTATGGAAAGTGGTTTGGTACTGAATCTATGTGGAATTTTTTGGGGTATCTCAAGTGATTTCCATTAATTGTTGTTTTATTTGAGTATGTTATTATATTATACATTAATAATTATTTAGTTATTCTCTTCCTGATGGAAATGTATTTTTGGATAGGTGTGTGGAGCTTCTAACTTGGGTGAAATACTTTGGAGTTTTAATTTTTTCAAATTCATTACTGTTTTATTTTCCTCAATTTGGGGATTACATGTTTTTCTTTTGATATTAGTATTTTGATGTTAATTTCATATTGATATGGAAATGATTAACCATTGGGTTAGTTTTCGGATAATTAGGATGGAATATTCCTTCAGGATGTCATATAGTCAAAATTGATAGTTTTATGGTTTCTCCATGGGAAGGTGCTCCGAGATTCAGGCCCTATATTACCAACAAATTATGGTGACCTGGGTTGAGTACCGATGTTGTTTCGTACTATGAGATACACATGACTCATCCATTTTGAAAGATATTTATTTTATACTTTGTGATGGATTCATCCTTATCAATATTGGGTCCTCTAATGTTGAATTTCCCTTGGAATATGTTCATGTTGGGTGTTATAATGAGTTATTTCATTATTTCTCATGCATCATGGCTTTGGGTGAATTTAGTGGACGTTCATTAAGAAGTGTTATATAGTTAGTATTTTCATTTTATATATGTTTAACCTTTTTATACGATTTATAGAATTTATAAATTTTTAAACGATTAATCATGGATATATGATTCATATGGATATTACACCAATGATTGTGGTTGAAAATGTCTTTGAGACATCTAATAAATTTAGGTACTCAATGGTATTAGGTGGAGAAATCATTATTTTTTGGGAGTTTCCATCCTTTCAGCACCAATATTCATCATCATCCATATCCCATCATTCCAAAAGGTTTTATTATGACTAATTAAAATTAATTCTACATTTAATATTGATTTTATTATGGTGATAGTGTCATTGTGGGGTGAATTGTTACCCCAATTAGATAACTCGTATGGTTTACATTGAGTATTATTTGTTTATTTAATAATTGTGAGAGATTATTGGGGTTATAAAATTATAACCTCACTTCCTATAGAATTATTCTCTAACACATGGTCATTGCATGATTTGTATAACCAGGTTAATAAATGTACATTGGTAATGTTTTTAGGAGAGTGTGATTATAAAATGATTAAGAACAAATTTTATAGTTCTGTGATGTTTCAAAAGCAATGTGTATTTTTTTCTTTAGGGAGACAGTGGATCATGTGTTGCCGCTATATCATGTGTCTGACCTAACAGCAAATCCGTACATATGGTCCTAGTCGTTAGTTTTTTTTTCAAAATTTTACCCAATTAAATTTTTAAAGGTTTAATAGATATTTTTCTCCCAATTAATGTGTACACCCTCCCCCTCCCCTCACCTTCAATATTCTCCCTTATCTATTTTTTTTAATTTTCCTAGAAACATTTATTGTTCAGTGTGAGTTTAGATAATTTTTTGGTTTATTTTTCCTTATTTTCCTTTATTATATCCTTATTTGTACATTTTCATGGATGTTGAGAACCCTAGATTATAATTTAGAAAAACCTAGGTTTCTCAATTAGGGTTTAATGTTGTTTATTTATGTGTTAGGTGTGTGAGAATAATTTTTTCAATCAAGTGGTTGTCATCATTGGTCAATCCATCCAACATAGTTTTCATTGAACAACACAAGATGTTTTATTCATTTTAATAAATTTCCATGACATTGAATGCTTAATATATTAAAATTCACTTCTCTTTATGTAAAATTTTTGTGATGATTGTTTTGGTTGTTGAATGATGATAATTGTAGTTTTCTTCATAAAAAATGTTTCTTATATGTTATCTCAAGTGTTTCTAAAAATTATAGGTGTTGTTATATTATTTGAATATTTGTTTTATAAAATGGGTTGTTTCTTTTGTTATTTTTTCTTATTTGGTTTGATATATAAAATTTGATGTGTGATCTAAATCATTAGGATGTTTTTTCATGGTATTCTAATATGTTAATTAAAATGTCTAGAATTTAAATTATTTAAAATGGTTTTTTAAAAATACCATGATTTTTTAAAATGCATTGACCCAATTTTGGTTGTGACATAGTGGTAAGTATTGTAACTAATCATATAATGAATATTATTTGGAATTAAATTGGTGTTTTAGGATGTAACAATTATTAAATTTATGGGAATAGGGTTTTAAATATATTTTTTGATATATTAATATGATTTAACCATATTATTGTCAGGAATTTGTTTAGGCAAGAGTTTTTTATAATTAGGGATTTTGTTAAAAAATGTGCCGATTATTGAAATGGTTCTTACAAATGGATTATAGTGAGTTATTTAATAAGTTGATTTTATATGTATTTGAAGTGTTTTTTAATGCAAGGCTGGGAGTTGGAATTCAAACTATTGGAAAGTGAATTGGAATTCATATTCCTTTCATAATGGCTCATTTTCCACTTATGATGATCTTTAAATGGTATACGTTTGATTATGATACCCTTGAAAGCCCAATTTAATTCTGATGAAACTACGTGTTTTTTCTTATTAACTTATTTGAATTTTAGCCAATTTATCATGATTTATCATTCCTGAATTGTGAATCATATGTATAAGGGGGTTTTTTATTGAGAGGTATTAGAGGTGTGCAGTTAGTTATCACATAATTATATTAATGAATTTAAATTTTCAGCTATAATTGATATAATTCATTAGTGTCCTATCAAACATATTATATGTTTGAGAGAGAATAGTCTAGTGTTTAAAAATAGGGTACCTATGAAATTTCGTTCGACTAAACCCATTTGGTTATGCTGATAGGGAATAAGGTTGTGAGATGGAAACCATTTTATACCACATGGTAGCATGTGATCTCCAATGATTATAATAATTATTATTCTGATGAAGATTCATGGGATGACGACATGTTTAGTAGTGCTATGTAAGGTTCCTTGTCACTATCATAGACCATTTACATGAGTCCTATGAGTTCTCCCAAGATTAATTGTTTTTTTAATGATTGATTTAGGAAATTATGGTGTGTATTCCAAGTTTCTATCACATTTTAGTGATTGGATCATGGAAATTATATTTGGTTTGGATTTTTTACCTTTTTTAATCTATGTATCATATTTCTTAAACTTTTGTGAGAATTGGTCTTGTTATCCTTTAAATTGTCTTGTGAAAATGAATTACAGAGTACAAGTGGGATGAAAAATGATAATATTTTGAAATAGTTTTTTTGGAAAATGTTTTGAGAGAGTAAAAAAATGGTATTTGTACATGATAATGATTATTTGAAAATGGTCCTCCTTCAGTGTTTTAATGATTTTTAAAAATGTTTTGGACACTTCCCTTCTTTCATTTAGAATATGGGGTGAGTGTTTTATAAAAATGGGTTGAGGAATGAGTAAATTAGTCCTCAAGTGATTGTTTTAACCCAATTCAAATTAAATAATTCTTTTAGAATATCTTTATGATTTAGATTAATTGTTCCTATAGACTAAAAATAACATTTCAATTTTATTTTAAAACTACATTCAAATTGATTTTATTTTGCGAGGAATTGAAAAGAGAATATGGTTTTTACCATCTTTGACCATATAATCTCGTACCCTTGATATAAAAATCAGTATAATTTGTTATTATGATTTCATTTTATGATCCTTGGAACAGTCCTCCCTTGATATGGCATGTGGGTTTTACTAAATTCTTGATACATGATGTAGAGTGAGAGAGTATTTTATATAGAATGACTGTGTATTAGTTTTATTTTTTATTCCGTTATAGTTATATATATTGTCTCTGTTTTTATACTTTATTCATTTGAGTATTTGATATTTATTAATTCATGTTTTTATTCCCTTTTAATGAATGTTTTATTCCTTATCATCCACCCTCTAGTTTCTTTTTTTCATATATGTTTCTTACTCCAATGTAGATTTTTTATTAATGATGTGGTCATGTATTCAAAGTTGTATTCATTCACAGTAATTTGGTTATATGTCATTGGTAATAGTTTTCATCTAGGGGTGACTAGGAATGTGCTTTAGGTATGACTGAGATTAGTTTAGGTATCTAAAAAATGGATGGATCTGGTTGGTTTGTGATAGTTTTGGTCAAACATATTTGATTCCCCCACACACAATTCACAAAATTTATTCACTCACATATAAGCATTATAACACTATACACCATCTACCTAAAATCTAGAGTTATTCTCTAGATAAATTTTATCCCATCGACTACCTATCCATATTTCATCACTCTTAATTTCCAAAATCCACAACTCTTCTAATGTTTCGGTTATATTAATTATAAAAAATTTATAATTAATATATAAAATAATTAAATGATTAAACCAAATAAATATGATTAATAAATTCACATGGAATTTTTAGATGGCTAAAACCTCATGAATTATAACGTAAAAGACTCATAGAATGCATCCAGGCCAAATCATTTGAAATTCCCTAAATTTCCATCTCAAATCACCACCGAATTTAAAAAAATACCATATAAATCATTAGTATCATATTACCTTTGTGAAATTATTCAAAAAAATAAGTTCTATAATTTTATGCTTCTTTAGTACTTGAATAAAATACTAATTACATTAGTTAAATTTCACCATACATTTGTGGAATTTCAAACCCAAATCCCTAGTTGAATTAATAAAAATTAGGGAATGATTAATATAAGAGACACGAAGTTAGGAAGGTAAGACAAATCACCTTAATCAGTGAATATTAGTATTAATTAAAAACCTATATATATAGAGAGATGATAGTGGGATGGAATGATAGGGATGTTTTCCCCCTTAACTAAACCACTGATAAGGAAAAGCACTAAATGGGTTTAATGAAAACATGGATCTAAAATTAAAAGTTCCCTTGTATTAAGTGGGGGTCAGGTATCCCAGCTATAACTCTAGTGGCTTAACATGGGCCATATAGTTGGAATGTTATAGGTGAAACATATATAACTATACCACCAAAAAATTTGTAAACATCCTCAATTTTTCTTATATTATACTGATACTACACTGTTTCACATCCTAATTTACACGAAACCACAAATTCAATCTCAAGATATTTCCTCCCAAACATTATCTATTAAAATGTTACAGTAATCATTAAAAACCGATAATTAACCTCTCATTATAGTTCCAATTTTAAAATTTCAAATATTGCAACATTACTATTTTGTTGGAACACATATTTTATTGACACTACCAATAAACACAGGTGTGTATCATTACAATTTGTAACTCATCACATGATCCAACATATATCAATTATTTTTATTTTTTAGTAATTAATGTAATAAAAAAACTCTAGTAACCCAATTTATATGGTTATATTATTCTATTAAAATAAGATACAGTTTTTCAAATCACAAATTAATGATCAAATCAGAAATCATGAAGGTCTATATACAAATTTGATTCTAATTATTTAATTCAAAATAAAATATAAAATGTATTTATTGAAAAAGAATTAATCCTTTAACTCAATATAATAATTATTCTTCATATATGGGTGAAGGGAAATAAAATAAAGTTGAGCTAAAATACTCAATACATGTTACGTATAATAGAATCTACCGTAAGTGAATAATCCATAATCAATATTTCAAGGTAAATAAATGGAAACACATGTCAATTAATAAATAACATAAGTTAAAAATAATTCCAGGGATAATATCAATGAAATAATCTCATGGATAATAAAGAAATAATTTTCAATGATGGAAAGGTATAATATTGTGTGTCTTGATATCAAATATCATGATATCTATATCATCAAATAATTATGCTGAGAAAATTTAATCAATGAGTAATTTTATGCTAGAATTCCAATAAATTTTCTTAACTGGCTGTTCCCCTAAGATCTATCAATTAATATATTGATTATTTATTATCAAGACACACCCATCAATTTCTATCAAATGCATTCTTCATATATTGAATGATCTATCAAATTCAAATATAAAATACCCTATCAATAAATATCTGTATTTAGTAAATAATTTTACTTTAGCATGATTTACCCCATTTAATCATGTAAATTTTATTGTAAAAACTATTTATAATAATGGTCTGTAGTTAAGGAAAAATAATATCCATGATTCAAAGAATATGTGTATTTAAGAGAAATTTAATTTCCAATCATCTTAGGAAAGTGACTGTTTGAAGAGAAAATTATGACCAAAAATTTGATAAGAGATAACTGATGACCATTGATTCATCATAAATATATTTATCATAATATAATAAAATCCATTTAAAAACAAATATAATGGTATTAAAATGTTAAAATATCATTTCATTAAATATATGGAAGTAGGGAAGATTTTTAATTAAGTATACTTTAAAAAATACTTTTGAAATGTTACAAAGAATGTAAAATATGAAACATTCAAAATTCATTAAAAATATTTATTAAAAACAATTTAAAAATTAAATAACAACATAAAATGTTTTGAATATATCATTTGATTAATAAAAATATTTTTTCACAAAAATGTAGACACCGAGGAAATATATATCCAATTAAAATATAAACGAAACTATTTTTTAGTTTTTAATTTTCTTTTAATCAATCAATGTTAAAAATATTTTAAAATATGTAATAAAATATGGATAATACATAACCATCCTTACTATAATAACATATATGTATTTTATGAAAGATTTATTATAATATCCCGTTAACAAAAAATAGGGAAGTCCCCAAAAAATGAGATTTTAAAATAAATACATAACTCTTTGATAGATTTTAAAATATAAACCCTTAAAAGAATCAAATTTAATGGAAAAATAATCATCATGAATAAATATTTATTTTTGTCAAAAATATCAATGAGGTATTATATACACCACATAAAAATATAAAGGTTTATAATATTAAATATGTTCCAATTGAAAATAAATCTAGACGAATATCTATATATAATTATTCCCTTTAATTTAATTTGATTTACCATCATATATAGTTTATTAAAACCTGTAATTAATTTACAATAGATCTATATTCATATTAATGATATCATATATGTTCCTATTATAATATATTATCACCCATCTTCTAATAATATTTCATGATTATAATTGGTTCTGGTGTTAACTGTTTCATTTTTCCCTGCACATTTTTTCATGGAAGTTCTTATTATTTTATTTATGACAAAGTTCTATCATCTCTTCAAATATATTAATATTATTAATATCATATTTAGTCATTGTATACATATTTATAATCATTATTGTATTTTATACATAGAAATTAAATCACATCACTTCCCGAAGACAATAGGTTATACAAACGCACAAACGACATTATAGTTTTATTTATTGGTGAAAGGGTGGGGAATTAAATGATATAATAATTTTAGAAAATAAATATTATTTAAAAATTATCTTATATATTCATTATTTCCATAATTATAAATATTTATTTGATTCAGTGATGGAAAAAAATTACATCGGTTAATGAAATGGAAGTCTGTTCTACACATGAGTGGTGGTTTTCTTTCCCATTTATTTGAGAATGGGATGGATAAATATTATTGAATAAAAATAATAACATCTAATTATGTTTTATTAAATAGTTTTGTTATGTATTAATTATTAATACATTACTAATGCTGGTAAAATAATAAATAAAAAAAGATTGTAGAATATAATTACACTCAATTAATAAATCTACTTTATATTTCATGTAAATGGATTTTCCGAAGGATCTTTGGTGGGGGTTTTTGAATATTATTGGAACAATAAGTGTGAATAAGTGAGGGAATGGGTTCTCCTTTTATAATATAGGTGAGTGGCACACTTATAATTTTTATACCTTTTCGAATAATATTGAGTCGCATTCATAGATAAATTGAACCAAAAGGGATAATCATAAAATTTTATAATTCTAATATCAGAATAAAACAAATCAATTTGTTTTCATAAATTATTTATTTCATTTTAATCATTATGACTTTAGGTTAACCCCAGGATAAACACATTTTTACATTAAATATGAGGAGGCTTTTTTAATTGATTATTATTTGTTATGGGAAAGAAGAAAATTTTCAATAATAATTTTTTTGAGACTATGATACAAAATATTGAATCACTTATATAATATTTATTTCTCAATATTCATATAATTTAATTTATAAATATACCCACAAATCATGTTGAATAATAGTTTTTTAGGAAATTCATTCTTTAAGAAAAACATGCTAATACATTATATATGTGATCATTAATCATAATTATATGTTTTTAAGTTGATATATTCAAATATATAAACCACCAATACCGTTTAAATAACTCATATTTACTTATTAATTATATAAAAAATTGAAAGGGCATTATTCTTTTTTAAATATTTATTGGAAATATATCACTTTTACTTCAAAAAATTCAAATCATTATATATATCAAATTAATAGTCCCTACATGATTAATTATTATTTTTTCAAAAAATTTGTCATGTGGTCTTTATATTTATGATATAAATATATTTCATTAATATAAAGGAGGTAATTTTATATTTTTCTATTATGAAATCATGAAGCATGTCACCAAGTAACGTAATTGAGTATGTGCATCATTCTTCACATATTACTTTATTAGAAAGGCCATCAAAAATGTAGTTCTCCTCCCAAAATGTGTGGGTAACAAAGTAGTTGGATAGAGAAATATTTTCAAGTAAATTCAAACACATGGCTACGATCTTCCATTAAATATGATATGTTTTCATTTGAGTGGCCCAGACGATTGGGGTATAATCGCATTCGAACCATAAGTTGTTCCAGCCATAGTTGAAAACAATATAAACAACCTTTATAAGTGTTCAAGTTTCTTATTCCAAGGAAATGAAATTTCCTCAAGATCCATATAGATTATAGCATAATATTATAAAAAATAAGGATTGTTAAATACGAAATTTCAAATTACTTGTAAAATCATAATAGTGAGGAATAATTTTAAAAACACATTCTTGGTATATATTAAAAAATTATGGTAAAAATATTTACCCATCCTATCAAATTATAATTTTTGTTCCATGAAATATTAAAATATGAATTTTATTATTATTTTATTAAAATTCAATGTTCACATTCTATAATTTAATATTATTTTTTACATTATTTACCCCTACTAAATTGAATCCTTAATATTTTTATGGATATAAATTTATAAAAAATGAGGGTTGTCCTGTAGGATAGAAATAATGATTTAGATGCTCACTTATAATATAAGTGAATTATATGTTTAAAAATATTCCTTTTTTACTATAAGGAAAACAATGTTTACCAATTTTAAACAAGGTAAATTCACAAATCCTCTTTTATTTCAAATAAAAATAGTTTCTAGGTTCCAGAATCATGGTTTAAAAAATGAAACATTAGGAATGTTTACAAATAAATATTATACTATAATGTGTATATTGTCATACTTATCAAATAATATAAAAGTGATAAGAAATTATATGAATGTTATACATTCTTCCTTTTATCAAAATACAACAAAAATTAACATGAAACAAAACAAGTTACAATTATGGAATTTTTTAACCCAAAAAGAATGGTATCCAACAACCGTGGATAAAGGTCCCTTGATTAGTACTTTCTAGAATGTCTGTCTTACACACACCTATGTAATCCCTCGATAAGAAAATAGAAATCTATCTTGTTATCCCCACAGGACCTCGATCATTAATCTAGTCAAAACGTTTGTCTTACAATCCTTGGAATCCCTCGATTGTACTCAGTAGAAATCGGGGATTCACTATGAAATTTGAACAAGATATCCAGTAGGGAAAATTCATAAAAGTATCTCTCTCTAGATATCTATTTAACAACCTTCAATCTCTTGAGTGGTTAACATGGTGTGAGCCCTTTCAAATGAGATTCTATTTATAGGCACTTCTCCAATGGTTTTCTCCCTCATCCAAATGTTTATATTTTTGCTTTAATCTCAGAGGGACCTATAAAAATTTCACTCAAACAATGTTTAGTTAGAAATAGATTTTACGAAATAATTTCATAATAGGTATAAAGATAATGAAATTTTATAACAAAATATAATATTAAGAGTCTATGGAAAACAAAATTTTAAGTATATCCAATTATTCATTCAATTTTTATTAGACATGGATATTCAGATTCTATTTTTGAAAAAGAATCCAGAATCTAAATTCAATTGATTTCATAGTTTTAATACCAATGAATTTAGATTCTGAATTATGAATAATTCGTATTATGAATTTTGAATAAATAAATGTCAAAATTTTGAGAATTTAGAGTCCAAATTTAGAGGAATTCGGAGTCTAATTTTCATAGAATTTGGAGACTAAATTTCAATGAATTTAGAGTAGGAATTTCAGAGAATTTAGAGATTGAATTTTAGAGAATTTAGAGTCTATATTTCAGAGAATTCTGAGTCTGAATTTCAGAAAATTTGGAGTCTAAAAATAAATTACTTTATATCCAATTATTTATAGGATTCTTAGGTCTTATATGTGAAACCAAATCATTCCTTAGTAATAAAATGATTTGTATTTATAGAGACTATAAATTAATAATGAAAGCCTAGGTAATGATGAAAATTTACTTCATGAAGGGAAATTTTTCATTATGAAAATAATTCATAGGGAAAATATAATTTCCCTCAACATAATGTGTTTGTGATTTTCAAAACATGTAGAGATGGAAAACTCAAAAGGAAACCTTACTGACTCAAAAATATCCCATTTTTTGAAAGCACAAAAATCCTTATGAAAAAAGAATATAAGGACTTTTAATTTTTCATTATGAACATAATATAATAACTTATCTCCATTTACATACAAATCATGATGAATATTTCTAATTCACCTTAGGTTTTTAAATCCCTAAGGATCATATTCTTGACTTACATAGAGATAATTTTCATTTTTTACATAAAAAATATTCTTTGATAAAACTCCCCATAGATGGACTCCCCCTTACTTATAGAATTCTCTTCCTTACTAAGTATTGTTTTAATCATTCCTTTCCCCCCTTTTGTATTTCAAAAAAGGAGTGTTGTGAATGAAAAAAATATGGTACCTGAAATATTAGTACTATAAAACAATACACATGAAGAACAACCATAATTTTTATTTTGATTAGAAAGGTTTGTTCAAGAAAGGTAATACAACAAAAGATTGGATTTATGGAAAAAATCATCCTCATTTTTTTCTTTGGCATATGCTTCTTTATGATAGTCATAAAAAATTTCAACTATTTATGATCATATTTAAAACATTTGAGCAGTTCATCTAGATCATCATTTTTCTCCTCCAAAAAATTGATCTTTCCTTCCCAATCCTTATGAATTTCTACCTATGTCTTCGAATGTTCTTCTTTATTACTGAGAATTTCATCTAACTCAATTCTGAGATCTATTTCCCTCTTCAGATTCAATGTAACTAAATTATCTTTTCCATTTAGATCTTTGACTTCCTACTTCTACGTTGTTTATTCAAGATTTATCTTCTCATAAAATCATGCGGTAAGGTCTTTGATATTGATATCTTCAGTATCAAAACCATCCATTACTTTATCTTAAAAGTCATCAAAGACTCTCATATCTTTAATTGAATTCATAGACCATTTAGTAATTTTTTTCCACGACCTCATGTGTGCATCATACTCAATATAAAATGATTTAAAATCAGCCTCAGGCCTGGAAACATTATAATTAGCAAGGAAACAGAATCTGATTTCTTATTATGATAATACAGAAACATCTGAAATCTCAATTCAATATTTAGAAACAAATGAATTGTATCAACCAATTTATTTAGGGATTGAACTACATAATCATGAACCATATAAGATCATTTTAAATCAGATTCTTTAGTTGGTGGGGATTCTCTCTATACATCAACATCCATTCATTTAGATGATCCACCAACAACATTCTTGGACACCTAGGCCTTCATAGCTGTATCATCTAACAACTGTTTTTTATTTTCTCTCTGAATGATATCAGTATCCTTTGGTGATTCATGTTTAATATTTGATAGTTTGACTATCATATCTTCCTCATTCATTTCCTTTTCATCATCATCCATCAGGTCCTCTAGTTAAAAAATATAATGGTTGATTCACTCTTCTTTTGATTGTTTGTTTACTTGTTCTTAACGTTCATCTCCTTTTCCTAGGGTATCAAGTATAGAAGATTCGACCTGGGATTCCAGGATTGATAATTTCTTTGGACTCTTATTCTCATGATATTATTCATCTTGCCTTATCATGTCATATGCATCGTCACTTCCTTCATCTTATTCTCATTTCACATCCTCTTACTGCATAATCTTTTCCTTATTATCAGGTTCTGGAAATACCATATTCTTTCATGGATTCTCTAAAGGTACTGGTTCATCGAGAAATGATTCTGATACCTAAATCCTCTCAGAATATTTCTTTATACCCTTGAGAAGATATTGAATAATCTCAACTTCAGACATTTTACTCTTTTGCTTCTTCTTATTTTTTTCATGCTTCTCAAATTCCTCAATAGCATTAATATTAAGTTTATTTTCCTCTGTATGGTCCAACCCAAAGCTAGGATCTCCTTATTTCTTGTTCTTATTATCTTATCTAAACATTGAAACAAATTCATCTAGATAGGTCTTTTTCTTCTTAGATTTTTGAGGAGCATATTGGGTTTCCTGAACTGTATGAGTTTTTTCATTCCCTTCAATTTTCATCATGTTTCTATTCTTAGTACCCATTTTTGAAGTCTCAGCTAGTTCTTGTATCATGGATAATGCTTCAATATCCCTTTAATAAATTTAAAAAAATATTGATTTTCCATTGAAACTGATATTCATACTCCTAAATGTATCATCAATGGGAAACACGACTTTGAAAGATATCTGATTTGAAATACATGGGATTTTGAACTATTCTAATCATAAGACAATGATCTTGGATATGATTGCTGGATACATAATGATCTACTGTTTTAGGGTGAAATTTTTGATATTTTCAATCATCACAAAGATATACTGCACTAATTTTATCTGTCTCAGGTTGACCAGAAAAGACAAAACATAGATTTCATGTGTCATTATGGACTCCTTATTTCCAATTCTCAAAATGTGAAATCCTTGAACATATAAAGCTAACATTCTTGATGTTAGTAGATATATGGTTGATATTTTGAGTTTTCACACCTTTGAGTCTAAGGAACTCTA
This sequence comes from Viscum album, assembly GCA_963277665.1. NCBI lineage: Eukaryota > Viridiplantae > Streptophyta > Magnoliopsida > Santalales > Viscaceae > Viscum > Viscum album. Next base: position 165,859,900 of record OY728151.1, read on the forward strand.
TAGCTTTTTCATTATCAAAAAATCCTACATGATCAGGTACCATGTGGGTGAAGAATATGGTTTCTCTTTCATATGGTATTCAAATGATACTACTTGCCATACTTTAATAAATAGAGTAGGTTTTCCCATAACATTTGAATGAGAAATTATCTCTCCCACCATAATTAATAAAACATATAGATTTATTTAACTCAATAAGAAACTCTAGATTAAATGGATCAAGTCCTTTAAGTTCAGCTATGAACAAGATTTTCAAGCCATTAAACTTGATATAATTTTAAATGATAGATTCGTACTTTTAGAGGAACTTCGTATCGACTAATATTTCCAATTAAATTTTCTATTCGTAAATGTCCTTAGTTGATGTAATTTACATCATTCATGATGCTTCTAAAGACATTTGGAGTAGAGTAGATCAGAAATATGGAACGTCGATTAAGAAGAGAGGAAGAGTTTCATCACTCTAGGAATGAAAACTGCTGTGGGACTATAATTAGGGGGTATTTATATAGACATTGAGGTGATGTTTAATATTTCTTGATTGATCCAAAAGTTGAATATTGATCGATATGATCTGATGATTGAGATTATGGTTGGAGAAGTATTTTGGAAGATTCTAATCTTTTTTGTGGGTTTTTAGGATAAAACATCTGATTTAAGGAAAGTGAATCTAATAAAATTTCTTAAAACAAGAGGAAAATACTGATAAGTAAAAATCTAATTAAAAAAATTTTAGTAAGAAAACAATCATTTCAAATTTTTGGAAAACTTTTCAGTAATGAGAAAATTATTTCTTGAAGAACATTAGATTATGGACAAATTTATTAATGAAATGAAATTTTTAAAATTGAGAAATTTTAGACGACGAATTTGTTGATTAAGAAAAATTTTAAATTGTGAGAAATTTGTGCTTCGAACAATTATATTTACAAATAAAATTAACTAAATAAATTAACTAGGAAAAATTTTAACAATTGAAAAATTTATCAATAATAAATTTAACTAAAAAACTTTTACTATAAAAAATTTTATCTACAAAAACATTAAATACAATAAAATATTTAACTATGAAAAAATTTTAACTGTGAAAAATTATAACTAAGAAATATTTAACTATAACAAAATTTTTACTATGAAATATTTAATTATAAAAAACATTTAACTATAAGAAAATTTTAACTACAAAAAAAAATTTTACTATGAAAAATTTTAACTATGAATAATTTAACAAAAAGTATTTCATCTATGAAATAATATAAATAATGAAAATTTTAACAATGAAAATTTACTAATTATGAAAAAATATTACCTACCAAGAAAATGTACACCCCATTTAAAAAATACTCTCTTGCTATAAAGAGATAGGTTTAAACAAAAAATTGAATATGGAATATTACCTACTAGTGATCATTCCCATATTTTGATTAATGTATTATAATCTATCAGATAGTAATGATTTTGGGAAAATATCAGCAAGATGATTTTTCATTATTATAAATTGAAAAATGTTATCTCATTTTTGTGTTTGATCCCAAAAAAATTGATGACTAATATTGATGTGTTTTTCATGAGAGTGACGTGTAGGATTTTTTCTTATAGAAATGGAACTAGTGTTATCACACAACCTATGTGTTTTTGTGAAACTCATGCCATTGTTTTTGAGTGTGCGTTGCATCCACAACACATGATCACAACAAATTCCATCTTCTACATATTCTTGTTCAGTAGTGAAAAGTGCTACTGAGTTTTTCTTTTTTCATGACCAAGAAACTCATTAATATCCTATAAAATGATATCTTCAAGATGTACATTTCCTATCCATTCTATACTAACTAATGTCAGCATCTGAAAATATTTTTTATATATTTTCCACAAGTATAAAAGTGCCCAAAATCTAAGGATCCCTTTAAATATCAAGAAATTATTTTTAATGATTTTTAATGAGATTCCGTCTGATTTGATTGATTTCTTACACATAATAATACTAAAAATTATAAATCTAGATGACTAGATATCAAGTATGGTAAACTTCTTGTCATACCTATAAATGATTTTTTATCTTCTAATTTCTCTACTTCATCGACATAAATAGAATTTGAGGTTCCTATTGGAGTACTAACACATTTAGTATTTTTATGTACAATTTTTTAATAAGATCATTAATATAATAATACTGACATATATAAGTTTCTTATTGTTTTTGAGAAATTTCAAAACCTAGTAAAAATTGTAATTCACCCATCATACTCATTTCAAACTAATATTTCATTATATTCTTAAATGAATCAGTTAAATATTACTGTGTTGACAAAATGTAATTACATCAACATAAATTTGAACAATCAAAACATTTTTCATATCTTTATTTATAAAAAATGTTGGATCAACAATTCCCATTACTTAATTTTTTTGAAGAAAAAATCATACAACTCTATAATTCCAGGCTCTAAAGAAATGTTTAAGTCAATATAAATCTTTGGTATATTTGAAAATATATTCAGGATGTTTTGGGTTTTTGAAACTAGATGTTTTGTCAACAAAAACATCATCTTGGACATATCCATTAGGGAAATCACATTCTAAATCTATTCAAAATAATTTAAAATTAATTAATGCTACAAAGTCATGTAAAATTCAAATAGATTCATGTCCAGCTACTAGAGCATAGGTTTCATCGTAGTATATTCCTTCTCGTTGATTATAGAATTTACCAACTAATCTAGCTTTATTTCTTACAATGATTCCATTTTCATCACACTTATTTCTGAAGAACTATTTTACTCCAATAACAGAAACATCTTTATGTTTTTCAACCAAGGCCTAGAAATTATTCCATTCGAATTAATTTATATTATCTTGTATGGATTTTATTTAATCATCATCATATAAAGATTCATTAGTTATTTTTTGTTTCTAATTGGGAATGTAATGCTATATGTTCTACATAATTTCTTATGGAACTTCAAGTTCTTACAGGTTGATTTACATCACCAATGATACTATCACTGGGATAATTCATAAAAACAACTAATTTACATTTTGTAAAACATGTTCAACAACATATGGAATGAAATATTCTTGGGTAAATTCTTTGGAAATATTTTATTGAACATTTTACTTATAAATAGGGTCTCTTATAAATGGTTGATAATCAGTTTATAAAAACAAATATGAGGATGTAGTTTGGGGATTTTTAAAAAACAAATGGATTGGTTTCAACAAATTTAACATTAACTGTTTCTCTGATAGTACAAGTATTTTTATTAAAAATTCTATATGCCTTAGGTGTTGTGGACTATCCTAGTAAAATTCAAACATCATATTTGGGTGAAAATTTCTATATATTATCTTTAGAATTCAAAATGAATACATTTAAACCAAATACCATGAAGTTTGAAAGTCTATCATTTATACCATTCCAAAATTCATAAGGTGTTTTGTTATGAAATATTTTTATCGAAATTCGATTTCGAGTATAACATGCAGTACTTATACCTTCATATCAAAAGTGATTTGCTATAGAATATTCACCCAAAAAGGTTCTAGTTATCTCTTGAAAATTCCAATTTTATCTTTTCCCAACCCCATTCTGTTGAGGAGTTCAAAGAAATGAGATGTTTTTAGTAATTCATTTTAACTACAAAATGTTTCAAAATATGAATTTTTAAATTCTCCTCCATGATCACTATGAATAGTTATTAATGGATGTTTTTTCTTATTTTTAAATTTGGAACTAAAAATTTTGTAAAATGAAATATCTTCATACTTTATTGTCAGAAAATAGATCTATATAAATTTAGTGTAATAATCATCTCAGAAAAATACATAATATTTTCTTCCAATACATCTAGTTTCTGTTGGACCAAAAATATCTATTTTCACTAACTATAATATAAAGACTAGGAAAATACCATGTACATGTTTTTTTAAATTATATAGATTAGTTCATAGTCTATTTTTTTTTGACAGCACGTGATTCTGAGGCCTCGAGTGCCCAGAATGTTTTTTCGAAGTTACTAAGTGCATTCAGTGAGATTTTGAGCGGGTTTTGGTAAATTTTGAACCAGTGCTCGAAATTGAAATTTGAGGGCACCATTGAACTCATAGAGTTAGTTATTTCTTAGTAAGACCTTTGCCGCAGCTGCGTTCTGAAGATAATGGAAGATGAATTCCCAACTCATTGTTGGAGAATATAGAGTAAATAAATTAAAGAAGTTTTATTTTATTTTCAAATTACCTGGTGAGGACCACCCAGATTTGAAAAAACTCATTAATTGTGGTGTAACTCATGGAACTCCATATTAATGAGCCAACATTAATTGGTTGATTAACACATTTTAATGTTGGGTCTTCCTCTTGCATAAGGGATGGGTTTTCTCTCTTGGGTTAGAGAATTGGTGGGAGGTGGATCTCCAACGAGGATCTCTTCTTCCTCGATGTTTTATCCAGCAATGAAGAACCTTCAGTAAGGGAATGAAACCATCTCCCACGAAGAACACTGAATACGTCATCTTCGAATTCATCGTCTCCAAACTCTCCTTCCACTGTCAACGATCGACAGATGATGTAGGGGTTGTTATTTATTGTGTTTTACCCTCAATTTTTCATCATTAGTTGTTCTCTTTGAGTCCGACTATTACCACTGTAACCCGGAGGGCGCAGGCCCAACAAACACGGATTAAACCCCCTCCGTTTTTCTTCGCTTTATTGACGATGGTGGTGGCGCAACGGCACCGCCGAAGGAGCGTGTTGCAGCGGAGAAACAACGGCTAGAGACGGGCCAGCCATGAAGTAAACTGGTGGACACAAGGACCGCCGGGTCGCCAGAGGGGCTCAGTGCTGTCGTGTTGCGCAAAGAACCGGGTTGCGGCCATCATGGGCCGCGGCTGAGCAAGGAGGCCTAACGGTCGCTGGAGGGTCATGACGCCATTGTGCTACGTGGATGGAAGGGCTGCAGTAGTCGGACGGTGGGGCGTGTCACCGTTGCACTGCACAAAAGGAAAGTCACAGCTAGGAGGGCTATGGAAGACGGGCAGGGATGGCCGCTATGTCGGCCGTCGGCGGGGAGGGCACCAGGCGGGACCCTGGGGGTCAAATAGTGAATGAATCGGCTCCACGTGCCGGTTCTGTTTCAGGGTGATGGGGGCACTGACTCCCCCACTTCAAATGGTTATGGTGGGCCCTGAAGTGCGCCTCCACCTGCCGGCCGAAGCCGGGGGGTCACCTCCTAGCCACGTGGGCTGGGCCACTAGTGCAGGCTGTGCCAACCGCAGGTAGGCCGCCGCCACGGGCCGGTCCGGATCCAGCAGTTTGAACCAGTTCTGGCAGGCTGGGTCATACTCTTGGGCCGGGTAAGACCCCAATTCGGATCCGGACCCAGGTCGGGTTGACCCAAACTAGGCCCAGACCTCATTTTGACCCAATTCACTTTTTCGCCCATCTCATGGGATACGTGCGTCTGATTGAAAAATTGTCTTCTTAGATGGAAATCTTTTATAACGATGGTTCTTTTTGAATAATCCATTGGATTTTTGGACATTGTTGCAGTATGGACAGGTTGGATTGAACATAAATCCAACTGGGCCCTCAAAACAGAAATGTCAATAACTCATAGACAAAGCGTCTGATCGACGCACCGTCTGTCACGATGGGTTCCTTATGACGAGACTGGACTACAACATACATCCACTTGGGACTATATGATAGTTGATGTATCACACCTGTCTTGAGGATCAGAACCTCCCGAAAGCAAGCGTTCTTTGTGCATGAACACTGTGGCTGGCCGAATTGAGATGATGGGATCCTGCGTGGATGACTACTGTTTCAGGATCCTTCATGGGTTTGACAGCGACAACCACTATTCTGAGATCCTATGTGGGTTCCACAGTGACAAATAATTTACTAGGATCCTACATGGGTTCGAAAATGATGACTACTGTTCCTAGATTCTACATGGGTTTAACAGCGTTGATTACTGTTCCAGGATCCAACATGGGTTTGATAAAGGAGATGATTCAGTGGCTACATCTAATCATCTATACCCCTCTATATGAGTTTTATACATTTGTGAGTTGAGTCTTGACTATGTGATGTTTCAATAAAGATGATTTACGTTCTTCCTTTTTGGAACATGATGTGCTTGGGCTCGAGAGTTGGAGCTAGTTGTGATTGGTAACATAGGTATATATATGGGTATATATCTAAGTAGGGATGGTTGATACTTTTTGTTTGTATATTTATATAATGGTTTATACATAGGGATTCTAGGAGACCTTTAGGGGTCTCTAGGTCTCTACTGAGTATAATTATACTCTCCCATACATGGGCCTCGCCCGCACCTAGTTGTGTTCTATGCAGACGATGGTCATTACTGATCGAGGCTGAGGGAGATAGAGGAGAGGCTGCTCAGAGCTGGACTAGACATGAAATAACTCATGGATGATTTATTTGAGATCTATACCCACCCTTAAAGTAGAATTCCATGGTGGAAAATCTTGGAGTTGCTTTCCCTTTTTACGTGTACTTATACTTCAGTTGGGTTTGTATACTAGCCAATTTACATTCAGCACTCTTCCTATACCAGTACTTGTTTTTATTTCTGCTTGAGTTTCAGACTATGTGTGTTATAGGTTTAGTGGAAAGACTTCCCTTTTTTAGGGTTAAGGATTTTGGTGCTATTCGGCAGCCCTTGGACTATGGAAGGTAGGCATGCGGTAGTCACGACAAGGGCTCTGAGGATGTGTCGTGACAAATTGGTATCATAGGAGTCGGTTATAACATATAACTTGGACTTTGATTCTTTTAATAGAAATAGTGTTTTATTTTTTGGGAGTGGATATCAGTTTAGGGAAACTGGTGTTGGTGCAGTGGCTGACTTATCCATACACTAGCACTCTAACTTATGATTTCTAACTCAATGCACGAAAATACTAATTGTGTGTTTGTTTCATTTGAAAATTTTTCTTTGTGATTACTTAGAATCAGCTCACCAGGTATATCTTATTGATCATGGTGAACATGTTTCTTTTTAGGATGGTGCCATGTAGGCATCCATCCACGGTTCCGAGTTTTGTACAAGATGATATCCCACCGAGCGACGAGGCCTCGGTGCAGGGCCCATCACAGTAGAGGGACCAGCGGTATCCCTACCCGCTGGGCCACCGATACCACTGGCTCCAGTAGCAGAGAGTGCATGCCACCTGAGGGTGTTGCACAAGTTCCAGTACCAGAGGCTGCCTAGGTTCGGGGGAGAGAAGGACACATAGGCAGGTGAGGATTGGCTAGAGGCTATTGTGGGAGTTTCTAATTGGTAGGAACATCAGCCGACCTCATAGGGATCCTTGTCGTGAGTCTCCTACAGGTATCATTAGGCAGATGGTAGAGCATGATTCTCTAGGGGCATGGCGAGGTATCAATTCTTTGGACAGACATTGAGAGCCTGTTTCGGGAAAGCATTGTTCCAGCCACCCTTCGTGTGGTGCAAATACATGAGCCACTTCATCTGTAGCAGGGCAGCATGACAGTGGCACATTACTCAGTGAGGTTCACCGACATCTCATTCTACTCCACATACATGGTGTGGGACTCATTCGTTTGGGACCAAACCATCAAGAAGAGGCTCAGGTGAGTGATTAGGGCTTTTATGATCTCCCATAGCATTCCGACACATGTAGAGGTGTTGGAGCGAGCCATACTAGTGGAGAGTTTCCTTGTTGAGCAGTCACCAGTAGCAAGACCCACCACCAGGAATCACGTAGCGGAGTCTCCAGTTGCTAGTAGTAGACATATTTTGTATTGGTCTTAGCAGACCAGGCCATTAGGTGGGTGACCCCATGATACATGTTCAGTTGTGTGGGGCACACAAGATATGGCCATCCATACGAGGAGCAATCAGTTCTATGCTTGCGGCGGGTAGGGTCACATGGCTCGTCACTGTCAGACCCGCCATGAAGATGATCAACTGACATTGGAGGGTCCTTCTATGTAGATGCAAAGGTTTGACCATGGTGGTCCGTAGGGAGCAGGAGGATGTGGCCAAGGAGATAGTGGGGCAGCAGGTGGTAAATGACATTTTGAGGTCCTACCACCACCAGCACCAGGAGGTCCACCCTGACCACAGGGTGCTGACAGATAGGGGCGATCTCAGCTCCAGGAAGATGGATCCTATGACCACGATGCACCTGAGATGATTCTAGGTACTATCTGTGTCTACTCCACCCTTGTTGTAGTACATATAGACACAGGTGCGAGTCATTATTTTATTTCTGTTGCCCTCGTGTGGAGCAAGGATATTCTAGTGGAGCCATTGGCTCAATCCTTACAGCTAGAGACTCCTACGAGAGAGGATTCGATGATTACAAACTGGTGCCAGTAGGTTGAGATCCCTCTAGGAGGCGAGAGCTTTAGATAGGATCTTCTAGTAGCAGCGTTGAGTCCTTACGACGTCATCTAGGGAATGGACTGGTTATCCATAGTTCATTCTCAAATTGAATACTTTAGGAGGAAAGTGTGGTGTGTCCATGAATATTGAATGAGGTTTACCATCCCAGGTTAGAAGTGAGCCTTTGCAGCATAGGATAGACTTACCCAGAAGAGAGGGCAGCCGATCACACATCAGTTGGCTAGCCTCATCCTCAGAGAGGTTGATGTACAGAGTCTGAGCTATCCTGTTGTGGTGGATCAGTATGTGGATGTGTTCCCTGACGACGTTCCAGGACTACCTCTTCATAGAGAGGCAGGCTTTTACAATGACTTGTACCCCGGGATGGAACCCATATCTACACCATCGTTTCAGATGGCTCCCATGGAGCTTCGTGAGTTACGGGTATAGCTGGAGGACTTACAGAGAATGTGATTCATACAACCCAGTGTTTCACCCAAGGCATCCTCGATTTTGTTCTCCAAGAAGTCAGATGGGAGCTTGCGAATTTGTGTTGATTATCAGTGCTTGAACTAGGTGATTGTGAAGAAACATTACTCACTCTCGAGGATTGGAAACCTATTCGATTACCTGAAAGGGGCACGTTGGTTCTCAAAGATAGACATTCGATCGGGCTATCACCAGCTCTGAGTATGGGATGAGTATGTATTGAAGATAGATTTCAAATATCGGTGTGTCCATTATGAGTTCAGGGTTATGCCATTCGGTGTGACCAACGCACCATCTATGTTCATGGGACTCATGAACAAGATTTTCCATCCATACAATGATCCCTTTTTCGTAGTTTTCATTGATTAAATTCTGATCTACTTGGCTATAAAGGAAGAGCATCCCTACCATTTGCGGGTGGTATTGGACACACTCTGGGAGCCCCAACATTATGGTAAGCTCTCGAAGTGCCAGTTCTAGATCAGAGAGATGTACTCCCTGGGACATGTCATCTTAGAGGCTGTAGTTTTAGTGGATCTAGTGAAGATCGAGGTGGTACACGCTTGGGAGCCACCCAGGAGTGTGATGGAGGTATGGAGTTTCCTAGGTCTTGCTGGGTACTATATGAGATATTTTCCAGACTTCTCCAAAGTTGCAGAACCACTTTCAGCATTGACAAAGAAGGGGAAACCCTTCGTGTGGTCTGAGAGATTCCAATGGAGTTTCTAGGAGCTGAGGTAGAGACTGACTAGTGTACCCATATTGAGGCTACCAAGGGATTTCATTGGGTATGTAGTCTACTACGATGCATCCGAGACAGGGCTCGGATGCATCCTGATGTAGGATTGAGCAGTGATAGCTTGTGGCTCTCGTCAGCTGAGACAGCTTGAGCAGTACTAATCCATTCATGACCTGAAGTTATTAGTTGTGGTCTTCACCTTGAATATGTGGCTGCACTATCTATTGGGAGAGCGTTTCACAGAATACTTTGACCACCAGAGTCTAGGGTACATCTTCACACAGTGGGCCCTGAACCATAGATAGCAGCATTGGCTTGAGTTCCTCTAGGATTATGACATCAAGATAGTCAATTCTCTTGGTAAGGGGAATGTTTTAGCAGATTCTCTCAGTAGGAGAATAGGCATTCAGCTGCTAAGAGAGACGATGGAGTAGATGGCTTCATTTCAGGTATCTTTTGTGGATCAAGATGGAGCAGCTTTTCTGTAGTGTCTTACAATCACACCCCCACTTCTTCAGAGAGTCAGGGAGGTGCAGCATGGGGATGCTGACTGTGAGGCTTGAAACACACAAATATCCCTAGGGCAGGCACCTAATTAATTTTTTGTTGGTGGGGAGCATGTCATTCTCTTCAGAGGATGTACCATTGTACCTGCGTTTCTTCAGGAGGAAGTGTTGACAGAGAATCACACGTCACCTGTAGCGGTACGTCCATGTGTGGAAAAGATATATCAGGATCTTCGACGATAACACTAGTGTCTAGGTATGAAAAAGGCAGTAGTGTAGTTTTCATCTCGGTGCCTCAGTTTTCAGTAAATTAAGGCAGAGCACCAGGTTCCAACAGGCATAGTTTATCCCTTAAGGGTTCCTGAGTGGAAGTGGGATGGGATATCGAGGGATTTCTTGATGGGACTTCCACATACATCAAGAGATCAGGACTCTATTTGGGTGATTGTCAATAGACTCACCAATTCATCCCACTTCCTATCGATCAGAGAGCAGGGGTCAGTAGAGAGCATGGGATACCTCTACGTAAATGATATCGTGCGGCTTTATGGAGTTTCATCGACGATATTCTCCGATCGAGATGCTTGTTTCACTTATTGACTATGGTATGGGTTGCATGAGGCTTTCAAGATGCAGCTTCACTTAAGAACATCATTCCATCCTCACGCAGATGGTCAGACTGAGAGCACCATTCAGACACTCAAGGACATGATTCATGCATGCATCCTTGACTTCAGTCACTGCTGGGAGGATCACGTACCCTTGGTGGAGTTTGAATACAACAAGAGATACCACTCAACCATCAGGATGGAACCTTTCAAGGAACTATATGGCTGACCATGCAGATCACCTCTATGCCGGACTGACCCAGGGGAGTTATCACTCATGGGACCAGAGATGGTGCAGGCGATGACGGAGAAGGTGCAAATCATCCAGGAGCGGATGAAGACTGCACAGAGCAGGTAGAATTCCTATGCTGATAAGATATGGAGACCTCTGGAGTTCATTAATGGTTATGATATCTTCCATTGGGTCTCCCCCGATGAGTTTTGTAGAGATTTGGCTAGGGAAGAATGTTCTCTTTGAGGTTCATCGAACCCTTCCAGGTCCTCAGCAGAGTAGGCGAGGAGGCTTACCTCTTGTCTCTTCAACCTCAGTTTCACTGGTTGCACAACATTTTCCACATATCATTGCTAATGAGATATGTGCATGATCTGACTCGCTTCATATACTAGGGATATCTCAACATCGACGATGGGGTAACATTTTCGAAGGTTCTAGTGGAGATCGAGGTTATACAGAAGGGAGTCCTTTGTGGGTTATCAATACCTCTTGTGCATGAATGATGGTAGAACAGGAACCTCCAGAAGAGCTCATGGGAGTGGGAGGCTTTGATTCATGTCCAGTACCCCCACTTGATTCCCTAGTTTTGGAGTTTTGGATTTTGGGGATGCAAATCCCTAGGTGGGGAGAATGTAAAGACCCAGAAAATCCCATGTATCTTTTTTTAAAATTATATGGAATTGTTCCAAGTCCGTAGTTTATGATGGAATGTGATTCCAAGTCCCGGAGTGCCCAGAATGATTTTTCATTGTTTTCAAGTGCAATCAGTGAGCTTTAGAGTGGGTTTTGGTAACATTTGAACCAGTGTTCGGAATTGAAATCTAATGGAACCGTTGAACTCGCAGAGTTGGTGATTCCTTAGTGAGACCTTCAACGCAGCTACATTCTAACTAGAATGGGTGTTGAAATCCTAACACTTCATGGGAGAAATGAGAGGAAATAAATTAAAAAAGTTTTATTTTATTTTCAAATCTCATGGTGGGGACCACCCAATTTTGAAACACCTCATTTAATGAGGTGTAACTATCTGAAATCCAAATTAATGAGCCAACATTAATTGGTTGATTAACAGAATTTAATGGTGAATATTCCTCTTGAATGGGGGATTGATTTTCTCTCTAGGCTTGGATAATGTGTGGAAGATGGATCTCAAACGTGGATATCTTCTTCCTCTACGTTTTATCCTCCAACGAAGAACCTTCGGTCGAGGAAAAAAAAATTCGCCCATGAAGAACGCTGACAACGTCGTCTTTAACTTCGTCTTCTCCAAACTCTCCTTCACCCATCAATGATCAAAATATGAAGTAGGGGTTTTTTATGATTGAGTTTTCCCTCTGTTATTTTTTGTTATTTGTGCTCTTTAAGGCTGATTTTTTCGACCCTAACATGGTTGTCCTCGGCTGAACTAACACGACGTGACCCCCTCCTTTTTTCTTCGCCTTGTTGGCGACGGTGGTGGTGCAACGACGTCGGAGGAGGAGTAGACCATGGTCGACGGACCACAAAGGAGCAAATGTGGTCTGTGATGAGCCATCCATGAAGGAAACTAGTGGCACAAGGGTCCTCGGGTCACCGTAGGGGGGTGGCTACATTGCGTCATGCGGAGAACTCGGCCGCGACCTCTACAGGCCGCGGAGGAGCAAGGCGGACAGATGGATGCCAATGGGGCGCGGCGTCATCGTGCCGCACGGGTGGAAGGTCCGCGGTGGTCGGATTGTGGGGCGTGCCGCCATTTCACCACATGGAAAAAAATTTGCGGCTAAGCGGGCCACAGCGGATGGGAAGGGACGGACGGCTGGGCTGACCGTCAGTGGGGAGCACACCAGGAGGGACCGTGGGGTCCTGCAGCGAACGAACCGACGCCATGCACCAGTTCCATTTCAAGGAGAAGGGGGGTGTTGAATCCCCCCTACCACCCCTTTTCATGGTTATGGAAGGCACACAAGGCACCACCACCCACAGTCTTTGGCTGGCGGGTCGCCTCCCAGCAACGCAGGTTGGGACACCAGTGTGGGCCGGACCGCCCAACGCGGGTCGGGCCGGTTCTGGCAGGCTGGGTCAAACCCACCGGACGGGTCGGACCGCGGTCCGGAGTCAGACCCAAGTTAGGTCGACCCAAACTGGTTCAGGTCAGCCCAGACTTGGTAGGGTCGGGTTGGTCCGACTAGGCCGGACCGGACAATGACCCTGGTTTTACCCAATTCACTTTTTCACCCATATCATGGGCTATAGGTGTCCAATTGACAAACTGTATGTGGTGATAGAAAGCATGGAAATAGAATGTTCTCTTAGCATACCCCACTCGAGTTTTGGATGGAGATGGGGTACGGACAGGTTGGATTGAACCTAAATCCAACTGGGCCCTAAGAATGGAAATTCCAATAACTCTCATATCGGGCGTCCGATTGAGGCGTCGTCTATCACTATGAGTTTCTTTATGACGTGACAGAAATATGGGACACATAAAATTATGAATATATGGCAGTTGATGTTTCAAAACATGGCTTGAGGAGCGGAACCTCCCAAAATCATGTTTTCTTTGTGCGGGATCCTTGTGGTTGGCTGCATTGAGATGACGGGAACCTATGTGGACCACTACTATTCTGGGATCCTACGTGGGTTCGACATTGATGACTACTATTCCAGGATCCTATGTGGGTTCCAAAACAATGACTATTGTATCGAGATCCTACATGGGTTCGATAGCTATGACTACCATTCCTAGATCTAATGTGGGTTCAACAATGATTATTACTGTTCCAGGATCCAATGTGGGATCGATAGAGGATATGATTCTATAGCTACATCTAATCATCTATACCCCTCTACACGAGTTGTATACCTGTGTGAGCCGAGTCTTGACTATGTTATGTTATCATCGAGATGATTGACTTTCTTCCTTTGTGGTAGGATATGTGATTGGGATCGAGAGTTGGATCTGGTTGTGATTGGTAACCTAGGTATATGTTTGGGAATATACCTAAGTAGGGACGGTTGGTACTTTGTGTTTGTATCTTTCTATTGTAGTTTATCCTTATTAGATTCTATGAGACCATTAGGAGTCGTTGGGTCTCTACTAAGTATTGTTATACTGACCCCTGCACGGGCTTCGCCAGCACCGTGTTGTGTAATGTGAAGACGACTGTCATTATTGATCGAGGATGAGGGAGATGGGCGGGAGGCTTCTCGAAGCTAGACTAGATGGTTCATACCTTAGGGATGAGTTGTTTGAGATCTGCACCTAGCCTTTAGGTAGGATTCGTCAATGGATGTTCCAGGAGTTGTTTTCCAATATTTAGTTGTACTTGTACTTCAGTTGGGTTTGTATACTGGCCCATTTACATTCAACACTCCTCCTATACCAGAGCTTGTTTTTAATTCTTCCTGTGTTTCAGAATGTGTGTGTTACAGGTTTAAAGGAAATGCATTCCCATTTTTAAGGTTATTCCTTTTGGTGCTAGTTGCCAGCCCCTGGCCTATGGAAGGTGGGCTTGGGGTAGTCACTGCACGGGCTCTGAGGATGGGTTGTAACAAATAATGCATTAGAAGTTTAGACCTAACAAATTAATTTAAAACATCATTTATGTTGTTTTCAAAATATACAAGGATCAAAAACATTTTGAGAATCAAATATATGCACTGGTAGATCAATAACATTTATTTTCCTTGAGAGTTGACATTGGTTACTAAGGTTATAGTGTCCTAACCTTCTATTCCATAACCAAGATTGATCTTTCATTACATTAAGGAAATGTAGATCTTGGATCCTAATTTCTTCTATGTTTATTGTGTATACAATCTCTTACTTGTGGGTAGAATGAATTAAATCTTCCTTTTAATTTTTTACTAAGAATTTATCATTTGTAAAATTCACAAGGCTACTTTTATCAGATTATTGACTTATTATAATGAAGTTTTTCTTAATAACCTCAAAAAATAAATGATTTGAAATTAATGTTTTCCCAAGAAGAAAAATTTTACCTATACCATTAATTTTTTCAAGATGATTATCTACAGAAGTTACATTTGATCCTTTCATTTTGATAATCTTTTCAAAGAAATTTTTTATACCAGTCATATTCTATGAATATCCACTACCCATGTACTATGTATTTCTATTGGTACATTTTTTTTCTGAAAATAAAAGTGTTAGACTTTTGAAATATATAAATTCATGGATTCGGAAATTTATGAAAGAAAAATTTTAGGTATCCAATTTTTTCTCAAAAAATAAAATTTATGAAAACCAAAAGATCTATTTTTGTTTAAAAAACAATTTTTTGTCTAATGAAAACCACACAGACATTTAGTGCAAAATAGTGCACTTTGGGTAACAAAATAGTTATTACTAAAAACTGGTTTATAATAAGTATACCCAAATCCAAAACTATTTATTAAAATGAAATCTGTGAATACATATTGGAAAAATTTTCATTACCTATGGTAGAATTTTATAGAAATTTCCTTAAGGTAAATATTTTAAAAATTAGTTTAATAACCAAATTTTTATCTTAAAAAAAACATTAGTTCTATTACTAGAGTTAGCCTCTAAAATATTTTTGTGTTCAATGAAAAGTAATAATATCAACTGAATTACAAGGTAAACAATACATTGTTGTGTTCTATGACCTAGAATATATATTTTTTCTTATCATGATTTTTCTTGAGTTTAGAAATTTTATTCTCAAGATGTTTAGAAATCCTAGAATATTTTTCATAAGAATGTAATGTATTATCTTCTTTTGAAGAGGACACATCATCTAAAGATTCATATTATTTATCATCATTATAAATTGCATTCAAATATACATTTGTAATAGATACAACATTTTATACCTTGGCCATTAGATATTGATTTTAAATGTATAGTTTGGCTATTATAACAAGATTTTTTTATTCAAATTATTTATAACTAAGGATTCATCAGATGATTCACCACTATGGGAACTCCGGGTTTTATTTTCATTAAAAACATTCTTAGATTTATCCTTTTATTATATCTTTATATTCCACTGAAAATAATCCCTTTATTTTTTCCATAAGAATATGACAATATGGCCTTATATGCCCTACTCTTTTTTCATTCATAGCAAGTGACTTCTATGTATTTCTTGTCGTTTTTTCTCTCGTTTTATATATATATTGAAAATATTTCATTCTAAATATCTTGTTCATACTTTGAGAGTGATTAGGTAGCTTATTCTCATAATGTTCAATTTCACTAGATTCAGATAAAATAGTGACTTTGGTAGACTTGGATCTTGTAACCCTTTTCAGAGTCTGGAATTTAGTATTAGTAATGGCTACAACATCCATCAACATTCTTATTCTTATTTATATAAATAGTTATTTTAATTATTTTTTCATGTTGAATAAGATTTACAAAAATCTCATCAAGAGTAATTTGAGACACTTTTCTATTCTCATCAATAGTTGTTTTCTTAGATTCCCACTCATTGCGAATAATATCAATAATATTGTCCTCAAGAGCATCATCATCTAAACCTTTCTCTCCCATAGATTGTAAATATTGAAAATGGTTATAAATCATTATTTCAGTTTTCAAACTACTTCTCCCTAGGGAAATAAAAATTCCTGATATTATGATCTAATCATAACTCTTCTATTTTTTATAACTTTGGTTGTACCAAAATGTGTAACTTCTAATTTATTCCAAATACTATTAGAAACATTAGAAGAAAAAATATTAATATATATATTCTAGGTCATAGAACACAACAATGTATTGTGTACCATGTGATTCAGTTGATATTCTTACTTTTCATGGTTGGTGAGGGTTTTGACTTCCTTTTCAGAAATTTTGTAATCTCCAATATACATTACAAAATTTTCAACTTCAGTATTAATAACAAATGTCTTCATTTTCACTAAAATATTCATAATAATTAACCTAAAATATAGGTGGTCTGGTAGGGTATAGATTTTCAATTGAACCAACATTCATTACTTCCATTCTAGAAGAAAATATCTATCCACAAAAACCTGTTAATAGAAAAAGTTTGTAAAAAAAATTCCTTTTGAAAATCATAAGCAGGAAATTTTAAGCATGAAAATAAAAATAAGGAAAACATGACCAAGAAAACATATATGTGAATATAAGTATTTCATAGACATCCTCTAATACCAATAATAGGACTGAAAAATGATATACATTATCAATTATAAGATGGGGATGAATTGTTTATTTAAAAACATTTGATTTTAACCTCTATGTTTGAAAAAGTTAAACAATGTAAATTCACAATTCCTCTTTTAGTTCAACTAAACAAACTTGCTTGTTTTCAGAAATATATTTATGGGAATGAATCTTAATGAATGTTTATAAAAAAAATTCCAACATAAAGCATATAGAATATTACTTTTCAGATTATTTAAAAGTGATAAGAAAGTATAATAATGTTATACATTATTCCTTTTTCAATATACAGTGAAAATAAACATGAAACAAAACAAGTAACAAGAATGGAATATTTTAACGAAAAGAGTATGGTATCCAACATCCTTGGATAATGGTCCCATGATTTATACAATCAAGAAAGTCTGTCTTACCCACACTACGCTAAGCCCTCAATAAGAATATTTGAATCTATCTTGATATCCTCATAGGCCATCGATCTTTAAGGTAGTTGGAACCTCTATCTTCTTATCCTCAGAATCCCTCAATTGTACACAACAACAATTATATTTTCACTAAACATTCTGAATAAGATTTTTAGTAAACACAAATCATGAGAGTCTATCTCTCTAGAAATCTCTTCAGCACCATGCAATCTCTAGAGTGATCAACTTGTTGTGAGATCCTTCAAATGAGAACTTATTTATAAGAACTTCTCCAATGATTGGATCCCTCCCATAAAGGTCATATTTTTTCTTGAATCTCATAGGGACCTATACACATGTCACTGAAACAATGGTTAGTTAGAGAAGATTTTATAACATCATTTCATTACATGTATAAGGAAATTGAAATTTCCAGACCAAATATAATTTTTTCAGTATGAGGAAAAATAGAATTAAATGTGTATCCAAATAATAATTCAATGTTTATAAGACATGGATATTCAGATTAAGTTATAAAAGAAGTTGGAATCTGAAATCTATTGATTTCAGAGTTTGAATTCTATTGATTTAGGAATCAAAATCCCAAGGAATTGGGAGTCGGAATTCTGAATAATTCAGAGTCTGAATTTGGAGAAACTCTGAGTCAAAATTATGAGGAATTCAGATTCAAAATTTCAGTGAATTATGAGTCTAAATTTCATATAATTCAAAGTCTGAATTTCAATGAATTCGGTGTCTGAATTTCAGATAATTCAGAGTCTAAATTTCAGAGAATACAGTGTCTGAATTTTTAAGAATTTAGTGTCAAATTTTAGAGAATTCGGAGTCTGAATTTAAGAGAATTCATAGTGTGAAAGCATAATACTCTATATACAATGATTTATTGGATTTAGAGGTTTTATATGTGAAACCAAATTTTCCCTTAGAAATAAAATGACGTTGATTTATGGAAAATAAAAAATGAACATCGAAAAAATTATTAAGGATAAAAATTTCCTTGGAGAAGAGAAATTTTCCTTATGAAAATAATCATTAAGGAATATACAATTTTCCTTAAGATAAACTATTTGTGATTTCAAAACATAGAGAAATTAAAATGTCAAAATATAATCTTATTAACTCAATAGGATCTTCTTTAAAACATCCTTTAATTAGAACATTGAATCCTTCAATTTATGATTTCAATGAAGTGGAATTGCTATTCTTGTTAACTAATTCCTGAATAATATCAATCTAGCTTCAATAACCTGGATGTTCTCTTCATAGTAAGGTAGATCAGGATTCAATTAAATGTATTTAGAGGAGGGAACATGAATATGGTATAAAATTTAATTCTTTAACAATTAAATATTGAACACATAATGAAATTAGAGAGACATAGTAGAATATTCAAATGGTATTCCATAGAAATAAGTTTTTCACAAATTTTCAAAAGTTATGGTGTACCAGGGGGTCGTTTTAATTTTCTTAGAAAATATTACAATACCCATCAATTGAAATACTTTCATGAAAATGATATCTCCCACTTGAAATTCCAAATATATTTCTAGTTATTTACATAAATATTTTTTCCTTTATTGAGCTCCATAAATTTGATTGTAAATAGTTGTTACCTTTTTCATAGTCTCCTCAATAATTTATGGGTCTAAAATCTTCCTTTCAGTAAATGCATACCAACAAGTAGATGTCTAAAATCTCTATACATATAGTGATTCATCTATATCTATTTAAATACTTGAATGGAAGATATTATTTTGGGAAATCACAACCAAAGGTAAATACATATCTTATATACATTTAATGTTATTTATTCATGATCACAACCTGGTTTATAATGATTACACAGTCCTTTAGAACTTTTCATCATTTTAAGGATGATATGTGGTCATCAAATTAATATCAGTATCAAGATCCTTTTAAAGATTTTTTTTAAATTTTAATTTAAATCATGGATAATGATTAGACACAAATGATATAGGTTCACCATTAAGTCTTATAACATTATTAATATACCTCTATCCAATGAACTCAAGATATGAATCTCTTATATTAGGAAAATGTGTAGTATTCATTATGAGGTCAATAATAATCTATATAATATTATTCATTCTTGGAGTGTATGGTTATACAGTGAACAATTAAATATTAATATCATCCTATATCTATATATGAATAAGTATATGTTTCATAATTCTTCTAGGGTATTGTATCTTATTTGTATCCTATTGACAAGCCCAGAATCCTGATACATAATCAGAAATATCATGCTTCATATTATACAATAAATCTTTATTAATCAAATTCATATACATCATAGTGCTTCCAGACAATATAGAGACATTAGATCAATGATCATCATCAAATAATTTCATTTCTAGATCATAGACTAATAGAAAACACACACTCATTCCATATTTAAGAAATCCATATTTATATAATATGTTAATCAATTTCCCATAATCTATGGAATTAATTTTCTTTTTAAAATTCCCATAATTATGGTATGAAGTATTTATATTTTCTAATAGATATAGTTTAGAAATCATTTTTAAAAGGGAGCGATGATTCCCCATCCTCAATAATTCCCAAATCCATATTTACTAAACCTATGAACATAGGATCCCAATCAATCCTTATTATGATCACGATTCCATGAACTTTCCCATAAAATACATATGTTACCATATTTTCCTTCCAAGGGAGGTATTTTATTGATAAATAATAATACATGAGTACCTAAATCCATTTCCTTTACCTCATATTGACCTATTTCTATGAAAATATGTAATTTAAGATCATATGGTCTATAAAAAGCTCATTTATTTCCCCATATAATTACGTACTCCATAACATAAAAGTAAGGATTGCTACTAATAACCCATGTTCATGAGTTAGATTATTCCATTAATAAGTCTTTTACTACCATGATGTATAATAAATAACTTTCTCCTTTTCATAAGTGCAAAACTGATCTAATTATTCAATGCATTACTATATATAACAAATCCATCATTTCCTGATAGTATAGTTAAGTTCCGATGATTTAATAATCTTCTCTTCAATTATTCAAACATTTCCAAAATTTCTTTTTCCATATAACCTTAACAATTTCTTGTGTAATATTAGTTAATGGGTCATCCAAATGACAAAAATATTGAATAGATAACCAATAATAACCTTCTAAACCAATGAAACTACTTACATCATTCAAGTTCATTGGTGTCTAACACTATTTTAATGCCATTGTCTTTACAAGATCAACTAATATTATATCCATAGAGATAATATGTGTTTTAAACGAAACATTTTTTATTCTTATTTCACATAATTTAAATTTATCATATAACACTTTTACTCTAAGATTCTATGGAAATATTCACAAGTGATTCTCAGGATACTCCTTGATTTTTGAATAAACCATTATATAATCAATAAATACCACAAAAACATCATCAAGATATTCCTAAAATAATATTTTCACTATATCCATAAAAACATGGGGTGAATATTTAAATCCAAAGGGAACTATTGTAAAATCATTATGCCAATACATTATTCAAAATGTTTTCTTCGGAATATCTTCCATATTTACTTGTAATTAAAGATACCTAGAACAAAGATAAATCTAGAAAAATATTGATATATGTGAATTTGATTAAATAAGTCATCAATGTGAGGAACATGATAATTTTATTTATTATAATAGATTTTAGATCCCTATAAAAAATAAACTTCCTCATAGATCCATCATTCATCCAAAGAAAAACAATATGGGATTCCCAAGGTTAAACACTAAGGAATTTTAATGCCTATTCTCAGAAATCCTCTTGTTGTTTCCCAAATTCCTATAATTCCACAACATACAATCTATATAGTGTCTTTTATAATAGTCTTTCATCAGTAATTAAATCAATGGAAAACTCAACTTCATCCTCTGGTGGATATCCAGGTAATTCCCCTGGAAATGCATCAATGTATTCATGCAAAATAGGTACATCCTGAACATGAATACTACATTTTCTGTCCATGGGTATTGTGTGATATTCATCCCCAAGAATATCATTCTAAATATTTATTATATTTAGATCCAAAAAATAAGTCAACTAATTTATTGTCACTACAAATTTTTTTCAATTCTATATCTTCATCCCTAATTGTAATTTCATTCTCTTTGAAATAATTTTTTGGATTATATATTGAATTTCAGTCCATACTAAGGATTATATAAAAGAAAAAAAAATGTATATTAACAAAAAAATATAAATATGGAATGTTTTTGTGTCGTAATTGGAAATTCCTGACACTTCCCTACAACAGTTATATATCTACTTGGATTTTTGACTGAAAACTACCTTCTAAAGGTGATAGAGTATTATGGAATTTTATTATAAAACATTTAAGAAATAAAAGATTTTGATTATCTAAAATAGAATAAATCATTATATAAATTTTAATATATGATTAATGTACCCTCCATAACATATTTATAAATTCCAACCTCAGCTGTATTGATCACATAAGATTGGACTTCTCCTTTTAGCACCTTTTATTGTAAGTTCCCTTGATTATTAGGATGTTAGTTTTAATAATAACCAATTTATTTAAATTCTAATAACTATAGATGAATTTTAAATTTTTTTTCCTTCCATTAATTATCAAAATAGCCCTTATCCCCACACATTTAACAAAATCCCATGCCCTTCAATAATTTTTCAAGAGGTTTCATTCCATAATTTTTAAATGTTAGAAATAGCTTCAAATTATTATTTTTATTTGAGTAAATATATTTCTATTGTTAATTAGTTTAACTATTTTTAAAATTGTTTCACATTAATATATAGGATATATAATATTCCTTCTCAATTTTAACGGTTTTCAAAATTATTTAATCATACTCTTATAATGTTTATGAAAGTAGTTCCATTTAGAGTTTTTTTAAACATTTAATGAAATTATCAATCATTCAATCCATATTATGTATTAAATTTTATCAAAGCTATATATTCATATAATGTTAAACTCATACTATTAAACACATTCTTCTTAATTTTATTTGAGGATTTTCATTTTTATTTATGTTGGTCTCTCATAAAGAAAATATCTATCAAAGTGTATAAGTGTAGAAGTTCACTATTCTACATGTCTAATTTAAAACACTTCTATATAATTATACATTAATGACTAAAATTAATAAACATCTCCTTTAAGACAATATACTCTCATTATAACCTATTACCTTTCATTAAATCTTAGGACCATATATATCTTTTAATGTCACGTAACCCATTTTTATCAACCATTGGATTAATAGTTATATTAAATTATGGGGGATTATGTCATATGAAATGGACCAATATATATGTATCTAGATTTGGGACATCATTTTTTTCAATTTTGTCTAGGGTTTTAGTCATAACCTAGATAAACTTCTCTATTATGAACAAGATATTCTCAACTCAAACACCAGTTGTGTTGGCTTTCTTAGTGGGGGAATTTCTACAATGGCCAAAAGTATTTATGTAATTCTCTGAACCTTGATAGATTTCTCAACAATTGATTATATTGAATTAGTTGAAAATATTATTAGTCTTAAATGATATTATGTAATTATAAATATTGTGTAACACTTGACATAAATTTAAAATTTATGCATTTTTAATATCAAAACCAAAAACATGGTATCTTTGGGTATATCATTAAATAATAAATATGTTTTCAAATCATTCATAATGATTTATGAATAAAATTTTAATTAACCCAGTATTATAATTGAGAACCTTCAATCTATGGGTGTAGTAATGTGACACTCAGCATTTATAATAATGATAAATGAGATATACTTGAATATTATCTTTGCGTTTATTACCAAAAGTTGCATCAATTTCAAAACCACCCAGTTTCAAATTCTAAAAAGGGTTTTATTTCTAGGAAAATTCTGTTAATATCTAACTTTCCAAAAAGGTTTTGATATTATCTTATAATAGTACATTTTAACAGTGCCCATCATAGGGTTATTTTCTATATTATATTTTTTCCAAAATAATTTTCTCATATTTATTACTAAAATTCATCTAATAAAAACATTAATAACCTTGAATCCAACAACCCCGAGCTAGAGGTTACTTTATAACATTGGAATATGATTTAAGGGATCACATCATAAAGGTTTGGTCTTTTTAATAGACTATAAGAACTAGATACATAAGTAATTCTCATTATGACATTGAAAATAAATTATAAAACAAATTAAAAGAAATAATTTTATATCCACAAACTCATTCGTTGAATTACTATTCATATCCTAGGAAAAATAAACAAAAAATATGAGTTAAATTTCACATTAATTGTGATTTAAAATATAATATATCATGAGAAAATTAGTAATTTTCAATATGGAATTTTAAATAACTGGAAATACATTCAATTTAATCTATAACATGAGTACACAGTAAAATTGGTAGGCAATATCAGTGAAATAATATCATGGATAATAATTTAAAAATTCATAGTGAAGGAAATTCATAACATTTAACATTATAATATTTTTTATCATTGTACATATACCTTCAATTCATTATTCCAACAAAATTTAATCGATGGGTAGGTATACACAAGAAACCCCTTTAAATTCTTTTACTAATTTTTCTCATGGGACTTGTCAATGCATCAAGGGAAAAGATATAATTTTTCCCCAACCATAAATACATTCCCAATGAATTTCCCATATATTAACTAATATATTTAATTAATAAATAATATGACTTGTTAATAAATTATCATTTTTTAGAGAATATAGATTTGTCAAGATTTTTCTCATTCATTCAAAAAACGGTCAATGTAAAATAATGTATAAAAAATTAGTATAATGTTTTTGAAATTATAATATCCAGGATACATAGAATATTAATATATAACACCAATTTAATTTCCAATAATCACATAACATAAAATTTTTTTAATATAAATTTAAGGACAATAAATTCAACAATAGATAATAAATGAAAACCAATTCCACATAAATATAGGTTTATAAATGAAATGTTATTATTGGAAAAAATTAATAAAATTTAACTAAAATTATAAAAATAAGTTTTCAAAAAATATTTTTCTTTATAAAAAATTTTAAAATGTATAGAATAGGCTAAATATTTTAATGCTCTTATAATAGTGGGGAATTCTGTTAATGATTTACCCATTAAAAAGTATTCATTTTGAAATTTTATAAAAAAAATAAAAAATTTAACATTAACGAAAATTTAATAAATATTACATTGAATCCTTTTTATCATTCATGAATTTCATATAATGTCTTAAAATGAATAATTATTTAAACAAAAACTTTTTTTCTAATGGTTTTTATAAAAATCGGCATGGAAGAAAATATGATCTATTAAAAGTGAAATAAAATCATTTTATTCATTTAAGAATATCATTGATAAATTCAAGGGAAAAAGAGATGAAAATTTAGAATATTATATGGAAACTCCGTAAATATCCAAAAGATAAGAAAACATATTGTTATTATAAATTATGAAATAAAACATTTCTCTAAATAAAATTATGCCAACCCCAAAAAAAGTTGGATTGTAAAACAAATCATTACCATTATGGAAACTTTTAAATTGTAACCCTTTTAAATAATAAACATGAATTCAAAAATTAATCATTTTAAATAAATATGTTTTATTGTGAATGAAATAAAATGGGTATTATATGCACTACATAAATTTAGGGACATGAACCTATAAATTTAGTAGTCGGAGTTTACTACTTTAGATTGATTAAAGGAAATCAAATCCCAAAGGACAAAGATTTTAGTAGACTTGTTAAACCCGATAAATAAATAAGCCTTATATTAAAAATAAATACTCTAATTACAACCTAGTTTTTTCATAAAAATAAATAAATAACTTCAAGGACAACGTTATTCCTTCTAGTAATTACCTATATATAATTCATAGTACACTTCTTGGATTTAGGGGGAAAGAAACATAATAAGAGTGAGCTTACATGCTCAATAATATAAAAAATATAGTGGAAGAAATAATGAATAAATATGAATAATAATTATTAAATAGTAGATAACTAAATCATATGACATATAATTAGTAAACTATAAAGAAAGTACAAAAACAATATGAAAGGTAATATATGTAAACAAATTCCATTTAAATAACATGAAATGAAAAATCAATATAGAAATGTAAGAAACTGAAACACATTCCATTAAATCAATGAACTAAAAATAAAATATATCAATATATATGTAAACACAAGATCACATGGATGAATTACAACTGAAACTAAATGTGGAAAATGATTAATTAATGGACCTCGTGTTTCCGAGGTACATTCAACCATTACCATTAACAATACTGATACATAAGAATACGATAAGAATATCGATGCCTTGAGGGATTTCATTAACTATCCCTCAACCCATTGGGATAGCCTTAAATGGTCCCCAACTAGATTAATGTATGTCCAATAATATCACTATGTCGAATAAACAATATTATTTATAAAAACATTTTACTGAATAATGGATAATAATTTATCAATAGTTCCCTAAACAATCAATTAACATTCAATGAAAACACTATAAGAAATATTTTATACGGTTTCAGTAATAATCATATTAATGAAAATATATAAGTATATTTAAGGGAAATTTAGTGTCAAATGATCCTACGAAATTGAATGTTTTAAGGGGACTAAAAAATCATGTGTGGGGCTGTGAATACTTTCCTTGGAAAAATCAATCATAATCCACCCATATGAAGATTAAGGATGGTATGCATACAACATAACTCAAGTGACGTAAAATAATGGATTATTTTCATCGATTTGTGAAATTATTATAAATTTATCATTTAAAAACTTTCTTTAGGAAAATATTCTTTTTTCTAAACCATTTAAAAATATTTTTATTTGAATTTTTTTCAAACATTTCATTTAAAAATAAACCTTTTAAACATGAAAGTGAATCTTTGACTGAATTATGGTGGGTAAATCCATATATGTCAAAAATGGTTAAAATAAAATTCCATTTTCATAGTAAAAAGATTGCGAAAATAAATTATTTGGAAAGAGACAAGAATATCTCATTGAAAACAATGTTATAAGAAAAAAAATGAAAAAATATATTTACCAAATCATTTTAAAAAAGTTTTTGAAAACATTTAAAAGATGTGCTTTTTATAAGGAAAAATGTTCTACGATTAAACGGAGATACAAAGTCGGATTTTCTAAAAATCATCATGTATAACATTATGAGTACCAAATAGTGAAAAATGGTATAAATACATGAAAATGGAAATGATTAACTAGAGGAGAGAAATTAATAGTTTTATTGAAAAATGGTCATATTATTTCCTCAAATGGAAATTCCATTGAAATATCAATACAGTTATTATTGGGGAAAATAATCTGTAATCATTTCAATGTGTCCCATACCACTTTGAAACATTCTAAATCATAATCTTCATTACTGAGAAATAATTAATGAATGATTAAAATACAATTAAGATAAAATGAATAATTATATAATATAACAAAAGGGGTTATATATACATCTAAATGTATATATGTTATAAATTTGAAATTTATTTCATGGATGTTAAAACTGAGGTTACATCCCCTTATATTGAGTTTCCTTTCAGGTGAACATCCTTTGACTTCTTATATAATTATTGATCACACTGCATTTCAGAGTTTTATTTTCACCCTTACACTACTATGTTAAACTTATTTTGTATTGAAACATCTAGTAATAATAACAAAGATCACTATTTTTTTATTTATTTATAGTTTTATTTCTCTTAAAAAGGGAAATGTTACATGTTTTTATAAATTCATTGTATAATGAGGTGATTTTGAGGCCGCAGAGATGCTCTAGAAGGAAATTTGCCAAACTAAATGGGATCCAAATGATATTTTTCCACTATTATGATCATTTCGGGAAATCGGCATCTCCAAATGGGTGGAAACATTTTGGGCCAATCCAAAACAACATTTTCTACAACTCATCAAAAAGAAACAAAGCCAATACGTCTATCTGGTGGAACGTATGAACCATTCATTCCACGAAACAGACTTTCCATGAATAAAAATGTTTATTTCAGTATTTTGTCCATATCACCCTATTGAAATGTCTAATTGACTCCAAATATGACATGGAGATATTAATGAGTTCATCCAACAACTATTCTATGTTTTCCGAGTCATGGTATCACATTATAATATTTCAAAACTTAGACAAAAGTTGT
The DNA here is from genome assembly GCA_963277665.1 of Viscum album. Lineage (NCBI taxonomy): Eukaryota > Viridiplantae > Streptophyta > Magnoliopsida > Santalales > Viscaceae > Viscum > Viscum album. The sequence goes on from OY728151.1 coordinate 165,887,707, forward strand.
ATCTCAAAAACATGGTGCTCAAACCCATGTCCCACTATGGCTATAAAAGGAACCCCTGAAAACTCATTTTAAAGTTCGACGAGAAGGCTAATATCTACCAATTTGGAGACCCCAATGATCCTTCCCCTCATACAATATGCTCTTTAGGTCCCTATCCTCACTGGGGAAAGATGGATGAAGGCAAAGTTCCACCTGAGCCCCATCCTCATCTCGATGTCTATCTAAATGGTGGATGATCATTTTGAGTGAGTAAGACATACTTGGGAGGTAGTTCCTACACTTGTTCTTCCACTTGTTTTTTGTAATTTGGGTGATAAATATTTCACTTATGTTTAACCTTGATTCACTTCTCCTCTGAATACTTTTTTTTATAATTATGTGAACCACATTTTATCTCAACACTGATTGGGATCATATTTCATGTGGGAATGTTGTATTTTTTTGATTATACAATACCAAAACCCTATTTATCTCACACATACATATTATTTCAGTATTATTTGGTAGAATTTGTTTTTTATTTTTGATACCCAAACCATAACAAAATGATTTTTGTGTCAAGGGGTGGTTCTCAGAGCATCGTTTTAAAAGGAAAGAGGAAAGTCGAGATCTTGATAACCCTTAACCAAAGGGATCCATTAAACCATGGATATTTTTTTAGAATGATGAACTAACAATGTTGTTTAGTGGTCTGTAAATGATCTCCTTATCTCATAATTCTAAAACACATCCTTTATTTATCAACTATTAAACTCTTTAAATCATGTCATTTTCTAAAAACTGTTTTGAAAACCATCCCATCTTTTTTTCCTTTTTATTAAAAATTCACACTATAAACCAACAAAACTCTTTGAGAGATGGACTATATTCATCCATATACTATATATCAAAATTAAAATCAAATTCAATTTGATGAGTCACAACAATGCGGTCAACAATATTATGTTAATTATATACTTTCACATAAAATTTTTCATATTTATCATTACATTTATTTAACATATTACTATACATTATACAACGACAAGAACAATTATGTTTACATCAGTTGTTTTGAAAAATTCGATTTAGGTGTCAAAAACAACTTTGGATGGTCAAGTATCGTCAAAGTCGTCATTATATAAAAACTATAGAATAATAATAATGAAATTATTATCATTTTATGCATAAATTATTCTTTTAAAAACAATCATTAAATATGGTTATGATAAATGAATCAATTATACGATCATGGAGATGGTAGCTCATACATACATTTGAGCCACATTCTAATTTTTCAATGATCATTATAAAAAGAAGTTAAGAAGCACAATATCTCTCCAGAATGATAATTATATCATAAATAACATATTATTTATTCATATATACTTATATATATAATTTTTGTGTTGAAAAATTAAACACATCATGTAAAAAATTTGGCGGTCCACAAGTCCATGAATGATGTTATATCTATTAATATGTCTGAGAGAGTAATAAAGAAATGAAAATATATTATATTTCCAAAAAGTAATTATTTCATGAATATAATATAGAGTTCTTTATGTCACATATTTTAACTAATACCATATTTTATACATTCAATATATATTGTGAACGAGTCACTTCACTTTGAGGGGGTGGTTGTCCACACTTCCTCAAACGATGTCATTATATAAATGTATAATTGAAGATATTAACTGTATGCATTATAAAAGGATTAAATAAGTATAAAGAAAAAATAAAATATCATAAATAACATATAAAAATATTTTTTCTTTCATAATTTCCAAAAATTAATGTTTGTAAATGAAAAATGAACCATCATTGTTTCGTGAGGTAGTAGTTCACCGAAAAAAAAATAGTATGTTCGTTTCCAATTAGATTGAAGTGTGTGTTAGTGTAGGTCCAACAATTAATTAAAAATAATCATAGTATATTGAGGATACTATTTTTATTATATTAACATGGAATAATAATATATTATGGGATGGATAATGGAAATGAAACTAAATAGGTTATGGAAAGATGTTCACTCTTAATCCGGTAACTTATTTTGGTTTGTAGAAAGAGGAATCCATACACGACATCCTGCCCAAATATAGGATTTTAGGTCTAGGGTATAAAATTTTTTAGAATATATGGGAAAAAAATTTCAAACACTATGTGTTTTGAGAGGTTTGAGGAATTGGGGGAGGAGGTGGCCTTTTATAAGGGTGTAAAAGGACTGACTTGGTATTTTTGAAAAGAAGTTTGATGTACTCATGTTTTTACATAAAAAAGACATTAAAATAATCATACTTAATTATGGAATTTTAATGGACGAATTTTTTCCATAAAATCGGTTTTGGTAAAGTGGATAGTTAATTTATGCCCTTAAGAAAAAAATTTAGTACTTTATTAATCTTATTTTTACATTAATGATTATAATTAATTTTGATTACATTCACTAATATTTTTGAACATTAACAAAATTAGTCTTTTTAAAAATAATAAATTATTATGACTCTAAATATAGAATAAATTTTATTAAATTAAAATCATATAATTTTCATAAATTAATTTAAAATTCATCTCATAGACAGGATGACAAAAGCGGGTTTTTGAAGTAACAACGTCAAAAAGTTTTCTGTGTTTTTATAATAAATTTTAATTTGAAATTTATTACAATGACATTAAATGTTTTATTTGATAAAAATATTATCTATTTAAGAATTAAAACCAATTAATATTATAATTTATCATTATAAATAAATTATATGAAAATTATTTTGAACTGAAATTCATTATTTTTAACTATACATTAAAAATGAAATGTTTCAGAAAAATATAAAAAATTCACCCCAACCTAATTCTTATGATTTTATTTAGAATATGTATTTTATTTTCAGATATTTAATCAATTAATGTTTCAAAATTATTATTCAATATTTTTTCAATTAAAAGGCGGTAAAATTACCTTTATAAAAATATAAGTTTTATATCTAAAATAGAGTTTTTTATTATCTTATGAATACCAAACATAATGGATCAATATAAAAACATTTTACTGAATATACTACATAAATATTTCATAAAAATCATTATCTGATTATAATTAACTATGCATATTAATACCAAGCTCATTTGGAAGTATATAAATAATAATATTTATTTTTTATATACAATTGGTAATTATTTTTATTTATCATTGGATGGTGACCAATGAATTAATTTTATATATTTTTAAACCGTAAGTTGTCATGTGCTATTTAATACTATCCATAACCAATAAAAAATATCTAGGTTATATAATATTATATTAAATAATAATATTTTAATAAAACATTGTTATTTAGTGAAACCCTGTATTCTGGGAAACACAGACTATCGAGGAAGGTTTCTCTTGCATGTGGCACAAGATATCAAGGTATCACTTGAATGCAATGCACGATAACTCGGTTTTTCATTTTTAATTAGCTATATAATTTATTGAATATATTTAAAATTGTAATTATATTTTTGAGTATTATGATATTATATTTCCTTATACATTTGATGATGTATGCCTTGCATGCTATCGAATACAAAGTTGTGAATTAAAATTTTTATGCATTACATTATCCCCAACATAATTAAATTGTGACCTCGCAATCTAATCTCAATAATGGTGACAAATTTTTGGATTTCTTCTATGTTGATGTCCTTCATCTTGATAAGGGTTCATAAAACATCCTCTTGAGAAGATAGAATGTGAAGTATAAAGGTTACATAGAATACCACATAACTAGGTCTCTGTATAGCAAAAAATAGTGAAAATTAGAGATATGTACTTGGTGGAAAGTGTAACTATTTATATAAATTAAATTATGTCATCAATAAAAACAATTTAACGATCAATATAAATTTGGGGGCGTTAAATACATAAATCATTATTGATGTAGAAGACTTTTGGATCAAAAAACTAATTTATTAAGAAATTATTTTATCTATATGTCATTTTCTTAATGTGGGGGTGATTATTTAACTTCATAAGAATATAAGGAAATATACTTACTTAATAATTGTATATAATCAGAATTTCCTTCCCCTGTTTGTTCTTTAAAAATTTTATAATTCTTTCAAAAAATAATTTTCATTCTTGAAGAACTAAAATAAATATCTCAAGTATCTTAAGTCCCATGAAATAGTTTCATATTTAATGATTTGTCTACAACTCTTTTCCAAAACTAATATGGTCAATACATTAATCTATAAATCTATGAAGTAACACTACTGTATTATATTATGTATCTATTCTTCAAATTTTTCAACAAAAAAATTTACATATTAACCAACACATTGGATAGATCAGTGGTTTGCATCAAACCATTACTGTCCTTCAGTCATGGGTTCATGTCCCACGACCATCACAGATACTATTTGTTGTGACCTGACATATAAATAATCCTTTTCTAAAAATAAACTAACAATGTTTCTAAAATAAATCTAATTTACATCCAAGATATTTATTCAATAAATATACTATTAACTAATGTTTCCAAAAAAAACCATTTTTATAATGTATTATAATATTATATGACTATCAGTATAATGTTAGTACTGATCATATAAACCTTAAAGGCTATAAATTCCTTCAATGTTTTGTCCATATGAATTTAATGGAATTATTCATTAAATAACTTTTTCTACTATGATATATTCTTTTAAAATAAAGCATATTTGTTAGATGTTTAATGATTCATATATCTATAATACCTATAGTAAAATACTTCTATAATTCAATTTTTGAATCCCATAGATACATTAAAAAAATTGGTCCATTATTGGTCTTATTTTTATCCATAATATCATTTTTATGATTCTTATATAAATGAATTGTATCTTTAATATAAAACAACGTAAGATTAACCAAGTTTATTCATTGTAGAAATCATTAATAGCAGATTTTAAAAAGAAACCAAATTATCCTAAGAATATCCCCCCTAGGAGTGTGAAACTAAGAGTACAATAATGCCCATTTTTATGTATGAGGTCTCCCAGAGTCAGTTTTAGAACACATTTTCAGAGTTATTACTCAAAGGTAAATATGTTCCTGAACTACGTCAACTTGTAGTATCCAGATAGGTATGTATTTCTATAAAAAACCCACAAAATATCTACCATTCCAAAATTAATAGATATTTTTCTATACTTATACTCAAATTCTACAATAGGGTTATTCTTTATAACATAGTTTTTCATAAATCTAGTTGCAAAGGATTCTGTTAAACATCCTATGATACCATCTATAGTGACCCAACCTTAAAAGCCCCAATCCCAAAGTTTGCTACTAGTTAAATTGATAAGATTGAAAATAATAAAAATACTAATGGTCAAAGGGTTTATTAGTCTTGATAAGCTAGATACTTAAAGGAGTCTTTCATTACAAATGAGTACAAAAATTACAACATAAGTTTTTCTTTTAAGTTAATAAATAACTTCAGTGATATCATTATTCCACCATGTAAATATTTTCATATCATTCATAGTACTCTTCCTGGATTCCTATATAAAGAGAAATAATAAGGGCGAGCTCAAATGATATGTAATGGAAATATATAATTGAATAAACAATTAATAATTGATAATAATAATAATAATAATGGCTCAGTAGATAACTAAACTCCCATTCTATAAAATCAACAGAAATGAGAAGAACGTGAATAAAAAACATATCATGGTTATAAATGAATATACATTCCATTCAAATAAATAGATAAGGAAAAGTGTATTTGGGAAGGAAAAAAACTAAAAAACATTACATTTATTCAATAAACTAAAAACTGAATATATCCCTCTCTATGTCGACATAGAGCCTCAATAATGAATAATAACTAAAAATAAATGAAGAAAATTATTAATTATTAGACTCAATGATTCCTAGGTATATGGAACCATTACCATTGAGAGATAGTTTACCTATTCGAATTTGCACAAATAATTTGTCCCATGAGACTACTGATCCATCTAGGGGCATTCATTAACAAGTCCCTAGCCCATATGGATTTCCATAAATGGTCCTCGACCCATGTATTACGTGTCCAAAACATTACCCATATTGAAAAAACAATATGCCTTATTAATTATTTTTATTAAATAAATTATACAGATTTATCATTATTTCCCAAAATAATCAAATAACATTCAATGTTGAAACTGTAGAAAAAAGGTGCATGGTTTATGAAATAATCATATTCTGGAATGTTATATCGATATATAGGATAAATTCGTTGTCAAATTATTATAAGAAAGTGAATATTTCAAGGGGACTAAAAGGAATCAATGAAGTGAATTTGAATAATATCTGTAGAAAAATCTATCAAAATCCATTAATAAGAATATTAAGGATGGTATCCATACAGCATAACCCAATTGGAGTAAAATAATGGTTTTTTATTGTTAATGAATTGAGACATTAAAAAAATATTTTAAAAAAATTATTGAGGAAAATATCCATTTTTTCAAGAACAATTTCATTGTAAATAAATTTTATAAATATTTTATTTAAAAATTACAATTTTAAACATTAATAGGAATATTCCAATGAATTATGGTTGGTATATCCACAAATTTCATAGAAGGTAAAAAGGAAATTCATTTTTCATGGTAAAAATGTTCAAAAATGCCTTCATTAGAATGCAATTAGATGACTGCTTTCAGAACAACAGTAAAATGTAAAAATGGTAAACATTTATTTACCAAATCATTTTAAATTTTATTTAAAATTTTTTTAATAATTTTTTTTGAAGAATATGTGTTATCTGACTAAAGAGAGATAGAAATTTATGTTTTCCCAAAAACGTTTTCTAAACCATTTTTGTACTAAAGAGTGGTAAAATGGTACAAATACATGAAAATGGTCATGAACAGATAAGAGATAAAATTAAAGGATTAATTGAACAAATTCCATATAATATCCACTATTTCAAATACCAATTGAATATCATTAATGTTATTGCTTTGGAAAATAATTTTTAAACATTAAAAAGTGTCTCATACCACTTTGAAACATTTTAAATCATAATCCACTTAGATAAATAAAATAAAATGTAATTTTAAAATACCATAAATATAAAACTATTAAAGATATAAGATAATATAATGCAAAATATATCATAAATACTATATTATTTAATAATATATACTTATATATAGTATTTTTTTGATGAAACATGAACAACATCATGTTGAAGAGGTGGTAATCCACATGTCCACAAATGGTGTTATCGCTTTTTAAGAGTGTGGATGGGTAATAATGAAGATAATATATATTGTATATACAGAAATTTAATTATTTCTTTACTAATATAAATATTTTAATATGTCATATATTTTTAATTTAAACCATCATTTTTACATTCCATGTATAGTTTGAACAAATCAGATCGCTTTGAGGGGCAATAGTCCAAACTTCCTTAAACGATATAATCGTATAAAAGTAAAATGGAAATTATTAAATTTATGTATTATAAAAGTAATAAAAAATTATAATAACAATATTTAAAACTTATATAACATATAAAAACATATTTTCCATCATAATGTTCAACTATGACTGTGTGTAATGGAAAAATGAACAATCATCATTTTGTGAGGCAGTAATTGTCCACACAAAGAAATAATATGTTCTTTACCCCTTATATGGATTTGTGTGATATTATTGGTAAGAAAATCAATAAAAAATCATGGTATTTTTCATATACATGTTTTATTTTAAGAACATGGATGAATAATATTTAATGGGTGCAGAATGGAAATAAAACCAAAGAGGTTAAGGAATTATATTACCTCTAAATTGGGTAACTTCCTTTGGTTTGTACCAAAAGGAGTCCATTTGTGGATAGCTAACCATATTGATTATTATAGGTATAGGGGAGGGATTTTAGAGACTATTTGGGTAGATAATTTCCCAATTTAAGTTGTCTGAGATCTTTGTGGAATGGGGAGAGGTGGTGTGCTTTTATAATGGGAGGAAAAAGACTCACTTGGTATTTTTTAAAAGATGTTAGGTGCACCGTTGTTTTTACATAAAAAATATCATCAGAAAGAAAAACATCAATAATGGAAGTTTTATGGAAAATTTATGCCCAGAAATGTGTTTTTGGACAAGTGGAAACGTCATTTGGTCCCCTAAGATAAAGATCTAGTTATTTATTAAGATTAAATTTACCTAAATAATTGTAATTTATATTAATTACATTCACTAAAAATTTTGTAGAAAAAAGTTTTTATTATTTTAAATTATAATTTATGATGATTTCATATATGGAATCGATTTTTCCAAATTCCAATCATATAAGTGGAAGAAATTAATTTAAAATTCATCCTGTTGGCAGGACGATAATGTGGGTTTTAAAAGTAATAATGTGTGAACATTGCCTATGTTTTTATAATCAATTTAAATGTGAATTTGATTCCAATGACATAAATTATATTAATTTATAAAAATATTATTTTATTAAACATTAATACAATTTTAAATTATAATTTAACCTTATAAATTAATTGGTTGAACAAGGGTTTTGAACTAAAAATTCAGTATTTTTAACTTTTCATAAAAAAATGAAATGTTTTAGAAAATTATCAAAAATTAAAACTAACCAAATTACTATGTCTATAATTATAAGATAGAGATTATTCTGACATATTAAACCAATTAATGTGAATAAATATACATTTAAGATGGTTTCTCCATTAAAATGTTGTAAAATTACTTTTATAAAAATATAAGTTTTTATTTGTGAAATATTGGTTGCTCTTATCTTATGGGTATCAAACATAATGGATGAATATAAAACTCAATTAGAAGAATAAAAATAAAAATATTTAATTTTTATATCCAATTATTTATTATTTTTATTTTTCATTATTTTGTATCCATTAAATTCATTTTATATTTATATAAACCATAAATTTTTATAAGTTAGTTAATACTATTCATAACCACAAACATAACGACTAGGTTATTTCATATTATAATAAATAATAATAATTTAATAATTAACAATTATATGGTGAAACTTGGTCATGTGTGTAATGTAGGTTTTCATGGATGGTTTCTCTGGCATGTGATATAATCTTTCACGGAAGGTCTCTCTTGCGTGTAATGCATGAAAACTCAATTTTGTGTTCACTATGAGGTATATCATGTATTGAAATATTTAAAATGGTAAATATATAATGGTGTATTGTAATATTATATATCATTATGTTCATTCTGATGCGTCTGATCTGCGCTATTGAAAAAAAATATTAACATTGGAATTTCTGGGTGTTATAATAAAAACAATTGTTAGATAATATCAAATATATCTCAATGGGATGTAAATTGAGATAAATTCCCTTAGGTCATTATTACCCTTTGTAGATGAATGATTTCTACACATGTATAATGGTTTTAAACATGTTATTAAATTATTACAAAATAGTATTCATATTTATAATATCATATAAAGTATTATTATAAAATCACATCACATTTTCCCAAAAAATATTTCATTACAACCAATGTTTCATGTTTTGACATCATCATTTTCTCATGCATGTTTTCTCATAAAATTTATGGTTATTGTACATAGGGTATATCATGTTCATAAATATAATTAAATTTATTTTATAAAAAATATAATTATAAATTAGATAGATAAGTAGTATCATTATTGAAATTTTCATGTAGAAAATGAATCACATTTCTTCATAGGGATGGTAGATCGTATGTCAGCACAAGTGATGTCATAATTTAACTAATGGGTGTAGGGTAAAGAATTAAATGATATATTAATTTTAAAAAGTAAATATTATGTTATAATTACTAAATACATGAATTACATCAATCAATATGAATATTCTTGTGAGTTAGTGAGAGAAAAAATTACTTGGATTCGGGAAGTGGGAGTACTCTATACACATGAGAAATGGTATTGTTTTATATTTAATGAAGAAGGAGGTTGAAAAATATTATGTCACAATCATAATAAAATCTCATTAATTTGAAAATTTCTGTGTCATTTTATTTTAATTGCTAAAATAAAATTCATAGAGGTATAATTGGAAGTAATTAAGAAAGCGATTGGTGAATATGAATGTCATCCAATAGAAAATCCTCCTTTGGATATCTTATAAATAAACCTAAGGTAGGTATTTTAGGAATAATATATTCTCAATAATAGTTATATGAATTTTTGTGAGTTATTTTTTATGGTTTGGTCCAAATAAACTATTTAATAGGTGTAAATAAGTGAGGGGGAGGTACACTTTTATAATTGAGGTGAGTTCCACAACTGTAATTTTTAAATGTTTTCAAAATATTTCAAGTCAAATTCATGGGCAAATGGATAAAAATGGCTCATATTAGAAGGTGAAAATATTAAGTTATCAATAAAATAAACCAATAGTGATTCAGAAAGTGTGTTTTTCATTTTAACCCTACTCTTTTTAGGTTAACCATAAGTAAACCAATTTTAACCTTAATCGTAGTGAAATTCTATTACTGTTATTACTATTCATTAGGACTGAATATGAAAGTGTGATTTTTTCCAAATTTATGAATTATTATAATAAATAAAAAATGAATATATTCAAATTAAATTCATATAAGTCAAAGAATTAAATTTTAAAATAAACCCACAAAATGTGTCAAAAGAATATTTTAAGAAAATTCATTTTAAGCATAATATAATCATAAATTTACTATATGAAAAATAATCATCATTATATGGATTTAAATTATTATATTTATATATATATTCTAATCTGTTCATTTAAATAATTCACCAACAAATAAGTTTTTTATTAATTAAAATGGATGGACATTAATCTTTTTTAAAAATAGTTTTATGAAAATAGCATTTTTACCACTAAATGATCGTATATTTATTTATATCAAATTTTGAATTAATACATGGATAATTATGCATATTATAAAAAATTATTGTAAATAGAATTATTTATATTTAAAAACTACATTATTCAACATTCATAAAATATTATTTCAATGGGAAATTTTCAAAAACTCATTCTTATCTTATTTTGAACAGCATCAAAATAGATATTGAACTTTTGAAATTAGAATTTCTACTCCATGAAATATTTAAATTTTAATTGTATTATATTTTTATTAAATTAAACATTTATTTTACAGTAATTGAATCTCGTTTGTGACATTGAATTTTAATATATAAATTTATGGTATATGCTATGATTATTACCTCACTAACATCTTTCCATTTTCTTCATTTGTCACTATAATTTATTTTTTCACACAACCATTCATCACATCATGATAAATTTTTGACGATTAAATTCATTTTTGGAAATAAAAAACATAAACCAATCCATTGGTTGAAATAACTACATCACTATTCCTTCAAATAAATAGTTAGTCTTTATAATTTTTTAAAAACCTTACACTCTTTTTTATGAGTTCTAATTAAAACACATTAAAATTATTCTAATGGGGTATATTCAAATTTTTCAATATCTAAAGAAGTTATATATATATAATCACTAATCATATTAATAAAAATAATTCACATCCATGAATATATTCCAATACATATGTCTTATTTTAGTTATACATTAGAATCATACATCTATTTTTCTTAACTATTTATATAAATAAAATTAGACTTAATTCATATGATTTAAATCTTATAAATCATTCATGAACCACTTATACTACTGATAACATATTTTCAAAAACTCTGATAGTAAATCCTATATATTTCCAAAAATAACCCTAATTAGAATACATCTTTCCACCATTAATCATCTACTACAGATATTCCTATAATTATTATAAATTTTTATTTTTTATTACATTATTATTGATTTGGAATAAATCAATTCATATTAAAAAATATTAAGAACATTATTGAAAATAATAGATGTTAAAATGTTTTTCATTCAGAATTATGTCTTGTTAAAATTTATGATTAGAGATAAAAAAAATTAAATAGATAAATCATATGAAAAATAACAACATGCCCAATAAAAGACAAAGTTGAATTTTGTTTGATCACTAAATCTTGTACCAAAACTAACAGAGTGAAATCAAATAAATGATTTTAACCAAAAATCATAACTCCAATGGGTGATTTAATAGTTTCAAGGAATTATTATAAAGGATTGAAAATATTTTTTGATTCAAAATATATTTATAAGTGTTATAGTGTGAAATGAAGATAATAAATTTATGTCTTATAAATCCCATTAAATACCCACTAAAATAGAAATATATTTATTCTAATGTGATTTTAGTTATATATTAGAGTTATTTACACAATTAGTATTGTGTTCATGAAATACGGACACTATCACACACATTCATAACTATATTTATTCAATCACTGATTTCCACGAAAATGGTTTCACTTATTTGAATGCCCTTAATACCCTCTTTCAATGATCTAATCACAACATTGATCCTACTTTTTCTCTTATAATTTAGACCATCTACCATTATTTTTTTACTAATGTCATAGATATTCAAAAAATACTCCCAAATGTGTAGAAATACATTCATAACCCTTAAACATTTTCCACATATAACATTATATTCTATAAAACTGCTAATGACTCATATATAACATAAATATGTTGGTTTTAATGATAACTGACCCACATTCATATTGATTTATCCAAAATAACATATATATTCATTCTAGATTACTATGAAATCATCACCATATATATATATTTTAAATAAATCATGTTCATAATCACATTGGGATAATATTTTTGTGACAGCATGGTTTTTCTATAAGGTGCAAATTCTTTAAACATTATTCTAATTGTATACCTCTGACCTAATATGAATGAATAATGAGGACCTTAATATTTCAAGGATATAAATGGATTTTTTGGATCATATAGCCCAAAATATTGGTAAAAATAGATATGCCCCATAGTTAGAAGAAAACATATAGGGAAAACTGCATAGTTACCCCAAAATGTGAGGGACATTTCTGAGGGGCACGAAGGGTGCATAAGTTTCTAGGACCATTGGCCTATGGGAGCACACCTGTGAAAGTATATAATTATGTTATAAAAGATCCACCAGCATATTTGGTTCTTGTTTTCTTAAACGGTACGGTCAAAAGAATGTGGGGTCCCTCCTAATGTAGTGGGAGGATCCTCAATGGTGAACAATTTTATACAACCATGTGGCCAAACCATGAGACCATGTCTTTCATAGGTTAAATAACCAAAACACCATTAATACTATATTTAGTTACCCGTCGCCTTATTTTTCTCATTACAGCTATTAGAGGAGGTTATCATCTCCCATTTCAATCTCTTAACCCCCTGTTCTGTAGTTTTTTAACCTGGTTCATCATTTGGTGTCCGATAAAAACATTATTTGTCTCACTTGATTCCACTTAGTAATATTATGAATCCTTTATCTATGTTTGTCCTTCATTAATTTTAAAAGACACTATTTAGATACACGGTCATACTCCCTATTTTTTTGGTGTTGACCTTTTCTTATGTTTTCTTTTGATCCCAACCAATCAAGAGTTTAATACTGGATGACGAGAGTTGTGAATACTTAATGTTCGTGGTTTCTTAGTAATACCTCAAATCTCTCTTTTTTATAAACATTCATCATTTTAAACATTTCGATTTCATTAGGCGTTGCTTATTAAAATCATTTTTCATTCTAATAATCATCATGGGATTATTAAACAGCCCAATTTATTCTTATTCACCATATCATTGGAGGATATAGCCTCAACATCAACCACTCCTTATAGGGTATTCTCCTTATTATGACTTGGTGACCCATATGGGGTTACCTATGACATAGTTTGGGTGTATGGATTGAACATGATGATGGTGATCCCCTTTTATTAAATGAATTTAGAAATTAAAATGGATACAAATGTAGATTCCACTTAACCCATCCAAGGTAAGTACAAAAATCCATTAATTGTTCATTAATTTTTAAATGGAAATTATAATAAATATAAATAACACTTAATAAAATTGGATGTAATGGAATGAATTTGTTTAATGTATGTTGAAAATCATGCAGTGGTTGATGGGAGGTAGTGGAGTGAACCTTATCAGTGATTAAGATAGTTAAATATGTAAGGGTTTCATGTCCTTGGTATGCCTTATCAAATTATGGAAATTTATGGAATCAACCAAACAAACTTATTTTGTGGAATGAGTAATGAATGGCCTAATATATTAAAGGAATCACCTATATGTTTCCCATTTTATATGGAAATGTTCATATTTATAAGAGTGGTTGGACTTGAGATATCCATAGATTCCAAAGGGAATGTCTTGCACACACCATGACACCATTCAAATTCAGGGATCTGGATTCCATGAAAGATAAAAATATTTGAACCTTTAACTTTTATAATAGTGGATACTCGAAATTGATTCATAGTTTCCCTTCATTATCATTTATTTATTAGGTATCCTTGGAAAAAATCCTTGGATCTAGATTTAAGTCTTTGAACTAGTGGGGCCATGGGTACACCCATTGGGACAGTTATTTAGTAGACCATTTTACCTTAGATGAGATACATTGACTCTGTAAGAATCATATTATAATGGAATTACTTGGGTGATACCCCTTAGATTATGTGTAGACCCTTTATAACCATGTTAGAGGTTATTATTGAGTTGGTTTGACCCCTAAGGTCATGGATTCCTTGGTTATATATTGGATCCCATTACATCACTTATTATAAAATTGAACATAATTAGTTACATGATTACTTATTCAGAAACCAACTGAGGTCGAAGCAGGCATCAAGGTATTTAAATTGATATATTTTATTTCCCTATATATATTTACTTGTGAACTATATCAGATTATATTACAGAGATTGTATATTATAGATTCAATTTTTGGTGTCCTGTTATGATTTATCTCACACCCTATATGGTACACCATTATTATCAAGGTAGATTATATGTATGTAGGTGTTGATAATGGGAAGAATATGAATTTGGAAATAAGATATTGATTACTTTAATTGAGGTGGATCTTGGTAGCGATGACTTGTCCAGTGATCAAGTTGGTTGATAGTTTTTGGAATTTTTTTATAGAATGTATTATCTTTTTCTATGTATCCTAGTTTTCTGGATTTATAAAGACATGACATACATTATCATCATTTTTTATATGATCCATTTTACTTGTTTTGATTATTATCTGTTTCAATGTTTTGATTCATACTAGTTTTAGGGAGGTTTATGTCTACTTCTTCCACGGTGGTTTAGTTTATTTCATTACTATATTGAGATAACAGAAATGAAATTAAGATTCATTATCTTGGTTATAATACATTCCTAGGAGTATCTTTCAATTGTTTAGGGTGATCCATGAGTTTACCAAAATAATAATTGGTATACTATATTTTTTCCACTAGTATTGATATCTTTTCCCTGTTGTGTGATGAACAAGATATGTGGTGATTGTTAAAATTATTAGGATTGAGGATTTTCATTTTATCACAATCTTGATGATATTATAGAAATGAATGATCAATAATGCATCATTATAGACACTAATAATTAATATTCTATACATATTCAATGTCACATAGTTTCATTTCCCTACATTTATTTTCCTGTGTTTCCTATGATTATTGAGTAAGATATGGATTCTATATATACATGTGCTTCTAAACCTTTATTAAAGGGCAGGGTATTGGTTATTTAAAATTTCAACATTAATTTAAATAGTTTTATCCTTCATATTTTGATGGTGGATTCTAAAATTTTTGGATTCTACCCATGTAAAATTTGTACCTCCAGTTACATGAGCTACTATTTCGCTATGATTTAGTGATTTCTAGTTTCCATTCTTGATGTGCATGGGACCTCATGTAATGGAATGGTTAAATTAATATGCCTATTTATTGTATTCCACCCATTTAATTATGAGACTTAATGTATATTGGGATAAATAAAAGTCAAATGGGTATTGATCTCACTGAAAAGGTGTATGTGAACTTCTTTATTGGGAATGATGATAAATTTTAAATTGAACCTTGAAATTTTTTAATAAGTCAATAAAAACATAAAATTTAGAAAATGAATTATAAAATCCAATATTTTCTTGTGAATGAAGAAGAAAAATATGAGTGACTATTTATATACTAGTACCCCTATAAATTAAACTTGAACAGTTTCCAATACCCTATATTTCTAACCCGAATGTTGGGGTAGTATTCCATGGGTAGGGAACCCTCATCCTTATGATTTTCTTCTACTTGTATATCTATAAATTATCAAATACTAATTTGGGTTGTCTACTCTCCATTTGTATAGCTATGCGACCACGATGTCCTAATGTCTTGTTCTAAGAGGGTGGTGATGAACCAACTCTAGAGAAAGTTTTCTGCGAGCTACCAATCATTCCATCTGGAGTGCCACTTACGACACAACCTACTATACATTATCTAGAACCATACACTCAAATTCCAAAGATTTTCCTACATCTGATGTAGTCTAGGTAGGGGGTTGCATGACCTGCATGATGATATGATACGTAAGTACCAGTAGCAATAGTATCCTGCCTTTTTGAGGTATGGTAGACCACAAGATTGAAAGTCTTGGCTAGAGGACACTCTATATATCTTTGAGAATTTTGTGATGCCTCCAGAGGTAGGACTTGGTATTTTCATGTATATGCTTCATAATTAATCCATGTGCTAGTGTTATGTGATTACCTAGGATGCTCATTATCATATACTGGTCTGGGATAATTTTTAGACTAGTATTTGTGATTACATCTTTCCTCATATGCTTATAACATAGTGGTCAATAGAGTTCCTCCATCTATCATTAGATGTTATTGATGATACTGATTATTCATCATCTTTTAATATGTTTTAGTGCTTCACACCACTTCCCGATTGTGATGAGATACCACATGCTAGATGTTTCATGGATGGGATCTAGTATGGAATACAAAATCAAGTGAATTTTTTTCACTTACCTAATTTTTCTGAGATCATTAGTTAGGATATTATCAATGATTGAAACATGAGAGATTGAGACTGTTCTGGGAACAGATGATTTGTACTGATGAAGGGTATAAGTTCTTTTGATTGTTGAAATCATTTCATTGAGGTTTCATTTTAAAGTAGTGAAATTCTATGTAACTGCATTGTAATCTCTATTATATTCCATAAATGTAGATTAGAGGGGAATATGAAGCCTTATTATGATAGATACAAAATGAAATGATGTTATTGATTCCACATGGTGTATAATTTTATATTTTGTTGGACCTCTACATCTGATTCTTGTGGAAGAGTATATGCTAGAACTCCACCTTCTAGAGAAGGATTAGTTACACCACATTAATAAGTGAGTTGGTGTGGCATCAGTCAGAAAGAACGAAGTGGAATTTTTTGTAATGGTAGAAAAATTTCATATATTCTATTCTAGAAGAAAATCCATAATAATGGTGGTATAGTTAGAGTATGGGTCTTTGGATCATTCCAGATGCTTGTTTTACAAAATATACATGAGGTCCAATGTGCATGATCATCTATAGTATGATGTGTTTTTAAAGTATCCTATACTATTGAAACACTATTATTTGATATAGGTTCTTCACAGTCCATTATATCTTTATCATAAATTTAGTGTCACATTTTGTAAATTTAGTATTATGGTGTTGTGATGACCCTGGACACACTGCTGAGAGTGAGGTTAGAGGGAATACAAATATGGAGAGATTTTCCCATTTAGTTAGGAAATTATCCCCTCTTATGGTTCCTCTTCATCCTTAAAATAATGGGATTTTATATCATTATCATGATATATTTTTTGGTAATTTATTTTTCTTATCTGTACTAGAATAATCGTAATGTGTCGTAATATCACTAGAGGGTAGAATTTGTCTCCAAAAGGCTGAGTGGAATTCCAAGGATGGTAGAGCTAGACTATAGCATCATGTCGTAGGTGGAGTGACCTCCCATATATTTAGTCACTTTATAGAGGATAACAGTTTTACAGATAATGAATTTACTCGAATATTATATGATTTTTGGGATGTATTTCATGACATTTTATCTAGATGACCACCTGAGTGATAAGTAGAGTTTAGGATTGATCTTGTTTTAGGGGAAATCCTAGTTTCCATTCCTTCCTATGGGATGGAACCTACTGAGCTCGAGGAGATCAAGAGAAAAATGAAAGATCTAAAATCTAAATTCTTTATTAATTATATTACTTCATCCAATGGTTCACCAGATCTTTTTACAAAAAGGTAGATAGGACCATTCATTTATGCAAGGATTACTAATGAATGATCCATATTATGGCCAAGAACCAACATAAAATTTCTTGAATACATGATCTCTTTGAATCTCTTCAAGGATATGGGGTGTTTTTTATGATCGACCTGATATCAGTCTATTATCATGTGTGAGTCAGTCCTTCAAAAATACCGAAAATTTATTTACATTGTTTTTATAGTTTATATGAGTATATCGTTAGGCTTTTGGTATTACAAACATGCCCACCATTTCAAGTCATTGATGAATAGGGTTTAAACCCCTATCTAGATTCTTTTCTCAGGGTATTTTTTAAAGAAAACATCTTGAATTATCATACATTGTGCAACCCTGATAAATACCTTTATATCATTTTAAATATTCATTGAGATCATCCACATTATTAAAATATTTCTATGTTCCACTTATGGAAGAACAATTTTTACTTCTTTTGTCATATTATCTTAGAATAATATGATTCATGTGACCAAAAGAAGGTGGGAGATTGGTTTTCATGGGAAAATTCCAAGAACATATTTGATATTCAGATCTTCTTGGGTCAGATTAGATATTATAGGAATTATATACAAGAATGTTGACACCATTTTACACGTCTAACTTGTATTAAGAAGACGGATATCATGTTATTATGGATAGAAGAGTGAGAGATGTCATTTAGGTAGCTGAATGGTGGGCTTACCCCAGCACCTATTCTGATTCTTTCAGACTAAATAAGAGTCTATACCATGTATTGTGATGCTTCAAGCATTGGAATAGGATTAGAATTGATATAAGAGGGAAGATTGTTTGTGCAAAGATTTTCATACATGAGGCCAAATGATAGAAATTACCTAATGCACGACCTAGAGAAAGCAGTATTTGTTAATACTTGACATTCTAAGGGACTTTATCTTATGGGTGATAGCTTTGTGGTTTATGCAAGCCACATGAGTCTCAAATATATGTTTACACAGCATGAATTATAGTGATGATGGGTTGAATTCCTTCAGTAATTTTACTTTAATATTTCTTATATGGATGAAATGGGTAATGTGGTAATTTTTTCCTTGATTAGGAAAAAACAAGGATAGTACATACTAGAAGATAGAATGGAATGGATATTGATTTCCTTATTTTTTATACCCATCTAGTGGTTTACAAGACTCGTGATCAGTATTCTCTTAAAACCCTGTATGTTAAATCTACTCATCATGGTTGGGTGAATATAAGGAAATTTTCAAACACTCACGGGTAGGTTCAATAATAGAGTATTGATAGTGTTGAATTTAATTAATATATATCTATATATAGGGAAAATACAATATATATATTTTCATATCTGAGATCATTTATAAATTAGAAATTAATTGATGTGTGAGTTAAACATTTCTAAATGGGTAGTTCTTTTTGGAATCTCCAAAATGTATCGATATATGACACCATATTATAGTTATCCTAGGATAAAATATTATATACAATGCTTTATCAGAAGGTGTTCCCATTAATATTAGGTTATTGTGGGGGAACCATAGGCTTGCAATCTTATTATATCCATTTGATGGTCACTAAATGGAAATGCGAAGATGTTACTAAGGATTTTGTATTTAGCCTACCAAGTTCCCTCAAGGTATCGATGTAGTTTGGGTATTTGGGGACCAACTGATGAAACATGCACAATTCCTTCCAATCTGGGAAAGTTTCTTAGTGGATTATTAGAGAATACTATATGAACAAGACATCATATGACTACATGGGGTCCCTTTTACAATATTAGGATAATCAATTCACATCACAGTTATATAATGGGTTATAGAGATTTATGGGTACACATGTGATTCTATGCACAAATATTCACCCTTGGATTGATGGCTAGTAAGAATGGATGATATATGTATTATTGGATATTCATTTTGCATGTGTCCTAAAATTCAATAGTTCTTGGGAAAATCATATCCCTCACCTCATGTTCAACTATTATAATAGCCTTTATTCTAAGATTAGTATATATCATTATGAGTCCACCTATGGTATGACATTGTGTTCACCCTTGTTCTGGTTTCAGGCAAGAGTGGTAGAACTACTATGTCCTTTTCACATTCATTAGTCCATAAAACTAGTTAATTAGCTGGTTGAGAAGCAGACGTCTACATCTTAGTCTAGATATAAATCATATGATGATCTCCATTGGGAACCTCTAGTGTTCATGATTAGGTATTGTGTTTCCCTATAAGTATCTCCCTAGCATGGTCATATATGGATATAGAGGCAAGTGATGTTTTCACTTTGTTATTTCGGGTCGTTTTAGATTATAGAAGGAATCGGGATTGTAGCCTATTTGTTTCTGTTACCTCATATGTATCATTCTAGGAGAGATGTTTTCCAGGATTCATACATTTGACGTTATCATGTCGATAAGCCTCGTACTTTTGATAATGAAGAGGTAGTGCCATATGTTGATGCTTCGTTTGAGGAGTATCTCAAACACATCATTGATAGGGTCACATATTATCTCTTTGGTCAGTATATAACTTCTCTATTGGTGTTATGGAAACAAAACTGTGTACATCATGAGACCCGAGATAAGGTGGTGGGCAAACAATCCAACATGATGGAGTTATTCCCAAATGAAGTTTTTCCTCTATTGGATAGTGATCTCAGGGAGGAGAAACATTATAGGGGGAATACTATAAGATCCACATTTTTATATGAGGTTAGTACCAATTAAATTTTAGTATTTTTATTTATATTTAATCTTATATTACTTCCTAATGAATTCCATGTTGTTTTAGTGGTGTCTGTATATTTTTCACAGCACATAACTGAACATTTTGGGTAAAACAGACTGGTTTTACAGTTTAAAAAAACAATGCTAGGAAGACTATATGGTTACCCCTAACCATGTGGGGTGTTTTACAGGGTTATATAGGACACCTGGGTTTACCAAATCATGGACCCATGGTCGTGCGCCCGTGTGAGTATCTCAGTTGAATGTAGCTAAGAAACCAACACATTTGGCACAGAGTTTCTAATACCATGTGGGATAAATCATGTGGGATGAACCATGTGGGGTCCCTCCTTATGTTTTTGGTTGTGTGTGGTTGATACTTATTTTGGATGACCATGTAGCCAAATGGTGTGACCCTATTTTTCTGGGATAAAATTACCAAAATTCTCTCAGTGATTTATTTACGTAACCATATCCTTATATTTATCATTCGATAATACAACAGATGCTCTTCTAGGAAATTTTGATCTCCCAAACCTTCATTCCATGTTTTTTATATTATATATTTATCTACTGTCTGATCAAAGTGACATTGGTAGAATTTGATTATTCGTTGTAATCATTTTGATCCATCGTATTATTTTTTTACAGATCCTTCTCTGGATAATTCTTTTTAGATGTAGGATCATTTGCCATGTTTTTAAGTAATTGAATATTTATTTTTAATCATTAAAACTAGGTGAAACTAGAGTGTGGTACTAGATGATGATAGTTGAATGATCTTTAGGTATGTGATCTGTGACTCATCCCTCAATTCTCACCATTTTAAAAATTGTTAACATTGTGAGTACATCGATTTCATCAGTTATTTCATATTAAATATTTACTATATGCCTATAATCATCATACTTGTATTCTAGATCCCTTATAATACATGTTCACCATATCATTAGAGGTTATAATCTTAATACAGACTATCCCTCATAGGTTATGCTTATTTTTATTACTTGGTGACCTTTATGGTTTGACTTGTAACACTGTTCGAGTGTGTGGTTAGATCTTGCCAATATTTAGCCCCTTTATATTAAATGAATAAATAATTTCCATTGGATTGTATCTATAGTTTCTAAATTACCCATCGAAGGTGACTGTTTAAATCAATTAAATTATCATTAAAATTTAAATTGAATGTATTACATATATCACAGGGGATAATTGAATGTAATTGAATGAATATTCTTCATGTACATAGAAAACGTTTCAATGCTTAATGGAAGGAACCATAGTGATGATTTTTTATGATTAAGTTATTAAAATGCTATATTTTTTTATTTAATTATTATGAATTTTCACACTAATAAAAGGTATAGAATTAACCCAATTCTCTTAAAAAATAGAATTAGTATTACATGAATTACTTTTCTAAATGAATTGAGTATAAGGACCTTATTTCATATGGTCCTATTCATCTTTATAATAGGGGTTAGACTCGTTACAGGCTTGGATCATAGAGAGAATGCCTTAGCCACCTAGGGATTTCATTCTAATTCAAGAAACCGGTTTCCATGGGAGATACCCACCTTAGAACCTTTTCATCTTTTACTAGTGAATCCCCAGCATAATGTCATAGGATCCCTTCATTATCATTATGATATTAGAATTAATTGGATCATTTTTTGGATCAATATTGACCACTTTAGACACAAGGACCCATGTATACACCCATTATTCCTAGTCATTTCTTAGGCCTTTTTACCATGGTAGATACCTTTGGACAAAGATAGAGTCATATTAATGTGGAATTTCTTAGGTAATTCCCCTTTATTACATGTGGACACCATATAGACAGGATTCAGATTTTAATTTTGTTGGATCGACCAGTAAGATAAAAAATCCTTACTTGTTACATTAGAACTTCTTCATTCTTATCATCATCAAGGATACCTTGGTTTTTACCTTGGGTCCTTTATTGCTGTTATTATAATTATTATATGATTCCTCTATCATACATTGTATCATCTTCCCATATTATATACTAGAAGATAAAAAATTAAATAAATTCATGTTTAGACACTAGTGAAGGATAAACCAGGTAACCGGGTTTTTAAATTGGTTTACAATCATTAACTTCATATATATACCATCATAGTATTTTAGTTTATATAACTTGTACATGATATTATAGATTTCATTGGTGGTAGTCTTATAATATTTAACTCACACCCTATCAAGGTCTCCATTGGTACCCGAAAATATTATTTTTATATAGGTGTTGATAAGAGGAAGCATTCCACATTGAAAACCTAATCATGATTTCTTTCATTAGGGTGGATCATAGTAGTGGATGACCAGGCTAATGCCTAGGATATAAGATAATTTTTGGATCATTCTTTATTATTTTTTATAGAATTTATTGGTTGTCAAATGGTATCCATATTTTTATACTTTATATAAAAATGACTAATATTATCATCATTTTTTATATGATTCAGTATCTAGAATTTGAATATTATCTATTTCTTATAGGTTTATGTCAGCTTCTGTTATTTCTGTTTATTGGTATAATAGTTATTGCGTATATCTCCACTATAAAATATATTTACATATTCGTACACAATTTCAAATATTTATATTATATCATCTAGGATCCAATATACTTAGGAGTTCATAGTATTCCCACAAGCACATCTTAGGACCTCATAGTTATTCAGTACCCTCAGGTGTGTGGGGATGCACGCCTGAGGCCATGTGGCCAAAAGGGCCCAAGGATCCTTGGAGTGGATTCTGGATCCATGAAATCACATATATCTTATTTTATATGACCATATCACATAAAATAAATCCATATCATACACCTCAAATTTTTTTACTCCATAAATAGTTTACTAAAAAATGTTGTACATATATAATTTTGATAGAAATTTATTTATCAATCTCTATTATATATTCAATTGTAATTCACATAAGTCCTATAGAAATAATTTATATTTTTCGAAACATTACATATAATTTTTTATATATAAAGTATCTCCCATGTTATTTGGAACTTAATAGGACATGGCTGCTTTCTAAAGTAAATATCTCTTGTTTTTATTTTCTGTATCATTCCTCTAAAATCACTCATAATTTTCATAAAGTCATTATTTTCTAAATCCATATTATTAACAAATATTTAAAAAATTATCCTATTATAAAATTTATTAAATTTTTAACATCCACGATAAAAATTTAGTCTAATTTAATGTCTCAATCTCAAAATTTTTTGATATGCTTTTCTCTAAAATCTTTAATATAATTAAAAAATTACAATGGTTAATGAAATAACATCAAAAATGATTTTTATGTAAAATATCACATTAAATATAGTAAAAAAATACTTCCTTATGTCAAACATTTATCATTTAATATTTAATAATCAATTAAAAATATATATTTTAATGTCATTAATTTTTTAATTGACATTGAAAATGGAGGAAATAACATTGATAATGTAATATTTTTAAATAACCGACATAGGATCCCTATTAAACAAAAATAATATCTCACTGATATGTTTTTCCTACACCCATACATCCCCCTGTGAGAAATATCTACAGAAACCAAAAACACAACTCATATAGACATCACTAACAACACATTGTTTTTTCCCTTCAATCATTACTTCAACCACCACCACTCACCCATACATTCTTTACCATTTTTCAATATATCATTTTTATTCCATTATAACCCAACAATATTGTATCCTCATGTTGTCATCCACCTCTCCCTTACTCCAAATTTCCACTACCCTTCCCACTTTATTACTCAACATTATCATTTTCTCAAAATTTGGAAAACCATTTAGAAATTATCTTTCATCTGACATTATATAAATCCTTTTATTATTCATTAATCCAAACACCTACTATTAATTTGATGTTAATTTTTTTTATTTAATGAAAGTTAAGTTTTTTAAATTTTAATGCTATATAGTTCTTTATATATATATATATATTAATCATGAACAATTTAGAAAAACTGTTTAATAATTTATTTATTAAAAATTTATTATATTTTTTACTATATTTTCATAAGAAATATGGGTATAAACATATATATTTTTTATGTGATCCTTTTTTTAATAATTAATTTGTAAATTATTTTATTTAATTTTATTTCATAATGAAACTAAAATATTTATATAAAGTATAAACATAATAATATGTGAAAATATAACTTGTATAAATATAAACTATGTATAATTACATAGATATATCATTTTTATAAAATTGAATATTTTAGTAAGATATATAACGTTATATAAAATGTTTTTATTTTATATAAAGATATAAATATAATATTTCCATGAAATATAGTTTTTAGCATTGATTAAAGTAATTTAATTTTAAATAATTTTCTAATTTTTTTAAAAATATATTATATTATAATTTATTTAATACATGTAAATAATTCTATAAGAAACATTTATTAAATTAATTATCTATAAAAAATTTATTTGATGTAATTTATTCACGTAAGCTTATTTTTTCTATATTCATTTTATTATATATATTTATTCATGTGAATATATGTATTTTAATATGATACCACACCTCCATTCAAATTTTTAAAATGTCTATTTTTCAATAAATTATTTCATTTATCATACATAAAAATTCCCAATTTCTATCAACATTAATGATATAATGGTTCAAAAGTTATTGGAAACTTATTTCATATATATCCAAAAAGATCAATATTTTACTAGTAGAAAAATTAAATACATAGAAAGAGTTAGTAATTGAATAATTTAAATACATAATTAAAATTTTCAATTCGATTCATTTTAAAAACATCTCACAATATTTAATGAAGATAACATAATTTAAAATGCTTGAATATTCATGTGAAATGACTCATATTTGAAATTTTTTATTGGAACTTCGTCATTTTTTTAAACAACATTTAATAATGGATATGTTATCTTATTTTTTTAAAAAAAATGAGACTTGATTTAGGATAACATAAGTTTTTTGGAAAATAAAAAATGGCATATCATGTTGGATACATAATAGAATTATTTGTTGATATATATTTACCTCCATTAGTCTAATAAAATTGAATAAATAAAATAATTTAAAATTATTAAAATTTTAATTTTTAATGTAGTTAGAAAATAATTATTAATAAAACGTATTTAAATTGGATAAATAGTCAATATATTGTGAAATCACGACACTTTAAATAGGTAAAACATCAAGGTTAGTTTCATGAGTTAATGGTTGTAGAAAAATATTTTTAAAATTAATTTATATGGAAATGGATTAATCTTTTGTTGTAGGTGACATGAAAAATAAACAATTTTTTATAAGGAAACAATATTGTTTGGTTAGAAAATTTATGGTTCTTTGGTGGGGATATTTATACACCTGTAGGATCTTGAAATAAAATAATAATTTCGTGCTACATTTTAAATATTTAATGGTGGATTTGGATGTTTTTATAGGGATTTGGATAGTACACATGTGCAATAATACTTTTCATAGTCTATTTTCCGTGTTTTAAAAGAATGAAAAAAATAATGGTGTGGTTTATTTTAACATATCTGTAACATTGTGATCAACCATTGTGAGTCTTAAGGAATATTATTTAGAATTATAAAAATCCATTGATGTTTTCCTATATATTATTGACCGGATTGAATATTGTATTGATGGTAAATATAATTCAAGATCTATTATTTTTTATTTGTATGTAAAATATATTTTTATCACTTATGGGTGGATTACATATATAGAGGTATAGTGAATATTTTTTTTATCATGAATACTAAATTCAATATAAAATTATGAAATATACCTCCATTTTATGATGGATTATTTAAGAGGTAGAGTATTCTGACTTCTCTTTTTTCTGTGTTTATTAAACTCTTGTTATTTTGTTAACGTGGTATTGGGTAAATGTTGTAGATTATATGTAATTAATACTACATAACATAATATATGATATATGAATAGAAAGTATATAATTAATTCATATATAATAATAGACTAATTAGTAATATGGTATATATTTTAAATCATGGTGGAAAAATTATCATAGATTAACGATGTGATGTCCTGATAAGAGGAGATTATTAATGGAGGGGAAAATAAATTGTTGGTATTTTGATTACTAATAATGTGTTTTTATGTTTACTAGGATTCGTTATGTTTTCATTAGTTAATAAAACATTGGTTGGTGTTGTGGAATCTATTTATATAAAAAATTAAATTTAATAAAAATTGGAATTTATTAAGTGGTGGTATATTTTAGTAGAAGTAAGTTTATTTATGGATGTTTGTGGTTTACCTTAAATGCATATGTGGATTTCAGTGTAGAGAGGGAGATATATATTGATTATTATTATTCTAATATTTATGGTTAAATGTTTTCTTCAGTGGGGTGACCCAATATTTTTTTTAGTTATTATTTTTTTATGATATAAACTATGAAAATGTTATTTATAATTAAAATTTTGTAGGTGATGGATGGATATAATAATATATGATATAGGAAAGATGGAGTTTTGTGGTCTTTCCTAATGAATATTTGATATTAGGGGTGTGTTATTTTCTAGAATATATTATTCCCATTTAAAAGTGACAATTTTCATTGTAGACATACCATTATATAGTGTTTATTATTATTTATATATTTCACATATGGTTGTTCTTTTTTATAGCTATCATCATGGGTATCAATGGTGGTTATAGGTACATCATCAATAGTGGAATAGATAAAAATATGCTATTATTGATTTATAATGGGTGTGGTGATGTGGTAATGATAATTTAGATGAGGTGATGTGGTTTGGATGGTATAGATGTGGTGATGTTATTTGAAACCACCTTCATATTTTTTTAGGTTGTTTTTATGAAAAATTCCATGTATATATATCCATGGGGTCATAAGAGATCAACTTTTGTAGAATGTATGTGTTTTTTTATAACACCCAAATATATAAAAAGAAGACAATTAGGTTTGATAGAATATGTGATGTGAAACATTGATCTAATATGTGAATATAACAGCCAAAGACTTTATAGTATATTTCTTTTTAATAAATTAAATTTCATTAAACGCTTTTGATCCACGCAATATCGTGTTTAAAAAATACACCATACTCTATAAAATTCATATTATTTTCAACATTACCATTACAACCAAGAAATTAAATTTTAAGGTACAAATATTAATAAAGAAATTATTAAAACTATATGGTTTACATGTGTATAAAAAATTTAAATTGTTATATATTTGTTATAAATTTAATAAGAACCATTTTATAAAAAAATTAATGTTTCTGAAATGCAATTTTTTTCTAAAAGAAGATTAAGTCGCACATTGTGTATAAAATTTAACAATATATTTCTTAATAATTTTAGAAAATTTATTTTTAAATATAATATTAATTTTTTAAAAATAAATTTAAAAATTATCTTAGGGTTAATTTTCTTGTCATTTTCTAAAAAATTTAATTTTTTGATTAAAAATAGAAAATAATAATTTTTATTGATAACTAACTTTTCATTAAAATTATTTACAAAGGTAAACTATATTAAAAAATTTTGAAGTAAAATTAGTAAAATTATATCATATTTAAAAAAAATTAGGATATTAGAATCAATTTCATATGGAATTATGAAATAAAATGTTTTTATACAATTGAAATGTTTTCTTTTAAAAAATGGTTTTTTGACTCGTATGTGGGATTAATTTTAATCAGAATTCTAACTCATATATAAGTTTAATTTAAAAATATGGAATACGTATTTTTAATCACTGTTATTTTTATTATCTAACACTTCCAACATAATTTATATTCATAATTAATAGTGAAAATAGTAAAAATAAATTAAATCAATTAAGGTGAAAACGTGTCTACTGGGTGTTAAACTAAGAAGATAATGGTTAAATATGAAATTAAACATATTCAAAACTCATTTTATATCCATTTGTAGACATTATAGCTATATGGTTCGTTATTTTCCCATTTTGGGTCATTTTATATTGAAAGAATGTGACTAAACATTATTCCTTTCAAAAATTCCATGTGTTCCATCTCCCCAAATTATAAAAGTTCCCCACCTCCATTTCCCATCTTCACCGCTCTCAATATCATTTCCCTTAACATATCCAAAAAACTATCCCCCCAATATCATTATTCATATTCCATAGATGGTGGCCTTTTGAAAATACTTATTTTATGGTGTTTAAGAGGAGATCCAAAGGAGGCTTCTCTAAGAGAAGATAATTGTCTTAACAAATTGCTTTAATTTTGTTTCTTCATTTTCCACTTTAAATTATGTATTAAAAATTACAGTAAAATAAAATCATTATCTCTCATATAGATATATTGTATAATTTTTATGGCATAATATTTATCCATATTCTCCTCCATAAAATGGGAAATGAAATCACTGATCATGTGTATAACATACTACTGCCTCAGAGACCAAAGTAACATATCTTCCATCAACACATCTCAAGATTGAATCTAATGATGACTTAATATATACAGAATATTTTTTATATTATCATAATTATATAATTGTAATATTATATATAACTTCTTGCTTTCCATGCCATTTAAATTACAATAACATTGCTCATGTGTTTGATGGAATGCCACCTCGAAATGTGATATGACTAGTTTTTAACTTATGCATTACATAGAATGTAATAAGAATAAATTAATGAATTTATATGATATATTCTTTTATATTGTTTCTAGAGAGGTAAAATATCACACACATTTTTACCCTTTCAGTTGTTAGCGTAATAATAATCCATGTAATGCGTATGTACAGTCTACCATCACCATGATGTAATGTGCTTCATTATCTATGTTAAAATTTATATAATGATTCTAAAAATGTATCTAATAAAAAATGAAATTTATAAAATATATATTATACTGTATATGATTTAATAATATAATATTCTCAAGATCCTAAATTATCACATCAAAACACGATTGACAAAACGAGTCAATTAACATTCGAAACTATGGTAATAATGAATGATTTTTAACCAATGAGTCAAAATTTGTTATAAAAATTATGTGATATTTTAAATATTAATATAGTAGAATTATAATTTAATAGGAATATTTAGAAAATAATATAAGATATTAAAAACATTTAAGCCAAAAGCAAGTATGAGGTAAGTGACGTCATCTCAGTTTCCCTTCAACGAGGTATATTGAAATGTAGTGCACAAAATTTATTTTTAATGGACTATATACTACCATGTTTCAATATAATATCATTATACATTAATAATTATTGTTATTTTATGTTCCAATATTATTTATATCAACTAGGGGGATATGAATTAAATGTTTAACAAGTAGTAATCAATTAGAGAACTCAATTTCTTTTTATTAGGTTATATTTCATCCTTAATGTCTTTGATATTTTGAGAGAATGTTTGTAATTAAATATTACATTATTATATTGAATTTACAAATTTTTATGTGGATTTTCATTTTATACACCAAATTGATTCATTTCTTAATTCTAACATCATCAGTTTGATCTTTATAAGGGTTTATTTAAAAATATAGTATAAGTTGATATTTTCTATATATAAATTTATATTAATTGAAATTATTTGACTATTTGATAATAAAACTACTTAATTTTATTCTTTTATAGTTATTAATTTTTTTAAATAATATTAAATTTTTTTACTCTTTGGTAATCAAAATGAATGAGAAAATATTATAAATAATATATTACATTAGTTTTCTCTTCAATTGAAAATCATTATTTGTCCAAAACCATTTTTTCTATGAATGTTTTCATTTAATTTGTTTTTAAAACTGATTTATTAAGGGAATTTGTTCCCATGATTTTATTATTACATAAAAAATCAATTGAATCTACATGTATTTTTTTATAAAGTCTCATTTGTATTTAACCGAAATGTGAAAGGAGTCTTTGTGTTAAAATATATGACATGTATGGAATATATCACCATCATGAATATAAAATGTTTTAAATATTTCTCTATAAGTCTAAAAAAATTCAAACAAAATTATTTTTAAAATATTTTTTAAAAAATATTTTTTAAAAAATATTTTCAAATTAAAAACACATATTTTACCTAAGAATATTTTTTAATGATATTTTCTAGTATTTCTATTCTTTAACAATAGTAACCCATTATTTTACATATACCCCACTAGTAATATGTTTTATTGATACTATAAATATTATTTTTATGCATAGTTTATGATCATTTGGAGTAAGTAAAGTACTGATATTAACTTTATTTATTAATTTTTATAGTTATTATTATTCCCTTGAAATATTCACATTTATGTGACCATTGGAAACTAAATTGTCCATGAATATCCAAATTGTTTTACCATGGATGTATTAATTTCAAAAACCATAAATCATTTCTGCATATGTTTTTCTACATTGAATGTTATTTTATTATATTGGGAAATATTGATAAATATATATCGTCACTAAATAAAGATATTTGATGATAAGGCACAATATTTTTGATTTATATTGATTATTTGATATATAATGAATTATTTGGACGTGATGATACATGTGGGTATGTGTTACAAATATACAATAGATGCATCAATAATATCAAGAGATGAATTGGTTGTATGGATTTATCGAAATGAGTTTCTAGTGTATACCCAAACATTAGATTTAAAGTATTTGGTGAATTATCTTGATAGTAAAGGTATCATATATTCTTAGTTCATGAAGCCCAATAATTAATAATTTAATAAATTAAGAATTTATTTATAATTATCAATGGTATTTTCAGAATGATATTATCACTATTGAAATTTTATTCTTAGTTTATTAATTAAATTGGAAGTATCATATGTAGATTAGTTTTCCATATTATGTATACCGTATCTAATCATGGTATTAACTATGTTGGTTAAATTTAATTTGTTCCTATATATTTACATTCATATATTCATTATTCCTTGTCTAATCATGATGTTCTAATAATTAAAAGGGGAGTTTAGTTCCATTATTTTTCTTTTCATGTTGATTTTTCTTATTGATTCATGATACCTTCCATGTTATGTACCTTTTACTAAGAATATGATCTCACCCTTATTTTGGTTCCTTTTATAGGAATTCATAACGTTTAATATGAATGATATGAATGGATATCATAGAGGGAATAATGTTAAGAAATTAAGATATAATTTTTGTTTTGAAATGTAATACAAGACTCCAATATGTATATAGTATTCCAATACTAATAAACTATTTATGTTTTGGGATGTAGTCACTTATATATAACGGGTCAGGGTCTTTGAATTTGGTATCAAAGAATTTGTAGTAGAGATATTTGGAACTATATTAATGAAAATATGAATTATGGAACATAACCCTGTGACAGAATTTGAGGATTAATATAGAAGATCATCCAAATTCATTGTAAAGTTATATATTATAAGGTTCTTAATAATAATAAATAAATATCTAGATACTAAAAGTGGATTTTATTCTTGAAAAAATGCTACTAGAGGTAATAAATCCAAAAAAGGAACAACAATCTTAGCTAAATAATTACTTGGTACATGGAAATGGGCCTTATTGCACACCTATAATCACACTCTTAGGAGATATCATTTAGATAATTATAATTTTTATTACAAAACATCATGAGGGGTTGGAATATATTATTAAAATTAATGAACTATGATAAAAAAGTGGTGTCATATCATAAAAATAAGGTTTCATGATTTAAAACATCCCTATATGACTCTTTATGATTATGTGGTTTCCCACATTAATTATTTTTTCTCATTCTATTATTTTTTATTTTATTCAATGGTCATAACCTGAAGGAATAATGGTAACATTGAATATGAAGGAAAATGTAGTTACTATGAGAAAAAATAGGACTATTAATAGAATGAGATATATTATGATTATTCATAATCTATTGTCCATAAATATGATGACAACCTATACCTTATCCAATTATTAGACAGACCGAATAATAAAAGGATGGGGTTCCCTTAGTGATTTAGTGGTAGAGACCATGTATGAAAGAATTAATGATTTACTTCATGTTAGTAATGTTGAAATATATATCAGAGAATTTGTCACAAATGAATGGTAAAGTGTTTTATGAGTGGAAATGAAGGTGATAAAGAATTTAATTCTCAATTAAAAATAATTTTATTGATGAAAGCAAATAAATTTCATCTGAGGGATCCATTTATAGTTTGTTGTCATACCTTTGGGTATATTGGTAATTCTATGACAAAATTACCTCTTATAAATTTAAACAACTATTATAAGGAATGAACATTTTTGAAATAAAACAGATGAAGTTTTTATATATTTGGATTCCATAATTACATTTTACAAATATTTTTTCCAATGTAATTATTGTTAAAACAATAACGGGGAATCTATAGATTGTGTTAAATTTTAGAATCATATATGTCTTTATTAACTAAATATTTATGGATACCATCATGATTTTATGAGTTTAATATCGATCATATCTTCAAAGACAAAAAACCCACTTTTTTGTTTTAGCGTGATGGGATTCTACATATATTAATGATATTTTGGTAGAAATTTACGAAAATATGATCCATTTTATTATTCAATGTTTTTATTAGAATAATGGACTTACTTTTTTTGGGAATAAGTTTAAAGGTGTTGGTAACCTTTTGGGATTGTGTTATATTTTATAATGAGGTATTTATAGGATATTAAAATTTGTGTATGTTATTTGAATTATATTAATATGGTTTATGAAAAAAGGAAAACCCACATGTATGGTGACAACACATTGTATACAATAAGGATCCAGGTCTTTAACCCATAATTGATGGAATACAGGTGTGTTATGCCTTTCACCGAACTACTTGATTGATTAATTAGTATGTGATTGATTATACTAGAATTATTTTTATGATAAATATTATCATTCAACTAGTGATATTACTTTTGAGGATTATATATTAATGTTTTAATGTTGATAACTCATTATAACAATATTAATGTTGGAAAATATATAGATATTCATATAATGAATTGTTAAACTTTTATATATTTTATGATCTTTTAAAATTTAATATTTGTGCTCCAAGAATAAAAATTAATTATTTGTTATTCATTTCACATAGTAATGGATATGGTATAAATTGGTCAAACCCAAACCACAATAAGTAATTTTTCTTATTAAATAGTTTTCTGTTAGGTAAATATATTTCCATATGTTTATATTTATGATGGTAACTAAATTA
Organism: Viscum album; assembly: GCA_963277665.1. Classification (NCBI taxonomy): domain Eukaryota; kingdom Viridiplantae; phylum Streptophyta; class Magnoliopsida; order Santalales; family Viscaceae; genus Viscum; species Viscum album. The sequence goes on from OY728151.1 coordinate 165,921,974, forward strand.
CTCCTCATTTGGAAAAAGCATCTTGAAACAAAAATGATATCATATTACATTTGTATATGAGGAATCAAATTGTATTTTATGTCCTAGATGTTTTATGTTTTTCATTCCTCATGTTTCCACTCTTCATCAACATTCTTATGATCAATTATCTATTTCACCCTTGGTAATTATTTATTATTTTCTTCCATGTCTATATATTTACTTGCCACCATTTTTTCCTATTATCATAAACTAGTATGTATTATTACATATAACTTTTTTACTTACCATTTTATCTTATTAAAATTATTTTTCATTAACAGTTTTTAGGATTGGTGTTTAAAAAAAATTTATACTAAATGTCAAAACCTTCATTTTAGAACCCAATATTAAATTATGAAGAGACAATTTATTTAAGTGGGTAAAATGTAACACCCTAAGATTTTAATTGAAGAAAATTGGGTTTGATATCATATATGACATATGAAACTGAGATTAGACGATAATTTATAACCCCTAAACTTTATGAAATATTTATTTTTAGAAAATTCAATCTTTTTGATAGCTTTTGATGTATGGAACTCCATGTTTAAATAAAAACCAGTACTCAATTAAAATATTATTATCTAAAAAGTGATTATTGTAACCTAGTAATTAAGTTGTTGGGTATGAATAGAAAAACAAACATTATGAACACTATATGGTTTATATATTTATTTACAAATTTTTTGGATATATATTTATAATAAATAATATAATAATCATTTTAAAGACAAAATAAATTTTTTCTAAAAAAATATTTTTTTTTAAAAGGCGGTTTAGTCATGCTTTGCACATATAATTTAAAATATATTTTATCTACTTCTATAAAAAAAATTGAAAAATTAAATTATGTTTTAAATATAAATTTCAAAATTATAGTTGAGTGAATTATTTAGAATTTTTTGAAAGAGAATAATTTTTTTGATGAATAGTGAAAATAATAATTTTTAATTAAATCTGTATTTTAATTTAAATAGATAATAAAGTTTACATACAATTAAAAATTACTTTTTGTCCAAAATACAGTTCAATTATATTTCACTTTAACAAATAATTTTTTTTAATCTATTTTATATAGAATTATGATGGAAAAACATTAAAGGCTTTCAATGTTATTCTTTAGATAAACTTTCTTTCTCAATGTGTATGTGGGTTTAATTTTAATAAAAACTCTTCCACTTATTTGAGTTTATTTTTTATATTATCATTCCATATTTTGAATAATAATAATTTTTATTACTTAATAGTTTCATTCTAGTTTTTTACAACATTGAATTGTGAAAATAGTTAATATTAATTATCGCGTTTGTAGAGAAATAATGTTTTTTAAGGGTTATTATAAAAAGATAAGGATATAAAATGGTTTAAAACATGTCCAAAATTCATTTTATTGAAATATTTTAGCCTTATAAACTATAATGTTTATGATGGACCATATTTTTGACTTGTGACATGTGAAAAACATTGATACACATAATTATTTTTTAAAATTTCCACGTTTTTCCTCTCCCCCACTTATAAAAGAAAACCCCTCCCTTAACTTATTCAAACCCCTCAAGAACATGTAATCGACCAATCCATAAAAAAATATCTCCTAAATAATCTTATCCACATTATAGGCCTATTTATCTCCCAAAAATATAAACCCTAGTGTAGCGTCGGGTCCCGGGATCCACTAAGAGGTCCCCAGAGCCAGATGGCCACTTGGCCACAATCATAAATCCTCATAAGACAAAGGCATCCAAATAGAAGAAAGGGACAATGGGGTGTTAATTAAGAGACAATTACCTCTTAATCATAGTGTGTAATTTTGGAAAATAATAAGGAACAATATCAAAAATAATAACAAATAACCATCAATAGAATAATAAATCTTTCAAATAAAAACCTTGAGAAAGTTAATTAAATATCTGATGAAGAAATGATGATCATTAAATTATTATATACAAAAAAGTAATTACACTTCATGCATGTATTTATCAATATATATCATGTTGAAAAATAAATCAATGAAAATAAATTTTGTTATTTGCATCGTGAGGAGAGGGTTAGTCCTCCTATCTCGTAATCCATCCTTATACTAAAAATATATCATCAAAAGATGGGTGCTTCCCTTTTTTAATACCTACAACAAAGATGTTTATTTGGGTACCATATGATACATGAATAAGTTGTGAGATGTACTCACTATTCAAACAATAACATATTCTATAACTATTCATTTTGAGCATATAAAATTATTTTTGTGCCATTATGGATAAGTGTAAAGTAATAAATAAATAAACATGTTGACTTTGTTTTATCATGGGATACCTAACCAAAACTCTCTGCTTTGTCCTAAGCTAGATATCTCTGATACAATGTTAACTTATTAAAATTAATTTTCTATGTAAAATCTTAATATATATATCTGTGTGTGTGGTTGTGTGTCTTTGTGTGTGTGTGTTTTTATACATAATAAGTTTTTTGGCTTGCATGTTGGGAAAACATAACATGGCTAACAAAAATCCATGTGTAAACACAGATCGTAAAAAATCATTTTCTTTGTCTTGGTAGAAACATCCTAAGACATAGAAAAATGGAAAGGAATTTTTTTTTAAAAAACGTATCATGAGCCCATCCAAGTAAATTTGTAACGTAGAAAGAAATTATCATAGTAGGAGTAAAATAAGTATCCATCACCATAAAAGACTATACAATGTGAACCTTATTTATAACCACAATATCACTCTCAACATGGTCTAAAGGAATAACCCCCTAAGATCATCAATATTATTCCAAATAAGGAATGGGGTATCACTCGTAGTATGGTTTAGAAACATTAAAAATTGAGCCTATCCATGGTGATCCACTAAGGAACCAGATTTCGCTCACAGGTAAAGTTCCTATGAATTCATCCTAGTTATTTCATTCAAGAAATTATATAGAATAAAATATTTAATTCCCTTGGTTAATTAATATCCATCCAAATATTATAGTTTATAAATATTGATGATCTTATGTAAGGAATCCTTATGAGTGACCCTTATATCTCCCTCATCCAAATGTAAGGTTATATGATTAGCTGGAAGATAAACACATACTATTTAATAAAATCATTGTAATCAATTTGAGGATCATTTCAAAAACCAATTTTTGTAGTTAAAACTAATTTGAGTCATGATTCCTCTTGGTCTATTTAGAAGGAACAACATTTGGGGTGAATCACATAATTGGGGTCACCCTATGACATTAATTCATGAGTTTCTTGGACTACATTAACTATAGGAATACCGTTTAATTTAATTTTTCAAATATTTGTGAGGCTTCACTATAAATTCCATCATAGGGAATAAGGTTGAGTCATAAATACAATTATATTTTATGTTAAAAAAACAAAATTGAAAATCAAGGTTTGTAGACAACCCCTCATCTATTTTAATCCTTTTATCAATGTATAATTCAAGAAAATTGAAGAATTAAAAAATTAAATAGAAATACGATATATTATCTCATGCCAATACAGAATTGAACATGGTGGAATTAATCGATAAATTGAGGATTATTAGTGAATCTCTTACCGATACACTTCAAAATCATCTCTCTATGGTGGAAGTGGCGTTTCAATATTAGAGGAAGATTAAATATTATATTAACACATGGGGGGATATCTCGCATAACATCATCTGTATGAAAAGAAGGAACACGCTAAAAAATTTAGGGTTCATTCCTTTAATTAATATGCCAAGAAATATTCATTATGTGAATATAATTCAGGTCATGAATTCCTTTGGTGTTTCTACCTCCAATAAAATCCAATTCAAGGTGTTTTAGGGTCCATCTAGACCAATTCAAGTCATGAATTTAATTCATGTAATGTATTTAATTTATGGGTTTTATTTATTCCATGTACTATAAAAAATCATAGGTATCTTCCAAATAATTTCAAGCCATTACATAAACTCATGTCATGAATTAAATTCACATCTCAATTTTTTTCTATATCTAGCATTTGTCCCCCTACAATATTTATTCCAAAATAAAACTGAATTGGATAAATGTGTGGTTAATTATTAAATTCCAAAACACAAACATAGAAATGGTATTAAAAAAATAAGATGATTTCATATATTCATGAAAATTAGGAATGTGACATCCTATTTTCCTTAAAAATCATCTCTAATTTCACTTTATATTGTTGTAAAACATCATGTGATAATATTTCTCACCATTGTACTCATATATTAGCCTCTCACTCCCATTTCTCATTTTACGCATAGACATGTAACCGTATCAGATAGTTCCATGGAAATTATCATCCTTATAACGCCTTTGTGGTCTGATCAACAATACTTATAGTTTTCTCATCAAAGATTCATCTACCATGAGATTAATATGTGTGGGATCAAACAAATTAGATAGTTCTGTGTAATAATGGTGTAGATGTGATACATGAACAATTTTTAGCATGGCCTAGTACTAATGAGGTAAATCCAACTTGTAGGAAACCAACCTTACTTCCCCCCTATACCGTGAAGGGAATAATGTAACATGGTGATAAATAACCCTATATCTGAATCATTCTTTGACACAGTCTAGAAAAAAAAATAGAAATACTTTATATACCACCTTAAACTCTAGAGGTTTGTAAGTATTATTTATATATGACTTCTCCGTAGACTAATATTTATCTATACAATTCCGAATAAGTTTTACCTAGCCTAAATTATTCATATTGTGATGATCTCCCATTAGCAATACCTGACCTGCCTCCAACTAGCATAGGGGTGAAAACCAAATAATTTCATAAATTGACTCATAAGATCCATATGATTTCTTTTTTAAAATATATTATTAGAATAAAACTCGACTAGAGGTGGGTAATTCTCCCATGGACATCCAAGACTAAGGAAACATCCCAATAACATAACCTTTAATAACTGTATCGTATGATCAGAATGACTATTAGTTTGAATGTGATATGATATTCCTAGAAGGACCTATGAACCAATTGTTCATTAACCTGTTATTGAATCATTATGTAAAACAATCATCTAGGAATGATATGATCAAATGGGGAACACCCTCATTAACTATGAATGGTTCTCATATAAGTGTAAAGTGTGTGACCATGGTCAACCAGTCAACGAGCCCCCATATTGTGTTCCTACTGTAGGGGGATCTTAGTAATCCCATAAAAAATTCTATAGTGATTTCATCCCATTGCATCCAATGAATGGGTAGGAGATATATAAGTTTCACTAGAATTCTAGTGCTCCTCATTCTCCAAATAATGGGTGGAGTACTCTATTACAAAACCTATAATAATATTATTCATACCTAGGCCTCAATACTGACAATATATGTCTCACTACATCTTCGTAATCCTTGGTTTGACTAACAAAATCGAGGCATGCGATCCCACATCAGTTTTTCACATATCCGTATAGGCACCAAAACATGTATGCAAATGTGTACAACCACACCCTTGTCGATAATCTGACTAGGTGGGGGGGTTCTCTCTTGATACACACTCCCTCAAGTCTTTCCCCATGGGATCTAAAAATATTTTCATTCTCACTCATTCTAGAAGGTAGTGGGTCTCTAAAATAAGATAAAAATAAAGATCACCACAATATTCCAGAGCATCCAAGAGCATATTAGAAAATAGGTTCATCAACGTCCACTCATAACAAGCATGTTGGATGACTTGTGTCTAATTATTTTAGCCTTGATTTTTGGCTACCTCCTTTCCCTTTTATGGTTTATAAATGAGTTCCAATTCGAATTAATGAAGGTACTCTACCCACCTGTGCATCCTATTATTCAACTCAGACATTAGGAAATTTATTTGATTCTTTTTCCATGTAAATGATGAAACATTCTACCAATATATAATTCTTTCAATAGTGTAATGAATAAAATATTAATATGAGATTAAGGTCATGGATAGTGTAATTATTTTCATGAGGTATCAGCTATTAAGTCATGTATTCTGCAACCCAATATCCAAACATCACAAATACTCCCAGCCTGATTCCTAACGTATTACAGTAAACTGTATAGATTCTTCTTAATGGTAGAAATATCAGATTCATCAATGAATTCAGTCTCCAATTCAACTCTATAAATGAATTATTACATTATTTTGACCATAAATACAGAATACAATTGTTATTTAATCCTGTGATAGGTGTTTTGAGCATGAAAATATTGGAACTAACCACCTATAATACCATATGGACACAAAAATTGAATATTTCAAAGGCATTATTGTTATTATCCTACGAAACTATATCCCTCACTTTATATGGGTCAACAAAAAATCCTGTGAGAATATTTTACCCAAAAAGTGAAACTTAATAATCAAAAATTAGAATTTGGGTTGCTTAGCATACATCTAATTCTCTATATGTGTGTTTTTCATGATGTCAACATATTTTGCATTATCGTGTATAGTGTGAGAATACACTAAGATTTCATCATTAAATACCACCACAAATGAATACAAATATTGTTGAGAAACATAATTCATCAAATATTTGAAAACTAATATAGCATTTCTAATGAAAACCAACATAAAAAAAGTCATACAACCTATATTTACTTTGAAATAAATTACATGGTATGTCTGATGGCCAATAATGAACCTGGTGGTAGCCCGAAATCAAGATGATTTTAAAGTAAATCATAGCACCTCAGAGATGGTTGAATATGTCTTCTATACAAAGTAGTGGATACTAGTTCTTAAAAATATACTTGTTCATCCTATTTTAATCCACATAAAATTTGAGGGCGTCATCCACCTCATTTGAAAAATGTATAGGTGGACTCCATGGTGAATTCTTGGGTCAGATAAAACATGTATCATCTAAGTCCTCTATGTGACTTTTGATATCATGGAGCTCTATAGGTTCCAATCTATAAGGGGGAATGGACACTAGTGTCGGTTCTATAACTATATCAATGTTAAACTCAACTTCTCTCATAGGATTTAATATAAAGAATTAATTTGGGAATAAATACTTTAAATGATCCACCACTGGCTGGAATTCCACCTATCAAATTTCCTAATCACTCATAAAGATAATATCCATCTGATATGTCACTCCACCCAACCCATGATGCTCTAGTCCAACTCAATTTACATGGACATCCCATTTACCATTATACAAATAGGTACAACCCTCTGTGGATGTGAAAGAAATTATTTGGAGATAGAAATCAACATTTTCAATGTATGAAACCAAATGATCCATCCCAAGAATGACATCTAATATAGACATCATTTGGAATAATATATTCCATAGGAAGAGACCCCCCCAAAATAAATAGGGAAATTCTTATATTGGTGTGTACTCTATAAATATGCTCCAAGAGGAGTATCTATGTTCATAACACCCAAAAAGTACTACATTTTTATACCAATGATCTCAATAATAGCCACAGATAAAAAGTAGTTTGATGTGACTATATCAAATAGGTTGGAAACTAAAGTAGTGGCTACTAGAATAGTACCTCAAATTGTAGAAGTATCTGGTCATTGTTTCTCGTAAGTAGATTGAAATTCATAGATATGGAAAACTCTATGGCCAATAAATGAAACGTGAAAAACCTATGTATGCCCGATCTATTAGAATGATACCTTTATTGTATGACTACATCAACCATTACCACCTCCACAGCCTAATTAGCCAGTTGTGGTCCATCTCCCTGCTTGATGTGGATCTATTGATCTTACACATGAATGTGGAGTCTGTGAATATCCCTTCTTACTATACAGTGGAGGGATTATTGAGAAGAAATGTTAATGTTGGACCATATTACCACAATATCAACAATAAATTGGTTCCCTCACATAGTAGGCCTTATTATGGACTACCATACAATACTGATGAGATATGACATAACTTTCAGTGCATGTAATCTTACACTACCCTTCTATAATGAGTATACTCAGTGCGATGTTTATCGACGCTACATGATCTTACTTCTTATCTTGAAGCTAAACCACCCTGAATCAAAATAGATGATTCCCTAAGGATACACTTAGTTATGAGTTATTGTTTCAATACCTACAAATGGTGAAAAAAATATATTCACCTATTAATTGATGGTGTATGCAAATGTATCAATAAACTGAATTTCCTAATGATCGATAAAAGATGATGAAAACTCCATCATGGACATAGAACCCTTATGTATGTTAAAAAATGCTCTATTTCATTCCTCCCTCAGTGTTTTTGGGAAGAATAAATCATAAAAGTCTGTATGTATGTCCTCCTAGACTAATACATGATGACAATAAAACTGAGTGATGATATCTCTCTAATATTAGTAGGTTAAAAATGCATATATATTGGGAGATTGACCCTACTATCAGAATAACCCTCAAAATTCTTATATATTAATGAAATTTTCTCCAACCATGTATCTTCATCCCAAGGACTTCCATCCCCTTGAGAAGTTAGGAGGATCCTACAACATGAATTACCAAGCCAACATTTCTAGAGATGGGGAAGGTCATGGAACTCCCTATACATACTACATGAATCATATGAATCTCTCTAAAAATTGATCATCATAAACTATTTGTTAAGTAGAATGAGGTACCTCTAATGAAAATATAGTAGGTAATACTAGTGGATCATGGACAACCACATTCGGATCATAGTTGTTTCCACCATCTTAGTATATGACTTGAGGTCATCATCAAAGCATAGAACTATAATTTTCAATCACTCACCTCATATAAGGAATAATAATAGATTGAATAAATGGTAATAGAAAAGGAGTAGAAAAAATCCTTCTTATAAATGATGGACACCTCTCTACCTACTCTTAAATATAGGTATGTTCTATATGCAAGCTCACATAAATCACATGATACTCTAGCTACTTCCCACTAATAAGGTTGGGTTTTGTTCAAGGTCTCATATAACACCACCAGGGTTTAGGTATATCATGTTTCAATTTTACGATATATAGGAATAAAGATTTTATTTTTTAATTTTCATCCCTAATCGGTAACCATTTCATTTTACATTTTAAATTTATTTATGTTTGTTCGCAATTTTATTCTTATAAATATTTAATTTCAATAATATGAGTCACCGTTCATAATTTAAAATGGTCTATACTCTTAATAAATTTAAATTGGCACATCATGTTTCTACTAATTGACCTTTAAATTCTAGTATTTGGACTTAATAATGCATGTAAAATGATTTTATTAAATGAATTTAAATTCCCAATTTATAGCAGTACATGCTTCAAAAATTAAAATTGGATTTCATGTAATCTAAATCATCAGACATTTCATCCAATGGAATTGGTGTTCCATGGATAAAGCATGATACTATTTTGATAATTAAGGGGTGATAATTAATCTATATAGGTAAAATTATTTATATTTATGTAGAGAATTTAATTAATATATATATTTATTCCTAATAAGATTTTTTTCACATTTTCATATTTAAAATTCAAGGCACTCACAACAATCACAAGAAACATTGAAAATGTATGAAAAATATATACTTATATATAATGTCATAATTCATGAAATGTGAATCATAAAGTATATATAATTATGCTTGAGAAGATACCTCCTTGACTCACTATTCCAAATAAAAATATCCAAGAATATTAATATAATTAATAGTGTCCAAAAACAAATGTATAACCCAACATTGAAATCACTGCACCTTTAATAGGTGAAAACCAAAAACAAAAATATCATAATAAATTTTATTTGTGTTCCCCTTATATAAGTGTAAAAAACTTCTGGGCACATGATTATTACAAAATTCTATCATATTCCATGTCTCATATCTAATATGACAATAACAAGATAAATGGAAAAAGATTCTTTTGACACCACTTTGTAACATCCTGACATCGAATCAAATAAGAGGTGCTCTAAGCTGGGTTTCCATATGCCCTCAACTACACCTACGCACATAGAAGAGTCTTTTTATTAGTAGAAATATCCTAGGGTCGTTCTATATGAAGGTTAATACCTCATTTTATAGTATAGTAGTGTAGTAAATAGTAATGAAAAGAGGAAATAGAAATAAATAACTAGTCATGGAATAAAAAATCATACATATAAAAAACATGTAGAATCTAAATAAATATCATATAACAAAATGATGATCATTACATGATTCTATAAAAACATAAATTACACATATTGGGGAAAAGGAATATACAACATGTTAAATATAAGGATAAAAATATGAAACACTACCTCAACTAGATTCATGAGCATAAGCACAGTTCTCTCCTCTCATACTCCATCATAATACTAAAATAAAACATCAAAAACTAATAACATCCATTTTTCTATCCTTGGAATAATGAAATCTATTTATGTATCATTAGTAGCATGAGGAGGTTGTGAGATATACTCACTATGGCACTGCCGATGACGTCTATAAATATCAAGTATGTAACGACCCAAACATTTATTAATGTAAAATCCTCTTAATCTAATTAAATGTATTATTATGGTTACATAAAATTTGAACTTAATTTGTTTTATGCCTATTGAATTTAAAATTCTATTATGAATGGTGATCGTTGATAATACAGTCGTTGAATAGTAATCACATGATTAGTATAAATATAGGGCTTTTACAAATCCAATATACTCAGACTAAGGAATTGATGGCCTCATCGAGTAGACTTGCCTCGTATGAAGCACATTTGTCGGAGATCGAATAGGAGGTGGTATCATTGGGCTTTTCCATTGACCAATCCCAATCCGAGCCTGATCATGTTATGCTTGAGAGGAACAGACTATGGGAGAGGTGGAAGTTAATAGATATTACCAACCGAGCAATTTTATCTGAGCCACCCCAAGAGTCTATCACCATCCCACACCTTGCACTTTTGTAATATGCAGTTGTTATAAGGGGTTATGTTACAATACCCAATCACTATGACTATGTATATTATTTTTGAATAAAAAATCTACATTCATTTTATTATTGTTACTTTGTATATAGTTTTTAAAGCACAAATAATATTTTTAGTTAATATTCAACTAAGAAATATATTTTGAAGAATTAATGGATTTTTGAATTAAATAATATTTTAATAAAATATTATTATTAAATTACTTTCTATTAATGATCATATAATTTTATGAATGCAATTGTAATTTTTATAATGTTTTAAAAGCTAATTTTATCAAAACCGATGAATTTTTGTTAAATGTTGGTTTTTATATTAAATGTAAAAAATTAAAATATTTAAAAAATTATTTTGATAAAATGCATATTATTTATTGAATCAGGATGTCGATATTTTCCAATGGTGAGTTTTTCATAATTATTTTGAGATATCGAATTTTTGTGTAAAAATTAAATACTGTTTAAATATAAAATGTGTTTTATGACATTATAATAATCCAATAGTGATGTAATAAAATAATATAAACATTACATTCGAACAATATATGTTTTACAATTAAAATAATGTTTTTTTAGTTTGTTTTATTAATTTTACAAAGCATTAGTGGACCCTTCAAGGCTTATAAAACATTTTGTATTTTTAAATAGTTTTCCTTGAGACTATGACTCACTGCTACATAAGCAAACCTATTATTTTAAGAAGATAGGCCATTATCCTTATAAAATATATTTTTCCACTCCCCTTCTCCAAAAACCAAGGTCTATACCCAGGTTATGGTTTCTGGTTTTGATTAGTTTAATCTGAGGTTTGCCAAACCTAAATAATAAAGAGTTGCTTCTCCATTCCTATATAAACCCACCCATGATCTCAATTACTCTTAAATAAAATCTTTTAGGGATTTAAAAACCCCTCCCTTGTCTCTATATAATCCTCTCATGTTTCCCCAATATCCCATGAATCCTTTATCAATCCTCTCCCATGCCTTTGGGATCACACATCCATGTAAGGGATTTCTTTTTTCTCATTTTTGTCCAATTTTCATTAAATTATTATAAACATTTTTTTTTCAATTACAAATATTGTGGGTTTATTTTGAACCTCCCAAATACTTCCCTATTTATTTTTGATTGATGGGAGACCCCTTTATCTCTAATTAAATTCCTCCCATGTACACATGTTACCATGCAGAAATTCCGTAAAAAATTTCTCCCTCTTCATTTACATGCAAGTAATTCCTTTATATCATAAATATAAATTCCATTTCAAATGTCGGTACATGAATCGAGATGACCCCCTTACAATACATTTCAGTTAAATTTGATGAGACACCCCTTTTTCTCTCATCCACTATTTTTATTAATTCTTATTTGATGCAGTTATGCGGCAATAATTGCACCGTGATTTTCTAAGCCAAAGTCATTGTGTAGTGAATACCATACCAATTTCTCCATCAAGGGTATTCACATATATAAAAATTTACTTATTGTTTAAAGTATTTAATGTATAAATTCCATACTCCTTTATCATGGAATAAATTATGATGTTTAATTAATCCATGTTTTATGATCCATCTGGCACACTTATGCATGAAATGAAATGATTAAGAATGGTGTTCCTTGATAGCACTCCAATGAATTGGTTAATGTATAGTATCATGATATTTCATGTGCAATGTGTTTTGACTCATGTTAATTCATGTGTAATGAGGGTTTACTTGTGCTTTATATTCAATGAGTTTTTACTCTTGCTACATGTGTAATGAGCCTTGGCTCATGCTAATTTCATGTTAACTGTTGTTTCCACATTTCCATGTTATGATTATCATTCATTATCATGCCTTTATGTTTATGATCAGCTTATGATCCTTTTATTTTCCTATTGACTAACATGTATTTTATTCCTCATGTTATTTTATGTATATTCCCTTACTGGGCTTTATAGCTCCCCCTTTTTTTATTCATGTCCTCATGTTATCCCACACAATGCTAAGTATGATGGAATGTAGTGGTCAGGTAAAGGATTTTATCAATAAAGATGATGTGTGTTTTATGTTCAGAAATATTATTTAATGTTCATAAGCCCCAAAGACACAAGACCCCATGATCATCCAAATTGTATCAAGTGAAATGTTTTTGTAATAAATCATGTTTTAGTGTATAAAAATGACTAAGGCTTTCATTGTTTGTATCAGTGGATAGGTTTTCTTATTCTTATTATTATGAATAGAAACCCCTAGTGAAGACTATGAGACAAGAATAAGTATAATAAAAACATCCCTAAGTATTATTCAGTATTTAGTAAGTATTTTATCAAGAAAATACATCCATGTCTGTATACGAGCAGGTAGAGGCACCTCTGGCATAGATGTATCCTAGGGATAAAACCTAAAAACACCACTTTGAGCTAGAATCGAATGGGAAATGGTGTATAACAACAGGACTTGATGCACTCTTGGTTATGACACTTTCAGGGGATATTCTTTGCTAAATTCACTAGCTTAGTATGAAACCTTATAAAGGGAATTAAAAAAATGCCCCTAAGAATATATGTTAGAAAGTAGACCATGAATATCATAGATTGAAGCCTATGAATTCATAAGTCAAGGAAATAAAAGTTATTTATTAGAGACTAGTTTTTTCCTTGGATTACAATTTATGTGTTACCCCTAAATTCCCTTTTATTCCAGCAAATTTCCTGTAATAATAGGACTCGAGATAACAACATATGTGAAGATCAATGTACTGACTATGCTAATGAGATTCTCAATCTGATGGGAGTGGGAATCACGAATATTGTCACACTTCTATCATAGTTAACTCAATATATTAATTTAATCATCGGTCAAGATTAATGTTCAACCCCCCCCCCCCACTGAAAGAACAAGTCTCTATCGAGATCTTCAAGAGTCAAAGGCCTCCTACTTTAAAAAGATAATCTGATACCTCAATCGCTAAACAATGAATCAAATCCATTGAAAAGATATTCTCCATCCTTCAATGTTCGGAATAAGATGAGGTTCTACTGGATTCTTATTGAATGGGTGGTGAATCTGATCAATGTTGGACATTGACTATAAATATGGACCCTGAGGAGGAGATAGAGGCGTTGGAATGGAAGGATTTCCAGAATGTGTTTTTCGATAAATATTTTCTTCACACCCTCCTACATTAAATGGAAAGGGACTTCCTTGCCCACAGGAAAAAAATGACTAATCTATTAGAGAGTATGAGGAAATTGTACAAGGCTTGCAAGATATGCCTCCAGCTTTGTCATTACCCCCAAATGAAAGTTTGACTGATTCTTTGGTGGGCTGAAACCAAGCCAACAGAAAGCACTGGTGATCCGTGACTTCCACATCTATGAGGAAATTTTTTGATGTTTCCTCAAGGTTGAAATGGAGATCAATAACTCTCAATGATATCATGGGAATAAGAAACATATTTTGGGATTCAATGTTGGTTGTACGATGGATAAATTCAATGGTTCTAAGAAAATCCAACACCCAACTTGCTAAAAGTGGACAAAGAAGCACATCAGAAATTGTCTGAAGGGGACAAGGAAATGATTTAGGTGTAAAAGAGAAGGGCACCTACCTATTTCCTACTAATAGAAAAACCTACAGCTAAAATAGAGGAGAGGAATGTTCTGTTTGAATCTCAATGTTTTGTTCACTGCTACAACTCAAAGAACCAGGGCAACATGAAAATTAGTGCCCTAAGCCAATGGTTTTTTGAGGAAAACAACAACCACCAAGGTAGAATGAGGGATCTTTTCCTGTAACTACAACCAAAGTGAACCCTGATAACGAAGTTGTGATAGGTACACTAGTTATTAAAATAATAATAGAGAAATCCTTTCTTAATTCAGGTTCTACGCATTCTTTTATATCTCAAAAGTTTAGTAGAACATTCCCAACACCACCACAAATCATGGAAGTGAAGATATCAGTGAGTAAAAAAAATGGGGAAGTGATTGCATGACATGAATATTACTTCTCTCCTATCATAATCATTGGATTGAATTTCTAGGTGAACCTTTTTAGACTCCCTCTTGTGGAATGTGATGCAACACTTTGAATGGACTAGATTTCCTTATATAAAGATAACAAAAAGTTCGGTCAGAGGGAAATCACTCTTCATGTGGATAATTGACCCTTGATTCTATAAAATTTCAAGGAGGAAGATGAATATTCTTTAGCTCCATCATATCAAGAATGGATATTACTACCCTATGAGAACGTGTATCTAGCTCAAATGATTGAGTCTATGGAGGGAACAATCCTTGAAGACATTTCTATTGTCAGTCAATTCACTGAATTTTTTCCCAAGGAATTGTCTAGTCTTCCTCCTAGAATAGATGTTGAATTATCAATTGATCTTATACCTCGGGCATTGCCAATATCCAAGACTCTATATAGAATGGATGTTGTCGAGCATGAGGAGCTAAACAAAAAAACAAAGTAGTGTCTTCATAAAGGGGTTCTATGCCCATGTGATTGACCATGGGGTGCACCAGTCCACTTCGTCAAGAATAAGGATAGGTCAATGCGAGTTTTCATCTATTATCATGATCTTATCAAAATAATGATAAAGAACAAGTATCCTCTCCCATGAATGGATGAATTGTTCGATCATTTTCACGGATCAAAATACTTTTCCAATGATGATTTGTGGTCAAAATATAATCAAGTATATGTGAAGAAGGAAGATATTCAAGAAACGTTTTTTCATACAATATAAGGGCACTATGAATTCATTGAAATTCCTTTTAGACTCACTAATACTCCATAATTCTTCATGGACCAAATAAATAGAGTAATTAGGGATTAGCTCGACAAATTTTTGGTAGTATTTATAGATGATATTCTGATATACTCTAAAACTAATGAAGATAATGAAGAGAATCTATGAATTTTACTAGAGACCTTACGGAAGGAGAAGCACTATGAAAAGTACATCAAGTCTGAGTTATGGTTGAAGGAGGTCTCATTCTTGGGCCATATCATAACAACAGTGAGATATATATGTATCCCTCCAAAATAGATTGACTAGAGGGATGATCGGGGCCAACATCGGTAAAGGATCTCCCTAGCTTCTTGGGGTTAGGTGGATATAATCAATGATATGTGAGAAATTTCACATGATTGTCCAACCCTCTTACCAAGATAACTCGGATATGAGTTCAGATAGATTGAAGTGATGAATGCGAAGAATGATTCCAGGAGTTAAAAAAGAGGCTTATCATTGTGCCCATGTTCACTTTACCCACATGTGGAGAACTTTTTCTGGTATTCAGCGATGCTTAGAAGAAGGAAATGGGTTTTGTGTTGATGAAAAATGACAATTTAGTTGCCTATGATTCAAAAAAATTGAACGTTCATGAGAAGAATTATCCAACACATGATTCGGAGTTGGTTGTGGTGATCATCGCTTTAAAAATTTGGAGGCATTCTCTTTGGGGAGAAGTGTAAAATATATATAGACCACTAAATCCTCATCTATAAATTCATATAGAAAGAGTTGAACATGCAGCAACAAAGATAGTTAGAGTGGAATAAAGTCTATTACTGCTTAATCCATTACCACCCAGGGAAAGAGAACAATGTGATGGATGCTCCAAGTAGAAAGGACCCAACAATTTTATCATTGATGAGAATTGAGAAGGATCCAATCTTCATAGAATTGATGAAGATGAACATTGGAATCATGATGAAGGGATCATCATAAATCTGTTCAAAAATTATTGCCCAACCGTCTCTTTTGGAATGGTTAAATGATTATCAAAATGATGATGTGGGAATTCAGGAGAATGTGGAAGCTATCATTAAAGGGAAATCCTTAGAGTCTAGTGTTAAAGATGAAGGAATTGTGAGATTTTGGAAAAATTCTATGTCTTCCTCCGTGTCCAGAGTTGATGAAAGAACATTTGGATGGTGCATATAGTTCAAATTTCCCTATTCACCTAGGAATCATAAAGATATTTTGAGATCTCTAAGATCATTATGGTTGGGATAATATGATGAAGGATATTGCTGAGTATACATAAATGATCCCGGTTCAACAAGTGATGGTAGAGAGGTAGAAGTCGAAGGGGGTGATGCAACCACAGCAAATACCAACATAGAAATTGGGAATATCACCATGTAATTTTTCACCAGACTTCTAAAGACATCCAAATGAAATAATTCAATCTCAGTTGTTCTGGATCATCTTACAAGGTATGCACACTTTATTTCAATTTGGGAGGATTTACCATTGGATCAACATACAAGGATATATTTTAAGGAATTTTTAAGACTACATGGAGTACCACTATCTATTAAAACAAATCGATACCCATGATTCTCTTCTATGCATTGGAAGAATATTCAACATGCTCTGGATAATGAACTAAACTTTAGTACAACCTATCACCCCAAAACTAATAGCCAATATGAGAAAACTATTCAGACACTGAAAGATATGTTAGGATCATGTTCAATTGAATTTAAAAGAGGTTGGGATCAACATCTTCCTCTCGTTGAATTATTTTCTAATAACAGTTTCCACTCAATCATCTGAATGGAACCTTATGAAGCCCTATATCGGAAGAGGTGCAAATCACCGGCAGGTTGGGATAAAGTCAGTGAACGTAAGCTACTTGGGCAAGAAATCATCAAAAAATGGTGTAGAAGGTGAAAATCATTAAGCAACATATCACAGCATCGTAGAGTTTATAGAAGAGTTATGAAAATAACATTCAATGAGATATTGAGTTTAATGTTTGAGAAATTTTATTTCTATGCGCATTCCTATGGATGAAGGTCATGAGGTTTGGAATGAAAGGAATGTTATGTTATAGGTACATCGGCCCCATCATGATTATTAATCATGTTGGGGATATGGAATATCGATTAGAAATTCCACATAATATATACAATGTACAAGATGTCTTTCATATGAGGAACAACTAGTGAAGATCTTAGAATGTAGAGAAAAAGATCTACAAAATAATGAAAATTTTCCTCATCAATGTGTTCTGTAAAATCAACAGGTTTGAAGAAGTGACATGGGAATCAGAGGAAGTGATGATGTAGATTTACTCACGTTTGTTTTAGAGTTGGAATAGGAAATTTTGAGGTTGAAATTTCTTTAGGGGGGAGATTATAACGACCCAAACATTCATTAATGGAAATTCTTTTTGTTATAATTAATTGTATTATTATGGTTATATAAAATGTGAACATCATTGTTTTTATGTTTCTGTATTTTAAAATACCATTATAAACTATCATCATTACTAATATAGTCATCTAGTAGTGATCACATGATTTGTATAAATATAGGTCTTTAACCAATCCAATTTATTCAGACAAAGAAAGCAATGATCTCATCCTGTAGTCCTTCGCCTTACTAAGACCATTTATTTGGGAATATAAAGGAGGAAGTGTCATTGGGATTCACTCTTGAAAAAGTCCACGACAATCTTGAACATGTTAAGCTTGAGCAGAACCAAATACGAGAGAATTGGATGTTAATAGATATTACCACCCGTGCGATGTTATCTGAGCCACCTCCATTGTTTTCCACCATCAAAAACTTTACCCTTCGGTCTTATGCATGTGTTATAAGTTGTTATGTAACAACACCACTGCACTATGACTGTGTACATTATTTTTATATGAGGAATGTGCATTAATTTTATTATTGTTACTTTGTATATACTTTTTAAGTCAACAAATAGTATTTTTTGTTAATATTCAACTAAGAAATCTATTTTGATGAATTAATTGATTTTTTATTTATATAATATTTTAGTAAAATATAATTATTATTAAATTATTTTTCATTAATTATCGTATAATTTTCTGAATTCAATTTTAATTTTTATTATGGTTTGTAAGCTATTTTTGTCAAAACACATGAATTTTCGGTAAATGTAGGTTTTTATTTTAAAAGTCATAAAATTGACATATTTAAAAAATTATTTAGATAAAATTAATATTATTTTTGTAATCAAGATGTCTAAATTATCCAATGGGGAATTTTTCAGAATTTTCTGAGACAGTAAATTGTTTTGGTAAAAATTAAATACCGTTTAAATATATAAGGTTATTTATGAAATCCTAATGAGCCAATAGTGATGTAAATTATTAATATAATCACTATATTTGGCCAATATATGTTTTACCATTAAAATATTTTGATTTTGGGTTTTTTTGATTTATTTTTACAAAGCTTAAATGGACCATTCAAGGCTTATAAAACCTTTTGTCTTTTTAAATTGTTTTCCTTGAGAGTGTGACACACCTCCACATATGCAACCCTATTATTTTAAAAAGATCAGACATTGGCCTTATAAAAAATTGTTTTTCAATTCCCTTTGTCAAAACCAATGATAAAAAACAATGGGATGGTTTGTAGTTTTGATTAGTTTAATGTGAGGTGTACCAAACTTAAATTATAAAGAATTACCTCTCCATTCCTATATAATCCCACCAAAGATCTCACATCATAATCACTAAAAGACTATGGAGTTTGACAAAACCCTACTCTCCTATCTCTAGAATCATACCAAGGTGACACAAGCTCCGAAGAAGCCTCTCTCAAGCCTCTCCCAAGCCATTGAGATCTGACATAAAAGTAAGGGATTTCTTCTTTTCTCATATTTGTCCAATTTTCTTTAAGTTGGTATTCCCTATTATTTTTAATTAAAAATTCTGGTGAATGATTTAAAACCTCCCCCATACTACCCTATTTTTTAGAGTTATGATATATCCCTTTATATCTCATAAAATTCCTCCCATGTTCACCTGTTACTATACTGAAATTCTATAAGAAATTTCTATTTCCTAATTTACATTCAAGTAATTCTTTTGTATAATGAATATAAATTCCATTACAATTGTTGGGACATGTATCTAGATGACCACATTACTATTAATTTAATTTAAATATTAAAAGACACACCTTTCACTCTCATCATCCATTTTTTTGAATTATTATGTCACGCTGTTATACAACAAAAATTGCCTCACGATTTTCAAAGACAAAGTCATTGTGTAGTGAATACAATGCCCATTTATCTATCCAAGGTATTCACCTTTATATAGATTTACTTATCGTTTAAATATTTTCATGTATAAAATCCACACACCTTTATCGTGGAATAAATTATGATGTTTAATTAATCCATGTTTTATGATCCTTGTGGAACACCTATACATGAAATGAAATGATTAATAATGGTGCGCCCGGATAGTGCTCCATTGAATTGGGTGAAGTATAGTATCATGACGTGTCATCTGAAATGAGTGTTTACTCATGATAATTCATGTACAATAATTCTTTAATCATGTTTCATGTGTAATTATGGTTTAATCATGCTCCATGTACCATGAGACTTGACTCATGCTAATTTCATGTTAAGTGTTATTGTCACATTTCCATGTTATGATAATCGTGATTTATCAGGCCTTTATGTTTATGTTTCTCTTATGATCTATTGATATGCCTATTGACTAACATGTATTTCATTTCACACGTTATTCTATTTTTATTCCCTTACTTGTCTTTATAGCTCACCCTTTTCTTATACATGTCCTTAGGTTATCCCTTGCAATGCTAAGTACGAGAGAATGTAGTGGTTATGTAAAGGATATTTCAATAAATATATAGTATGATTTTTATTCTAGGATGTTATGTAATGTTCCTAATCCACATCAACAATAGACCTCTCAATCTTCCATGTTGTATCTTGAGAATTTTTTTGTGTAAAAATCATGTTTTAGTGTGTAATAAAGCTCAGGGTTGTCATAAACTATGTGCATATAAAATTATTAGTGTGATGTAATGTCTGAGGGTAACGAAATAAATGAAAAAAGACATTGCTCTCAGTTCCTCAAGTCATACCCGACTGACACTACTTGCATAAAACTATGTAGGATATCTATGAAAAATAGTAATTCTTTATATTTTTATTATTTGACTGAAATTAATATAAATATATATGTATTATTCAATTGAAAAGTATATAAATATATATTTTTATGTAAATATATATGTGTGCTTGTGTGTGTGTGTAATAAGTATTCATGTATATGTGTATGTAAAACATAACTAGTCCATTATAAATTAAAGTGTAATCATATAACATAATAAATAAAGATCATTTTCATGGTGTATGGATCCTTATAGAAAACATGATGTCATCAAATGTACATAACAAAAATGAATCATGAGAATGTCCAGGGAAACTCATAAAGAGGAACCCATGAACCTCTCCCAAATCACTATAAGTATCCATCACCATAAGAGTCCAATGTGTAACACCCCAAGCTTCTACGGTATGCTTCTCTTTGAATAATTTGATAGCGTGTGTTGTACGCAACACCGAGTTCTAACACACTATAACCAATCAAACTAGCCATTATGAATAGTAATACCTACTTTTTGAAATTATATATATTTTATATTTCAAAATGGACTTCATTTTTGGATTCGGAATATCAAATTTAGCCTAAGGTGAAATTTTGGTACTTTTCGGATAAATTTCATATTTTGATGAATAGTGAAAATTACTAAATTTTAATTAAAAACAACTTTTTTAATCAAAATAATTAATAGTGATAAATTATGATTTTGAGTGGTTTTAAAGTATATTTAAAATATATTTTTACCATTTAATATAATGTTGGTCATTGGACACAATTTTACAATTAAACCGAACATAAACAAGTGTCAATCTTTTGATAGTTATTATCTCTTAAAAACACGGTTTTTGTTTTGATAGCGGGAATTAATTTTAAATTAATTTCTGCCACTTCTGTGTTTTGAATTTATAAAAATGGATTCCATATTTGGAATCAGGATTTCCAAATTGTGTAAATAGGTAACTTTTATTTTTAGACATTTTGAATAATTAATGTGGTAAATATTTTATTTACCATGGTTAAGGGTAAATCTGGTAAATAAGGGTTAAAAAATAATATTATAATAATACTAAATTACCCTAAAAAGTGTCATAGCCTTATTTGTTGATAAATGTTAGACCATAGGCATATTTGGGTCGATTTGGAGACCCCATGGTGCCACTTGTAGGTGATAGGGACACTTTATTTTAATTAAGTTAAAATGAATACAAAAATGACACAAGCATATATCTTTTAGGAAAACAATTTTTACGTAGGGTTATATATGTTGGATTTAAGATTATAAATATTAATTAGAAATATAAACAGATTTCCTACATAATTATATTTTATTTATAATTTTTAGACATTAAATTATTTAATTTATTTATGACACAATGATGATGAATTAATTATCATAATAGTGAAAAATTAAAATAATTGATATTATAAATACGAAAATAAATATAATATGAAACTTTTAATGAATTAATCTAATTTTATTGTATAATATGATATATTAGTATTGCATTAATTGACTTTTTTAGAAGTAATCAATCTGTTATGAGTTTTACAAAAATCAACTATTAAATAGAGTCAAAATTGACATAAAAGAGTTCTTAAAACAAATATTATATTATTAATTGATATTAAATTCCTAAAAATCTAAGGATCGGACAAGAGACTTATATCATGATAGGTTAATCATTAATGGACCACTTGGGGGTCGGTTGGATGTATATAGTAAGTTTATTAACCATATTATATAAAAATACAAAGAGACATTGTAAAAGTGAAACTAATTAACTTAGAGTTAATACTTAAAGATAAGGTTAATATAAGTACCCAAACCTGTATAAATTCTATTGGATGAGTTTTTTTCGACCTATAAATACCTTAATATTTAAATAATCATCTTTTGAGCCATTGGAAACCGAATATGAATTTATTATAAACTAATATCTCTAGGTTTTCCAAAGGTGCCCCTCACCCCTCTTATAAAAGGGCACACCTCCTTCTCATTTATTCACACCTTCAAAGCCTTTGGGTTCAGCCAAACTCTGCCCAAATACTCTCCCAACTTCCCTCAATACAACCTAGAGGCCTTATTTTGATCATAAAGCCAACCTATGGAGCCCTTTTGATCAAATCAAAAGGAAGAACCCGAAGAAGAGATAATGATTTCACCACCTTTTTCCAAGTTCATTTCTTCTTCCACTTCTTCTTCCTTTGTTGTTACCTTTCTAAAATAATAACTCCAGTATCATATATATACTGTGATGTTACTATTAATATGGTACAACCATATTCAGTATTCTATCCACCCTTTGAATAACATGTCACCATACGTGCGTACGTACGGCTTACCGTCTCCACGTCGTGGTGTAATTGTTATTCAATATATTATTATTTGGATGGGTATTGTAATGATATGTAACTCATGTAAATAATAAATATAACTTTTTAATGATTCTGTAAATATTATATACTATCCATTTATATATTATTTTAATATCAAAAGAATGATATTGTCGCTCGTGCGTACGTACGGACTACCGTCTCCGTGAACGCGATGAGATTCATTCTCCATCATATCCATTCAAGTATAATTATCATTTGATGATTTAAAAAATGATGTTTATGGACTTGATATCATTATGGATATGAATAATATACATCCTATCCTTTACAAACATATCTTATGAAACAAAACATATAAAATAAAACAAGTAAGTTAACACCCGAAACAACGATAATACTAAGATATTATTATCAAATCAATATTAAAAGATCATATATGATATCATATTAATGTATATGATTCTTTTATAATTTAATAACAATTATTTCACCATTATAAAGGAGTTTATCCTACCCCAACCAAGGAAATGTACAAGGTAAGGGTTATTTCAAAATCTCTTCATTATCCGAGGTTGTTTATATGTAATAATCTACTGGGATCTCTTTATAATCCACACCCATGTTTTCTTAAAAATGTATTTCAAAACATTTTTATTATATACAAGAATATCGGTTAAAGTCATTTATACCCTTGTTTGACTTTTTATAAGAGGAAACTTTCTGTCGTTTTCAAAACAAGGTCCTTTTTAACCTTTTCGACAGAATTAAAGTAAGAATGTTTTTTTAACTTATACTGCGGGTGCGGATATTTTCCGCCGTTATAAAATCTTCAAAGATTTAATTACAAGCTTATAAGAATATTTTCAAAGAAAATGTTTTATTTTATATGGCTCTTAAATGATTTTAATGAAATAGAAAGAGGTATTTCTCTAAAAAGAGTTTTGATTTCATCTATGTCAACATCATTTGATGGATTTTACGTTTATTTGAAGTTGATTTATTATGATACAAAACATCTATATTGTATTGAAGGTTCTGTGATATGTTTGACTGTGGATGTGGTATTTTTATACCATTCATAGTTTATGGTGAAATTATTGACATTTCGTATGCTAGTTTTAATACGAATGTTTATGTTATATTTAATCCTTTTCATATGGGAATGCATTGGACTTAATATGTGACTGGTGGAGCCTGCTATAGCTCCTCGATGCATCGGTAGGTCTCATGAGACAAACTAGTGTCTCGGCACAAGGCCTTGACAAAATCTTATTTGTAGTCTTGGCACGAGGCCTTGGCTATGTGGTTATGATAGTCTGGCATTATGAATTCCATCATTATAAAAGTGGTTATTGATTTTTCATGGGATTATTCGATTAGTAGAATATCCATGTGAATAAGTAAATGGCATTATTTCATTTTATTTATGCCATACCATGTTAAAAGTTCAAGTTTGAAAGGATTTTGTTTTAGTTATACATTTTTTTAAATGTTTATTTTTATTTATGAAAGTTTCCACTATATTGTTATCCTTACTGGGCATTTGAGCTCACCCCTTTTCTATGTTTTATTTTTCCCAGTATGTGAAGAAGTATGTTATGAATGACCTGCAGGGATATTATGAGGGGATAATAGTGTGGACTGTGGAGACATTATGTTGTTGTAGTAGTTTTTCATTTTATGATGTAATGTAAAACTTATGAATATATCTATTGTTTCCAAGGCTACTGAACCAATCGGTCTTTCGAGATCTGATCTTTCTTGTGATCATGCCAATTTTATGTAATAATGCACCGACTCTGGGTAACTAGGGTCGGGGCGTTACACAATGAAAGAGATATTGTAGTGGAACCAAAGTTTCACTCATTGAATGGCCTAAATTCATAACCCTATGAGGACATATAAGGTTTTCCAAATCAATAACCAAGTATATCTTATGGAATAGTATAACAACATTACCAACTAATCATGTCCAAGGTTATACACTAAAGAATGAGGTATCTTTAATAGGTAAAGTATATATTGAATCTTTATAGGGATATTTTCCAATGTATTCTATAAATGAAACTATGTATCTCTATCATCACATTAATATTAATTTTGAAATTATAGTTTATAAATCTTGACAATCTAATTGATGGTATCCTTATGTCAAGAACCTCATATCACCCTTGTCATGATGTAAGGATATAATTTTAGCAAGATCATTAATTCTTAATATTTAAGAAAATAGGTATAACAATTTTGGGGATAATTTCATAGAGCTATATTAGTGGTTTAAATTAATTTAAACAATTCTCCTCTTAGGATATTAATGAAGGAACACCCTTCGGGGTGGAGCACATTAGAGTGATCAACTTATAACGTTATTTATTGAGTTTATAGGACTATGTTAACCATGGGAAATACATTTAATTTAGTTTTCTAAATATTTGAGAGGCATCCCAAAACAATTATTGTTCATATCATAAGGGTCATGATATGTATAATTTTAAATTTAAGGAAAATAACTAGATCATCTAAAATAGGCTAGTAGAAAAACCCTCCACTATTTTCAAACATTATATAGAGCTACAATAGATGAAAATGAAACAAATAAACAAATTAAATAAATATAGGGCCTATAATAACACAATATAATAGTGATAATGATAGGGGAATAAATAAACAAGGGAAGGAATATGTGTAAATCTTTTACCGATACAAATCAAATGAAACTAACGGTGATAGGAAAGTAGTCCAAGTATAGGTGAAAGATCAAAGCCTAAGATTAGTCCTGGGAGGATCTGTCTCATCGTTGTACTTAGAGAAAAGAGGGGATAAAATAAAAAGGAGGGTTTTTTAACCTTTTTTAAAAAATAGGCCCTAAAATATTCATCATGTGAATATAATTCTCATATAGAATTCCTTGGGGGTTTCCCCCTCTTTGAAACCCAATTTGAATTGTGTATAGGGTTGATTAAGACTGATTCATGTAAGGAATTGATTTCATGATAATTTATGTATTCGTGATGTGTATTGAATTTAAACCCTATAAAATAACATGAGGTCATTCTAGAGAATTTCCTTTCATGATTTGAATTCACATCAAGAATTTAATTTTTCCCATGAATTTGATTTACAACCATTCTCCATCCACTTATATATTTTTCCCAAAATAAAAAAATTGGCCTAAAGTCATCATTACAAGAACAAAGAAAAAAATACAATATTAAAAAGGGTTTACAAAAAAATTAATGTAATTATTTACTTCATTAAGAATTTGGGACGCTATAACTAGGGTCCTTAAATGGAAATCTAAATTAAGTTTTCTTCGAGAATGTAATTATCTTAAAAAATAATTTTTATTTTATTTCTTCTAGATACACCTTCAATTATCTATTAACACTTCCAATATAATAAACCCATTATCAAACATATGCTTATTTCTTATTATGTTTATGGAATATTATTTATCAATATTCTACTACATTAAATGGGAAATGAAATTGTTGGTCACGTTTATAGAGAACCACCTCCTCACGAACCAATGTAACTTATTTTCCATCAACAAATCTCAGAATTTTATATAGTTAATTTTTTAATATATTCATATAATATTTATAACATTATTATAAATAAATAATTTTAATATCATATAAATATTTTTATTTCCATCCCATTAAAATTATAATAATGTTTTTCTGATGTACAATGGACTACAACCTTGTGAAATGATGTGATTAGTTTTTATCTTATAAATTACATGGTGGGTAAAAAAGATAAATTTAATGACTATATGTGATATATGTGATATTATATTTATTTTTGAAATTTATTTTGTCACCCACATTCTAAACCTTTTGGTTTTTAAGGATATGATAACATCACTCATCCATACGTACAACATACAATCTCTATGAAGAGATCTGATCCATTCTCCATGTTCAAATGTAAATAGTGATTATAAAATTTTATCTAATGAAACAAATTCCATTCATAAAACAAATATAATTCTAGAGATTATGTGACATATAATATTCTCAATATATAAAACATTCCTACTGAAACATGCCTGAGAAAAAAAGGCAGTTAACACTATAAAAAAATAATAATAAATTATTATTAATAAATGGGTGAAATTATGTTATAAAATAATAATATATGATCTTAAACTTATCAATATGGTACAAGTATAAGATAAAAACATTGTTAAAACCATTATAGATTTTGTAAAATAATTTTCAACCATATATAAGTGTTAGGTAAGAGACTTCATCTAAATTTCCCTTCATTAAGGCATATTGGAAAGTTATGAACATAATTTCATTTATATGTTCTATATACTACCCATTTATATATTTTATATGGTGCATATGTAATAAAATGATTCTTTAATAATTTATTTTACATTAGGATTCAATAATAATTATTCTATCCCTGGCGATTTACTTAAAAGTTACCAAGTGGTAAAGAAATTGATATCTCATTTTATTTTCAATGGGTTATATTACATATTCATTGTATTTTATACTATAAAAATATTTGTGTTATTAATTATGAATATATCATGTTTTATATCCCCTAATTCTATTTAGATTTACTTTTTATAGACAAAATTATTTCACTGGTTAATTCCCACTTAAATGTGATGATCCTTGTAAAGGTTAATTTCACAATCACATTATAATAGAGATTGTTTGATAATGAATTTAAATTGAAAGAAATTATTTTATAATTGGAAAATATACACATTTATTTTTTATCCTATGATTATTTATTATTTTTTATAATAATATTAAATGATTCCCACTTTTTTCTACATAAATTGTTTGATAAATTTTATATTTTAAAATAGGATATTATTTAACATTGTGGTTGAAAATCCTTTTTCAATCGAGGACCTTGTTTTCTAAAAAATCATTACGACTATGTTTTTATAATTCAATAATTGATTTATTAGTATATATTTTCTCCATTTTGACTTTTTAATATCATTTGTTGAAATGAATATTAATAAAATTTTCCATAAAATGTTAATTTATACTTTACCAAAAATTTGATATAAATATTTTTTAACATTCATGGAATGTATGTAATTTCCTTATTTAATAACAAAATTTACTTATTAGAGCATTATTTATAAATTTAAAGGGTTTTTTTAAAAAAATTTCAAAATATATTTTGAAATTTTCATTTTACTAATAATTCGAAATTATAAAAGATATTTTTAACAAACATATTTTCAATTAAACATTTTTTGTATTTTCATTGATCAATGACAAAACCCTTTTATTTTACTTCTACTAAACTACAGACATATTGAATTGATAGAATCCTTATTATTTATGTGGATTTTTTATGATAATTTTTAAAATGGAATATATTTATATTGACTTTCTTGATTCTTTTTTGTATTCTATGACATTCCATTAAAATATACACATTATAAGATAATTAGACATTAAATTTAACCTATATATCTATATTATTTATCATGGGTGTATTTATTTAATAAAAATTATTTAATGCATTCAATGAGTTTCCACATTGAAATTTATTTGATTATATGGGGAAATATTTATAAATCCATATTGTTTTCATAATTTGGATATTTTATGATTAGGATAGTTATTCCTAAATTAAGTATATTATTCTATATATGAATAATTATATGTAAATTAAGACACATGAAGGGCTTGGTTATATATATACCCTTAATGAATCAGTTTTATCATGAGATAAATTAGTTGGTGAACTATATTTTAATATATTTCCCATGTATACTTTCATATTAGTTTTAAACTATCATACAAATGATATTTATTGTATAGGCAGCATGATGCCTGAGAACATTAAATATAATAATTAATAATTTAATTAATTAAGAAATTATTTATTAGTATCCATGAAATGTTTTTCAAGGATATTATAGCTGGATGAATTTCATTGTTAGATTACTGATTACATGGCATGTGTTTTCAGTTATTTATATTTACATATTTATTACACCATATCCAATAATTATCGTCAAGTATTTGATTTAATTGAATTTGTGTTCAGTTTTATACATTTAAATGTTTAGTATGTCTTATTAAATCATGATAGACAATTTATTTAAATGCAACTTGTTTTCATTTGTTTACCATTCTATATTGATTATCACATATTATTGATTCATGATATCTTCCAGTTTACAAAACTCTTTTTGATTATAAAATATAAACCTTATTTTTTCCATTAATGTCAATAAGAGAAGTGTACTATGAATTATATAAAAGTATACGATTTAGAGAATAATGGTATTCTACATAAACAAATAAGTTGTTGTTTTTGTTTTTAAATGTAATAAAATACTCAAGTATGAACCATGTTTTCAAATACTACAAAAATGTTCTTCCCTTTTTAGTGTTATCACTTGTTTGATGTTCTAATGTAATAAATTAACCATTGGCTCTACGATACTATGGTTTGTGTCCATACATCTATAAAAAGATTTAAAAACCCTTTGTAGATCTATTTGTAAAAAATAAGTCACAAAAAAATTATTCTTCATTTTATAGTGGGATTCAATTCATATTAATTATTAGTGGATATAAGACTTATTTTTATGTAAGGTAAAATCCTACACTAAAATATCCATATGTAAGAATATAATAGGTGATATAGAAACTATGTTTATGGGGATTTAGTAATAACATAATCTTATAGAATATTAACTGAAATAATATCACTCTATAATGAGTTGGGTAACACCTCGTCATGTCTTGTATGAGATTAAATAGGAATCATTATAAATCAAAAAAATAATGCTCAAAGGGACATCATTTATTTTTATAAGAGTTTGTTTTAGGAAAAATTGGTCTTGATATTTTTTTACCCAAATGTGAATGTTGTGTCAGGAAAGGGAATACTTCACTACAATTAGAAAAAAAGAATAAGTTCATAAGTTGTTTTTAATGTTAAAAAATTAGGAGTCTAATCAATGCATATTGGATGTAATGAAATTAATTCTATGAAAAAAAAAATTAGAATAGTTGTGTTGAAATTAGAAGTATGAGAAATTGTGTTTTTTTGAGTGAAGGAATTCATTGAATTTTCCAGATAGTGATCACATCACATACATGTAGAGTAATGTAGAATATTCTAAATTAATATTACAAACATTTAGTAATTTTGAATGAATTGAATTAAGTAATGTAGAAAAAAAGTAATTTATTGTTTATATGAGTTTTACTATCCAAATGTTGGTTAATTATTAATAAATTTAAATAGTAAATTGGAGATTCTATCATTATGAAGTGATATATTTATCTATAAAAAGAAAAATTATTGTAATAGATTAATAAAAAGGCGTTGGAATTCAGCATCAATGTTGGAATAAAATAGAGAAATGGGAGGGGAATCATGTAGTCTTTCTCACTATATGATCCGAGAGTTATAATATATGGATGAAAGTGGTTCTTATTTACATAGCATTGGTAGTGTAATACCATTATTATTTCATGAAAAATGTGTTGGTTTCTCTCAAAGGTGTAGTGATATTTTTATATTATCTAAATCATAAATTTCAGTAATTTTTTTCGTTATGAACCAAAAGGATCAGAGTGGCCATTCAAAATAAAAATAAAAATGAATTAATCATTGTTAGGTTTCAACATCATCACTCAGTATTTTCTACTCCTTGTATTGTGCCATTTTTTATAAACCAAGTATAAATTATTATTCTCTTTATATACCTTCATTAATGTCATATTATTTGTGATGGAGGGGGTTACTACAAATAGTGAAACAAGATAACGAGAAAGTGTGATATGGGTAAATTTTCATACTCTAATGCCCCCACCTCCAAGGGTACTTTTGGTATAATGAAGTGATATCAGATTGAAATGTTTTTGATAAAATCTCTCTCTCAGAATATGTGGAAGAATTCATTATCAACATGGTAATCGAAATCTTTAATATAAATAATCTTTAACTATAGAATAATATAATGAAATACTATTTTTTATAATTAGAAAATGTATTTCAAAATGACTTCCATACACAGGATGATAGTTAGTATAAAAAAGTGGAGAACTATTAGAGAGAGACTAACGGGAGCATGATGTTAATGGAATAGGATTCAATGAATTCGTAGGATATTATTATAAATTAAATTTACATGAAGGTAGAGTTTGCTAAACCAACACATGAAATATGTAAAAACACCTCAAAAAAAATATTTATTTAGATATGTTGTATTTTAATATAAATTTTCTATTTGATGTAACATGTTTATGATTTAAGGATGCACTAGAAAGAACATGATGATTCATGCTTCTTGTTTAATACTATTATTATAGAGGAAATAAATATACTCAAAGAAACCATCAATGATATAAGGATCATGAATTGGATCCTAAGATGATTTCCACCACATATCAATGTAAAGGCATTGATGATTAGTTAAAAGGACTATAAGTTTGTGACAATTTATAGTCTTTATAGAACCATAATTCAACAAAATATGGTGAATAATTATAATGAGTAATTTAAAATTGGTAATTACTGAGATTTAGTATTCAAGGAAATGAATAAACTCTACTTTAGGGATGAGTCTACAGATGGGGAAGTCGATAATATTTTATGTTCCATTTCACAAATCTAAAAATTATGGAAAAAATAAAATGAAATATTATAATTTCTTTTATCGATATATAAATGTAGGAAACCTTGTGTCAATGTGTACTAAGAAGTTATTAGATGATTATGAAGATGAATAATTCACCATGAAATAACCAAAATATGTTAATTGTAATATGAATTCATAGAATAAATTATTAATAAAAATCCATAATAGGTTGTTAGATTGGAAGAAATTGAGGTAAAATGACATACAGATTACAAAGAACACAACAATTAAGTTCCCGTGTCTATTACGGAAAAATAATGATGATCTTATAGTGCATGTGGTTATTCTAAAGTTAGGGGAAGATTAAAGGAATCTCTTGAATAAATTGATGATTAGGGGTATAAAATAATTAACTCTAATAGATTTATTTCATGACTAAGAACTCTTATATAAGGAAGAATCAAGATAATAAATATAACTTAAAGGATGTAATTGGACAACTAAAATATGTTATTCTAAAAAGATAAAAAAGGATGGATGAGATGAAGCTGTAAATATAGGAACATAGCTAAATTATTAACTAACATAATAGATTCTATGAAAGATAATGTTAGAAAGATTGAGGATCTCAATTGGAATGTAATGCATATGCAATAAAAATTCAAAAATAAGGAGATATGTCAAAACCTTAACATACCATCAAGAAATTATATTATAATTGATATTAAAATAATTATAAAATAACATTAGAATGCAATAATATAGTAATAATATTTTTCAAAATTACATTACTTCAAAAATAATTTAAATTTGGTGTTAAATAATGCATATAATTAAAAACCTATTCCTTAGAAGAAAATATATTTTAGAAACTCATCATAGACCCATGAAGTCAAAAGTGGAATAGCATATAAATGTCATAATGCACAAAAAATTGACATTTTTTATTTACAATTATTGGATATGCTCTAAACACATTATACATAGTAAAAAAAGGAATCTCTAGTAATATGATAAAAAAACACATATCAATATAAATTCATATACTATATATATATATATTTAATGGATATTGTTTTTACTGTAAAGGGTATAGAAAAAAGCTATGAATTTACCATTAATTATATAATAATATATTCAATGTAATCCTAATATTATAAACTATAGAAACTAAAAGCATGAGAAATAGGATATAAAATACAAAAAAAAAGAATCAACCCAAGAAGATGAGGTTGATCCAGTAAAATTAAAAGGGAAAAGATAGTATTAATAGTATTAAGTGGGGAATAAATATTCATGTTCACGAAATAGAAATCAGATAAGTTTAATATGGATAAAATATCATTAATATCCACACATTGATCTGGAGTATATATCCGGGATTTTGGATGAACATCCCAAATGATAATAAATTAATATCAGGAGAATCAAGAATGAAATATATGGTGTATTATAACTTTTATCTAATTATGGGTAAACCATTATTGTCCATATAAATTCCAAATGTTCAGGTGAATATTTGAGGCTCATTAATTTCATAGTAATTGAGTTCCATGATCAAAATTTTTTATGTTTGAGAAAAATATGTAAATTTCAGGAAGAAAGAAATATCAACTAGAAGGTTCTCCTTTCTAAAGGAATATATTTTCAAATTTTTACGTTGGAAAAGAGTACAAATGCGAATCTCAACTATATTATTTGAGAAGAGTGTCTGTGTTTTCTAAATTATGAATATTAGAATAATGTGTATCATAAAATCTTTTATACCTAATGAAAATTATGTTGATTATTTGTAGACATATGATGGTTATTATGATATCCCTAAAATTTTATGTTATTTTACTCACACATGTGATGTTTTTCTGCAAGGAAAAATAAGAAAAAATATGTAAAAGTCAATGGAAAAGATGTTAGGAAATTTTCATTAGTTAATTCATATTGATGTTTTTGGGCCAATATACGAAACATACATAGATATAAAAAGGTTTTATATTATATTCATTAATGATAATAATAGTATGGTGTGAAACTTTTTCATATATCACATGTATAATGTGTTCAATATTATTAATAGTTATCCAAAATAGTAAAATAATTAAATTTATCTCAATATTTTGAAATTATGAACTGGTAATGTCATGAATTATTTTATAGATAAGTGGAAGAATATATAAAGAATAATAGGGTAATGGACCATGTTTTAGAATTGACAACTGTAACATCCCTGGTAAATAAAGAATAAAGAATTTTCATATTTATTAATATTTACGAATTAAATATTAATTTCAATTAAAAGGGGTATCTACTTTCGATAGCGTACTCTATACGCAACGATGAGTTTCTTTGAAAACTTACGTTGCACACTAGTAGTAAAATAATATTATTTTTAAATGTTAGTTTACACGTAGCCATTGTACTGGCGGGAATCGAAAGAAACAACTAAAATATGATTATATGTTTTTAAATGTTTTTATATTTATCCAATAAAAGATAAAGGCTTAAAATACAAAAAGATTCAATTTTAGGCATTTATACCCTAATTTTCACTAAGGGTTCACTTATCACCTTTTGACGGCGAACCATCATTAAATATAGTTTTGATCAATCTTATAAATTCTATTGGACCAAATATAACTCTTCTTTAGAATCGGGACATCAAAATTTACTTTGTGTAAATTTTTTGTATCTTTCCGATAAAGTTCATTTTTTTAATGAATATTGTAAAATGTTATATTTTAATTCAAAACCTCTTTTTAATCTAACTCATTTATATGATTAGATTATCATTTGAATTGGTTTTAAAGTGAAATTAGAAAATATTTTTACCATCAAATCCAATAGTGGTCGTAGGAATTAATTTCACTTTGAAATCGGACTAAAACTAGTGTCAATCTTTTGATACTTATTGTTTCACAAAAACACGCTATTTGTCATGACAGCGGGAATTAAATACTAAATTAATTAATTTGACTTATATGTTTTGAATTTTGTAAAATAAAATTCATTTTTGAATTCAGAATATCAAATATAACTTAGGGTGAATTTTTGGTAATTTTCTGAAAAACATCAATTTTTGATGAATAGTGAAATCACTAAGTGGTACTTATAAAAACTGATTTTTCAGTTAAATGAACGTTTACCACTAATGTGTATTGAATTTTGAAAATCCAACATACATGTTTATCATTATTATGTAAAATGTGGTTCAATGGGATGAAAATAATTTTTTGGTGAATAGTAACGTTTTTTCATTAATAGTGATTAGAGGTAATTAGTGTAATTTAAGGTAAAAATGATATTATAAAAATGTGAAAACACCATGAAACATGTCCTACACCTATAGGGTGAGTCATGGCAGACCAATACAACCCATGGGTCGATTTACGGGACCCCATAGAGCCACTTGGGTGAGATAATGACTTTAATGCCTTTTTTTAAATAAAGGTGAAAATGACACTAACATAAATTGTTTTACTAAAATAATTTTTGAATGGGTTTATATAAGTCCAAATTTTTATTATAAATAGTCATTGGAAAGATAGAAATATTTCATACATCATAGTAGTTTTTTTATAATTTTTAGACATTATATAAATTAAATTATTTATGACATAATAATGATGCAGCGATGACATCTTTATTTGACGATTTAAATTAAATGGAATGATAATGTAAAATCTATGAACTACACATGTCCAAAAATTATTGGATGGGTGGATTTAGAACCCTTATCACCATATCCACGAATTATATCAATGTGGGACCTTTTAAAACCGATACACATTTTCAAATAAAGTAATATTTCTTTAATTTCCAAAAGTGCCCCTCATCTCCTCTTATAAAAGGCCCCCACCTATACCTCATTTCACACACTCCTCAAGCCTTTGGCTCGGCCAACCCCTGAACATTTACTCTCTCCACATCCCTCTCCTCATCCTAGAGGATTCCCTTTGGGAAGAATCCTTTCAAAGGAAGCCTTTAGGCTCAAATCAAAAGGAGTTACACTTTTAAAGGAAATTCATTCTCTCATGTTCATTTGTTTTATTTTTCTTCACCAACCCCCTAAACTATTTTTATTTACTTATTTTGTAACAACACCAGTATATTAAATATACTAGGATGTTTTTATAAGATTTATTCGAGCTACACTCTCACACAACAACATCAAATGGTTAAAGAACATACGGTTTCCGTGGATGGCGAAATTCTGCCTCCCGAACCGATGATTGTTCAATACTCATCTAACACCTTCAAAGGTGGACATTAGGATGTCACTATATTTATATATGATATATAATATGTTAATGTTTTTATTAAGCTTCTATATTTTTCATTTTTGGCATTCCTTTATGGTTTCCATTATGGGTAAACGCGATATCTTCATTTAAGGAAGTGCGGACTACTACCCCCTCAAAGTGATTCGATTCATTAAATACCATATGTGGGATGTATAAAGGATGGAAATATGATATTATATATGATATTATACTGTAATTATAATATAACTTTATATCATTATGATTCCATTCTATAAAATACGAAATAGAAATGAAAATAGCGTTCATGCGTATGTACGGCTTACCGTCTCCATGAACAGTGCATTTCATTTCATACCTTTAAATGATTATGTAATATTATAAATGACGTATATAATGGATATATATGATATATATGATATATAAATCATGATTATAATTCTGGATATAATGGATACATGAACAACTTGTAATTATAAAAGGTTTATTTTGACTCAAGTACCAATGATCGTTAAAACGACCATTATTAACTTAAATAATTACATAGTGTTCATAACATGGAAATAAGTGATATAAAAGGAATAATGAACTTGAAAAAGGTTCTTAAACAAGTATAAATTAACTCAAGTTTATTATTCAGGAGATTAAAGAACGGTCGGGTCAAGTCGGATACGAGGTAAGGGACATTGTCTCAATCTCCTTTCATTGGGGCATATTTTGTTTTATACACAACTTTCATTTATACAGTGTATAAACCCCTTTGACATTAACTTTTATACAAATGGAATCTTTTTCTACGAAGCATTTTACTAAATGACAAAAAGGAATGTTTTTTTTACGTACGCGGTGACAACGACATTTTCCGCCGCCGTGAGTATTATTTGGTCTTTGGCTTCCTCAAAAAACCGTAATGTTTTTAAAATAAAATAAAAATACCATATACTCTTTTATGTATTTTGGTATTGAAAATGGTTTTGATAAAAGATTATATTATGATATATTGTGATTGAAATGTGGAAATGTTATCATTCCTTTATATTGGTTTTATGTTTTATGATTTTATATTGGTACTTAGACATTTGATGGGTGGTTACATGATAAACCATATGACGGGTGGTGTCGTGAATACCAGGATGGGTGGTTACGTTATAACCTCCAATGCATTGGATATGGAAGTTGGCCGTATAGCTATTCCATTAAGTATGTATAGGAATTGGCCGTATAGCTATTCCATTAAGTGATATGTTTGGAAGTCGACCGTATGGTTATTCCACTTAAGTATGTTTATGTCCCATCTTACCTTTATATATGCTATGTGTTCTTTATATGGGTTTTATGGTAACCCTTTGGTTACAAAAAGGTAAGTAATGATACTTTATTCAGTGAAGAGTTTTTACTACTTCATGAAGGTGAAGGTATTACTTTGATAGAGTATACATGTTTTACTTGATGTTTGAAAAAGCAACAGTTTTCATTCTTTGTGTATCCCTTACTAATCTTTTTATGCTCACCCCATGTTTTTCGAAATGTTTTTCACAGGACATAAAGTGGAATAATGTCAAGGATGGGATCAAGGGAATGCCACGCTATATAAAACATGGAACTATACATGTTTATTTTGAAGAGTTTCTTTTTATTATGGAAACTTAGTAGAAGTGTCTACATTGTAATCTTTTGAGATGTAATAGTTATGTTTTAATTCTCTAGTACTCTAAACCTGAAAAGATCCTCAATGTGAATTATTCATTTAATTCAATATTATGTAAGGTTTAAGGCCGCAGCCTTATAACAACTCCTCAAAAAATATATATTTTGGAGAGTTGGAAGTAGATAATTATCAAAATGGCTTTGATGATGATAATTGAAAATATACTATCTTATTTTTTATGGAAAGAATCTCTAAGAGATAATGATTTATTATAAATAAATGAAAACATCATAAATTTTAATATCATGTGTTTGAATGTATATTTTTTATCTAATAATATATCATTAAGGAATAAAAAAACAATCTAAAAATACTTGGAAATTATTAAAATTAAATATGTCTTTCTTGAAGAACACAAGAAGAATTTTCAATCTAATAAGAGGATTTCTCATCAAAATGGTGAGGAAATAATAGAAGAGAGTGTTTCTGAAGTGATAAATATAGATGGAGATAATGGGGTTGAATTCATGTTATAATATTACATATATTATGAATAAAAATACGCATGTTGGGAAACAATGTGAGTGTGAACAATCAATGATAAAATCTATAAAGCCTTGTTCTTTTCAGGGTGCACATAATAGGGGATGAATTAGAGATATCAAAATTATTTTGATAAATTATTCTTTTAAAATTTAACATCTAAGATAACATAATTTCATGATATACTATCTTGATCTAATTTCTCATGTGGATTTAAGAAATATTAGAAATATGGGCACATAAGAGTTGATTACATTGTTCGACCTCAATGTGGTCGCCTTCTACTTGTCCTGATCAATGGTGAGTTTTTTCTTGAAATATTATCATCACTATATTTTAAGTTATTAAAAATTAATACAATTAGAATACATGCTTTGATTAGGGATTAAGGACCACTCTTTTCAAACTGGTATCACTCATATTCCATAGTAAATTTTCGACATTTTTTATACTAGTGAAACTTGATCATTAAGAAATATTATATGATCTTGATTATTATTAATTTCATCAGTATAACACTATATGATTTGAAATCAAAAATAAGATCATCTAATGAAGGAATTTTAATTAAAATATGATAAATAGTAAATAGTAGATGTTCATAGTTCCAATTCATCATTTCATAATTATCCTATTATACCCAACAACATGTATGTGTGGGATGATCCTATTCCTCCTCATCAGAAAGATCATGATTATATTGTGTAAGGAACAACATTAAAAAAACATAGAATATAAAAACATTTGTATATATGATATCCCCAAATACCCTCTTCCACTGATATGAATAGTTTTCCAAGTATCACAATCTTCTCTATAATTATTTAATAATTAAGTACTCATCATTTCTTATTTTTAAAAATCTGAGATACCGCATAAAATCATTTCCATGATTTTTGGTATTTTTATTTTCCATCATATCTAACATTCACTTATAACAAAAATAAATATAAGTAAATTATTCTAATCATCGTGGTGAATTTAAAATTAAACCTCCATAAAATATTTTAATATTATAGTTGTATAATTCAGTAAATCCATTAAATTTAAATTAATTTAACTTCTTCGATGAATGAATGCTCATTTTAGTGAATGAACTCAAGATTTGGAATTGTATACTAGGGAATGAAAACCATATTTAATCCTCTGAAATATACTCAATTGTATTCACTATATTTAGAATAAATCATAAGACTCATTATTATTTTCTTGATAAATATTATAATATGTGAATTCAGTAATACATATTTAATCAAAATATTATGTGATGAATTTAGAGAATGAATACCTTCACGTGGTCAGCATTACATCAAACAATTTTTTAAAATTACACGACGTGAGGGTGATCTATAAATCTCCTTATGCAGGGACTTGGTTTTGAATCAACATATATAGATATGTTAATGTGTAATCTGTTTCAAAATATCTAATGTAATTCATTCACTTACATGGTCATCCCCAAACATGGATATAGACTTCCTCAATTTTAAAGAATTATAAACAAGTTATCCACACTAACTCTGATGTAAACTATTATTTGATGTACCCCAAAAAATAGAACTAGTACCCAACATAATGTCCAAAACAACAATTATCACATAATTTTCTCCTAATGGGTTTAAAAACAATATGAATTCATCAAAATATCAAAGGTATCATCAAAAATACTGAAGAAAACATTTCTTGTGAAAAAATATCTCCTATGAAAACATTAAAATTGAATATTTAGAAATCAGAATCATTTAAATTTCAAGTATATATAAATTATTTCAAGGATAATACTAAATTCCAAATTCCGATAAAGTAAAGAAATTATATGCTTCTCCAATTTAAGAAGAATCAAATGATGTAAATATTCTCATTCCTTATGAAAAATAAAATTAAAAAAAAAAGATTACAAAAAAACTCATATAACTCAAAAAATATTATTCCAAACATCCTAAATAAAATTAAATAATAATTTTCTATATATTACATTTATATATCAAATTAAATCCAATATATGTATAAGAATTTTCTTGAAATACCTCATGATATGACATCGAATCATGTGGTGTAGAACTCATATTTATTTTTTGTAGCTTCTTCTACTATAATTAATGTACTCTACTATAATTACAAGACATGGTGAACTAGGAACAATGAATAATATAATAATTTCATTGACATATTTTTGTTTCCTTTGAATATTTAGTCATGAATAAAATGTATGAATCTCATTATGTGGGAAACCATATATTGGATCCCAATCTTGAATTTTATTTTGTGGGTACAGTAGTTGGATCCCCTTATGTATGGATTTAGTTCTAAATTTACTTAATAATATATAAGAATTCTAAATATTCTTACATAGAGAAAAAATATAAGTTGTGACATAGTTTTGTAATCCCCTTATATAGATCTATAAATTTTGAATCTACTTATTTTTTGGGTCCCCATACAAGGTTAGTATTTACGTTGATACCCTTAATAAAAACTTCTTAAATATGGATTTGTATAAATGGTGATCCCCATATATGGAATATTAATTTGTCATTTATTCTGATTTTCATCTTCATAATTATCTCTAATCAGCTTTGACGCTTCTCAAGAACATTTATTCACATCAAAAATAATAATACAAGTGATAAATGAACATAAACGAGTCTATAATATTCCCCTATGAATCACCAATTTCCATAACAATTGTTGGGAAATAAGTTTCATCTTTGGAAACATGATGCGGTTGAATTATAGATTAAAAAATAAAAATAACAAAAATAATCCTATTTTTTAAAAAATGTTCATACTTGGGTATTGTCAAGTGATTAGATGGTTAAAATAATAATCATATACTTTTTGATTAAATAAGAACTCTTTATCAGTATTATAGTTAATCCAAAAAAAATGTTTATAATGATAATTATTATAAATAACTCTAAAATAATTGCACAGGGGAAAATATGTCTTTCATAAATAATAAATACAATATCTTATAAAAGAAAGAATGAAAAACAAGATATATTAAAATACTTCACTCTTTATA
Source organism: Viscum album (assembly GCA_963277665.1). Classification (NCBI taxonomy): domain Eukaryota; kingdom Viridiplantae; phylum Streptophyta; class Magnoliopsida; order Santalales; family Viscaceae; genus Viscum; species Viscum album. The sequence continues at coordinate 165,963,209 of OY728151.1, forward strand.
CTAATGAGTTAAGGTAGCCTAAAACCCTATCTAAAGGTGTAAACAGTATTATATAAACTATTGAGGTATGTCATTTCATATTTGGAAATCCTTTGATGTGATTATCAGAACATGAACTGTCTTCATATCCTTAGAATCCCTAGATACAATGATCAACATATGACTTCCTAGACCTAAAATCCCTCAATTAAATAGATTTGATTATTTTTCATCCTATTTATTGAATCCCTTGATCAATACCATGATTGGATGCGGAATATAGAATCAATTTCTTATGATGGAAACAATATTTGAAAATGATTCCTTAGAACTTCAACTGTCCAGATTGTTACAATGACTAAGAAGGAGATATTCACTAAGATATATCCTTAGAACATTTTAGTTACAAATTTATCAGCTCTCAACTCATCCAATGTCTTATGACTTATTGAAAATCATCAAGTGTTCATATTTTAGAATTAGTTGTAATGACATCAGATAGATAGATCATTGAAATCTCATAATTATGGGTATTAATAAAATTTATAATGGTATTTTTCAGCATCATTACAGTTTTAAAACTATTCCTTCCTATATATAAAATCCCTAATTAAAACAATTATGAAATTTTTATAGACCAATGGAATTTTTTATTTATTTTCAAACTGATAAACTAAATAAGGGTTAGTTTGATTAATCAGTACCATGGTTAGTCAAGAATGTTATGACTTTTTCATAATACATATGTCCAATCACTAATCAAACCACAAGTCATTATAATATATTAGAAACTCCTTTATCATGATGGATCATAATGACTGACAATAAGTTTATACATTTTTTCATTGGAACAATTTCTTTATTCGACAAAAATTAATGTTTTCTAAAATATTACTAAACATTTCTGGGTATATATAATTTAGTAAACATATTTTTAAGAAGTTATTTGTTATTTCCAAAACAAAAGGGATGGAAATGTTATATGCAAGACTTCTAACTCAAAAATATCTCACTTTTTAAAAAAACACAATTCTTAAATGAAAAATAATATCCCTAAAAAACTTATATCCCATTATTCATTAATTAATATTGAAGATATGTGTTGTCTCCTAAACCCCACCTCCCTCCTAAGTTTATGACATATTTAGGATATTAAAGAATGTATTAAGATGTATCCCCCTTAAGGAAATAATTTTCCCCTTAAATATATCTCCATAAATTTCACCCCTTATAAATAACTCCCTCCTTAATCATAAACACTCAAAAAAATTTCTCCTTTGTGATTTTCAAAAATAATTTGGAAATTGTATTAGTTGAAAGGTTAGAAATGGGTGACATGTGAAAAAAATAAGTTAAAAACTAATCATCTATGAAATAAATGAAAAAACCTATATCTAATAGAAATTGGAAAACATTGAGACAAAATGTATTTGTATGAAATTCATTCAAATATAACAAAAGTTAAAATGTTTGAGAATATAAATCAATAGTTAGTAATGAAAAGGTGTTCATTAATTACTCATTATATTCAACAAAAAATTATTTTATCACTATAAGAAAACCACCTATTAACGGCTGTTATTTTTTCATTTAGCATCGGTTTGAACTGCCACTATATGGTTGGGCAGCGGTTTACAGAATCTGCCACTAAATTGGGTGTCAGAAATCTATTAGCAGCGGTTATTTCAATTTAGTGGCTATTTAAGGGAAGCATTGTATTACCTCATTTTGCACAGTTTTACTGATTTTAGCGGCGATTTTTACAGGCCCTATATTTTATTTTATTCGCAGTGATTATAACCATCGTGAATATAATAAAATCCAATGGTTGTAAAACCACCCCTAAAATCATGAAAACCACTGCGTAATGCCAGCAGGTGATGCGACTCTATAGATGTGGTTAAAACTGCAACAATATGTAAGCCAAAATCAGCAGTTATAACTGTTGCTAAGTAAAAAATACTTACGTTTAGTGGTGGTTCTAACTGCCACTAATGTATTACCAGTATACTTTAGTGGCTATTAAAACCTCCGTGAAATGATGACTAGAAATAAAAGTTGTTCTGCTTCCCCTGCACCACTTCCCTAAAAAACAAATCAATCTAGAAATACCAATATCCTAATAGATTAATGCAAACAAAATTAAAAAAAAAATGGAGACAACTAGTAAAAAATATATGGTCGTGATTCTTTGAAAATATAGTGGAACATCAAAAATGGATATGTGTAGTGAGGAGGATTTAGAAACATGACCTGAATTGATATAGAATGGGTACAACACCACACAACAAAATCTATGGTTGATTTAAAATTAGTTTAGATTTGTGATTCATGGACATGGAATACTCATTTAAGGTTATATAATTAGGACCATGTGGTGATCATGCAACTCAACCATGCTTGAGGATAGGATGAAAAATATCATAGGATACCTAAGCTGGTTGAGGATAGGATGAAAAATATCATGATCTACTATTCATGGTGGTCAAATCATGAGACCACTTTTTAATAGTAAATGTACTTCATTGAATGAGCCTGAGATGGTATGTAAGACATTATGTCTATGAATCATTTCATTAGAGATCCATTTGGGATTGGTGGGGTGAGGATTATCCAAAAAGTAGAATTTGCGAGCCGCACATGTGTATGTGGGGATGTACCATATAGAATATTAGTTTCCATGGAAGATATTTCCTCATGTGCTCAATAAGTTGTATTTAAACATGTGGGTTGACAAGATTCAAGCCTAGGCCAGAGGAAAATGTCCCCACGATTAGTTCTTGGTAGGGATGGGACAGAGATGAAATATACATGCATCAATATGTGTCTCCTCATAATGGGAATCAAGAAAAATATAGTTTTTATGCATGACATGGTAATAGACTATTTTTCGTGGAGTGATTCCATCTTGGAAAAGGATATAATATCATCTCATATTCAGAGAAATACAAGTTTTATATAGGATATTTGTGGTTTATTTCATACATATCAAATGAGGAATCTCAATTTTATATGTGGCAATTATTTTTATAATCAACCCACACTTATCGGATGAGGCATCAATATTTCATTTAATAGTGTATGGTTGTTAATTAACATTGTTTGCTGAAGACATTGGGCTTTGATGTTTAAAATCATACAACATGGACAATGACTACAACTATTTTAAATTCCTAGAGCTCCAAATATAGGAATAATTTTGAGTTAAATGTCTCCAAGATTTGACCGAAGTATATTGGAAAGGGAGAAACCTATAATGAGTCGGTGATAGGGTTTTTCCCTCAATTAAATATTTATATATAACTACTTATATCATGATTATTGGAATAAATCGACATGTTTTTCTGATTCACGGTGTCATAGGATACCAACGCTAGAAGGGTTTACCTTCATGGAAGACGATATTGAATAATTACATATTTTAATATTGAGCATCGAGAATTTATAAGAGATGAAATTATCTCTCTTTTAGAGACATATCAATTTTTATGGGATTAAATTATCTATCAGTAATAAGTATATATATTTTACACAAGGAAATGATATAGTTTATATTCATCTTATTAGGATTTTAGAAGGTCTTTTGCATCTATATACACATTATTTACTTCCTCATATTAGGAAATGATAGAATCTTGTCCCACTGATTTTTCAACATAAATGAAAAGAGGTTATCTCTAAAAAAGCGGCTCATGTGAGTATTTTGGGGCAATGACACCATATGTAATGGATTATTATATAGTGAATTATCATCTAGGCTCAATGATAGAAGATATATGAATCAATACGTATCCCATGGAGATGGGAATCATTCCACCCATAGTTCTATAATGTTGTGGAAATAGATGTTTGTTGAAACTCCAAGGATGAATAAACCCATGCAATGGATGTATGAGCATATTTTATTTTAATAATTCTTGGTCTAGGGATCTCTTGATGTAAAATATTATAGTATAGATTGGTGAGGTGGGTTAATAAAGAATGTTTTTTGGTGAATAAAACATGGGGTTATAAGTTAAAATAGGTCCTTCAACCCATAACGAAATCCTAAATATGATTGGACACTGTGTAAGAGCATACAACCTAGGCCATGATGAAACAATTAACATCATGATTCATGGACTAGGATGATGATTATCTACATGGTATCTATGTGTCGTGGTATGGGTAAAAACCAATGTATAAGGGGTTAGTGTACTCCCAGGTACCACATGAACATTTTTATATGAACTAAACATTATTTAATGTTATAATCTGTGGACTGTAAATAGAGAAATGGGGCCAAAGGATTAATAAATTTACATCTAGGCCCAAAAAAACGACATCTAAGCATCATTATGTATCCCATGAGAGTGTTAATGAAGACATATGTCATTCTAGAATATGGTATAGTATAAGAACAACATTGTAACTAGGGGTAATCCTATATATAGAGGGAATTTTTGGAATATAATTATTGTCATGAGGCATCACATTTTGAAGGAATGAGATAAGGATAATGTTTAATGTCATGTCTTGAAGAAAATGATTTTTTTTCATCCCACATAATGTTATTCATCCATGTTTTATATGAGGTAATTTTTTTGAACCTATCATAATTACCATAAGAGGAATCCAAATTTTATACAGTGGAAGACTTTTAGATCATCTAATACACAACGTACAATGAATCCTGGTTTGATATGGTTTAAAAACATCTCCAGTTAAGAGGAACCTAGGTTTTATATAGCATATGACCACATTTCATCATTATAAAAAGAATATGATAACCATTAATAATGCATGAAGCTTCACTATCGTCACATTCTTCCTTACCAAGGTGTCCACAACACTATCCCCTTGATCACTATAAAATTGCCAAATTTGATCATCACATCATAAATGGGTTTAACTCCTAGTCATCCAAAATATCGACTACCAATTATTACATAGGCATAAATGGAATGATGTATACCACACTCAAGTAATCAAGAAATAAAAGGAAACATCAGTAATCAATAAAATGCATAAAAGGAAACATGAGAAATCAAGAATATTTTAAAACATGAAAATGTTTGGTGGCACCTATGTGCCACACATGATACATATAAAAACCAAATATTACCATATTTGTTCAACACATAATCAATACAACTACCCACAGTCCGATGATGCATCGTTACCCTCTCCACCTCCATCTTCACTTTCTGTTGTCACCTATAAGAACAATTTTTTGAAAATTAAATTCTGTTGTATATTTATCTTAAAATGTAAAAGAAATGAATGTTTGCAAAGTAAATGATTTTTATTTTTTGATATTTAACATCTTTCCACCAGATGATGCACTACCACGAGGGCCATATCTTCTTATCTACTGATGTATATCAATAATCGCTTTATGAAAAGAAGATATATGAGCCCCCTGGTCTTGAACTATGGTTTGTAGGGACGTAATCTCTCTCTGATCATCTTCGGGTATGGAATGAATATAACTAGGAGTAGATGCAACTAGAATCACTGGTGGCATTCCAAATACCATAGATGGTACGGGTCTAAAACCCATCCAGTGCACTCTACCAGGGGGCTCCTTCCCAAGGACTTTAGCAACTCGGTCATCCTGGGAGACTGAGTTGGACATCCCAGTATTGGCATCCCATAGTTCTTTAATTTTTACTTATAAATCAAATATCAATATATATTAACATATTAAAAACTGATAATAAGTTATTATAATAAAAAATTGACTTCATACCCCAACTTCTTTGGCAGGCTCATTAACAAAACTTCCATCTGATTTTTTGTGAACATCCAACCATAGTTAAATTCGGAATGCTTCGTGCCCTAAAATCTGTTACTACATTAAGAAAAGATAAAACAAATATTCAATATATTAAATAGATAATCTTGTATTATAAATATTTAAACTAATTAAAATAATTCTAATGTCGTTCGGCTTCTAGAAAAACTTTTTGAGCCCGTAGTGTGAGGGATTACATGCTTAGCCTGGTTTGATGTATTCTGTCATGAGAGATCCTGAAATAAAAAAAATCAATTTAACAGTAATGTATTCAAATTCATCTCCTCTTTATAAACATGTATAAATGTAGAATGAGGATAATATAATTATATATATTTCAATACCATCTGCTTCTCATCACGATATATGTCAATAGAAACATTCCATTGTTCTTTCGGTAGCCCACTGGGTAACTTCTCATACATTTGTTACATGGTCAGTAAAGTATAGTTGAAATCACACCACAGTCTCCATTTGAAATATTTCCATTTCATACCATGATTTTTCAATGTCCACTTCTGTGTTATCACATCAGAAACTGTAAAGTGGATGAACATCTGTATACATAAATTAATTTTGAACATATGAGTAACATGACATTCAATTAAGCCATAATGTAATAAAATTTCATTTATTTGGGAATCAAAAACTTTATTTTTCTATGTTGGAGGCATATTTATCCAATCATCTTATGAAATAGGAAATAAAATGTCCTAAGTTGCCAGCTGTCACTGAATCTGGCCAAGTAAACCCGCGACATCATCCGTAAGTACCCAATAAGAATTTAGTGGCATGGGTATCTTCTCACCATTCATATTTAAAACATCTTATCTTTTTATGTTTTTCAACACGGTTGCATTTTTTCATCATCAATGAGAAAAAAATTAGTATAAATAAAATGAAATAAAGTTATTTAATTAAACTTTTTACCTATGATAGTGACACCCCAGTATATCCATGATGAACTGGAAAGACCATGTCACTGCCCCACTACTAAGGCTCCTGAAGGGGGAGTCAACGACTCAGCCTCTAATGGGACACCTACAGATGGTGTGAGAGATGGTGTAGTGGGAGATGGTGGAGGGGTGTAACCAGCTGATGCCTCAAATGTCGTGGGGAGGGATTCAAATGGATCGTCATCTGTCACAAAACTAGATGAAATAGAGTACTGCTTCCTTTTTTGGAATTTCTGTAATTTAATCTAATAAAATTGTGTTCAGAATATATATTTCTAAAAAATTATATTGAAAAAATAATTAAAAATGATAATAGATGCTCATTACTAACAGAAAAAATATATATAACAATGATAATGAATGACTTCAGAAATGAAACAAGTGGTTTCTGAATGAATAAATAATTATAAATACAATCATTTCCCCTTCAATAATGTCGGTTTCCTACTCCATAGCTTAATCCACATCATACATATTTTCTAGAAAAATATTTTCAATATCATGATGGAAAAATAATTCTCTTTCCTGTTGTTGATGACATTCAATTTCAGAAGTCAAATCTTCTACTTCATCACCCATATCATAAATATATCTTTGTATTACTTGAACATCTACACTCCACCCTTCATCCATAATATCATTCACATAATATACCATTTTTTCTTGTGATTATATGATATATGGATCATGCAGTTCACGATCACCAACATTCATCAAGTGAGAGTACTTCATAGAAGTAAATTTCAAGGAATCTCTTTTAACACCTTTGATAATATCAACCCATTTTAATTTGAATAAAACAACATAAACAAGTCCATGGTAGTTTATTTTAATATTATCATGTAGGTTTCTATAGTATCCCACTTCAGAAAATGTAAATACACAATTGTTCTATGTTTTCAAACCCAATTATCCATCAATTGTACGAAATCTAAAGCCATTCACATTATAAGTATCGAACATTCTAACTTGTTTTATAGGACCTATAGCAAGAAACCTAAAATTTATGACAAGTCTGCTCAAGTATCAGTATTCATTATTTAAAAAAAGAAATATAATTTAATAGATTTACAAAATGTATGTGTCGACTAATATTCATATTTATTGAAATATTTATGAACTTACACATCATGCAAACCATTCTACAAGCTCTTTATTCACATATTTTGTTATATATTTCTCATTTTATATCCGGCCTCTCATTCATCTCTTTTTTTATATCCTCAACTCTTCAATTAATTGATCTGAAAATTCATTATTTAGTAGCACATATCTATGTGCCTATAATATTTCTAATTCTATCAATGTCACATTTGAGGTCCTCCCAACTTATCGACCAATAGCAGGAAATATTTTTGATTTTGATTCATTTGATATTGAGTGGATGTGTGCTCAACACATCCAACTCAATTAAATCTTTTCTGAATATCATCCAAATATATAGAACAAATGTTAAGACACTCCTCAGCCAAATAGTCTTTCTGTAATAGAAACTTCTGGTTGAGATTTATTTCTCACGTATTCTTTCAAATTCCCAAGATATCTGTGAAATAAAATAATAATATTATGCATTTATTTAAATGCCAAAAATTGTTTTCTTAACTAAAAAACATAAAAAAAAAATACCTCTCAATTGGATACATTCATAGATAATGAACGGGGCCTCCTAATTTATCTTCCTCATGAGAATGCATAGTTTAATGCATTGTGAAAGTAAAAAATGATAGAGGAAAGATCATATCCATTGCAAAAAATGTCAATACAAACCTCTCCTGGAGGTTGTGAAGCTGAAATGGATGTAGATATTTGTCACATAATTTCCTAAAAATGTGCAAAATTGAAGTACAATAGTAGTATCTTTTTTGGGTAATAATGTATGCAATGTCAATGGTAATTCCTGTTGTTACAAAATATGTTAATCATGACTTTTAAATCCATGTAACTTACGATTCTTCAAGTCAAAACACCTTGATATGTTACTCTAATACCCATCAGATACCTTCACATTCCTTAAAATTCTGAGGAATGTATCTTTATCCCTACTTTTCATTTCAAAAATGGTCATAGAAATCTTTTCATTCTCATCTGGCCAAAGATCGGGTTTTATGTTCATTACATGTAAGTATTTGCGATCATTTCGATAATCCTTTGAGTTTCAACACTCATTAAGTAATGTGAAAATAAAATTGTCACATACATTTTTCTCAATATGCATCACATCAATATTGTGCCGCAACTAATTAAATTCTAAATATAGATGTTTGAAAAAATATATTTCTTTTCTTCCAGTATGGAATTATGATTTTACTTGATGATACACTTTAGAACTGTTCTCTTCTATCATTAAAATGATGAATGTTCAAAAATCCTATTTCATCATTTTCAAGATGTTTCAATATTTTAGAAACAGTTAACAACTTTTTAGGTGGTCTACAATCAATGGAACCATTAAATATTGATCTGTTCAGCCAAAATATATGAGATGCATTGGGAAATCATTGATGTCACAAGAAGCACCATTTTCTACACTAAGTTTTCCATTTTGGATCAAAATCAATGTTAAAAATGGGACAAGCCAAACCCATGTATGTGTTCCAACCAGATAAATTCCCAAGCCCAGGGAATTCACTAATGGTCCACGTCAATGCAGCAAGCATTTTGAACATTTTTTTAGAACAGGAATCAAATGTCTCAACTCCATTGCTCCATAACTCCTATAATTCGTCAATCAAAGGATGCAAGTATACATCAATATAATTTCCAGAAATTGTTTTTCTAGGAATAATCATAGAAATGATAAAATATGTTTGTTTCATACACATCCACGGAGGCAGATTATAAGGGATCAAAATAACCAGACAAATGCTATAACTGGTACACAAATTCCCAAATGGGTTGAATCCATCAGTAGCCATCCCAATTGATCATTCGTAGGATCAGCTGAGAAATCTATATGCATTGAATCAAATTTCTTCCATGATTGAGAATATCATGGAGTTATCATTAACCCATCATTTTTATTATCTACAGAATGCCACTTCATGTGTTCGACGCTTTTCAATGACATGAATAAACTTTTGAATCGATGCTTCAAAGGAAAGTAACACAAAAACTTTATAGGTGTGTTCCTTTTCTTCTGCTCCATGAAATTAAATTCATTTAGACTTCCAACATCACCCTTTGACTACCATATAGAAGAATAAAATATCTTTAAAACATGTCTACTTGAGTCTTCTTCCCAATAAAGCATATAATCATTGGGACACGTTTTTATTTTTGTATAATTTAGACCAAGCTTGTTAACAACTTTTTTCATATCATAAAAATATTCTGGGATTTTTGCTTCAGGAAATTCATCACAAATCAATTCCAATATCATGGACATTGCATTATTTTTAATTCCACATAGACATTTGATATGGTACAACTTTATAAGAAATGAATGTTTTGAATATTTCAAACACCCACTATACTAATCATGATTTCCATCATCAACTAAATCATGAAATGTATTTTCCTCAGGGATTTGTTCTCTTACATTTGGCTCCACAGAATCAAGAGGAGGATCTGATGATATGTTATAATGTTGATCTGTTAGTGTTACAGTCTCAAAAACATCACTTGTAACGTTTCAATTTCTAGCACCCTCTTCTGGTTGTTCTGATATGTTTTTATGGTGGTTGTGGTGTCTTGCAGTGTTGAATGCATCATTTATGAGGTTTTTCATTTTATTTTCCATTGTCGATGAACTTGGGACCTTATTCTGTGGATTAACATCATTGCTCAATCTTTCTGTCATGTTCGATTCTCCATTTCAAATCCAACACCAATATTGAACAAGGAATTGATTCAGTATTAAATGTTCATAGACATCATCTTTCTTCAACCATGTTCTAAATTTACATTTAGGACATGGAAATCATATCTTCTCTTCAATAGATAGATTAGAATTTTCAAAATCTAAAAACTCATCGAAACCCTTAACATAATAAGGTGTGTTACTTGGTAATGTGATCCAGATTTTATCCATGTATATCACAATGTACCTACACAATAATAAAAAAATTAAAACACATAGTTACTACTAAATATAGAAATAGATTCATATAAAAATAATTCATAAGTTATGAGAAAACATCTATAATATAGTCCATTTATCCAAATGGTTTTCATAGAAATGAATGGCTAGGAAAAATTTGCTTAAATAATAAAAATCGCCAATAGAACAAACAATGACATATTACGCATTTACCACATAGTCAATACTAAAATTTATTCTAAATAGTATTCGAATCATGTTTCCCAAATATCTCCAAATTTTCAACCCTTGACTTTTGAAATCCTTTATAGCATCAAAATATAATATTAGATAACAAAAAGTAAAATAATCATTACATGGTTGGAACTCACAATATCAATGTCCAGATAAAATAATTTCTTATTTGAATTCCTTTCATTGAGTTTTTCACTTTGACCACATTAAGGGATAAGAACTCACAATATCTATGTCCACATGATTCATTATTGTTGTGAAAAAAAAGAGATAAATATAGGGAATCCATAATCCTACCCAATAACACATGAATTGCATATTTGGAATGAACGTTAATGCATATGTCAGGTTACCCTTAAGAAACAACCATGGTTTTTACGTATGAGTACTCTTGAATTATTCAACATTCACATGAAGTAAACCCGCAACCACCCCTATGTCATATATGACCATGAAACCATCTTATAGGAAAATCACTACCACTTCTCAAGGGTTGTCACTACATGATACACCTAATAGGGTCTCCTTCAATATTGAAGGTATAACTCATCTCACTTAAAAAACCACATAACACTGTATATCAATAGAAAAGGGTATCCAATAGAAACCAACGAAGATACTATTGGGTATTATCTCTACCAAAATGGAATCCCATGAATGAACCCTTTTTCTATTGGGGATGAAATCACTTTACCAGAAAGAATGATTGAAAGATATTCACTATTAGTGTAAATTATCTAGTTTATAACAGTTATGATAAGGTTCTAAATTAGAATCTATATCTCCCAAAAAATCGACAGAGAAATAATATCATGACCTATATCATCTAGTATGAAGGTACATGAAGAGAGGACACAAATAATACCTAAATCCATACTAGATGTCACTTAAATCATCTATACACATAAACCTATCTATGTAACTCTTATCACTATGTTATTGACAAGAAACAATAAAATGTGGTGATTTTTGGAGTGTGTCAAAGTGTCACTCATCTCTTACTACTCCTACGCCACCAGCTTCTCAACCAGAACCAATTTCAAGTATGTCAAATATCCTATAATAGTAGAGTTTATGACCTTAATGTTAATTCTAATATAGAGGTTTTGTTAGATTCTTTCTCTATAAATATTCAATAAAAACTATAACCTTATCCTTAATATTGGATACATCCCTATAAAGAATTCTCAACCTAACAACACTCACATGAGGACTCCAACAGAAGTGAAGTTTTGTAAGAGAAATCCCCATCCTAAGTTCTATATAGAGTCATCATATAAAACTATAATATCATATAAATTTATTATAAATAATGTTTATGGAAAACCTTATGATGCTTACAAAACTCATCACATTCTTACATATCGTCATGCAACCCTAAAAGGGGTTTAACTTATATGGAACTCAAACTATACTTAGTATTTATGGATAGAATCTCATCTAGAACAATGGCTTAATTTAAAACCATAACATATTAATACTATATGTGTAACATCCCAAGTAATTAATGAATAATAAATATTTTTATCTATGTCTATTAATGAATTAGATAGTGTTTTAGAGGATTAAAATTTAAATAAATCCAATCTTAAGCATGGAATACACTAATATTTTTAAACAATTATTTTACTGCCTTTTGATGGAAAACCATTTTTGAATCTATATATTGACAATTTTATAAACTATTTTTGTCAGAATAAACTTATTCATTATGATTGGGACATCAAAAATTACTTTGTGTGAATTTTTGGTATTTTTCCGACAATGTTCATTTTTTTAATGAATAGTGAAAAATATTGCATTTTACATCAAAACTTCTTTTTAATCTAATTTATTTATATGATTATATTATCTTTGGAATTGGTTTTGAAGTTTAATTAGAACATATTTTTACCATTTAATCTAATTGTGGTCATTGGAATCAATTTCACTTTGAAATTGGACTTAAACTGGTGTCAATATTTTGATACTTACTGTTTCATAAAAACACGATATTTATCATAACAGCGGGAATTAATTATTAAATTAATTAATGTAACTTATATGATTTGAATTTTGTAAAATAGACTTCATTATTGAATTCATAATATCAAATATAGCTTTGGGTGATGTTTTGGTATTTTTCTGAAAAACTTCAATTTTTGACGAATAGTGAAACCACTAAGTGGTACTTATAAAAACTGATTTTCCATTTAAATGAAATTTTGCCACCTTTGTGTTTTGAATTTCAAAAATCTGACATACATGGCTGTCATTAATTAGTAAAATGTGGTCCAATGGGATTAAAATAATTTTTTGGTGAATAGTAACTTTTATGTTTTTAATCGCGATTAGTTGTAGTTAGTGTAGTTTAAGGTAAAAATAATGTTTTAATAGTATGAGATGAGCTTGAAACATGTCCTACCCTTGTTGGATGTGTCATGGCCGACCAAGACAATCCATGGGTCAACATGGGGTCCCCATGGAGCCACTTTGGTTGGGAAATGACATAAATAACATTTTATTTAATGAAAAAGTAAAAATGAGACAAACATAATATGTTTTACGAAAAAAAAATTTAAATGGATTTATAAAAGTCATATTTTTGACTATAAATATTAATTGGAAGGCTAATAATATTTCATAGATCATAGTAGTTTTTTTATAATTTTTAAACTTTAAATAAATTAAATTATTTATGACATCATGATGATGCAACGATTACCTCATTAATAAAGGATTTAAATAAAATGAGACGATAATGTAAAATATATGACCTACACATGTCCAAAACTTATTGGGTGGGTATATTTTGAACCCTAATCACCTTATCCTATAATTATATCAATTTGGGTCCTTTTAAATCCGAAACTCATTTTCAAATAAATTAATATTTCTTTACTTTCCAAGAGTGCCCCTCCTCTCCTCTTATAAAAGGCCCCCAACTCTACCTCCTTACCCACACTCCCAAAGCCTTTGGCTCGGACAACCCTGCCCATTTTGTCTCTCCACATCCCTCTATTACTCTTTGAAGCCTCACTTTGGGCAAAAGTCTTCCCAAGGAAGCCTTTGAGCTCAAACCAATGGGAGTTACTCGATTTTAAGGTAATGTCTTCACTTGAGTCCTTTTGTTTTATTTTGCTTCTCCAACCCCCTAAACTCTTTTTATTTATTTATTTTCTAACAACTACAGTATCTTCAATATACTAGGATGTTTTTAAAAGAAGGATTCAAGCTACACATACACACACTTACATCTAATGGTTAAAGAACATATTGTTTCCGTGAATGGTGAATTTATGCCTCCCAAAACGATGATTGTTCAAAATTATTTTAACACATTCAAAGGTGGACATTAAGATGACACTATATTTATATATGATATATCATATGTTTATGTTTTCCTTAAGCTTCTGTATTTTTCAATTTTGGCATACCTTAATGGTTTCCATTATGGATAAACGCAATATCTTCATTTAAGGAAGCGCGGACTACCGCCCCCTCAAAGTGATTTGATTCGTTAAATAACATATGTGGGACGTATAAAGGATGGAACTATGATATTATATATGATATTATACTGTAATTATAATATACTTTTATATCATTATGATTCCATTCTATAAAATACGAAATAGAAATGAAAGTTGCGTTCATGCGTACGTACGGCTTACCGTCTCCATGAACGGTGCATTTCATTTCTTACCTCTAAATGGTTATGTAATATTATAAATTCATGCATTTACTGGATATATATGACATATATAATATCTACATCACTAATACCATTCTGGATATAATGGATACATTAACAACTTGTAATTATAAAGGGCTTATTTTTTACTCAAGTACCAATGATCATTAAAATGACCGTTATTAACTTAAATAATTACATAGTGTTCTTGAAATGGAAATAAGTGATATAAAAGGAATAATGAACTTGAAAAAGGTTCTTAAAGAAGTATAAATTAACTCCAGTTTATTATTCAGGAGATTAAAGAATGACCGAGTCAAGTCGGACCCAAGGTATGGGACTTCGTCTCAATCTCCTTTCATTGAGGCATATTTTGTTTTATACACAACCTTATTTTATATGGTGTATAAACCCATTTGACTTTTACGTTTATTCAAAAGAAATCTTTTTTATACGATGCATTTACTAAATGACAAAAGGGAATGTTTTTGTCGTATGTATGCGGCGACAATGACTTCTCCGCCGCCGTGACCATTATTTGAGTTTTGGCTTCCTCTACAAGCCATACCTTCTTTTTAAAATAAAAATAAATAACATGTTTTACTTTTCATTTATTTTGGTATTAAAAATGGTTTTCATAATGTTTATATATCAATGTGTTATATTGATATCTTCTTGATTGAAAGGTGGGAATGTTATGTTTCCTTTATGCATGTTTTATATGATACTATTATGTTGAGGTTCTTGGGCATTATTATGAAGATGGGTGGTTCCGTGATAAACTAAGGGCGGGTGAGCCCGATATAGCTATCCAATGCATTGGGTAACCAGAAGGAGTGAAATGTTAAGGTTTCTCTGAGGAGATTTAGGGAATATACTGGGATGGGTATTCCAAACATAAACAATAGGGTTACTCCCTACATAATAATGTTATGAATGCCTCAAGTTACGTTTATGACTTATGATTTCTATGATTTATTCATGATTTATAAGGTATGTTAAAGTGATTATGTTTTATGGGTAAAGTATGATTTCATTCTTATGTATATATGTACCCATGTTTCCTTTCCATATTTTTATATCCCTTACTGAGCTTTTTATTCTCATCCCAAGTTTTTTGAAATGTTTTTCACAGGTCAAGGGAAAGGTACATGATATGATGATAGTGTCAAGGAAGTTTCAAGAAAGAATCCATGTTTTATTTTAAATATGTTTCCATTGATGGGAATGAAGAATACTATATTTATATAACCACTTTGTTTATATGTGGAATGTAATGCAAGTTTTATGATCTAATTCTCTAAAAATATAAACCTGAAAAGATCCTCAATGTGTAATCTTGTAATAACTCAAGATTAAGTAAGGCTTAAGGCTGGGGCCTAATAGTTGGTATCAAAGGTCGGTTTAGATAACATTAGGAGTTATAATTCTATTAAATGATTATCCAAAAATATTTTTTTTGAAATGATATAGCATTTGAAGATTACCATGTTGCTTCATCTAAGACATGTTTGTTCAGAATGGTTTTCCGCAGAGGAAATAGGGAAGCAGTGCTAGGAAGGCATGAAGAAAGAAATAACCTTCTGAATCAGCATCCTGAGATGGTCGGAATTGGAAGTGAACAGTTTATTGCAGTAATGGCGCAGTTGACCCAAGCGATAAATGGTGGTGGTATCCATGCACGAGATCAGCCAGATCAACCGCAGAGGAACATGTCAGTGGTGGAACATTTCATGAGGAATCATCCCCCATCATTTAGAGGATCATCTGACCATGTGCTAGCTGAAGGGTGGATTAAAGCACTGGAGAAGATTTTCGATGTCATGGGGTGTTCAGACAATCAAAAGGTTAGTCTTGCTATTTACCATTTGGAGGGTGAAGCAGACCAGTGATGGTCGATGGTTAAAATTATCAGGGACGCTGATGAGATTGATGCTCTTGACATGGATGAATTAAAATGTATGTTTCTTGAGAAGTATTTTCCTAAGGCTGTTCGACTTATGATGGGAAAGGAAATTCATGGAATTGACGCACGAGGAAGACTCAGTGTCTGCCTATGAAGAAAGGTTCACTTGATTGGCAAGGTATGCTCCAAATTTTATCTGAGACCTTGATAGTAAAATCAATCGTTTTTACTCCAGATTAAAGCTAAAATATCGAAGGGAATTAGCTTCTTGTGACTTTAAAAGTTTTGAAAAGCTTGATCGATGTGCTGAGAAGGTGGAAATGGAGTTTTCCGATGATCAAGTGTTCTATAACAACCAACAGAAGAAGAAACCGAGGTGGCTGGAGAAAGGTAAGAATTCTTCAAAAAAGTCTGATGGTAAGAAAACTAAGTTTCTAGTCTGTGATAAATGTTGCAAAAGGAATGCTGGGGGATGTCTTCTGAATTATGGAAAGTGCTACTGATGTGGTAAGATGGGACATAAGGCTCGTGATTGCACTGAAAAAGATCAGGTAGATGGTAAGACCAAATTTGATTTACAGTTAGTGAAATGTTATAAGTGCAATGAGATGGGTCACTATGAAAACGAGTGTCTGACAAAGAGCTTGAGTGATGGGAAGTAGTTAGAATACAAGCAGAAAGGGGTGGTGAAATCCTTTGCAACTACTTCAGTAGATGTCGGGCCATCAAATTAAGTTGTATCAGGTACTTTTTTTGTTTTTTCATATTATGCCAGTGTGTTGTTTGATTCGGGGTCTACACATTCCATCAACTTGGAAATCATTTCTAGTAAAATGGGAATACCATCACATGAAATGACTCCTGAACTTGTGGTAAAAACACCTGGGGGAAATGTTGAGGCAAAAAGAATTTATAACAATCTTCCTATCCTTATCTGTGGAAAGAACCTACTTGAAAACCTTATTGTTTTACCTTTAGTAGAGTTTGATGTTATCCTGGGTATGGATTGGCTCTCTATTTACCATTCTAGGATTGACTGTAGAGCTAAAGAAGTTTCTTTTTAGAAATACTTTCAGTTTGTGATCAAGGATGAACCCTTACTGTTGATAACTTATCAAGAGGCCAAGAAACTTGTAAAAGATGGAAATGAATGTTACCTTGCACACATCGTTGAAAATAAAGGAACTGTTCAGATTAATGATGTGCCAGTGGTAAATGAGTATCCTGATGTTTTTCCTAATGAGTTTCCTGGAATAATACCAGTTCGGGAAGTTGAGTTTACTGTTTACTTAGTTCCTGATGCTAATCCAATTTCAAAACCCCCTAATCGAATGGCTCAAATTGAACATTAGAGTTGAAGGAGCAATTGCACGACTTATTAGAGAAAGGTTTCATTTGACCTAGCACATATCCATGGGGTTCTCCTGTATTATTAGTTAAAAAGAAAGATGGTTCAATGAGACTTTGCATTGATTATAGGGCCTTGAATAATATCACTATTAAGAACAAATATCCTTTGACTCATATAGATGATTTGTTTGATCAGCTCCAGGGAGCTCATTTTTTTTCAAAGATTGACATGAGATCGGGGTACCATCAGCTGAAGGTAAAGAAGGAAGATATTCTAAAGACCGTGTTCTGTACAAGATATGGCCATTATGAATTTGTAGTAACGCCTTTTGGGCTAACCAATTCACCTTCTGTATTCATGTACATAATGAATAGAATTTTCCATGAGTTATTGGATAAGTTTGTGGTGGTTTTCATTGATGATATTTTGGTGTTTTATAAGAGTAAAGAAGAGTATGAAAGACATTGAAGGGTTATCTTGAAAACCTTAATAGAAAAGAAACTATATGGAATGTTCAGAAAATGTGAGTTTTGGTTGCAAAAAATTTCATTCCTTGGTCATATTGTTTCTAATGATGGAATAACTGTTGATCCTGCAAAAACAAATGTTGTGGAAGACTGGCCAAGACCCACAAATGTAACTGAGATTCGTAGATTCCTTGGTTTGGCAGGCTATTACCAAAGGTTTGTTAGAAATTTTTCATGGTTATCTAGTCCAATGACTAAGCTAACTCGGAAGGGTGTTAAGTTTATCTAGACAAAATAATGTGATGATTGTTTTCGGGAATTGAAAAGAAGATTGCTGAATGCTCCGGTTTTGGCACTACCTTCCAGGAATGGTGAGTTTGTTATATACAGTGATGCTTAATTGAAAGGACTTGGTTGCATCCTAATGCAGAATGATTAGGTAATTGCTTATGCTTCACGA
This sequence comes from Viscum album, assembly GCA_963277665.1. Classification (NCBI taxonomy): domain Eukaryota; kingdom Viridiplantae; phylum Streptophyta; class Magnoliopsida; order Santalales; family Viscaceae; genus Viscum; species Viscum album. The sequence goes on from OY728151.1 coordinate 165,982,050, forward strand.
CAGTTGAAACCTCGTGAGGTAAATTACCATACACATGATTTGGAATTAGCTGTTGTTGTTTTCGCTTTAAAAATTTCTAGGCATCATTTGTTTGGAGTAAAGTGTGAAATATATACCGATCACAAAAGTATAAAGTATATATTCACTCATAAAGAATTGAACATGAGACAGAGGAGATGGCTAGAATTAATCAAGGATTATGATTGTACAATTCATTTCCATCCGGGAAAATCAAATAAAGTGGCTAATGCTATGAGTCGAAAAAGTAATGCTTCATTAAGAATGTTGCGTTTGGAACGTGATCCTTTGGTTATGGATTTGATGAACTTTGGCATAGAAGTTGTTGGTGTAAGAAGTTATTCTATTTTTTTTCAGGTATCAGTGAGATCATCTCTATCAGATAGAATCAAGCAAGCACAGAAGCAAGACAGTGAGCTGCAGAAAAAGGTAGAGCTGGTTCAGAAAGGTAAGTTTCCAGAATTCAACATTGATAATGATTGCGTTTTGATATTTGGGAAGAGATTGTGTGTGCCTTATGATTCACAGTTGTTGAGAGAGTTGTCATGTGAAGCTCATAGTTCTCCATTTTCAGTTCATCCTGGAAGTACTAAGATGTATAGAGATCTGCGAGAGTATTACTGGTGGGATGGAATGAAAAGAGATATTGCTGATTTTACTGTGAAGTGTTGGACATGTCAACAGGTTAAAGCAGAGTGGAAGTTTTTGAAAGGGATGCTTCAGCCTTTACCAGTTCGATAGTGGAAATGGGAGAATATATCCATGGACTTTGTTGTGGGATTACCAAAGACACCTCGAGGTAATAATGCAATCTGGGTTATTATTGATCGCTTGACCAAGTCAGATCATTTCCTTGCTATACGAGATACTTCTTCCCTAGATCAACTTTCTCGTTTGTATCGTAAAGAGATAGTCAGGTTACATGGAATTTCTCTCTCCATTGTAACTAATCGTGATCCCAGGTTCACTTCTAACTTTTGGAAAGGCCTTCAGAAGTTGTTGGGTACTGAATTAAATTTTAGTACAACTTTTCATCCTCAATCAGATGGGCAGTCAGAACGAACATTTCAGACCTTGGAGGATATGCTACAACCTTGTTCGATGGATTATCAGGAAAGTTGGGACCAACATCATTCTTTGGTTGAATTTTCATATAACAACAGTTTTCATTCCAGTATACAGATGGAACCATTTCAGGCGTTATATGGGAAGCGGTGTCGAACTCCAGCTTTCTGGGATGAAGTGGGTGAAAGAAAGTTCATGGGACCAGAATTGGTAGAAGAGATGGCAAAAAAAGTTCAGCTAATTCAGAAACACAAGAGAACAGCTCAAAGTAGGAAGAAGAGTTATGCGGACAACAGGAGAAAGGATCTCTCTTTTGAGGTAGGTGATCATGTTTTTCACAAAGTATCACCATGGAAATGTGTGATGAGATTTGTTAAGAAAGGAAAGGTGAGTCTAAGGTTCATTGGACCATATGAAATTCTGGAGAGAGTTGGATCAGTTTCTAACCGAGTGGCTTTACCTCCAATTTTATCTCAGGTACACAATTTTTTTCATGTTTTGATGTTGAGAAAGTATATGCCAGATCCATCTAATGTTTTGAGTCCAGAGGCAGTTTAGTTTGAAGAGAACATATCATATGAGGAACAACCGTCCCATATTCTTGACCACAAGGAGCAAGTGTTACGGAATAAGGTGATTAATCAGGTAACGTTTTTGTGGAAAAACCACATGATGGAAGAGGCAACATGGGAATCTGAAAATGCAATGAGGGGTAAGTACGCCCATTTATTTGATAAGTAAATAAATTGCGGGGATGAAATTTTCTAAAGGGGGAAGGATGTAACATCCCAATTATGTAATGAATAATATATATTTTTATCTATGTCTATTAATGAATTAGATAGTGTTTTAGAGGCTTAAAATGAAAATAAATCCAATCTTAAGCATGGAATACAATAATATTTTTAAAAGATTGTTTTACTACCTCTTGATGGCAAACCATTTTTGAATCTATATTTGGACAATTTTATAGACTATTTTTTTCAAAATAAACATATTCTTTATGACTGGGACATCAAAATTTACATTGTGTGAATTTTTGGTATTTTTCTGACAATGTTCATTTTTTAATGAAATGTGAAAAATACTGCATTTTACATCAAAACTTATTTTTAATCTAATTTATTTATATGATTATATTATCTTTTGAATTGGTTTTTAAGTGAAATTAGAATATATTTTTTCCATTTAATACAATGGTGGTCATTGGAATCAATTTCACTTTGAAATTGGACTTAAACTGGTGTTAATCTTTTGATACTTATTGTTTCATAAAAACACGCTATTTGTCATGACAACGGAAATTAATTATTAAATTAATTAATGTAACTTATATGATTTGAATTTTGTAAAATAGACATCATTTTGGAATTCAGAATATCAAATATAGCTTTGGGTGATGTTTTGGAATTTTTCTGAAAAACTTCAATTTTTGATGAATAGTAAAACCACTAAGTGGTACTTATAAAAACTAATTTTCCATTTAAATGAAAATTTTCCACATTTGTGTTTTGAATTTCAAAAATCCAACATACATGGCTATAATTATGAAGTAAAATGTGGTCCAATGGGATTAAAATAATTTTTTGTGAATAGTAACTTTTATATTTTTAATCGCGATTAGTGGTAATTAGTGTAGTTTAAGGTAAAATAATGTTTTAATAGTATGAGATGAGCTTTAAAAATGTCCTACCCTCATTGGATGTGTCATGGACGACCAATACAATCCATGGGTGAACTTGGAGACCCCATGGAGCCACATTGGTTGCGAAATGGCATAAATAACTTTTTATTTAATGAAAAAGTAAAAATGACACAAACATAATATGTTTTACGAAAAAAAAATTAAATGGGGTTATACAAGTCAGATATTTTACTATAATTATTCATTGGAAATCTAAAAATATTTCCTACATCATAGTATTTTTTTTATAATTTTTAGACTTTAAATAAATTAAATTATTTATGACATCCTGATGATGCAGCGATTACCTCATTAATAAAGGATTTAAATAAAATGAGAAGATAATGTAAAATCTATGACCTACACATGTCAAAAACCTATTGGGTGGGTATATTTCGAACCCTTATCAGCATATACTCGAATTATATTACTGTGGGACCTTTTAAAACCGAAACTGATTTTCAAATAAAGTAATATTTCTTTACATTCCAAGAGTGCCCCTCCTCTCCTCTTATAAAAGGCCCCCACCTCTACCTCCTTACCCACACTCCCAAAGCCTTTGGCTCGGAATAAACCTGCCCATTTTGTCTCTCCACATCCCTCTATTACTCCTTGAAGCCTCACTTTGGGCAGAAGTCTTCCCGAGGAAGCCTTTGAGCTCAAACCAAAGGGAGTTACTCGATTTTAAGGTAACGTCTTCACTTGAGTCCTTTTGTTTAATTTTGCTTCTCCAACCCCTTAACTCTTTATATTTATTTATTTTGTAATAAATATAGTATATTAAATATACTAGTATGTTGTTATAATAAGGATTCAGGCTACACTTACACACACCTACATCTAATGGTTAAAGAACATACTGTTTCCGTGGATGGTGAATTTATGCCTCCTGAAACGATGATTGTTCAACATTCTTTTAACACCTTCAAAGGTGGCCATTAAGATGAAACTATATTTATATATGATATATAATATGTTTATGTTTTCCTTAAACTTATTTATTTTTCATTTTGGGCTAACCATTATGGTTTCCATTATGGGTAAATCCGATATCTTCATTTAAGGAAGTTCGGACTACGACACCCTCAAAGTGATTTGATTTGTTAAATACCATATGTGGGACGTATAAAGGATGTAACTTTGATATTATATTCGATATTATACTGTAATTATAATATACCATTATATCATCATGATTCCATTCTATAAAATACTAAATAGAAATGAAAGTAGCATTCATACATACGTACGGCTTACTGTCTCCATGAACGGTGCATTTCATTTCTTACCTCTAAATGATTATGTAATATTATAAATGCATGCATGTACTGGATATATATGACATATATAATATCTACATCAGGAATACCATTATGGATATAATGGATACATGAACAACTTGTAATTATAAAGGGCTTATTTTTTACTCAATTACCAATGATCGTTAAAACAACCGTTATTAACTTAAATAATTACATAGTGTTCATGACATGGAAATAAGTGATATAAAAGGAATAATGAACTTGAAAAAGGTTCTTAAACAAGTATAAATTAACTCAATTTTATTATTCAGGAGATTAAAGAACGACCGAGTCAAGTCGGACCCGAGGTATGGGACTTCATCTCAATCTCCTTTCATTGAGGCATATTTTGTTTTATACACAACCTTTTTTTATATGGTGTATAAACCCCTTTGACTTTTACATTTATTCAAAAGGAATATTTTTTATACGAAGCGTTTACTAAACTACAAAATGGAATGTTTTTGTCGTACGTATGCGGCGACAATTACTTCTCCGCCGCCGTGACCATTATTTGAGTTTCGGCATCCTCTACAAGCCATACCTTCTTTTTAAAAGAAAATTAAATAAAATGTTTTACATTTATTTTATTTTGGTATTAAAAATGGTTTTCATAATGTTTTTATATCATTGTGTTGTATTGATATCTTGTGATTGAAAGGTGGGAATGTTATGTTTCCTGTATGCATGCCTTATATGATACGATTATGTTGAGGTCCTTGGACATTATTATGAAGACGGGTGGTTCCGTGATAAACTAAGGGTGGGTGAGCCCAATATAGCTCTTTAATACATTGGGTAACGCGAAGGAGTGAAACGTTAAGGTTTCTCCAAAGAGATTTAGGGAATATACTGTGATGGGTACTCCAAACGTAACCAAGAGGGTTACTCCCTACGTAAGAATGTTATGAATGCCTCAAGTTACATTTATGACTTATGATTTCTATGATTTATTCATGATTTATGAGGTATGTTAAAGTGATTATGTTTTATGGGTAAAGTATGATTTCATTCTTATGTATATATGTACCCATGTTTTCATTCCATATTTTTATATCCCTTACTGAGCTTTTTATATTCATCCCATGTTTTTAGAAATGTTTTTCACAGGTCAAGGGAAAGGTACATGATATGATGATAGTGTCAAGGAATAGTCAAGAAAGAATCCATGTATTATTTTAAATAAGTTTCCATTGATGGGAAAGAAGAATACTATCTTTATATAACCACTTTGTTTATATGTGGAATGTAATGCAAGATTTATGATCTAATTCTATAAAACACTAAACCCAAAAATTTCGTCAATGTGTAATCTTGTAATAAATCAAGATTAAGTAAGTTTTAAGGATGGGGCCTTATAATATGAGTTTGAGAAAACATCATCCAAAAAAACATAGTGTGCTGTGTAGATAACATGGTTCTAGGATCACCGTGGGGTTTATGTGTTTCCGAAATAGATGAATTTCATGTGTTGATGAATCCACTAAATCCTATACCACAAGAGGATTAGTGGCTTCTCGGAATCTAGGAGGCCTCAACTACTAGAATTCATGTTGCAGAGTTTGCTTATGGGTAGTCCATCAGTGTGAACTAATGTCTTATTTATTATAAGTTCTATACTAAAAAAGGGGAGAGAGGCTATCTAAAATAACAAGGAAATTATATCACTTATATAAGTATTTCAATCAACACCCCATCACATAAATTAAATGTGGAAAAAGGATCCAACACTAAGATGGTATTTTCACAAAATTAACTCTAAAAATAGTTGTTTTTGTGTGGATTGAATTATTCATTTCATAGGATGAACCCGTAATGATTATAGAATAAATAAATCAAATAAAATATGACATACCTGATATATAATGATTTAGAAATATATGATTCATGTATCAACATAATTTTACCCTATATGTGAAGATTTAGAGATTTGGGATGACTAACAGGTTACCAATGTCTTGGTGAAAGGATACATTTACAACCACACCTACTACAGCCTCACTAAAATGATACATAAAATAAAAAAACCCATGAAATCAAAACATTAAATTCCTAAACTACTCCTCATGTGAATAAAAACTCAAAAATCTATTCCTATGACTTGAACCAATCTAATTCCACCCTAACATGACCTACCCCATAGACACCAAAACTAGGATGATGATGATTAGCTAAGTGTGCCAACCAAATCCTAACTCCAATAAGCCATGGAATGGAGAAAAAGACTGAGTAAGAATATCAAATAATATAAGAGGTCATATCCTTTAATAAGTGAGGTCATATCCTATAATAACCTTCAATATATATGCATCCTCAATATAAAAAATAACCAAAAAATACCTATAATATATATAAAGGAACCATTAAAATTTATACAATGAATATTTCGAAAAACAAATGATAAGTACAACACACTAGGAGAAATAAAATAAGATAAATACATATATAAAACACCACACCACTAGGTACAATAAAATCATGATAAGGGGAGACACTTCCACATAAGAATGGACTAAGGTATCACATAGTTTAAATTCATCAGATAAGGGTATATATTGCAATTTTTAATTAGATGTGGTAAAGAAGTTCAATATGTAGTTTCTTTTCATATGGTGAGGATGATTATGAGGTAAACATAGTAATACTAATGAGAAAATAGATCCAAAATCCCAAATTCCATGTGATGCATGCACAATGTTGGAAACAAGAGAAATAGAGGGAAAACTAGGGTCACGAGGGGCTGGGGGATGCAGGGTTGCCAACGTCATAGGGTCGTGGGGTGCTGGGGGAAGTGAGGTCGCCAGGGTCGGGGGGAGTCCGGGTCACCGGGGTCATCGGGTCGGGGGGGGGGGGGGAAGCGAGGTCGCTGGGGTTATGGGGTCTCCGGGGCTGCGGGGGGCTAGGGGAAGTGGGTTCATGGGGTTGCTGGGGTCGCAGGGTCATGGGGGGTCGAGGAATTATATTTGGATGAATTCAGTTTTTGTTCCACGGATTGGTAAGAAGCATGTGAGGTAAGGTACTCAAGAGGAATGATAAGTGGCCGTGTTCTTGGAAGTAAATGATGAAATAACTTTGGAGATTAGGTTTTGAGGTTCTAAAAACCATGTGTTCATTGAATTCTTAGACCTCTCTTTGGTGTATTCAGATAGAAAATAGTTGTGATGTGAATTGATGGGGATTTGGATCATATATGTGTTAGTGCTCATGATTGCAGAATTATGGTTAAATGGGATGATCGAGGATCTGACCATGGAGTTGAACTAAGAGTTAGATTCTGACTTTGGTGTGGGAATTGATCATTTTTGTTATTCCTTGAGTTTTAAGGCATTGTGGTCGGGATAAGATAGTGCATTGGTGGGTGGGATTGAGTGCCTTTGGTATAATTCTTCTAGAGAGGTACTTACTACTGTTGTTGCATAATAATTGATGTGTTAAGGTGGATAACACATTATAAATGTCGTTCAAGATGCAGCTGATGTGGTTTGGGGATCAAACAGGGGTATTTGAAGAATAGTTTATGTGTTTGGGCTTTTTGTTTGGAGTTTCATAGTAGAATCATGTTTGGAATTTGAAGATGAAATGTGTGGTGTTGGTACTATCCACTAGGAAAACATAATAAGATAATTAGAATCACATAGGTGGAAATAGATCCCAGAAGGAAATTCTCTCTAAACATTATATTTGAGATCTTTAATGAATTATATTCATCCAAATTGCAACAATAAGATTGAATGAATTCAATACCATTCACTTCAACACACAAAATAAATTTATGCATTTTAAAGTAAATGACATTATAAAAGAACACTTCAGTTTTATATTGTTTGGATAGAAATTTTGGCTTCTAAGGGAGAAACACTACAATATTCCATTTTCTTGAAAAGAAAATATTACAACTTGTGAGTAAAAATCCCTGACCTGAGGCATTATTTAGGCATCCTTATAATGTCACCAGAATCTCATATGGTATTAGAGGATTCCATGCAAATTTATTAAAAGTATAAGGGATTCCATGACCGTATATAACAATTATGAGGTATTCCAGAGTTTAATAATACTATAATTAGGGATGTGATTACCCTGTATTACATGTATAAGGGATTAAATGACTAATTATTCTAAGTAATAGGGACACCATTCTCGGTTGTCACAAGTATAAGGGACACAGTTCTCGAGTACCACACATATAAGGGATGTTATGCTTCAGTAACACATGTTTGATGGTCTCCATGATCGAGTATTAAAAGTATATTGAAATACATACTTAAGTGTCATAATTCATTATAGTCATGTACGTCTTATAATCAATCAGCATTATAGTTTAATAAGGGAGTATCCTTTTTAATGTAGAAACATGTGATATGGTCTCATAACACCCTTCTCATCAAATTCATTATATTATTTACAATTATGATTCAATAAAAAACCCCATATAATGTGGTTTGGTCATATAAGGAGACTCCAATTGAACACCATAAGTTGTTGAAATAGATGACAGGGATTAGACACAAATAATAACAAAGTGATAATATGTTTTTTAATAAAGGATTAGACATTAATCGTGGGTTATGTGTATGTTTAATGAATCGAATGGAAAATCAACCATGAATATTAATAATTCATAATATAAGGAGACAAGAATTGAGGTAAAATTACTAGAATTCAAACCTTTGGGTTTGTATAGGTCTATGGGGTCGTGGGAGTCCGGGGGAATCCGGGTCGCCGGGGATGCGATGGGCTGGGGTCATCGGGGTAGTAAGGTCACCAGGGTCATGGGGTCGCTGGGGTCATGGTGGGCTAGGGTGTCGGGGGAAGAGGGGGACGGGGGGAAGCAGGGTCGCGGGGTGAGAAGGGGGGTCAGGGTGGGGGGAAGGGTCGGTAGTGTAATGCAAATATTTTTTCATGTCAATTTATTATAAACTGTCGTCAAACCATTTTAAAAAAATGGTTTAGCCACGATTCTCAAAACTGCCGCTAAAGTCAATTTTTTTGTAGTGAATCTTTTTGAACTCATGAAAATCATTTCGATACTCTTACACCAATGATTCTAGTTATCCAATTTGGTATTCCACTATAACCTTCTTCAGAACATATGAATAGATATTTCTTAATTACTTATAAATATTTTTTTTATTTCACAATAAAAATTTCGTAATCACATGTTTTGATATGGGTATTTTCCAACTCTAAACTATGAACCTTTTCTTTATGTACTTTATCTCCTTCTGGCTTTTCCTTTGTTGCATTTTTAATTTTATTAATGAAATTGGAATGATCTAATAAAATGGTAGAGAACATTTTAATGGAATCAAAAATTTCCAAGGAAGTTTATTTACTTCAACAAGTTGATCATCATGATCGTTGAGATCACAATCAACATGATTTGACCACTTGACCATTTGATTATATGATATTTCATTCACCGTCATCCTTCATTAAATATATTTTAGTTTCTTCTCAATTTTTACTATATATTCAATATGAATATTCAACGAATCCATTTTCTCATTAAGACTACTCTGAATGCGTTTGTACCTTGCTTCAATATTTGTGATAAATGGAATGGTTTCACTTAATATTTTCAATGTTTGAAAAATATAGTCGAATACTTTCAAAGGAATTTTTTCTTATAAATATAATGATTCTTATAAAACTTTATGAGGTTTCTGTCTTAATGAATCATAATCATGTTTTAAATTTTCCTTAACGTTGTCTATTCCTTTCATAGATAAATTCTCATCTTCATAAACATGGATTGTGTCTAGATCCTTATCTATTTCAACTTTTTAAAAATTTTGGTTTTCGATTCTTGATAATCCTCTTCAATTTTAAAATATTTCATTCCTTTGTGTTTTGAAGATGATGTTTATTCTTCTTTTGGTAACCTTTTTTCTTTCTCGGATGCTTCTATATTTTCACCATTATTAGACTAAGAAGGTTATACTATTAATATTGTCTATGATTATTATGATTTATTTTATTTTAATCCTTTATCTATTTGTGTTTCTTCATGATCATTTAATCTATTTTTATTTACTCATTATTCTTATTATTCCATATCTAATTCTTCTTCAAATTATTCTAGCTCTACTTCCTAAAGCATGTTTTTTAACATCTTGGTTGTTTTTATGACACCCTTTCCATCAATTCTCGAAACTGGTTATTCTTTATTCTCAAAAATAACTAGGAAAAATTCATCAATAACAATGTTCTATTTTCCATTATTTTTAACTAAAGGATCTATTTCACGAAAAAAAATGTCTTAACAAAATCACATCTGGTATCAAGATTAATCATATCAGTATGAGAAAATGATAGAATTTTATTTTTAAAATTCCTTTTTAACACCTTTTAGAAAACTTCTATAAACTCCGGCCTCTTCTAATCTCCTCTTTTGTTTCATTCTTTTCTCCTCTTCTTTAAACAGATAGGTTTTCTATAATCACAAATAATTTTCCTTGGGAATATAAATTATAAACTATATATCTCCTTGTTTATTTTAATCCATATAAGACATTAGATTTTTATATTCATCATCTTAAAAATATTTTTTTAGGGGGTGATTTAAGATTTTTTTCTTTTTCTCAACAACCTCTGCTTTCTTGGAAGCTTGATCTTCTATTGCCACTCCATCAAACTGAATTAAAAAATTGAATTGACTTATAATCAATTATTATCATAATTATTGATATTTTGTCTCTAATAATAAATGAAATATTTTACCTCATTAGGTAAGTATGATACAAAAATTTGAAAAGGTTCATAACCTTAAAAAAAATTAATGAAATACTAAAACATAATAATACGCTATGTTATTAAATTATTATTTATTGATTCAACTATAATGAAAATAATTTTACTAGGTTAATATTCCTTCTATTTATCAAGAAATATAAAAAAATGTATGATACATTGAGGGTGTTTGGGTCACCCTTACTTAGAATGAGGTTCTCATGTATCCATAATGTTATAACCCTAATTTAAAACAAATATGAGGTACATTCCTGATATTCTCATAGATTGGGATCAAATAAACTTCAATTATTTTTTAAAAGATCCAATATTATTAGGTAACATTTGAGGTTGAAAATAAACTTCACCTATAATAATAACACATAAAAAATCTATTACCAGTTTATATGAAAGATTATAAATTATAGAAATTAAATATTACAATAGACTACATAGATACCAAATTTTGAAATAAACTCAATTTATTTATTAAACTTTATAATGATTTAAAGAAAATATAAATCGAAATCCTTCTTCATATTTTCTACATAAATATTTTCCCATCCCTAAAAATTCTCCATTCTCATAAAAATTGAGACACACATAGAATGTCATGATCATTCAACATGTATTTCATTGATCAATTATATGTTCAAAAAATATTTATTAAATTCCATCATACTGGGCATCAAATGAATTTTTGGAATCATTCTAGAACAATCAGATTTGATTATTTAAGGGGAAAGAGTTTTTGAAAGAAAATATCTAAAATAATTATGTGATATATAGGGGTGACCAAAATTTATAGTCATTGGGATATTGGTTCCTCTTATAAATTTAAAGAAATTCTTGTTATTTGAATGTATTTTTGATCCAATTGTCATGATTGAATATAATAAATAATTTAAATGGTAATTATGAAATCTTGAGGTTTTTTAGAAAAATGTTACATTGGAATATATAAAATTCTATTTTGAAATCATTAATGTCTAAATGTTTATAAAAGTGTTAAATCATAACCAAATAACTAATAAACAACATGTAAATAATAGTGTAAACAATAAGTGTAAAAAATAAAATCAATAGATGAGTTCATTTTAGAGAAGAAATGATTCATCTGTATGATTAACTTATTATTCCTTGTTTATTGTTAAAGAAATCGATTGTGATATTTTTATAATAAAATATCGATTATGATAGTTTTTTCAAAAAATTATTATTATAGTATTATAAAAATAGAATATGTTTTTTTATAAAAACTAATTTTGAAAAAATATTGTGAGAAATAAAATTAAAAAGATATATCTTTTCAAATTATTTCAAATTAATTTTTTAATAATATTTTATCCCATAATTATTGATAAAAAATTGAATTTTGAAGGTTATTGAGAAAAAAAATTATGAAAATCTAAAACCCTTTTCAAAAGTTCAAATCATAGGACCACCTCATTTTAGAATTTGTTCATTAATATAAGGATATTGGTAAACAAGAAGTTGATATAAATAATTATTGATCATTGATCACACTTTTATTATGTTTTATATATTCAATCATATTGGAACTAAGGGGTTTTATAAAAATATTTGTAAGTTGTTCTTCCATTCCTAGGAAATAGAAAATTATATCCCCATTCTATGTTCCATCAAAATCTAAGTTGTGTCTAATCTCAATATGCATACTACATGAGTGATGTTATTGGTTTTTATATAGTTAAATGAAACTCATGTTGTGAAAAATTATATGATATTTTGTAAAACTCATTCCCTAGATAGTGATTGTGTGTCCCATCCACAACACATTAGAACAAAAATATCCATCAGCAATATATTTTTCTCCAGTAGTGGAAATTTATACTAACTGTTGTTTTGTAGAACACCACGAAACTAAAGAATCTCATATGAAATTTCATGTTGTTAATTTACTTCTTATATCCCTTTTATATCCAAAAAAGATAGCATTTAAAAAATTGTTCAATTCGAATTAATTCTTTAAAGAATAGAATAGATATAAATATATAGACCACTTAAGGTAACAAAATATTATTTTAATATCCCTAAAATGGTATTTTTTTTGTGGAATATCATGATATCTAAAACATAAGAATACTCAAAAAATATTAAATCTAGATGATTAGATATTAATTAATGTGAGCTTCTAATCATACCTCTAAATGTTTTCTGACCAACTCGTATCCTAGCCTCATCAAGATCTACTTTATTGGAGGTTCCAATGTTAACACTAATACTTTTAGTATTTTACAATCAAAATTTATTAAGTGAATATTTTATATAATTATTTTGAGATATAAAATTTCCTTTTGGTTTTTCTAAAATTTTAAAATAATAAAAGAATGTTAACTAGACCATCATACTAATTTCATACTATGATTTCTAAGACCCACAAAAAAAATTTGTTAATGCTTTTTTAGTAGAAACAAATATAATTTCACAAAAATACTTTTATAAAATGATAATATTTTTATTAACCTATTATATATATATATTATTGGATATGTCTCACTATTAAATAAAATCATAGCAATATCTTGGGAATTTTTTTAAGTAAATAAATTGCCTTGGTATGTTTATAAATAGGTATTGGAAGTATTGAATTTTCAAAACTATTAGCTTGTTAAATATGAACATACTCTTGAAATTATCCATTAATGAATGAAAACTTCATACCCATTTGATATAGTTTGAAAGATAAAAATCTTGAATAGTATATAAGTATTCGAATAACATCATGTATTACTACCAGATCATAGGTTTATTCATTGTATATTCATTATTGATTATTAAAATCAATAGAAATAGTTCTAGATATTTTTGAACTATTATTCCATTTTAATCATATTTATTATGAAAACCCCATTTTATCCAAATTAAAAAAATTTCGTTAGGTAATTCAACCAAAGTAATTAATTGGTTCCTACCAATCATGTTAAGATCATCAATCATATCATTTATCCAATCCCCATCACATAACGATTCATTAAGATTATAAGGTTTGATTGGAGATAAAAATACAATATGTTCAATTTAATTTTTAGAATAAATTATATTCCTAATAGTTTGATCTACAACAAAAATGACACTATCACAGGGAATGATTCGTATGAAACAACAAATTTATTGGACTTGTAAAATTCCTTTACTAAATAATAGGTTCAAAAAAATTATAAAATGAAACTTTTGAAATATCTTCTAGAGTTATATAGTTATAAAATGTACTTTATAAAATATATCCAAAATTGTTTTTATAAATAATATATGAATATGTACGATGGGGTTGTCGAAAAAAATAGTCGGTATCATCAAACATAACATGAATTGTTTCCAAAATTGTAAATTATTTTTATTAAAAACTCTATAGGACTTACTAGTTGGGGAATAACCTAAAAAAAATTCCTTCATCAAAATTTGTAGAAAATTAGTGTAAGTAATATTTAGTATTCATGGTGAATACATTTCATCAAAATACATTGGAGTAGGAAAATATTGTTTTTCTACCAATCCACAACTTGTAAAAAGTTTTATTTGTAAATGTTCTAATTAAAAATTGAGTTTTACTATACCATTATTTAATAACTACATCAACCTAAAAATTTAGCAACTGAGTATTCACACAATAACATTCTAGAGATCTCTTAAAGAACTATATTTATTCTTTTAACCACAATATTTTGTTGTGCAGTTCTAGGTACCAAATTTTTTTGTTCAATACCTTTTTACTAAAAAATGTTTCAAAACCATAATCTTCAAAATCTTCAGAATGATCACATGAATAATTATCAATATATGTTTTTCCAATTTTTAACTCTAATTGAAAAAGATTAAAATAACAAAAGACTTTGTATTTTATTTTTAGATAATAGACCCATGAGTATATAGTGTAGTAATCAACTAAAACATATAAATAATATTTTCCACCAATAATTCTTGTTTTTGAAGGATAAATTATGTCCATGTGAACTAAATTTGAAGCTTCAAAAGTTGAAACTTATCTAATATATTTAAAACATTACATTTGTTTCTTACCATATTGATAATAATTTGAAATGTTAGATATATAAAATCTAATTTTTGATAGATCTTTAACAAGTCTCTTCTTTATTGAATTCAATAAATCTCATAGGTTCTAATGTCTTAAACTTCTATGATGTAATTATTTTTTATCTTCTATTTCACTAAGGAATGGTTTATCTTAGCACTAAAAGCTTTTTATGGTTAATGTTTAAACTTTCTCTACCAATTGGAAAAAAAGAATAAATTAATTTTTTGAACTATGTATAGTAAATTTATTATTACTTAAACTCACAAGATAAACTACATCTCAAATTTGAATTTGGAAATTAGGTTTTTACTAATTCTGAAAAAAATGCATAACATTCGGAATTAAATATTTTCCAAGAAGTACAACGTTGCCTATATCGATTTTCATCCCTAAATAAATATATCTGAAGGATACTTTTCTACCTTTCAACACGATAATCTTTGTGAAGATGTTTTATATACTATTCTTATTTATAGAGCATCCACTTTGCAAACACAAAATGTTATTGCTATTGTAACTTTCATAATTTTTTAGGAAATAAAAGAAGTGGTTTTTTGAAACCCAAATCATCTTTTGTCTAGTTTCATAAAAAAAATTAGTTAACTGTAATGTTTTAAAATTATTTCATCAATAAAATTAAATTTCCTTATAGAAATTATCTTAATGAAACCCTGGATATTTTACTCTATTTAATGAACATTTAATTTTCCATTTTACACTACAATGAAACTTTTTTTAAAATGGAGCACATTTAGGAACAAAATAGTTATTATAGAAAATGGTTTTTTGTTGTTAAAACCCATACTAGTAATATCACTAAGATTTATAATTTTCTTATAAATTTTATCGATTTTTTTCTTACCAGTGGTAAACAGAGATAAATGTTTTTTTAAGAAATAAATATCAGACATTAGTTTCACAACTAAATTCTTATATTCATGGGTAATATTTTATTAACTATTTTTTTCCACATTAGTTTGTAAATAAAATTTCTCATTAATAATTTTATTAAAATAATTATAATAATTTTCCTTTTAATTTCTTTTATTGGGGTAATTTGTAAGATCTGATATATTAGATATTAAAATAGATATTCGTGAATCTACCATCATATGTTTTTCTTGAACATTATCTTGATTTTATAAAAAAATTCAAATATTACTTTTCTAGAAATTTAGATTATATGATTACCTCTTCATAACTAGGTAATGTAAAATCCTTTTCAATTGAGGAAGATTCTCAATTAGATGATATAGAAGATTTATCATCAAGATATTTTTTTATGGAATATTGATAAAGGATTCAGCTGTGTGTACCTTATCAATTAAAAATTTATTTTACATATGTATTTAGAAAAAATTACAATATTACTTTATCTAGAAGGTTCATTGTTGGAAGAATTATCTGAGGAACTCTCTCCGCCATTAGAAATACAAGTCTCATTAATCTTCAAAATTTTATTACTTTATATTTATAATACATCTTTATATTTATATAAATATTTATTTATTTCCTCTATTTTTTCATCTTTGAAAAATCTGGTCTGAGGTTTCATATCCTCTTTCATTCATAACAAGTAACTTCATAATATTTCTTCTCATTTTTGCACATATTAATTATCATATATCTATTTCGGAAGTATTTATTTCTTATGATATTGTTCAACATTGTTGTATGTTTTATTAATTTATTATCATAATGTGTTAATGAGTTATAGTTGGATTGAACATCAAATGTATTATTTCTTAAATATCTCATAACTTTTTCTACTGACTGAACATTAGTAGGCATATTTTAATTTCTTTTAAATAAATTCAATTGTACTTATATTTAACATTTTTAGTATATCATTTTAATGTTTCTTAATATATCATGATGGTACCAGTAATATCATCATGTATAAGATTAATTATCTTCTTATGTCATCCATAAGATTATATTTAGATTCCCACTCATGTTAAATTATATATGTAAATTTTTCAACCAAAAGTTTTTCATCAAGACCATTCTCTCCAATAAGCTCTAAACTATTGATAATATTTATAAAACATTAGTCAATAATTGGAAATTTATCACCAGGTATAAAATAAAAGACCTAACAATATTCATGAAGTATATATCTTCTTATTTTAATTAAAAAATTTATAAAAAAAGTGTGACTTATAACTTCTTCCAGATATTTATAGAAGCATCCAATGATAAAAGATAACTGTAAATATATCATTACATGGAACAAAAATATTGTTCCTTTTTCAATAATTATGTTGATATTCTATTTTCTATTGATTCATTAAATTAGTGACATCCTTAACAAAAATCAGATAACTAACTGTAAGCATAAAAAATAGTCAAATCATGTGTTGAAAAAAGTATTCATTAGATCTCTCCAGTATTAATATTTATCAACATCAAAGATATGTGTACGTTTATAGAGTTTAACCATCTATGATTCCAAATATTGGATCAAGTGAGTGTATGATGTCTATACTGTGTGGTGATTTGTAGTTAAAAATACAAAACTTACTAAAAAATACCTATTTTTAAAAAATTTATTTTAATTCGGTACTATCCAATAATTAGAGTGTTATAGTAATAATTAGATACTGTTATATTAAATTGTTACTTATTATTGGTATCACATTTAGACCAAAAAAATTATTATAATGAAATGTTTATTGAATAACATTATAACACATGCATAGTAGAAGAAATCGATATTTTATCAACATGAAATGCAATTTCTTATAAAAGTAATAATGATATACAAGATATATTAAAATATTTTACTCATTAAACATAGGAGTTATAGGATCCAAAAATAATAAATAAAGGTATCCAATGATCTATACCTCTTGTAATGTTCTATCTCTTCTTAATTAAAAATACCTAAACATTATGAGAGGAACAATATCTTTCTTATTATTCTCAGATGCCCTCAATATGACGATTTGTCTTTTCCTACCTAGCCCCAAAATCCCATGATATAATAGATTGTATTCACCATATTTTTGTCCCTATAATCCCACGATCAATATAATTAATGGATTCATAAAACAAAAGAATATTTGTTCAAAATGAAACAACCCTGACAAGGTTTCCATTGAACTTCAACTATTTAAAACATTACAATGACTACGATATTATTTTCCATGTAGATAAATCTATAGAAGATTTAATATGTGAATTTTTCATCTCTAAAGTAATCAAATGACCTTATAGTTATAGGTGATCTTCAAATGTCATGTTTTATACTTAGTGGTAACAGACTCAAAATGATGGCCCCTTGATAGTACATAATGATCTAGCTTAACATAATTTCATGCATCATTTTTTTTATCTCAATTACAATGATTAAATTATTCCTTACAAAAGATAAAATTCCTAATGAAACCAATAATAAAATTTTGATATTTTGATGGACATACATATTAATTTTCAAACTGGTAAATAGAATAAGGGTTAGTCCGAGGAATCGGTACCAGGGTTAGGATGATGTTCATGGATTTTTGTAAGAAGGAATAAGAATAACCAATGATTATACAAATATTCATTCTAATGTATTGGACACTCCTATGTCTAGTGGATTTGAAGGAATAATTATTTTTTTATATTTTTTTTCATTGGAAAAATTTCTCCATTTGATATAAATTATTTTTTCAAAAAAAAAATAATAACATACTTGGGATAGATAAATTTTAGTAAAAATCGATTTAAAATGGTATTTTTTTCCAAAAATCATTGAAAAGCAATAAGTGAGGATTCTGACACAATAAAAACCTTCTTTCAAACATAACATCCAAAAAGTCCATCCATGCCAACTCTAATTTAAACTACTATGGGAAGTAATTTTTTTGTTTTGTAATTTTCCTAAATTTGAAATTCAAAACATAAATTCTCACACAGTTTTCTCATAAAGGATTGGAAAAAAACAATGTCTTTATTATAACCAAGGTAACAACAATTTAAACCATTGGATTTTTTTAACCATGAAATACTTTCTTACATCAAATTAATAACTTAACCTCTCATTCAAGAGGTGAAAACCAAATAAGTTTAGAAAAAAATATATTAATACCATAATTTAGACTAGAGTTGTTTTTTATAAATGACAACATCTCCTGGTGACCTGAAACATTTAATCATATTGAAAGGATTCTCTCCCCTCCATCCATAAAATCACTAACCCATAAAACTCTTTAATTTCATATTAAACATAAAAATAAAAATAAAAATAATAGAAATACACATGTCACTTTTATAAAAACTAGGTTTTATGAAAATAGTTATTCACTTACTTCTCTCCCTTTCATAACATAATATTAGGCTTATTAGATGACCACCAAAATATTATTTAATAATGTGGGAGTGGCTTATCACCAAAGTTTAGCATCAATGTGTCAAATATATATTTCGAGACATCCTTGGAGAAAATATCTATAAGTTGATCTCATGTTAGAGTAAATTTCAGTTTTGTGATGCAATTTTCCACATTATAATTAAAAAATTAAAAATTAAATCATTATTATTAATCAAAGAGTTTAACACTAGTTTTTTATAATAAAATATAACACTTTTCTTGTGAAATAACAATCTGAGCGGATTTTCTTATTTCACCATCAAACTATCCAACTGATCATTCATTCAAATAATACAATTGTAATAATTTGTAGAAGAAAATCGTTTATCCTATGTGGTTATTAATGTGACTAAATTCTATTTCATGTAGTTGCAACTCTCACTTATGTATAATTAGAGAAAAATTTCATTAGATGGGGGCCTACTATCATAAGAATCACCTACTGAATAGACATATGTTTATCCATACATATTCACATCCTTTTCAATCAAATATAGAATACCATAATATATTTTTCTTTTAAAAACATTTTAAATATTTAAAAACCATAATAGTATCAAATTTTGGGTCACTCTAATATATTTCATATGTATCATAGGATTTAAAATAGTAGTTCTATAAGTTATGAAATAATTCTATCTACCAATATGTTTTCTGAAATTTCGTTGACTTGAACACATAGATTTAGAATTTTGTTTACAATTTCATCCCTAATTGAATGGTTGTAGACCCTAGATTTGAGTCCAAAATATCAAAATTTATACAAAATCATATATATTTATCCAATTATAGAAAATTTTAATTATCATATTATTACATTTTTAAATAAAATATGTTTTTCATCTCTCTCAACATGGTCATCTAAAATTATTGGTTCAGTTATTTCAAAACCATCAATAAAAACTCTTATTATCACCAAAAAAATTAAATTATTAATATATATTTCTATAATAATCTCGTGTTTATTAAAATAATTGGTATGAAAATTAATGTACACATTTACTTTGTTTAATTGTATCTCCATGAACAACCTTTACATCCTCAAATACAATGTCTTTGTGCTATGTTCTAAGACATAAAATGTCTTCTTGAATTTGTACACTCTTATGCCACAATCATTAAGAAAAAAATCACTAGTCTTCTATATATATATATAAATAAGGTTCATCATTTAAGAAAGAAGTATTATAGTTAAATTTGATATATGGTACCCATGTTTTAGGTTTCTCGTGAATGAAATATCTTAATATATTCTAATCATTCAACGGGTTAAAAGGTATCTTAAAAGTAAATTCACTCAAACTGGGAATAGAATTTGAAAAAAAATATCTGATTTGTTCTTTCTGACCTTTCCTTTTTTACATAATTTGATTCATTATACCCAATTGGTCTCAATGTAAATTATTTCCACAAGTCAGGATACAAGGGTGCAAGTGACATTTGTCTAAAATTGATTCATCGCCTCATAAATAACCAAATTCCTCTCTTTATATATCAAATATTTTATCCCTAATTTAGTTTAAAATTAAATAATTAGTTAGGAATAATTTTCAAATCTTAGCCATATTCTTGTTGGATCTATTGTATGTTAATCATATCATTTCTTCCTCTAAGTCCATAAAGGATATGTTTGATATCCAATGATTTTTCCTTCATCGGTAATCCTTTTCAACCATTGGAACTTATATTTTGTACTCTATGTATAATATTATTTAATATTATTTTTATTTGATTCATCTTATTCATTATTTGGTTCATCCTAAAATGGTTTTTCAATAGTCTATCATAAAATCTGTGAGTTGGATTCATCATTTTTTAAAGAACATCTACATATAGTACACTATTTATTGGATAATTTTAAATATTTATTACATCATAATAATAAACTACCATATGAATTTTCTTATCCTAGTAAAATTTTCCAACCTAATTATAAATTTATCAAATAAATATAACTACATTAATAGTTTCATAAAATTTTTTAGGATTTTATTCATTGATTTTTAGAATTCAATGGTTGTCAAAGACATTAAAATATCTCATAGTTGGATTTTCTTATACCTCATATCGTATAAGGTTATATTTTATTTTTCACTTAAAAAACATCTATTTTAAATGTGTACATAATTGAACAGTACATACCTCCAAAATAACTTTTATCATTAATATTCATAGTGCATTTTTATCCCTATTTTTATAGCTGTTTTTTTCATTATTTCTATAAAAAAAATTGAAGGCTACATATAGGTTTCTATAATTATTTTTAATCACATGTTTTCACTTTAAGGATTCAAATGAACATTTAGTGTACTTATTATTACTATGATTTATTAATTTCATGATGTTAATTCTAATATCTTTCTAAAATCGTAACAGCCTGAGATTTTATAAAATAAAAAAAATGTCTGATTGTGTATTTGACATGAAACACCGAGTTTAAAAGACCTATGTAATATATAACCATTGTAATATAGCAGTTAAATTTGTGGGTATGAATTTTATTAACTACTATATGAAATATATATTTCCTTCTCAAAAATAATTACTCATAAATGTTTTGTAGATTATTAATCAATTTTTAGTACTGTAATTTTCTTCTACAAAAATATATTTTCCTCAAAAAGTCTTTTTATAGCTTTTCGTTGAAGAAATTATAATAATTTTATTGATCCTTAAGAAAATTTATTTGATTAATTTAATATAATTTTATATATCACCATATAAAAGTTTATATTGAAATAAATGTTAGTATTTTTTGGAAAATAAATATTTTGAGTGAATAGTGAAGAATAGTGAATTTTATAAAAATGACATTTATTTTAAACAATTTATATGATTTAAAAGTTCAATTATTTTTTGAATATTATTTTATGTTAAATATGTATTATTTATTTTTATTTTATCCACATAATTTTTTCAATAAACTTCATATTGAATGTTATTATAATTTAGTCTTTGGTTTCATGGTAGGATTATTAAACTCTGAAAGACTGAAAGCATTAGTGTTTTATATATTTTTAGATAATCCTTATTTTATGGGTTGAGGTGGAACCATTACATGGAATAGGGTCCCTAATAATAATTATCGTACAATATCCTAATTTTTAGAGGCAAACACACAATACATTACATTTAAGACTCAAGACCGGACTACACTTGCAACAACCCTTCATGGTATTTGAAACATTGAAGGCGGGTAGCTCACCACCTTGAATGGATGATCAGCTTGAAGTTCCCCATGATGAAAAAAATTATTTTTGTTATAAATCTAAATTTTCATACCCCCTCATTCATCGAATATGGTAAGTTATTCTAGGATGGTTTCTATTATTCTCTGAATCCTCTTCTAGGCATGCTCATGTGTGGTTTTCTTAGGATCCTTCTTACTCTATGTGGCATAAATTTCCTGAATCATGAAGTAAAATTGTGTCATTATATAGTTTTTTGTCAATGTAACTTTGGGGCCAAAATTCCTTGTGTACAAAGGCCTTGGTGGCCCGAAGGCCCTGAAACCCGTAGGCCCAAACTGGTAGCCTAAAGTTCCAAATCAGATGAATAGTACTACTACAATAATATCACACAATACCTTCTAAATTAGCTCCTATAGTAACTGAGAAATTCACCAACAACCAAATTTGATCTTGGGACTTTTGGATAAGAAGTAGGATTCTCTACTACTAGTGTGTAGGCTCATTGGAAAAAATATTATTTTTCTGAAAACTGCTTTATAGTGTCTAATGTTTCTACATTTTTATTAGTTAAAACCACTAATGAGTAATGATATAAATGAAATTTATATATTCTCTATCAGTACTTATTAATTTATATTCATCTATAAAATATTATTAATCATATATTTAATATAAAATCAAATTTTCCTTGAAAACACACTTCTTGAAGACTAGTTTTCTGTAGTATCAGTAGGTTTAAAATTAAATTTAAATATAAAACTCCAATTAATTTAATTTTTTAAAATTTATTAAATATTTTCAATAATAAATATTTATATTTTATAATAATTACAACTTTATTTTTGACAATAATTTTTAGTGAAAATAGTTAAAATTAATTACCATGATTAAGGTAAAAATGGGTATATCTTGGGTGAACCTAAAAATATAAGGGTCCAAATGACCAAAAAACATGTATAAAAACTATTTTATGCAACTATTTAAGCATTAAAATGTCTAATAATCAACAATAAACTATTATTTACCCTTCATTCTTGTGAAAAATGTTGTTAAACATATTTTTTCAAAAATTATAAGTGTCCCACACACCTTACTTATAAAATGACACCCTTTATCCCCTATTATTCAAGCATTAAAACCATCATTTTACCAATACCTTCGAAAACCACTTAAAATATTCCTTCCAATATTATTATAACTCTTTTTTTAGAAACATATAATTATCATACTATAGGTTTGATCATAATGGTGTGGTCCAAAAAGTGGTAAAATTCCTAAACATGAATATTTTTTGTATTTCATCTTCAACATCCTTAAAATATTATTCAAAAATGATAATATGATTAAACTAGTATCTAATAAAAACTTATATATTATTACATTATAGTTATTAGCTGAATCCATTTCCTTTTCTATAAAATTGGATGCAAAATTATCATTGATCTGTACTATAGACTTCCACCTCGTAGAAAGATGTGATTCATTATCCATCCTCACCAATCGAAACTGGTATTAATGATAGATTTAAATCATATATATCATACTAGTAACAAGTTAAGACAGGTGCAGTTATTACATTACAAATGAATTTTTTACATTTAATTTAGTGGGGGATACAACAACATCACCTATGTGTGCGGTGAACTACTGCATCACAATGTTATATAATTCGTTTTTCACTAAATAATTAGATGAAACATAATAAATATGAAGTTATTGTATATATATTTTATAAATGATATCATAATTAAACTCATGGAATATATATTTATTTATTAAAATATAATATATAATTTTCTTTTTTACACCATAATATGATAATGTTGTTCATTAACGTGTGGACTACTACCTCCATGAAGAGATGTAATTGTTTTTTCATCGTCAAATCACAAGAGTGTTATATATATGTATATTAAAATAAATAATATGGTATTTATGATATTATACTAATTTTTTTAAATATAAAATAATACAAAGCATCCTTCTATAATGATCGTTGAAAAATCGAAATGTTACCCATGTGTGTGTATGACCTATTGTATTCATGATCTGAAAGTGGTTAATTTTTCATAAACATTATTCATTATTTGTTTTAAAATTATAATTTGTGAATGAATATGATAATTATTTCATGATTATTATATTATAAATTTTTAAATTATGACATATTTTCCCATGATCGACACCCCAAATTCATTTTCAAATAATGAACTTAACCTCCTTAAAACACCCGAAATAGACTTACCTAATTAAATATTTAAATATTTCATTAAAAAGAAATATAATAAATGATTTATATATAATGCTTCAAACTATAAATATTTTATTAATAAATTAATTAATTAATATATTTTTATTATACATAATTTCAACTATATACAAGGAATTTTTGAACTCGAGGTAAGGGTTTTCTCATCTCACTTTTTATTTAAGTGATATATATATCATATTCATCAAAAGTTTCTATTTTGTGGAACATATAACCACCCTTTTTATATAATATAATGAATACATAAAACATCATGGCATTTTAAGTTTCAATTTGAATTATTTAATCAAAAGGGATTTGACTTGAATATTACCAAGTGGTAAAAAATATCATAATTCAATTCACTTTTATTGTGTGATATTACATTATCATTACTATTGAAATTCTACGATTATGTGTGAAATTAATTTCTAAAATATTATGTTTTATTTCCTCTTGTAATTTTTAGTTTTACATTCAAAACATAGTTTTGACTCATTGATTAATTCTCACTTCAATTTTTTGATCATTGTAAGGGTCTTTGTCTTAATTGCCTTATGTTAAGGTACATTTTGACATAATTCACCTATAATCATTTATGAGGGGTATATATAACCCCTTTGACGTGTTATATCATGATAACATCTATTATCATGATATTTAACATTTTTCCATTTTTAATATTTCTTGGGATTAACAATTGAAATTTTTCTTAAGTGGTAATTTAATTTCAATTAAAATATTCTATTAAAGTCCACTTTTCAACTCATTTCAAAAATAAAAGTCTTTGTTTTTACAAATACATCATTAGATGAAATTCTTTACATAATTACACCAAAATTATTTTATATTTATTTTATTTTTTCCTTGCATTTTTTTCAATTAAAATAGATACTTTTTAATGTGCATATTTTTTAGATTTGAAAAAAGTGATTTTTAAAATAAAATATTTTTATTAAAAACTGATTTGATTTATCTCTCTATTTGAAAATATTTTATAGTTAAAAATCCATTTTTTTTAAAAAGTGAATTTATTTTTACTTTAAATTTTTTATATTAATTTTTAACCATAATTGTATTTTTTAGAACTATTTAATGGATTCTTCCTAACATTTTTCAAACGTTTTTCATTTTGATTTTGCTGAAAATGTGAAAGGAATATTTTTTTTAACATTATGGAATAAAAATATTTTACCAATATAAAGGACATTACATTCCTTGAAGACTCCACTCAATGTATAAAAAGTTATTTTAATGTTTTTACAATATAATGTGTGAATTTTTAGTTTTTAAGCGTGATGTTCAATGTGAAAATGGGTTGGCTTCATCAAGAATGTTTTTAATGGAATTTTAATAGTATTTTATATTAATCAACATAAAAACCATTATTTTTACTTATACTACAATGTGAATATTTTTTATTGATACCACACACATTAATTTTCAAGATGGATTATGATTCTTTCAATGAGATTTTTATGGAACGGTTTTCACTTCCATGGGTTTATCATATTTTAAGGAGATTGGTATAGAACCGTTATATTTTTCACAAGTTTATCATATTTAAAAATATTGTTATAGATCTAATTTCTTCCCAATGTTCAATCATTTTTCAAATATATTTTTATATAACTCTCTTCATTTAAATGGGTTAGTAATGTTTCAATGATGTTTTTACAAAAATCATTTCTTTTACATGGGATAATAATGTTTAATATTATGGAACCAATTTGATTTCCAAGGATTAATATTATTTCAATGATATTTTCATGAAACCCATTTAATTTCTTTTTTTATTAAATTTTTTAAAATAATAATGGATTTTTATGAGTTTTATGATAAAATGAAACAATAATGTACTTTATTCATGTTGTGGTTATTAGAAATTTATTATATGATAGGTGCACCTAGATAGAGCATTTCCATACGAATTTAGATTAAATGTTGAGTGGGCCTTCATATAAATCCAATTAATTTGGTATGGAATTTTACCATATGGTTATTCCATTTTTAATGGTTCTTTTAATGGTTCTATGAATATAATTTCTCATGATACAAACATGCATTCATTATGAATTATATGGGTTATAAATGTTTCCTTAAATCGAGATTTATATCCCATGGATCATGATTATTTACTCTGATTAATCTTTCCTTAGATAAATCATTATGAAATATTTCAATTTGGATGATCCATGTATTTGTGTTTATTAGTTATTTTATGATTCATTCATGTACTCTTATTATGACCTCATATCCTTATACACTTTTTCCCCATTTATAACATTCAATCTCTAATACATGTATTTTCCTTTATAAAGAATTTTATCTCACCCTACTTATGTTTATTTTCCTCCAATTTATCAATAATAATGTTGAATAAATTATTTCTAAATTTTTTTCATACAAATGATGTTGATGACTTAATGATAAATTAGAAGATACGGTTAAGTTAGAAAATATTTAAATGCATGGGTAGTTTTTTATGTAAGACTATCTCCAAATTATCTATTACACTAATAATAAATGGTCCATAAGAATGTATGTGAATCTAATTTTTATCATTTATGTAGTTAGTTTTGGAAGGAAAAAAATTGAGTCACCTTTATCGGTATCAAATCTGGAAATGTAATGATTATGATTTCAGCACCTGATCTAGGAGTGTGGGTTTTGGGATATTTTAGATGGTACCAGAGGAATGGTTTACATAAATTTGGTGATTAATAATATTTGAAAAAGGTATCTCCATATTTTTATTTTTTAAAACATAATGGTATGAGAAAATAATTAATGTTAAAAAACATTAATTACTATGTTAATGATGTTATTTAGAAAATAAGGTTATTTATATAATGAATAATTTAGTATTAAAATTATTTATTGATATAAAATTTTGATGATTAATGTATCAAATAAATGTTTATTCATTTTTAGAATTATATTTCAATCTTTTAACAATTTTGGTTTTGGTTAATTTATAAATATATTAATATAATATGTGTATCCCTTTATAGTAATTTCGTCTATAAATATTGATTTTAGTGCTTCGATAATGAATGCTTACTCATACTAATCCTTATAGAAAAATGTGATTATGGTATAAAATGGATAATGGATGAAATTATACATATAATTTTAGAATATTTCACAATTTTTTTGTATACATGGAAAAATAATTCCTCAACTATGACATCCCAAACCTGGATGCCACAGAAGGTGCCCTGAGCCTGGTTTCCACAAGGCCTCTAGAGTATTTTCCTAAATGCCAGAGGTTAACAACTAGAAATGATGGCACGGGGTATGTCCATTGGGACACTATTAACATATTATCAGAGTGTAGTAAAATGGAACTACATGAAACATATTGTAATTGTCGGAAGTAGTATGAAAACATCCGAAATGCATAGCATTAATAGACATGATTAATAAAAAACTGAACTACTAATACTCATATACAAAAATTATTCTGATATAAAATGTGTGTAATGAGATAAAAATAATGGATAGAAAATAACATTCTATCATGATATAAAAAAGTATAAAAAGGAATAAACAATCTATCTGAAACATCCCCAGATCCGGATTTATTATCTACTACCATATCTATCCAAATGAAACAAGTAATAAAATGATTAAATAAACTCAATTTGATTTTTCAACACATGAATATATATAGTCATATCAGGTACCAATGGTGGCCATGAAAGGGTGTTTCATAGTTCCCCACAAAAATAATCCATAAAATATTTTCCATGTCATTTAAACAAAACTATTGTAAAATAATGCATATTTAAAATTAACATAGTACTGTAACGTAAATACACATGTACGTGATTTATATTTTGGTTGGTATCTGAAAATGTAACCAATTCATTAATTAATTATGTGTAGTTTATATTATTATGCCACAAGATTCATATCCACCATTGAAATCAACTCGTGATAGTACTAGAAGTGGTTCCAAGACATAAAAAATGAAACCATAATGATTATAACATAAAAGAGATCCAAGGAAATAAAAAAGTCTATGTAAAGCACAAGGGTCACTAACTCTGTAGTAAATATGTCTTGTATTATGGGTAAGAGTGTAATCCAAGGAGAATCATCCAAGGTATTCCATTACAATATTACTTAATCAAGTACAAGGAATACATCGAATGTAAAACCAGATAAGCAATTTCCATGCCCAAGGATATAACCAAGGAACCTTTTGTGTAAGGAAACCATGCTGGATCTAATGAGTGTATCCAATAAATCACTTAATAGTAAATGAGGGATCATAAGAGGTCATATTATGCATCCAATAATAGATTAGGATATGGTTTCAAGGTGGGTCTCAACCAAGGCAATTGACATCAATGAATTAGAATTGTGTCCTCAAGTAATCAAGGCATTCCCTCATGAATATAGGTACTTTTTCTAGTTTGACCATCCCTATAAGTATTTCAATTTCCATTTGTGTAAATAAAAAGGCACGTTACTTTTTTTCAATTGGTAATTAAATCCATGTTATGGTCAAACCATTTAAGAGTTAAGAGGTTCCAACCATGCCTTTAATTTTTTGACAAGGCCAGTGGACTCCTTACATTTTATGTCATTCCACATTTAATTACATGGTTATCTTCTTTTCCATTCAATAGATGACATATTTGTTCTAATGTTGATAATCAACTATTAATAAAATAATATAAACGTGTCCAAGTCATACTTAATCCAAAAACATTCCAATTTACTATTTAATAATTATTAAACAAGTTCAAGAATTAAACATAGGGGGTCAAGTGTGTAGCATACATGGTACATTCCATGATCAATTCATGATTTAAAATTCCTCAAATATATTGAGTTTTAATATTATAATGGTCAATATCAAGCATACCTGAACAGTGTCTCAACCATGTCGAAACATAAAAACACAATTATAGTAAATCACACTAAATGGGGTCGTTGAATATGTGGTTGTAACCACTAAAAAATAATAACATAAATCATATGGGTTTTATATCATGGTCCAAATGACAATAAGCATGACATATACATTTAATAGACAACCTCGATAAAATAGACATGATGATATGACAATTTATAAAAGGTAGAAAATTGATGAATGAATTTTATACTAACAAACATAGGCTCGTATGAGACACATCATCCAGTATCAACCATTATTTCAGCCGATATTAGAGTAGGTATAATGAAAGAATTAACTCCCAAAAATTGGGGCATATCAGCCAGAATATAAATAGCATCATTGATATGGAGAATAATTATAAAATATTAAAAAGTAATCTAGAAGGTACTTATGTGGATCCAACGAGATGAATGTAGATTAAATTATACCCCAAATGGATGATTAATCTAAAAATCTAGAATATATTGTTTTTCTGTATCAAAAGAAAGTATTTGGGGGATTCTTTCTACTGGAAATAAATAATGAGATGAGGTTTTTATTGAACATTTAATTTAATGGAATCCCATAATTTCACTCCGAATTATCCCATTGCACAGTATAAACATATGGTTTACCCAGACTGTGTCAAAACCTTTAATGAGAAACTATAGGAAGGATAATAAAAATTGTTATGACACATATTAATAGAGACTGTATACCAACCATGTGAAATTACTCATCAAATTTTCTACTAATTTTCTCATGATCGTGTGAAACAAGTTGCATGGTCAAGGAATATTGTGTTCACAATCCATACCACTATTTGGCCTCAAATGATGTAAATAAATTGTGTGCCTTACCTCACATGGTTTAAACTAAACATGTGATTTTCCTTTTTCTAACAAAAATGTTGTGTTCTGAGGACCGATCAAGCCACAGAAACCCTTAAGAACTTCACTAACTTCACATTAATCCATTTTAGATCCATAAAAGGAAATTAGACCAAAATTCAAAGGATCCACACAAGAGTCTAAAACTATATTCTTATAGTATTCCCTAATTCAAGGATTATGTCCCTTAATTCACCTTCCAAGGGTTGTAAAACACTATATAAGAACAAATCTTGCCATATGTCACTTTCATTAGCCTCCCACTCCCATTTCTCTTCTTGTACATAGTTATGTTACCATAGCACCCATAATAAAGGGATAGAACAGCCTTGAAGGATTTCATGCTCACTTCCTTTATGCATATATGATACTCCTCAAATGATGAATTTGAATCTAGCATGACTTCTTTGGGATCAAATGTATGAGATGGGACGACAAGATACTGTTTAATCACTGAAAAAATGAAGATTTCATGCAAGTCATGGTTCTTAAGAGGTAGTAGAAACTGATTGGTTATCGGACTGAATGTCTCTAATGTCTCCAATGGCACAAAATAGAACGGATACAACTTCACTTCCTTCTATATCTATCTATTCCCTTTCCTAGGTAATACCTACATGATAACATGATCCCTGACCTCAAACTCCTTAGCTCATCAATGGAGATCCTTACATGATTTCTGTCAAGAATGAGTAGTAGATATTTGATTCTTTATTAGATGAACCGTATCTGAAGTATCCCACATGATAAGATGACCTCATAGGGATACCTCACCTACCACTAGCAAGAACGAGGGTGAATGGAAGGACCTACCATAAAACACCGCAAATGGGTCCATATGAATTTTCTCATGAACGATATTATAGGACAACTCTGCAAGAGGGATATGCTTCTCCCAATAACCCCTAAAATAATGGAAACATGATCATAGAATTTCCTTAAGAACTTTTATCATATGTTCCAATTTTCCATCAATCTGTGGGTGAATGTTTGTGGTTAGACGCACTTGTGTACCCCTATCCTTCTATAAATCCTTCTAAAACTATGACATGAACTATGAATACCTATCTAAATTTATATTATTTGTTAAACCGTGAAGTCCTATAATCTCACAGACATACAACATTCAAAACTCATCAACTTTTAATGTATGTCGGATATGAATGAAGTGGTCTACCTTCATCTGAAGATCAATAACTACCCATAAAACATTGTTTCCTCATGGAGACCAAGGTATGTAGACTAGGAAATCTATGTAAACATTTTCCCATTTCCCTTCCATCACTGGAATCATCTCTAAAAAGCATGTAGGTCATGGGTGCTCTGTCATTACCAAAAGACAGGTGGAACGAATAGAAATAATTTTTGGTATCTGAAATATCATCCATGGACACTAATACTAGTGTTGGATGTCTCAATACATTTTGTAGATAATGGGATAAACTATCCACTGAGAAGTTAGGGACTCTCACAATAACTCTTTTCCCATATCTATATGAACCTATACACATACATTTATTTGAAGGATGTCATCTATTTCCACTGACCAATTTGGAGGTTTTTCAGCTCCAGAAATTCTCTAAAAGATAACCATGCCCTTGGGATTTGAGAATTGCCTACTCTTCTCCTTTTTAAAGAGGTAATGGGTAACTATAAAGGAAGAGATAGGAATCCTTTTTAAGATCAAGAAATTCTAAATTAAACGTAGATAATATGTCCTGTAATTTCCATTTGTCATTAGATTTTCATTTACCTTCTGCCTGATTTTTCTAACTTATTGCACCAGCTTTTGCATTTCCCTTTCCAAATGTATTGGAAATCTCTTAATCAAAGGACTATATATATTTAACCCATATATTATATTTGAGATTCAAGTCACATTGTGGTACGATATATCTAAGTTTCTTGTGGTTTGTATACATCGAAAATATCTCACCCAATAGATAATGTCCTCAACAACGTAACACATGGACCACTATTTCTATCCTAAGGTTATGCATCAGGTAATTTCTCTCTAGATACCTCAACTGCTGATATCCACATGCAATGAATCTTTCCTCCTGCATTAGCATTACTCCTAGGAAAATTTTTCATGCATCAAAGAACAATAAATAACCTCTACCTAGCTCTGGAAGAATCAAAATAAGTATACATGAAGGCCTCCCCTTCAACTCCTAAAAGTTGTTTTCGCAATCTTCTAACCACGGATACATAACAACCTTGTTTCAAGATTATTTAAAGGTAAACCAAGGCATGAGAAGTATGATATGAATTATCTGCAGTATCCAACCATCCAGAAGAGACTCCATATGTAAAACACATTCCTTGGAAGCTCCTAAGGAACCACATTACTATTTTTCTATGGGTCAATAGATACTCCTGATATTAATATAATATGACCCATGATGTGAACTTTGTCGATCCGGAATTAGAATTTAGAAATATTGGAATAAATATAAGGATCTCTCAGTGTACTCATATTTATCTAAGGGTTATTTGTATCATTGCAATGACTGTGAGAATACACCAACATGTCGTCCAAAAATACTATGACAAAGGAATACAGATACAGATGAAAACTATTTTCATAAAATCCATGAAAACATTCGGTACTTTGATAAGACCAAATTATATAATGAGGTACTCAAAATGTCTATACTTGCTATGGAAAGCTATATGAGCTATGTCTGATGACCTCACTCGTACCTGATGATATCCCATTCGCAGGTCAATCATAGATAATACCCTAACTTTTCATACATAGTCAAATATATAAACTATTTGAGGTTTGCATACAAGTTATTGACCGTAAGGTCATTCATTTTCCAATAAACCATGCCTAGACGAGGGTTCCCATATAAATTGTTAGTGATAAAGAATAGGTGAACCAGAAGAGGAAGTGATACCACATATAAAACCATTGGTCTCAAAATGATCTAACCATATCATGAGCTTATAAATCTCCTAAGGTTCCATCATATACATAGTAATGGACACTAAGGATTCTCTTGGAAAAATACCAATCATAAACTATACCTCCCTATTAAGAGTTAATTTTCAAAATTCATTAGGAAAGACATACCTGAAATGATATACTACTAGAAGGAATTCAGTCTAATTTAAGCCCTGATTCTCTATGAAGATATTGTAAATCTGGGTGATCTCACAACCTATTCCATGATTGCTTGTGTCCATTTATAAGATCCTAGACATCCCACCCACCATAATTTTGATAACTAATACCCTATAGTGACGTGAATGATACTCTTTGATGATATCAGTCAATAATTTCATGATACAGAACCAACCTATCCATCCCAATAATGAAATCTAATCATGTCATCTCTAGAACAAAGAGTTCCCACATTAAGGGGGAATTTTCAACCTCAAGTGGAAGT
Source organism: Viscum album (assembly GCA_963277665.1). NCBI lineage: Eukaryota > Viridiplantae > Streptophyta > Magnoliopsida > Santalales > Viscaceae > Viscum > Viscum album. The sequence continues at coordinate 166,015,882 of OY728151.1, forward strand.
CCCTACATTTTTTATGCCCACTAAATATACTCCCAAAGATGTATCTAGGGTCATTACAACATTGTAATACTGTTTTTATATCCCAAGTATTTACACTATAGATAATGATATGATAGAGTGTAAAGAAAATGTATCAAATAATGTAGAAACTATAGTGGAGGCTACTAGAATAGTACTTCTTAAGGTAGACAATCATACAGCCTAATCTTCAGGTATCGATTGTAAAGCATGAAAATAACTTGATCAACAACCCTATGAAAGAACTGCACTACCATGATTGAAACATATCTACTACAGTTTATAGTTATTGGGATCCTATCTACCATGACAATGACCTCCTCCTATGTGAGTCATGCTAGTTCTACTTTATATCCCCACCATATGTATCTTATATGAAACTTCCCATAATGGTGGAGATGGTGCAGATCCTCTTCCACCAGATGAAAATGTAGAGGTCTAGAATAGTTTCTACAAGTTCCCTATATGGCTGCAAGATGGAAAATACAATGGGTCTCTATCACATTGAGGATTTATGTTACCATTTCATCCACACTGGTGACACTCTATTGAGCTAGCATCATGGGTACACTATCTACAACAACAATAAAAAAACCTTAAGAGATCACTTCATGATACCAGAGTAACTACTTCCCTACCTCAGTAGTGGTCCTATCTTCCTAATACTATCTCTATCCCTCATTTTTTTCTTAGTGATAATAGACTTATTAAAAATTCTAAAAAATGTAGGTTGGGAAAAGATATTCAGTTGAGTATGGATAGAATACACGATACCATCCCCAATATTTCTTACACATGAATGATCATCACTAGATATAAGTGGTGTAAAATAATTAACTCAGTTAAATTACCTAGATAATACATAACTAATATAGAACCCCACTCGAGATGCATGAATTATCGGCTCTACAACTCCCAATTTCTATGTAAAGGACTAATAATATATAAAAACCAATATATCATCCAATACCACTCCCTGATGCAGATCACCCTCAGAAGATACATTCCACTAGTACTTAGTAGAATCATGTAGCATTTATACAACACTCTTGAACCTCCACTATCGATGCATATCCAGATTTTCAATGATTGAAAACGTGGCCCCATGACAAGACTCATCAGCATGTAGATCACCATCCCCAGAAAAAGTAGGAGGGTGTTACTTCCGGAACTCACATGTCATGTCATCAATTATAGATACATCCCATAGTGCAGATTACATGGATTTCATCATATATAAGATAGTACTAGAAACAGGGGTGTTGATTCCCATATCAAGTATAGAATGTGAAAACTCAAGTAGAACTCTTGATGGTAGGACTAACAGCATTGGGGCCACAAAATCTAGATAATGGTCATCGCCACCCTCATGGCGCATGACACAAAAACATCATGGTACCTTCAGTCTACAAATTGCAAGAACACACCTCAGAATCTAGATATAGGAAAGGATCATAACCCATGGAATACCACTACAATATCCCACTTAAAAGGAAAAATATTCATATGTGCTGTAGTATTATTTATAGGGGTTCTTATAGTTTATTATTCCACTTTTTTGTACCTCTTAATTTACTAGAAACTGTTTAATTTATTCCCTATTTAATTAATAAGATTCACTCCTTTTATATTCATTAACATGAAAAGGTGGCATAAGGAAGTGAAAACAATTCATTTAAAAAGACATATTTCATTTTTATATTTCAATTTTATTATAAAATATTCTAAATTTCATTATAAATGGATCATCATTCAAAGAGCATCATGGGTTGTACACCTTATCAGTAAAAATGGCACCGATTTGATTTTAATCTTCTATCTTGACTTGGTAAATTACCAATTCCAACCCATGAGTTTCCATAACTCCTCATGAATTGAAACGGGTAATCACTCTATCACAGTGAAGTAAAATCACATGAAAAATATAACTACCATAGTATCACTCAACAGTCACAGGAATATCAAGTAATAAAATGAAGTGAAATTTACATATATGGCATGGAAATATGAATGACATGTGAATTATAGGTGACTATGATGATGCATTTCATAATGCATCATTCCCTCATCTCATAAGGAAAATTAAGGAGTAAAACTGATATTATAATAATAATCAACAACAGCGCATTGAATTTGAGTCACCCAATGGTGAAATGATATCAATTGTATTGGGAAAAATCATAACAACAATTATAATTCAAGCAATTCATTCATTAATCCAAATATGTTTTCACAAAACCCACGAATGTCTTATGACCATGTTCTAAGAATTCATAATATCTTATATATTTTTTCTAAATAATAAATCAATAAACAAACCTCTGTAGTACCACATTAAGACATCCCAAACCAAGATGGGACTGATGGTTCCCTTAGCCTAGTTGCCCATATGGTCTCAAGCATATCGCCCCTAACTCCAAAGTCTACCACCTAGAAGTGAGGGATATGTTGTGTATATTGGGAGACTATAAACTCGTTACTAGAGTTTATCATAGAAGATCAATATGAAATAGATAGTAAATAAGGGATTTAGTATGAAAACATCCAAGACACCTAGAAGAAAGAGACAATAGTAATAATAAACTGATTAAACAATACTCATATAGAAAAGTAATGATGATATGTCATGTTTTTAATATTCTAGAAACCATGGATAAGAAAAATTATATGATCATTCTATAAAATAATATCTAAAAGGAATACACAATATATACCAATTATCTTGACATCCAGCTCGGTCATCCACTTTCAGCTCCATCCTAAAACAGCAATAAACTCACTTCCCTTTTGTCAACTCCTTGATAAATATAGTATTACAGTGTAAAAATGGTAGCACAAATAGGGTATGAGATAAATCTCAACAGGCCACCAAAAAACGGTGTCTATAAAATCTTATCTATTTCATTTTAATTGATCTTGTGTGGAATAATACATATAATAAAGTAACGTTATACAGTAATGTAAATACCCATATACCAACTTTATCCCTTATCTAGTTTCTGAAAATGTAAAAAGTTCATTAATTAATTTAGTAAAGCTTATAGGATTATGTAACGTGAAAAAATTATATAACTGAAATCACATCAGGATAGTACTAGTAGTGGTTCCATGATGTAACAAGTAAATCATGATGATTATAATATAATAGTATTGAATGGTAACAACTTAGGAAACATTGACCTCATGTCTGGCCAACCCAATACTAATAATATCCTAGATAAAGGATAAGAGTTTCATCTATGGAGATTCACCCAAGGCATCCATGATAATATGGTCTAACTGAGTCTAAGGATTAAATCCAAGGTAAAATGTGATAAGAAATGGTTAACCCCAAGGATATATCAAATATTCCTTGTCGTTGAAGATACAATGTTGGATATGAGGATTGTATCCAAGGAATCCTATAATATTAAGGGAGAGATCATATGGTGTTATAATGGTCATCAGCTAATAGACAAATATCATGTTCCATGGTCAATCTTAACCATGGAAATCGGCATCAATGAATCAGAATGGCGTCCTCATGTGATCCGGGAATTCCTTTGGGAATCCAGGAACTCTCTTGAGTCTGACCACACCTATAATTATGTCTATTTCTATACGTATATATTAAAATCCACCTTATATTTTTATCATTTGATAATTAAATATTACTGATGTCCATACCATTTAAGTGTCAAGTGGTTCAATCATTGGCTTTCATTAGTGTGACAAGAATATAGGACATGAAACCTATTAACCCATTTCACATTAAATTTCATGGTTCCCTCTTTTACATTTCTTGACAGTACAAGGTTTCACTAAGGATGGTAAAAAAACTAGAAATAAAATAATATAAATAATTCCAAGTCATATTTATACCATGTACATTCCAATTGACCGTCAAATATTTATTAAATAAGATGAAGCATGTTCCTTAGATTGGTCATTTATGTTGATCCCAACATACCTACCATGATCAATTCACAATTTAACAGTCATATAATACAAGGAGGATTACCATTAGAATGGTAAAGATCAAGCACTCCATAATGGTATCTTAACCATGTTAAATCACTAAACAAAATTATGCAAAATCATTCTCTATGGGGTGGTTGTCGTTTTGGTAGTAACAACCAACAAAAATAACATACATTGAATTAGTCTTAGAACATGGTCCTACAGACTACAAAAATGAAATATGAACTAAATATATGATGGTTGATGAAATCCAAATGATGATACGACAATTTAAAAAATTATGGAAATTGAGGAATGAGTTATAGACCACCTACCCTAGGCTTGTTTGACTCTCCTAACCAAGTATCATCATTCAGTTTAGCCTTGATTTGAGTATATATAAGGAATAGATCAATGCCTTGAAATTGGGTATATAAGCCCACATAAAAATAGTGTTGTTGATAGGAATAAGAATAATGAATGGTTAAAAAGGAATTGATAATATACTGGTGCTGATCCAATAAGACGAATGGAAATGAAATGGGACTTTGAACAGACGCTCGATATTAAAAGATAAAATAGTTAAATTTTAGTCATAAAGAAGGGAGTATTTGGGTGATATTGTCCATTGGAAATAAATAATTATGGGAGGGTTTTAATTAACATTTAATTTAATGGAAAACATTAATTTCACGATAAAATTACCCTTTGCATAGTTTGGCAACATGGTTTGACAAAAATGTGAAAAAAAATGCACGAGAAGTTGTAGGAAGGGTCATACACTTGTTTAGGAAACGTAGATAGAGAAACTATGTTCCAACATGTGAAATGACTATAAATTTTGTCTATAAATTTTCACATGTTCATGCGGCCCAATTGGAATTTTCAAAAAAATATTGTGTGCCCCAATCTAGCCCACTTTCCAACCTCACATGGTTTAAACAATCCATACCACCTGCCTCACGTGGTTTGAAATTACCTTGTGGTAAGCCTTTCTCCCCAAACAATTTGAGTAATGAGTTTAGAACATTTCATGAATACCCCCAATACTTCCCTAATTTGATAGGAATTCATTTTAGGTCCATAAAAGAAAATTTGATCGACATTGAAATGATTCATACCTGAGTCCACAATCTAGTTATTACATCAACACAATGAAAATTATCTTGATGAAAAAATTATCATGGATCATTCATTTCTAATGAAATTATGGTATTTTCACTCATCTTATGTTTATGGTATTGTGTTCCATAACATTCAATCAATCATCCAATTTAACATTATTAATTATCTCAATCACTCTCAATAGTTTTTTAAAATTTTAAACCAAATCTAAATCTTTAATTCCTACTTATGTTCTCATATTTGGAATCCAATTATGTGTTATTCTAGATAGCATTCTTATGTCATTTTTATCTCTTATCAAGCATATATTTTATAAAAAAAAATTATGATGTGGGTTCTCAAAACATGTATTAAATAATTTACCACCATTTAATAATTAAATAAATTTTATATTGAAAGGATTAAATTTATTAAATGGTGGTAGGATGTAACACCCTGATATTTTATAAAAGAAAACTATGTTAGATAACATATTTGACAACCGACCCCAATATTAAATGACCTGTGAAATATATTACAATTTAATCCAAGATGTAAAATTGATTGGTATGAGTAGTAATAACTATTTTTTAAACATTATATATATATAAATATATAAATTCAATACTAAATATAAAATATTTATAAATTTTTATTAAATAATAAATCCATTATTAGTAATTTAATTTCATTCTTCGAAAAAAAATTGTTATAAAATGTAAATTAATTTTTTCATGGAAAAAATATAATATTTATTTTTTCAAACATTTTAAAAATATACCTAATAAAATTTTATTTATATTTAATTCAACTTATCCAAATTAACAAAGTTCCAAATTTGGGTATTTTGTATAAAATATTATTTTTTAGTGAATATTGAAAACACCAAATTTTTTAAATATGTCATTTATTTTAAAGAAATTAATAAATTTTCAATTTTACATTATATATTGAATAGGATTTAAATTATCATAATTTTTAACTATATATATTTAATCCACATAATTAGATTCAATAAACAACATATAGTATTTTATTATAATTATCTCATTGGGTAAATAAACAGGATTTTTCTAAGAACTATTTTAATGTGCCTAAAGTTTCTACCTTTAAATTAATTAAAACAACCCCTAATAGGATAAGATTTAAATTAATTTTATATATTATATTAATTAAATACTAATTTATATTAGTAGGAATAAATATTAATAGTCATATATTTATTATTAAATCATCATTTCCTTGAAAATTCACTTGTTTAAAACTATTTTTTTCGTCAAATCTGCAGGTTAACATTAAATGTTTTCCTATTTTATACAATTTGAATTTTGAAACATTCATCCAAAATATTTTATAGTTATAATATATTTGGTCTAATAAGTTCAAATTAATTTTTTATGATAATTAACTATTAAAACAATAAAAATGAATAACAATAGTTAAGGTAAAAAAGGGGTTTACAGAGGTGTTAAACTAAATATATAATGGTAAAAATGGCATAAAAATCTATAAAAACTATTTTATATCATTATTTTGACCTCATAATTTTAATATATAACTAAAAATAATTTTTTAAACTTTTAATTGTGAAAAATGTGGTAAACCTCTTCCTCTTCTTGAATTACAGGTGTGCCACCCACCTAACTTATAAAAGGAAACCACTTATACCCTATTCTTCAAAAAGTAAAACCATTTTAGAAAATATATAATGAAATTAGTTCTAAACTTCCATACCCGCATCATAGAATTATTTGTTGGTAATAAATCCATTATAGTAATAATTTAGATATAATCCTAAAGAGGTGTTCTAAGAGGTGGTGAAATTTACAAATATGAATTTTCATTTTATTTATTCTCTGAACACCTTAATGTATTTTCAAAATATGATCATGTGATAAGAAATATCTAAAAGATTATAAAATAAAATTATATTTAATGAATAACATAAATCAATATAATCTTCTATAAAACGGCATATTAAATCGTCAACTGAGTGTACAATAGTCTATCGCCTCACGAACCGATTTAATTCACTTTAAGCCATCACATATAAAAAATTAATTTAATGATGTATTTAATGTAAATATATGATATTTGTGATGAAATCATATATCTAGTGTTATGATATCACATAAAACATTTTTACTTCCCATTCAATGGGGGATAAAAAATTGTCACTCGTGTGTATGGTGGAATAACGTCTTACGACGCAATGTGATTATTTCTTCATGAATGCTTTACATGAAGGGTAGTGAAGTTAAATTTAATGAATATATGTGATATAAATGAAATAATAATTATATTCATGACATATTTTAAATTATATAAATATAATATAACATTTTATTTCTGACATTAGATAATGATAATATCATTCATGTTTGTGTAGGCCACTTACTCCATGATGCGGTGTGATTTTTTCCCTCGCCAAATGAAAATAATGATATATATAAGTATATATAAATAAATATTGTATTTATGATATTATTATCATTCTTGAAACTTAAAAAATATATACATTTTTCATAATGATCATTGAAAAATAGAAACGTTACTTGTGGAGATGAATGTCATGTCTTCTACATTATCTTAATGCAGTTCACTTTTCATAATCATTATTAATTATTGGATTTAAAATTATAATTAATGAAGAAATATAATAATTACTTAATGATTATTATTCTGGTAATGTTGAAATATTTAACTATTTAACAGTGTTCAACACATCAAATCCATTTTTAAATAATGAACAAAGAGTCCAAAAAAATAGGACATGGAATTCCTGATAAAATATTTAAATATTTCATTATAAATAAATAAAATCGATTATTTAAGAATAATTTATTAAACCTAAAAAATTTTCCTAGTAAAAAAAATTAGTTAGAGGACATTTAATTTAATTATGGACTCATTGTAAGGGATTTATTAACTCACATTTTATTTATGTGAGACATATCTCATATTCACAACTTTTATTTATTGTGTGAAGTATATATGTCCAACATTACATGTAATATAATTAATACACAATTCATAATGGTATGCAATGATGAAATTTTAATTATTTCATTCAAGTGTATTTGACTAGAATGTTATCAAGAGGTAAAAAAATTATAACCCAATTCCTTTCCACACGGTTTTATTACTTCATCTTGACATATAATATTCTAAGATTATGTATCAAATAAATTTTCAATATATTAATTAATATTTCCACTTATTATTTGTGGATTTTAATTTGATACACATAATTGAATTATTTATTACTTATCACTTTAATTTTATCATTAATTTAACAGAAATTATCTCAATTTCCTTCCACTGAAGCGTATTTTGATGTTATTTGCCAATATTATTCTATGAGTCTCATATACAGCCCCTTTTAAATTATATATCTTGAATTTATCTACTATAATGATATTTAATGTTTTTTTATTAGTAATATTTTATATTTCTTATTGTTAAAATGATTCCATTTTGGTAAAGGAATTCCCTTAAAAACATGTTCTAAATCTCCAATTTCAACTCTTCTAAAAAAGAATGCATTTTTTAACAAATAAATCATGGACAGAGTTTCATTACATCATAATTCATAAATTATTTTAGGTTTACTAAATATTTTTTCATGTTTATTTTAAATTAACATAGTCTCATTGTTTATGTGTGCTGTTATTAAATTTTAGAGGAAAATATTTTTAATAAAATATGACTTCATTTATATTTTAATATGAAAATAAGTTTTTTAATGCATGTTTTCTAAGATTTTTTTCAATAAAATTTTACTATTATTGTTTAATGTAATTTTATCTATAGTTCTATTTTTATAAAAAACAAAAGTATTATTTCTATCAATTTCAAAACAATGCTTGTTTTTGGCTTTTACTCAAAATGTGAAAGGAATATATTTTATCTTGTACATCATGAATGTATTTTCCATCCATCATGATAATTATTTTATTTTATTATTCCTTTATATTTATCCAATGTTTTTTTAAAAAAATTAAATAAAATTTCAATTTTTAGTTTTTAAAAGATATTTTGAAATTTAAAAGGGTTATTATCCTCTATAAAAATATTAATTATCTTTTAATGGTATTTATAATTAATTGACATCAACAAGCCTTAACATTAGTTATCCTCCATCAGAGTTTTTTTAATGCCATACTCATTAGTTATCTGTATTTATTATGATTGTTCCAATAAGATTGTTATGGAACCGGTTTCTCTTCCATGAGCTAATAATGTTTTAAAAATATTGTAATGGAAATTATTTTTCATCCACATGTTAATAATGTTTCAGAGAGATTTTATAGAACACATTTCTCTTCCATGTTCTAATCATGTTTTAATTATATTTTTATAGAACACATTTATTATATATGGTATAATAATATTTTAAATAGATTGTTATTGAACCTATTTATTTTCCACGTGTCAATCTTATTTTAATGATATTGTTTTGTAACATATTTTTCTTCCTCAGGTTAAACCTATTTTTAAAATACTAATATAAAACACATTTATTTCAAACTACTCAATAATGGTATAAAATCAATAATGATTGTTTTATGAGTTGTATGATGAAATGAAAGCTCTATATACATTTTTCATGATATGGTTCTTATATAATTCTTATACAATGGGTGTACCCCAATAGTTTCAGGTGAGCCCATTATATCTTAAACAACGGTTTCACCCATATATTGCAATAATAATTTAGTAATGGTTGATAAATTTATTGTTATTACATTCATAAAGGTTCTATATGGTTTATATGAGGATAATTTCCCATGAATACGAACATGTTTTCTTTCTTTCATTCTATGGTTTATAAATTATTCCTTTAATCATGATTGATATCAAATGGATTAGGATTATTGATTATAAAAACTCTTTCCATTGTAAAATCTATATTCAATTTTTTCAAGTATGATGATCCTTGTATTGATTTTTTTAATTCTCTTATGATTTAGTCAATCAGTCTTATTATTTATTCATACAAATAAAACTTATTATACTCATTGATGACATTAACTTATTGATTATTATGTTTACCATTTAATTTAATTTTGTCAAAAACTTTTTATTTTTTCTTTACCCTAAATTATAAACAATTATATTGGATGAATAATGTCTAGATGGATTTTATATAGTTGATGATGATGACTTAATTTGAAATATGAATAGTTTTTCTAAGTGAATAAAATGATTATGTTAAGAAAGGTTTATTGTTTATTTAAGATATTGTCCTAATTTTATTCTCTAGAAATGAGATGGTAATAATTTTTAGGATCACCAACATGAATTAAATTTCCAATAGTTAATTATCATATTTCGATGATTCTTCCAAATTCAAATCTTTTAATTGAGAAAAACATTCTTCTTTAATTTCCATTCATTTTCCACATTACATAACCGGATCAAATAAAAAAGGTTTTCCTTGGGCACATCAGAAATTATATCCTATTTTAAATTTACCTTGTCAAAATCAATTACAAAAGGAAAAACTCCATTGATTTTTAATGATATTTCATTTTAGAATTTCACTTCAACACTATTATAAAATTCAACATATTTGAAGACCATGCTCTATCCTGTAATATTTCTTAAACAATATTTATCTTGGATCTGTGGTCTTGTATGCCAATAAGAAATTATATCTCCCTCAACAATCAGTAATTTCTATGCATCACTTCTGTTTTATGTCATTATTTCTAATAAAATATTTTATTTTTAACCTTTAATCATGGTCATACATTATTCTTCACAATAACTAAGATGTTCAAATCTTCCAAATATATATTTAATATCATCATACCAATTTTATATGTATATATATATATCTTACACAGATCTAGTTTTGTTAATTTTATTCTAATTAGTATTACTTTATAGAGATACTCATTAATTTCCACATTCATGGGCACCACAAGAGATAAAAAAATTTCAAAAAATAATAATAAATTTCTTCCTATAGACATCACAACTCCAAAACCAGCCCCTAAATTTAGTACTTCTACTAAATAGTTTTTATTTTCATAAAATATTCATGTACCTTTGTTATATAATGATTATTTAATTACATAATTTTTTAGGAAAATTACTTCTTCATACTATTACACACTCATTTACATACTAATTTCTTATTCTAAAGGATTGTCTTTACCCATGATTTCCTATTTTTTTAGATCCATCACTGTTAATTGAAGAATATATATTATTCTCAGAAAATATTAGTCCATATTTTACATAAGTTGATTCGCCTTTTTGTCAATAATATTTGATTACTTAGTATATACTTTAATTGAAATGTAAAAGTAGTTCCTCAAATCATTGTCAGTATTTTCATCTTAAGAAATATTGATTCTTAATAGATAATATTATCTTATTTAGAATACAACTTATAATAAAATTATTTCATAATTATTTTTTGAACATTGGATTTTACATTGATAAGGTTTATTTCTTCAATATATTCATTATATTTATTTTCAATCTTATTTTTTACATTTCTATAGTTTCCAGTATCCACATTAATAAATTTGGTCTCACTTTTCAGTTGAGAATATCTATATAGATAAAATTAATGTTTGGTCCTAGACATTTAAACTATATAAGAATCACATTCTTCTACTTTTTCCTCACTACTTGATATATCTCTTTAATATTTAACATTTTCAATAATTGTTTGGTCTATTCATTGGAAATATTCTCATGATTCTCTTATTGTGGAATTTTGACCTTTTTCTCTTCACTTAGCATGTTTAGATTCTTTTTCTTTTACATTTTCCTTCTACCTTTTTAAAAAAATGTAACCTTATTTTAAATATATAATCATTTATTCTAAGATTCTGTGTTTACATTCTTCAAAATATAATATTTAGAAATTTTTTAAATCATACACACTCAAAAAAATAAATATAAGGTTTATTTTAGATTTTCAATTTTTCGTTACTAAGGTTTTTTGATAAAATATCTATGATTTTATTGAGATTTTCATCACACTCTACCCAAGTATATTTTTTGAATTTTGAATTTCAAAAACTAGGGTTTTGTTGGAACAATGAAAACATACTATCATATATTAATAAACCACATACCATAAAAAAAATTCATTTATGAAATAAGAAAATAAAAACAATAAAAATTGTAGATCCTAATAGTTTCGAAAAACATTGGGGTATGGGAATGTTAGAAAAATCCATCCACACCTTGAGGAAGAAATCCCTATTCTAGGAGAATGTCACATGTAGTTAGAATCACTATCATTAGTCAAATTTCATCATATTAATGATCCATATACACAAGATAAAATTATTTTTTCTTCATAATTTCCCCACAAATACACAGTAAACATTGGCAATGAATATTTTGTTTAGTATCCTCTATAAAAAAAATCAACTGTGAACTCTATTATCACCAATAACATAATTTATAAAATCAAAAAAAATAATAAATACATTTAACACAACCCCCTTATACTAATGTAGAGTCTCAAAAAATGTAAGATTCATTTATTCTACAGATATTTCTACCACCATAGAAGAAAAAATGGAATACCCTTATTAAAAATAACCAATAAGTGGATCATAATGTTATGACTATAGTATTTAAACATGTAAAGATAGAATATGGGAAGGTACTGAAGTCTCTCTATTTCCAATGAGAAATCACCACATTTGATGTGACCAAAACCACTATGAGATGAGAAAAAACCATAACCATAAGACTATAAATAGAAAAAATAGACATTAATAAACACATATATTTAAAAATTCATGGATAATTGCACTCATGGGAGACTTCAATAAAATAACTCATCTCTATATAATCCTATTAATGACATATCTTCCTTATCATTGATTGTATTTATATTCATGTCCTTAAAAACTATCTCCTCCGAAAATATTATATTGAAAATTTGTTTCATTCTCATTTAATATTTCAAAAGAGTATTATGTATGTCGACTAAGAAATGATCTTTTATTTCTTTAACATTAATAATCATTAGATTGAATCATTCTAGGTAGTTACTAAATATTTATTAAAAAATAATATTATTATCCAAATTTTCTCCAAAACCATTAATGTGTGTAAAATAATATTTAACCATATTGGTTTAATCATATATGGTCACATATGTATTAGTTATAATATCTTAATATTTATCTCTTTATATTTCTATTTTAGCCTCCTTCATCTTCATATATAATGTATACATTTTTTCTATCTTATCCATCATTTTTTATCCATTTGTAGTCCCATATATTTGGTATTCACATTTTCTAAAATAGATTATAATATGGAATTATTAGTGTTATCATAATTTTAAAGAGTCCCATTTTTAGTAAATTTTGTTGAATCATCCATTGAAATTTTTGAATATACCACAATGATAGTGTCACTCGATTTCAATACTTGTGATTGTAGATATGGTATCATTCAACTCATTACCACTGAAAGTTCATTCAATAAAATAAGAAGAACCTATTCTATTCATAGAACTATGATTACCAATAATTTAACATCTTGTTTAGTTTCTTTAAAATACAATGATTTTATGTTATGCCTCTATTTAAATAAATATATTCTCTTTAATAGCTTATGTTGCACAGAACACGAAGAATAAATGAAATCCAAATTATTATTATTTTAAAACATCCATTACAAAATTGGAATTAAATTTGATAGAATGAAAATAATTAACCACATTATGATATATAAAATTATAGAACTCATGGGTAATGTATTATTTTATTTTTAGTAAAAAAACATAATTTCTAGAAATGTAATATTGTTTTTCAAATATATGTTTTCCTTAAAAAAATATTTTTATTAACTAATATGATAAAATAAATATAATTAATTATTCAGATATTAAAATATATATTTGAAATATTTGACATAATTTTTGGATTAAACATTTCAAAATTATCTTAGACAGGATTTTTTTTTAATTTTTTAAAAAAGTTTAATTCTTAACTGAATACTAAAAACATAATTTTTTATAACTCCGTCATTAACCTTATATTTAAATGTGATTTTATGATTTAGTATTTATCTCAATGTGACTTAATTTATTTTTATTTGTATATATGTTAACTAATTACATTTAAATTATCTTCATACCGTATTTTTATATTAGTAAATTTTTGGGATTAAAACATTTTTTTCAAAACAAATTGTTTTTCAGTGTTTTTATGGTTAAACATTAAAAGAAACATTGTAACTCTTGTATTTGTAATTATAAAAAATTGAAAAAAAAACTTTTAAGCAGGATATCCTCATTAGGTTATGTGTTCATTTTTCTTATTAGGGATAAAACACTTTATTGTGGCAAAATAATATTTATCGTAGTTTTTTTAAAATAATGTAGTAGATTAAAGTTAAAATATAAAATATTATAATTATTAAAAAATACAACATTAAATGTGTAGTTATTTTATTTATTATAATTAGCCATCTTTTATAAAATTAATTTTCATCCAACTATATTTTATTTAATTCCAATAAAATTTGGTTGTCTTTAAATATAAAATAATCATTATTTAATCACTAAATAGAAACCCTCTTCAAATATAAATTTCACTAATCAACATCATATTTCTACAAAATAATTCCTGAAAGATATTAAAATATATTCCAAGGACTCCCATATATACTCTCATATACTTCCATGGACTTATTTTTCTCACCCAAATACTAATTATATGTTTATTTAAGGGTCCTTCAAAGATGTGATATTCAAGAGGTAAATTTCTCAAACAACCCCTCCAAATTTATTTTATTCTTATACATTCCATTCAACTCCTTCATTAATAAATATTAATAATAAATAAATTAACTTATTTATACTATAATTTTATATTTATAGTGGAATATTTTCTATCCACGCCTTTCCTTATATCCTCTTATTCAACGAAATGAAACCACTTCCCAAATTATGGTAGTTAAGCATCCTTATGGATAATGAATTTTTTTTTTCACATTACCAACATCCATCCTAGTCCTAAAAGTATTATTATTTTTAAATATGATATTCATAGGATTATTTTTAAAAAAATTTAGTTCTATAACAAACATATTTATATAATATTAAATAAAAGGAAACTAGTTCGTGATGGTCGGAAAACCCACCAAAATAAACTCTAAATTTTTCTATAACATTTTATCAAATGAATCATCATCATGTCAAAAATAAAAAAATTTTATTGTGAAATTTAATATTACAAAATTCATTGAATTCCATTTCATTTAAATTCTATATTTTTACTTCCATTTCATTAAAAAATCAATAATTATACACTAATGATGAGATTATCAAACCATGAATCGAACGCACCATAAACATAGAAAGTAATGAAATATTATTAATGAACTGGAGAAAAGTTGTCATCATAGTAATAGGTAAGGTATAATAAATATTATTATATTTATTTAATGAATTAATAAAATTATATAAACCATTATATATTAGGATAAATACCTAAAACTACATCGAAGCATCACTTATGGGTTTCTCATCTCGGTTTTACTTCTGTGAGATATTTACAATATTCACCACTTATTTAGTATTTTTAGTGTACGTACTTCTTATGGATATATAATATCATGAATCCCGTTATATTCATTATATTCATTATATTCATTATATTCTATGTTTCATTTGAAAATAATTACTTTTATCTGCTATAAGATTCAAATTATTACAAGTGTTAATGGATTTCCTAAAACAATTTCCATTCATTATGTTATACTTATACATAACTGATTTTGGCATATCAAGATTATTTGTGAGATGAATTTCCTTATATTACATGTTATTTACATGAATTAATGTGGATTTATAGAGTATACATAGATTCAATTCATTTTATTAATTCTTACTTCTAAAATATGATATCTATAAGGGGATATCTTTTAAAAATTATCTTTCTAAATTTTCCCATAAAATACTCTTTTTATTCAATGTCCATGTTTTTACAAAAAATATTTTTTTTTCTAATATATTATGATTTTTTAAATTCGATTTTAGTCACGTTTTACTGTACAAATATAGTTTCAAATGATTTATTTTGTTATTTTATAAATGAGGTTCTTTGTAACTTTTATAAAAAAATTGAAATTAGTGTTGTTATAAACATATACATAATTAGAAAAAATTTCCATCATCATGAGAACATAATGATTTTATGATTTATTTCCAATATTATAAGGATAATTTCAAAGATACATTTTCCTTTATAATTTTTCGGCTCTTTAAAGGGAAATTATTAAAAATATAAAATTATATTTTAATAAAAAATTATTTCAAGTGATATTTCAATAAAAAATTCCATCTAAGATTCAATTATTTTAATTTAATTATTCATTAATATATATATTGATCAAATATATTATCCATTTTTTCTTTAAGGTTTTTTTAATTTTATGAAGGCATGAAGTTTCTGAAACCCATTTATTTTCAACAGATTATGCTAGGATGAAATGTTTATGAAACCCTTTTATATTCATGGGTTCGAATATGATGAATAATTTATATTTTATTCCACATATATGTATGTTTTTCATTATGTGATGGTTGTGAGATATATCTCCCTCCAGTTAATTGGGTATATCTTATATATTAAGAGATAATATTGGGGAACGTGTCGATGGTCTTGATCCACTATGGGAAATAGGTGTGTCCTAATCCCCTATGGGAAAATGATGTGTCTTGATGCACTTTTTTTGTGGTATCGATAGTTAACCGTGAAAAATGATTTCATTTTCAAAATTTATAATGGGAATGAACTGTTTGATATCAATATTATTTATATTTATATTATGATCATAATAATACGTTTTCAATGGCTCTGTTACAAGAGGAGGGTGAATTTTAGTTTTACAAAATTGAGTTTAAAGTTATTAATTTAAAAAATCACATTGCACTTTAATAAACCTATCTAATTTAGACTATTCCAATTGTCTAATTAATAAAGAATCATAATTATGATTTATTTTGATATATCAGAATTATAGAATTATTATTTGAATCAATAAAATTAAATTATTTTCTAATATTGGAGTCACAATGGAACAAACTAATAAGAGTAAATGAATATTAATCAAAGTAATTATGATAAACCAAATAGTAAATAAATATGAATACAAAGTTTCACATTCTTTTATATAAACACAGTTTAATAGTTACTTCTAATAAATGAAGAAAAAAATAGAAACATAATGTAATAATTAATTATAACTATTATTAAAAAGAATATTCTTTTATCCGTAAAAAGAATGTATCCAAAAACACTAGATGATGGTATCCCTTGTTTTATATTGACAAAAAGTTTTGTCTTTACTTAGTAATGAAAGGCCTTAATATTAATATCAGATATGTCTTCCTAACCATGAAATCCCTCGATTTGATGTATTGGATTCTCTGTCCCACTATACCTTGAGCCTTTAATGAATATGATTGGATTTCCTATCTTTCTATCCCCATAATCCCATGATCATAATCACAAAAATCAAAGGTAGAAGCAATTAAAAAACAATTATCAATTATATAACATGATAAGGGTTCCTTAGGAATACTATCTATATATAATTACAAGACACTAGGAAAATATATTTATGAAATACAATATTTAAATAAATCAAGAGTGAATGGGATCAACTTGTAATTCTACAAACTACAAACTCTTTGATTGCCCATGTATTTTTTGGAAATTTCCTAATAGTCCTATTTCAATCCCAATGGCCATATTTTATATGAATTTTTAACAAAGACATGGGCCATGAGAACATAATATCTCATACCTCTCTATTAAAACATCTTGTTTTATGTCATATTGGATTACACCATAAAAATTGAAAAAAATCTTACATTCATCAGAGTTAATTCTTTTGAATATGATTATAAAAATTAAGTTTGTTTTATGGATATCCATTTAATTTTCATTATGATAACCATTTGTGTATTAGTCAGAAATCTATTAGTATTGGTACCATTCTAATAACTATGACTTTTTCATTATGATAGTTCTGATAGAAAATCTAGCATATGATCTGATAAGAGAAATTTTGATGTTTATCAGTCCCATACTCATTATGATAGTCATAATAAAGAAATATGAGTTAATTTTATAAAAAATAGAACTTATTCTATGCATGGTAAAACAAAATGGTTTCTATAAAAACCTACAAGAACACTTTGTACATAAAAAGTTAGTAAATAGTTTTTTATAAGGTATTTGTGACTTCCAAAACAAATGGAATAAAAATGTGTGAAATATAATTTATGAATGATCAAAAACTTTTATAAAATTAGCTTATAGATAATGAATTTTTTATGATTCTTTCTCAAACATTTAGTATATGTTTTTTTTTGAAATAGTAATATTGATTCCATGACTAATCATTTTGATATATTAAAGGTTGAACATAGTCAGTTAGGGTAATGATTACATTACCATTATTCTTATCTTATTATTTCATCTGATCATAGATTGATGTCTCGTACATTTATCCTTACTGAGAATCTTATCTAACCAATTCTAAAATTTATTTTCCCTATGATGTGAAGGAATTTAATAAGTATAATATTTAAAAATGGATATAGTTATGAAGAAATAAGTAGTAGATGATGTAGATGTTTTATGAACTAGTTGTTTATGTTTACAAGTTTCTAAAGACACTAAACCCAAAGGGTTATAAGATAATTTTTTTGGTATATAATTAATTTTAATATATTTATATATAGTATTTACGTATGAAATTAATGAGTCAATATAATTGGTTTCGTATTATGGTTTGGTTAACCTTTGGAATCTTGGATGAGAAAATCTTATATAAGATCACTAAGGATAAGTATAAGTATAGGATAAAGTCCTATAATTTATCTACTGATCATAAATGACCTCATATTAAACATAAAGTTTCATATATTGAAATTTATAATTAATTTTTTTGTTTTTTGGTTTCCCACTATGATTACTTTTTCTCAAAATTTTCTTTTTTTATTATATACAATAGATGGAACCAGGAAGATTTATTTTAATAGTGAATGTAATAGGCAATGGAATGATCTTCCTTATGAGTAACCAACAGAAATGGGAGTTGAAATGTGAAACTATTTTATTATTCCAAATAATAAATGTCATAATATTTTCAATAATATCTTCTTTGGTGATTTTCACAACACATATAATAATAGAAATATAATGTTCTATGGTGACCATCGAGGAAAGGTAGTCCAATTTTCCTCATGTAAAGCATGTGGGAAGAGGATTTATGGAGAATGTTTGAAAGTAATTGTATGATTCATTGGGTAACTAAATCAAGTAAACAAAGAAAGTAATTACAAAGGAATATTGAAATGTTCAACTAATGAAATTTATGAGAATAATGTTATTCCTAAGTCATCATCAACAACTAAATATTTTAAATGTTGAATGTATAGGAATTACGAAAATCGTTGTATTATGAGAAATCATCATGAAAAGAGTCAGCATAGTTCTTTGTGTAGTGGTTATATTTTTTATAATTTAGTGGCCAAAAATTAATATAGATAAGAAACAAGTGTCGAGGAAAAAAATACATCATGGATAATGGTTTAATAAAGAAATGGATTGATTGAGTGTCTATGTATTGGAATTAAAGAATAATGTTTTTGAAATACAACTATGGTATTACAAAATAACGAAACATCTAAGGATTTTTATACTGTTGTTTTTTTGTATGTATTTTAATATATATGTATATTGAATGGTACTAGTAACCATGATATGTGATTTAAGTGGTATGTTGGTATTTTTTCAGAACACATAATGAAGGGAAAGATAACCCTCAATATTTTCATGATTTTGGGACAATAATATGAAAATAATATTTTTATTAATGATAAAAAATGGGATAGTAATTATTACCTTGGAATTGATTAGAAATATGATGACAAGGTGGTTTGTGGATTGAGTTTCGTGAATTTTTGGATTTATGGTCTGAGGAAATAGATAATTTTTTAAATCTTATATGTTTTCCTAAATGTATTGTAGTAATTTAGGTTATTATAACATTTCCAGGGAATAAATGATATTGATATTCTTATCTTTTGTATGTAAAAATTAAGATCTACATCCATTTTTTCATAGGTTATTGATAATATTAATTTGAAAATTTCATGTCCTTCATTTTTGAATTTTTTTATTTTAAATTATTTTAACATTTATAGGGGTAACTATTTTAGAAATTGTTTTCATTGAATGTTGGATGATGGTTTATAGATCAATCTTCTTCATAACCAAATGATGATTTAAAAAATTGGATAACTTATTTTATCAATTTTTATGATAACTATATACAAAAATAATGATCTGTGATCCCATTATGGATCATATGATCCACTAATTCATCGGTTATGGAAATTTAAAAATTATTTTATAGTATAAGAGTTTAACTATAAAATTATCTTGGAAAAACAAAAGAGTGAGATTTTATTTATGAAATTAAATCAAGTGAGTATACCTTCTCAATGGATTTTGGAATTAATCGTTATCCAATTATCATCATTTCAGATAATGTCAATGTGCTTTTTCAAACCTATTTGGTCTATGGTTTTGTGTTCACTAACTTTATACTGACTACATTATCTATCATTATCTATCATAACATTGTAATTAGAATTAAATTCCTATTCAAATTTTTTACTTTCCCCTAATGTAATTTAAAATGGAATCCATGTTTTGAGGTAAACATTACCTTTTACTTCCATATTTTTAAAAGGATATATTATTAACCCTTTTTATGATGTGAATTCCCCACAAAGTAATTTTCAAAAGTAATAATTTTAATTTAAAATTTAAATTTCAAATTTTTAGGATAAATTTTTTAAAAAATATTGATTATGTTAGGATGATAGCTTTTATTGGTTCTTCCACTAAATCTCTCTCAAGCTCATGATGTTTTAATTTATCACTCATGAGAAAGTAAATACCTTATCCTTCACATGTAATAAAATTTGAGGGTGTTCCATTTGAGGGAGAAAATTTTTATTAATTGATACATGTATAGATTTTGAATAGTAGAGATAAAGTTATACAAAACAAGACAACTCATCAGGTTAAATTTTTATAGCGAATGCACTAATTAAATGAATCTGTGAGGGAACATGATGATGCAATGATGTATAGGTAACATCATCTATTTTCCAAGAAAATAATTTTGAGGGAAAATTTCTTTTTAAGTCGATTATAATTTATAGCTGCATGATTTTATGGTATTTCACTTTTAAAATAAATTCAATCTCTTTGAGAGCTTATATTGCACAGAACACTGAGTTTAAATGAACTCCAAAATATTATTATTTTATCACAAACATAATAAACTAGTTGTTAAATTGGAAATAATTAATAATATAAATAAAATTGTGAAATATGTAATTTTCAATATATTAATTTATTATTAATAAATCAACACAAAATGTCTCATAATTTAAATTTTTTAGTCAAAAATGTGTTTTCTACCCAAACCGATTTTTATTTCCTTCTCTGATATAAATAAATATAATTAATTTTTTTATAATTTTAGAAAATGTTATATATAAAATAAATATCAATTTTGGATTCTTCATGTGAAAATTATCTAACGGTGATTTTTTTGGAATTTTCTAGAAAGATTAATTCTTCTATGAATAGTAAAAAATATCAATTTCTATAAAACCAACATTTTCAATATATTTCAAAAAATATATATATAATTTTAAATTGATCTCAAATTTAATTATGTAATTTTTAGTTACATACTATCAAATTACTTACATTTAAAAAATATTCATACCATATTTTTTATAAGTAATATTTTTTGCTTTAAAACACATTTTTTTAAAAAAATCATTTCTTTTTTATGGTTTAATTTTAAAAGTAATTTTTCTACTTCATTGTTTCAAATTTTACAAATGGATTGTGTATTTTAAATAAGTATGTCCAAATTAGGTTATATGGTTATTTTTTATTTTTATGCATAATAAAGTAATCGTGGTAAAAAATTAGATTTTTCATAGTATACACTACTACAAATACGCCCTTTATCAGCACTAAAAAGGGCCTTTAATAGCGCTAGGAAAGGCGTTGTTAAATCTGAATAAGAAAAAGGGGGTCCCCTTTATCAGCGCTCAAAAAAGCACTGATAAAGACCCCTTTTATCAGCGCTAAAAAAAGAGCTGATAAAAGTACCCCTTTAACAGTGCTTTTTTAGTGCTGATAAAGGGGTCCTATATCAGTGCTTCCATTATCAGCGTTTTTGTTTTAGTGATGATATAGGACCCATTTATCAGCGCTTTTAAAAAAGCGCTGATAAAAGTTAAAAAAATTAAAAAAATTACAAAAAATTACAAAAAATTTAAAAAACATGCCAATCATGGGGGGATATTATAGCACTTGATCCCCCCTTTTAACAGCGCTTTTTATCCCATTTTGCACCTGCATGCACCCGCACGCACCCCATCAACCCTTTATCAGTGTTATCCCCCAACATCCACCCCCATATGCATGCCTCTGCCACCAGCAGGTTTTGAACTCGAGAACTCACCCCTGCGCGCCTAATCCCTTACCACTACTCTATTTTGATTTGTTTGTTATTTCACGATATCTATATATATATAGTTATATTTATTCGTATGGTATTATTTATTTATATTAATATATATATATATATATATATATATATAGTTATATTAATATATATATATATAGTTATATTAATATATATATAGTTATATTAATATATATATATAGTGATATATCTAAATATAGTTATATTAATATATATATATATATATCTATTTCTATATATATTATGTTATATTTATTCGTATAGTAATATATATTTATATTAATATACATATATATATAGTTATATGAATATATATATTTATAGTGATATTAATATATATATATATATAGTAATATTAATATATATTTAGCTATATTAATATATATATATACCTAGATTAATATATATATATATATATAGTTATATTCATATATAGTAGTTATATAAATATTAATATATTGGTATTTTAAATAAAATTGATATTAGTTATTATTTAGATAACGATAATATATTTTATATGTAAATATTTTTAATTATTTATTTTAAAAATTTAATTTTTAGGTGTGAATATATAAAAAATATGTACATAAAGTTATATATTTGATTATAAATAGCAGTGCATTATAAAAAACGCTACAATTTCAAAGACATAATATCAATTTGAATGTAATACCTTGGAATAAATTCAGTTCCCACCATAAAAGCAAATAATACCCCCTCAAATGAGGCTGAAAACCCACAAAATATTAAAAAAATCTGGGTACCCTGACTAAAAACTGAGTTTTGGATGCTTTCTAGGCCTCTTTTGGCTTCAAAAAACGCTTGACCGAGGGCTCCTGGGGTTACAATGACGTAGATCTCGTCGTAATATTAGATTTGATATGTGGTAGAGCACAAATGGACACCCGGATCAAAAGTTATGGCTATTAGAAGTTTGAGTTCAATTTTCAACTTATTTGGGATCTTTTTTTTATTTTTTTTTAACTTTTTTACTTGTCAAATTGTGATTAAATGACTAATACTCCATAATAATTAACAAATTATTAATTAAAAATAATTTTTAAAATTTTTAAGAATCCATTTTCACTAAATATCTTATATATTAAGTATATTAAGTGTTAATGTACATTTATATTTATCTAAAATATATTTAAAAATCATATATTATAGCTATATCAATATAAATATATTTATATATTTATATATTAATAAATTGTTTTAATTTTTTTCTAATTCGACCCCTTATCAGTGATTTTTTAAAAAAGTGCTGATAAAGGGGGGGGGGCTTTATCGACACTAAAAAAATGCACTGATAAAGGGGTTCTTTTTTCAGCGCCTTTTTGAGCGCTGATAAAGCCCCCCCTATCAGTGCTTTTTCGTTAGTGCTGATAAAGGGGGGGCTGGGAAAAACTGTTTTTGTGGTAGTGATAGGGAAAATCAAAAATTTGGTTAAAGTTAAAATTTAATGATTAAAATACCTATAAAATAAAACATTAAATGGTTGTTTGATTTGTTTTTATACTTTTTGTGTCCTTCAAGACAATAATTATCATCCACATTATTTTGAATTAATTCCACATAAATGTTTTAAAAATACATTTATCGTATTACGGAATAATAAAATATCTAAGGATTATTCCATTGTTGTTTTTTACTTTAGTATTTAGAATTATATGAGAAATAGTATTGGAATCCATGATAAGTGATTTCAGTTGTAAATTTATATCTTTTTTAACACATGATTAGGGGAAAGTTAACCCGTAATTTGTTAATTATGATGGGATAATATGATATAAATAGATGTTTCTTTATGAAAATAATAAGTGTGTTAGTATTAATGACGCTGGTATGGATTATTAATATGATGAAAATGTGGTTTATTATTTTATTTAATATAACTAATGGACTTTTGGTATGATGAAATAGTTATTTATTTAATGCATTCATGTTTTCACTAATTTTTTATGGTGATTATGGTTATTACCATGTTTCCAGATAATATGTGACAATGATATTTCTTTGTTATGTGTGTGACAATTAAGAGATACATCATGTTTTTTGGTTGATTAATGATAATTTGATTTTGAAAATTTAGTGAACTTCATTCACATATTTTGTATTTTAATTTATTTGTATGTTTTAAAAGGTTAACAATTATTGAAATTATTTATGTGGAAATTTGGAAAAGATTTTAGAGATTCTTGTATTACCTAACTATATGATTATTTATTAAAATTGGTTAAATTGTACTAAACAGTTTTTTATGATAACTAGAGAAATATGGAATGAATTATCATCCCATTATGGATCTTATGATCCACAAGTTCATCAATAATTACAATTTCAACTTTATTTCTTGGAGTATGAGTTACGGAATAATTTGTCAAGGAACAACCAAGGGGTGAGATTATACTTATGAAATGAAATCAACAACAATATCTTTTAAAAGTACTTTAAAATATAATTTATATTGTTTTCATCATTTATTATTATGTCAATAACTTTTTATACCAATTTTTTGTATGTTTTTATGGTCATTAACCATCTATTGACCTTGTTCACTATTATTCTCCATCAGAACATAATAATTATAATTCTCTTCCAGGTCTATATTTTTTACATTACTGTAATGGACCAGGAATTCATAGAATAATATTTTTTTTCTATTTATACTTATGAATAATATATTAATCTTAAGTTAAAGGTATTTTTTTGATAGAAAACATGACACGCAACAATGGTCTTCTCTGAAATTTTACATAGCACACAACATTGACTTATACTAAAAATAATACAATAATATTATTTTTATTTTAAATGATAGTTAACACATAGACTATGGAATGGAGGGAATTAATTGTATCAACTAAATTTTGAAATATATTTTACACAATTTTAAATGATTATTTATTGGTTACCAGTTTCTTTAGAAATGTAAATGAAAACCAATTGAATATAATGGATATGTTGTTATGAAAAACTATTTAAAAGAGAATAATAGGTTTTTTATATCAATATTTATGGATTTTTATTAAATAAATTATATGTGATATATATTCAATGTAATTTTATACATTAATATTATATGTCTTTTAGATATCATATAAGAATAAATTCATTATTTTGATAAAAGAAGAATTTTTCTAAAAATACACTTTAATGCCTTCTAATGGAGAACCCTTTTTAATACAGTTTTGAAACCATTATATTTTATATTTTACAAAATGAACTTCTTATTTAGAAATTTAATATTAAAATTTACATTGGATGAAATTTTTTGTATTTTTCTATTAAGGTTCATATTTTTAATGAATAGTGAAAATGATTTCATTTTAATTCAACACTACCTTTTAATGTAATTTATTTATATAGTTATATAGTGATTTGAATATCATATAAGTATTATTGGATTATATTTTTATCATTTAATCCTATTTTGGTAATTATAAGTAATTTAATATTGAAATTGGACAAAAAATAATGTCAATCTTTTGGTAGTTTTTTCTTCTCAAAAAAACACTTTTGGGTTTGACAACAGGAATTAAATTAAAAAAAATTCTAAAACCTATGTGTTTTTAATAATGAAAAAGATATTCCATATTTTGAATCAGGTGGTCCAAATTGTGTAAATAGGTAACTTTTATTTTTAGACATTATGAATGCTAACTTTTGTAAATATTTTATTTACCATGAATAAAGGGTAAATCCTATAAATAAGGATAAAAAATGATATTATAATGATATTATATTACCCTAACAGACTTTCTAACCCTATTTTATGAGATATTCCCAACCATGGGCATCATTGGGTAGATTTTAGGACCCCATCGATCAACTTGTGCTTGAAATATATATTTAATTTTGTTTACATTAGTGTTAAGGAATATATAACATAAATATGTATATTTTACTAAAACAGTCATTTTATAGGGATATATAAGATATATTTGGGACTATAAATAGTAATTATAAAACTATAGATATTTCCTATATCATGATATTTTATTTATAAATTTTAGATATCCAATAAATAAATATATTTATGAAGTAATTTTTATGTGGTGATTACCTTTTCAGAAAATATTAAAATAAATGATATTATACATATTAATATAAATTCATTTTTAAACTTTTTATACCATAAACTAATTTTATGGATGTTTTTGACTTGTTATATTTTATTTTATGATGTTTTTTCAAAATAATCAAGTGGTTATGGATTATTAAAAAGGCATGATATGAATACGAAAAAAAGTGACATAAATGAGTTTTTAAAACAAATACTATTTTATTAAATGATATAATAGTTTTAAAAATCTATGATTAATGGAAATGGCTTAGATAATTTGTGAAACGTTTTATGGTAAATATATTAACCATATAGTATGAATATAAAGAAGACATGAAAATAGATAATTAGTTAACTAACGGTTAAAGCTAATTAATAAGGTTAAATATGAAACTAGACTTCTATAAAACCTATTGTTTGAGAGTATTTAAAACAATTGTCATAATATAATTGAATTAAATGTGTTTTGGAAATTTGTAAAATCAAAATTCCATTTATAATAAAATAATATTTCAAGATATTCCTAAAGTACCCCTTGTTGGACGGAGAAAAAGGGAGTGATGGCAAGAGGGGGGGTGAATTGCCTTTTAAAAAAATGATTAACAAATTAAAATCAAAGATGAAAGTGCAGCGGAAATAAATGAGGCAAGACACAAAATTGATAACGGAGTTCGGCCAAAAACCCGGCCAACGTATCCGCTCCCAACTCAACCGTTGAGAGATTCTACCGCTTGCTTTTCAATGGTTTTAGCAAGAAACCCACATGCCTTTTTACAGGTGAAGGCTAGCTCACCTTTTACAGCTTGCTTTTTAATGGTTTGAGCAAGAAACCCACTAGCCTTTTTACGGGTGAAGGCTAGATCACCTTTGTCTCAAGCCTTTTACAAGGTAAGGCTTGACCAACCTCTTCACACCTTGAAGGTAGTGTGAGAACCCAAAGAAAGAAGGATGAGAGAAAGGGATGGGGTTTGTAAGCACAAACCCAAATTTAAGCTCAAAATGCTAAAACAATAAAAACCGTAATTGGGGAGAAGCCTTGGGCGCCAATGGATTGATGGAGTTGAAGATGTGCACTCCCAAGCTTCTATGGTGGTGCTACTTGGATGTCGAATTGGATTGGAGCAGTTGAGGTTCCTTGGAGGAAGTCCGCCGGAAGTTCGCCAAATGATCAAAAATGTGTCTGTGGGCTTGGTTGGGGTTTCGGGGCTTCAAGGTCCTTTATTTATAGAGGGGGAACCCTCATATGGCCGTTGGAGGCCTTTGGAGCCGTTGGAGGGGCTTTCGGAGCCGTTGGAGGCCAAGTGGACAGGCTGGTCAAAAGCCCAACGGGTAGTTTGACTGGCTCCACCGGCTGACCGGTACATAGCCACCGGTTGGCCGGTGTGAGTAAAATGGAGGAGGGCTTCTGTCCAGGTGCCACCGGCTGGCCGGTGCTGAGGACACCGGTTGGCCTGTGCTAAGACAGTGGCAAACAGTGTTTGGGCTGGGTGCCACCGGCTGGCCGGTGCTGAGGCCACCGGTTGGCCGGTGAGAAGGCAGTGAGTGTCTCTTCTGCCCAGGGTCCACCGGCTGGCCGTTGGTGAAGCCACCGGTTGGCCGGTGGACTGATTTCAGTCCAGTTTGCCTTCTTTCTTACTTGGCCCAATACCTTGGCCACCTGAAATCATGCCTATCAACCAAAAACACTTAAAACAATATTAGATAAACAAGAGGGTGATTGTGATCATGAAAATAAAACCACGAGGGGTTCGAGAGGTACAACAATCTCCCCCTATTTTGATGATCACAATCACCAAAACAAGTAATGTAGAAAATGAAATTAAAATCAAGCTTTAAAGGATTTCTCCCCCAATCAACCAAGAATATCTCCCCCTTTGTGATTATCAAAATAGCACGGGGCATAAAACATGATTGAGGGAAAACATTGAAAAACAAGATGGAGATTTTAAACCAATTGAAATTTTATAAATTTGAATTGAATGTTTTGAATCAAAAATTGAATAACAGTTTGAATTGAATGTTTTGAATCGAAAAATTGAAATGAAAAATTTGAATTGAATATTTTGAAATGAAAATTTTGATACCAAGTGTTGAAATTGAAAGTTTGAATCGAAAATTTTGAATTTGAAATCAAAAGGGCTTAAACGATCCTAACTCCCCATAAATAAAAACAACAAATCACCGGGGAGAGGATTATCAAACCGAGACAAATTTTGGCCCAGAGAGACTCTCTAGAAAGGATTTTTCAATCCAAACTTGTCTAGTGGCGGGTCTTCTCCTATAAAATTCATCGCTAAAGAAAATACTTTTGGGGCGGCCATACCGAGCATTTTTACAATTGCACTCATAGATTAAGTGCCCGGGTTTTTTGCAATAATTACAAAATTTAAATTGAGAGCTCCCCCTTACAAAAATAGTAGGTGCATGGGAAGAGGAAGCTTGCTTGGAATAGCCAAGCCCTTGGGTGGTCCTAG
Organism: Viscum album; assembly: GCA_963277665.1. NCBI lineage: Eukaryota > Viridiplantae > Streptophyta > Magnoliopsida > Santalales > Viscaceae > Viscum > Viscum album. Next base: position 166,045,081 of record OY728151.1, read on the forward strand.
ATACACGTTGGGAACCTAGCAAATTGTTCAAATTTTTTTCACCTTGAGTGAACTTGGCTAGAGTCTCCCTTAGATCATTGATGGTTGATTCCATGGAATCAACATCGGGAAGATTTTGGATTTTGAGGGACATCTCTTCCTTCTCTTTGAGAAGTTGTTCTTTTTCGGAAGAGAGTTTTTTGAAATTCTTTTTTAATGCAACAAATTTGGAAGAAAGTTCATGAAAACCTTCCTCCAATTGATCTCTAGCATGTTGGAGATCTTCATATGATAGATGATTTAAAGAATTTGAATTTGAAGAACAAGAGGAAGAGGAGTCGGAAGATGTTACCTCATGAAATGCCATTAGGTATTTGTTACCGTTATCGCTCGAGGAGGAGGAGGAGGAGGATGTGGAGCTATCACTCCATGTGGCCTTGAAAGCCTTCTTCTTCTCCTTTTTCTTGGCCTTTTTCTTGTTGAGTGGGAAATCGGGCTTGTAATGGCCTTTCTCGCCACACCCGTAACATTTTACCTTGGGCTCGGATTTTTCGTTGGATTGAGCCTTGCGGGCCTTCTTCTTCTTGTGCTTCTTCATGAACTTGTGCATCTTGAGGGAAAGATTCTCCATTTCGGAATCGCCGCTTGAAGAGGAAGAAGATGAGGAGGAGGAGCTTTCTTCTTTTTGTACCTTGAAGGCGATGTTCTTTGGAACAATGATCGGTTTGCCTTCCTTTTCAGCTTGCCTCCTTATGGTGATCTCATAGGTCATGAGATATCTGATGAGCTCTTCGACCGGCATGTTCTTTATGTCCTTTGCTTCTTGGATTGCCGTGAATTTTGGTTCCCATGAGCTAGGTAGGATCCATAGGATCTTCTTGACCATGGTTTCTGCAGAAATATTATCTCCAAGAGATTTTCTACCATTGCAAACATCAGTAAAACGAGTAAACATTTCAGAAATGGATTCGGATGGATGCATGGAAAATGACTCAAAATCCTGGCGATACATATCCAATCGAGTATCCTTGACTTTGTTGGTCCCCTCATGGGTAACCTCCAAAAGTTTCCAGATTTCATGTGAGGAGGTGCATGTGGAAACTCGATTGAACTCATTACGATCAAGGCCGCAATGAAGAGCGTTCATGGCTTTGCCATCAAGCTCAAAATTTTTTATATCGGCTTGGGTCTATTTGGATTCATCGGGGGAAGAGAGAGTGCAACCTTGCATGACAATTTTATAAATGGGATAACCTGTGCTTCTAAGAAAAGTAGGCATGCGGGTTTTCCAATAATTATAGTCGGTTCCATCAAAAAATGGAGCACGACCCAAAGAAAAGCCTTCGGGGGCGAAAGAGGATGAGGCCATCAAAAAAAGATCTTGAATTTGAAACCGGTTAGGGTATTACTCAAATTTTCCTTTGATACCAATTGTTTAATGGAGAAAAAGGGAGTGATGGCAAGAGGGGGGGGGGTGAATTGCCTTTTAAAAAAATGATTAACAAATTAAAATCAAAGATGAAAGTGCAGCGGAAATAAATGAGGCAAGAAACAAAATTGATAACGGAGTTCGGCCAAAAACCCGGCCTACGTCTCCGCTCCCAACTCAACCGTTGATAGATTCTACCGCTTTCTTTTCAATGGTTTTAGCAAGAAACCCACTAGCCTTTTTACAGGTGAAGGCTAGCTCACCTATTACAGCTTGCTTTTTAATGGTTTGAGCAAGAAACCCACTAGCCTTTTTACGGGTGAAGGCTAGCTCACCTTTGTCTCAAGCCTTTTACAAGGTAAGTCTTGACCAACCTCTTCACACCTTGAAGGTGGTTTGAGAACCCAAAGAAATGAGGATGAGAGAAAGGGATGGGGTTTGTAGGCACAAACCCAAATTTAAGCTCAAAATGCTAAAACAATAAAACCCGTAATTGGGGAGAAGCCTTGGGTGCCAATGGATTGATGGAGTTGAAGATGTGCACTCCCAAGCTTCTATGGTGGTGCTCCTTGGATGTGGAATTGGATTGGAGTAGTTGAGGTTCCTTGGAGGAAGTCCGCCGGAAGTTCGCCAAATGATCAAAAATGTGTCTGTGGGCTTGGTTGGGGTTCCGAGGCTTCAAAGTCCTTTATTTATAGAGGGGGAACCCTCATATGGCCGTTGGAGGCCTTTGGAGCCGTTAGAGGGGCTTTCGGAGCTGTTGGAGGCCAAGTGGACAGGCTGGTCAAAAGCCCAACGGCTAGTTTGACTGGCTCCACCGGCTGACCGGTACATAGCCACCGGTTGGCCGGTGTGAGTAAAATGGAGGAGGGCTTCTGTCCAGGCGCCACCGGCTGGCCGGTGCTGAGGCCACCAGTTGGCCGGTGCTAAGACAGTGGCAAACACTGTTTGGGCTGGGTGCCACCGGCTGGCCGGTGCTAAGGCCACTGGTTGGCCGGTGAGAAGGCAGTGAGTGTCTCTTCTGCTCAGGGTCCACCGGCTGGCCGGTGGTGAAGCCACCGGTTGGCCGGTGGACTGATTTCAGTCCAGTTTGCCTTCTTTCATACTTGGCCCAATACCTTGGCCACGTGAAATCATGCCTATCAACCAAAAACACTTAAAACAATATTAGATAAACAAGTGGGTGATTGTGATCATGAAAATAAAACCACGAGGGGTTCGAGAGGTACAACACCCCTCCTCCCTCTAATAAAAGGCCAGCACCTCTAACCCCATACTCACACATCTCAAGTCCTTTGTCTCATCCAACCTCTACTCCAAAATCCCACTATTATAAGTCCTTTCTCACATCCAACATCACACTATTATTTATATAAGACTTACCCTCAGAATAAAGCAATATTAGAAAGCCTTTTGGCTTAAATCAAAGGGTGTTATCCGTTTTAAGAGGTAGCGTTTTCTCTAAAGTTCATTTCCAATATTCTACTTATTACCTCCATATTATATTCTTATTATTTTATTAAATAACAAAATCAATATCCTATATATACTAAAATGTTTTTATGAGAAGGATTCAAACTACACTTACACACACCTCCCACTAATGGATTTAGAACATACTGTTTCTGTGGACGGTGAACTACTGCTTCACAAAATGATGATTGTTCAATTATCTCTACAGCCTCTCATGGTGTCCATTATGTTGGAATATTATTTATATGATATATATTATTTTTATATATTCTTTATTCATTGTTAATTTTTGTTTACAACATAACATTTATGCTTTTCATGATGTTTAAACATGATAATATCATTTGACGAAGCACGAACTACTGCCCCCTCAATGTGATATGACTCATTCATGTCAAACATGGAATGTATACTGGATGGAATTAATGAAATTATATATCATATATTAAATATTACATTAATTTGTAATTATAATATACCTATTTATCTTTAAGTTTTCATTCCATTAAATATGAAATAGAAATGAAAGTAGCGTTAATGCGTACGTACGACTTGCCTTATCCATGAATGGTGAATTTAATTTATTTTTTCCAAATGTTATGGAATATTATAAATAAATATATAATAGATATATATGATATATATATTAATAATATTATAGATATAATATAATTTTTCCACATACACAAATTTTAATTATAACAACATCATTTTTGACACAAGTACTCAATAACAACAAAAAAACCGATATTAAGTTAAATAATTATGCAATTATTATAATATTGAAATAAGTGATATAAAAAGAAATAATAAACATGAAAAATTTTATTATTCAATTAGAAATTAAATTAATTTTATTATTCATTAAATTAGGTAACGAACTAGTTAAGTCTGACACGAGGTTATGGAACCATTCACCCTCCTTTTTTAGTCAAAGACTTATATAATGTTATGTCTTTTAATTAACATTTTCTCATGATGGGGTGTGTAATTATATATCCTTATTTATACAATTTTAATGTCCAATTGATGAGAGACCCATTTACCTCTCATCAACTCATTCTCTGAATTTTTATGTGATGCTATTAGGCTGCTAAATTTTCATAACGGAACTTCTTAACCAAATTTACATTATTTGGGTCGATCATATAATTCTTGTCCATGTCATGCTATGATTACGTGTGAAGTGAATTTTTATATCATATATTCTATTTATAAATTCATTTTATGTACTTATAGTGAATAGACATAATTTATCTATTTTATTTACAAAATGATCTCTATACGGGACTTGGACTCAATATCCTTTAATTGAGGCATGTTTTGATAATATTAAACACCTTATTTTACATAGTGTATAACAAGACCCTTTTACATTTTCTTTTATTAAAAAGGAATCTTTTTCAATGAAAACGTTTTCTACAAAATTAATTTTTTTACCGTAGTTTGGAAACAACATCTTCTCTATTGTCATAACTATTAAATGATATATTTCATCCTCTATAAACCTTAATGTTTTTAAAAATAAAAACCCCCTTATTTCATTTTTGGGTATTTTGGTATTGAAAATGGTTTTGATATATTATTTACTATTTCAACATCTTGAAATTATATATTGTTATTTCTTATGAAATTTTATGATTGAAATGTTGATATTTTCATTCTTTTGTGTGTAATGATTATATAATGGTACTTGGACATTTGATGGGTGGTTATGTAATAAACCAAATAACAGGTTGTTCCTTGATAAACCAAGGATGGGTGGTTACGTTATAACTTCTAATTCATTGGGAATGGAATTAATCCATATAGCTATTCTATTTAGTGATATGTGTGGAAGTCAACTGTATGGTTATTTTATTTAAGTATGTTTGTGTCCCAAGTTACCATTATATATTATATATAGCGTTATAAAGAATTTTGGTTATGTTTTGGTTTCATAAAGTGTACAAAATGAGATTATATTTATTGAACTATTTTTAATACTTCTTAAATGTGAAATTTATTACATTAAAATAATGTATTCATGGGTTTCATGTTGTTTTAAGAATAGAATTTTTCTTTATTTTTTTATCCCTTACTGAGCTATTTATGTTGATCCCATGTTTTGAATTTTTTTCATAGGACATAAGGATGAATAGGGTCAAGTATTGGATAATGGAAAATTCATTCTATCTAAAGAATAGAAATATACATGTTTCTTTTTTGGAGTCTTTTTATGACAAAAAATAGAAAGTGAGTAGAAGTGTCAACTTCTAATATTATATTTGTTTTGTATAAGTTATGACCTAATTCTATAAAACTATAGACCTAAAAAAATTCTTAATGTGAATTATTAACTAAATTAAATATTATGTAATGTTTAATGATGCAGCCTTATATTTATACTAATCTACTTATAATTGGAATATATGTTTTGTTTTAAAATACACCTTTTACCCTAATTTTTAATAGTGAGTTTTAGTTATTCTTTCTACAATGTGGTCATCCAATAAAAGAATTTTTAATTATCCACATTTGATTTAAAACCTAAAATTTAAAATTATGAGGATGTAATCTCTAAAAAAATCTTTATCAAGTTAGGATGGTCTCTTATCGATTGAAACATCCACTGAATCTCTCTAAAGTTCAGGATGTGATCCATTCATCTCTCCAAAGGTAGTAAGTACCTAATCACTCACATGTACTAAAACCATAGGTTATAAAAATTAGAGAAATATCTTTTAAAAAAAATAGAAAAAGGTATAGATTATGGATTATCGAGATAAAGTTATACAAAACAATAAGACTCACATGGTTATAGTCTTATAGTTAGACCACTAATTTAAGGAATCGACATGAAAACGTATAGACATAATATGCGAGGGGTATCCAAATATATTTCTATCCAAGAGGAGAATTTCAATGTAGAAATTAATTTTAATAGGATTATAATTTTACACCTGATGATTTAATGGTATGTATCTTTTTAAATAAATTTAATCTCGTTGATATCTTAAATTTCACAAAACACCAAATTTAAATGAACTCCAAAATATTATTATTCTAACAAAAATATTATAACATAACCTTTTTTAATGTATAGTATTAACCCTATTATGAAATATATAATTATATAACTCATATTTATAATATTATATAATTTTTAAGAAATAAACATATAATTTATAGTAAGTAATATTACTCTTCAAATGTACGTTTTCTTGAGAAAGTGATTTTTATAGTTTTCTATCTGAAAATAAATTCAATTAATTTTTGAAATTTTTAGAAATTTTATTTGATAAAATGAAATAATTTTTTGGATTCAACATATCAAAATTATTTTTAGGTTAATTTTTTATATTTGTTTGAAAAGTTTAATTTCTCAGTGAATAAAAAAATACTTATTTTTACAAAACTGATATTTTATTTGTATTGAAAATTCATTAAATGTTTTTAAATTTATCATAAGTTTATTGATGTAGTTTTATTTATATATAATCTAGTAAATTAAATTTAAATAATATTTATAAATTATTTTTTGTATAAGTAAATTTTTATGCTTAAAAACACATTTGTAAAAAACTTTTTTCCTTTACATTTAAACAGTTTTCCTTTACTTTTAAACAGTTTAATTTTTAATGTAATATTTAAACTAATTAGTTATGAAATTTTTAAATGGATTCCATATTTTACATTAGGAGTTCCAAATTATGTTATAAATTCATCTTAATATTGAACATTAAAAAAAGTTGTCACGGTAAAAAAAACTATTTACCACAATATATGTAAAATATTGTAGTGTGTTGAAGAAAAAAGGTTAAAGATTAAAATACCTAAAAAATAAAAAAAAATTAAAAAAATTATGTGTTTATTGAAATTCACTTTCCTTTAAAACAATTATTATCATAAAAACTAATTTTAATTAATCCCACCCAAATGTGGTTAGATTTTAATATAAAATAATAATTATATAATCACATAGAAAACCCCTCTTCAAGTATAAATACCACTCCTCATCACCCCTTTTCTCCAAAAAAATAAATTAAACTATTAAAATAACTTCTATAACCACTCTTCCACCATATCCCCAATATCCTTCTGTTGATGGAATTAGCTAATGGAAAATTCCATGTTCTTTAAGGGGTCCTTCACTAAGGTGACATTCAATAGGTAGCATTCCCAAAAAAATCTCCTAATTTATTTTATTTTTCTACCTTATTTATACCCATTTCATCTATAATATAATAATAAATGAAATATAATTTATATATTTTAATTATATACATAATAACTAATATCATTTATCCTCCCCTTTTCTTACCTCTTTTATTCAACAAAACAAAACCATTTTCTAAATTATGGGAGTTAACTAACATCGTTGATAATTATTACTATTTTCACATTACCACCTACAAGGTTGGTGATAAAAGTATTATTATTTTTGTACATGATTTTAAAAGGTTTATTATAATATAATTCGGTTTCTATAACTAATATACATACATAATATTACATAAAAGTAAATTAGTTCACAATGGTCGGAAAAACCACCAAAAGAAACTAAACATTTATCACAAAAAAATTATAAAATGAATTGTTTTCATGGTTTAAATATAAATGATATAAGGAACCATTTAATATAATGTAATTTCCTGAATAACATTTCATTTCACTTATGGGGATTTAATTATATTTGAAAATTTAATTCACAATTATACATAAGTTAACCCATCATAAATATGTAAAATGAATGCTCCCAAAAGAATGAAAATAATGAAATATAATTAATGAATTGATGGTAATATGGCATAAAAGTATCATATAATTTATTGTATATAAATTTATATTTTTTAATAAAATAGTAAAATTCATTAATCCTTAATACATGTGGTTCAAAAATACAAAACTATATGAATGTGTGATGTAAGGGCATCATGTCTCACTTTAACTTTTATGATATATATTATTTATTCACCATTTATTTATTTTTTCTAGTGAAAAAAATTCCATTTGATATATCATATCATGAATCTCATTATCACCATTATTTTCAATGTTTCATTTGATAATTATTAATTTAATGCGGAATTTTATTTGTATTAATAAAATTTGTAAGGGATTTCCTAACTAAACATCCATTGATTGGGTGAATTATGTACTTAATTGGTTATGCCATGTTGATATTATGTGTGATATGACTTTTAATTTTCTTATATGGTATTTTCAATTGTTTGGTGTGGATTTACTGTAGATACACATAATTTATTCATTTCATTAATTATCACATAAATTGTATGATATATATAAGTGACATTCTTTTAAAAATTATAGTTCTATATTTTCCCATAAAATACAATTTTTCTTCCATGTAAATATTTTATAAAATTGTTTCCAAAAAATAATTTAATACTCTATTATGCTTTTTGTAGTAATTTTTACACATGTTTTACCCTTTAAAAAATTTACTAATTGGATTATTTTTTCATTTTTAGTGAAATTATTTTTTAATTTTATGATTAAAAAAAAGAATGTTTTTTTAAATTATACATTATCATCATATTTTTCAACAATCATAAAACTTAATAATTTGATATTTACATTATAAAACTACAAGGTTATTTTCAAATAAAATTTTTTCCTTTATAATTTTATTTCTCTATAAATTCAAATAATTTAAAAATGGAAGTTTAATTGTCTTTTCAAGAATTATTTCGTGTCCTATTTCATATAATTTTCCATATAAGATAATATAATTTGATGATAATTATGATTTTCAAGGTATACTATTAAATAATAAAATCATTATTCTTTTTTTGGTTGGTTTATGTTTATTATGAAATAATATTTATGAATCCCATTTCATTTATATGAGTTATGCTATGATTAAATGTTTTTGAATCCTATTTAATTTCATGAGTTCTGATATAATGAATGATTTATGTTATTTCGGAAGACATATGTATGTTTTTCATTAAATGATGTGTGAGACCTGGATCTACCACCAATTTATTTGGTAAAACGCTATCTATTCTTAGATAATAATGGGAATCAATTCTATGGTCATTATCTATAATGGGAAACAGGTGTGCCCTGATCCACTATAAGAAATAGGTGTGTCTTAATCCACTATGTTGATGGTATTGGTTGTAAACCATGAAATATAACATGGTTTTAAATTTTTATAATGGTTAAACACTTTTATGGTATGATATTATGGATTAGGATTGATTTATTATTATTTATCACTATATTGGTCTAAGTTTTATGAATTGATAATGTTTAGGTAATGAATAATGATTATGATATATGGAAGGTTAAAATTCATAGGTTAAGATCATGATCCCATAACTGTATTCATATATTATGATGACATATGATCATAGATTTATATCTGCTTTTATAATCCTTAATAAGCATATGATATCACCTTTTTTTATATTTATTTTCACTTTTTATGAAGATTGTTATTATTTATGATATTTCGGAACGGTTTATAATTAGAATTTAATAATCGTGAGATGGTGTAGATGTTTTATAAACTATGTTTTTATGTTTATGAGTTTCCATAGAAACAAATCCAATATGTGTTTTACATGTTTTGGTTATGTTATGTACTGAATAATCATCTATTAGGATGGAACATCTATGTATGAAATGAATTGTTCATTATAAAAGTTTATTAATACCTTTTTTTATGAAACTACATTTAAATCATAGTTTATATGAGGGTGACACTGAGAGGGGGTGAGTTTATAGTACCAATTTTCTTAAAATTATTATTTTCGAATATTACCTTTTTATAAGTTTGAAGTCATGAATTACTCTCATGATCATAATTTTTCTCATGTATACCAGAATTACAAAGTTTAATTGTCAGACATGAATTATTTACATGGTTTAATGGTGTTAGATCCTACTAATTTCTATAATTACCCTTTGGTTTTTTCAAGGATTTTATTATAACACTAATTTTGACTGATTATAGAATCCTACATTCAGCATTGAAGGTTTGAGTAAAAATTTTAATTCACTATATGGGTAGGTATCATCCACTTCCCATACTAAATGTATGGAATTGTTAATATTGGTACCACATTTTCCTCATCAAATAATCCTTTATAGTTAATAGCAATAAGATCCTCTCTATAACTCAAAATTCTAAAACATAGAAAATTTCATTTTCTTTTGAAGGTACCTCGAGATATAAATGAGAAACAATAAAAATAGTTGGTCATCATAACTCCTAAGTATTTTATAGTAATAAAATCATGACTAATATAATCCATGCATTGAATGATTTTTTTAATTTGTAAGAAATTTCCTGAATCGATATTCGTAACAATGGATTTCTTTTCCCTTAAAAAGATAGCAGATGTTGTGTAGGCTGATCTCTAAAAGTTCTCTCTTCCATTGATATAGATTATTTTCATTGTAGCACTAAATATGATTTAACACCTTGTTTTAAACCAATATTAGAATTAATTTCTTTAGGATATATATAACTATTCAATTCACATATTTGAGGTTGAATACAAGTTTGGCTGAGGATTTGAGTTAGTTTGTATTATTTCTGAGAGGATATATCATATATTCACAATGTTTGGGTGCGGCTAGTAAAGAGGGAGAAATACTTTGTTAAGAGGGGAATACACTAAACATAGTGGGAATATAATAACAAAATAATTGAGTTATTATGGTCATATATGATCCCAACATTATATAACATTCAATTCGAACAAGTATTTATTGGATTTAATGATAAACCATGATTCAATGATATTTATACATAAAAAATTTCAATATATTACGTCATTTTCATGTTATAATAAGGGTAGTGGATAATTTATAGGTTCTAAATCTAATTACAATATTATATGCCCTTGAACAATGGAAAAATATCATAGACTATGTAGATATTATTATCTCATTCTTAATTGGATTTTAATTGCACTACTTGGTGCATGGTTATTCTTTATAAATCATATATATCAATGATTAATTGAGGTGATCAAAGAATTTAATTTAAAATATTAAAACATTATATATGAATAATAAATACATCTCACAATGATACAAACCCCAAGAATGTAATTATTTAGTTTTTTTGGAGACTATATACATAATCAACTTATTTTCAAAAATGAATTCAACATCTCCCAAAAAGTTTTTCTCAGATGGAATGATTTTTATACATACCCAAAATGAAGTATTTCTTCACAATGTAGGGAAATGGAAACATAATAATGACTTAGATCAATTTCATAGTATGTGTAAACTTATGAAATTTTAAAAAAATTACATAACTAGGAACAATGCAATCATATATGTTTGAGAACGTGATCATAACATATGAAAGGCATACCCAATTAGAAAAAGGATCACTAATCATGAAACATGGTAAAAAGTTTTTTCTTAAAAAAATACATAATTAAAAAGTGTTTTTAATCATAAATAATCAATCATGTTAATAATCATTACACATATATTTGTTTCATAAACATAATAATAGATAATTATTTAATATTCAATGTTCACTTCTGTGATTATCATAGTGGATAAATTCATAAATTGTATTAGTATAACAACACATTACATTATTTCTATAGTAATGGTACACTAACAATTCTATAATTGTGGATATAGTAACTTGATAAACTCAATTCACTCCCCATTTCTATCCATATTATCTAATGAAATATCATTCTAAACACAATGCATAAGAGGTCTCTATAATTCTGGGCCCACCCATCACATAACAGAAACCACACATAAGTACCACAAATAATCATGAAATCATTATTAATTTCCTTTTCGTGTAACACATATAATATTAATTATTTTCATAAAAAAAATTTATATCAAAAAGAAATCCATCTAATTAAAATAACTATACAATATCCTAAAAATAATACTTATTTCATCATTTTTTAATTAACCCGTGAGAAATTAATATGTTTTATATAATTATCATTAAAATATCATCATAATTTTACATTAATGGAAATAAATTTTATGGTATTATAATATCATATCCTGAGTTATTTTTAAAAATCCTTAAAGGATATTGACACATATTGAAAATACCCTTAAAAATTTATTTTTGAATTTCATTAAAAACAAGGAAAGTACCATCTCCTTTCAGTTTCTATAAAATATAAAGAACCAAAGAATAATGAGAAGATTATTTTAGTTGAAAATATAAATTTAATACTATATTTTACATGATCAATTAAAAATATTCATGTTGGAGGACAAATTCATTCCTGTAGAAAATTTTAAAACAAATATTTCATTCATGATTTTTATGAAAAGTCATAAATAACCTATTTCTAAAAATTGTAAATATAAATTTCTAAAAAAATTAGGTATAAAAACATATGTTTTAAAATGAATTAAAATAATAATTTAAATACATAAATTTAAATTCATGAAAATACTTTAATTAACAAGGACATGGAATAAAAAATTCATCGACCAGATAGGAAATATGGATTTTTTATAATTGTTTCTAGATATTATTATACAATCAAGAGATAAAAATGGTACTAATGAATTTTAATTATAAAAATTGTCATTGGGGAATAAAATATATTAGTTTCAATGCATAAGTATCCAATATAATCAAAATTTAATATAAACAATCTCAAAAAATAAATGATATTATGACAAAAACCCATTCCACTTTGGAAACATTTGAATTATAACCCCTTGAAAAAATTAAATACATATGAAACTCAGAATACCATGAATAGAAACTTATTCTAGATATAACATATCAAATTGGAATCATATACACTATAAAAACACAAAGAGGATCTTAACATGAAACTTATCTCAACTAAATAATATTGAAAAAAGTAACCCTTATAGTTTTTTTGGAAGTATCTAAATAAAAACCACATAATACAGATAAAATTATATAGATTTTAAAATTAACATAACTTTAAAGAAAATAAATATAATATAAATTATTTTTTTGTATATACACTACACAAAAGAAATAAGTGGTGAATATGGAATTTGTCTCATATAAATAAAATTGAGATGAGAAACCCTAGCCTCAATTCCCATCGTACTTCGTAAAAACTCAAAAATAATTTATAATAAATATATTTTTATTGTAATAATAATATATATATATATATTCCAATATATTATTTATATGATAATCATAACATACACTTTAATTAACAATTGTTTAATTAAATGAACATTCAGGTGAAAACTATTCAATTTTCCCAAAGTTTCCTGGTTCAAGGGTTCCATTACATCAATCTAAAATATGTTTTAATAAACTCAATAATCTATATAATTTCATAAATATGATATTTATTCAATATATACACTTTCATAATAATCCATATTTTTGTGATGAAAAATTAATTACATCACTTTGTGGAGACAGTAGTTCGTATGTAGGCACAAGTTATGTTTCCATGTATTAGTGGATGATATGAAATAAAGGAATATTATAATTCAAATTTAAATAATAATAATAATAATATGATATATATCCCATGGAAATGAATTAAATATATCATTATTACCATCTATTTTAATAATAAATAATAAAATTATCACATCACTTTGTGAAGGTGGTAGTCTACAAATACGCATGAGGGACGCTATCGATTTTCAATGATAGGAATGTAATATAGAAGAAACAATTTTATAATTTAATAAAAATGATTATGATAAAATATATATATATATATATATATATTAAATCTATCAATATAACCATTCAGGAAAGATAGTTATCAAAAATGAAACACATCACTTCATGGAGGTGGTGGTCCACATGTATATACGAGCAATGTTTTCATTTCCCACAAGACGATAAAGGGGATGAAATTTTTTTAATATAAACATTATAAAATTTAATTATATTATATTTATTTATTTTATTATAAAATAATTTTTATGATTTATTTAAATTAGTTATATGAATAGTTAAATATAGAATTATACGGTTAATAAATATACCTCTTCTTTGGAAAACATCATTTTTCATTGAAAAAATCCTTAACGGATGGTATTTTGTTGAGACGAGGATAACTATGTAGAGTTTAGGATTTTGTTAGTGTATTTGGGAAAATAAATGTTTGGTGAATGGGCCAAACTGTTATGGATATGTGACAATAAGGGGTTCCATTTTATAAGTGGGGAGAGTGGAACACATATAATTTGTATTAATATTTTAATATTATCAGTTTTTTACTAGTGTAAATGATTCACAAAAATAAATAAAATTTAAATATAAGGTTATTATTTTATAAATCACCTCACCTAATATAGATAAATAATATATTTTATGAAATTATCATAATGTTGTAACCCTAATTTATATTTTTCACCCTTTTATTGAGGTGACAATAATTTTATCAAGGTTATTATTAATAATGACAAAAAATGAAATTGATGTCAACAATAATTTTGAAAATTATAATTATAAATAAAAAATACATATTTAAAGATTAAATTTTTATATATTTTAGAAATTAACTAATGAAATAAACATGCAAAAAAATAACATTTTTTAAAAAGAAACAAATTATGAATAAAATTATTTTATAACAAAATAAAATTATACTATATTCCATTCTTATAATAATCATGATTGTATTATATAGAATTTTATATATATGTTCATCATCATTATAGTTTACTAACACAACTCTAATAACCCTATATATGGGTTTTCCCTTATCTTATGCCTTTAGTGGAATGATATGACTATCTAAACAACTGTTCAGGTGTTATTTGACTTAGACTTAAAAAATATATGTAATTAATTAAATGAATGCACTATTACTAGATATTACATAATAGTATCACTTGACCCACATAAGTTATCACTTCCATATATTTAATGAATCCTAATTGTTAATTAAAAATGTAATATATGTATCGCATGGCCTATTTAAACGTAATTTAATGACTTGGTTGCATATCTGCAGAATACCTTTTCATGATTAATCGAATGAAGAAAAGTGAACATAATTAATGATAATGTAATTATAAATCTAAATGGTTTCATTCACATCTTATCCTTAACACTTAGTATATAAGGTAAGGTAATGAACAAATTGAATTACTAAATGGAATGTGTATTACATGGACTAAATTAAGTAATGAATTGTGTATATAGTGAATATTTCATATGGAAAATTTCATCTCTACATGAGTGGTCATACTTGAGACAACCTTGGATTCTTGAGGTAATCCCTTTAAACCTCTGAGGATAGTATTATGATATAAGGAGTTGTTTTCTATGGGAGATTCTCATCGTAAAACATAGTATTTTACTACCATAAGATTCTTAGCATAATGATGTAGCATCCTTCACCACCGTATATATACTAAGAAATCTTTGGATACACTCCTAGAAACCAACATGATGTCATCAGAAAAGTGGCACCATCGATTCACCCAATTGAGAACCATCATTCTTAACCCATTTTACCTTAGATGATATCCTTCAACATAGTTAAAATAATTTACAGTGGAATTCCTCAGGTAAATCCCCATAGATTACACTTAGACCCCTTGCAGACCAGTTTCATGTTATTACTGAGTTGGCTTGACCCCTATAGTGAAGGATTATTTAGTGATTACCATGGGTCCTCTTCACTATTATCATCATTATAAGATTCCCTATTAATGTATTGATCCTTTATTATTATCAACTTAATATATTTTTAGTATTGTTCATAACTCTTGTTACTTATCTATATATCATAAACATAAAATAATTTGTTAAATGGTTGTAATGTTCAATGAATTTACCAATAAAGTTTGAACAAGGTATCAATTTATCATAATATAATTTAGTTAGTTTTATATATATCTATATAATGTTTCATTTTATATTTCTCATAGTGGATTATATAAATTCCATTGGTGGTGGCCTATTGATATTTATCTCTTACTAGTTCTGGGATACTAATAGTAACTGGAAATATTATATTTATGAAGGTTTTGATAAGGGAAAGTGTCCCACTTTGAAAACTAGATCATGATTTCATTCATTAGGATAGATCATTGTGGAATATGACAAAGACAGTTTTTTGGATGATGGATAGTTTTGGGATTCTTTTCTATTATTTTGTATATAATTTCTTTCCTACTACAGTGTATAATTGTTTTCATGTTTTTTAGAGTCATTACATACAATATCATCATCTTTCATATTTGATTTGTTTTCCATGTCTGATTATTATCTATTTTTGGATTTTTATGACTTCTTCTACTATGGAAGGTTAATAGTCCAGTTGTTATAGTATATGCTTCCACTGATTTATTCTTTCTTCATATTCTTATGATACTTATTTTTATAATTAATTATTGTGATCCACTCTTATTATGATGACATAGTCTCCCCAAAAACACACCTTATGCCTTCACTGTTAGTTATAAGCCTTTAGAGTATGAATAGGTTCACTCTAGGCCATGTGTCCAATCAGAAAAAGGGAATCTCTGAGTGGCTCCTCGATTGATTATGTCACAAATTATTATCAATGATGTTCCTTTCATGATTTTATATTTCAATACAATATATAAAAGATTTATAATTATATGGAACTTGGTTTAATTTGTGATTGGGTGTATCTAACCCATGTTCTGGGTAAATTCTGATTTTCATAAATAATAATTTTTTCCTATATTCTTAACAATATCATTTATATCCTTTCACCGTTAGGTGACACACATTTTTTTATGGTTATTGTTATTTTTATGATTGTTGATATCAATTGTTCATGGGTGCAATGATATAAGGTAGAGGAACATCAACAATGTATAATTATAGGCATGTATAATTAACATTCCATGTATATTTCTTGCATATTCTATTACATATAATGGGATTTCATATTCTACACATTCAAGTATTGTTTTTATTGATGAGTGAACTTTGATTGTATAATATGTGTGTGTGGATAATATTTTGTATAGGGTATTGAATTGGTTTTTCAATGTGTCAACATTAATTTAAATAGTTCTTTCCTATATAGGTCAAAGGTGGAATCTTAAATATCATGTTTTTACCCATGTAATCTATGTACCTCTGGTTACATGAGCAGATCTATAGCTCTTATTGAGAGATTTACGGTGTCAATTCATGAGGTGGATGGCCCCTCATGGATTTTAATGGGTAATTTTCCAAGGATATTCATCTTATATCATGTGTTATATTCAAAGACCGAATATAGAAGGGGTACAATAGAAATAAAATGGGTATTGATTTTAGTGATATAGTGTATGGGACCTTATTCACTGAGTATGGTGATCTATTTTAATTGAACCATGATATATGTATATAATAAAATAAAAATATAAATTGTAAAACATTATCATTAAAATTAAATGTTTTCCATTAAATGTAGATACAAAGTGTGATTGACCATTCATATACTAGAAATCATAAAAATCAAATTCAAAAACATACTAATGTATGGCCTTATAAGTTGGTAGTTGGGGTAGTATATCTTCAATAGTGAACCATTTTACTTATGATATGATTTAGATGGTGATTATATCTATTCCTTCATAAATTTATCTGATGTGTGTTCCAAAAAATTTAAGAGTTATTCCACCACGATGTGCTTCTGTCTTGTTCCAGGATGGTGGTAAGAACCATGCTCTAGAGATGGTGGGCCCTAATCCACTAGACATACCACTAGGTGTTCCACATGAGGTAATTATTGTTATAAATTATTTTATCACTAATTCTTAGATTTGATAGAGTTTCCTACATCTATTGTAATATATGAGTTGTACATCATAAGAACCATCTAATATGGATGATCTGACTTGTTCATTCTAGAATTATCATACTCCCATATTCTTGGGGGATGGTAGTACATAGTCTATTGAGTATTGGATGGAATACACACTATATATATTTTAGAACCATGAGATTCCTCTAGAGTGTAGGGTGTGTCTTTTCAACTAAATGTTATGTGATTGAGACAAGCATTGGAGGGATATGATTACCTAGGATGGTCATAATTTGTTTTGGTTTGGAATGATTTTCAGACTCTCTTAATTGATTAAATATTTCTTCATAAATTGATATTTTACCAAGAATGATATTTTATAAGTCTAGAGTAGGGTTCTATATTAGTTATAGATTATTCAGCACGCTTTACTGTGTTACGGTACTTCTCACAGCCTCTTGCTTTTGATGGGCTATCATATTCTAGACACGTTGAGGATGGACTCACATATGTAATTAATACTAAATTTAATATATTTCATTAACATACCTTTTCTAAGATCATGAACTATTCCCTTGTCAGTAATTGCAACTAGAGGGAAGGAGGTAGTTTTAGGAATATAGGTTTAGTACCAAGGTAGGGTTGTAGTTCTTCCAGTATTAGGAATTGTACCAATGAGGATTCTTGTTAGAGAAGTGGTAGTTAGAGATACCACACTATAAACTCTTTTATATTCCATTAGTGTGGATGGGGTGAGAATATGAAGACACGGTGTGATTGGGACCCTCTATATTATTGGTCACGGTATTTTATGGGGAATGTTTATAGATTTTATCAGACCATTCCATTTTCATCCAATGGAATATGAATTGTGCCAACTCCACCACCAAGAGAAAGATCTTTTGTGACGCAACAAGAAGGAATTTATATTGGCACTGATAGGACTAGCCAAGGGGAAGATCCATGCTAGGGTAACAGAACTTCGGTTTATCAATGCTAGAAGAGTAAACCATCTTACGATAGTCCAACTGTTTTACTGGACCATCAATTAGGATAGTTTCATTCTCTATATCCAACAACCAAGGATCATATTGCAATATAATCTATAGTATAAGTTACTATTCTAGTTGCATAAACGATTATATATTCTTTGTCCGATATTTTTTATTCACACTCCTTAGTCTCATTACCAACCATTGATTGTCTTGAGATGGAAACTATATATTACTAGGGTGTGATGACTATGGACACATTCTTGGAATTGTAGTCAGGGAGGATATTCTAATTGAGTGGCTTCTTCAGTAAGGTATATGTCTATCCAATTTTATGGAACCCCCTCATACTCTAGATTATAGGTTTTGGAATCATTCTAATATTTGATTATCTAGTTCCACATCATGCCTATGTGGACTACTATAACTAGAGGATGTTATTTTCATAACTAGAGGCTGGTAGTTATGTTAAAAAGGATGAATAGAATGTCAATGTAGGCAGAGATGAACTAGGTCATCATGGTCTAGGTGGAGTGACCACCCATATTTCTAGTCTTTATATGGAGGAGAAAGTCTTACTTCATATTTTATCCTCCCATAGTAGATCAACTCAAGGAAGGATTTTTTTGGTGATTTTTATGGATTAGCTTCTGAGAGAGATGAAGAGTTTATAATTGGGATCATTTCAGGATAATCTCTAGTGTACATTATTTCATACGGGATGTCACTTACTAAGCTCTAGGAACTCAAGAAACGGTTAGAAGATCTAGACTCTTAAGAATTTACCCAACCTATTACTTATTCTTGGGGTTCAATAGTGCTTTTTTCCCAGAAAGTGGACCCTTTGTGTATGTGTGGATTACAAAAAGTTAAACTATCTTATTGTTAAAGAACCTATATCCACTGACTCTAATAGTTGTTCTCTTTGACTAGCTTCTAGGTTCTAGGGTCTTTTTAATGATCAACCTATGGTCGGGCTATCATCAAGTGCATGTCAAGCCTTCAAGGATACATTATATAGCTTTGCATAGAAGGTATGATCTTTTTGTCATTCAATCTTATGAATTCGCCCAACATTATCATGGATTTGATGAATGGGATTTTCTATCACTATCGGTATTCTTTTTCGTGGTATTTATCGACTTCATGGTGCATTATCACACTCATAATGACCATGATAATCACTTGGAGATCATTTTAAATAAATTTATAGCGAATCATAATTATAATAAGATTTCTATGTAACACTTTTAGATCAAAAAAGGACACTTATTCTGTCATATTGTCTTAGAATAATTAGTATATCTTGACATAGAGAAGGTGAGTGTTATGGTTTCCAGGGTGTACCCCAAGAATGTGTTTTATATATAAAGTTTATTAGGTTTTCTAGATTTTATTGTATTTTTATAATATACTTTTTATACCATGTTTCACCTCTTACTAGTTTTATAAAGTAGAGTGTCAAGTTCCTGCAGTCAGAAGTGTGTGAGAAATCCATTCAGGAGCTGAAATAAGGCTTTTTTCGAAAACTATTCTGATTCTTCTTGAGATTTATTGAGGTTATATAGTGTTATATAATGAATGGGAAATCATCTTGGGTTCATTAATGATATAGTAGGGTAGATTCATTTCATACTAATCTTGTAATTTGAGGCCTCAAGAGGGAAATTACCTGACACATAATCCCTAGTAAGTTGTAGATGTTCATGCCTTACACTAATGAAGACACTATCTGGATTTGAGGGATTTGTGGTGTATATGGAGCACATGAGACTCAAATACATATTTATGAAGCGTGGTTGGAATATTATACAATAAATATGGTTTTAATACCATCATTCCATTGATTTTGAGCCTAGCTATATGCTGGGAAAGGGAAAAGAGGAAGCAGATGCACTGATTTGGGAAACTAAGGAGCATTCCATACAGGAAGCTAGTGATGAAGGGAAATTGATAAACATGATATCTAAGATGATTCTAGAGTTTCATGAATATTATAAGCATTATTATCTTATTTTATTTATAGTTACATCTACACTACGTGATTAGGTAAAGGGAAATAATGTTTCAGGTCCTAAAAGATTGGTTCTCTATGGAAGTATTTCTTCTGTGGACCCACCACTAGATTGGTTTATGTATGGAGATGGAATCCTTATTATACAAGTGATTGTTTGGTTTATTATAGATATGATAGAAGAACTGATGTTGGACACCCACACATCAAAGTGGTCATTTTATCAAGGAATCTCTAATATGTGTCTTGATATGAAAATCCATCATTGGTTGTAGAGACCCGTATCTTGACGTACATGGACATTACATTACTTTTGCAGAATACTTAGTACATAACAAAAACACACACACAAGGATCGTAATAGTTTAGTGTCTTTGGAAACTCGGAACGTAATCTTCTAATCGTGGTGAAAGATCTTCAATATCTCCCATAAAGATCTTCCCCTTTTTTTTTACCTAAAATCCTTTCTTTATATCCTGGGGAAAAGAAAACATAAAAGGGTGAGCTCAAATGCTCAGTAAGGGTAAACAAAAGAAATATCAATCACATCATATACATAAGAACATAGCCTTTGGAAATCTTAACCTGCAAAAGAGCTCATAATATCATAACATGGTATAAATCATAGAAGTGAAAATGAGATCCCCATAATCATAACATAAAACTTGAAACTTTGTGGCATGCACACATAATCATGGAAAATCATTTCTTGTTAGTCATGACTCATTGCCACGACTATCTTAGTGGACAAAGTCCCTTTCTGAACCGAGTTCACTCCTCGTTTCAGTCCTGTATCACTGAACCGAAATAACCTTCCGTTCCAGCCATGTCTATCTCATGAGATATAAAATCTTTACCCAATGAATTGGAGGGAGATATAGGTCCCACCCATCTTATAATGAATCCTTTCTTATGTGTGCCACATAATCATAAAACATACATCATCGCATAACACATGTAACAAAAATGGGATTCTTGAAACATCATGACATCATAAATCAATTCATATAAGATAAAGGAATTCATAAACATAATTCCATCACAACATAGTCAAATCAATGTAAAAATATGGATAGAAACAGAACCCTTTATTATCTTAGATGGAAAATAATTTTGATAAAACACTTGAATTGAATTCTTGAGGAAAATATCCTTTCTTCTTCAAAATCAATTTCTTTTCACAAAACATCATGCAATTTTAAAAGAAAGAGATTTTATTGAAAATAGTCATGGAATCTTTTAGAGGAAGCTTCATGAAAATAAGGCTTTATAAAACAGTAGAAATCCGTTCGTGCCGTATAAGTTAAAAAAACATTCTTCGTACTTTTTTCGGAAAAGTCAAAAAGTACCTCGTACGAAAAACGACAAATGATTCCTTTCATACGTATTACTAAAAACTCACCGAAGGGTAAAAATGGATTTAAACAATTTTAGGTGGATGGAAATAATAATACATATTGAGTAAACATGGATGTGGATGATAAAATACACCCCAGTAAATACTTACGAATAAACAATCTCGGATAAAAATGAGATTGTGATATTTCCCTTACCTTAGGTCCGACTTGCTTTGTAAGTGTCCGAACCTCCTGTATAATGATTTAAATCATGTTATTTACTTATTAAAGAATCATATTCATTGTTATGATATCATATATGGTTCACTTATGACATTATATTACCCGTTCTTTTGTAAATTCCATGTTAAAGAAGCGTTTTGGGTAAAATCGTTTCATTTATCTTAGGTGTTTTGACTTGTTGTTCTTCACATCACTATTACTTATATCATGATTTACTTACTTCCAGAATATAAAATATGATTTATATATCATATATATTCAGTATATATATATATATATAATAGATAGATAAATAAAATGAAAAACACCGTTCATGGAGACGGTAGTCCGTACGTACGCATGAACGCTGTTTTACTTTCCTTATTGTCTTGAAATGGAAGTAAGTAGATGACATACATATATATATATATATACATAAATCCAGTAGCTTTATAATGTCATATATTTCTTTATTATTTCTTATATATACTTTATAATCATTCTTTTAATGGTTAACATGGAGAATGAATCTCATCGCGTCGTGGAGACGGTAGTCCGTACGTACGCACGTGCGGTGATTTCTTTTTCCGTAGGATGGATAGATTGTGAAATAGGGTTGTTTCATACTTATAATAACATATCATTATATTAGTGATACTGATGTTATTACTTTATAATGAAACAACCTAAGAAGAAGAAGTGGAAGAAGAAATAAAGATGAAACAATTGGTAACGGTAATTACCTCTTCTTTGAAGCGCCTTTTGGAGACCTCCTCTTAGGGCACTAGAATTGGTCTTTGAGGAAGACCAGAACCTCTAGGATGTTGCTAGGGAAGTGGAGAGGAGAAAATGGCAGGGGTTGGACGAGCTTGAGTGCTCAAATTTGTGTGAGGAGGAGGCGGAGGAGGTGTCCTTTTATAAGGGAGGAGAGGGGCACCTTAGGAATATCTCAAAATATTATTTTATATTAAAGTCAAAATCGGTTTATAATGGTTCCAAAGGGTCTTATTTCGAAGCTAAAGTGGGGATGGGTCGAAATCCTATCAACCAATAAGATTTTGACAAGTTTAGGGTATTATTTTAACCTTATCAATTAGATTTAACTCTAAGTTAAATAATTTAACTTTTACCATGTCTTTTTGTTTTCTTTCACTATATGGTTAATACACTTACTATAACATGCCAAACGAACCCCAAATTGTTTATTATTAATATATATATCCTTATCTAAGTCATTTGGCCGAACCTTAGATTTTTAAGAATAAAATAACAATTAATAATATAATATTTGATTTAAAAACTATTTAGTGTCAATTTTGACCCTATTTGATATATGATTTTTGTGAAAGTCATAACAGAATTATATGTTCGAAACAAGTTGATTAAATCAACACTAATATATCATAGTAACCTAGAAAATTAGTGGAATTCATAAAAAGTTTCAAATTAAATTTATTTTGTTATTTATAACATCAATTATGTCAATATTTCATTAATAAGATAATTACTGCATCATCATTGTGTCATAAATAAATTAATTTATTTAATGTCTAAAAATTACAAATAAAATACCATTATGTATAAAATATTTTTGTCTTTCTAATGAATATTTATAGTCGAATTTATCTTATGTATAACCCCATATTAAAAATGTTTTAGTAAATATACTTTGATTTTAACTCTTTTAACCCTTCTTTAAATAAATTAATAATAAATGTCCTAATCTAATCCAAGTGGGCCTAAATGGTCATATTTTATTCCTAAGTTTGTTTTTGGTCGAATTACACTTGTCCAATAGAATTAGGACATGTGTTAGGGTAATAATAATATCATTTCTACCCTTAATTACCCTATTTACTTTTAACCGTGGTAAAAAAAAGTAAAAAGGTACTATTCACCAAAAATTATTTTCATCTCATTGAACCAAATTTTAGTCCTTGATATTAACCGTGTCTCTCGGATTTTCAAAATTCCACTCACAGAAGTGGTAAAATTAAGTTTTATGAAAAATTCAGTTTTTTAACTACCACTTAGTAGTTTCACTATTCATCAAAAATTGATGTTTTTCAGAACAATGCCAAAATTTCATCCTAAGCTATATTTCATATTCCGAATTCAAAAATGAAGTCTATTTTACCAAATTCATAACATAAAGGTTGCATTAATTAATTTTATAATTAAATCCTGCTGTTAAAACAAATAGCGTGTTTTTAAGAGACAATATCTATCAAAAGATTGACACTTGATTATGTCTGGTTTAAATGTGAAATTACATCCAATGACCAACATTGTATTAAATTGTAAAAATATATTCTAAATATACTTTAAAACCACTCAAATTAATGATTTATCACTATTAATTATTTCGATTAAAAAAAGTTGTTTTTAATTATAATTTAGTAATTTTCACTATTCATCAGAATATGAAAGTTATCCGAAAAGTACCGAAATTTCACCTTAGGCTAAATTCGATACTCCGAATCCAAAAATGAAGTCCATTTTGAAAAATAAAATTTATAAAATTTCAAAAAGTGGTTATTACTATTCATAACGGCTAGTTTTAATAATATTTTAATAGCATATCGTTGTTTAGTGAAACTCGGTATTGCGTACGACGCAAGCTATCGAGGAAGGTCGTTATTGCGTGTAAAGTAAGCCAAGAAAGTGTGTAGTGAATGATTCCTTTGATGATATAAAAACAAAATATTACTCATAAAAATCTCGGGTGTTACATTCTACCCCGCTTAAAAAGAATTTCGCCCTCGAAATTCGTCGGGGTTATAAATGGTATACTATTCGAAAGTTTCTTTAATAGAAACCCACATCGTAAAAAGGAATACCAAAACTTAGCTTTAAAAACTAAAGTATGAAATGTAACGATTACCCAAATAAACTAATCACTGGGTTTCCACATAGGTGAAAATATGGATATGGAAGAGAAATCTAACCATCATGTTCTGATGGAGAGTGGTAGAGAACATGGCTATGGAAAAGCCAGTAATCACAAATCCATAAATTTGTGACGATCTAAGGTACCATCCGATTTATCAGGTATAAGAGAACTAGGACAACATTTTTGGTTTTCAAGATCATTTCCCTAAAGTTAAAGAATTTGAATTAGAATAAATACTTACTTTATTTTGGTACAATCTCACTGTTGTTCGTGGCTTTAACAATTTCCACTTCATCTCTAAATGAAGTTGAATTTGTTATTCGTGAAGTGTTAGCAGATCATGTGATAGAATGACGGGTCATTCCATCTGTCTCAAAAGGTTAGCAAAATTTATATACATAAGTCGATCTATAGTGGGATTAATCATATATGGTTCCTAAAATGGACTTATACTTCATATATCATACTGCTTAATATAATAAAACTAGTTTCTACTAAACAGGGACTTCCTGTAGGCCAGTGGTAGGCGATAAAGGCCAGTCGCACTTCGGTTGTGGGTTCGATTCCCACAGCCTTGTCCGAAGCGATGGGCTGTCTCTCGTCCTACAGGTTGTCCTTTTTCTAAAACTATATTACTATAACATCTCATAATATCGAAAAAACTTCTATCCTTAAACAATACTAACTTATGTCCATCATAATCCATTCCAATCTTTAGTCCTATCCATAATACTGCAGTCCATTCTCATAACATAGTGAAAACGATTACCAGAGATTTAATACCATCGTTGATCCCCATATATCATAAGATATATCTTGTTGGACACATTCCAAACATTGAAAGGCCTTAATCTTGTACTCTCTTGAATACCCATTGAACCTTAGTGAAAACTTGAATGCAGTTAAAAGTTAACACTTTCCACATACCAAAATCCTCAAAATTCTATATACTCAAACCATGATATCACTTAGTCCTCATATCAATCATGAGCTCATGAATACTATTAAACATTTCATTTTCTCGTCTTCATTATGCGCATATCATCTTATTTCCAAAAAAAATATCTCAATCACTTTGAATACCACATCAATAAATATTGCAATACTCAATGATACAACATTATTTTGGAATCCCATTACATAAACACTTAATCATTCCACCACATTGTTGTCATATTCAACATTGCCAATAGTGATCGCATGTGATTTCCCTTTGTCCTTTGCCTTCAGTGGTTGCTCATATTGATCATCACTAACCCTTGGATTAGGGCAATTATTAGCATAATGCCCCATTTCCTTGCACTTGAAGCATTGAAGTGTTGGTGGTGCATTCTCTGCAGTGTTTGCTTTATTCACATCATTAGAAACCCTTCTTCCATTACTTCGACACTCAGCTGCTCGATGACCTTCTTTTCCACACTTAAAACATTTTCTAGTCCCTTTAAGACAATCTCCACCATGCTTCTTTCCACACTTTGTGCGTAAGGAAATATTCATCTTCTTTTCACCATTATTCTGAGATTTCTCCTTGAACTCCATCTTTCGTTTCTTGTCAAAACCATGAGATGGATATGTAACACCAACTTCCATTTCTACCTTGATAGCACAACGCACAATTTCTTCATAGCTACTGAAGTCTCTTATAGCTAATGCCCTTCGAAGACTTGGTTTTAAGCCACTGAAAAATCGATCAACTTTACTTTCAGGTTGTATGATAATTCCAGAAGCATACCTTGCAAGTCTTGTAAAATTTGCTTCATAGGTACCAACAGATTCATCGTCCCTTTGCTTCAGTTCAAGAAACTCTTTCTCCATCTTTGTTCGAAGAATACGAGGGAAGTACTTACTGAAAAACAAGTTCTTGAACTCGTCCCATTCCATGGACTCAATTTCATCTCTTGGCCTCGTATTCTTGATAAGATTCCACCATTGATCAGCTTCACCTTCCAAACGATATACTGCTAAGATGACTTTATCATGTTCAGAACATTGAAGAACTGAAAATATCTTTTCAGTAGTACTGATCCATTGTTCAGCCACAAGTGGATCAGAAGACCCACTAAAAGAAGGTGGACGTTGCCTCATGAAGGACTCAATAGAATATTGTTCCCTTCTCTGCTCATTTGGAAGTCCAGAATGATTCATAGCTTGTGTAAGTATAGCAATAATATTTTGCACTCCATCTCCCATAACATTTGTTTGTTCAGGAGGGCAATCATTGCATTGTCCATTGCATTGATCAACACGGTTCCTTCGGGTTCCAGCCATCGTCTAAAACCCAAAAAGAATAGTGTGAGAGGAAAAAATCATGCTAGGGAAAACAACATAATAAAGGGGGAGTACCTTCAATATCCAACATCTTAGGTTTAATTCTATGATCGTTAGCGTAATTCTATTACTATAACCTATACGTATACTTATCCCTAGGGACATCCCTAGACATACTTTAGAAATATCTCTAGGGATCTCACTAACGTTTTCGCATCCTAGTTTCCAAAGGTTGACTAAACCTTTCCTTTGATACCAACTGTAGAGACCCGTATCTTGACGTACATGGACATTACATTACTTTTGCGGAATACTTAGTACATAACAAAAACAAACACACAAGGATCGTAATAGTTTAGTGTCTTTGGAAACTCGGAACGTAATCTTCTAATCGTGGTGAAAGATCTTCAATATCTCCCATAAAGATCTTCCCCTTTTTTTTTACCTAAAAACCTTTCTTTATATCCTGGGGAAAAGAAAACATAAAAGGGTGAGCTCAAATGCTCAGTAAGGGTAAACAAAAGAAATATCAATCACATCATATACATAAGAACATAGCCTTTGGAAATCTTAACCTGCAAAAGAGCTCATAATATCATAACAAGGTATAAATCATAGAAGTGAAAATGAGATCCCCATAATCATAACATAAAACTTGAAACTTTGTGGCATGCACACATAATCATGGAAACTCATTTCTTGTTAGTCATGACTCATTGCCAAGACTATCTTAGTGGACAAAGTCCCTTTCTGAACCGAGTTCACTCCTCGTTTCAGTCCTGTATCACTGAACCGAAATAACCTTCCGTTCCAGCCATGTCTATCTCATGAGATATAAAATCTTTACCCAATGCATTGGAGGGAGATATAGGTCCCACCATCTTATAATGAATCCTTTCTTATGTGTGCCACATAATCATAAAACATACATCATCGCATAACACATGTAACAAAAATGGGATTCTTGAAACATCATGACATCATAAATCAATTCATATAAGATAAAGGAATTCATAAACATAATTCCATCACAACATAGTCAAATCAATGTAAAAATATGGATAGAAACAGAACCCTTTATTATCTTAGATGGAAAATAATTTTGATAAAACACTTGAATTGAATTCTTGAGGAAAATATCCTTTCTTCTTCAAAATCAATTTCTTTTCACAAAACATCATGCAATTTTAAAAGAAAGAGATTTTATTGAAAATAGTCATGGAATCTTTTAGAGGAAGCTTCATGAAAATAAGGATTTATAAAACAGTAGAAATCCGTTCGTGTCGTATAAGTTAAAAAAACATTCTTCGTACTTTTGTCGGAAAAGTCAAAAAGTACCTCGTACGAAAAACGACAAAAGATTCCTTTCATACGTATTACTAAAAACTCAACGAAGGGTAAAAATGGATTTAAACAATTTTAGGTGGATGGAAATAATATTACATATTGAGTAAACATGGATGTGGATGATAAAATACACCCCAGTAAATACTTACGAATAAACAATCTCGGATAAAAATGAGATTGTGATATTTCCCTTACCTTAGGTCCGACTTTCTTTGTAAGTGTCCGAACCTCCTGTATAATGATTTAAATCATGTTATTTACTTATTAAAGAATCATATTCATTGTTATGATATCATATATGGTTCACTTATGACATTATATTACCCGTTCTTTTGTAAATTCCATGTTAAAGAAGCGTTTTGGGTAAAATCGTTTCATTTATCTTAGGTGTTTTGACTTGTTGTTCTTCACATCACTATTACTTATATCATGATTTACTTACTTCCAGAATATAAAATATGATTTATATATCATATATATTCAGTATATATATATATATAATAGATAGATAAATAAAATGAAAAACACCGTTCATGGAGACGGTAGTCCGTACGTACGCATGAACGCTGTTTTACTTTCCTATTGTCTTGAAATGGAAGTAAGTAGATGACATACATATATATATACATAAATCCAGTATCTTTATAATGTCATATATTTCATTATTATTTCTTATATATACTTTATAATCATTCTTTAAATGGTTAACATGGAGAATGAATCTCATCGCGTCGTGGAGACGGTAGTCCGTACGTACGCACGTGCGGTGATTTCTTTTTCCGTAGGATGGATAGATGGTGAAATAGGGTTGTTTCATACTTATAATAACATATCAGTATATGAGTGATACTGATGTTATTACTTTATAATGAAAAAACCTAAGAAGAAGAAGTGGAAGAAGAAATAAAGATGAAACAATTGGTAACGGTAATTACCTCTTCTTTGAAGCGCCTTTTGGAGACCTCCTCTTAGGGCACTAAAATTCGTCTTTTAGGAAGACCAGAACCTCTAGGATGTTGCTAGGGAAGTGGAGAGGAGAAAATGGCAGGGGTTGGCCGAGCTTGAGTGCTCAAATTTGTGTGAGGAGGAGGGGGAGGAGGTGTCCTTTTATAAGGGAGGAGAGGGGCACCTTAGGAATATCTCAAAATATTATTTTATATTAAAGTCAAAATCGGTTTATAATGGTTCCAAAGGGTCTTATTTAGAAGATAAAGTGGGGATGGGTCGAAATCCTATCAACCAATAAGATTTAGACAAGTTTAGGGTATTATTTTAACCTTATCAATTAGATTTAACTCTAAGTTAAATAATTTAACTTTTACCATGTCTTTTTGTTTTCTTTCACTATATGGTTAATACACTTACTATAACATGCCAAACGAACCCCAAATTGTTTATTATTAATATATATATCCTTATCTAAGTCATTTGGCCGAACCTTAGATTTTTAGGAATAAAATAACAATTAATAATATAATATTTGATTTAAAAACTATTTAGTGTCAATTTTGACACTATTTGATATATGATTTTTGTGAAAGTCATAACAGAATTATATGTTCGAAACAAGTTGATTAAATCAACACTAATATATCATAGTAACCTAGAAAATTAGTGGAATTCATAAAAAGTTTCATATTAAATTTATTTTGTTATTTATAACATCAATTATGTCAATATTTCATTAATAAGATAATTACTGCATCATCATTGTGTCATAAATAAATTAATTTATTTAATGTCTAAAAATTACAAATAAAATACCATTATGTAGAAAATATTTTTGTCTTTCTAAGTAATATTTATAGTCGAATTTATCTTATGTATAACCCCATATTAAAAATGTTTTAGTAAATATACTTTGATTTTTACTCTTTTAACCCTTCTTTAAATAAATTAATAATAAATGTCCTAATCTAATCCAAGTGGTCCTAAATGGTCATATTTTATTCCTAAGTTTGTTTTTGGTCGAATTACACTTGTCCAATAGAATTAGGACATGTGTTAGGGTAATAATAATATCATTTCTACCCTTAATTACCCTATTTACTTTTAACCGTGGTAAAAAAAAAGTAAAAAGGTACTATTCACCAAAAATTATTTTCATCTCATTGAACCACATTTTAGTCCTTGATATTAACCGTGTGTCTCGGATTTTCGAAATTCGACTCACAGAAGCGGTAAAATTAAGTTTTATGAAAAATTCAGTTTTTTAACTACCACTTAGTAGTTTCACTATTCATCAAAAATTGATGTTTTTCAGAACAATGCCAAAATTTCATCCTAAGCTATATTTCATATTCCGAATTCAAAAATGAAGTTTATTTTACCAAATTCATAACATAAAAGTTGCATTAATTAATTTTATAATTAAATCCTGGTGTTAAAACAAATAGCGTGTTTTTAAGAGACAATATCTATCAAAAGATTGACACTTGATTATGTCTGGTTTAAATGTGAAATTACATCCAATGACCAACATTGTATTAAATTGTAAAAATATATTCTAAATATACTTTAAAATCACTCAAATTAATTATTTATCACTATTAATTATTTCGATTAAAAAAAGTTGTTTTTAATTATAATTTAGTAATTTTCACTATTCATCAGAATATGAAAGTTATCCGAAAAGTACCGAAATTTCCCCTTAGGCTAAATTCGATACTCCGAATCCAAAAATGAAGTCCATTTTGAAAAATAAAATTTATAAAATTTCAAAAAGTGGTTATTACTATTCATAACGGCTAGTTTTAATAATATTTTAATAGCATATCGTTGTTTAGTGAAACTCGGTATTGCGTACGACGCAAGCTATCGAGGAAGGTCGTGATTGCGTGTAAAGTAAGCCAAGCAAGTGTGTAGTGAAAGATTCCTTTGATGATATAAAAACAAAATATTACTCATAAAAATCTCGGGTGTTACATTGGTGGCATGGTATGGAATGTCAGATAGATAGCTTTATCAATAGGTGTTCCACAAATTTGAATGGGGAGAACCAAAGGCTTTCCCATATTTTACAATAATTTTGAGACCTGGAAAGGATTTGTGTGAGATCATACCACTAAATAGTGTCCCTTATACTAGAATTTTAGATCCGGATTCTCATTTAACATTAAGGTTCTAGAAGGTGTTACCGAGAGATATAGGTACATGAGTGCATCAAAACACATATTTTCACCATCAAAGTGATGTCCAATCAGAAAAGATGATACTTGTTCATGAGGTTATGCTGCAAGAATGATTCCTTGGTTTCAGTGGTTAATTGGAGAACAGTATCCCTCTAATAAATTTTTCCCATAATATTACCGTTAGGTAATGATTTATATGACTCCTTATGAGGCCTTGTATGGCAGTTCATACAGCTCACCCATATATTGGTTATGGTGAGAGAGGCAGTTCTACTATATCATCATCTTATTGAGGGGACTTTATAGTAGGTTCAGCTAATCATAAAGTGTATGTCTACTACTAATGCTATAGAAATTTGTATTATGTTCTCCATCTACAACCTCTAGAGTTTCAGGTTTAGGATAATGCTTTCCTCTGGGCATCACCTAGGCTTAAGGATAGAAGGATACAGAGGCCAGGGAAGCTATCTCCTTACTATATTGGGTCATTATAAATTATTTATTGACTCTGGATGGTAGACTATTGGTTTCTACTACCTAATAGGTACCATTCCATTCAAAAATTCTTCCATGTTTCACAGCATTGCTGTTATCATGTCGACATGCCTCTAACTTTTGATACCAAAAAGGTTGAGTTAGATGTCAAAGGTTCATTAGAGGAGCACCCAATATGAATCATTTAATGGATCACGAAGTGCCTCTAAGGCCATTATACCATTTAGTAGTTTTTCTATGTTATTATGACCACATAAAGGATGAGACGTGGTAGTAGTATGTTGACATATGTTCCCAATCGATGGATTTGTTCTTAGAAAAAGTTTTTATGCCCTTGGAAGGTGATCTCGGGTAAGAGTTCCATTAAGGGGGGGAGATTATAAAAACATAGTTTTTCTATGAGGTATTGATCTTAAAATTTCATTTTATTTCATTTTTTATGATCTAATATAGATTTCTAATGAGTTCATAATGTTTTAAAGGGTATTCTAGGTTAGTTAGGTGCTCAAAACCAAAACTTGTGGAGAAAAGGGACTTTCCACATAGTTAATTGAAACCATGAGAGATAGTACACACATTTTCCATCACCATGTGTGGACTGGATATAGGGGTGGAGAATGGAACACAATTATTCCTAATAGTGTGCCTAGAGCTACACACCCATGTGGGCACCTCTGCAATTATTAGCGGAGGTGGTCGCACAGGTAGAGAACAGTTTGGAAAACTATGATCCCCCATCCAATTATGTTCCCCCCTTAAGTAGTGAGACATACATGATTGGTGCATGGTTTTCCTACCCATGTGATAAAACCATCCACCCCTATATTTTTCAGTAAAATTACAAAAATACCCTTAACGATTTATAACTTACCACTCTTTTCTCTCTTACTCATTCTCGTGGATGAATCTTCTTTATCATCTCATAAAAATATCTTAAAGCCCTCTTTATTTTTTTGGGATATGGTTCTTTATCTTCTGTCTAATTGAATCTATGTTGGACTTATTGGATTCATCTATGTAAGGTCATCGTTCATTTTTCGTGGTTTTTGGTTCTTCTTTCTATCAGTGATTCTATTTCGGTGCAGGATCACATGCCATATTTTCATAGGGTTGATTTTTTCATCAATTATAATCTAATATTTTTCAAAATAAAGGCTGATATTGGATTAAGAGATGTGTATGAGCCTATGGAAGGTGTTTTAAAAATCAACACTCATGTATCATTATTTTTTAACTATTTCTTTGTGCACACATTGATTTCATCGTTATTTTCCTATTTAATTCATATTTCATTCTTATAATCAACATGATCATATTATAGATCCCTTGCTATATATATTCATCATCATTGGAGGATTCGATCTCAATGTCAACCATCCCAAGTAGGGCGTTTTTCTTATAATATGTCATTAGAGGTTTGATATGACTATTTATTCCACTATTTGGGTGTTCTTTTACATGGCCTTTATAATGTTAAGGGATTTATTAAATGAATGATTTTTTAATTAATTTTACATCATAGAATCACTTTACCCTACAAAGGAAAGTGTTTTAATATAATAAATAAATATCAATTTTAAATGACATGTGTAATTTGTGTATTGATTTTCTTATTTATACATAATATAATGTCTTGGATTGATGTTCATAGAACACCATTCCATGCTTAATGGAAAGAATCAGAGTGAACCAAAATAATGATTAATTAATTAATGTAATAAATGGTTTCATGTCCTTATTAGCCTTTCCACTAAGTATGTAATGTAATGGAATAAACCAATTGAATTATTAAATGTCTTGAGAATAAAATTTCCTAAATTAAATAATGAATTATGTATAAGGTTCCTTGTCACACCTGTATTTTCAATTCTATACTTTTGTTCAAATCCTCTTACGGTTTTTACCTTTCTCTTGGTTTTTGTGAGTTACGGGTTTGAAATTTTGGTGTCTCTTGTGTTATTGATCTATGCCATTAGTCATGGGGGGTATTGGATGGAAATTTTATTAATCTTTTTTCAATGTTATGGTGTTATGTTTTGGTAGTTTGTAATTTGTTTTGTGACATTCATTGTGGCACCACTTGTGAGGTAAGTTATGAGGTGGTCTGTACACTTTATTTTGATGAGTCTTGGAATGAAAAGGTGGTTCAATTTTTGGTATTATATTCCCCTATCCTTGGAATATCTTTCCCCCTTGGTTTACCCATTTGACCCCCCCTAAAATTAGAGGCAATACATTAACTTTTGGGTGGCTAGAATAGGGCGCACAGTTTGTCCGCACAGTTAATAACTGTGCGGCCCAGTCCAGCTCATTAAAATCTTTATAAATTTCCCATTTTTTCCTCCAATAAAGAAATATAATCCCCCCAATTTTCCGGCATTCAACCTCACCATACATGAGTGGTCTCAAAGCATCCCCAAGATTCCATGGAACCCATATTGGATGGGTATTTTGGTGGGTAAACTCTGTGATTTATTCAAGTGTTTCCTTTCATGATTTCATCCCTTGCCATAGGATTTGTTTTCCTATTTTTTGATGTTAAACATGTATAGAAGTTTGGGATACAACCTATATTTTATTGTGTGTATTTTTAGTGTAATATTGTTGTTTTAGGTTTCTCTTAACCTCTTTTTGGTGCGGTGGTGGTGCGTTTGATGTTTCACACCATGATATTATGGTTTTGACTCAAAAGATAAGTGATACCATGGGTAAAATTATTATGATGAGTTATGTTTATTGGTTTTTAAATTTGTTATGTTTTTTTTATTTGGTGGTGAGAGAACTTTTTTATGGATTTGGTTAAGAGTTTAAATTTATAGTTTCATTTTATCATGAAATTTGGTGCTTTTCATGTGTGACTCTTGGGGTAATGTTTGGCTATATATTATAAACAATAAAAGTGATTTATTATTTGTTGAATTGGGATCCCACTTATGTTTTGTTAAATATTTAGTTTCCTATGGGATTTGAAATGTGGTTTTTAATGGGTTTTATTTGTGACACCATGTAATTCCTTTTGGAAGTTTTTTTAAAAAATTGGTGATTTCATGTGTATCTTTTGTGGTACTATTTGAGGTAATTTCATAATACCTGGGTGTGGTTTAGTAAACATTTATATTGCTTCCAATTATATTTTGGGTATGTATTGTTATGGTTTTGGCCAAAAATGATGGTTTTGAATTGGGTTTTTATGAAACAACATGGTTATATCCCTTGGGTAGGTTTATGAAAATTGTAACTGAATTATTGAGTAATTCAAAGTGTGAAAATGATGATTATGTACGGTGTTGGTGGTATAATGTTTTTAAAATAATATTTTGATATATAATGTGTTTAGTTTATATTTAAAAAGTTTTGGTAATGTTTTTTTAATTTTTTGAGGTGATTTAAAAAATTGTGATGTGGGTGCGAAACATGTTTGTAGGTGGTTTGTGTGAGTGTGATGTGAATATGGATTCTATTTATAAAAAGGGTATTATTTAAATTGTTATTGTGTGGTTATGTGATGTTTAGAATCTTGGTAATGATTTTATATAACTTTTAAAGGATTTATTTAATTTTTAAAGATATGGAAAATGTGTTGGGGCTATTTTGGTGTGAGTATAATTTCAAAATGTGTTTGAATGAAAAAGTGGATTTTGTGACTTGTGTTAGTTTAATGTGGGATTTTTGGTGACGGTGATATGTGGAAGTGATATTTTTATGTGGAAATTATAATTATTTCCTTGTTGAACTTGTTTGAGCCAAAGAGCGAATCCTGAGTATCTAGGTGGGTGGATTTATACTAGTATGCTTGTGATCTCATTGGGATTGGCCACAGTTTTACTTAGGAAGATTGATTCTTACAACACAAACTAAACTATGATTATGATGATTATTGGGGACCAATAGGTTTTGGGTATGATCCCAACTATTGGTTTGTGCATGAGAACTGTTATTGTGATGGTTACTTTCACTGAGATATGAGGTACGAGGGAACCACATCGATCTAGTGGCTAGGGGTTATTAACCATTATTGTGATCACTATATATTTTTCGATTACTCTTAGAATATAGTGTGATTGGATATAAAACAATTTAGTACCATGTTGGTTTCATTGAAAATATTTCAGTATTTAAAATATTCCACCTCAAAATTTTTTAGTTTTAAAGTTTCATATTTTAGAAACTATCACAAGCCTTTTCTTATTTACAAAAATTTAAATGTGTTTTTTCTTAAAATGTTTATAGCATGGAATCTCTCAATGGTGGTATCCTAATTGGGTTTGTCTCACACCATACATAAACCTTTGGGTGTATGTAGACTTTTTTATGTTTGTTATCATGGGTTTGGTATAGTTTTTAGTACCACTGGTATGGAATTCTAGCAGCTCCTTAGTGGTTATGTCTTATGGAGATTTCATGAGAGAAGTGCCTCTTGCCATGAGGGTTATTGGGATGTATCTTTTTGGTTTTATACATTTTTTTTAGTCATTGTGAGTATTTTTAAAACATGTAATTTGATTTTGAAATTCTGTAAAAGATTGGTTGGTTTGTAAAATACAGATTCATTTTATTGTATTCATTTTTTGTTTTATGTTTACAATCTCAAGTAAATCATTACAAATTTTTAGTTTATGATACCTAGGAACTTGTCCCAGCCAGTGGAGATCGGGAACGCCCTTAGGTCCTTGCCACAACTTGGGTTTGGAGCTGTTTTGGATGGAGAACAGATTTGGTTCGTGACATTCCTATTGTTTAGGAACTTTTTCATCTTTATAAGTGTGGCCAAATTTTAGCCAACTTTCATTCTTGAAGGAACACATTGATCACTCAAAGGATTCCATTTTTATTCAAGAAGATGGTTTCAAAGTGAGATTCCAACCATTGAAATGGTATTTATATAATTGTTTATTCTCTATATTACACCTTAGGACCCCTTCACAATCTTCACGATATTAGGATTCCTTGGATACACTCATTTTATCCAGATTAATGTCCTCATACACTTGGAAGCATGGATTCTCCACATTTGGGACCTATCATGAGTAGTATGTTTTACCTTGGATGGGATCCTTAAACTCAATTAGATTAATTAAAATTATAATTCATTTAGTGATGCCCCTTGAATTACACTCATATCTCTTAAATCCATGTTTCATGTAATTACTGAGTTGGCTCGACCCCTGGGATCAAGGATTCCTTGAATATTTATTAGGATCCTCTTTACTATTATAATTATTACAAGATTCCATGTTATGTGTTGGATCCTTTATAATTATCCCTTGGATATATTTTTAATGTTTTTTATAACTCACATGACTTATATATATACACAAAATTTAAGTAAATGGATTAAATGGTATCTTATTCAGAGACAGTATCAGCTGAGGTTAAAGTAGGAATCAATTATCTTTATATAATTTATTTTCATTTACATATGCATACACACCATTTTAGTTAATATTTCATAGAATTTATTGTATTGATATTGTTGGTAGTGACCTACTATGATTTATATCACACCCATTCTAGGGCATCAATGGTACCTATGAAATTACATGTGTGTAGATGTAGACAAGGGGAATTGTCTTTCTTTGGACACAAGATCCGGTTTTCTTGTATTATGATATAGCTCAGTAGAAGATGATCGAGGTAGTGTTTGGGACGCATGAAGAATTTCATTATCTTTTTTATTATATTGGATAGAAAGTATTTACTTTTTTCATGTATAACTATTTTCCAGTTTGGTAGAAATAGGATATAAATTATCTTTATATTTTGTATATGATACAGTTTCCATATTTGATTATTAGATGTTTCCTGGATATTTTTATCTGCATATACTATGACAGGCTACTAGTCTAGTTTTTACAGTATCTTCATACATTGAGTAATTTTCTTATTACATTCTTACCCATTAAATCATTTATTATAATCTGATATACTCCATACATGTTATTAGGTAATCGTCTCCCCATGGACACACCTTGGTCCATCACTAATCCTTTTCATCCCCTAGTGTACGGGGAGGTGTGTTTGAGTCCCTGAGGACAATCGGGCTAACAGAAACTCAATGTTTGAACAGGGTCTGGGATGTCCCAAAGTCATATCAGAGTGGTCCCATTATTACTTTACCATTTTTAGATAATATAAAAAATATTAGGAATTCGTTGAATCATAGTTAAAAAAATTCCTTGTGCGTAGCTAACTCATGTTTAGGGTAAATTTGGATTTTTATTGAAATAAGAATTGTTGTTATGTCCTCTTATTGTTATAGTTGATATATTTTCACCATTGGGGGATTCACATGTTTTTTTTGTTATTATTTTTATTCTTAATTGGGATTTATTTTTTCATTTTAATGATGAGATAAGGGCAAGGAATCATGAATCATGAATACTTATAGGCACCTAGAATTCACATTCCATTGATATTCCATGACATATATGTGAATTTCACTACTTGCAATAGCCTGTATTTTCTATGATTGTTGAGTGATCTGTGCTTGTATGATATTATTTTGATATTGATATATTTTACAAAGTATTTACTTTGTTATTTAATGATTCATAATCAATCTAAATAATTTTTTCTTTAGAGGTGGGTGGTGGAATCTTAAATAGATGGTTTGTACCTAATTCATCTATGTACGTCAGGTTACATGATCTACTCTTCGATTGTAACTAATTGATTTCTAGTCTCTGTTATTGTTTTGTATTCTCCCTCATGTATTTTAATGGGTAATTTACTAATTTGATTCATCAAACATCGCTTGTTACATACTGAGATCAAATATTGATGGGGTTAAAAGGAAATGAAATGGGTATTGATTTTTGTTATAAGGTGTATATGCCATTATTTAATGGGAATGGTGATCCATTTTAATCGAATCATGATATATGTATAGCTGAAAATAAAAACATAAAATAAAAAAAATTATTATTAAGATCAAATGGTTTCCAGTAAATAAAGATGAAATTTTTTATTTCATTTCAACTAGTGGAACCCATGTAAACTAAATTCAAACACATATCAATGAATGGACTTTTAAGAGGGTGGTTAAGGTATTATACATTATGTAGTGATCCGTTCTAGTTATAATCTTCTTTCTGCTGGTGCTTCAATATATATCTTTAAAATGTGGAATGAGATACTTTCATGGAATTTGTTGAGCTATTTAACATCATGTCCTCATATAGAGAGCTAGGTAGGTGGACACCACCATGCTTTACAAATAGAAGACCCTGAGCTACTAGTCCTTATTCCAATAGTTTCACTATAGTCATTGACTGTTATAACTGATAAAGGAACTGGTTCTCAGATTCAAGATAGATTCCTACATCTGAGGAAGTCCATTAATGGTGGTCCATAACATACACCAACTACGGTTGATCTGACTTGTGAGTTCTTATAGTGTCATCCTCTCATCTTCTTAGGGGATGGTTGTCCATAGGCTACTGATTCTTGGATGGAAAAAACTATATCTATTTTTCAACATCTAAAGAATCCACCATAGAAGAGGTTACGAATTTCAACCTATATGATGTTTGCCTCAACCAAGAACTTCTGGTATGTGATTTCTTAGTCTAGTCATCATCTGAGGATGTTTTTGGTTGGTTTTCAAACATTCTTATATGATTAATTATTTTCTTCGTATGATGAGAGCTGGTTGAGCATGAAATTTCATGTTGATTGATCAAGATTATATGACAAAATTTAATGCGTTTTACAGAGTTAAAGGGATTTGAAACACTTATATCTTGTTATGATATATCATGTGGTAGATACTTCGAGGCCGGTCTGAAGCATTCCATCAATATTCAAGTGAATTTATTTCACCTATGTACAATTTCTGAGATCATGAAACATGAACGATTAATGAGTGAATCATCGGGGAAGTTGGTTATTCTGGGCATATAGGTTTAGTTCTAGGGTAGGTTAGTAGTTCATATACTTTTTGGAAGCATACCCTTGAGGTTTCTCATCTAATCAATAGAGGTCAGAGTAAAAAGACCAGCATCTCCATTATAACCCATTATCATTGATAGAATGGGAATATTAAGACTCAGTGAGATATATAACTTCCGAAGTGTATGCCTTGCAGTCATATGAAGAATCTTCATTCATCTATCAGTCCTTTCCATATTCTTATATAGTAAGAGTGTCCAAAATATCTCCACCATTAGGTATAGGGTTTTTTGTACCATATCAGGAACGATGTTGGAGTTGCACTAGTTGGACTGGAAGAGGAGGAGGTCATGTCAATGGAATCCCGACATCTAAATATCAGCACTGTCAAAGAGAACCTTCTGAAGGTAGTCTAATTATAGAATGATTCCAGGGATTAGGTTACTTCCATGCTCAATATCGAATACCCAATTATTATAGTGCATGAATATCTATTGTATGAGGCATTACACTTGTATCCTTTACTATTTTATCTTCTTTTTTTAATATAGGTGCTTCACACTCCTTTATTTCAATATCAAAAATTCAAAGTATTAGGTTAAACATTTGGTATTACTATGGTTTGATGACCATTTCCGCACTGTTCGTAGTGCATATAGGGGAATATGCAAGTTTAGGGACTTCCCCCTTGAGGTAGGTAGTTATACATACTTGTGCAACCTCATTGTACTCAAGATGATGGGATCTGAAGTTATTATTAGAATATATTTGATAGTTATATATCACACCTATTTGGTCTATTATCACCATAGGGTGTCATTTACATCATGAAATAGTGTAAATTATCTTTACAAGGGTTAGTGGAACATCCATGTTGGTAGAGATGGATTAGAGCATCATGGGCTATATAGACTGAGCACCTAGATTGATAGTCTCTTTATAGAGGAGCAATGTTTTCCTCAAATTTGTTATCCTCCCTTGTTATATCATTTCTAAGATGCCTTTACCATTGATTTTTTTTCAATTATCTGTTGATATAGAGGTAATTTTTATGATTATGTTAATTTAAGGAGTGTCTTTATTGTTCATTCCTCCATACAAGACGACACCTACTAATCTTTGTGATCTCCAGAGACAGCTAAATGATTTGGAGTCTACATTATTTATCTAACTGAGTACTTCTTCCTAGGGTTCAGTTGAAAATTTACCCAAGAAGTTGAATAGTTTTCTTCATTTATGAATGGATTAAAAAACTTGAAAATATATTATGATTAAGAATCAATATCCACTCTGTTGAATATATGGTCTCCTTGACTATCTCTAAGGAGATAGGGTGTTTTCATGGATGTACCAAAGATCAGTCTATCATCAAGTGTGATTCATGCTTTAAAAAATATATATTAATGCTTTATATAATAGATATTGTTTATATAAGTATCATTCTATGTTGTTCAGTCATAAAAATTCATCCACTGCTTTTATGGACTTAATGAATTGGGTTTTCTATCCATATCTTTATTATTTTGTCATGGTATATGTGGATGATATATTAGTTTATTCTCACACTCATAAGGACCAAGATAACCACCTTGAGATCTTTTTGAATGTGATGATAGAGAATCAACATTATGCTATGGTTTTGAAGTTCCACTTATATATTTAGAAAGATCACTTATTGGGTATTATTATCTCAAAATTATGGGTATTTGTTAACTTAGAGAATGTTAGTGTTGTGGTTTCCTAGGATCCTTCCAAGAAACTGGTTGATATACCGAGTTTCAAGTAGATGGATTGATATTATAGGTGTTTAATACTGTACTTTTCATTCCTTATTTAACCTCTTAATGGTTTTATAAATAAGGGTTTCAATTTCCTATGGTCAGAATCATGTGAGAAACCATTTCATGTTTTAAAAGGAAGGCTTGTATCAGAACCAATTCGGATTCTTCCAGATCGAATCAGTGGATATTCACTATTCTGTGATACATAGAGCATCATCCTAGGGAAATTGTTTCAGAAAGACTTTCTAGACCACCATCACTTTGATGAACTACAAGCAGGGTTTTTTTGTCTTTTTAATACCATCAAACTCCTCCACCTTTTCACATAACACTCCTACTTCAACATTGAGCCAAATATACATGAACTTACATCTAAAAATTATTTATTTAGATCCTTAAAAAATACATGATTGTATGTTCTCCTTCAAAATTCAAAAAATAAATTTTATCATTGCACCACATCATTTAGCACCCTATTTTCCTCAAATTCTTCTTCGCATGAAAATGTGGGTCATTACAACAATTTACCTTATTGGAGATCTTGTTTTACAAATTGTTTTTTAGTAGTATAGTAAAAATAAAAAATGTATTAGTATATTTAGTGGTACAATAAGATGGTGACACAATAGACCACTAGTATTATACCCTTTATTTACAATAACCTAATATTATGTTACTTTTAAGACTTATAGTGATCAAAAGAAACCTATTTGGAATTTTTTAATGGTGTTTGATGGTGGTTCATTAATTATGAATTTTAAATTTTAAATTTTAACGGGAAATTAGAGTTATAGGATAAAAGTATAAGTTGAATGAATTTTGTTCTAAGTAGTATTGATTGAGGGGCAAGAAGACACCCAATAAAATCAATTGAGTTAAGAGATCCATCTTCAATTAAATTGGTTTTTGTAAACTCTTGGATTTGAATATATAAGACAATTATAAAGATAATGTGGGTTTTTATGTCTTGTTCGTTAATGTTATGAGTTTATTCATGATGATTATAATGATGTTTCTTAATCTTCTATAAATATAGCTAAGGTAAATGTTATGTAAGTTATTATTTAGTAAAACATTCCATTCATTGGTTTTTTTGGAATTGAAAATGTAAAATTTAATTCATGTTATATGTCTTCTACAGAATGATGAAATTATTAATTGTAAATTTATGGGTTATATTATGATATAACATAATGATTTATATTCATATACTATTAGAGAATATTAAATTATCTAAAAAAATTTATTATATCAAAATTTTTCATACAACAACCTTGACCTTTGTATCAATAATGATTATATTGTATCATGTGATCATTGGTTTTTTTTGCAAAATCTCAATGATTTATCTGTTGGAATTGAATGGTGGACCTTAAAATTTTTTTATTCTTGTAGTTTTTTAATTACATAAAGTGTATATTAATTAATTGATTAAAATATTAAATATACAATATTAATTAATAATGAAAATCATGAATGAAAGCTTATCGTTCATCTAAATCGATGGAGAAGGTTGTTTCGATTAAAAAGTGTATAGGGCTTCATTTACTATTTTAATCACCCCCCACTTAGTGATTCCTTTGGGATCCTAATTCCTACTGATATATAAGTATTCATAAACATCGGTGTTATCCCAAATGATGTTACCACTTTCAATTTGATATCTCATAACTAGTGTAAAATTTAATTCACATTGAACAAAAATTACAGTGTCTTTATACATTCTTTTGATATGTTGTTCAACAGATTTCAGAAACATGACCTTTAAATAGTAATGTAGAATCATACTACCCACATTGAATATTATAATTTTATTGATATATTTGTATTCCCCCTTACCCAAAAATGTAATTCCTTTCATTTAATGTTTTGTGATCTGAATAATGTAATTTATACCATGATATATATCTTCTATATTTATATTATCCACTTTATGAATAAGAACAATTATAATATTAACACGCTATATTTTATAATAAATTTTAGTTCCTTAGTTTTTTATATAAAATTCCATTAAATAACATTTTCATATCATACAGAGAAGAGTCGTTGATTTTTATTACATTACCTTCACCACTACACATATTCATTTTAATAGTGGGAAAAATGATTTTAACAGCACTAAAAAAGTTTTGTTAATCGCAGTGCTGATAAAGTCCTAGCTAGCTGCAATGTGCTATTTATATAACATCACACTCAGCTAAAACCTATAATTTCAAACAATGTTATATAAATTTAATTTAAATAATTAATACATAAAATTTCCTCCAATTGTATATACAAAAAAACAATGTATATTTCAAACCACGTTTTATATAATTTTATTTACAATTATTCAACAAATATTTAAAAACATTAATATTTATTCTTTTGATGCCCGTGATCCCCTCTCAGAAATGTTTGACCATGGTATCAGTTTCCAAAAAAATCATTTTAACCCGAGAAAAAGATTCTACCTATATAAGAAAACAAATATAATGTAAGTAATACTATAAATAAATAAATAAAACATTAATATAAAATAATATATTAATAAAATGACAATATTTAATAAATAAGAAACATTTTGAGTTATACCAGTCACATCGTGGGTTGTATATAGACGGGGTTGATCCCAACACATCAAAAATGAGTTATGGATCATTTTCCTAAAATATCAAAACATGGTCAATGTGTTTGCTCAATTTTGAGTATGTCGCTTGTTTTATTACTAAAATTAATGTAAAATTTATTTAATTATACAATTAGAGTTATAAT
The DNA here is from genome assembly GCA_963277665.1 of Viscum album. Taxonomy (NCBI): domain Eukaryota; kingdom Viridiplantae; phylum Streptophyta; class Magnoliopsida; order Santalales; family Viscaceae; genus Viscum; species Viscum album. The sequence continues at coordinate 166,089,791 of OY728151.1, forward strand.
GGTTGTATTGTGCGTTGGAATGAGGTTTGGTTGATTCTTACATATCAAAAATTAATGATGGATCATTGTCTTAATGTTTCAAAACAATATAAATTATTTTTTTTGTTTTTCGATATGCTTGTTGTGTTTTTTCTATAATGTCATTTCAAATAGGAAAAAATGCATTTTGAGTCATATGGGTCACATCATGCCTCATGTTTATGTCATACTACTTCAAACATGTCAAAATTTACTTATTAATCACTTTCCTAAATTTTCAAGTAATTTATAGCACATTTTCAAGGCTTTTAGTATGGGACACGATTACAACTAAAATGTCAATTTTTAACTAATAAGGAAAATTTGAGTCATATCAGTCACATTGTGCATCATATTGACGTTTTTTATTCCTACATGTCAAAAATAACTTAGGGAACATTATCTTAAAGTATCAAAACAATCCATATGTGTTAGCCCAGTTTTTAGTATATCACTTATTTTTTACATAAATTAATCTCAATTTAAAATGAAAAGACACACTTTGATTCATACTCATCACACTATGCATCATATTGAGAATTATTGGATCATGTATCTCATAAATAACAGATGGATAATTTTCCTAAAATATCAAAACAATCATAATGTTTTTTCCCATTTTTTAGTATGTCACTTATTCTTTTTACAAAAAATTAATGAAAATTTTAAATAAAAATAGACACTTATAATTATACCAGCCAGGCCATGTATCATATTGAGGATAGGTTGATTCATAAACATCAAAATTGACTTATATATCATCTTAAAAATTTATCAAAACAATCAAAATGTGGTTTCCTATTTTTCAGTATGTCAGTTGTGTTTTTTTACTAAAATGTCATTTCTAACTAAAAACATGATGTTTCAATAATATCGATCACAAAGTGTATCGGAATGAAATGGGACTAATTAAAACACATCAAAAATGACTTATGAATCACTTTAAAAAATTATCAAGGTAATCAGAGTGCATATTTATGGTTTTCTGTGAGGTACACATTTTGAACTAAAATGTCAATTTTTATCTCAAAAGGTTCACTTTGTGTCACACCGATCACACCACAGGTTGGATTGAGGTTTGATTTATTCCTACATGTCACAAATTACAAATATATTGTTTTCCTAATGTATAAAAAATCTGAATATGTTTTATGAGTTTTTATTATTCACTTATTCTTTTCAATTAAATTAATGTCAATTTTAAAAAAACAAGGCACACTCAACTTCATAGAGGTCACACCGTGCGTCATATTGAGGCATGATGGACTCATACACATCAAAACACATAATGGGTAATTCTACTAATATATAAAAATAATCAGAATTCATTTTTCTAGTATTTAGTATTTTTGTTTTTCTTTTTACAAAAATTATTTCTCCAATTTTAAATTAAAAAGGAACTTCTTGTTGTTCCAGTCACACTGTGAATCATATTGAGGTTAGGTTGATTCATACGCATAAAAATGACTTATATATCATCTTAATAAAGTATCAAAACAATACTATTAATTTTTCTTGGTTTTCAATATACCAGCTGTGTTTTTTATTAAAATTTCATTTCAAACTGGAAACACACATTTTGAGAATTACTATCCACATTGTATATCAGTTTGAAACGAGACTCATTCATACACATCATGAATGACATATGAATCATTGTGAAAAAATTATCAATACAATACATGTGTGTTTTCTTAATTTTCCATGAGTGAAACTTTTTAAATTTATTATTGAAACATTTAATTTTGATTATTTAAATGCAATATAGAACAAAAAATATGATGTGGACAAACATTGTATACTAAAAAACAACACCTTCTGATTGAATTAGGTGTTACATCCTTCAATCCCAATATCTCACGAGCATGAGAATCTCTGAAAAAATCACATTGACTCGAATAAATGAATCCACTTGTATAATAAAAAAATTCTTATGTGAGTAATATTAAAAGGAATTAAATCAAAAATAAATAATAAAAAATAAACTACTTATATAGAATTGAAATCCTCATACTATTTTTTATCATTATTTCATAAGGTATGTTTCCGATTTATTTCTAAAAAATATACATCATCTTGTGAATATGAGTCTTTTCAACTATCATAATTGTACTCGAAAAATATAAATACACAAAAGGATTAATAGATATTCTTCATGAAATAGTAGTTATCATCAATTATAACTCTTTGAGGATGCTAGTTTTTTTAATATGATCTACCTAATAAATTTACAAACGTATGAACAACAATATTTTCCTTTTTTTTTCATACATTATAGAAACATTGAAGATAATAAGTAAATTAATTATATGTGATTGAATAGTGAAATATTATTATATACACCATAATAATTTTTTAATCGTAGAACTGTCCATGGTCCTTTTTCTTAACCCTTAGCCTCATTCCCTGTTTTCTATGATATTGACGCACTTCCCTGTCATAATATAGTCCTCATTAAAACCTAATATAAATTATTTAACTTGATTTTTAGTTATAAAGTGTTGAATATAGTGTATTGAAAGTTGAAAAATGCCATCATGTGTTGTTAGTTTTTTGGATATCCGTGCATTGAATCCATGAAATAAATCTTTATAGTATCTGAATTGAAGGCAAGGAGCATCCAATGTTGCCTAAAATAAAAAACTGGATTGATAATTTAATGAAATGAAAATATACTTGATATGATTAAATTATGGAGTTTTACCCATGCATCATTGTTATTAATATGACCCTCTCATCCAAATGTTTTCTATCAAATGATATGACCATACATTCCACTATTTCATCCTTTTTTGGATTCTATTTTTGTTTATTCTATAGAGTAGATGTGAGGACTAAAGAGTCCAAAATAAATCTTGCAGAAATCCATTAAATTGTTTTTTATATATATGCGTACAAAAAATATAAAATTTATTTAGTCATAATTAACATAGTACATCATCTTTGATAAAATCAAATCATGAAGACATATCTCATGTATACATTTGCAATTGAGGCACCAAACCAATCATAGTAGAGGATTTCACATATTGTCGTAATGCCAATGATGTCTTGAAATTAATCTCGTTATATATTTTCATGAAAATCAAGTATGTGACTACAACCATTTTAAGCATTGTATCAATGTTAACCTTAAATGATAGTAATTGAGCATATAGAATGGGTTGCGTAAAAGTGCTTTTGGTAGATCTTTTTGATTGTTCGGTCGATCCTTTGGATGGATTTGAGTCGATCATTAATATCAACCTCTTCCTTCTATACATATATAATATCATTTATAATTTGATACTTTTTTCCTTAATTTTTAATGTTTTATCTTGAAAAATAAATTTTAAATGAATATTTCATTATTGAGATGTATTTTTACAATATGTGACGATCATGCGATGAAAGTTCTAATGGATAATTCGACCATGTGAATATCATCCTCATCAATTGGAAAAATTATATCATTGCACGGATCATGGGTTACACTATAAACACTCTCACATGACCAGTTGGAAGTGTTCTACTATGTATCATATCATTTTGAATATTGCACATTATAACCCTCGCTACAAAGAAATGGGTGGGTGTTGGTAGATAAAAGTCACTGTCATTATCAACCTATATAATATCATTAGAGGAAATCTATCATTGTATTTATGATTAAAATTTCATAGAAACAATTATTAGAAGACTGGTTGTCATGACCAAGACAACTCTTTTAGGATAATGGATCACCTCAAAGCTGGTGGGGTAGGGGATCTTCATGAAATGTTTGTTCATGAGTTGTTTATTATATATTCTCCCCCCCCCCCCATTAAATTTTTTAGAATCTATCTCTACCATTGGAATTGTTCTTATAGGGTATATAGTCTTTATATCACTTATTTTATTTCTTCTCAAGGATCATCCTCTTTTTTTAAATATGTTTGGGGTTTCACCCCAAAACCCACACCTCTAGTTTAGCCATATTATTATAGCTTCATCAAGTCCATTGATAGTATGTGTTCATCTAGTACTCGGGTTTCTGATTTCTATGTTTATTTAGGATAGAGAATATTAGAAAATAAGAAATAATTTTTATGTAATATAGATTTAATGAAAACAAATTTGTTATGTTATGCTTAAACATGATTCCCATACTTTTTATAGGTTTTTATCAGTTGGAATACCATATAAATTTACATATGCATCCTTACATAAAACATGGTGTGGGATGGAAGTGTCTTTGTATTTTGAGTCATGAATTTTTAAATTAATAGTGGAACAGAATTATGTTGTCGTTCCATGTCACACAAAATTATTACTGTAAATTTAATATACATACAAACTTTTTTTCAAGTTAAGAAAACCCCATATTTTCTTTATGGTAGTGGTAAATCGGTTTCGATTCCTTTTCCTTATTTTCATCCCTAGGTTGTTGTTTCATAAATATTAATATTTACAATTAAATTGACCAGTACACATATCAACAAACAATGTATTACTAGCACCAATGTACCTAAAAATACAAATCTGAGTGATGGCTAGTAAACACATCAAATGCTTCATGGTTTATTAGGTTTACATAGATAAGAAGTGGGTGTGGGTTTATTATTATTTATACATAATTAAAATGATGTCACGTTAGAATTGTGTGAAAGCCTCTATGAATATTTTTAGAAATAAATAATACATAATTATTGTGAATTTTATTTACTATAAAATTACACTATAAATGGTGATGAAGGGTATGTAAGTTTTTTATTATTTTATATTTTGTTAAAATAATGAAATTATATCATAATGTTACCATAGTCTCTTCCCATATCAATTACTTAAGCTCAAGAATAACACAGTTCCATGAATCTATATCCTTTGGAATGAATTGTAGATTAATGATTACAATATAACTACAACAAATTTCCTTCATTATTTTAACATATTATCCCTACATATTTCATCTGAACATGCATTTGATGCCTTTTATTTTTTCTAGAATGATTTTTCTAACACCATCAATCTACGTTACTCTAATTTTTTCAACTTCACTAGTTTTTCACGACTATCCATTTCATCAGATTCAACATTGTATATATGTTTCTCTGGACTCATATCATTGGAATGTTAATGTGATTATTATACCTCTACACTGGGAGCCGAAATAGGTTGAGAATCATGTTGTTTCTCATGGTTGTGATAACCAATATGTGTAAAAGGTCATTGTTTCTCTGCACTGTGAGTAAATGTAAGTTGAGAGACATGTTGTTCCTCAAGATTGAGAGCACCAACACATGAAGAAGTCATTATCAACATAAGTGGTTTAACATTTAATTTAGAGTACATAAGTTTAGAAGTTAATAGACAATTAGATAAGGTAACATGATATATATTAAAAAAATAACATGGTTATTGAACTCACTTTTTCAACGGATGAAGGGAATTTACCCCTCTATAGACTATCCAAATCCCTTAGTTTTGTTCTCCTTTGAGATGAATATCATTTTATACATTGGGACCGCTACAGAATGATTACTAAATCCAAATAGAAGGGCCATAATCATCCAAATTTTCATCTGAACCTTCTCTAGTTCTGGTCAGTAACAAAACAATTTAACACTTTTAGTTCTCAGGATATGGAACATAAAATACATGTTGTACCTGTTATTCTATTATAAATTATTCTCTATTATTAAATTCATTACTGAAATCAACATTCATGAATCACAATATATCAATTTTAATAAAACTACTATTATCAACCAACTTTCGTTGAAAAATACTCACCTGTAATGTTTTATAATCCATCCCTGAATTCGTTTGATGATGCCAATGAATGAAATATTTGTTTAAATTTCATTTACGTCCTTAGTACCTGAAACATGCATTTCTTCACCCATAAGTTTAAATTCCAAATTCTTCAAGGTTTTATCTTCATCATGTCCAGTTGTATGGAATGTATAACCATTAATTACAAAACCATTAAAATATATTACATACACACATGGTCCTCCATCTATCCATCAAAGTAATTTTAAAATTGAATTTGCACATTAATCTGACTCCTTAAAAATATAGTCCCAAAACCTTCTTATAACCTAATGATTATTTGTATTTGATATCCAAATTTCATCCCTTGATGGATTAAATGCATACAAATTTTTTTTGGGTTTCTACATATGGGGAAACCACCAAACTATTATGAAAATTGTAATTATGGTACTTCTCTCGATCTATAATATTGATAGAGACAACATGTCTTCTAGAAATTCCTTCATCGATAAGTTTCCTACTGTGATGATATATTCATTAGACCAATTCTTTCTACATCGGATAGGAATTTGGAAAAATATTCGATGGCTTTCTCAAACATATATCACTCTGAAATACGACTCCCTAGATGACATCAATTTTTGAAATACCCTTTCAATGTATTCATATAAAATTTAGTGGGGTACATCCATCTATATTGTATAAGACATCATAGTCTAATTTCTATCCCCATGCAAACCATCAAATGAACCATTATATAAAATTATTATGGTGGGAATAATATTTCCTATTCACATAATATAACATAAATTTATCTCTCCATAGTTGAGAATTTTGTCGGGTCTATAAATTTGATACATATATATTTGATGAAAAAATTAATCACTGTTATTTTATAGTGGACATTATTGGGAAATAATCAATATAAATATATATGAATTTTTTCTTACATCAAAACATGGATGTCATGTTATCTCATACACTTTATCTTTAAATTTTTAATTGAAACGATGTAATTGATATTTGAGGAATACCCCTATAAAACCTTAATATCATTCATGAAATTAAAAATTTGATGTCTCTCCTACATAGAAAGAGTGTAACAAACTAGAGGGAGAAAAGTTTATTTTCACCATTCATTGGCACCAAGATTCCTCATATTTTAATGTCAACCGTGTCTAACCGAGCCTTATCTCCATCCTTTGTTTTTCTGGGTGCATTTAGCAATGTGTTGATGAAACTATCAAATATATATTTTTCAAAATTTGTAATATCAATAAAATTTATGACATACAAAAAATTCTAGTATTGTAATTAAAAAGACAGATATCATTTTTCTACTATTTTTTGAAAGGTTTTTTAAAAACGGTTTACCAAAAGCTGAGTCCCAAACTTTTATTTTCCCAAATAGTTGATCACCTATTCGTGGAGACGGTGTCATAAATTATTCTAAACATATATTAAAATATTTCATCCAATATTAGAACTTATGTCATCGGTTTATAAATCTGTGATTTCATACAAACACAGTTTTTAATAAATGTTTCAACCTAATTGAATGTGTACTTTCTTCGCAAACGGGACACCCTTGAGATCCTTTAAGGTAAGATCCTAACCAATTTACATAACCAAGAGCTTCATTTATCATCACATACAATATGGATATCCATATAAAGTCTTTATTTCTATCATCGTCATTCAATTTAACACCTGAATTACATAATAATTTCAAATCCTTGATTAATGGAGCCAAAAATACAACAATGTCTTTACCCTATTTTTTTGGTCATCAAATAATTATAGTTAACATGATGTATTTTAGTTTCATATATTACTACAGAGGTAATTTATAATTTACCAACATAACAATCCCTGTATTGTGAGTATTTATTTGAAATCCAAAAGGATTCACTCCATCTATAAATAATGTAAGTTGAAGGATTCTTGGATCATTTATAAATTTGGGATATTCATGATCATTTTTTTACAATGAGGAGTGTTTATTATGTGATATAGTTTCTTATATTTAATTCTTGTATATTCATGAAACATAAATTTCCTTATAGTATCATCACTTCCATATAGGCACCAAAATCTTGGAATTATTGGAAAGTACTACACAACATTTATAATATGAAATTCCTATATCATGTTTCGAGAAGAAACAATCTTTGGAAATTTTTCAAGTGATTATTAGTCCTTGAGTAATAGTATATGATTTTTCAAGAACACGTGTATTCTTTCGGAGATCATACCCATCGGGTATGGCCTTCATTTTGTATTGTATGTTCGGTTCAAGAGATCATTATCTTATGGGAGCAGGTCATTCAAGATAATAATTAGTTCAGTAAAACTGGCTTCACTCCATTTTTTCTTTATTTCAAATTATATATATTTTTTAAGGCTAACAATGTTGTATATTTATTTCAACTATTATATAATGGTGTCTTTGTAAAACTCTTTAATATCTCATACAATTTTGGGAAATAACAAAGTTCATCTTCAACTACCCATGTCATTCCTAAATATGAACATCAACATCATTCACATCTATAACAAAATCCTTGATACAATCTAATCTATTTTCCACACTTTTAATTATATCAGATGATCCACAAAATTCAATTCTACCCATCCACTATCTACATTTTAATTTTCCATTTGTTTATTCCAACGTTTATAATGTTGATATACTCTCTGACAGATCAAGTGTTCTTCCAACTCCTCTAGACTATTTATTCTCGAATAACAATAGTTTAAATATGGAAAATGGCTTTGAGAAGGGTCATATGAATGATCTTTTGAAAACATTGTGAACACTTTCAACCCACCTTCACACACTTTTGTTAGATGATTGGCATCCTTGAAATATTAAATCATATACCTCCTATTTTATTTGGTAATATTAATATTTAAAAAAAACAAATACATAAAAGGGGCATTCCAAATAAGTGTAACTAAACATTTTAATGATATTTATTATTTCATTTTGTTTCTGGAGACCTATCCTCTTAAAATCTAAAAATAGAGAAGAACGAAGATTTATTTATATAAGACTCTCGCTAATTAAACAATGCTAATGATGTTAGATGTGAAGTATGTTTAGTAGGTTCAATGGTGCTAAACAATAATTCTATTTTTCCAGGAGTGAGGTCATGATGGATATCATATAGGTTGGATATAGTGAGTGGCATGCCTTTTCCATGGTGTTATTATCAAAATATTTGTCTTCCCTATATAATGTAATGGTTTTCCAAATTCTATGAAAATTTTAACTTAAATAATTGTCAAAAGACTAAAATTCAGATGTCCTTTGAAAACTATTTATAAAATAACACATGAAATCACATTGAAAAATCAACTATTTAGACAAATACCTCTTTATGATAACACAATATTTTGAAAATAACTCAATTAGTTCCAAACTCTCTTTCAAAAATAAATTCTCACTTTGAGAACAATCCAAATTATTAAAAATTCAATCAAAACTCTTCATGTTAAATCATTTACAAAAATTCCAAAAATATTCTCTATTTTTCTTAATTAAATCAACCATATATCAAACATTTAAAATTAAATAAATTCCTTCTTATAAGGAAATCTTCAAACATGGTCTCAAAAATTAATGTATTTCTAAAAATCCCATTTTATATTCAATACCAAAACTTCGATGAAAAACCAAAAAGAGAAGAGACCCCATATTGAAAAAATTTTACGACCATTAAAATACATTTCATTACCTCACAATTTTTTTTAAAAATCACATCGCTCTATAAAATATTATTTTCCATTCAGAATGATTATTTTCCAAACACAAAACAAGATTTTGTGTGCTAAAATAAAATATTATAGAAAAACATACATGAATTTGTATATAATGCACTATTAAAGTATAAATGATTGGGTAAAACAGTATAGAAATAAAATTTCGGTTTCGGCCAAAGATACGAAATAGGGTAATCACAATATATCCCATGGGAACATAAATTTGGCCACATATAGTTCTATAAAATAAAACACATACATAGATAGGTATCATTCACAAGGGGATTATAATTGTTCAAGTTCATAGGATGGATGGTTATTTTGAATATTTTATCATGGTTTATCTTAATACATAAGTAATCTCACTTCATTGTGTTATATAGCGTTTTTAAATCCACCATTTTATGGAGATGACTATTGTGCCTCTCAAAAATATCATACTCATTCACCAACCACTTCAACTCTATAAAAAACGAAATCCCATAATAAAATATAGAAACCTCTAGGAAACATTTTCATTGACATGAATCCTCTTTCAATGAATATATATACTGAAATAAATACTTGGGTATCCAAAAAAATTTGGTATCATCAATTATTCTTCAAAAACATTCAATAATATCAAACATCATTTTTGATATTCAACAAATACCATATGCAACCATATAGAATCTTCATGTAGTCAAAAAACTAAAAACTAGCACAAATCAAAGTGGGGAGTATTTAATTATCCAATAATCATATGTATGAAAATTCTACATTGGGGGAAAAAGAATTAATCAATATTGCAATGTAAACCTAAAATATTAGATCAAATAAATTAATTTTCCTAGAATCCATGGATTATATCCCTCTAAATCTTAGTGCTTTCAAGAATAATATAAATATAAATGAAAAAATATATTAGATTGTTTAAAACATACAGTCTAGTGGTAGGGATGATGGGAGCTATTGAGGCAGCAGCAATTTAGGTGGAGGTGGCAACGATAGTGGAGGTGGAGGCGGAGGCAGAGGCACAGGAATAGGCACAGGTAGAAGGAGAGGTGGCAGAGATGGAGGCAGAGGCAGCCAAAATGGAAGAGGTAGATCTCGACTTCCGAAAAACCATGTGGCCCGAGAAGAAAGTGGATCAATGGGTTTCCATTTATAAAAATGTGAAAGTTCATTACCATATATTTTTCGAAAGTGCAAATAAAGGATGTTTTATCAATGCTAAAATACAAAACCGCTGTTAAAACTGACATTTATGAGTGGTTTTTTAGCACTGATAAAATAAAACATTCTTTTATCAACGCCAAAAAAATAACTCTGATAGAGAATGTCATTATCAGCAATTGAAAAGCACTGATAAAGTCCTAATATTAATAATTTTTTTTATAATTATAGAAATATATATATTTATTTATTATATTTATATTTATAATTATAAATATGTATATATTTATTTATTTATATTTTTGTATATAAATAAATATATTTATTTTAATACGCATGATATTAAAATAAATATATTAATCAGATATAATTTTATAATATTATAATTTTTTAAATAAATATATATTTATTTAAATGATTATGTGATTATAAAAAATATATTTTTTTAATATATTTATTCTAATTTCATAAGTATTCAAATATATTTATTTATTTATATATTTTTTTATAAATAAATAAATATTTATATTTAATTATAATTATAAATATAATAAATTTATAATTTATAATTTCTTAATTATTTAAAAATATATTATTTATAATTATAATTAAAAATATTTATATATATGTTTATACATTTTTATATATTTATAAATATATTAATATAATTATATATATTTATAAAATTATAATTATTATAAATATATTTATTATAATTTAATAATTATTTAAATATATATATATAATTAAAATTTATTTATATATATTAATAATGTATATATATAATTATAATAAATATATTTATTGTAATTTTATAAATATTTAAATACATACAAATATATACATATATTATGAAAATAATAATTATAAGTAAATACATTTAAAATGTATTTCTACAAAATTAAAAATTATAATTATAAACTTAGTAAATATATTTATTTTAATTTTAAATATATTTATGATAACAGTATATGTTCATGGGAATAACATGAATGAATCATACGAGTTTCAATTTCTAAATTAACATTCATAGTGATGAAAACATATCATATGCATGTGTGTGTCATAACACATGTTGTTTGATCATGATGATTCTAGGTCAGATTCCCTGACTGTGTTGAAGGTTGCATTTTTTTGTTTGTGAGGCTTCCTGAAAATCTACCATCGGTGTGTCGAATGCTCCTTCTACTATTCTTGATTCACAGAGGTTGAAGTATGATCCATCAAAGGCATTGAAGGATGATTACTCATATTCTTTATCAATCTTCAAGGGAACTGCTACTAGAGTTTTATTTCAAAAGGGTAGTGCTGCTTATGTCAAAGAAAATCTTGATTTTGTCTCGTATTGATTAAAAATTGGTAATTATTCTTTAATTGTGTGATTGATTTCTCCCAAAAGATCCAAACCTTCGCAACATGAAGAATTAGTTGACCAGTTATCATGCATCTGGGGTTTTTTTGATTGAAAATGTGTCTCCTTAGGACATGGGTTCTTTCATATGATGTTCCCTTCAAATGATCTAAAGGCTAGAGCAAGGGGTATGAGTTCAATTTCACTCAGACTAGGTGTTATTCACATTTGTAAATGGGACCAGAGTTTTAACTCATGATAAGTTAGTGGCTCTTGAGTACAATTGTGGGTCATGGTACACGGATTTAACTATGGTATCCCAGAATATTATACGACATTGCCTCAATGGTTAGAATTCCTATAATGATGGAAAAAAATAAACTAAATTGGCAAGGTATTGTGATTCTTCCTGCTTCCTGGTGGATGTCGACTTTTTCCCTACTCTTGTCAATAGAGTGTTTCTTATCATAGATGAGAATGAATTCAGCTTGAATATTGATTATGAGAATATGCTTAATTTATATTCTATTTTTAATATTACTGTTCATGAGTATTCAAACTCAATATGTCATCTTTTGTTTCAATATATATGTCATTAAGGACAAGAGGTGAAAAATGAGATGGGTAAATTTTCTCCCTTGATAATGTGGGTTTGTGACTTCCACCTTGCGGATGGTTCAAGAAACTGTGGAGGCATAATGTGGTTCTCCTGCTTCTCTTCATGCTAGTGGACAATTTTCTCATTGTAATGGAATTGGAATAAACATTCGTCCTAGTGGGAAAGTAGGAGATGAACATGTTATGACATTTTCCATTAATGAGACACAAGTTATGTAGAGTAATGAAAAATCCTTGGCTAAAATGTTTATATATGAGAAAATTTTTATAAATATGGTGTCAGTGTTAAAGGAAAAGATCAAGAATTGGAGAAAATCAAAAAAGATGAAATTTAATATGTGGTTGATCAAATGTCAATGGTTGTGCACGAGATTGCCTCATGTCGCCACGAAGGCATGTTGAAGGTGGATGTTGCATATCACATGAAGCCTCAAAAGAAAGATCTTGTGGATGTTGATGGATTCCATAGGGTCTATTCATGGAAAAATTATAAGAGAAATATGTGTTTTTTGATGTCCTTGCAATGGACCAGACACATGTTTCCAAATTTTTCCCACTTATAGAGGGTAATAGTGCTCCTCTCGATCTCGGATCATTGGAGTACAATCTGAAAGGAGCCATCCTTACAAAAACATAGAGATAAGGGAGGCATCCCAAAGGTCATGTTTGAGGGTGTGGTCGTAATGATTGGATTTAGTCATTTGGATGGTCCACCAGACAATACACTAGGAATCCACACACATGTTAAGTCAAAAAGGCTCTAGAATATGTATTCTACGCTATGTAGTCAAAAAAATTTCTATCTAAGTGGGATTTATTTGATGATGGTTCAGCCTTTAGTTATGTTCATGGTGATGACGTTGATCCTTTTGATATATATTTCATCAATTTGGGTGAGGGTTTGTCTCATTTAATTAACTTTGTCACTTCTAAGATTTTTTGTTACTTTTCTTGTTATTTTTAATTAATAGTCAGGAGCATTGGCTTCTGACTGGACCGAATTCTTATAAACATATAAATATATTTTCAAAACATTATATATATATATATATATTAATTATAAAAATATAAATTATAATATATCATTTTTTAAAATTTATAAAAATTCATTTTTTATTAATGTATATAAATAAAAAAAAATTCAAATATAAATATAATCATTTTATATAAATTAATAATATTTTTTCTTAGAAACATTAATCAATGATAAATTATTACCTATAAAACTATCCTTTATGAGTCCTTTTAGTTAGTGGTGATAAATATATGACTTTTATTAGATTTTTTTTATGAGAGTTGATAAAATTCGACCTATCCCTTACCTGGATCATTGGTAGTTCTCATTTACGCAACACATAACTACAAATCTATCATCTACTAGATTTATATTTTAACTAAAAATATTATATGAAAATTTGATATTACTAGTATAATAGAACTATAGTATAACTAGTCTAATATCAACCAATGGTCTCTACCATGACAGGCTGGAAGAGTCTTTAAAACCATCACAAAAATATTGGAATAAAAAGGACACATGATTTTCTATAATAAATTTATTGAATAAATTAATAATTTCATCATAGAGAGTGATGTTCTTGACCTGGGATTGTCATTAAAAATATTTACATGGTCTCAGAGGAAAAAAAATTAGAAAACAGACTTAGGTTTTACTTGATTATTTTCTTGTGTCCAAATAAATTGGATGTCGCTACTACTTCTAAAATTGTGTTGAATGTGCTTGCTTCATTTGAAATTATTCCATCTATTAACCTAGATTATATTATCTCTTACACATTGACACCACCATATTCAGTGGTTCTCAGTCCAAGATCCTCCTCTATGAGGGAACCATAAAATGGTTTTCACCTTATGTTGTTTAGGATTTTCCAAATATATTACTGATATTGGTTCCCTCCTCCAAAGAGACTCTCTTTCAACCCTCAATTTCTCATGGATCATTCAATAGTTATAAAGACCAGAATATTTGATGTATGTTATTGATCCATTTCAAGGTGAATAAGGATCATGTTCTCGTAGGCTCTATCTTTTAGTTATTCCTTGTGGATTGAAGAGTCTATCAGGATCATGGTAAATATTTTTTCATGATCATGTCACCTCAACAGGTCCCTTGATCAAGGAACATAGTCTCTTCTAGTAGATTGTATATCCTCTCCTTCACTCCCTTCAATATTTTATCTAACTCCATGTAAGGGTAGTGCTACTCCTGGGAAAAAATTTAGGAGGAACCTCTTCTAATGATATCACTACTCTTATGAAACACCCAAAGCGTGGGTGCCCATATTGAAAAATATTTTATCTCCAGTAAGGTCTAATGTTACAATCTAGTTGTAATGGCTCTCTTGAAACCGGAGCAACATCCTTCTAAAATAAGTATATTTACACAATGAATGAAAATGATATCAATCATGCACGTGGGCACTCAAAACCATCAATGTTTTCATTTCTAGGATTCTAACTTCATATTTGATCTTCTGGAATCCTCAGATCAGTTTATTACGACAAATATCACTACATGATTGCACTATTTAACAGTCACTTTTTTTATAGAAAATGTGATTCTCAAGAAAGCGATTTTTTGTGGAATCACATTGAGAGAATCAACCTAGATATTTTCCATGTCTGAGGGGGGAGATTTTAAAGAGAGTTTGGAATTTTTGTAGAATTAAGGATGAGGTGATAACTAGAGTAATTCCATCCAAGACTTCATGCCATTCATGTCTCGTGCTGGCCTATCAGATTTTGGGTTTGATGGAGACCAATTCACATGGTGTAATGGTAAAAATGGGATTAATCAAATATGGATTCTACTTGATTGGTTCTTATCTAATATATATTTAATATAATTGTATTTATTCACCTAGGTAACTCATTTGATGTGTTATTTATCTGACCATTATACATTTTTAGTCACCATTTCCTCTAGGTATAAACATAAAAGTCAATTTTGTTTCCATCATCAACGGACACAAACACTGGGTTGTGATTCAACAGTGAGGGAATTATGGGAAATTCTAGTTCAAGGTAGTATGTGGTATGGTAATCACAAAATTCTAAGAAGAAAAATTCACCAATGGAGTTCATCCCTCCCCTCTCACTTGCATTCCTTAGATTCTCACATTGTGGAGATCCAGAGAATAAAGCATTTGATTGACAATAGTTGGGATGAGTCCATCTTCATCAACCTTACACACAAGAAGAATTTCATAGATGAAATGATCATGTAGAAATAATTCCCATCTCGTAGTATATATAGCATTAAATGGATAAAGGAGGGAGATAGGAGCACAACTTACATCCAAGCATGAATTATAGAAATGAGGTATTTAATTAGATCAAATATCCTTCTGTGGGATGGAACCTAATTAGATGATCTTCTTGTGGTGGGTGGTATTTTTTAGCGCATCAAGTCTCTTCAAGATATCCTAAACCATTTCATACATGGAGGATATCCAAGGGATGGTGGTATGATCTTTAATGCTATTCCATTCATAGTTTTTTCCTGTGAAAAAATGATGTTTTAAAAAGTACTAGGTATAACTGAAATCTATGTGTTTGTACATTCTATTAAACCCAAAATCTCTCTAAGACCAGATAGATTTCTAGGATATTTTTACATAGCCACTTGGAACATGATTAATAGAGATATTGTGGAGGTATTGTAAGACTTTTTTTTGGTTGGTCATCTCCCCCACATGGTATCTACAACTTATAGAGTTATCATTCCCAATGTGAAAGATCCATATATGCTAAATAATTTATTCCTAATAAGATTTTAGAATTTACCTTATAAGGTACTAGTCTATATCATCAACTAAATAGTATTTTCTTATTTTCCTAGATGGGTTTCAGAGGTACAACATGGTTTTGTTAATGTTAGATAGATCCAAGGTTCCATTGGTTTGGATCATGAACTAATCACCATTATTAATATCAAGTAAAATGGTTCCAATATTGTCATCAAACTACATTTGGATAATTCATATGATATACTTAAATAAAGATTCATTATGATGGTCCTTAACTACACGGCCTTCTCCCTATGGTCAATGGATCTTATGTTTATGTGATATAAGTATTCATGGATATTCATATCCTTTATGGGGAAAAGTTTTCAATCCATGAAATCAACGCACAGGATTAGGAAATGTTATCCACTATCCACCAGCTTGTTCATTATTAGTCAAAACACTTACCTATCATTGTACTTACCATCAATACTGCATTTCCCATATTTTGTATATTGATGACATAATTATTTTCATAAATGGAAGTAAGTGGTCAATCTGATGTATTTATTTTATTTTGGAGGAGTAATTATACTGGATTTTAAAAGTGGTTAATTTAGATAAAATCATCTTGTATATATCAAAGAATAATTTTAAGAGACCTGTTACCATATTGGAAAGATGTTTTGGTATAAAAAGTACAACGAACCATACTTTACATACATTGTTATTACATCAAAATTGAAGCATTCTTATTACAACATATAACAAAACCATGAATGGAGTGTATATGTATAGTGTCTTTAGAAACTGGGTAACATAAACAACTGGTTCATAAAGCGTCTACATTGTCTCCCATTTATTTCATCATATCTATAGTCCATTTTGGCATATCTTACTTAATAAGCTTCTTCCTGACCTGGGGAAAGAAAACATACAAAAGGGTGAGCTCAAATGCTCTGTAAGGTTCAACAAAAGAAATATCAATCACATCATATTCATAAGAACATAACATTTTGGAAATATTAACCTGCAAAAGAGAGCATAATTTCATAACATGGGATAAATCATAGTAGTGAAATGAAATCCCAATAATCATTACATAAAACATGAAACATTGTGGCATACACACATAATCATATAGAATCATTTCTTATTAGTCAAGACTCATTTCCAAGACTATCTTAGTGGACAAAGTCCATTTCTGAACCGAGTTCACAGCTCGTTTCAGTCCTTTTTCACTGAACCAGTTTAACCTGCTGTTCCAGCCATGTCTATCTAATGAGATATAAAATCTTTACCCAATTAATTGGAGAGAGATATAGGTCCCAACCATCTCTTAATGATACCATTCTTATGTGTGCCACAAAATCATAAACCATACATCAAAGCATAACCCATATAATAAAAATGGGAATCTTAAACATCATGACATCATAAAAAATTCAAATAAGATAAAGGAATTCATTAAAATAATTCCATCACAACATAATCGAATAAATGTAATAATATGGATAGAAACATAACCCTTTATTATCTTACATGGAAAATAATTTTGATAAAACACTTGAACTCCATTCTTGAGGAAAATATCCTTTCTACTTCAAAAACACTTTTCCTTTCTTAACATGTCATACAATTCTAAACTAAAAAAAGTTGATTAAAAATAAACATGAAAACTTGTAAAGGAAGATTCTTGGAAATAATTTTTTAAAAATCCATTCATTCCGTATAAGTTAAAAAAACATTCTTCTCGTACTTTTGTCGGAAAAGTCAAAAAAGTACCTCGTATGAAAAACGACAAAAGATTCCATTCATATCTTTTACTAAAAACTCACCGAAGGGTAAAATAGGATTTAAAAAATTGTAGGTGGATGGAAATAATATTACATATTGAGGAAACATATATGTGGATGATAAAATACACCCCAGTAAATTTCAAAGTATAAACAATCTCGGATAAAAATGAGATTGTGATATTTCCCTTACCATAGATCTGATTTGCTTAGTAAGTGTCCAAACCACCTGTATAATGATTTAAATAATGTTATTTACTTATTCCAGAATCATACTTATTGTTATGATATCATATATGGTCATATTATTAGCTTCTTATTAGTAATATTTCATTAATACTTGTTATTGGGGTGTTTATTACTTTTTGTTCTTATGCGTGTTTGTCGAATAAATTCTTATTCTTCTCTTTAGGTTATAGATACCTCATTTCCAGAATGGTATTAGTGTAATATATATCATATTCATTCATTCAAATCATTTATGTTATTATTATGCAATGAAGATCATTTAGAACGAATCGCATCACATCGTGGAGACGGTATTCCGTACGTACGCACGAGCGATGATATCGTTCCCATGATCATGGAATTGTATTGGAGTGTATGTATACTATTTCAGAATCAATAACACTTTAAAATAATCATATATATATTCATTACTTTCACCCTTATACCCATCCAAGTAAGGTGGTGGTGGAAAATAGATTGCACCACGGCGTGGAGACGGTATTCCGTACGTACGCATGCGCGGTGATTTCGTTTTCTGTAGGATGGATAAGAGGTTAAATAAGGTTGTTTCATATTTATAATAACATATCAGTATATGAGTGATACTTATTTTATTACCTCATAATGAAACAACTAATGAAGAGGGAGTATAAGAAGAGTGGAACTTGAAGAAAATGGTAGAAGGTATTACCTCTTTCTCGAAGTGCATTTTTTAAACAATATCTTAAGGCACTAGAGTTGGTCTTTTGATAAGACCAGTACCTCTAGTAGGTTTATAAGTAAGTGGGTAAGTGAAATGGGTAGGGTTTGGCCGAGCTTGAAGGATCAAATAGGTGTGAGGAAGAGAGTGAGGATGTGCCCTTTTATAAGGGAGGAGAGGGGCACCTTTGGAAATATAAGAAATATTAATTTATATTAAATCCAAAACCCACTTAAAAACCTCCAAAAAATGACTCATATTCGAATATAAGATGATATAGGGTTTTAATCTCATCAACCAATAAAATTTAGACAAGTTAGAAATTTATTTTAAACATTATCAACTTGATTTATCCTTATTTATCAATTTAATTTTATTTGTGGTAATAATATTCTAAATTTTAAATTATTATAAATAATTACATATGTGTTGTGATTTTTCCATAATTTGACACTTAATGAAATTTTCTACCATATAAATTTTTATTTTTATTTTTTAAATATTTTTGTGATTTTTAAAAAAATTTATAATATGTTATTTTTATAAAATAACATTAGTGTCAATTTTGACACTATTAATTTATTTGAATTTAAATAATATATATACAAAAGATATGTTCGAAATAAAATCTTTAATAGATTTATAAAATTTCATATTTATCTAAAAAATTAGAGTATCACATTAAATAGTTCATATAATATTTATTTTAATATTTTTAAACCAATTTATTTGATATATTAATTAATAAAATAATTTCAACATCACTATTGTGTCATAATTAATGATAATTATTTAATCCCCAAAAATTATTAATAAATTCCTATGATGTGGATAATTGTATTAGCTTTCTGGAGACTATTCATGTTCTAAGTTTCATTAAGTTTATCACCAAATTAATATTATTATACTTATAATATTTAAGAAAGTGACATGTTGTCACATTCTTTGGTTTTAATAATAATTAAATTATTTTCATGGACAAAAGTCCATTAAATGAATCTAATCCGACCCTTAGGTGAAATGGATCTACTTTTAGTCATCCAATAGGATTTTGGAAGGTGTTGGGGTAATTTTATAATCTTATATTTACCCTTAATTACCTGGTTTACCTTTAACTATGGTAAATAAAATTTACCGTAGTAACTATTCATAATGCCCAAAAATAAAAAGCATCCTATTAACATAATTTGAACCCACTAATTCTGAATATGGAATCAATTTTTCAAAATTAAAAACATATAAGTTGCAGTAATAAATTTAAAATAAATCCCATTGTTAAGAAAACAGGTTTTAGAAGTTAAAACATTGCCAACGATTGAAATGTTTTTACCTATGAATTCAATGTGAAATTAATTCTAATGACATAAATTTTATTAAATGGTAAAAAAAATTCTATTTATACTTTAAAACCATTCAATATTATAATTTATCCATATAAAATATCTCAATGAAAAAAAGTTGTTTTTATATAAAAATTAGCGTATTTTTACTATTCATCAACATATGAAATTTATCAGAAAAATATCAAAAAATTATCCAAAGTAATTTTTTATACCCTGATTAAAAAGAAGAATTTAATTTTGTCAAATTTAACTTATAACTTCTCAAAAACTAGATTTAATGTGGGTGCGCCATCAAAAGGTGGTAAAACTGTATTTTTTGAAAAATATTTATTTTATCCAAAAAAACTGATTTTGCTTCTATACCTCATTCTACAAAATGTAAATATTGAATTAAAATTTTATAAAATTAAAAATTCAGTTAGTACTATTCATAACGGTTAGTTTTAATAATATTTTAATAGCATATCATTGTTTAGTGAAACTCGGTATTGCGTACAACGAAAGCTATCGAGGAAGGCAGCGGTTGCGTGTAAAGCAAGCAAAGATAGTGTTGTGTGTAGTAAAAGATTCCTTTGTTGATTTATAGAACATAATAACAGAATATTTCTCATAAAAGTCTCGGGTGTTACATTTACCCCCCTTAAAATGAATTTCTCCCTCAAAATTCGTCACTTTGAAACAAACAGATGAGGATACCTCTCCCTCATCATATTCTCAAGCTCCCATGTATCTTCTTCTAATTGGTGGTTCCTCCATAAAACTTTCACCAAGCGAGTGGTCTTGTATCGTAGGACTTTTTTGCTACGATCCAGAATCTCTATATGTTGTTCTTCATATGAACGATCTTGCTCCAACGGTACAATTTCTAAGCTGTGTACATGTGAAAGATCAGGTATGTTATTTCTCCGGAGAGATACATGGAACACATCATGTACTTGAGAGAGATTCAGTGGAAGCACCAATCATTAAGCTACCTTCCCAACACGATCCAATATTTCGAAAGGACTGATATATCTAGGGCTCGTCTTCCCCTTCATTCCAAATCTCATGACCCTCTTCCATGGAGATATTCGTAAGAACACTTTATCACCCACTTAAAACTCTAGGTCTTTTCTTCTGTTGTCGGCATAACTTTTCTATCGACTCTGTGCTACTCTTATGTGTTGTTGATAGATCTGACCTTTTCTGCCATTTCATCAACGTGATCAGGTCCTACTAGCTTTCTTTCCCCAACTTCATCCAAGGAAGTAGGAGTCCCGCATTTCTTTCCATAGAGAGCTTCATAAGGGGCCATCTGAATATTGGAGTGAAAGCTATTGTTATAAGAAAATTCCACCAAAGGTAGGTTTTGATCCCAACCACCTTTGAAAGCCATAGATCAAGCTCTCAAAAAATATTCTAGAGTTTGAATTTTTCTCTCATACTGACCATCTATCTGAGGATTATAAGCAGTGCTAAAACTCAACTCTATATCCAGAGTATGCTGAAGACTTCGCCAGAACATCGAGGTAAATCTCAGATCTTGATTAAAAATAATAGAAAGTGGTACTCCATGCAATTTTACCACTTCCTTTACATATATCCTAGCAAGATGATCCAGAGAGAAATCCTCTCTAATAGCAATGAAGTGTGCAAACTTTGTAAGATGATCAACTATGACCCAGATAGCATTATTGCCTTTGGGTGTTTTAGGAAGTCCTCTGACAAAGTCCATAGTGATTTTTTTCCATTTCCATTCCGGTATGGGTAATGGTTGTAACATCCCCTTAGACTTCTGTCTCTTAGCTTTAACTTTCTGACAAACCAAGCATCGAGAGACATATTCAGCAAAATCTCTTTTCAAGCCATCCCACCAGAAGTACTCTTTCAGGTCCATATACATCTTTGTGCTTCCAGGATGAATAGAGAATGAAGAACTATGAGCCTCATCCAAAAGCTCCTTCTTTAATTTTGGGATGGGAGGAACACAAACCCGATTCTTGAACTTTATTATCCCATCACAATCAAGGTTGAATTCATGAACATTTCTCACCTTCTTTTGTAACTCTATATCTTCTTTCTGTGCCTCTTTAATCTTCACATGTATAGATGGTTGAACATTCATTTGAGAAAGATACGATTTTCCCCTTCCATTATAATTCCAAGTTCCATCCTTTTTAAATACATAAATATTGGATCTTTTGTGATCCTCATCATGGATAAACTGGAACGGTCTTATCGACTTAATGCATCTTCCACCTTGTTTGCTTTCCCAGGGTGGTAATGAATCGAGCAGTCGTAATCCTTAATCAGCTCCAACCATCTTCTTTGACGCATATTCATCTCCTTTTGTGTTAAAATATAATTTAAACTTTAATGATCGGTATAAATATCCCACCTTTCACCATAATGTCAATGCCTCCAAATATTTAATGCAAAGATTACCGCATCTAACTCCAAATCATGAGTTGGGTAATTTTTCTCATGGATTTTCAATTCTCTTGAGGCATAAGCGATCACCATATCATTTTGCATGAGAACACATCCCATTACCTTCTTGGATGCATCAATGTAGATCACAAACCTTTCTCCACTACATGGAAGTGTGAGTACAAGTGCACTGTATAACCTTCTTTTCAACTCCATGAAATTCTCTTCACATTCATCCATCCATATGAACTTAACTCCTTTTCGAGTCAACCTGGTGTGTGGATTAGATAATCGTGAAAAATCTTTCACAAAACATCAATAATATCCAGCCAAACCAAGAAAACATCGGACCATAGTTATTGTTGTTGGTCTCGACCATCAATTGATAACCTCTGTTTTTGCTGGATCCACAGATATCACCTCTTTTGAGATTATGTGACCCAAAAATGCAACTTTCTGAAGCCAAAATTCACACATGGTAAATTTGGCATAAAGCATCTCCTTTCTCAGGTTCGTCAATATAATTCTCAGGTGATCTTCATGTTCTTCCTTTCTCTTTGAATATACAAGAATATCATCTATAAAGACTTCCACAAATTGATCAAGGTAGTCTCTAAAGACTCTATTCATCATATCCATGAAGATAGCAGGGGCATTAGTATAACCAAATGGCGTCACAATAAATTCAGAGTGTCCATAACTTGTACGGAAAGTCGTCTTTGGTATATCCTCCCTTTTGACCCTTAATTGATGATACCCTGAATGAAGATCAATCTTGGAAAAGTATTGAGCTCCGTGTAGTTGGTCAAATAGGTCATAAATGTGTGGGAGAAGATATTTGTTCTTGATAGTGATCTTGTTAAGTTCTCGATAATCAATGCAGAGTCTCATTGATCCATCTTTATTCTTAACAAACAGAATAGGTGCTCCCCAAGGTGACGTACTAGGGTGTATGAATCCCTTATCAAGATTCTCTTGGATTTGCTTCTTCAATTCCAGTAACTCAATTGGGGCCATTCTATATGGTGTCTTTGAAATAGGCAAATCAATCGGTACGAGTTCTATTGAAAACTCAACTTCATGATTTGGTGGAAGACCCGGAAATTCCTCTAGAAAGACATCATCAAACTCCAGTACAATGGGCATATTTTTAATTGAGAGTTTCTCACCAACCATTTGAGATAAATAACCTTCATTAAGTGGAATCCAGACCCATAAGATGGAAGAAATTTCCATTGGAAGGTTATGTTCATCCTTGCATCGATAGACGATCATAGATTGATCTGGAATATGAAATGTGACTTCCCTTCTTGGGCAATTGATATGAGATCCATATAAAGAAAGCCAATCCATTCCAAGAATCACATCAAATTCCACTATAGGAAGGATCACAAGATTTGTAGGAAGCACTTTCCCACAAACTTCAATTGGGGAAGAATTATAAACTTCTGATGCGACTGTTGTGCCATTAGGTGTTGTCACAGCTAACTCAACATTTAATTGTTTAGGTAATACGGTGATACCCTTAGAAAAATCTTTAGAAATAAAAGAGTGGGTGGATCTAGAATCAAATAAAACATTTGCAACTTTATAGTGGATGGTAATTGTACCTTTCACCACATCGTTATCATACTCCACATTGTTGATAGAAATTGCATGTTCATTTCCTTTGTCTATAGCCTTAAGATTTTTTTGATGTCGATCATAATCAACAACCCTTGGATTAGGGCATTTATTTGCATAATTCCCCATCTCCTTGCACTTGAAACATTGAAGTTTATTAGGGTCATTTTGTGTGTCCCTTCCTTTTTTTGCATCATTAGACATCTTCTTCCCAACATTGTGGCATTCAAATGCCTGATGACCTTCCTTTCCACATTTGAAACATTTACATGTCCCTTTAAGACAACACCCTCCATGTTTCTATCCATACTTTGAGCATAAGGGAAAGCTCATCTTCTTTTCAGTGTGTTCTTTAGATTTTCCTTTGAATTCCCTTTTCCTCTTCTTATCAAACTCATATGACTGATGGGTTACTCCAATCTCTATATCGAATTTGAGATCACATCGAACGATTTCCTCTTAGCTATTGAAGTCCCTTATGGCTAACGCCCTTTGAAGACTTGGTTTGAAGCCACTAAAGAATAGATCGATCTTACTATCAGGTTGGATAATAATACCAGAAGCATACCTTGCAAGTCTTGTAAAATTTCCTTCATAGGTACCAACAGATTCATCATCCTTTTTCTTCAGTTCAAGAAACTATTTCTCCATCTTTGTTCGGAGAATACGAGGGAAGTACTTATTGAAAATTATGTTCTTGAACTCGTCCCATTCCCGGGACTCAATTTCATCCCTTTGCCTCGTATTCTTAATAAGATTCCACCATTGATCAGCATCTCCTTCCAAACGATACACTGCTTGGATTACTTTATCATGTTTAGAAAATTGATGAACTGAAAATATCTTTTTAGTAGTACTAATCCATTGTTCAGCAACTAATGGATCAGTAGACCCGCTGATAGAAAGTGGACACTGCCTCATGATGGATTCAACAGAATGTTTCTCCTTCCTTTTCTTGTTTGGAAGTCTTTCATGATTCATAGCTTGAGAAAGTTGTGTGAGCATGGCTACAATATTTTTCATTCCAGCTCCGATAACGTTTGGTTTCTTAGGGGGACAATCATTTCATTTCCCGTCGCATTCAGCATTAACACGGTTCCTTCGGGTTTGAGCCATTCACTAAATCCAAGAAGAATAGTGTGAGCAACACTAATTATAATACGAAAACCACGTAATCAAGAATAAAATTTCACACTTAAGGTCTTATCCTAGGTTATTCATGGTCATTTCTAAAACACTAATATTGTGTTCTATGCTTTGACTTTTCCTCAGGGTTCTTACTAAGGATTTCACATCCCAGTTTCCAAAGGTTTACTATACCTTTCCTCTAATACCAACTATAACGAACCATACATTACATACGTTGTTATTACTTCAAAATTGAAACATACTTATTACAACATATAACAAAACCATGAATGAACTGTATAGGAATAGTGTCTTTAGAAACTAGGAAACATAAACAACTGGTTCATAATGTATCTACACTTTCTCCCATTTATTTCATCATATCTATAGTCCCTTTTGGCATATCTTACATAATAAGCTTCTTCCTAACCTGGGGAAAGAAAACATATAGAAGGGTGAGCTCAAATGCTCAGTAAGGGTAAACAAAATAAATATCAATCAGATCATATTCATAAGAACATAACATTTTGGAAATCTTAACCTGCAAAAAAGTGCATAATTTCATAACATGGGATAAATCATACTAGTGAAATAAAATCCCAATAATCATAACTTAAATCATGAAGATTTGTGGAATACACATATAATCATAGAGAATCATTTCTTATTAGTCAAGACTCATTTCCAAGACTATCTTAGTGGACAAAGTCCATTTCTGAACCGAGTTCACTCCTCGTTTCAGTCCTGTTTCACTGAACCGGTTTAACCTGCCATTCCAGCCATGTCTATCTCATGAGATATAAAATCATTACCCAATGCATTGGAGGGAGATATAGGTCCCACCCATCTCTTAATGATTCAATTCTTATGTGTTCCAAAAAATCATAAACCATACATCATAGCATAACCCATGTAATAAAAATGGGAATCATAAACATTGTGACATCATAAAACAATTCATATAACATAAAGGAATTCATAAAAATAATTCCATCACAACATAATCAAATCAATGTAATAATAGGGATAGAAACAGAGCCCTTTATTATCTTAGATGGAATATAATTTTCATAAAACACTTGAACACCATTCTTGAAGAAAATATCCTTTCCACATCAAATACACTTATCCTTTCTTAACATGTCATACAATTCTAAACTAAAAGAAGTTGATTAAAAATAAACATGAAAACTTGTAAAGAAAGATTCTTGGAAATAATGTTTTAAAAATCCATTCATTCCGTATAAGTTAAAAAAACATTCTTCTCGTACTTTTTTCGGAAAAGTCACAAAAGTACCTCGTACGAAAAACGACAAAAGATTCCTTTCATATCTTTTACTAAAAACTCACCGAAGGGTAAAATAGGATTTAAATAATTGTAGGTGGATGAAAATAATATTACATATTGAGGAAACATGGATGTGGATGATAAAATACTCCCTAGTAAATTTCAAAGTATAAACAATCTCATATAAAAATGAGATTGTGATATTTCCACTACCTTATGTATGATTTGCTTCGTAAGTGTCTGAACCTCCTGTATAATGATTTAAATAATGTTTTTGACTTATTCTAGAATCATAATTATTTTTATGATATCATATATGGTCATATTCTTAGCTTTATTTTAATAATATTTCATTACTACTTGTTATTCGGGTGTTTATTACTTTTTTTTCTTATGCGTGTTTGTCGAATAAATTATTATTATTCTCTTTAGGTTATAGATACCTCATTTATAGAATGGTATTAGTGTAATATATATCATATTAATTCATTCAATTAATTTATATAATCATTATGCAATGAAGATCATGTAGAACGAATCGCATCACATCGTGGATACGGTATTCCGTACGTACGCACGAGCGATGATATCGTTCCCATGATCGTGGAATTATATTGAAGTGTATGTATACTATTTCAGAATCAATAAAAATTTACAATAATCATATATATATTCATTACATTCACCCTTATACCCATCTAAGTAAGGTGGTGGTGGAAAATAGATTACACCACGGCGTGGAGACGGTATTCCGTACGTATGCACGCGCGGTGATTTTGTCTTCCGTAGGATGGATAAGAGGTGAAATATGGTTGTTTCATATTTATAATAAAATATCAGTATATGAGTGATACTGATGTTATTACCTCATAATTAAACAACTAAAGAAGATGGAGTAGAAGAAGAATGTAGCTTGAAGAAAATGGTAGAAGGTATTACCTCTTTCTCGAAGTGCCTCCTTTCAACTTTCACTTAAGGCACTAGAGTTGGTCTTTTGATAAGACCAGTACCTCTAGTAGGTTTCTAAGGAAGTGGTAAAGTGAAATGGTCAGGGGTTGGCTGAGCTTGAAGGCACAAATTGGTGTAAGGAAGAGAGGGAGGAGGTGCCCTTTTATAAGGGAGGAGAGGGGAACCTTTGGAAATATAAGAAATATTAGTTTATATTAAATCCCAACCCCACATAAAAACCTCCAAAAATGACTCATATTCGAATATAAGATGAGATAGGGTTGTAATATCATCAACCAATAAAATTTATACATGTTAGGAATTTATTTTAAACATTATCACCTTGATTTATCTTCATTTATCAATTTAATTTTATTTGTGGAAATAATATTATAAATTTTAAATTATTAAAAATAATTACATATGTGTTGTTAATTTACCATAATTTGACACTTCATGACATTTCAGACCATATAAATTTTAATTATTAATTTTTAATTATTTTTGTGATTTTTAAACAATTTTATAATATGTTATTTATATAAAATAACAATAGTGTCAATTTTAAAACTATTCATTTATTTGAATTTAAATAAAATATAAACATAAGATATGTTCGAACTAAAAGTTTTAATAGATTCAAAAAATGTCATATGTATCTAGAAAATTAGTGTAGCACATTAAATAGATCTTATAATATTTATTTTAATATTTTTGAAACAATTTATTTGATATTTTAATTAATAAAATAATTTCAACATCACTATTGTGTCATAATTAATGATACTAATTTAATCCCTAAAAATTATAAATAAATTCCTATGATGCAGATAATTGTATTAGCTTTCTGGATACTATTCATGTTCTAAGATTCATTAAGTTTATCTCCAAATTAAAATTATTATACTTATAATATTTAAGAAAGTGACATGTTGTCACATTCATTGGTTTTAATAATAATTAATTATTTTCATTGACCAAGGTCCATTAAATGAATATAATCCGATCCTTAGGTGATATGGATCTACTTTTAGTCATCCAATTGGATTTTATCAGGTGTTGGGGTAATTTTATAATCTTATATTTACCCTTAATTACCCGATTTACCTTTAACTATGGTAAATAAAATTTACCGTAGTAACTATTCATAATGCCCAAAAATAAAAAGTATCATATTAACATAATCTGGACCCACTGATTCTGAATATGGAATCAATTTTTCAAAATTCAAAACATATAAGTTGCAGTAATTAATTTAAAATAAATTTTGTTGTTAAGAAAATGGGTTTTAGAAGTTAAAACATTGCCAAAGATTGAAATGTTTTTACCTATGAATTCATTGTGAAATTAATTCTAATGACATAAATTATATTAAATGGTGAAAATAAATTCTATTTATACTTTAAAACCATTCATTATGATAATTTATCTATATAAATTATCTCAATGAAAAAAAGTTGTTTTTAAATAAAAATTAGCATATTTTTACTATTCATCAAAATATGAAAGATATCAGAAAAATATCAAAAATTTATCCAAAGTAAATTTTTATACCCTAATTAAGAAGAAGAATTTTATTTTGTAAAATTGTACTTATAAACATGTAAAAAACTAAATTTTATTTGGGTACGACATCAAAAGGTGGCAAAACTGTATTTTTTTAAAAATATTTCTTTTATCCAAAAAAACGGAATTTTCTTTTACACCTCATTTTAGAATATGTAAAAGTTGAATTAAAATGTTATAAAATTCAAAATTCAGTTATTACTATTCATAACGGTTAGTTTTAATAATATTTTAATAGCATATCGTTGTTTAGTGAAACTCGGTATTGCGTACGACGTAAGCTATCGAGGAAGGCCGTGGTTGCATGTAAAGCAAGCCAAGCTAGTGTTGTGTGTAGTGAAAGATTCCTTTGATGATTTATATAACATAAAAACAGAATATTTCTCATAAAAGTCTCGGGTGTTACAAAAAGGATCAATTTTTCAATTGAAAATCATGTGGATTCGATTTCTCTAGTAAAGTTTAATATCTACCACTTTAGTAGGGTTGTTGATAGAATCAACGGATGATTAAATAATTATAAAAATTGGTTTTTGTCCTTTTGTTGAAGAATAAGCCTTGTTAACAGTGTCCAAACCTCTATCGAGGTTTGAAATTAGTGATCAAGAATATTATGAAATTTCTTACTTATTTCATCGAGGATGCTCACTCAGATGGGAGACATCATTGGGAATCACGGTAAATGATAGAGATAAAGACTATAGAGAGAGGAATCAGCGTCTAAATTGTCTCTTAATAAATGCATGATTTTCATGAAACGATGGTAGGGGTAGTGGTCGATGATCAGACTCTAGGGGGAAGAATCTTGTCATATAAGTATGGAAAGAAAAAGATTTCACATTATAGGGTACCATAATCATATGGATTTCCTTCCATCTTCATATTGAGGTTCTCTAAATGCTCACCTAGTGGATTATTTCAAGTGGATAGATCTACTTATGGCCTAAAAATAGGGATGGAATAAATCTGGGCTTTCGAGGATGTCTTGTTCTGTTAATGTCCTTCATAAAAACTATTGAGTTCTTCTATTTTAGTCTAGTGGTCTTGGATGATGATCAAGACATGTTATTAAAATTCATCAAACATTATTCTAATATTTATAGAGGAATGTTTATTCGTTCTATGTATGGTGCTTTATATGGTAATGATAACCATTGTTTTGTGTCCACCACTACAAAGAAAGATAATTCCTGGTATTTACTCCATTGTAAAGACATTAATACAAAACTCAACATCCACTTATGGAATATTCAGAATAAGACCCCTTCCATGGATGATCAGGATAAAAAAATTTGTATCACCTTCACTTCCAAGTGTTATTATTGTGTTGTACCCAAGGGGGAATCTTATGAACACCTATTTTTTGATGTGGAGAGGGCGTATATAGTATTGAAACATATGTAGAGTTCACTGGTCTTCAATTTTAGGGGAATTTTGGTGGTTGTTTCTTTTATCTATAGCTTCATGGAATGAATAGGATTATCCAGGAACAAAAATCACGAGTATATATTTTTGTTGTAGGATTATGGTGCATCTTGTAGGACAGGAAGAAAACAGTGATTGATGGTATTTGTTTCTCAAATAATTTCCAAGTTCATAGATCTAAAAAGTTTCTCACTGATCTCCCATGACATAAAATGGAATAGATAAACCCCCATTCTTTTGGTTTGTGAGGCATATCGGTTCTCCCATTTTCACCACCATTAGGGACCATCAAGGCCGGAGGATCAGTTGGAATTATCACAGTTTGGGGCATAAACACAACACATATGGCTCTTGAAGTGTATGTATAATGCATGTAGGTATCATTGAGAATATTCAAAGGGGACAAGATAATATTTATTTCATTTCCCTATTCGGTGGTGCTAACTCCCATCAGGTCGAAGCTAGGGCATGGTTGGAATTTCATGTTCTTTATATAAAAAAAATATTTCTCTTTATTTGGTTGAAACTAACTCCCAAATTATTCATAATTCCTTTTGTAAACTCCACATCATTCCTTGGTCTGTTGCTTATCTGAAACACAAGTGAAAAATTCTCATTAACTATCATATAGAATTCCTACATATATACCATGAGGGAAATATTTTTGTGGACTTCCATGAATACAAAGACACCCATGATATGTTGGTCACCTATTACTCCACCTTGGGCTCCCCCTCGAAGGTGCATATTTATTTTGAGGAGATTTCCTTGAATTTCATTATGTTTACCCCCTTGACATGTTCTTGGTTGTAATTGACTTGGCTATTTTAATTGAACAATAAATAACTGTTCATCATCATCATATTTTTATGTGAAATATTCATGAAATACACTAATTCTATAATTTAAATATTGTAAATATTCAATTATATATTTTTTATCATTGTATAATTTTTCATTAATTAGGGAATTTATCAACATAGTAGAAAGGTTTCCATTTTTATCTATAAGGGGAACATAATATAATATTATAAATCCATTTTTCTTCTCTTTTATGAATTCAATATCTAATCATATATGGGTAATCCTAAAATATGAACTCAAGCACCTATGACTAGAACTAACATAGTGGGAACATTAAAAGGAGGACCCCAATTCTTCAATTTCCAATCTCAATAAAGAAATTTTGGTTAGGAATTGGACCATGATAAATTAGGTGGATAGAAATAATTTTGATCCAATATCATACCAAAGAGAATCTAGG
The DNA here is from genome assembly GCA_963277665.1 of Viscum album. Lineage (NCBI taxonomy): Eukaryota > Viridiplantae > Streptophyta > Magnoliopsida > Santalales > Viscaceae > Viscum > Viscum album. Next base: position 166,121,901 of record OY728151.1, read on the forward strand.
TGATCCTCTACTCAAGGAGGAAACTATGGAACATGAAAAATAAATCTCATTATTGATCTCACTAGGAGATTACAATACTGGGTATTTTTAAAAATGTTTTATATAGAGATGTTGGTATAGAAAACATTATCTTCAAAGGGAATATGGATCATTCACTAACATAGTAAGGGAACTATGATTAATTATGAATGATGATTTCTCTTTTATCCTTATAAGTGGAGGTCATTTTTCATCATAGGAACAAAAAATTAATTTTCTCATCAATTTAACTACTTTAATACCATTCAAAACCTTATATCACACTAGTAAAAATAATATTTTTGTAGTTTTTAATTCAAAAGGGAAATATTCAATGATGTGAGGAGCCTAGGATATTGTACAACAACTAGTCGATATGAAATTATGGGATTGTTAAAGAACATTATGTAGGATGTTAGCACAAAAGATAACACAAGTAAGTTCTAATAATTTATAATGGTATTTATTAGGCCCAAATAATTATAAGCCACTACACTAATGTTTTCCCAAAAAATATGAATCCCTTTAATTTTTTTCACCTCATTAGTCTATGCAGTTTACTATATAAGATAGTGGAATAATTTTCTAATAATTGATTTGTCTTTCATTTTTATTACCTTATTTTAGAAGAACTACAAGGTTTTATCTTGGGTAGAGGAATTCAGGTGGGGAAAGGGCTTTCATAAGACTTGGTCTTAGAAATTGATCCCTAATTCTATGTTAGTAATGTGATTATATTTGTTTATATAGAGATTCTATATGATATAATATAGTAAATTTATAATGTAATAGTATATATAATTTTTTTCTTTTTAGTGTAATATTATAGTCTCTTATTTAGATATATTTGGTGTCAAATTTTTTTATTGTTCTCAGGGGAAAACATTTTTTCTTATTTAAATACTTATGAGGTCTCCACTATGGAAACCTACTATTTTAAATCCTCTCTATCATTTACCAAGATTAAATTCAGTAAAAATACCAAAAAGATCCTAAAAATCTATAATGGACCACTTCAAAAGTATATTTGGATATGGGGAATTTCCCGCATTCACTTTACTAATGAAATATTATTCTTCCTCATTGAAAAATAAAGCTCTATAAAATCCATTAAAATACATTGATTAAGTATAAAATTATTAGAAGATAGATGTTAAATGTCTCTAATAGTTTCTCACTTGTGTATTTTCACTTGTCACTGAGGAGGATTCATCTATTAGAAAGTAATTATGAATTTTATAAAATAATATTTTCTTTTGGTTTTCCTAATATACCCACCTATCATTGGATAATTCCACATTAGTCTCTTTTATTCACTCGTACAGAGGGTTATTTCTCATATATGTAATTGGAATTGTATGTTTCTATTATTTAGTGGAATGATCACCCTGATCGCGGGTGTCCTCTCTTCCACAATTATTCCCATTCTATGCCCACTATTAGTGCCTAAAGTCTTCCTAAGAAATATCTATAAGAGGGTATTAATCATATATTTGGTGTTGTAGTCTAGTCAATGGATTCACTAAGTCAGTTTAATAATGATCATATTACTAAGGATCGATGGTCTTCTTAACATCCACTATCTTATGAACACTAAAATATATCAACAAAAAGGTAAAATTGAAATTTATCGAAGGAAATAAGTTTCATGGTTTTTTATATGAAATGTAGGCCAACGGTTTCTCAACATTGTCAACTCAAAACCAGATTACAGATCTTCACCCCAATAAAAAACTATTTTCAAATATGTTGGATAAAAATATAAATAAAAACTGAAATAACTATACGTGAATACCATCGAGGAACGTTATGTTGCTTCCCACCTTATGAGTTGATTATCTCCCAACACTTTGGTGATACTATAGGTTAACATTGATTATTATTTAGGATACAATGGCGGATCATCACTTGATGCTAGTACATAGTGATAAGTGACCATTAAAGAGAAAATATAGATGAGGAGTGTAAATCTAAATTGAATAGAATTGAAAAAAATATATTGTTAATCCTTTATTTCATAGGAATGGGAATACCCCATCTGATAATCTATTTTAAAATTTTATATTGGATAGATTATTATTAGATAATGTATATATATATATTATATTATTATTGTCAATCACATCATACTTGATCTACTCATTGGTCTATTTCATACCAACCCTACTAATTAATGTGTTAATCAAATTATACATAAAAATAATTATGTTATATATCATAACATTTTCCTGAAATGGGTCAACCCACCAGATTTTCCCATTAAGGTATTTGACTGAATTAATGTATCCTGACTCACATTTTCCATTAACCCATTTTATCAAAACAAATAAAGGCATATATAAAAACCTCACATTGAGGTGATTTGAAAACTGTAAATGATTCTATCATAGAACCTCATTATGTGATCACATGTCCACATGTGAATGCCTATGGATGTTGTGGTGCACCAACCCACAATCATATTTTAAATCCATACCCTATCATTATTAAGATATAATAAACTAATCAATTTTAAAAGTTCATCCCTTCTATACAATTTTTCAATGTATGAAGATATTTCAACCTGTTATATTCCCCTTCTAAGGTATAAAAATATATATTATTAAAAAATAACTAAAATATCACGATCCCTAACCATTGTAATATTTTTAAAATATATTTTCTTTTTAAATATCAATAATCATTCTCAATTTAAAAAAAAACATAAATAAATCAAGGTATCCAAAATTTTGAATCATTATCTAGTGGATATATGTAAAACTTGAATAGATAAATGTGAGAAAAATAACTTTAAAAAATAACTATTATTATCATATAGATTAATATTATATAATTTCCCATAAATCCATTATCTCTTCATCTACATTTACATGTTAATAAGGAAATTTTTATCCTATGGATAATCCTCAAATAATTTTAATGTATTTAAAAAAATCATATATTTGTTATCAAGAAACTTACTCTCTTGTAGAGAATGAACATAAATAAAGTAATCTAATAAGTTTAGCCTTTACCTCAAAGGGGAAAATAAAAAATGAATAAGTAATAATTTGAAGATTACCTTTCGAATATATTTATTATTATCAGCTAGATTTATCCAATATATAGCTCTTTGAATTTCTTATCTCTTCAACAACAACAACAAACTATTATGGACATGTGTCTCTTGTTCTTTCATGAATAGTTAAGATAAAAATCACAAACTCATTGAAGTATCATCATTCATATATTAACATATATGTTCCAAAAATTCATTATTAAAAACATTTTTAATATCCTTGGTTCATGAAATAGTTTCTAAACTCACATTATTTTCCTCATGGTAACCAAACACCACTATCGATGGATGTAATATACATTTTTTTCCTTTACAATTTTTATGGAATTTATATCATTGAACATAGAAATTAAATTCTATCAAATGTTTTGTTGAGGATTCATCATAGATGGATTTTTTATATTGACATTAAAATCGTCACTATAAAAGTTTTATATATATACTCCATTAAATTTCTAATTATTAGTTGATTAAAAAAATTATTTTTTTCATATAATATAGTATATAATTATGATTCCTATATTACCAACTATTTCACATATCTATGTTATATACTTATACATTAGGATTTCTTATTATTGGTCTTACAATAATCCAAATCCACTATTACACGACAATTGAAATTAATAAAAACTATGTTCATTAGTATAAGATAAAAAATTCTTTTAAGTAAGAGAGAAATAACACATTCAACTTATTTTTTAATAGTTATTAAAGTAACAAACATGGAATACATTATCAATTCTGTTATATAATTTTTTTTGTATTACTCTCATAGAGGTTACACTACTAAGAATTATAATATCCAATAACACATAGAAGAGTGCTTAGTTGATTCAAAAGTTAGTATTTCTATACTTTATACCAATAGATTTGAAAATAACATCACATCCACAAAACGTACAATCAATCGAAATGAAAAAATCCAATCCATTAGAATAAATATCTTTACTCAATCGATGTGACTGAGTTCCATCTATCAATGTTAATGAGTTAATTTTATCAATGTGACTAATTATAGTCCATCTAAGTGATTGAGTTTAGTATATCATATTGACTGATTTAAACATATTGGTCTAACTTCCTTTAGTTAATTAAACAAAATAGTGTTTGATTCATTAGACTAAGCATTATTTATTCAATCAGAAATATAATTTTTATAATCAGATAGTAATAATAATTTTTATTGTATGGAATATGTTACAACATTATAATGGATCTATCAAAATGGCATCGAATGGATATGTATGGAACTTTTTGACTCTTCAGGATATAGCTCATATGATTTCTTTAAAACCATCTGTGAGAATAAAAAATATGATAGTTGTAAGTGTGTCTATAAATATTGGTGCATTTAAGGAGCCTGGAACTCATGATTTTTGGACTCAACATGTTTGATGTTTTCTATGCTGTAACAAATTATTACTCACACTTTGTTACATTTTAGAAATTTTTTGTTCAAAGTAATCCATTTGAGTATTTGAATTCCCTTAGAACCTATTTTAATTGTATTCATTATGTGTGATCAAGATTTAGATCAAGGGATTATAATGCATGGGAGCCATCTAATTTTGAATAGAATGATTGAATGATTCCCTAGATGAAAAGATATAGTAGATTTTAATCATTATGATAGAGGGTTTTCTTATTGTATAAAAATAAATTTTACATTTAGGTTGAAAACTATGGATATAAAAATTTTGAGTTTTCAAATTTTTTATCTCTTATGGTCAAAGAGTATAAAATCTTTTATGAATCTATTAGTAAGTCATTCTTATTTTGTTTTAAAATTTAATTTTACTTTTTCTAACAAGTTTAATATTTTCATTGTGTAATGATTTAGAATTTTTATTTTAAAAAGCTTTACAAAATTAAAATTTCCATATTGTACATTATGTATTTTATAGAAACTCAAATCATCGTATGATATATATGTCTTATAAAACATAATAAAGTTGATTGGGTTTTTAATTAGTATAATTTTTTAAAGTAAAATTCACCAACACCACATTGTAGCAATTATAAACACTATAATCTAACCATTGGTATCATAGTATGTTATAATTCCTAAACATGAAAATATATTATATTTTGATATATCAATAACATTTTCAAATTTACAGCATTGTTTGAACTGTTATGACACTGATTTGTATTGTGTAGAATGATTTTTTATAAGATATAAGGTCATAATGTTGGTACTTTGAGAATTTAAGTCCAAGAAGAACATAATGTTTTTATTTTTCATAATATAAATATTTGACACATATAATGAAGAAAATTGTTATCAACATAAGATTTGATAAATGGGACATGATTTTTGAAAATTATATAATTACTGATATAAAGATTTCTACATTTACTAATAACGTTAAATCAAAATGTAAATTAAACTATCACGTGAGGAATAATTAAATTTTTTCTATGAAAATAAATATATATAGTCAAATGTATTCTCATGAAACTACATATAGTATATGATAAAACTAAAAAAATTTAACTTACAATGTCATTAAAACCAAAATATCCATGCTTTGTGCATATTATGAAGCTTTTGATTTTCTTCCATAAAAATTTGTTTCAAATATAAATGTGATATTTGTGATGACTATGAATATTCTACAATATATTAGGGATAAATATATTATAGATGATATTTTTGTTTAAAATATCACTAAAACAATTCCTATAGTATCGAAGCCTAAAAATAAATCATCAGATTATAATTAGAGAATTAAATATTTGAATTTGAAGGATCTTATAGATACTCTAATGAAGTATGATTGTAGGATAAAGAGGGGAAAAAATAAAACATTAATTTTAGTGGAGCATCAATTTTTTAACATCATTGGCTTCTAATAAAGTCGAATTACTCAAGAAATATTATAAACCTTTGAATAAAAAGAGAGTAAGAGTTGAGATAGAAATTAGTTCTTCTGGTGAAAGATAGAATGAACTAACTCAATAATCTCAAATGATGGCTAAGACTATTGTAAAGAATGAATTTCATAATAATTATAAGAAGAATAATATGTAAAAAATGATAATAAGTATGGTTCTATATTAATTTTTTATGAGTGAAAGAATGTTGTTCATATAAGACTAGATTGTCCAAATCATAAGAAGAAATAAAATAAGCATACAAATTATGAATGTAATTCTAAAAAACTCAACAAATATAGTAATAAGAAAAACCTGAAAGCATAATAACACTAGAGTTCATGTGGTGGTGATAGGTCATCTATAAATTATTCATATGATGAAATTGAGGATCATAAAATTATCGGTTTATTTGATAAAATTCTAAAGAACAATAATTTATTCATAGATATGGTATTTTCTAAAACATTATATAATCTTACATTAAATTAAAATTATCCTGAAATTGATAGTGAAAATAATTGAACATAAACATATGAGTAATTTAATTCAATATAATAAAATTTTAAATTACGTAGTTTCTGAGATGTCTCAAGATATTCATAACATTTATAAAACCAAAATTGATAAATTTCTAAAAAACTATATTTTGTGGTTGAAAAACGTACTAATGAAAATTTAATAAAGTCTAAACTTACTAATTATATTTAAACAATGTCAAATGATTTATAGAAATAATATTTTTAGAAAACTAATATCCCAAAATAGTTATAGAAATATTTTTTTTTGAAAAAATAATATTTTAAAATAGATAGAGTAATATAATTTTGATGAAACTGGTTTTTTTAAAAGAATTAGAATAGAATAATTCTAGAGTAACTTCTATTGTGGATGAAAATTTATTTTTCAATTGAAATTCTAAAATATCAAGTCTAAAAAAGAAACAATCAAATTGTAATACCTCATATTTTCATTGTATTATATTTTAATATTATATTTATTATTTTTTAGACCAGGCACTTTAAAGAAATGAAATTTCAAGACCCATTAGTTAGGAATAAATGCTTGAATCATGTTAAATATATAAAATAGAACTTCCATATAGTTTTCCCAAATGAATTGGAATTACATCCAAATGGGTCCCCAATCAGAAAGTTTAGGGTACTATTGAGTTAAAAAGGTAGGTCCTACTCAGGGTATGGCATAATCATAATCAGTGCGGTCCATTTGAGAAAAAAGTCATCTCAAATGTAATTATATCTAATAAATAAAATAATTTATTTATTTTGTTTATTTTTTTGGAAAAGTTACTGTTTTTCTTTTATTTTCATAGTTATAGAATTTCCTTTAGGTTGGTCACTCAAGCCTTGGATATTTTAGACAAATAATTATTGAGCATTCTTGGTGCATGACAACAAATCAGGATTGGATCACAGATCATCATGCCAATGGAGTTGGAGGATCTCATCAATGATAGAAACAAAACCATTCTTTTTTAATTATTGTTCAAAAATCCATCTATTATGTTGTTTGTTATGATTTCTATCTTGTTATTTTATCTCGAAGGAAACAATATTAAATCCACAAAAATAATTTATTCGTGCATCACCGGTAGATTTAATTTCAACGGAATTATTTATTTTTCATCTTGATTATCTCTCTTCATTCTTATTTTTCTATGATAAAAAATTGGGGCCTAAATAAATATGGTTGATGTCCATTCCTCACTTTTATGGATTAAAGATTTAACCCTCCATTCTTCACATTTTAATTGTGAGAAATTTTTTTTATCCCACGCTTCTATGAATACACGGTATTATATCATTGTGATACTATTATTTGGTGAAATGGATCAATAATACAGCTTCTGTTCATGATCGATGATGCAGTTGAGGTACGGAAATGATGGGGGATAATCATTAGCGAATCAAGCATATTTTTGGATATTATTATTCATGATTTTCATGAAAGGTGATGGTTTTTCAAGGTGGATGATTCTATGAGAATATTTAGGACCTGAAATCTAGAGATTATTAGATTAGAGTCCAAAACAAACCCTGATCTATAGGTTTCGTCAAAGGAGAAGGATCCGACAAGGCATAAGATATAGTGGAAGCAGATCTATAAATCATGAGCAACACAGTGTGGGATTCAAGATTACATACAGTGTGGGGCCCCAGGGTTAAAGTGCAAGTGTTCTGATGAGATTTGGGGATCACAAGGTGTGTGAACCTCATCACATAGCATTTGGTCCCTTCTTTGAGAATCAACATGTACTTTAGAGAGTAGGTGTACATAGGTAAAAGTAAATGGCCAGATGGAACGTCGTGTACTTCTACATGAACACAACTTTGTTTCCATGGGAAGGTACACATATACGACTAGGTGAGATGATTAGGATACCATGTTTCTCTAAATATCTAGTACTCATTATAACATCATGTATATGGATACTACATATCGTGTGAGGCTCTTCGACATGGGTATGCATGGGGATAGCTGGACACACTATGTACCCTTGGTATATGCCATCTTCATCTTTCAATCATGGTTTTAGCTATTTTTATTCTTATTTTGGACAAGTATAGGTAAAGTGTGTTTCCTATTGTAATTTTTTTGTCTGGTAAAGTGAAAAATTACAAACATATCTATTGATTATGATCTACTAAAGAGGCCAAGTCTCAGATAGTGTTATGGTGTCCTTTGTAAGACTAGTGTGTGATCCTCTATCATATTTTGTTCCATATGTGGAGTTTATTGAATTGGATTGACCTCCTGAGTAGTTCATTTATCCTACATCTAGTAGTTCATATCAATAGGTTTTGAGTATCCCTGATGATATCGTGGATTGTGGAGTGAATTCTACGAGAATGAGTGTTTCTTTGAGAAGAATCGTGTGGATGGATGATAGTCGTGACCTCCTAGTGAGATGGTTCCTTTACTATGTATATCCGGGTGTTTCTACTATACATTAATTTTCGTATATTTTTTTTGAGATGGATATACATAAGGATTTATTTTTAGTAGTTTAAGGGAGTCTTAATAAGTATTTCTAAACTCACACATTCATGGGTGTTTCCCACACGTGTCATGTCTTATGAAGATGATGACCCTTTTGATGGTGCCTTGGGAGGACAGTGAGTGGGTGGAGCATAGATGGAGCTTATCAGAATGTTGTGTTTTATCAGGAGCTTTTTTTTTACATTATTTCTCACCCTTGGAGGATGTTGGATTCTTTATAGTTTTTTGTTGGTCTTGTATTTATCCCCTTTTATTCTTTTATAAATATTATTTTTATACTATATTATAAGTACATAGATATATGAATTCATTATTTTTGTTTTTTTTAATTTCATCATTATGTAGGCTTGGAGTTGTGTTCATTTATATAGGTACTTTATGTGTATTCCTCCCATTTATGAGATATTCCAACATGGTACTAGTCACCAGCCCCTGACCTAATGGAGGTGGGTTTGGGTTATTCATAGGTTGTACCTTAGTGGGTCGGGTCATGATAGAGTGGTATTAGAAGATTTGATTCACCCTTTGGATCATAGATGTCGGGATTGATTTTGGGAAATAGTTTTTAGTGTTTTTAGTTTAGATTTTAGGATACGGAATCTGGTGATGGTGTGTCAATAGATGTATCCATATTCCAAGACTTTGATTACCTTCCTTTCAAATCAATACATGTAAACATTGGTCCCATGAAAACTTTTTGGTGCATGCATCATATATGAACGGTTGTGTTTTACATGTATTTATTAAGTCAGAACCCCTGATATACTCTTTTGACTTTGGTTCATATTTTTTTATTTCAAGATTCCTACATGAAGCCAGCTATCCAGGATTCCACTACGAGATGAAAAGGATGATCTACCCAATGAAAGTCATCGATATAGGTGCATGTACCAGAGATAACACCTTTAAGTGGTTTACTAGTTATGCCACCTCCCCTTATGAAGCATATAGATATTGAAGTACTATCTAAGGATACATGTGGGTTGAGTTTGTTTTGCATGTTTTGGAGGCAGAAAACTCCCATCTTTTAGGGTGAGCTATCCCTTATTGGATGGGGACTATCTAGAGGCAATAAGTCACATTTTTCATATTGTGACGATATAGGAAAACTAGTAGGAATTACTCTTGGAGAGTCTTCTTCCTGGATTTTTTTGGCGATGGTGGAGCTTTGTGACTTAGTCACATGATGAGACAACACTCTCCAAGACAAACATTGGGAATCGTTTTTGATAGGAGTTCTATTCTACCACGTTAAAATGGGTTCCCATGTAGGATCGTCTATATCTGCAATTGTGAAATATGACCTTGGCATAGTACTCTGAGATGTTTACTTATTACTCATGTTACTACTTGAATATGGTATATGACTAGTTCTTTAGGTCATGGACCTTTGAAGAGGGATTATGCCAAGACATTAGGAAATTGATGGAATCTATTTTCATTTAAACCTTTGATGGAGTTCTTGAGTGAGCCTTGTATGTGTAGAGCTTTCTAGAATAGAAAACCCTAGTAGTGTGTGCTGGTTGGGGGAAACCAATATCTGAACCTCATCAATAGGTATTTTATGGTAGTATTAAGGACTCAACCATCTAATTTTATTTATAATGTGATCCCATAACATAGTTCTAATGATTCAAGGATCTCAAAGAGGCTCAAATTATCATCGGGATATGCAGTGTTTTCCCTATTATGGTCAAGGGCCTCTATTTAGGGATTGTATGACCTTTCATACGACTGATCTTTAGATGGTTTTGGGACCACTAATATAGATATAGATGAAGTAAAAATGTGTTCTACATGGATTTTGATGGAGTAGAGGGGATGGAAGGGTAGAGGGAGACGGTCATTGGCTCGTCCAATTACAAACACCACCACTGGTGGTTCACATCTGGCTTAGGGAGCTAGAGGGAAAGGATGAGGATGGATTCAGGCTATGGAGTCCTATGAAACTGAGACATCCATAAGGATATGAGGTATGATATTTGCCTTTTATACTTTTTCTATAGTATTGGTAGACACAGGTGATATTCATTCCTTTTTGTCTAGTCCTCTAGTTTGAGACATAGAGATTTTGGTTAAGGCATTGGATTTAACCATGTGGTATGAGACTCCAAACGGCGGTGACTCAAAGATTGTGCACTTATGCTGACAGTGTGATTTAGTACATGGAGGTAAATATTTTGTATGGGATCTATTCGTTTCTGCAATGAGGCCTTATGAAATAATCATAGTTATGGAATTTTAATCCAAATTTCATTCCTATATTGATTTTTTTAGGTGGATTGTGCGGTGTGTCCACAATGAAGAAATTAGGATTTCCATTGTGGGTGAAAATGAGACCTTGAAAGAGAAGGATGAGCTCAGTAATAATAGAGTGAAGTGGATTACTCAACATTTGGATAGCATGACACTAAAATAAATGTATTCTTTTGGTTATGACTTTCATTTCGTGGGGGCGGAGTACGAAGTCATGCAAGGCTTCTTCCCCCCCCCCAAGAGATTGATATATGCATAAACATTCATCTCAAGAATACATCGTTATCTACGCACTTATATTAAATAGATCTTGTATAGATTCTAGAGTTGATGATGCAGTTGGAGGAATTATAGGAGAAAGGATTTTTGAGACCCAATGTTTCCTCATGTGCTTCCTCAGTGTTCTTTCAAAGATAGAGGATGGGATCTATAGGTTATATGTTGATTACTGGTGGTAGAATCAGGTGTTCATGAGTAATAAGTATCCACTACAAGGAATCTATGTCCTCTTTCATCATTTGATACGTTTATGATGGTTCCATAAGATTTACCTCATGTCAGACTATCACCACCTTCTTGTGTGGGATGAGGATATACCGAAGAGAACATTTTTATGTCTTTAGAGTAACTACAAGTACTTGGTGATGGAATTCAACATGAAAAAATCCTATAAGTTTTCATGGGAATCATATACCTCATCATTCAACCATTCATTGATCACTTCATGGTAGTCTTCAATCATGACATGCGAGTGTATTCATAGTCTGACAAGGAGCATGCGAGAGACTTGAAGATGGTCTTGAACACACTACCCCAACACTATATTTATAGGATGATATCGATGTTTTAGTTTTGGATACAAGAATTACAATTCATGGAACATGTCATATTGGAGTCTATACTAGTGTTGGACCAAGTGAAGGTTGAGGTAGTTATTTAATGGTATTCAACCAATGGTTTTACTCGGGTTAAAATTTTCCTTGGGTTGGAAGGTCACTATCGAAAGATTGTACCTAAATTCCTTACAGTTGCATCACCCTTGAAATCTTTTACTCGAATGGGTTATCCTTTTTTACAGAAACATTGGTTCTAGTAGTGCATTAATTATCTAAGATAGAGGTGGATGTGTTCTCCCATATTGATATTTCTAGAGGTGGGTGTCGAGTACGTAGTTTTCAATGATGTATCAAGGAAAAGACTAGGTTGTGTGATGATGCAGATGCATGTAGTTATTACCTATTGTTCACACCAGATGAGACCACATGAAAAAAAATGTGGCCCGAGATCATGTGTAAGAAGCATTAGTCTTTCCTTTATAAGATTTGGATACACAACCTGATGGGTGAGTAGTTCATCGTTTACTCTGACCTGAAGAATCTCAAGTATATTTTCTCTCAAAAGGATTTTAAATTGATTTAGAGGTGATGGGTAGAGTTCTTCCAAGACTATGACATCATGATTTTTTACACCCTTAGTAATTTTAATGTGGTGAAAATTCTCACATCATGAGATCTTGTTCATAATTTAGTGGTTGAGCTGTCAGAGCAATTGTCCTCATTGTGGTTTTCATTCTTGGACAAGGATTGTGATTCATATCTTTGGACGATAGTTATTATCACACCACTTTTAAAGCAAATCAAGTATGATCATCAAGGAGATACCGACTATGGTACCTTTCATACATAGATATCCATTGTACATGCTCCATATGGATATTCTAAAGTTGGGGAGAAAATTAACCTTTTAATAAGACAGACTATGGTACTTTTTTCATTGCAGAATGAGGTATTGTGGGAGTTTCATACATCCACATTATCAGTACAACGATGTGTGGAAAATATGTACTAGGACAACCGAAATTAGTTTTGGTGGATATTTATAAAGAAGTTAGTTGAATATTTTGTATCATGATGCCACACTAATCAGAAATTTAAGGCTGAGCACCATGTTCCATTGGGTTTAGCTCAACCCCTTAAAGTTATATAGTAGATGTGGGATGATATTTCAATGGAATATGTGATGGGATTACCATGTATGTCTGTGGGAAATTATTCCATTTAGGTTATCATAGACCAACTCATCATGTCAAAAAACATTCTATCTATTTGAGAGAAGAGTTTATTAGAGAGATTATAAAAACATTACCAATAGTAGATAGTTTCACTCCATGGGGTTCCCTAGATGATTGTCTCTGACCATGATGATCGATTCACATCCCAATATTAAATGGGATTACAATACCCTTTGGGAATCAGTTACTCATGATCATAGTCTTTCATAACCAAAATGATGACTATATAGAGTGGAGCATCCATGCCTGTGAGGACATGCTATGAGATTACTTATTGGACATTATCCATAGTTGGGAGGATCACCTACACATGGTGTAGTTTTAATTTAGTAATAGATACAATTAAACCATTGGTATGGAACAATTTGAGGACTTTTATAGATGGCCATATAGGTTAAAACTTTATTGGACTATTCCAAGTGAGTCAGCATTCATTGCCCCAGAGTTGGTACCAGCTACAATTGAGTTGGTGCAGATCATCTAGGAGTAGATGAAGACTGCATAGATCCATCATAAGTCTTATAAATATCGATGGTGGAGTCCTATGGTGTTTCAAGTAGGAGACCATGTGTTTCTAAGAGTATCAAATTGACATAGATTGATAAAATATGGTCTTGTGAGCAAGATAAAATTGAGATTAATTAGACCCTTTTAGATACTAAATAGATGTTGTGAGGTGGCATACCACTTAGGACTACCGCCGCATTTTGGATGGGTACATGACATCTTCCAGGTGTCGAAATTGAGGTTGTATGTGAATGACCCATCACACATTATCAACTTGGTCAACCTATGTATCCAGGATAGAGCTACCTTTACAGAGTACTTGATAGTGATCATGGGTTGGCAGGAGTGTATCTTTCATGGGTGTTTGATATCACTTATGTGTATCTAGAAGAATCACAGAAATCACCACGAGAAAACAAGGGATTGGGAGGCTCATATTCATACTCAGTACCCACATCTCATTATGTAGCCATTTTTTGATCTTTAGGACATAAATACCTAAGATGTGGAGAATGTAACATCTCATATTTTCTATTTATTATTTTTTGATATTATCTGGATTATTTTCAAGACCAGACACTGAAATGAAGTGGGATTTCATGGCCTGGTGATCCCAGAATAAATGTTTGAGATATGTTAAATATTTTAAATATAATTCACACACATACATAGTTTTCAAAAAAAGCATAATATATCAAAAATTAAGGCTCATATAAGAAATATAAGGGCTCCTTTGAGTTCAGAATGTGAGTCATACATTAGGTGCGACATAATCTTTTTCAACATGGTACTTTTGTGAAAAAATAATTTTAAAACTATTTAAATGAAATAATTAATTTAGATTTTTAGTTTTCGAAGAATTTATTTTTTATCCTTCCATTTTATTGTTTCATAATTTTCATAGGGTTGGCCACTCATTCCCTAGTGATTTCAGATAATCTATATAAGAGCGTTCTTGGAAAATGATGACAGATCGATATCTGATCTCAGATCTCCATACAAAACATAGTTGGAGGATCTTCTCTTATAGACCCCAAACCTGACATACATGGACATTACATTACTTTTTTGAAATACTTAATACATGAAAAAACAGACACCCAAAGACCTGTATTAGTTTAGTGTCTTTGTAAACTCAGAATGTAATCTTCTAATCATGGTGGAAGATATTCAAAATCTCCCATAAAGATCTTCCCCTTTGGGTTTTCTTACCTAAAACATTTCTTTATATCCTGGGGAAAAGAAAAAATAAAAAGGGTGAGCTAAAATTATCAGTAACGGTAAAAATAGCGAACATAAAACAATCCATAAACATTTGAATGCAAAAACATGAACATAAAATCTAAATACCAAAATCTTGAGCGAAGACATAAATCTTGGAAGTACGTAAGGCATATATCATAATGGAACATCAATCCTGATAAAATAGCCTGGGATGAAAACATATAACTGTGGAAAACCATTAATCACTTTGATATGATTTCCATAGTAACTAAGGCATTGCTGCCAAGACCATCTTAGTGGACAAAGTCCCTTTCTAAATTGAGTTCACTCCTCGTTTCAGTCATGTAACACTGAACCAGATTAACATAGTATTCCATCCATGTCTATGTCATGAGTTATAAATATTTACCCAATGAATTCAAGGGAGATATAGGTCCCACCCATCTCATAATGAAGTCATTCTTACTTGTTCCATAAAATAAACATAATAAATTCATCTTAATAGAAAGAATAAAATGGGTTTCATAAACATCATCCCATCATCACATAATCCATATAAGTCAAATGGATATCATTTCATCATAAGAAAAGTGAAACCATGTAAATCATATATAAATTATACTTGAAATAGACAAATATGAAATAATTCCATATTATATGGAAAATGGTTTTAATAAAACACATGAAATTAATTCTTGAGGAAAATATTCTTTCTTCTTCAAAATCATTTTCTTTTCACAAAATGCCATGGAAATTTAAAAGAAAAGGATTTTTTTGCAAATATTAATGAAATCTTGTAGAGTAAGATTCATGAAAATAAGTCGTTATGAAAACCGTAAAAATCCATTCATGCCATATAATTTAAAAAAACATTCTTCTCATAATTTTACTATAAAATTCAAAAGGTACCTCATATGGTATACAAAAGAAAGATTCCTTTCATACGATGTGGTAAAAGTAAAAAATGGTGAAAATGACTTTAAAAATATAGGGAAGAAATGTAAAAAAATTATGAAAACATTTTGAGAACATATGGACATTTATAATAAACATAACTCCAATAAATACCTATGAATAAACAATCTCGGATAAGAATGTGATTGGAATAATTATACCTTACTGTAGGTCTGATATGCTTCGTACGTATCCGAACCTCCTATATAATGATTAGAATAATGTCATTGACTTATTATAGAATCATATTCATTGTTATGATATCATCTATGGTTCACTTATGACTTTATATTACCCGTTCTTTTGTAAAATCCATGTTGTAACAGCCTTTTGGGTAAAATCATTTCATTTATCGTACGTGTTTAGACATGTTGTTCTCGATATTATTACTTATATCAAGATTTACTTAATTCCAGAATTTAAAACATGATATATATATATATATAATATACATTCAGTATATAAATATATCTAATAGATCGATAAATATTATGAAATACACCTTTCATGGAGACGGTAGGTCGTGCGTACACATGAACGCTGTTTTCATTTCCTTATTGAATTAAATGGAATAATGTAAATGAATTTTTTTTTACATAAATCCAGTATCATTATTATGCAATATATTTCATGATTAATTATTATATATACTTTCTAATCATACTTTAATGGTTAATCATTGAAAATGAATCTCATTGCGTTCGTGGAGATGGTAGTCTGTACGTACGAACAAGCGATGATATCATTCCCATGATCGTGGAATTGTATTTAAGTGTATGTATAATATATAATAATCAAAATCACTTTAAGTTTATCATATATAGTTATTTATTTACACCATTATACCCATCCATGTAAGGTGGTGGTGAAAAAAGATTACACTACGGCGTGGAGACGGTATTCTGTACGTTCGTACGCGCGGTATTTTATTTTCCGTATGATGGATAGAAGATGAAATTTGGTTGTTTAATATTTATAATAACATATAATTATATTATTGATACTTATATTATAAATTTATGATGAAATAAGTAAAGAAGAAGAAGAAGAAGAAAAGGAAATAAATTGGAAAGAATTGGTAATGGATATTACCTCTTCTTTGACGCGCCTCTTCTTATCCTCCTCTTAAGGCACTAGGCTTGGTCTTTTTTGGAGACAAGAACCTCTATAATTTTTCTAGGGATGATTATAATAGAAATTTTCAGGAGGTTTTCTGAGCTTAAAGGCTAAAAAGGGTGCGAAGAGAAGAGGGAAGGGGTGCCCTTTTTATAATGGAGGAGAGGGGCACCTTTGGGAAAACATAAAATATTATTTTATAATAAAGACATATTCGGTTTATAATAGCTCAAAATTGACTTATTTATAAGGTAATGTGGGGATGGTTATAAATCCTCTCAACCAATAGGTTTTTGACATATTTAGGTTGCTATTTTAACTTTATCATCTAGATTTAACTCTAGGTTAAATAATTTAACTTTTATTGTGTATTCTTGTTTTCTTACACTATATGGTTTATAAACTTACTATAACAAGCCACAAAAACACCATGTGGTTCATTATTAATATATATAACCTTATATAAGTCATTTTTTAGATTCGTAGATTTTTAAGAATATAATAACAATTAATAATATAATATTTGTTTTAAAAACTATTTTATGTCAATTTTAAAACTATTAGGTAATTGATTTTTTTGAAAATCATAAAAAAAAATGATTAGTTCTAAGAAAGATTATTGAATCAATAATAACATTTCATATTAACCAATAAAATTAGTGGAATTAATAAAAAGTCTCAAATTCCATTTATTTGGGTATTTATAACATCAATTATGTTAACATTTAATGAATTAGGTAATTACTACATCATCATTGTGTCATAAATAAATTAACGTATATAATGTCTAAAAATTATAATTAAAATACCATTGTGTAGGAAATATCATTATCTTTCTATTGAATATTTATAGTCGAATTTATATTATGTATAACCCTGTATTAAAAATGTTTTAGTTATTAAACATTAATTTTAATTATTTTAACTCTTCTTTAAATAAAATAATAATAATTGTCCTAATCTAATCCAAGTGGACCTAAAGGGTAATATTTTATTCCTATGGTTTCGTTTTCGAATTACACTTTCCAATATAATTAGTACATGTGTTAGGGTAATAATAATATCATTTTTACCCATAATTGACCAATTTACTTTTAACCGTGGTATATAAAAGTAAAAAGTTACTATCCACCAAAATATATTTTTCTCTTATTCAACAAAATTTTACTCCTTGATATTAACCATGTCTCTTGGATTTTATAAATTCCACTCACATAAGCTGTAAAATTATGTTTTATGTATATTTTCAAATTCTCATAGGAAGTGGGTAAAAGACGGTGAAATGATCAAAAAAAATTATATATCTAAAATTATTAGAAAATGACTCAAATGAATTACATTGAACTTATATTAGTATTATGTATCAATTTTTACCTAAAATAAATTTAAACAAAATAAATAATTATTTAAATAAAAAGTCAATTTTTAAATAGGATCCTAGTGTTTTAACTATTCATCAGAAATTAAATGTTTTCAGAGAAATACCAAAAATTCACCCTAGGCTAACTTCAATATTCTGAATCCAAAAATGAAGTCCATTTTGAAAGATAAAATTTATAAAATTTCAAAAAGTTGGTATTACTATTCATAACGTCTATTTCATAAAAATATTATAATAATATCTTTTTTAGTGAAACTTGGTATTGCGTACTACACACACTATCGAAGAAGTTCTTGATTACGTGTAATGCAAGCCAAGTCAAGGCTGCTTGTAGCGAAATCTCTGTTTGGTGTTCTATATAACATAATCAAAACTGATTTCATTTATACATTAAACAAAATCTATACTTAATGTTGCGTAAAATAATTTCCACAAAACGAACTTGAAATTGTGTCTAACAGGAGCCAAAAATAGTGTTTCGTATACTGCAAGCTAATACAGTGTTGTGTATAGTACAAGCTAATCTTGGTGTAGTGTATAATAGAAGACATCAAAGAAATTAAAAATAATATTTCTCATAAAATCTTGGGGTATTACATTCTACCCCCCCCCCCCCCCCTTAAAATTATTTTATCCATCAAAATTAGTTAGGGTTATAAACCATTTACAACATCAAAGTTTCATTTATAAAAACTCACATCGTAAAAAGGAATAAAAAATCATCATTTTAAAAATTAAATTTAGAACCAAAATGAATACCCAAAGTAACTCATCACATGGGTTCCCACATAAAATTATATAGGTGAAAATATGGATATGGAAGAGAAATTTAACCATCAAGTTCTGATGGAGAGTGGTAGAGAACATGGCTATGAAAAATCCAACAATCGCAAAGCTGTAAATTTGTGATGATCTAAGGTACCATATGATTCATCAGATGTGAGAGTACTAGGACAACATTTTTTGTTTCCAAGATCATTTCCCTAACATTGAAGAACTTTTACATAAGGAGAAATACTTACATGATTTCAGTGTAATATCATCATTGGTCATTCCATGAACAATTTCCACTTCATCTCTATTTAAGGAAATGAAGCTGAATTATTCATTCATGAAGTGTTAGAAGATCATGCGATAGAATGATAATTCATCCCATCTATTTCTATCACAAAAATCAGAGCATATTTTTTTAAATATACATAAGTCCATCTACGGTGAGATTAATCATATATGATTCCATCAATGGACTTATACTTCATCTATCATACTGCCTAACAAAATAAAACCAGTACCTACTTACCAGGGACTTCCTGTAGGCTAGTGGTAGGTGATAAAGGTCTATCGCACTTCAGTTGTGGGTTCCATTCCCACAACCTTGTCCGACGTGATGGGTTGTCGCCCATCCTGCATGTTGTCCTTTTTCTAAAACTACATTATTATAACATCCCGTCAATAATATCAAGAAAAAGTTTTATCCTTAAACAATACTAACATATGTCCAACATAATCCATTCCAATCTTTAGGCTTATCTAAAATAATTTTGTCCAATCTTATAGTATAATGAAAATGATTACTGGAAATGTCATCAAACAAGCATGTGAATACCATCATTTATCACCCATATATCATACGATATATATTGTTGGTCACATTCCAAATATGTGAATACCTTAATCATGTATTCTCTTGAAAAATCAATACCCATTGAACCATAGTGAAAACATGAATGCTGTCAAAAGATTACTCTTTCCACATACCAAAATCACAAAATTTATATATACTCAAACCACGATATCAGTAATGAGCTCATTTCATTTTCTCTTTATCCCTTCATTAGGTTCATATAATCTTCTTTACAAAAATATCTGAATAACAATTCATGGTTACCAGTACCATTCAATATAAACTTTCAAATAATTTAGGAAAAACAATAGTGTATCAATCCTTAGATTTTTCTTTATTCCATAGTACCATTAGATTACCTATACAACATAACTCTTGATAAACATAAAATCATTCCACAACCTTATTAAAACATTGACCAAGCTTCAACACTTCTTTCATCTCATATATCATTTGTCGTCTCCTCATCATCATCCACATAAATACTACCCATATGACCATGCTGATTCTCTTCATGAGATTTTCTCTTATGGAATTGGTTTGCATAATGCCCAAACATTCCACATTTAAAACATCTAATCATTGTTGATGTCGAAGCAATATCATTATCCTTCTCCATGGTGTTAACTGAACCTTTTCTTTTGCAATTACTGGATTGGTTTCCTTATTTACCGCACCCAAACCATCTTCAAGTTCCTTTGAAACATTCTCCCTCATGCCTCTTACCACATTATTTACATGAGGGGAATTGAACTTTCTTTCCTCTATGATCATCATGAAACTCCATCATTCTCTTATTAGTCGAGTCAAGAAACTTACCAACATTGAGATTATTGATCATGTTATGAGATTGCTGATTAGGAATAATAACAATGTTTGGACTTCGAAATCCCGTCTCATTTGGTGTCTCATGAAAAATATCATTCCATTTTACATCATATCCTCCATTATCATGAATCGTCCCATTTCCTTCCATTTTCTAAAACCCAAAAAAGAATAGTGTGAAAGGAAAAAATCATACTAAGAAAACAACATAATAAAGGGGGATTACATTCAATATCTAAAATCTTAAGTTTAATTCTATGATCATTTCCGTAATTCTAGGACTATAACCTATATTTATATTTATCCTTAGGGACATCCCTAGACATACCTTAGAAATATCTCGAGGGATTTAACTAAATTTATCGCATTCTATTTTTCAAAGGTTAACTACACCTTCGCCCTGATACCAATTGTATAGACCCCAAACCTGAAGTACATGGAAATTACATTACTTTTGTGGAATACATAATACATGTCAAAAATAGATGCCCAAATACCGTATTAGTTTAGTGTCTTTGCAAAATTGGAACGTAATCTTCTAATCATGGTGAAAGATCTTCAACATATCCCATAAAGATCATCCACTTTTGGTTTTCTTAACTAAAACAATTATTTATATCCTGGGGAAAATAAAACATAAAAAGTGTGAGATCAAATGCTCAGTAAGGGTAAACATAGAGAACATAAAACAATCCATAAACATTTGATTACAAAAACTGGAACATAAAATCTAAACATAAAAATATTGAGAAAAGACATAAATCTTGGAATTACGTAAGGAATATATCATAATGGAATGTAAATCCTGATAAAATAGCCTAGGAATAAAACATATAATTGTGGAAAACCATTAAGCACTTGATATGATTTCTATAGTATCCAAGGCATTTCTTCCAAGACCATCTTAGTAGACAAAGTCCCTTTCTGAATCGAGTTCACTCCTCGTTTCAGTCCTGTAACACTGAACTGGACTAACTTACCATTTTTAACATGTCTATCTCATGAGATATAAATCTTTACCCAATACATTGGAGGGAGATATAGGTACCACCCATCTCTAAAAGAAATCATTCTTACTTGTGCCACAAAATAAACATAAT
Organism: Viscum album; assembly: GCA_963277665.1. Lineage (NCBI taxonomy): Eukaryota > Viridiplantae > Streptophyta > Magnoliopsida > Santalales > Viscaceae > Viscum > Viscum album. The sequence goes on from OY728151.1 coordinate 166,143,936, forward strand.
TCATTCATTATAACCCAAAGAATAAAATGGGTTTCATAAACATCATCAGATCATCACATAGTCCATATAAAACAAATGGATATCATTTCATCACAAGAATAGTTAAAATACGTAAATCATAGAGAAATTATTCATGAAACATAAAAATATGAAATAATTCCATCTTATATAGAAAATGGTTTTGATAAAACACATGAAATGAATTCTTGAGTAAAATATTCTTTCTTCTTCAAAATGATTTTCTTTTCAAAAAATTCCACATAATTTTAAAAGAAAATGATTTTTTTTGAAAATATTCATGAAATCTTATATAGTGAGATTCTGGAAAATAAGGCATTATGAAAACCATAAAAATCCATTCATGTCGTATATGTTAAAAAAACATTCTTCTCATACATTTACTGGAAAAGTCAAAAAGTACCTTGTATGGTAAACAAAATAAATATTCCTTCCATATGATGAGGTAAAAGTAAAAAAAAAGGTAAAATAACTTTAATAATACATGGAAGACAAGTAAATATTTTACGAAATCATTTTGAGAACATAGGGACATGGATAATAAAGGTAAACCTAGTAAATACTTACGAATAAACAATCTCGGATATGAATGAGATTGGAATAATTATCCCTTACCTTAGTTCTGATATGCTTTGTACGTATCTGAACCTCCTGTATAATGATTTGAATAATGTAATTGACTAATTACAGAATCATATTCATTTTTATGATGTCATATATGGTTCACTTATGACTTTATATTACCCGTTCTTTTATACATTCCATGTTAAAGCAGCATTTTGGGTAAAATCATTTCATTTATCATACGTGTTTCGACACGTTGTTCTCGATATTATTACTTATATCCTGATTTACATAATTCAATAATTTAAAAAATGATATATATATATATATATATATATATTCAATATATAAATATATATGATAGATCGATACATGGAATGAAATACACCGTTCATGGAGACGGGAGGTCGTGCGTACGCATGAACGCTGTTTTCGATTCCTTATGGATTAAATGGAATTAAGTAAATTAAACATATATGTACATAAATCCAGTATCATTATTATTTAATATCTTTCATGATTATTTATTATATATACTTTATAATCATACTTCAATGGTTAATCATGGAAAATGAATCTAATCGCGTTCGTGGAGACGGTAGTCCGTACGTACGCACGAGCGATGATATCATTCCCATGATCTTGGAATTGTATTAAAGTGTATGTATAATATTTCATCACAAATATCACATTAAAATAGTCATATATAGTAATTTACTAATCTCATTATACCCATCCATGTAAGGTGGTGGTGGAAAACAGATTACACCACGGTGGAGAGACGGTATTCCGTACGTACGCACGCACAGTGATTTCATTTTCCGTAGGATGGATATAAAAAGAAATTGGTTTATTTTATATTTATAATAACATATAAGTATATGAGTTATACTGATGTTATTATTTTATGATGAAACAAATATATAAGAAGAAGTATAAGATGAAATAAATTGGAAATAATCGGTAAAGGATATTACCTCTTCTTTGATGTGCCTCTTCTTATCCTCCTCTTAAGGAACTAGGTTTGGTATTTTTAGGAGACAATAACCTTTATAATGTTTCTAGGTAAGATTATAGGTGAAGTTTATAGGGTTTTACCGATAATAAAGGCTCAAAAGGGTGTGAAGAGAAGAGGGAAGGGGTGCCCTTTTTATAAGGGAGGAGAGGGGCACCTTTGGTAAAACGTAAAATATTATTTTATAATAAAGTCATATTCGGTTTATAATAGCTCCAAATTGATTAATTATAAAGTTAATGTGGGTATGGGTCGAAATCCACTCAACCAATATGTTTTAGACAAGTTTAGGTTACTATTTTAACCTTATCATTTAGATTTAACTCTAAGTTAACTAATTTAACTTTTACTGTGTCTTCTTGTTTTCTTACACTATATGGTTAATAAACATTCTATAACAAGAAAAAAGAACAACAAGTGGTTCATTATTAATATATATATACCTTATCTAAGTCATTTTCCAGATCCTTATATTTTTAGTAATATAATAACAATTAATAATATAATATTATTCTAAAAACAATTTTCTGTCAATTTTAACACTATTATGTAATTGATTTTTGTGAAAATCATAATAACATGATTAGTTCTAAAAAATTTAATTGATTCAATAATAACATTTCATATTAACCTATAAAATTAGTGTAATTCATAAAAAGTCTCAAATTCCATTTATTTCGGTATTTATAACATCAATTATGTTAATATTTTATGAATTAGGTAATTACTGCACCATCAATGTGTCATAAATAAATTAACTTATTTATTGTATAAAAATTAAAATTAAAATACCATTATTTAGGAAATATTATTATCTTTTAATTTATATTTATAGTCTAATTTATCTTATTTATAACCATATATTAAAATTGTTTTTGTTATTAAACATTGATTTTAACTATTTTAACTCTTCTTTAAATAAAATTATAATAAGTGTCCTAATCGAATCCAAGTGGACCTAAAGGGTAATATGTTATTCCTAAGGTTTTTTCTGGTTGAATTACACTTATCCAATAGATTTAGGACATGTTTTAGGGTAATAATAATATCATTTGTACCCTTAATTAACCTATTAACTTTTAACCGTGGTAAATAAATGTAAAAATTTAACATTCAACAAAAAATATTTTTATCATATTGAACAACATTTCACTCCTTGATATTAACCGTGTCTCTCAAATTTTGAAATCCTACTCACAGAAGCAGTAAAATTTGGTTTTATGTAGATTTCTTAATTCTCCAAGGAGGTGGGTAAAAGACGGTGAAAAGTTCAATAAATTTTTTATATATCTAACCTTATTTTAAAATGACTCAAATGAATTAAATTGAACTTATAAATGTATTATGTATCAATTTTTACCTAAAATAAATTTAAATAAAATAAATAATTATTTAAATAAAATGTAGTTTTTTAAATAGTAACCTAGTGTTTTCACTATTCATTAAAAATTGAATGTTTTCAGAAAAATACAAAAAATTCACCCTAGGATAATTTCGATATTCCGAATCCAAAAATGAAGTCCATTTTGAAAGATAAAATTTATAAAATTTCAAAAAGTGGGTATTACTATTCATACCGGCTAGTTCAAAACAATATTATAATAATATCTCGTTTAGTAAAACTTGGTATTGTGTATTACACACTCTATCGAAGAAGGTCTTGATTGCGTGTAATGTAAGCCAAGTCAGGGTTGTGTGTAGTGAAAGCTTAGTTTGGTTTTGTGTATAACATAATCAAAAATTATTTCATTTATACACTAATCAAAATCTATACTTAATGTTGCTTAAAATAATTTCCACAAAACGAACATGAAATTGTGTGTAACACTAGCCAAGAATAGTTTTGCGTATATTGCAAGTTAATACAGTGTTACGTATACTACAAGATAATCTTGGTGTAGTGTATAATAGAAGACATCAAAGATATTAAAAATAAAATATCTCATAAAATCTCAGGGTGTTACATTCTCAATGGTGGAAATATAACTGTTAATATTGACTGATTTGCCCAAACTCATGTTAGTATTTTATTTATTTTGATTTCCACCCCTTTAATTATTATCAGATGAATGTGGATCAATTCAGAAAACAAAATTTTTCCGTGCATCACCAGTAGATTTAATTTTTAGGGAATAGTTTATTTGTTCATCTCTTTTATCCCTCTTCATTAAACATTTTCTATGATAATGGATTGGGCTAAATGAATAATGGTTGAGGTTTGTTCTTTTATTTTATAGAATTTGGAATCCTACCTCCATTATTTAAATGATCATTGTGGGCATTTGTTTGTGCCCATGGTTCGATGAATACATGATATTTGATTCTTGTGTGATCGTTTCTCAACACAATAAATCGATACCATGGGTGTAGTTCATGATCGATGGTTCAGCCAATGTTTAATTATGGTGTTGAATAATTGTATGTTGAACGAACTGATTTTTGGATCCTTTTATTTCATGTTTTTAGGAACTACTATAGATTTTTAGTGGATCATTCTCTAGCAGATTCAGGGCCAAGAATGTTGTGATCAGATGACTAGATGCCAAGAAGAACCATGGTCTATAGGTTACAGCAGGGGAGGAGGCTCCAATGAGGTGCAAGATGAAGTATAATCTGATCTATATATCCTGAAAAACATGAAATATACTTTATGATTACACGTTGTGTGGGCCCCCGGATGATGTGTTTGTGTTTTGGCCAGGGTTAATGATCACATGGTATGTGACCCCTGTCACACGGCAGGTGGCCCCATATTTGTGACATGGCATGTACATTCAAATGTACATAGACACATGTAAAATTACACATCCATATGGCATGCCATGTACTGGGAGATAGACAAGCCTTGGTGTACGTGACTCGGTACACAGACATGGTCTTAGTATATAGACATGTCTAGGTGACACAGGTAGGATTCCATGTATCTCTACTAACTGTGTACTCCCAATACATGTTGTGTTTATGGAAACTACATGTCACATGACTATATTACACATGGGAAGGCATGGGGATAGTAGGACACACCGTGTACCCAAGTTACATGATGTGTACTCATTTCAAGTGTAGTTATGGATCATTATTTTTTTAATGTGGACCATTATAGGTTGAGTATTTTTTTCCATGATCTATTTTCATTGAGGGTTCATTTAAATATTACATCCATTTCACTAGATTGTGATCCCCTATAGAGGTTGAGTCATAGAAAGAATTATGGTGTCCCACTCTGATACTAGAGTGTGATTCTCTTTCATCCTTTATTCCATTGGTGGATTTTGCGGCATCAGTGTGACCTCCCTGGGCAAGGTGACGATACTTCATGTATCATGTTATATCATTAGGGTTTGTGGAATTGTTGACATATGATCCCCTATGTAGTCTTTTGATCCAGATATGGTCTGTGGTGTCACCCAGTGGTTCTAGGTGTGACCCAATTTCTATAAATCATATTCCTTTTAGACCCATCATCTTTTATTTGGCAAGGCATAATGACTTATAACTCTTTATAGGGTGTCTCTGATAATAGAATTTATCATGGAGTAGATTCTCTTGGAATGAGAATTAATTTGAGAACAATATTGTGGCAAGTAGTTGGTTATGAACACATGGTGGCGTGGTTACTTTATTGAGTATATTTGGATGTTTCAATTATATAACTATTTTATATATTGTTTTGATCTGACTATAATTGGTACATAGTGTTTAGTGTTTTTAGGTGTCCTAATAAGTATTTTTACACTCACTCATGCATGGGCTTCTCCTTCACATGTCGTGTCTTATGAAGACAATTACTTGTTTGACAGTTTCCTTATAGGACATGGATTAGGTGGAGCATATCTGGAGCTTGTCCGACTGAGGGTTTTTAAAAAAGATCTTACTTTGGACTCACCCTTGGATCAAGTTAGACACTTTATAGTTTTTTGGTTGGGATTGTATTTGTCTCCTTTTCCTCTTTCTGTTTATTTACAACCATCCTTTGTTGTGGATCTTAGATATATGAATTAATTGTTTTAGTTTTGTTACATTTCATCAATGTGTGGGTTTGGAGATGTTTACATAGGTACATGCACTTTAGGATAATTCCCCCCATTTATTGGATATCTAAACACAGTGCTGGTAGCCATCCCCAAGCCTATTGGTGGTTGGCATGGGGTTTTCACTGGTCAGGACATGATGGTTTGGGTTGTGTAAAAAATGTTTATTACTAGTAAATAAAATTTTAATAAGATGTACATAAAAATAAAACATCATAGGGATGCATCTCTAATGGTTTTTACTAATGAAAAATTATTTCCCAATATAACCTTTTTGTTCTTAAAAGTGTCCCATTTTGTATGGTAGAACAATGTGGAGGATATTGGGAGGATTTATGTTCCTTAAAAAAAATAAAAGTTTATGTTTCTCAAAAATATTTTTTTCAAAAGATTTAGAAACATATTAATATATTAATATTGGACTTATGTGGATTTAAAAAATATTATTTTCTAATAATTCTAGACCCAAGTAGGATTGGGTTCTAAAATTATTATTATATTTAATTTCATAAAAATATGAAGTGAACCAAAAATAACATACGGTACATGTATATTGGTTGTTGTAAACATATGACTGGGAATATAGATTTCTTCAAGAATATTATTAAAATTAATGGTGGAAATATTTCCTATGGTGATAGTGATCAAAGTGAAAATATCGAATCAAGTAATTTTATTCTTCTTGGAAAAGTGTTAAATTCAAATGTTTTATTTGTTTTCGGTCCTAATAATAACATTATTTTCTTATTTCAATTAATTGATGGGAGTTGTTTTTGAACATCTAGAATGATAAATTTAATGTTCATAGTTTAATATAATACATTATTCTTTCTTCCAGTAGGCATGAGAATGTTTACCAACTTAATATAGATGATCTTAAGAGGAAAGAAATACCATGAATTATTTTAATGGAAGAAAAATATTGGTTATGTCATATATTATTAGGATACCATAATTTTATAAATTTAGCTATAATATCTAATATGGAATCTGTTAAAGATGTACCAGAACATAAGTTTGAACCTTAAAAAGATTATGATTCTTATCAATTAAAAAATAAATATTCCTCATGTTTTAAATCTATATGTGATATCTCAACAACTAATTCTTTAGAGTAAGTTTACATGGATTTATTCGATCCTACACAAACTAGATGTATTGGGGTAAAGTAATATATATTTTTTTTAGTTAATGATCACAATAGATATACATGACTCTATTTTCTAGCAAAGAAGTTAAATTCATCATTATATTTTAAAACTATTCATGTACCATGTTAAACAAGATAAATATTTATCTTTTATATCTATTCAGAGTGATCATATTTCAAAGAAATATAAATTTGTATTTTCAATATTTTTGTATTAAAATTTCTATAAACATAACTTTGGAACACCTAGAACACCATAAAAAATGATGTTGTGGAAAGGATAATAGAATTATTCAAGACATTACAAGAATCGTGTTGAGTGAATTATATGTTGATAAACATTTTTGGGTTGAAGAAAGTAGTACCACCTTCTAGATCATAAATTTAGTTCTAATAATACCATTTATCATTAAATGTTCTTGTCGTTTTTTGGAATGGAAGAAAACCACAAATATCTTACTTTATATTTTTTGGGTGAAAAGTGATAATTTTTAAAACCTAATATTATTTACATAAATTAGTTCCAAAATATGATGAAGGAATATTTATAGGCTATTATAAAACTTTCATGACTTATAGATACTTTTAAAAAATGTGACATACTGTTGAGGAAACACTGCATTTTAAATTTGGTGAAATTGGACCTTTGGTTTTCAAACAACCTCAATTCACATCTTCGAATGTTATTTCAAAACAATATCTTTCAAAAATTTGGAAAATTTCTTCTTAATAGATAAAAATTGGCGAATATTTTACAAATGTTACACCTCAATAATAATTTCAACCCACTGTTGAAGAATAATGTTTTATAAATTGAGGTAATTAGTTGATTAATAGGAATCATCCTAGTGATAATATCATTACAGATGTCAATGAACATGTAATCACTTGAAGTTACTTATGAAATGAATTTGACCATTATATATTTTTATCATATGTTGATGAAAAAACATATGATGGATATTTAGGTGATGAATATTGGATGAAATCTATTCAATCAGAACTCTATAAATTTGAACGGAATTATGTTTGGACTTTTTCTTAAAAGACATAATGATAATTATGTAATTACATTAAAATAATTTTTTTATGAAATAAATGTGGTGAAAATGGAATTATAGTAAGAAATAAAGATATAAATGTTTTTATGGTTCATAATCCATAAGATATCATATATTATATAGAAACATATTCTCTAGTATCTAGACATGAAGCAATTTTTATTCTACCAACATATGTAGAATTTATTAATTTCAAAATTTTAAAATGTATGTGTTGTATGATTTTCATAATGGATATATACAAGAGGATGTTCATGTAGATAAACCTCGTAGTTATGAAAATATAGATTATCAGAACCATGTATTTATACATACTAAATCACTTATATTGCCTTAAAATTTACCATTAATCTTGGTATGATAGATAAACTATTTTTTTCATAATAATTTTTTTAAGGGATCTATGGATTCAACACTTTTTATAAAAAAGTTTCAATATCATTTTTCAAATTTGTGTCTACGACATTATATTTTCATCAACTCAAAAATCACTAAAAAATTCACTCATATATCTTTTAAAATTTGAGATTTAAATGAACATGATGGGTTAACATTCTATTTTAGTGGTTTTAAAAATTCTCAAAAATAATAAGGGACGTTTATATCTCAACATAATTATATGAAATATCATATTAATAATTTGGAACATGACAATACTAAAAGTATTATTACTCTTATCAGATCCTTAAATACTTCTCATATTGATGAATATTGGAAAATAGTTGATCAAAATATATTTAGAGTATTGATTGGTAGTTTAATATACTAAAACACTATTCATATGAATTTAATTTTTCATGTATTCTTTTTTTCAAGATATCAAGATAATATAAAGGAGTCCCATCTTATGGCTATAAAATGAATTTTAATTTTTTTTAAGGGAACTAGGAATCTATGTTTATTTTCATCTTCTGGAAATGATTTTGAACATGAATTTTTTTTAGAAATTGAATTTTATTGATGTAAATTAGTTAGAAAAACTAAATTTACAACTTTTAATTATTTATGGGAGGATTTAGTTTATTGTACTTGGAAACAATATATAGTACATTCCACTACTAATGCTGAATATGTGGTAGATGGAATTATTGTCCTTATGTTTTATATATGAAACACACATTCAATGATGTTTCCTTGAGTTTTAGTAAAACACCAATTTATTATCATAACAAAACATATATATTTGTTTAATTAAAAACCTAGAACATTACTCATGAGAAATGAATACAGATATAAGACACTATTTTCTTTATAAGAATAAAGACATAAACTACATACCATTTTAAAATTCATTCTAACATAAGAACAACTTGATGATATATTTACTAAACTCATTAATTGTCATAGATTTTAACATATTATATAAAATATAGAAATATCCAATAAAAAATGATCATACATATCTTCTTATTTTTTATCAATCATCTATCATTAATGAACTCATTTTCAAAGGGGGGTTACATATGTCTTGTTTTTCTAATAATTTAGTGTCTCTAAAATATTATTTTTTATCTTAAAATTTTATTTTTTTTAAATTTTTTATTACTAGGAATATTAATTATTCTAAATTTTTGATTTTATAAAAAAAATATTTTAATAAAATTATAGCTTTTTTAAAACTTTTAGATTTCCTAAAAATTTTAGTTTTTCTAAATTGTTTAATTATTCAAAAATAAAAGAAACAGTTTAATTAAAAAACATTCCCATAGAATGTTTCAAAATTAATAATAGAATATAATCTCTAATATATAGAATTTACTATATTTTGAATTATTTATTTTTTTGTTATTCCCACCTTCTTATTTTTGTAATAGTTTTAAAGAATTTCCATCCAAGATTTTCATCCAATAACAATTTCTTAAAATCCATTAAAAGTTAAAAATATATTTTTTAAAATCGTGTAATTAATTATGAAATTTCTAATCATGTTTTGTTTTTATTATTAGATATTATATTTATAGAAGTTGAATGATCACCCATGTAACCATAAATATGAGAGTATTTCACCACATCCCAAATATAACTCTTAATGTTTTCTCAACTATTGACCCTCAAATTCTCCATGAGTCTGTCCTTTAGTATTCATCTGATTAGGTCTCCTTCATCTAATAACATTTTCTTCATCTCAGCATAAATTTTTACCAGATTTTTCAAAATGATATCTGTTGATTAAATTCTCAACAGGATAGTAATAAATGAAAGATTAATTCAAAATCATTAGTTTGATAAAATGTATTCTCTAATAAAATAATCTATAATGTTTCTATGGTTGATAGAAACTATATATAATGAAATAATATATTGATCATTACTATCCAATGGTAGTAAATGAATTATATTCTTCATTTGTTTTATAGAATAGAATGTGATTTGGAGGTAATAAAATTTAATATTTTTTATGAGTGTTACTATTTAAATAATCAACAACTATCAGATATAGTAGAAATTATATTTTAAGAGGAAGCTTATTTATTAACACAAATGATTATGGACAAACTTGGATGCTCTGCAAAGTATAGGGAGTAAAATTATTTATTTCCTACTTAGGGAAAGATATGTAATGTGTTTATTTTAAAACTATATGAATGTGTTTTAGCTCTATGGATACAAGGATATCTCATTTTGTGGAAAGGGTAATGAGATGCATTGATGGTGTTGGATATATATATTTATTTGTATTTATTGATGGATATGAGAATGTTCTATTTATTAAAGTCTGTGTTTTATCGATCGATGTTGTTAAGAAGAGTACAATGAAGATAAGAAACATATTGTTTCTATGTTTCATTTAAAAATTGTTGGTAAACCTCAATGATAGTAATGATGATCAAGAATTAGGCAGATGATATGAGAGAAAACATCTCTTTGATAAGTGAAGAAACCATTTTTATAATGTAATTTGTCTTTAGGCTAGATATAGAATGATTTTTTGATAAATCAAAACAAGAAACATCTGATTCTAAAGTTCTCTATTTAAAACAAAATATTAAAGAGAATAGGAAAGTTGGTTTATCACAATCGAGTCAAAAAAATAAAGTCAAGGCTATGTTGGATGAGGCATATAAATATTTGGTGAAATGTAAACAAGAAAAGTAACATAGTGATTTGGAATTCAGAATTGATAAGGTAGATGCATTATCTATAAATAAGAAAATTGATGAAGTTTATAAAGTTTAATATTAAAAAATAAAATTAAAATATTTTTTGATGAAGATAACATTACTGAAACTCTAATGAATGGAGTATAATGAGCTCATGCATATATCTATACTAATGTTAAAAAAATTAGTACTTTTGGTTTCACATTTATCATCCTTCAAACCAGTACCTTGGTCCTTTAGAATTTTTTATCGACATAATATACTATAAAATAAGTAAGTGGAATTATATAAAGATCCTTTAACTGTTGAGAAATGTAAAGGGAAAGTTCTTAGGGTTGAAAATTCTGTTGAATTTAGAGTTTGGGAAACTATGAAATTATATATAATAGAATATTTTAGAAGTTATGTGATGCTATAAATACAGTTATATAAATAGTTAAAATATAAAGATGAAGAATATGAAGAGGGAGGTATTCAGAAACTGTATCTTTCACCACTCAAGTTGCAAAATATGATGAGTTAGAAGTTTCTAAAAAAGAAAATAGTTTGAATAGAAAAATATAAATATATAAATATAAAATTTTTATATTATATAGGTATGAATTTGATTAAAATTTTGATGTAATGTATCAGATTCCAGTAAATTGAAATTATAAGAGAAATAAAAAAGTAGTTGTTGGTTCTTCTAGAAGACTTGTTTTTTATTTCTCATTGGATCCAAATGACTCTCCAACCACCAATTCATATCAAATATTTCAAGAAATATTTACATACATTATTGAATTGATGAAGAATATCACTGATCTAATACCCTAATTTCTAATTATTAAACCTCATTGAAAGAATACTAAAATGAGTATAAATATTTTACAATAATCTAACTCATTGAATCAGATAGCATAAAAAGTTTTATATAATGATGATAATTTTAATTCATTAAATGAAGAATATAAAGAAGAAAATAGAGGTGTAAATACTTATTTCACTATAGATTAATTATTTTAAAAAAACGTCAATGATGAAAATTTTGAATAATTAAAGAAGTTATATTTAGACATTAATAGTTATTTTGGGAAGTTTTCATCTAATATTTATAAAAAGATCATTATTTTTTACTCATATAAATATTTCATAGACTCTCAATCCCATGAAATATCAGATCGTAAAAATAATAATTTGTTTCTTGATGAATAAATTCAGATGATAAAGTAAAAAAATAGAAAAATTTAGTTTCATGAAGAATAGGTTGATAGTTTGATGTTATATGTTCTTATATTTCAAGTTCAAGAAGATAATATCTCCCAGTTAAAGTAAACTATATCTGACATAGATAATAATCAATATAAATTTATGAATATGAAAGTTATTTGAAATTGTTTTTATATGAATTATTTATTTTTATTCCATCTTAACTCTTAATGTAAAAACCATACACATGAAGAAATTATTCACCACATATTCTATTTGAATTTTTTTCTTATAATATTTGGATGAAGGTTCTCTCTATATTCAATGATAAATGTTCATTTAAACTACATATTTCTTTATTGTTTCTTCTATAATATTTTACGTTCATTATACCTCCTATATTAATTTTGAAAATAATATTTGGGGGAATTTTTTGTATGATTTTGTTGTGGGGGGGGGATAATTTATAGATGGATTTTTTGAGAGATTTTTTAATAATTTGTTTTATTTTAAGTAACATATCAATTTTTGGATAAATATGATGGAAGATGTAAATATTTTAAATGATAGGGAAGTTAATGAATATATGGGATGAAGTTTTCTTAAACAAATAATTGGTTTGTAAGAGTTTTAATGTAATTATTTTTATCATTATGTATTGTGTTTTATGATTTTCAAAATGGGGTGATGTTGAGTCAAAAGATATAATTTCTACACCTTATATCCTTAATTTTGGAAATAAAAACACTTCTTTAAAAAATATTTCTTAATAAATTTATATTTCTCTGGTCTTGTATAATGTTTTCTCAGAAACCGATTTATTATATGGAATTTAGAAACCGTTCTTAATGGATGAACAAAAACATTACAAACTAAATTTGTAACGACTCACCATTTCAGGAAATAATTCTCATTTATTTTTAGTTTATAACCTTTTTAAAATTTTGTTTAAGGTTCACTATGGACTATCGAAGGTCCTATGGGAGTCTGGGGCATGTTCAAAGCTCGATGTTCAAAAAAATGGAAAACAGGTTATACCACACGGTTACTCTATGATTAGTACTAACTGTGTAGGGGAACCATCTGAGTAGCAGTGGCCGCACTATTTTTATCTAATTGTGAGACCTAAAGAACATGACTATGATGAAATCTAGATATTATAGATATTTTCTTTTTTAATAGTTTATGTATGTTTGGGTAAATCATGCGCCTTAACAATACAGGGTCCCTCCTCAAAAAATATAGGAGCACGGTCTGTGCACAGTTTTTAAAATCCTTGAATCCAAACATTACGCCCCTTTTTTTAGGGTGAATTTCCTAAAATTATCTTCATTTAACCAAAAACCTTATTTTCATTCTTCCTCCTCCCATTCTAGTTGATAAACCCTCCTCTCATCCTCCCATAAGACATATTTATGCCTATTCTAGGTTCCTTGATATCTAATAGATCATGAAACCAAATCAAGATACATATGAAGCATTGGATAGATAAAGGTATAATCTAGATTCCTCATACATTGGTTCTATGTTTATATTTTTATCTATTTAATTATTTAGGTGGAAACTTATTTCCCATATTTTTAGTGTGTTGGCCAAATTCATTGATTTCATCCAAAATACATCAAATCATAAGCCAATATTGGACAAGGAGTTGTCTAGAGCCCTAAGGTAGGTGTTCTAGTTGTTTTTTATAAAATTTGTGTTGTTTTAATCACCATTTCATTGTGTTGTACATAGACAATTTCCATGTGTCTTCTTGAAATGAGTTATTTATATTTAAATTAATAGTTAAATGGTTTTTACTCCTGTTGAATATTTCTAGGTGTTTAAAGGATGCCAACCTCAATTTTTGCCACCCCTTGGGGTTTCCAGCTTGAAATTACCAATTCTAATTAATTGATTAAATGATTGGAACAAATTATATGTGTTTGGATTGTAATTTAAATGGATTCACCCACTCTTTTAATTAATTATAAGCCACAAAATCCATCCTTAGTGTATGTATTATCATTATTTCGACTACCATTATTTGGTAAATGAAATTAATTTCATATATTTAACTTCTTGTACTCAATGTGGGTATTTATGATTAAATTAATTAAATGGAATTAAGCAGAAAGGCCACGCCTCATATTTTATAATAATGAACATGATTATATGAACAGTTATGCTTTAGTTTGATTGGTATTACTTGAAATCATTACAAATTTTTGATCTCACATGATATTATTATTGTTGTTTTTGTTGTTATTTCATTTATATTGGATATGGACGATGGTTAAGGGGCCTTTTGAGAATGAAGTTTCACTCTCCTGTACGTCAGGTGTTGATCATGACCACTCTCACTATTATACTTTTAACTAGGTGTTGGGAATAATGTTCCCCATTCCTCTATTTGGGTGTTGGGAATAATGAATCACCCAACCTTTATAGAGTGTTGGGTAATGTATCCAATTTTTATTATGAGATTCAGGGCATGTATCCTTCTACGTAATCCTATTAGCTTGTTTATACAGGTCAATGATTACTAAGTTACAGACCAATCATGCCAGCACCTAGTATGCAGGTATATTACTGCTCATGTGTGCACATAATTACCTCTTCTAAGTTGATATAGTATATAACTACTCTATATATGTATATATATATTATTAATATATATATTGTTACCGATCAGACACATTTTGGCACGAGCGGAAGCAGGTAGAGCTCCCATGGGTCCTTTAAGAACCAAAGCATGCTAGTGATTATTTATCTGACATTATTGATTGTTAATTTATACATTAATACAACTATTTCTATGAACACCATGTGGTTTATATAGAGTAACTTTTTGTGGTGGAAAACTAGGATTTTATCTCATACCCTACTCGGGCCACATTTGGTACCCGTGTAGATTACTTGGCTGTAGGTAATGATAAGGGTTAGCACCCACCTATAGATTCTTGATATGATTTAGTTCTAGAATGGAGTATGGGAGAAGAGTATCAATCATATTCTTGAGACTATTGTAGATTAGTCTTTTTTACTTTTTGTAGTTTTTTATAGGATGTTATGTATATTTATCCCATGTGTTCACTTTTTTATATATTATCATGACATGAAACTTCCATGTATATCACTCAGTCGTTTTGGATTTTCATATTATTATTTATTTTCTCATATATTTACACTTCCGCACTTGTTTACAATATCTGTAATATGATACTTTCCATTATATAAAGTTACTCACCCAGTGTCATTTTATTGTAATTTTATATATGATTCCACTATTACATGTTTATTTATTATTTCCACTCTCCCACTCCTATATTAGAATATTGTATCCCCATTTTACCCTCTTTATACAATCTCTATTAGTTAACATCCTCTGGCATATGTGGAGGTTCACTTTGAGTATATGTTACCCACTAGCTTAGGGATCAGATTTAGTGGTTCCCTGATCGGGATGTTATAAAGTGGCATCCATGGAGTTTTTTTCTACATATTTCTGTTTTTGAATTTTATAGAAGACTATGAGGTAAAGGAATTTGGTAATGGTCATATTCTTGGTCATAGCTAACCCACATATAGGGAAACCCAAAATCACACAGGATTAATAATTTCTAATTTTTTATTGTTATTGTTGATATAACTTCACCATTGGGTAACACACTTGTATTATTACATTATTTATTGGTTTTATATAATGATGATTTTTTTTATTTTGGCCTAATGAAAAGAGGGAGTTTCATTACAGGCATCATTATCTGCATAATAGTATTATTATGCTATGCATTTTCCTTGCCAGGTTTATATTTCATCATTCATTATCCTATTGAATATTATTATTTCATTGATTATTATAAATGGTCATGTTTTGAAAATACTTGAAGCACTTAGAAAACAAATTTCACACTTATTATTTCTAAATTAACCTAATAATGTTCTTCTATATAGGGTAAAGAGGACACCTTAAGCTGTCAATTGTGGAACGTTAAGTCATGGACCATGGAATGAATATGATAAAACATTGTATGGTTAGTATTATGTGGATTCCACCTTCTAAATTATATGTAGTATGTGACCTTCTATATTGGTAACTGTGATCCATATAATTCAACCATTTAATAAATATTTGCATACATAAATGGGTAAAAATTTAATAATAAATATCACTTTTAGAATATAATTTTCATCTTATGTGTGTGATGTGAGACATGAACTTAATCTGAGCCTTAGAAGGGGGTAGTTGGGAGTTTATTATGTTCACATGGAATTTTATAGACTTTTACATACCACATAGACATAGATTTTTGAGAAGAAAGAGTAATGTTATTTCATTATAAGAAGGATATGCACCTATCCTAGTTATCTATCTATAATTATTAAACTATTAGTATCTCATCTAATGTGTGTGTTTGTAATTATATAATCATTCCTCCATGATGTGCTTCATTCGTACGCCCTATAAGAGGTGATGACCATGCACTTGAGGATGTGGGACTTGAGATGGTAGTGATACCTCCTATAGTTCCACTGATGGAACTTAATCATAGTCCTAATATGGACACTGATTCCTAGATTTGAGATTTTTTTTTAAATTTGATGCAAAAATATCTCAGTTGTTTATTGACCTTCCCCAACTATGGCAATGTTGAATTGGGTATTCCAGCAGTAGCATCCTCACACATTTTTAGGGGATGGAATACCTCATGATGTAGAGTCTTGGCCTTAAGATACTCGTTAATATTTGAGAATCTGGATACACCTATATAATAATGTGTCAAGATTCATACTTATTTGATGTGTGGTTCTTCGTAGTGATGGTGGGATGTTATTACCTAGTAATATCGACATAGAGGAATGGGTTGGGAAAACATGTAGATGATATTTTATGACTATTTATCCCATATACTCTAAGCGATGACTGAGCTAGAGAGTCTATGAAACTATAGTCGGTATCCATGTCAATCATGGAGTATTCTACTCACTTTACTGAGCCGTATATGTTCACACCAACTCTATCTAGTGATTATCTTATGATCACCAAGATATTTGATGATGGGATAGTATATTCCATCTGATCATAGGTCAATTATTTCAAGTAAACTATTGTTTTAGAGTTATTAAACTAGACCCTTAACATGGAGAGATATCTAACAGATGTGGATGGTGTAAGTCATTGTGTTTTGGCACCAAGATCAATCATTGGTTCTTCTAAAAGACGTAAGCACTGCTTTGAGGGTTATCGCTAGGGAAGTTGAAGTTAGGGTCCTCATACATATAGATTTCGGATATTTCAAAAGTGCATAAATTTGGTAGATATGAATCCCTAGTGTTTATGGGATCCAATGGAATGTCGTGGTTGTGGAAAGATGTGGAAAATATAGTGATTCTATATGAACATTCTATCAGTTCCAAATGTGCTTGAGTCTACACCTACTCAATGTTCAGGATTGGTCCAACATGAATTTGTTAATTAGAAAGCTAGAATACCACCATCGACCTAGGCAGAGGTGGTGGTCGAAGAATAGGTAGTCAGACTCATGACTATTAGTTCCATCAATGCAGGCTTTCATAGGGTAGTCAAGTAGTGACTCTAGGCTGCAGAACGATCTAGTTACTTGCAGTGAAGTCCATGTTTAATGAGTAGTGAGAATGAACATCTACTATTAGAGGCACTATTCTAGTAGCCTCCTCTTTAGAGTATTATTTATTTTACCCAGGTCCACCTCACTCATTTATATTTGAGGCGATCCTAGAGTGTTTAGGGCTCGAGATGGAACCATTTATTATGGTGATAACACTCGATTCCCAGTTAGATATCTGATCAAAGGCAGTTCTATATTTTAAGCTTTTCCCCTTTATATATGATGTTATGTCTTCATATGGAATATTTTCATCCTCAAAATGATGGGCTTTGATGTAATCGTTGGGATAGACCAATTAGTTCCCTATCAATCCCATAATGAATGTTATCATTATAGGGTGATGTTTACATCACCGAAGGGAAGTATACATGTGTATAAAAGATAATTGTTTATTCTTGTAACTCATGCTAGAGAAAATTATTTGAGGCTAGCTAGTGTGAAAGATATTATCGCTAGAATTTTCTTTGATGATCAAGGGCTATGAACCACTTTTTTACCTCCAATAGTTGATCATTTCAATGATTTTTACCCCAAATGTCTTTTCGAGTCTACCACTAGTGAGAGTGGAAGAACTCACTACTATTCTAAAACTAGGAGATGCACTAGTGACCATTAATCCTGATAAGATAACACCTATGGATCTTATGGATCTCAAGAATTTGTCACAAGATCTAGAGGATAGAGTCATTACATGCCACGTGAATTCTCATTGGGGTTTACCACTCTTTTTAAATATGGTGGAGGGTTGCCTTAATAATTATGTGGATTAAAATTTGTGGAGATAGATCATGGTAATGAACCAATATCCACTACCACAAAAAGAAAACCTCTTCGATCAGCTCTAAATAGAATGATTTTTTTCAATTATTGATATAATTTTGTGTTATCATTATATGTGTGTCAGTATTCAAGGATACCTTATGTAACATTCAATATCATGTGTGGTCGTTATAAGTGACTATTTGTGATGTTTTGACTCACAAATTTACCTTTTACCATTTTGGTTATGTTTTATTGGGTTTTAAACCCATATCTAGATTCATTTTTTATAGTTTATGTGGTTGACAATTATTTTATTCACATTCTCAACATGACCATGACCATCATATTGAGATTTGTGATGACTACACTGAAATAGAACCAAATTTATACTCATCATAGTAAATGACACTTCTAGATCAATGAATTGCACTTACTAGATCATATTATTTAAGATTTATGAGTTCCTATAGACCAAGAGATGGAGATATATAGAGATTACTCGGGTCATTCCAATAATTTATTTGACATTTGGAGTTTCAGGGGAGTTTCGAGATATTATAGATAGTTTATCAAGAATTTTTCAATCCTTGCAAAACCACTTATGGGATTCAAGAAAAATGGTGTGAAATTTATATGCTTATAAGATTGTCAAGAAATGTTTCTGTATTTGAAGGGAATATTGAATTCAAAGATGATCCTAATTCTACCAGAACGAGGAAAGACCTATATTGATTACTATAGAACATAATTTCAGGGGCTAGGAACTATTTTTATGTGGGTTGAGTGAGTCATTTCATATGTGTCTCATCATTTGAGGACCCACAAGAATAATTACTCGACACATGGACTTGAGTTATCTATTTTGTTTCTCTCTCAACACCATTAAATACAATATTTTCTTATAGAGGTTTTTGTTTTATTCATAAACCAAAAAAATACTAATGTATGTATTAAAAAGCATGATATGGATCTCAAGTAGCATGGATGGGCTTAATACCTAAAATCCTTTGATTTCAAGATTTATTATATGAATAGAAAGTGAAATTTTGGAGATGATGCTTTGATCTGGAAGACTCTGAAATAGGGGGTTCGAGAGGCTAGTGGAAAATGGTTGATCAAGGCCTTTTCCTCAGAAATGCATGTTGAGGTTTAGGAATATCATGGAAAGACTATCCTCTTAAACTTATATGTTACCTCCACCTTTCCAGGATGGGTGAGGATGCTTCAACATTCATATCCTGAGGGCCCAGTCCTAATTAAAGGCATCCCATTTGATGATTTTTCATCTACATGGAACATGGTTGGGGATTATACATTACAATTTCATGGGAATGGATGGGTTCTATATGGAATCACTAAGGAACTAATGTGGGAATTTTTTGACATAGAATGGGAAGTAAATATAGGTGTCTCCATGATGTATTAAGACTTATGTCTCAATTATTGAACGATTTCTTTGAAACATGTGATTCCTAGTTTCTTTACATGATGTTAATTTTTTCAGAAGTTGAAGGTGAAACATCATGTAAAGAAATAAGGTAATCCAAATAGTTTGTACTAACCATTTTGGGTAACCATTCAAGGATCTCTTTGAGAAGCATGGATCACACAGTTTTGTTTAACCACACAACCCTAGGTGCGCGATAGTGAGATATTTTAGACATTCATGATTGTGTGTGTTTTCAATAATTAGGAATGTGTTGGGAAATTTGAGCCTTAAACACATGGAATCCTTCCTTAGGTAGTGAAGAGAGTATGGTTTCCATGTGGTTTGTTGAAACTATGTGGCCAAAACTTGCATCGCTATCATAATGGTGAATTTACTAAAATTACCATAATGTAATTTAAAACATCATATTATTTTTTCCTCCTCCAATTATAGAATCATATCCCTCATATCTTCCTCTAATAAGCCAACATCGAGCCTATTAAATGTTCCATGATATCATTAATATCTAGACTCAAAATCAACATCATTCAAAATAACTGGATAAATAGATGTATGCTCCCAAGTCCTCTTCCGTCTATTCTAATATTCTCATCGTATTTTGTTCCATATTAAGGTGAAAGATCATTTTCCCATCTTTTAGGTTGATGTTAAATTTCATAAATTTCTTCTAAACAACATATAATTTTAAGCTAATTTTGGATGATGAGTTGTCTACGACCCTAAAGTAGGTTCTCTAGTTTTTTCCTTAAAATTAATGTTTTTTTCATAGTTGTGATGTTGTGCCATGGGCCGTCCACTGTCACGCATCTCCTTAAAAATAGTTATTCATCGTTAAATCAATACATTAATGTTGTTATACTCTTGTTGAACCTTTATTTGTATTTATAGGATTTCTACCTCAATCATAGTCACCCCTTTGGTGTTCTAGCATTAAATAACCCTTTATAATCAATTGTTTAAATGAACATAACACCTTATAAGTGTTCATCATGGGATGTTAATGGATTCACCAACTCTTTTAAATAATTTTTAGTTTCTTAAGAACCTCCTAAGTGTATAGATTATTGTGAAATGAAACATCCTATACATAGTTAATTAAATGGATTTATTATATTTAAATTCTTATCTTTATGAAGGATTTATATACATAAATGAATTAAATAAAATTTGGGGGAAAGGACACACCTCATATTTTATAATAAAAAACGTGATTATATGAACTGTGATTCCTTAGATTTATTGGGATTGATTTAAATTATTACAAAGTGGTGATTGCACAAGATATTATTATTATTATTACTATATTGATATTTCTTGTTGACAATAGTTAAGGGATCATTTGATCACGATGTTTCACTCTCCCTTACATTTGGTGTTGAGCATCATGCACTCACTATTATACTTGTAACTCGGTGATGGGAATAATGTTCCATGTTCCACCCTTATGGTGTTTGGAATGATGTATCACCCTTCCTATCTCAAATGTTGAGGAAGATGTCTCACATTAATAATGAGACTCCGGGATTGTACCATTTTTCTTTATCCTATCAGCTCATTTATATTGTTTATGGATGAGTAAGTTACGCCCTAGTTCTTCTAAAACCTAGGGTCCAGGTATATTCTTACCGATATCCACATAAACTTCGATTATATATCTGTATGTATTATATAACTACACTATATATATAATTTATATATATAGTTATATATCAAAGACATTATGGCTTGAGAAGAAGCAAGTAGAGCTTCTAGGTATCCTTTTGAAACCTGAGCAGACTGGTGATTATTTTTCAACACAATTGATTGTTAATTTATACATACACATTAATTTTTCATAAAAATATCTTGTATTAATTCTCGAAACTATTGGTGGTGTCCTATTGTAATTTTATCACACACCCAACTTGGGCCACCATTGGTACTGATGTATACTACTTGTCTATAGGTATGGATAAGACTGAGCACCCTGCTAAAAGTTCTTTTTATTCTTTACTTATATTATGAATCATGGGATTAGAGGGTGAACCATTTTATGAAGATTGTATTAGGGTAGTATTTTTTTCCTTTTTTAGTTCTTAGTAGCATGTTGGATATGCTTATCCCTTGTTTCCACTTTTTTTTAATATCCAGTTGCCATGGAAACATCCTATATTTGACTCATCCATTTTGAATCTTGATATTATTATTTAGTTTCTTAGTTATTTATGATTGCACAAATTTATATTATATCCATTATTTTCTACTTTTCTCTATGGTTGGTTGTCAGTCTAGTTTCATTTTTGTGTTTATTTATCAAAACTTCTGCTATTTCTTGTTTATTTGTTATTTTAATTTTGACAATCTGATATGAGAGTAAAGTATCTCCATGGTTTCACCTATACACCCTTGCTTCTAGTTAGAAAATTCTTACATATGAGGAGGAAAACTAGATGCCATGTGACCCCTAGCATGAGGAATAGGTTATATGGATCCCAGGTCGAGATGTTACAAAATTCTAGTCTATTGGTCGAACTAAAGTCTAGTCTATTAGACTCCCTAAAGCCTAATTTCACTTACCAATGTCCAGTCCATCAGAATGACTAAAATATAGTCCATTAGAATTTAAATGTATAATCTATTGGAATGAAAGAATATAGTATATTTGAATGAATGAGTTTATTCTATCAGTTTGGAAAAGATTAGGTTGTTTATGAGACAGCGTTTTGTTTATTAGTGTCATTGATTTTAGTTTATCGTTGGCACTGAATTTTGTATATCAGTGTGGAAAATTTTATCCTATCACTCTTATTGAGTTTAGTAAATCATACTAACCACATTTTGGTTAATTAAAATATGACTAATTTATTATATTGGGATAAAAATGTTTATAATTGGATAGTCATAATCATTTCTATAATACCTTAATATTTTAAAAGAACATTGTGTTCAATAGCATATATAACATGTTACATCAAGCCTAAACGAACTCAAAAATATAATTATTTAAAAATAAACCTTATATCCTAGCCATTAAATTAGACAGTATGAATATTATTAATCACATTATCAAAAATATAATTTTCCTACTCATTGTTACTGAATTAGTTAATTATTTGTAAATATGATCTTTTTTTGTAACGATGTTTTGTTCTTCAGAAATTTGTTTTCTTTTAAAAACATTTTCTTGTTTTATGATTTAACATTATAATTATTTTAGTGAACATATATAAATTTTATAATATAAAAACAATATAATTTTTTAAATCACGATATCAATAATTATCATAGAGTTATTTTTTGTATTTTTATGAAAATATTTAATTTCAAATGAGTAGGGAAAAATTATGATTTATATTGAAAATAAAATTTTTATTTAGACCATTTACAAAGTATCATTTTATATTAAAATGGTTATAAAGTTAAATTAGATATATAAAATTATTAATATTATAATTATGTTCATTGGAATCAATATCATTGTAAAATTTTTTATAAAAGATTTTTATACTTAAAAAGGAATTTTTCTAAAAAACTAAATTCTGGCAGAAAGTTATTTTTTATTACTATTTAAAAGAGAAAATGTAAAACAAAGAGCATTCCTTCAAGGAAGAAGAAAGTAATCATGTCCAAGGGCATCCCCTTGTACCACAGTAAAACAATCAAGGGGAATAGAATGCAGGCTATCATAGATCATAAGTGACTCCTCATGTCTGTCCAAAGGATCAAGTGAATCCACAAAAAAGTTAGATTCCCTCCAACTATGATGAATAATCCTACCATGCTTGGTCTCTGCATTGCACCTTTGGATGAGATACATCAATTCCCAAGGTGTCTCATGGATTTCCTATAATGCCTTAACCAGAACCTCAAAATCCAACTCCACCTCCGTCACCTGCAAACCTCTCCGCCTACAAACCATCGAGCCAGAGATAAGAGACCGAACCTACACACCCAAAGAGTTTATCGGACCATAAAAGTCATTAAAAGAAAGAAGAATAGAGACCTAGCAGTCTCTAAGAAAACCACTACCCATCATGAATCCCGCCATGAAGGAACCATCAATGTTCAAATTCAAACAATAGCTCGGAGGCTTCCACCTCACCCAACATCCTCTCCCTCAATACTTTATATAGGGACGGTTAATTAGATTGCAAACTATAGCTGAGGAGAGCCAGCCTTTGACAAGCGAGGCCAGTCCCACTATTAGATACTTAAACCAAAACTGGATAGAAATCAAAGATCTTTTGGATCCCAGCCTACCTTGATTTTGCACCTCCCATATGACCCAACTAATAGCAACCAGAATGATAATCCTTATAGTCCATTCCATTGCTCTATTTTCAGTACCGAAAAGACAAAACAACAAAACATCATGTGGGGACTATTAATCTCTATCAGGAAATGTAGTATGATTGATGTGTGACCAATGAAAAGAGGCCCATTTCCCATGGAAAAATAATTGAGTCGTCGTTTCTGACATCAGATGCTCACAGCAGTAACATCGTGAAACCATGCATACCCCTTTTTTCTGTATATTTTCTTCTATCAGTATTGCTCTGTTTTTATCCACCACACCAAAAATTTCATTCTCATCAGTATCTCCTTGCACCAATCAACTGGTCTTCATTCCTCTATAGTGCGATCTCCCTAGAAGATTCTCCTGTAGTCACGGACATTATACCTACCAGAGCTTGCTTCTGTAAAACAACACAAATCTGGATCATCACTCATCATGATGCCTTCAAATAGGTTTAACTAAGTGTAATTTAGTGTATAATGGATAAAATCATACCTGTCACTTGCTTCCCTGAATAAAATACGAGGAGATAGACAACCAAAAAAGAATGCCTTTCACATGCCCATTTATCCTCCCAGTAGTTTATTTCCCTCCGGCCATCAACCCACATGACGTATCAAGACATGTTCTCCATATGGGAAACCATGGACATGGCTAGTACAGTATTGCCCTGCATGTTATACTAAAAATGCCATCAATACCTCATTTTGAAAAATCTTGCCCAAAGGGTCTCCCCAACAATGACTTCCCAGGAAAACCGAGCATGGAATCCCTAGATGTAGTCCTGAATATCACGGAGACCAACACGTCATTCATCCACTGGACGATTCCTCCACATCCAATATTCCCAATGACACTGCACTTCCATTTTATCATCCCATAGAAAATTAGTATGAATACATTTCATTTTATCCACATTACCTTTCGGTGGTTTGATTACAGAGAAGATATGCATGGGAATGGATTGAAGAACACTCTTAATCAGCATAACCCATCTCCCAAACGAAAATAACTTGTTCTTCCAATTGAAAATAATTCCCCAAAGATGATCAATAATCTCATTTAAATGAAGTTTCTTAATTCTTCCACCATAAATCGGTACCCCAAGGTACAAAATAGGAAGCTTCTTCTGCTTTAAACAAAGGATCCCCTGAATAACCTTACATATTCTTCTGGGGATGTTATCCGAAATAAACACGTGACACTTTGAAATGTTTATAGATTGTCCACTAATCCTACCATATATAGACATGATGTCTCTGAGATACATCAGAGATCTACTCCTGCCATTCTTAAAAATCAATATATCATCAGAAAACATCAAGTGTGAGATGTTCCCTATATTTCTTCTTCCATACAATGGATTCAACATGACCTCTGTTGTTCTTTTAACAAAATTCCTAGACAATGCATCCTGAACAAGGACAAAAATAGTTGGATATAGTGGATCACCTTGTCGAAGACATCAAATGGTTTTATAGAAACCAAAACACTTCCCCATCATAGATACTGAAATCCAAGGTGAGGAATAAAACCTGAAACAATTGTAGAAAACCCATTCTTGAAAACTGAACCCCCTAATGACACGAATGATAAAACTCTATTCCATTCTATCGTAAGCCTTATTCATGTCAACATGGAAAATTATATTGGATCCCACTGTACGTTTTTTGATGTCATGTACCAATTCACTAGAAATTCCAACCGCCCCTTAAATGCTTCGACCCTATATAAAACCATGTTGCTCTGCTGAGATCACCTTGGGAATAATTCTGGAATGTCTCCTACTAATAACCATGGATTGAATCATATAAGATACATTGCATAGATAAATGCACCGAAAGTGATTAAAGAGACTAGGTTCCATGATCTGTGGGACAAGAAAAACCCTTGACGAAGACACACCCCTTATCAAAGACCCACTACCAAAGAAATCTTTAATCGCATTCAAAACATGTGATCCCATGACATCCCTGGCCGCACTGAAAAAAGAAGCTAGAAAACCATCAGGTTCGGGCGTACTCTCCTTCGTCATACTCATCAACACTTCCCTGATCTCATTATCCTGAGGAATAGAGGAGAGACAAGAATTATCTGTTCCATTCACCAAAAGAGGTAGACAATTCAATAATTTGGGACAATCCAAAGCATCCCTCTCAAAACTCACAGTGGTCCCCCCAGCTAGGAGACCCTTGAAGTGCTCAAAAACCATATTCCCAAAAATAATTAAATCTAACGTGTATGACCCATCCTCTATTTTTAGATTGATCTTCATGCTTCTCTTAAATTTAATGCGCGCCTGAAAGAAGGCATTATTTTGTTGTCCTGCTCTTAACCATCTAACTCGAGACTGCTGTTTGTAGGCTCTCTCCATCTCAAAGAGTTTTTCATCAAGGAAAAACATCATATCACATTAAATAATAAATATGTTCCCATCCCATGATGTTTGGAGGGATTCTTCCAATCTTCCCACCTTATCTTGAATGCTAGGCACCCCATTTGAAATATATGGTTGATTGGTCATCCATCCTCTAATATCATGTTTAAGACGTTTGAGACGATTCACCAGCCCTCCCCAAGACCGTTCTCCTTCCTCCTTAATCCAAGAAAAATTCTGTAGTTGCATGAATGTAGGACCACAATGCCATTCACAGGAGTAATGAAAAGACATTTCAATCACCTCTTCACATATGACTTCAATCAAAAGGGGAGAATGATTCGGGAGTAAATGTGTAAGATTCATGATCGAGGTTCTTGAAAAAAGATCCAAACCATGCATGTTTGTGTGACAATTGTCCAGCCGAATCCAGATGTGATTAGCACCTTTACGGTTGTTTCACCGTGTATATTTAGATCCCATGAATCCCAAATCCAACATACCTGTGTACGTCATGAACTCCTGAAACTCTAGTATACTCTCCTGGTTAAATCTAGATCCCCCACTGTTTTCTGAAACATCCAAAATGGTGTTGAAATCCCCTCCCACAAACCATGGCAGGGAACCTTTTTTCATTACCTCTAGGTGACTCCATTGTTCCCTTCTTCCAATAACCACAGTACTCGTGTAGGAAAATGAAAAAAGAAGTCTAGATCTGCCAACAAAAATCCTCGTTTCAATACACTGAGGCATAATATTCATAATTCCCACTGATATTTTTCTTTTCCATCCAATCCAAAAATGTGAATTGATTGAACCTTCATGCAATGAATTCGAAAATCCCATCTTCTTAGAAATACCTGATAATTTTCATGGGTCTTACATCGGTTCCAAAATCACTACCAAAGACACCCTAGACTTCCTTCCTTCCAATGCCAGGTAATCATGCTTGGCTTGAGCTCCAAGGCTGCATGCACATCAGATAATGAGTGAAACATTACAACAAGCCCTTATGGGCCTTCTGATACGGAGAAACAAATACATGAGAAGGTGCAAAAAGACCTTTCTCCTTGGCCATAGAGCAGGTAATTAGTCCAGAAAAACCATCTTCACAGTTGCTCCATTTTGGATAAATAATCACCTTCTTAAAAGCACTATCTGAATCCATCAAGTAAGGCTTCCTTCCTGACAGAAGATAATCCGTGAAACCTTCCCCCAACTCTCCTTTAACTAAGTAAAACAAAAGTCACCGTCTAATAGAAAAATGAGAGACCATCAATCCAATTTCAACACCTTTAAACATGCCATTCTTCTTCTTCACTCCCTCTAAGGGTAAAGTAAGGCTACTCAACGTGGACGTTTGAATCATCTCCAGCAACCGTTGAGGAGAGATATAGATAGGCGAGGAAGGAAGATACAATGATCTAAATGGGATCCCCAAAGAAAAATCCATGATTACCTCTGTATTCTGATGATCAATGTTCCTCGCTCGGTGGGAAGGGGACATCTCTTGCACGTCCGGTCCATGTGAGCCAAAAATAAAGTCCATATGTTCCGAGGAAGAAGCTGACTGCATACTAACCATGTCAGTTTCATTTTCCCGACCCACTTTCTAGGTCATACAATGACTACCAGAATGGTTTGAATTTGAAAAAGAACGATGGATAATATTAATCTCTTCCTTCTCCATTCTTTCTAAGTTGGGTGGGTTCTGACCCAAATCAACAACCGGACCTCGTTGGGAAGACTCTGCAACTTCCCTCCATCTCTGGAAAGCCTTATCTAGATGACCATGCAAACAACAACCAATGAAAAACAACGGAACCTATTTAGAGAAGATTCTCTGCCTCTAAGAAAAACCATCGTTGGACTCAATAAAAACCATGGAAGGCCGCTTCATCGCTAAATCCATCTCAACACAAATGCGGGGGTTATCAGTACCTTGACGACACCTGGTGGAGAGTCTTAGCTCCTGAGCCAAAATAATCACCACAGGAACCCCCTCCACCTGTCGAGGGGTAGGACGCTCCACCTCAATCGGTGAGATATCAGGTAAGGCCTCAGAGGCCAAGGAAGAACGGACTTCAGCATAGACCCTGGGAGTCACTCCACATAGAATTTTATTAAAAAATATTATAATTATAAAAATATTAAATAAGTACAAATGGGATAATATATGGTCAATCATGTCATCCCTTATTCATTATAGGTCATTTGGAAGAATGTTCCTTTATAATAGTCTTAATATATTTTGATCTTTTGGGAAATTAAAAAAGAGCCACACACCTCAATTATTAAAGGGCACCTCTTCTTTCACGTATTAACACCACTTTCATCCTACAGTATAATCCAATTTATAACCATTAATATTTTAAACATCATTATATAGGTTCTAGAGGTTATATTCCTTCCAATTGACCAACCTTAGATCCTTTATAATGAGATCCAAAGGAACACAACTGAAGAAGAGGTAATTGTATTTACCAACTCTTTCATGATTATTTTTTCTTTTAATTCATCTTAATGTGTTGTTTACATAAGAAATTAATAAATATTGTGTATATATATAATTATATTTTGTTATTATCATGATACAACCATATTAAAAATCATATCCAACCAAAGAAAAAAATATCATGTATGCGTACATATAACATACCATATCAATGTAGCAGTGTAAATCCTATTTCATACCTTCTTTAGGTGGAAGGATATAAGTGTGTAAATATTAAATATATATGATACATATGAAATATAAATGTTTCTATGAATGTTAGGTATTAATTTTTATAATTTCTTTAGAGACTCAGGTTTTGACCTTTAAGACTTTCAAATATTTTGAAGGATATTTATAAAGCCATACATCGATTTTTCAAGGGTATCTGAGGCCTGGGGAGCCTTAGCACTGTGATTTTAAAAATATTAAATATTTTTTTCAAAAACAAAAATTTCCACTTTAATAGTAAAATAAATCTAGTGTGGAGTCTCGGATCAGATTTCTGAGAGCCCGGTTGATTCTGAAACATCATATTTTCCCTAGGCACAATATAAAGCTATTAGCATCAGGATGTTTTATCAAAGATACGTTGAAGAGTATATTAATGGTGGAATAATTAATTAAATGAAAATTTAATTAATTAATTTACCTAAAACAATAATAAATCATCTCCTCCCCCATGTTGGGTGCACACAAACCAAATAGAAGAGCTTTCCTTCCTCTTATCCCTTTGGATATGATAAAGAGATGCTAAATCAGCAAAATGAGGTTCCACTGATCACTGTTTTTAATGTAGTTAGTCATCATATTAAGAAACTGAATGATTCAGGCCCCATTATTTAATTGAAGCTTCAAAACTTCACCATGGAGGTAGGTAGTTTTGATTTTTAGTCATAATCCCACGCATTATGTTTTCTAATAGATCTAGATCCCAAGTAAATTTTTTTATGATCGTTTCTATGAAGATATAATTTTTTTGGGTTGAATATGGATGAATCAGGTGTTTTTACTAGTGATTCTTGACTAGAATTACAGTCTATATGACATTTGGTTCAGTGAAACACACTTTGTAGCCCATCCTAATCAGGGATGATGAACATTGGGCACTACATATCATGTGATGGGGTTACATTATGTATAGTTCTCAAAAAAATCTGATAATTATACAAGGCATGGGATAACCATGAAGGATTACATGGTTGTGTACTAAGACACGACCAAATTATACGGACACAATTTAAACTACACGGTCATGGGCTGGTTGAAGAGGGACACATTTTGTACCTCATGAACACACCATGTACCCCTACATGGGTTAGAAACCATGTATACCAGATACATAGACATGTGCTTGAGTGGTATCATAGGTTTTGTGTTCCCCAGTGCACACCATGTTCTCTAAGGGGATCTCCTTGAGATCATCCACCTTCCATATCTCTTTCTTTGGGACTCTATTTTAGTCTTGTGAATAGCCTATAATAAGTGTTTTTATGTATAATGTGATGGTTGCCTCAGTTTTAGCCTATGGGTTACAAGGTGGTATGTTTTCATCAAGATGTTTGTGTAACTGTACAGGACTTGGGCAGTGTTCAGGGTAAATCACTAGGTTGACATCAGGGTTGGTACCCTTCCCCTCGACATTAGGATGAGGGTCCCCTATACTCTTTTCACCGATGAGGTGGTTCTCCCCTACTAGAATGTGGTGCAGGTCTCCTACCCATGGTGGTGTTTTGGCATAAAGTATGATAAGTGTGACGCTGTAATAGCAGAGATTTTATGAGAAATAATTTATTTTTATGTATTATGTTATAAAAAACACCAATGTAATCTTTCACTACACACAACACTGTCTTGGATTGCATTGCATTCATGATCAACCTTCCTCAATAGCTTGCATTGTACGCAATACCGAGTTTCACTAAACAATTATATGTTACTAAAATATTATTACAACTAGACGTTATGAATAGTAATACCCACTTTTTAAAAATTTATAAATTTTATCTTTCAAAATAGACTTCATTTTTGGATTCCTAATATCAAAATTATCCTAGGGTGAATTTTTGGTATTTTTCTGAAAACTTTCAATTTTTGATAAATAGTGAAAAACACTAAGTTATTGTTTAAAACCGAATATTTATTTAAATGATTATTTATTATATTTAAATTTATTTTAGGTCAAAATAAATACATAATACCTATATAATTTCAATGTAATTCATTGGAGTCATTTTATAATAATATAGATATATAAAACTTTTATTGAAATTTTTGACCGTCTTTTACCCATCTCCTAGGAGCATTTCTTATTGTACATAAAACATAATTTTATCACTTCAATGAGTTGAATTTTGAAAATAAGAGAGACAAGGTTAATATCAATGAGTAAAATTTTGTTCAATAAGATAAAAATAATTTTTGGTGAATCATAACTTTTTACTTTTTTACCACAGTTTAAAGTAAATAGGATAGTCAAGGGTAAAAATGATATTATTATTACCAAAAAACATGTCCTAATTCTATTAGATAAGTGTAATTAGACCAAAAATAATCTTAGGGATAAAATATTACCCTTTAGGTGTCATATAATATTATTTTATTTAAAGAAGAGTTAAAAGAGTTAAAATCAACGTTTAATAACTAAAACATTTTCAATATTGGGTTATACATAAGATAAATGTGACTATAAATATTAATTATAAATATAATAATGTTTCCTACATAATTTTATTTTATTTATAATTTTTAGAAATTATATAAGTTAGTTTATTTATGACACAATGATGATGCAGTAATTACCTTATTAGTGAAATATTAATATAATTGATATTATAAATACCCCAATAAATGTAATTTGACACTTTTTAAGAATTAAGCTAATTTTATCGATTAATATGACATGTTAGTATTGATGTAATTGTCTTTTTTCGAAATAATTATGTTGTTATGATTTTCACAAAAATAAATTTCCAAATAGTGTCAAAATTGACATAAAATAGTTTTTAAAAGAAATATTATATTATTAATCGTTATTCTATTACTAAAAATCTGAGGTTCGACCAAATGACTTATATAAGGATATATATATTAATAATTAACCAATTGGGATTCGTTTGTCTTGTTATAGTAAGTTTATTAACCATATAGTGTAAGAAAAAAAGAAAACACGGTAAAAGATAAATTATTTAACTTGGAGTTAAATCTAAATGATAAGGTTAAAATAGTAACCTAAAATTTTATAAAACCTATTGGATGATAGAATTCGACCCATACCCACTTTAGCTTCTAAATAAATCATTTTGGAGCTATTATAAACCGATTATGACTTTATTATAAAATAATATTTTAAGTTTTTTCTAAGGTGCCCCTCTCCTCCCTTATAAAAGGGAACCTCCTCCCTCTCCTCTTGACACAACATTGAGCTTTAAAGCTCTTCCAAACCTTGAGAATTTCCCTTATAAACTTCCTTAGAAAAATTATAGAGGTAATGGTCTTCTTCAAAGACTAATTTTAGTGCCCTAAGATGAGGATTCTAAGAGGTGTGTCGAAAAAGAGGTAATATATGTTACTGATTCTTTCAAATTTATTTCTTCTTCTACATTCTATTATATAGTTATTTCATTATGAAGTAATGACATAATTGTCAATAATATATTGATATGTTATTATAAATATGAAACAACCCTATTTCACCTTCTATCCATCCTACAGAAAACGAAATCACTGTGCGTGCGTACATACAGAATACCATCTCCACGCCGTGGTGTAATATGTTTTCCACCACTACATTACTAGTATGGGTATAATTTTGTATAGAATAACTATATATGATTATTTTAAAGTGATATTTATTCTTAAATAGTATACATACACTTCAATACAATTCCACAATCATGTGAATGATATCATCGGTCGTGCGTACGTACGACCTACCGTCTCCACGATGTGATGTGACTTGTTCTACATGATCTTCATTGAATAATGATTATATAAATGAATTAAATTAATTAATATGATATATATTACACTAATAACATTCTATAAATGAGGTATCATTAACATAAAAATAATAATAAGAATTCATTCGACAAACCATGCATAAGAATATAAAGCAATGAACACCCGAATAACAAGTAGCAATGAAATATTACTAATAAGAAGATAAGAATATGACCATATATGATATAATAAGAATGAATATAAGTTTTTAATAAGTAAATGACATTATTTAAATCATTATACAGGAGGTTTTAATATGTACGAATAAAATTGGACCTAAGGTAAGGGAGAATCTCACAATCTCAATTTTATCTGAGATTGATTATACTTCAGAATTTATTGGGGAATATTTATCATCAAAATCCATGTTTCCTAAATATTTAATATTATTTCTATCCTCATACAATTTTTTAAATCCTATTTTACCCATTCGTTAGTTTTTAGTAAAATATATGAAAGGAATCCTTTGTCGCTTTTAGTAAGAGGTACTTTTTGACTATTCCGGCCAAAGTATGAAAACAAAGCTTTTTAAACTTATACAAAATGAATGGATTTTTATGATTTCATAGAACATTATTTCCATTAAGCTTCCTTTACAGGTTTTCAAGTTTATTTTTATTCATCTTCTTTTAGTTTACAATTGTATGTCATGTTACGAAAGGAAAAATGTTTTTGAAGTTGAAATGATATTGTCCTCAAGAATGGAGTTTAACTGTTTTATCAAAATTATCTTCCACCTAAGATAATATAGGTTTCTATTTATATCATTATTTTTACCTTTATTTGAGTATGGTATGATGTAATTATTTTTATGAGGTCCTTTTATAGATTATGTTATGATGACATGATGTTTAATAATCCCATTTTTATTACATGGGTAATGCTATGATTTATGATTTTGTGACACACATAAGAATGGTTTCATTATGAGATGGGTGGGACCTGTATCTCCCTCTAATGCATTGGGTAATGATTTATATCTCATTAGATAGACATGGCTGGAATGGCAAGTTAATCTGGTTCTGTGATACAGAACTGCAATGAGGAGTGAACTCAGTTCAGTAATAGAATTTATCAACTATGATGGTCTTGGTAATGAGCCTTGACTAATATTAAATGATTTTGTATGATTTTGTGTGTATTACAAAAAGTTTCATGTTTTATGTTATGATTATTGGGATTACATTTCACTACTATGATATATCCCATGTTATGATATTATGATCTCTTTTGTAGGTTACGATTTTCAAAATGTTATGTTCTTATGAATATGATGTGATTGATATTTCGTTTTTTACCCTTACTGAGCATTTGAGCTCACCCTTTTGTATGTTTTCATTTCCCCAGTTCAGGAAGAAGGATATTATGTACGATATTCCAAAAGGGACTCTAGATATGATTCAATAAACGGGAGACAATGTAGATGATTTATGAACCAGTTGTCTATGTTTCCCAGTTTCTAAAGATACTATACCTATACGATCCTATCGTGGTTTTATTATATGTTGTAACAAGTATGATCTAATTTTGAAGTAATAAACATGTATGCCATGTATGGGTCATTATAGTTGGTATCAGGGGAAAGGTATTGTCAACCTTTTTAATCTAGGATGTGAAAGACTTAGTAAGAGCTCTAAGGATATGTCTAAACATAGAACACAATATTAGTGTTTTAGAAATGGCCATGAACAACCTATGATAAGACATAATGTGTGAAATTTTATTACTAATTATGTTGTTCTCCTGTTATAATTATATTTGTTCACACTATTCTTCTTGGTTTTAGTCAATGGATGGATCCCGAAGGAACCGTATTAATGAGGAATGAGATGGGCAATGCAATGACTGGTCCCCTAAGCAACAACAAATTATGGGAGATGGAATGAAAAATCATGTAGCCATGCTCACACAACATTATCAAGCTATGAATCATATAGGACTTCCATATGAGCAAAGGAAGGAGTAACATTATTTTGAGTCCTTTAGGAGGTAGTTTCCATCATCATTCAGGGGGTCTATTGATCCATTAGTGGCTGAACAGTGGATCAGTACCATTGAAATTATATTTTCAGTTCGACAATGTTCTAAACATGATAATGTCATCTTAGGAGTATATCGTTTGTAAGGTGAAGCTGATCAATGCTGGAATCTTATTAAGAATACAAGTCAAAGGGGTGAAATTGTGTCTATAGAATGGGATAAGTTAAATAACTTATTTTTCAATAAGTACTTCCCTCGTATTCTTCGTACAAAGATGTAGAAATAGTTTCTTGAATTGAAGAAAAAGTATGATGAATCTGTTGGTACCTATGAAGCAAGTTTTACAAGACTTTCAGGGTACGCTTCTAGAATTATTACCCAACCTAAGTAAAATCGATCGATTCTTTGGTGGCTTAAAAACATGTCTTCGAAGGGCGTTATCCATAAGGGACTTCAATAGCTACTAGAGAATTTTTCGATGTGCTCTCATGGTTGAGATGGAGATTGGTGTAACCCATAAATCATATGGGGTTGATAAGAAGAGGAAAATGGAATTCAAAGGAAAATCTATAGACCCCCCTGAAAAGAAGACGAGTATTCCCTAATGCCCAAAGTGTGTAAAGAAACATGGATAGATTTTTCTTAAAGGGACAAGTAAATATTTTATGTGTGGAAAAGAAGGTCATCGAGCAGTTGAATGTCGAAATAATGGGAAGAATATGTTTAATGATTTGAACAAATAAAGGGATATAAAAAATGCACCTCCTACACTTCGATGTTTCAAGTACAAGGAAATGGGTCATTATGCCAATAAATGCCCTAATCCAAGGGTTTTTTCTGATGATCGACATCAACAAAACTCTTAAGGCCAAAGACAAAGGAAATTCACATGCAATTTCTATCAGCGATGTGGAGTATGATAAAAAATGGTGAAAGGTACACTTACCATACACTCTAAAGTAGAAAATGTTTTATATGATTTTGGATCCACCCACTCTTTTAATTCTGAAGAATTTTCTTAGGGTATCTCCATATTACCTCAGCAGTTAGATATTGAGTTAGCTGGGACAAGCCCTAATGTCACAACAGTCGCATCAAAAGGTTACAATTCCTCTCCGATTAAAGTTTGTGTGAAAATTCATCCTGCAAATCTTTTGATCCTTCCAATAGTGTAATTTTATGTGATTCTTGGCCTGGATTTTCTTTCCTTATATGGAGATCATATCAATTTCCAAATATGGGATGTCACATTTCATATTCCAGATCAATCTATGATCGTCTATCGATGCAAGGATGAACATAACCTTCTCGTGGAAATTTTTTCCATCATATGGGTCTTGATTCCACTAAATTAAGGTTATTTATCTCAAATGGTTGGATAGAAACTCACTATTAAGAATATTCCCATTATATGTGAGTAGGATAATGTCTTTCTGGAGGAATTTCCCAGTCTTCCACCAAATCGTGAAGTAGATTTTTCAATAGAACTCGAACCGGGTGATTTACCAATTTAATAGACACCTTATCGAGTGGCCCCAATTGAGTTGCAGGAATTGAAGAAGAAACTCCAAGAGAATCTTGATAAGGGATTCATACGCCCTAGTGCATCACCTTGAGGATCACCTGTTCTGTTTTTTAAGAAGAAAGATGGATTAATGAGACTCTGCATTGATTATCGGGAACTTAACAAAATCAATACCAAGAACAAATATCATCTCCCACGCATTGATGACTTATTTGACCAACTACGTGGAGCTAAATACTTTTCCAAAGGTTGATATTCGTTTAGGGTATCATCAATTAAGGGTCAAAAGGGGGGATATACCAAAGATGGCTCCATACAAGGTATGAACACTATGAATTTATAGTGATTCCATTTGGTCATACTAATTCCCCTGTTATCTTCATGGATCTAATGAATAGAGTCTTTAGAGACTATCTTGATCAGTTTTTGGTAGTGTTTATAGATGATATTCATGTAAATTCAAAGGGCGATGAATTATAAAAAGGCCACTTGAGAATTGTATTGAAGACCTTGATAAAGGAGAATATTTTTTTCCAAATTTCCAAGTGTGAATTTTGGCCTTAAAAAGTTGCATTTTTGGGTCACATAATCTCAAAAGAGGGGATACCAGTGGATCCAGAAAAAATGGAGGATATTGAAAGATGGTCGAGACCAACAACAGTAACTGAGATCCGAAGTTCTATTTGTTTATCTTGGTACTATCGATGTTTTGTGAATGATTTTTCACGATTATCTAACCCATCACCAAATTGACTCAGAAAGGAGTTATGATTGTTTCGACAGAGGAATGTGAAGAGAATTTCAAGGGGTTAAAAATAATATTATTCAGTACACCTATTCTCACACTTCCAAGTAGTGGAGAAAGGTTTGTTATCTACAATGATGCATCCAAAAAGGGGATGGGGTGTGTTCTCATGCAAAATGATATAGTGATAGTTTAGGCCTCACGACAGTTGATAATCCATGAGCAAAATTATCCAACTCATGATTTGGAGTCAGCTGCGATAATCATTTCATTAAAGATTTGGAGGCATTATCTTTATGGTGAAAGGTGTGATATTTATACTAATCATAAAAGTTTGAAGTATATTTTCACACAAAAGGAGATGAATATGCACCAAAGAAGATGGTTGGAGTTGATTAAGGACTATGAATACTCAGTTCATTATCACCCTGGGAAAGAAAACAAGGTAGCAGATACATTAAGTCGACAAGGCAATGCTAGCATATCCATGATGAGAATCCCAAAAGATCTAATATTTATGGATTTACAAAGTATGGATCTTGGAATTATAATGGAAGGGGAAAAATCTTATCTTTCTTAAATGAATGATCAACCATATATACATGTAAAGATTAAAGAGGCACAGAAAGAAGATGTAGAGTTACAAAATATGGTGAAAAATGTTCCTAGATTCAACCTTGATGTGATGGGATAATAAGGTTCAGGAATTGGTTTTGTGTTCCACCCATCCCATAATTAAAGAAGGAGCTGTGGGACGAGGCTCATAGTTCTTCATTCTCTATTCATCCTAGAAGCATGAAGATGTTTAGGGACCTGAAAGAGTACTTCTGGTGGGATGGCATGAAAAGAGATGTTGCTGAAGATGTATCTTGATGCTTAGTTTGTCTCCAAGTTAAAGAGAAGAGACAGAAGTCTGAGGGGATGTTACAACCATTACACATACCCGAATGGAAATGGTAAAACATCACTATGGACTTTGTCAATGGAATTCCTAAAACATCCAAAGGAAATAAAGCTATCTAGGTCATAGTTGTTCGTCTTACAAAGTCGGAACACTTAAATGCTATTAAAGAGGATTTCTCTCTTGATCATCTTGCAAAAATATATGTAAAGGTAGTGGTAATATTGTATGGAGTATCACTTTCCATTGTATCTGATTAGGAACCAAGGTTTACCTCGAAGTTTTGGGGAAGTCTTCAGCATACTCTAGATATGGAGTTGAGTTTCAGCAGTGCTTATCATCCTCAGAAAGACGGTTAGTCTGAGAGGAAAATTCAAACTATATAAGACATGTTGAGAGCTTGATTTATGGATTTCAAAGGTGTTTGGGATCAACACCTACCTTTGGTGGAATTTTATTATAATAATAGCTTTCACTCCAGAATTTAGATGGATCCTTATGAATCTCATTATGGAAATAAATGTTGGACTCCAATTTGTTGGGATGATGTTTGGGAAAGAAAGCTATTAGGACCAGATCTTGTTGATGAAATGGGAAAAATAGTCAGATCTATTCAACAACACATAATAGAAGCTCATGGTAGGAAAAAAATTTATGCCGAAAACCGAAGAAAAGACCTATAGATTGAGGTGGGTGATAAAGTGTTCTTATGAATATCTCTTTGGAAGAGAGTAATGAGATTTGGAAAGAAAGGAAAGTTGTGCATTAGTTATATTGGTCCTTTTGAAATACTGGATCATGTTGGGAAGGTATCTTACCGATTGGCGCTTCCACTGAATCCCTCTCAAGTTCATGATGTGTTCCATGTATCTCTCATGAGAAAGTACATACCGGATCCATCACATGTACTAAGCTCAGAAGTTGTAACGTTGGAGCAAGATCGTTCTTATGAAGAACAGCCGATAGTGATTCTGGATCATAGTGAAAAAGTCTTAAAGAACAAGACCACTCGCTTGGTGAATGTTTTATAGAGGAACCACCAATTAGAATAGGCTACATGGGAACATGAGGATATGATGAGGGAGAGGTATCCTCATTTGTTTGTTACAATGTGATGAATTTTTAGGGTGAAATTCATTTTAAGGAGGGTAGAATGTAACACCCGAGATTTTAAGACAAATATTTTGTTTTTATGTATTATTTTATATGCAACACCAATGGAATCTTTCACTACACACAACATTGTCTTGGCTTGCACTACACACAAGAGCAACCTTCCTCGATAGCTTATGTTGTATGCAATACCAAGATTCACTAAATAATGATATGTTATTAAATTATTATTAAAACTAGTTTTATGAATAGTAATAACCACTTTTTTAAATATTATAAATTTTATCTTTCAAAATGGAGTTCATTTTTGGATTTGGAATATAGAAATTATCCTAGGGTGAATTTTTGGTATTTTTCTGAGAACTTTCAATTTTTTGATGAATATTGAAAAACAATGAGTTATAGTTTAAAACCAAATTTTTATTTAAAAAAATCATTTATTTTATTGAAATTTATTTTAGGTCAAAATAGATACATAATACCAATATAATTTCAATGTAATTCATTGGAGTCATTTTATAATAATATAGATATATAAAAATTTTATTGATCTTTTTTACCGTCTTTTACCCACCTCCTAGGAGCAATTTTAATTGTATATAAAACTTAATTATACCGCTTCTATGTGTTGAATTTCAAAAATAATAGAGGAACAATTAATATCAAGGAGTAAAATGTGGTCTATTAAGATAAAAATAATTTTTGGTGAATAATAACATTTTACTTTTATTTACAATGATAAAAAGTTAATAGGGTAATTAAGGGTAAAAATGATATTATTATTACCCTAACACATGTACTAATTCTATTGGATAAGTTTAATTTGACCAAAAACATCCTTAGGGATAAAATATTACCCTTTAGGTCCACTTGGATTAGATTAGGACATTTATTACTATTTTATTTAAAGAAGAGTTAAAAGAGTTAAAATATAAGTTTAATAACTAATTTTTTTTAATATAGGGTTATACATTAGATAAATTTTACTATAAATATTAATTAGAAAGAGAAAAGCATTTCATACATAATGGTATTTTATTTATAATTTTTAGACATTGAATAAGTTATTTTATTTTTTTCACAATGATGATGTAGTAATTACCTAATTAACAAAATATTAACATAATTGATATTATAAATACCCAAATAAATGAAATTTGAGACTTTTTATGAATTAAAATATTTTTATAGGTTAATATGACATGTTATTATTGATGTAATTAACTTTTTTCGAACTAATCATGCTGGTATGATTTTCAAAAAAATCAATAACCAAATAGTGTCAAAATCGACATAAAATAGTTTTTAAAAAACTATTATATTATTAATTGTTATTCTATTTCTAAAAATCTAAGGTTAAGAAAAATGACTTATATAAGGTTATATATATTAATAATTAACAACTTGGGGTTTTTTGGCTTGTTGTAGTAAGTTTATTAACCATATAGTGTAAGAAAACAAGAAGACCTGGTAAAAGTTAAATTATTTAACTTAGAGTTAAATCTAAATGATAAGGTTAAAATAGTAACCTAAACTTGTCTAAAATCTATTGGTTGAGATTACCTATTCCCATACCCACTTTATCTTCTAAATAAATCAATTTGGAGCAATTATAAACCGAATATGACTTTATTATAAAATAATAATTTAAGTTTTTCCAAAGGTGACTTTCTTCTCCCTTATAAAAGGGAACCTCATCCCTCTCCTCTTTACAAAACACTGAGCTTTCATTCTTGGACAAACCCTACCCATTTACCTTTTCAACATCCCTGGAAACAAACTAGAGGTCCTATTCTTATTCAAATACCAATTTCAGTGCCCTAAGAAGAGGTTTCAAAGTGGCGTGTCGAGGGAGAGGTAATATCTGTTACCGATTCTTTCAAATTTAATTCTTATTCTACATCCTCTTCTTTAGTTGTTTCATTATTAAGTAATAACATAAGTATCACTCATATAATGATATGTTATTATAAATATGAAACAACCCTATTTCACCTTCTATCCATCCTACGGAAAACAAAATCATTGCGCGTGTGTACGTACAGAATACCGTCTTCACGCCACGATGTAATCTTTTCTCCACCGCCACCTTACATGGATAAGAATAATTGTGTAGAGAATAAATATATATTATTATTGTAAAGTGATATTGATTATTAAAAAGTATTCATTCACTTCAATAAAATTCCATGATCTTGGGAATGATATCATCGCTCGTGCATACGTATGGTTTACCGTCTCCACAATGTGATGTGACTCGTTCTACAAGATCTTCATTGAATAATGATTATATAAATGAATTTAATGAATATATATGATATATATTACACTAATAACATTATGTAAATTAGTTATCCATAACCTAAAGAGAATAATAAGAATTTATTCGATAAAACATGCATAAGAACATAAAGCAATGAACACCCGAATAATAAGTAGCAATGAAATATTACTAATAAGAAGATTAGAATATGACCATATATGATACCATAACAATTAATATGATTCTGTAATAATTCAATGACATTATTTAAATCATTATATAGGAGGTTCGGATACGTAAAAAGCAAATCAGACGTAAGGTAAGGGAAAATCTCACAATCTCATTTTTATCCGAGATTGCTTATACTTCAGAATTTACTAGGGAATATTTATCATCCACAACCATGTTTCATAAATATGTAATATTGTTTCTATCATCATACAATTGTTTAAATCCTATTTTACACATTGGTGAGTTTTTAGTAAAAATTATGAAAGGAATATTTTTCCATTTTTAGTATGAGGTACTTTTTGACTTTTCCGTCCAAAGTACCATAAGAATGTTTTTTTAACTTATATGACATGAATGGATATTTATGATTTCATAGAACATTATTTCAATGAAGCTTCCTTTATAGGTTTTCATTTTTATTTTTAATCAACTTTTTTTAGTATACAATTGTATGACATGTTAAGAAAAAGAAAAAAATTGATGTATAAAGGATATTTTCCTCACGAATGGAGTTCATGTGTTTTATCAAATTTATTTTCCATCCAAGATAATACATGGTTCTGTTTATATCCTTATTTTTACATTTATTTGATTATGTTATGATGGAATTATTTTTATGATGTTATTTTATGGATTATGTTATGATGGAATGATGTTTAAGAATCCCATTTTTATTACATGGTTTATGCTATGATATGGGTGGGACCGAAATCTCCCTACAATTCATTGGGTAAAGATTTATATCTCATGAGATAGACATGACTGGAATGGCAAGTTAATCTGCTTTAGTGATACAGGACTGGAAGGAGGAGTGAACTCGGTTTAGTAATGGACTCTGACCACTATGATGGTCATGGCAATGAACCATGACTAATATGAAATGATTTTCTATGATTATGTGGGTATTACAAAAAGTTTCATTTTTTACGTTATGATTATTGGGATTACATTTCACTTCTATGATTTATCCCATGTTATGATATTATGATCTCTTTTGCAGGTTATGATTTTCAAAATGTTATGTTTTTATGAATATGATATGATTGATATTTCTTTTGTTTACCCTTACTGAGAATTTGATCTCACCCTTTTGTATGTTTTCTTTTCCGTATGTCAGGAAGAAGGGTTTTAAGTAGCATATTCCAAAAAGGGACTCTAGATATGATGAAATAAATGGGAGACAATGTAGATGATTTTTGAACCAGTTGTTTATGTTTCCATGTTTCAAAAGACACTATACATATACATTCCTATCATGGTTTTGTTATATGTTGTAATAAGTATGCTTCAATTCTGATGTAATAACCATGTATGTAATGTATGGGTCGTTATAGATGCTTCTCTTAGTAGTGCTTGACCGATTTTGGAGAGCAGTACCGGTCTCACTAGTCCAAAATAAGGCTATAGAAACTATTTGTAACCATGTCTATAGACCCCAAAACTATGTATATTGGTAACAGCCATGGTATGAAAATCCATGGATCATATTGGAATGGGTAAAAGGTTACAGTCATAGTATCATTCGTGGTAATAAACATATTTCCACAGTTTGGAACCATGGAAGTAGCTTCATCCATAGAGACCTATATCCACAGTTTTAAACTGTGGCTATTGGTCAATTTCCATGGATTTAAACCATGTATATAAGTATATTTCCATGTTTTTAAACTATAGAAATTCGTCTGTAGATTCCATAATAAAATAGAGTATCCTACATTGCATCCTCATACCTAGCAGCAGCCATCACCACCAAACCAGAAAATGATCACTATCATACTAGTAGAAAAAATAGAAGAACGTTTTGTACCATAAAGATAAGTTTTTATCCAAGAGGATAATCAATATAGCATATAAAATTGATCTATAATAATAAAAAAGGTATTATATTTTGGTCTAAAAGAATTGAATCAACTCTATAATGGATTGACTCAACCCATGTCTCTTCCATCACCAACAAAGGCTTTAAATAGACATTAAGTTATGATTATATTCAACTTTTAGTTATAATTTCTACAAAAAATATTCATTATAAATCCAAAGAAAACATTTACAAGAGATATTAAAGGGAGATATAATTCCAAATCTACAAAATTCATTCATGATTGTCCTCCTTCGGTCATTTTTA
Source organism: Viscum album (assembly GCA_963277665.1). Classification (NCBI taxonomy): domain Eukaryota; kingdom Viridiplantae; phylum Streptophyta; class Magnoliopsida; order Santalales; family Viscaceae; genus Viscum; species Viscum album. Next base: position 166,187,941 of record OY728151.1, read on the forward strand.
CTTCCTCTTATCTTAGATCCCTCTTACTGTATTTCATAAAAATATTGTTCTTTCTTCACAATATCTTCAAATTTAATGTTCCGAAAATCATCTAAATATAGTTGAATTATTTTTAATTATGTTGGTGTAAGAATTTTTCGATAAAATTTTAGTCATTATATAAGATACTAATGGATTCAAATAAGTTTGGTTAATACATAATCAAATTTTCATCAAGTGATACTATATATTTTTGAATCATGAACATTTCATTTCTTGGGAAATATTTCTTCTAATACATAGCCTTTTAAATGGTAAAAACATATTATTTATCTTCAACATACCCCTTTCCTTATCTATTTAATTTATTAACTGTTTTAAACAAATACAACACTTCCCCCAGCACCCCACAACACCCCCACACCTACTACACCCCCACCCTTCACCCCCTACACCACCATCCCCACTTTCCCCACCATTCACCCCTATTTCACCCCCAACCCCACTCCTACTCCCCTCTATTTCCAACACTCCACCCTAAATAACCCCCACTTCCCCTACCCCTTGCACCCCCTCATCCCAACTTCCTCCTACACCCCCTTAGCACCCCCTCCCCCCAAATACACACTCACTACCCCATACTATCCCCACACCACCATAAATAACCCCCAACTTCCTCTCTACTGCCCGCACACCACCCTGCACAACCCCCATCCTTCACCCCTACCTCACCCGCCTTCACCCCCACACCTCCACCCCAACTACACCCCCTATACCCCACCCCCACTTACCCTAATCCCCAACCCCACTACACCCCCATGCAATCCATGCACACCCAACACCCCCCAATACCCCAAACACACCCTTTCACCCCCACTAAAACTCATATAGAACTTTAGAAAACAAAAAACGCATAAGAAAATCCATCATGGTATACATTAATAATAATAATATAGCCTATCACTCTCTAACCAACATAGGTTAAACATTATTAAAGTGAATTAATTATCTATCCCACATAATACAATAGAATCTATCAAACTTTTATTCATAATATATATTTAAATTCCATACTTAATAAAATTGATTTATTTCCTTCTCATTTATAGAGAATACCCCTTTTCATCTCTAGAGAACTACCTATGTTCCACTCTTTATATCATCAATTTAGTACTACTTATATATTTGTTACAACCTAAATGTATATTACCAAAAAAATCTCATTCACCTTTGAATTCTAGTGATCCAATCAATAAACCAACCCTGTATCCCACCCTTAGGATAATTACAAACCCATTCCAACTATGACACTATAGGATTTTCCTCACTAGTCATTCATTGACAACCATTGTATCTTCTTCAATTTTCATAGAATAAACACATTCTATAATAATGAAAATATGTTTACAAAAAACATATGTAATTTTAGAATTCAAATTAAATGGTTAGGCATAGGTAACTAACCACAACCTCAGGGAGCGCTGCATTTTATGATGACAACTTGAAACATCCTTTTTCAGGTTGCATGCATTTGATCCATCACATATATTTAAGGACACCTATCCCCTATGCACATATTCACATGGCCAACTATGTATAAGGGGTTCATTAAATATAGGTTTATACTTTTATATATCCCTTTACACTTACACATGTATGCATTATATATATATGAACACCTATCCTCAATATATATATTCATACTCCCATGAGTGAATATAAATAAAGGGGTAACTTATATATGTATACTCCTACCTATGAATATACATTTAGTTCACCTTCTGTAGGTGTCTCTCATCCACCGGAACGAAATCCAAAAAACAATACAAAAATATACGAAACCCGAAAATCAAAAATTTGTAATTAAAATAGTTTCAAATAATAAAAATGTAAGAAAAATTACTTGAATATGATATTTAAAAAACTTCATTTGATGGAGGTGGATAGAACCGACCTCATCATAAGAAATCACCTATAAAGAAATAAAGGGAAAAGAAGTGAGATATAATTACTTCATGTGTACATGTGATCGGTGTTTCAACTATACATAATAAATAATACATGACTTCAATACCAACAATAAAAAAATATTCATATTAAAAAGTACATCCCAATAATAAATAATATGATCATTAATAATGGATTTATATAAATATTGGATCTATTCCTATTTGAAAAAAGAAAATTATTCTAATTAGAGAATTGAAGATAATAATTGGTCACAAAAGATAGTCATTTGAATTCAATGTCAGGGATCATTTATTTATTAAAATTTATCAAAGGTAATGTCTCCATAATATGGTAAATCATGTTGAGAAAACATTGAGTTTAATTCTACCTATTGATTTATTGAAGAAAACTATATATATTTTGTAAAAAATTATCAGCCTCTTCAAATTTTCACCATTAATGATGGAATCCATGATTCACAATATTTTTTTTATAAGAAAAGGTTGTTCTTATAATTTTTGTGGTGGAATATTATTTTTTTCAATATAAAATTCTAGCTAAAAATAAGTTTAAGTCGATGAACCCTTACTCCCTTTAATACTTTTACAATTTCTGAGTTGGTTATAGTAATGTGCTAAATGATATTCAATTAAAGTTATTTTATCCTTTAATAATTTGTTTTATTAATTAATTTATAAATTATTATGATTGAAATAGAAAAGGTGGTTTAATAATTTCATTTTAAATTGGGTTGGGTTGGTTTCTAAACATCACATTGTACTTAATTACTATGATATACATATCCAAGATCAATTTCATGATTATTTTTAATGATTTATTGACATGAGGGTAATTTATTATTATTTTTTGAATAATTTTATATTCTCAATTATACATGCTAGTGTTGAATTGAAAGTATAGATGGGTTAAATTAAACTAAAAGGATTATGTTTAGTCTTTATTTCACTTGCCCATGTTTATTAACACTATTTTTGATAATTTAAAATAAACATAGGTATTTTCTCTAAAATTATTTTTACAGATATATTTTTATTTGATTTATTTGTAATGATTACTCCATTATTCAATACAAATAATCTAGGGTTCAACACTATTTAAGGATTCATATCAACTTTTAATTTTTCCTAAGCATTTATAATGCGGAATTTATTTTCTATTTTGACCAAGAGAAAGTATGCTTCATATAACTTTCCACGTTGACTAGAATTTGATGGGTTCTCAAACACCCCCCCCCCCCAAGAGTTTAAAACTCTTACCCCATTCCCAAGGGGATAGAATAAATTATTTCCATGATTTTATATATACACACTTATTTCTTCCAATATGACTTGTATTACATAATAAAAATATTTCATTTATCATTCTATAATAACAATCCATTCTTGAGGCATGTTATAACAACCCTACTTTTTTTATTACATCTAAAAATTGATATGTTACATAAAACATCACTTGATACAACAAATAATATCGAGAGGTTTAGTGTCTTTGGGGCTTAGGATCATTACATAAAAACATAAAACATGAATTAAAACAACTTTATTGAAAAATTCCTTTACATGGCCACTACATTCCCTCGTACATAGCATTGCATGGGATAACCTGAGGACATGCATAAGAAAAGGGTGAGCTATAAAGCCTAGTAAGGGAGTACACATGGAATAACATGAGGAGTACAATACATGTTATACAATAGGAATATCAATAGAGAATAAAGGAAACATGAACATAAAGGCATGATAAAGCATGATAATCATAGCATGGAGATGTGGGAACAACACTTAACATGGAATTAGCATGAGCCAAGGCTCATTCCACATGGAGCATGAGTAAATACTTATTGCACAAAAATCATGATTAAACCCTCATTGCACTTAAATTATCATGATTCCACACTCAATGAAAATGAAGTATCATGATAGCATACTTTACCCAATGCATTGGATCACTATAAGGGCGCACCCTTCTTAAACATTTCATTTCATGCATAAGTGTGCCACATGGATCATAAAACATGGATTCATAAAACATAATAATTTATTCCACGATAAAGGAATGTGGAATTAATAAATGAAACATTACAATTAATATGTAAATTTTCATAAAGTTTAATATACTTGATGGAGAAATGGGCATGGTATTCACTACACAATGACATTGGCTTAGAAAATCGGTGTGATTTCGGCAGCGTAACGGCGTGACATAAGAATTCTTAAAAATTGTTGATAAGAGAGAAAGGGTTTCCTCCTCATATTTACATGTAATGTACAGTATGTAGGTCATATAGATACATGTCCCAACAGTTTTAGTGGAATTTAGATTCATGATACAAAAGTATTTCTTGAATGTAAAAGAGGAGAGAGAAGTTCCTTTCGGAATTTCGACATAGTAACAGGTTTACATGGGAGGCATTTAATGAGGGAGAAAGGGGGTTCCTCTTCATATTTAAATGTAATGGACAGTATTTAGGTCATATAGATACATGTCCCAACAATTTTAGTGGAATTTAGATTCATGATACAAAAGTATTGCTTGTATGAAAAAGAGGAGAGAGAAGATCCTTTCGGAATTTCGGCATAGTAACGGGTGTACATGGGAGGCATTTAATGAGAGAGAAAGGGGGTCTCCCATCATTCAAACAATAATAGGAAAGAATGGGGGAGGTGAGAAACCATACCCCAACATTCATAATTGAAATAAAAAGTCAAAACAACATAAAGAAAATTGGACAAAAAAAGAGAGAGGAATAAAAAACCCTTACTTGGAAGTGTGCTTCCAAAGTCTAGCGAGAGGATTGTGAGAGGATTCTTGGGATCTTGGGACACCCTGTAATGATTATAGAGAGATTGGGGCAGAGGTTGGACGAACTGCAAGGGATTTCAGTGAGGAGGAAGTGGGAGCTTGGGTGGGTTTATATAGGAAAGGTGACAGAATTATTTATTATTTAGGTTTGGGTCCCCTTACATTAAATTAATACAAACCACAAACCATACCATGGTATTTGCCAATGGTTTTTGGAAAAGGGAAGAGGAAAACAGTATTTTATAAGTCCCAAGTCCTAACTTCTTAAAATATTAAGGTTTCTTACATTGAGGTGAGTCACACTCCCATGGAAATTAATTTAAAGAGGTAAAGTGTTGAATATGTCTTGAGCGGTCCATTAATGCTTTGAAAAGTAAGTCAAACAAACCCAAAATCACGTTATTTTAATGATAAAACATATATTTTCGGAACATAAGGATTATGGTATTTTATTACATCACCATTGGGTCATTATGATGTCATAAAACACATTATATATGTAAACGGTATTTAATTTTTACCCAGAAATTTGACTGTCTCAGAAAATTATGCAAAATTCACTGTTGGATAATTTCGATGTCCCTATTCCACAAATGACATTTTTTTTATCTAAAAAAATTTCTAAATATGTTAATTTTCACTTTTAAAATAAAAACCAGCATTTATCATAAATTCACAGGTTTTGACAGAAATGACTTTCAAACCATAATACAACATTTTAATTGCATTCCTAGAATAATAAGATCATTTATATTTAATAAAAATTAATTTAATGTAAATAATAATATTTTATTAAAATATTATTTAATTCAAAAATCCCTTAATTTAATAAAATATAATTCTTAATTAAAGAATAACTAAAAACACCATTTGTATTTCAAAAACTATTTACAATGTATCAAAAATGACTAGAAATTATATTCATTATTATATACAAAAAATATTGTACATGAACATAGTACTACTTATTTGTTACATAACCCCTTAAAACAGCCGCATAAGACCTAAGGGTAAGGTGTGTGATGGTGATAGACTCTTGGGGCGGCTCGGATAACATCGCTCAAGTGGTAATCTATATCAACTTCCACTTTTCCCATAGATAGTCATGTTCAATCTTGACATAATGAAGCTCCTCTTGGACTTGGTCAAGGGTGAAGCCCAAATACGCCACCTCTTTTACGAGCTCCGACAAATGGGCTTCATATGGGAAATTCTACTGGATGAGGCCATCGCTTCCTTTGTCTGAGTAAAATGGATTTGTTATGGTCCTATATTTATACTAATCACGTGGTCACTGTTCAATGGCTACATTAACAATAGTCAAAATTCTTAACATAAAACCAAAGAAGTTGAAATCTTATAAAAACACTTTTCATAAAGATACATTTAACTAGATCAAGAGGGATTTTCCATTAATGAAATTTTGGGTCGTTACAATATTCCCCCCTTAAGAAATTTCTCCCTCGAAATTTTCCTTTTCCAACACTAAAACAAATGTGGGTAAATCAGCTTCATCATATCCTCCAATTCCCAAGTCGCTTCTTCAAGCTTGTGGTTTCTCCAGAATGCCTTGACGAGGGGCATTGTCTTATTTCATAGAACTTTTTCTCTATGATCTAAGATCTTCACTGGTTGCTCCTCATAAGAAATATCGTCATCAAATTGTACAACCTCAGAAGAGAATACTTGTGAAGGGTCCAGTGCATACTTCCTTAAGAGGGATACATGAAAGACATTATGTACTTTCGCCATAGTAGGTGGAAGTTCTATTCAATAGGCCACATCCCCAACACGATCAAGAATATCGAAGGGTATGATATACCTTGGACTTAACTTCCCTTTCCTTCCAAACCTCATGACCTTTTTTCCACGGAGATATGCGTATAAACACCATGTCTCTAACATTAAACTCAAGGTCTCGTCGACGATTATCTGCATAAATCTTCTGTCGACATTGGGCTACCTTGATATGTTGCTGAATGGTTTTCACCTTCTCCACCATTTCCTCAACCATTTCTGGTCCAAGCAGCTTACGTTCACCGACCTCATCCTAACATGTTGGTGTTCTTCACCTTTTCCCATATAGGGCTTCATATGGTGACATTTTGATGCTCGAGGGGAAACTGTTATTATAAGAGAACTCAACTAGAGGAATATGTTGATCCCATCCTCCCTTAATGTCCTTTAAGAACGCTGTCAACATATCCTCAAGTGTTTGGATAGTCCGCTCGGGTTGGCCATCAGTTTTAGGATGATAGGTCGTACTGAAGTTCAGTTCAGTATTCAGAGCATGTTGAAGACTCTTCCAAAACATAGAGGTGAATCTTGGATCTCGGTCAGACACAATAGATAGTGGTACTCCATGAAACCTTACCACTTCCCTAATATATATCTGTTCCAGTTGATCCAATGAGAAATCCTCTCGAATAGAAATGAAGTGTGCAGTCTTTGTTAGATGATCCACAACAACCCAGATTGCATTGTTGCCTTTGGATGTCCTTGGAAGTCCAGCGACAAAGCCCATGGTGATGTTCTCCCATTTCCATTCTGGTATGGGCAATGGTTGCATCATCCCATTATACTTTTGCCTCTCTGCCTTCACTTGCTGACACACCAGGAATATTGATGTATATTCAGCGTTCTCCTTCTTCATATTATCCCACCAAAAGTTTTCTCGACATCTTGATACATCTTTGTGCTCCCTGAGTGAATTGAGAAATTTGAACTATGTGCTACATCTAAAAGTTCCTTCTTCAGCTCCGGACATTATGGAACACATAGTATTTTCCCAAACCACACAATTCCTTCTTCATTAACATTAAACTCAAAGGATTTTCCCTTTTTTATAGCTGCTACTTTTTTTTTGAATTCCCACATCATCCCTTTGAGCATCATTTAACCATTCCAAAAAAGATGTTTTAGCAATAATTTGTGAAAGGATTGATGATGATACCTTATTTATGATTCCTACGTCCATCTTTATCAAGTCTAAGAAGATTGGATCCTTCTCAGTTATCATCATTGAGAGAATTGTTGGATCCTTTCTACTTAGGGCATCTGCCACCTTGTTCGCTTTCCCATGGTGGTAATGTATTGAACAGTCATAATCCTTGATTAGCTCTATCCATCTTCTCTGGAACATATTAAGATCTTTCTGTGTGAATATATATTTAAGACTCTTGTGGTCTGTATATATCTCACATTTCTCTCCCTAGAGATAATGTCGCCAGATTTTCAAGGAAAACATCACTGTCGTCAACTCCAGATCATGTGTTGGATAGTTTCACTCATGGATTTTCGACTGCCTTGAGGCATAGGATATCACTTTATCATTCTGCATCAGCACACAGCCTAAGACCATCTTTGAGGCATCACTGAATACCACAAAAAGTTCCCCACTTGTGCGTAAAGTGAGCACGGGCGTAGTGATAAGCCTCCTTTTCAACTCCTTGAATATTTCTTCGTATTAATCGCTCCAAGAAAACATTACTCCCTTTCGAGTTATCATGGTAAGAGGGTTGGAAAATCGTGAGAAATTACTCACAAATCATCAATAATATCCAACTAACCCCCAGAAGCTACAGATATCTGTTACCGATGTTGGCCTCGACCATCCCTCAATTGGATCTGTTTTGGAGGGGTCCACAGATATTCGATTGCTTGTGATGATATGGCCCAAGAATGAGACCTCCTTCAACCATAACTCACACTTTCTGTACATTGCATAGAGCTTCTCCTTGTGAAAAGTCTCTAGTACAGTTTTTAAATGCTCCTCATGATCCTCCTTGGTTATGGAGTATATTAGAATATCATCTATAAAGACTACCACAATATTTTCAAGGTAATATCTAAAGACTCTATTCATCATGTCCTTGAATATTTCTGGAGCATTGGTGAGTTCTAAAGGCATTACTATGAATTTATAGTGCCCGTATCTTGTACGAAAAGCAGTCTTGGGGAAATATTCCTTCTTCACCCTTACTTGATAATATCCTGACCGCAAGTCCACCTTGGAGAAGTATTGTGCTCGACGTAGCTGATCAAACAAGTCATCAATTCATGGGAGAGTATACTTGTTCTTTATCGTGATTTTGTTAAGTTCGTGATAATCAATGCAAAGCCGCGTTGGCCCATCCTTCTTCTTAATGAAGAGGACTGGTGCACCCCATGGTGAAGCACTTGGGCGTATGAACCCTTTATCCGGATTCTCCTGTAGTTGTTACTTCATATCTTCAAGCTCAACAACAACCATTCTATATGGAGTCTTGGATATTGGTAGCAGCCCAGGTATAAGTTCAATTGAGAACTCAACATCTCTTCTTGGTGGAAGACCAGGCAGTTCCTCAAGAAACACATCATCGAATTCCCTCAAAATAGGCATTTCTTCAAGGATGGTTTCTTCCTTGGACTCAATCATCTGAGCCAGATATGCGTGCTCATAAGGCATTAATATCCATGCTTGAGATGATGGAGCTAAAGGAGATTCGTCTTCCTCCTAACACAGGTAATGAAACAGGGGTCAATTCTCTATATGGAGTGTGATTTCCCTCTCCCGACAATTTATGTTGGATCTATATAAGGAAATCCAATCCCTGCCAAGAATTGCATCAAATTCTACCAGAGGGAGTATGACGAGGTTCTCCAGGAAATTCAATCAATAGATTATAACAGGGGAGGACTTATACTCATGGGATGCAATAATTTCCCCATTTTCCATACTCACCGACATCTTTACTTCCATGATTTGTGGTGGTGCTGGGATTGTTCTACTAAACATTCGAGATATAAAAAAATGTGTAGAACATGAATCAAAAAGTATGTTTGCTATTCTTGAATGAATAACTAGCGTACCTGTCACCACATTGTTGTCAGGGTTCACTTCGGTAGAAGTGATGGGAAAAAATCTTCCTTGTTGTCTTGGAGGTTGTTGGTTGCCTCCGATAACCCTTGGATTTGGGAACTGATTTTCAAAATGACTTGGTTCTTTGAATTTGTAGGATTGAACAATGTGTTGAGGTTCAAACAGAGTGTTCCTCTCCTCTTTCGTAGCCGTGGGTCCTTCTTTCTGACAGTTAATAGCTAGGTGCCCTTATCTTCCACACCTGAAGCATTTTCTCGTCTCTTTAAGGCAATATCCAGGGTGCTTCTTTCCGCACTTTTGGAAAGTGGGGTGCTGGATCTTTTTAGCACCATTGGATTTATCCATTGGACCACCATAATTGAATTCCACCTTACACTTCATGTCCCCATGATACCACTGTGATTCCCCGATCTCCATTTTGACATTGAGGGCACATCGGACAATTTCCTCATAGCTGTCTAAGTCACAGATCGCTAATGCTTTCCACAAGCTAGGCATCAGCCTACCAAAGAAGTGGTCAACCTTGAATTCGGGGGTAACGAAATATCCGGAAGCGTATCATGAAAGCCTTTTGAGGTTTTCCTAATATGCTCCAATGGATTCCTCAACATTTTTCTTGAGGGAAAGGAAGTCCCTTTCCATCTTAAGCCAGAGGGTGTGTGGAAAATATTTATAGAAAAACATCTTCCAGAATTCCTTCCATTCCAAAGCCCCGATATCATCCTCAGGCATTGTATTTTTAATCAATGTCCACCATTGATCCGCTTCACCCTACATGCGATAAGCAGCCAGAAGAACCTTCTCTTGTTCAAAAAATTAGAGGATGGAGAAGATCTTTTCAATGGAGTTTATCCTTTGTTCAGCGATCATGGGATTGGATGATCCACTAAAAGTAGGAGGCCTTTGTCTCATGAAGCTCTCGATAGCGACTTGTTCTTTCTTAGGGGGTGTTGAACGTTCCTATTCTCCCATGTTTTTAATCAAAACTTGAGTTAGCTGAGAGAGAAGCGTCACAATGTTCACGATTCCCGCTCCCATTGGATTTGGCATCTCATTAGTACAATCATGACACTGATCTTCACAACGGTTGTTAGCCCGAGTCCTCCTATTACCGGCCATTGGCTGGAATAAAAGCAAAGTTAGGGGTAACACATAAAGGTTAATCCAAAGACAAAATTTGATGACTCAAAAATAAACATTTATTTCCTTAACTCATGAGTCTATAGGCTTCAATCTAGGCTTTTCATTATCTACTTTCTAACATATATTCTTTGGGGCATTTTTCACTTAATAAGGGTTCATACTAAGATTGTGAATTTATGAAAACATATCCTACGAGAGTGTCATAACCAAGAGTGCAGCAAGGCTTGTTGCCGTGCACCAGTTCCCGTTCGAGTTTAGCTCAAAGTGGTGTTTTCGGGTTTTACCCCTAGGATACATTTGTGCCAGAGCCGCCTCTACCTGCTCGTATCCAGACAGGGATGTATTTGTTTGAAAAAACACTTAATTAGTATTTACCAAAACATAGGGATGTTTTTATTATACTCAGTCTTGTATCTAAGGCTTTAATAGGTTTTCCTAATCCTAAAAATAACTAAACTATCCTCTGATACCAACAATGACAACCCTTCTTTTTTATTACAACTTAAACATGATTTATTACATAAAACATCACTTGATAAAACAAAGAATATCGAGAGGTTTAGTGTCTTTTGGGATTAGGATAATAACATAAAAACATAAAACATGAAATAAAACATCTTTATTGAAAACTTCTTTTACATGACCACTACATTCCCTCGTACTTAGCATTGCATGGGATAACCTGAGGACTTGCATTTGAAAAGGGTGAGCTATAAAGCCCAATAAGGGAGTACACATGGAATAACATGAGGATTACAATACATGTTAGACAATAGGCATATCAATAGATCATAAAGGAAACATGAAGATAAAGGCATGATAAAACATGATAATCATAACATGGAAATGTGACAACAACACTTAACATGGAATTAGCATGAGCCATGGCTCATTGCACATAGAGCATGAGAAAATCCTCATTCCACATACAACACGAGTAAACCCTCATTGCACTTGAATTAGCATGAGTAAACACTCATTTCACATAATGTATCATGATACTATACTTTACCCAATGCATTGGAGTGCTATAAGGGTGCACCATTCTTAAACATTTCATTTCATGGGTACGTGTGCCACATGGATCATAAAACATGGATTCATAAAACATAATCATTTATTCCACGATAAAGGAATGTGGAATTCATACATGAAACATTAAAATAAATATGTAAATGTTCATAAAGGTGAATACCCTTCATGAAGAAATGGGCATGGTATTCACTACACAATGACATTGGCTTAGAAAATCAGTGAGATTTCGGCAGCGTAACGGCGTGACATATGAATTCATAAAAAAGGTTGACGAGAGTGAAAGGGGTTCCTCATCATATTTACATGTAATGGACAGTAATTAGGTCATATAGATATATGTCCCAACAATTGTAGTGGAATTTAGATTCATGATACAAAAGTATTGCTTGAATGTAAAAGAGGAGAGAGAAGTTCCTTTCGGAATTTCGACATAGTAACGGGTGTACATGGGAGGTATTTAATGAGAGAGAAAGGAGGTTACTCATCATATTTACATGTAATATATATTAAGGAGGTCATATATATACATGTTCCAACAATTTTAGTAGAATTTAGATTCAGGATAAAAAATTATTGCTTGAATGTAAAAGAGGAGAGAGAAGTTTCTTTCGGAATTTCGGCATAGTAACGGGTGTACGTGGGAGGAATTTAATGAGAGACAAAGGGGGTATCCCATCATTCAAACAATAAGAGTTCAGAATTGGGGATGTGCTAAACCAAACCCCAACATTTATAATTGAAATTAAAAGGAAAAACAACATAAAGAAAATTGGAAAAAAAAGTGAAAGGAAGAAAAAACCCTTACTTGGAAGTGTGCTTCCAAAGGCTAGAGAGAGGCTTGTGAGAGGCTTCTTGGGAGATTGGGGAACCTTGGAAAGATTATAGAGAGAGTAGGGAAGAGTTTGTACGAACTCCAAGGGATTTTAGTGAGGAGAAAGTGGGATCTTGGGAGGGTTTATAAAGGAAAGGTGAGGGAATTCTTTATTATTTAGGTTCGGGTCCCCTTACATTAAATTAATCCAAACCACATACCATCCCATGGTCTTTTCCCATGGTTTTTGGAAAAGGGAAGAGGAAAAAAATATTTTATAAGTACCATGTCCGAACTTCTTAAAATAATAAGGTTGCTTATGTGGAGGGGAGTCCGACTCCCATGGAAATTAATTTAAAAAGGCAAAGTGTTGAATATGTCTTGAGGGGTCCATTAATGCTTTGAAAAGTAAGTAAAACAAATCCAAAATCACATCATTTTAATCATAAAACATATATTGGCCGAACATAAGTATTATGGTATTTTATTACATCACCATTGGGTCTTTATGATGTCATAAAACACATTATATATTTAAATGGTATTGAATTTTTACCCAAAAATATGATTGTCTCAGAAAATTATGAAAAATTCACCGTTGGATAATTTAGACATCCTGATTCCAGAAATGAAATTTATTTTATCTAAAAATATGTCTAAATATTTTAATTATCTATTTTAAAATAAAAACCAACATTTATCGAAAATTCACGGGTTTTGACAGAAATGGCTTTCAAAACTTAATATAACATTTTAATTGCATTCATAAAATTATAAGATCATTTATATTTAAGAAATATTAATTTAATATTAATAATAATATTTTATTAAAATATTATTTAATTCAAAAATCCCTTAATTTAATAAAAAAATTTCTTAATTAAATAATAACTAAAAACACTAGTTGTACTTTAAAAACTATTTACAATGTATCAAAAATGACTTGAAATTATATTAATTATTATATAAAAAATAATGTACATGAACATAGTACTACTTATTTGTTACATAACCCCTTAAAACAACCGCATAAGACCTAATGGTAAGGTGTGCGATGGTGACAGACTCTTGGGGAGGCTTAGATAACATCGCTTGAGTGGTAATCTCTATCAACTTCCAGTTTTCTCGTAGATGGTCCCGTTCTAGCTTGACATAATGAAGCTCAGCTTGGCCTTGTTCAAGGGTGAAGCCCAAAGATTCCACCTCTTTTTCGAGCTTTGAAAAATGGTCTTCGTATGGGGAAATTCTACTGGATGAGGACATCACTTCCTTTTTCTGAGTAAATTCGATTTGTTAAGGTCCAATATTTATACTAATCATGTGGTCAATGTTCAACGGCTATATTAACAACGGTCAAAATTCTTAACATAAAACCAAAGAATTTGACATCTTTTAAAGACATTTTTCATAAAGAGACATTTAACTAGATCAAGAGGGATTTTCCATTAATGAAACTTTGGGTCGTTACACATGTAACATAGGTGTGTATCCTCCCATTACAGGCAATTATTATTAATTATTCTTTCCATTACTATATACTGGGAATGATGGATATTTATATCTATATTAAAGTAACATATATTTATAATATATTCACATAAATTAGATATATTTTAGTATGGGTTCAATATAGACAGCATATACTCACACCCAATATATGTTCTTATAGCATGTGTGATGATCCAGTTACATAGGATCTAACTAAGGTTGGACACCAAAAAATGACAGTTCATCATACATGGTATAAGGATTTAGGATGGGATATTTTTGAGTTTTTGAATTATGATCTTGGATAAGACATGGGGTGATTCTTGGACATTAAATATGGAAGACCCCACTATGATAAATTCTCATTTTTCAATTATTATTCTATTTAGTTTATGTATCATTTTTATATATTTTAATTGTCTATTTAAACATGTATACTAATTTGAATATATATATATATTTGGATATTTTTGCATTGTAGTTGCATTTTATATAGTTTATTTATTATAGAACTGATTATATATCTTTGGCTTATAGGTACCCTCGAAAGTAAATATTATTATGTTTCTCTTTTAACCTAAATTTACAAATATATTTAATATTTTAAACATGATCCTTTGAAATTATTGTATAACCTAAAATAATGTATTTAATCTCCTATTTTTATTTAATTATCCCTTTTAGTTTATTTAAATTTCTAGAATTTTTTATGTGTGCCTAATATATTGTAAAAAATGGTTTTTTATCTGTATCATAATAATTAAACATGGTAAGCCCTATAACCAATACAATAAAGACTCTAAAATAATATCTATCTCCTACTCTATTGAGGTTTTCACACTCAAGAACACAACTAGATAGTGAAATAAGATTTCCATCCTCCAATTTTCTAAGATCTATTTAGGAAAAAACATTGATTATGTATCATATTAAATAAATATGGAACTTTTCCATCACATAGAATAAATATTCTCTTTATATATATGATAAAGAAACTCTATTAGATCTTTTACCCTAATGGGTAATAAAGATAATTCCTTCCCCTATATCCATAGTCACTATCTACCCCCAACAACATAAAGTGTTTATCATGATCAAATAACACTTATTTAAGTAGAGGATGATGTAGTGAATTCCAAATCAAAAATAATCATTCTATAAATCTAAAACTATGAAAAAAATTTAAAATAAATAATATGTGTATCCAATACCAAAGATAGAAAATCCTTCTATATTCAATCACAATATTTGATTAATATCACTGAGATGAAAAAACATTATACTTCCTCCATGACGTATCCAAACTGGCTTAAATCACCAAATTCATGTTTGGGATTCTCCTTTATTCAACTATATTTTAGTACATCCCAAATAAAAGTAATAAGAAGAAGATAAGATAATACTCAAATATATTGAATTAGAAATAAAATAATAGATTTATTGTTTAATTTTCAGGGCCTTTATCCACATCATATATGTTTTAGTGATTCTACCCAATATTTAAATAAAATTACTAAAACATCATAAAATTTTTGAGTAACATCATTAGTTATAAACCATTTACATCCCTCTACTAAATATATAGCTATCTTATAAATTCATTCAATATTATTCCATACATTTCGTTATATAATACATTAAACCATATGATATATTACATAGAATATTTTCAAATTCTAAAATTTTACTTTCAACCACCCATTTCAAACATAAAATATAATTAATAAACAACATAAAATTTATGATAATAATATATCAAAAAATGATATATATAAGGGAATTGGTGCAATATTTCAGTATCATACCATAGAATATCCCCCAAGCAATGCATATGGTATGCCTTGGATATACTTATATCAAATATAATGATATAAATTTATATCATCAAAAATGTAGAAAATACATCATAATTAGTAACATTTTTTGGTCGTATCTTAAAGAGTGTTTATAAAATTGATGAATAAAATATTTTATCCATTCGTAGACTCTTTTATAGTTGTATTTATTGATGATATTCTACTGTAATTATTTCCTTGGTCATTAATATTGATATCATTGACTTGGGTTGGGACTAAGGGATTTTTAATTGTATATCAAGATTTCTAAATACCCATTTTAGATTTTAAAAGTCAATTTTCTAAGTCATGTTGTTTCTGATGTTTCTATCTCTATGTATCATATGATAGTTGAAGCTGTAATGTCCTAGAATGTACCTTAAAAATCATTATGACTAGAAATAACCTAGTTCAAAAAATTTACAATTGTAATTTCAATAAATATTTTTTTTAAATAGAATCACCAATGAAAAAAAAAATTAACAGAGAAAATATTAATCATTTAGATCAATAAAAATTAATATTCAAAGAGATAAAGAAAATTTTTACTATAAGATATATTATTATTCTACCTCCACAAGGTGAAGAGTTTGAGGTGTTTTGGAATGATTCCTCTATCATCTTAGTGTATGTTAATATACAAGTTCATCATATTGTTAATAATGGTTCTAAAAATACCCCATATATGGTTATGAATTTTTATATGATTGTTTATGATTTAATGTTAGAAGGGAATTATTTATTTTTTGAGTGGTTCATGGTATGAACATTTCAAAATATTCCCATTTATATATTTCCTTAGATAAATAAAAATATGATTCAATGCAACTAGGATAAATAATTTCAATCCTTCGATTATTATGTTCTGTAAACACCTGGGAGAGGAAGCACTATTTTTTATTCTCTTAAAAGGATAATCATGTGTTAATTGGTTTATGTGTCTAAAAAGGAACAATGGATAATTTTACAATGGTTAAAAACATATAGATGTAACATAAAATTGACTCGGGATATCTTTATTCTAGATCAAAATTACATAATATATTAATGAGCATGTAAAATACTTTTAGATATCTATATTTAATAATTTCATTATTTGAATTAATTGTGATAATATAGAGAATAACAATTATATGTCTCATGATTAAAACTCTTTTCACTAATTAAATGGAAGGGTTGTTGTTCTTACTAGAGTAGGAAAATAAAGAAGGAATCAATATCATGCATTAAATTGAATACTGAATATGTGGATTATAAAAATGTTTCAATATATTTTACACCAATTCATACATTTTAAACAATCAACACTTGTATAAAAAGAAGAAAATTTATTTGGTCCTAAAATAAATATGGATAAATCACTAACTAAACACATATTATATTAGAAGAAAAATTAGATTATAGGGGGGTTGGGGGAACTCAAATAAGTTTTGTAGATGTTATTCGCTAAAAGAGAATGAGGAAGATATTTGGAATTAGAAATAATGAAAGGTAGGGTTTCTATAGGGTTTAAAAAAAGGGGTTAGTGATATATCATAGGAGGAGGAGGATCATTATGTTAGGGCCTAGATCAAATGAGAAATAATAGAGATGGGGTCACCTCATCGGAGGAGAATGTTCTAGGGTGTCCATGTTGAATGAGGATGATCCTGGTAGGTGGGGTGGATACATAAGAGCTACATAAGAATATTTCCAAACCCGCATCAAAGAAGAAGGATCTTGTGGAGGTGTGGTATCCACATTTGAGGAGGGGTATGATCCTGGGGAATTTGGTTGGCCTAATTGGAGAATGGTTATAGGAGGTTGTTGGAATCATCAAGAGAGGAAGATCACGAGAAATTAGGAAGCACATGAGGGCAGTGAGGATGGGAAACTAGAGAGGGTAGGGGGAAAGGGGTATTTGGGTTGGCTAGTTCTAGAGACATAAAAAATCTACCTAGGAACAAGTGATCTATATCCACGGTCTTTATTTTCTGTTGCAATAGGTCTATGGAAACATGTCTAAATTATAGTAGTGTCTCGAATTGAGACACAGAGGATGGTACTCTCCTGTGGCATCAAGGAATGGGTTTCCCTCACTTATTTTCCACAGTAGATTCAAGACTCCCCACATTGTGATAGTGAGTCTTTTATCTCTGGGTAGATATTTTGGGATGAGATGTGGTTTGACATTTCCTTGGAATCATGAAGAAGAGGAATTATTTCCCCACTGAGTCATGCCCCTATGACATGACCTAAAACCATGCAGGTGAGTTAGTACCGGCCAAAGGGAATAATATCATAGTGTTGTGATTGAGTTCCATAGACTTGTGTGTTCAGTGAAGACATGTGGGATAATGGGAATCGTTGATGAAAATTCCTAACTATTGGTACTCCCAGGATTTATTAGGGTGTTGTTTCCCCATATCATTCGTAAAGGTGTGCAGTACACCCATGTCATGTCATGGTGTGGTCCCTCCATACATGTTGTCCAGATAGAGTAGAAACTCCCATGTGGGACTGGGGTGGGGGCCCTCTATCCATAGATTTGGTACTCCCCGGATATACCAGGGCATGATTCCTCCATATGTGATGAATAATAAGGGTGGGTACTCACCTACTAGGATAGGGTGTATATATTCCATACATCGATTTAGAACTCCCCTATCATTCCTAAGTGTGGATCCTTCATATGTGTTGTTCCAGAAACGTTTGTGCTCCCCTACCATGCCAGGGAGTGAGTCCTCTAGCCTGGGTTCGGTACACCCCTTATTATATCAGGGTGTAGGTCCCCCATCATAAAAGATATGGAATTTTTTGTACTCTCCTTTCGTACAAGGGTGAAATTCCTCTAGCCAAAGAGTGGTACTCGCTTACCAGGTTACAGTGCAGGTCCTCGATTGATGGAGTTATACTCCCCTCTCATGCCAGGGGGTGTTTCCTCTAGCCACCAATTGGAAATACCCTACAGTGTTTGGTTGTGGGTCCTGAATCTACAATTTTGTACTCCCCTTTCATACCATGGTGTAAGTCCTCCTTTCTCGGATTAGTACTCCCTTGTCATTCTATGGTGTAGGTCCTCATCTACAGTGTAACACTCCCCATCTCTAAGTTATAGTGGGCATCAGGTCCTCCATTGAAGATAGAGATCCCTCAGCTTTTGAGTATAGTTATGAGAAGGGGCCCCCTCCACATGATAAGCATGATACCTCGTTAAGAGTTTGTGATCCGCCGATGGACCTAGGGGAATATCACTCCATATATGGGTGAAATATGTTTAATAGGTTAGTTTGGAGCTCATAATACATATACTTGGTGTGGTTTTCTCCATTCCATATCATAGAGATGATGCATAGGGTAAATATTGTAGAGAATTTCTCCCTAATCTACAGTGAATTGGGTTGGAATGGGAATCTCTACTTTGTTTCTTTAGACATGCATAGGGCACAAATGAGAGACAGAAGAACCTATAGTGTTGGGAACTATAGCTGGACCAAATAGGTTATTCCTGATGAAGCATGATCTACTTGGATGTATTATCATAATAGTAGAGTTGTTATTGATGAAGTTTATCTCTCAGATGGGTGCCACATTGGATGGAATGTTTCATGTAGTGTGTTCTCCTATTTTTTTTACCTTTAAATAATCCAATGTAATCCTATTTCTGGATATGAGTTTGGAACCACATGAAACGTGGAGTCTTATATAAGTATATCTGAGGGATTTTTGGGAGACTTACGGTGTTTTCACATGATGGGTTGACACCCCTTAAGGACTTGGTATACTTAAATCCTTTGTGCACATACCTTACCATTGGTTACTCTCCCTCCATAGGAGGTGAAGACATGTGGGGTATGCTATGCACATTCAGGTTTTATATTCTCATTCTCGGATGAGTTCGCTCTCCTGCTATATGTACTGAATAATTGATGAGATGTTTATATGCTCATTGTTTTGAGATTTTTGGGTTTCTAATAGTTTTCTTTAACCCTTATATTGGGATGAGCTGCTGAAAAAAAATATTTTTCTTACTCCCTAGTTAGGGATTATTTTCACTTATCTTAAAGTCATGTATAGTTGAGGATGATTTGAGATGGAGTTTATTTCTCAATAGGGTTCCCTCTAGAAAGGTTGAGTGGATTGTTTCCTTTCAATCTATTCCTTTCCTTTTGGGGTTTTTGGGCACCTAATGATTATTTTTATACTCACCCCTACAAAGGATTTCCCTGCACATGTTTTCCACCAACAAAGTATTTTTATACTCACCCTTAAATGGGATTTTCATAAACATGTTTAATGTCTTGTGAAGACCCCATTCCTCTCAACAGAGTCCATAGAGGACACGAGGTGGGGAATGCATGGTGAGAAAGATTGAACGAGGTGTTTAACTGAGATGGGAACGTGAAGTTTACGATAGTTAATTTTGATAGTGATCCCCAACTTCTGAGCATGTCAAATAATTTTACAGTTATCTTTTGGTGGGAGCTTGTTTTTTCGTTTTTACTTCAATACTTCGATTGTACTCTATTATGGGATAAATGTATGCATAAATTTTAGTTTTATCTTATTTATATCTCTACACAATTTCATTTAATTTTTTGTGGGTACGCTTATACATTTATTTAAATAAAATTCCTCCTAGAGATTAGTTATACCTTTTATGCCTATCAAAAACCCATGCCCTATAAAAGCGTTCTTTGGATAGTTGCGGCTCAATCCTAGCATGGTTCGGGTCGTGAAATAGTGGTATCAAATGAGGTTCATTACATGGGATGTTTTTCTGAATTTTATTATTAACATTATTTGGATGGGTTGCATATAGAAAATATTAGGATGTTTGGCATTCAGCTCTCAATGTAGTGGTTCTAATATTGGACTGGTGACTAATGTATTCGTTCATAGGGAAAATGAAAACCTTCTTTTTTACTTGTTATATTGGAGTACGGTTCATAGGGGATATAATGTTTCATGCTTTATATAGAACCATGTTATGGATTTTCCTTCCATTTCTTTCTTGATTCAGCTCCCCATATATACTCATTGGTTGTGGTTTATATTTATTTAATCTCAAGATGCCTCCACAACCATATCCATACATGATTTTATAGTGTGATTATGTTGAAAATACTCCCTTTGATGTGGCTTCAGTGAATGGCATTGATTATGAGGCATACCTTTGGGTGGTCCACTGGTAGTGCCCCCACTTATTGAGAAAAAGTTTTTGCCATAGTTTAGGATGAGGAAACACATATGCTGAGTGCACTACATGAGTTCCAGAGGTAGAAACCTCTAAGGTACCAGGGTGATCTAGACC
This sequence comes from Viscum album, assembly GCA_963277665.1. Lineage (NCBI taxonomy): Eukaryota > Viridiplantae > Streptophyta > Magnoliopsida > Santalales > Viscaceae > Viscum > Viscum album. The sequence goes on from OY728151.1 coordinate 166,209,159, forward strand.
CCTAGGCAGTAGATGATTGAATTAGGTAGTCATGCAAGTTTTCTGTTTAGTGAGGACACCTCCCAACCAGAGGGTGGTCCTAGCAGTGATCCTTCTACATGAATGAGTCAGGCGATGGTGGAGTTTGGTGATATATTATAATAAATAGATGAGTCTCACATGTCTAGAGTTCGAGCGACACATCATGTATGAGTGTTACCCATCCATGTTGAGATCAATACTTATCTAGGTGATTTTGTAGCTTTGGGAGGAAAGTATGAATGTGGTGGTGTTTCCATCTAGGTTCATAGACCTATAACGATGCTCAATAGATTTGGTTCGAGATCTTTTTTTCAAAGCATGAACATCTGAGAAAGGTTTGTACTGGGAGATCAGGGTGTCTTTAATTCCACCGTCTATTCCCACCTATGTTGGAGTGCTAGAGAAATCTCTAATATTTAAGAGATTCTTGATAGAGTAACCAATGGTTGTGACCCAAGGTGATAGTTATGGGGATGAGGCGTCATCAACAGATCGAAGATATAAGGTGATAGGATCGTAGTGAAGGAGGAATAATGATGCCCAGACTCAATTGCATTTGCCTATAGCACAGGGGAAACACTGAGATGGGTCTAGATGACAGGCCACCCTAGCTGAGGTAGTGCTTAGATTAGGGAGATGTGCGATTTGGAAAATGAGGTGAATGTGTTGGGATTATAGTAAGAGGTGGTCAATTCTAGTCTCAGGAATCTGGAAGATTCTAGCGAGGACAACTATAGTCCAATGAGTCCTTTTATATAGATGTTCTGAGGACGAATATAGGTACACCTTATTTTCTTTTCTATATTCATTATTAGTAATTATTAGAATCTTTTTTGGGGACCCTTTTCTATCCCCTTGTTACTGAAGATTCAAATGAGGGTGACACATGTCATTGGTAGAACCTTATGTTGGAGTTGTTCAACATAGCATTGAAATAACTAGAAATATAGTTCCTTCCCCCACCAAGAAGCATTTCTGTTATGCAGCTCAAACTGTATAGGCTTTCTAATTCCTTCCAATGTGGACAGTATCGAGTTTTGGTGGATGAGTCTCTCTGACTTGTGTGTTATAGGTGAGGTTGTGTAGTATATAGGCTTTATTATAATTGTTCTATTATGGTAGAGTAATACCCTATTATATTTCTACTATATTTATTGGTTATCTAAAATACGTACTTAGAAAGGATTCAACTAGTGTGTGTAGTGGTGCTTCTGGTTTGAGTTACTCTTCTTCCAATAGAGAAAAATACATGTGATGTATGCCATGTGCATTTTTTGTATAGCTTCTCTAAGATGAATGAGTTTACCACCCTCTATTGTTCATTGGTACACTCGCGTGCTTGACATCATACTTTAATGAAGAAATATTGAGGCTATCATTGGAGAGTTTATCCGTGGGTTGAAGTAGAGTATGGGGTTATTCAGCATCTACATTAGGTTTGTGGGGTGGTGTACTACTAGACCCCATGACTACTGATGGACCATGGTTCTGGGAGCCTTCTCACCTTTCATAATTGATGAGACATGTAATTGTTTGATGAATGATGTTGGTCAGGTATAAGATAGATGTAAGAGTGGTTTGACCTTAGAGTTTCCCTTGAGTGGATGCTTGAATGAACTATAATAACCCTTATTGAGCACAAGGACATGGGAGTTCCAGTGTAGTGCTCAGTTTCTTTCCATGTGACTAGACTTTTTCTTTTCACATATGAAAATATTTGAAGTCGTTAGTGATGTAGAGAGTTAAGTTTTTTGTAAGACATTGGAATATTTTTAAGAATATTTCCAAATATAGGAATTGATTCTGCATGGGAATATGAATCCCATGGAGCCTCGGCATGGTGATTTTAAAAATATTAAATATATTATATCATGTGCACACAGTTTCTATTAAAAATATGAATAACTCCCATAATGAGTTTAAAATAAAATTTCTGAGACCATGGCTGTGTCCGAAATATTGTTTTTACCCAAAGTATGACATAAATTTGTATGTACTATGATTTTTGGTTGAAGGTGAGTTAGTGGGTCGAATTATAGTCTAATACTTAATAAAATTAAAATTTAACTAATTAATCAACCTAAAATTATCCTAAACCCTCTCCTCCCTCACATTGGGTATGTACAAACAAAATAGAAGAGCCTCCCAACCTCTTCCCCACTTGGTGACAAGGAATCGAAGCCAAATAGTCACAAAAATGTGCCACTAATCCCCATTTTTGACCCAGATCATTATCAAATTGTGAACCAAAATGATCAAATAATGGTTCTTCAACTGAATCCTTAAAATTTTCTATTAAGGTACAAGGTTTTGAATTTTAGTCCCAATCACATGTATTTTGATTTTTTTTAAGGTTCTAGATCCAAATTACATTTTTTATGATCCCTACTAGGATAATCTATGACTTTTGGGTTAAATTAGGTTAAATCTGGAGTTTTTTGCAGGTGATTCCCCATTGTAATTACCATAATAATGACATGTTTTTTAGTGACACGTGTCATGTATCCCTACATATTTGAGAAAGATGAAATTTGTGGACTAAGCGGGCTTTTCCCAAAAATGTTTCTCATTCTTTGCAAACCACATGGCTTTTGATAGAGTCTATAGAGGACCTGAGTTAGGCATAACATAGTAAGAAAGATTGATTGAGCATTTTCCAAATATGGGTTGACGAGCTTTATGGAAGTTACTTTTGATAGCAATCCCTTCCTTCAAAAAAGGTCAGATGATTTTACATTTTTTTATAGTGGTATCTTGTTATTTACTTTTTTCATAAATACTTACGTAGTACTTTGGTTTAGGATAGATATATTCCATCATTTCAATTTCATCTTTTTTATATCTCTGAAATGTTGCATTGAGGTGTTTGTGAGTGCCTGTGTATAGGTACTTTAGGTAAAGTTCTCCTTGAGTTTAGTTATGACTTAAATGTTTTTCTCTAACCCCTAGCCTATAAAGGTGAGTTTGGGGTTTTTGTGGCTAAACACATTCATGGTTTAGTGCATGTCACATTTATTCCATCCCTTAAAAATGTAAACTATGTTCATGCAGACGTATAACATACAGTCTCCATGAATGGTGAAATTCATTTTTCTAACACTATATTTATTGATGAAGTTATATATAAATATATTTAATATTTATAAAATTTGTACAGTAAAAAATATTTTATAGATGATTGAATTATGATAAAATTATAAGGAACTAAACTACCTAATCAAATCATAAATGAAAAATGAAGCATTTACCACCGAAAATAATGATTTTAACAAACAATTGATACAAAAATGTTGATAAATTACTATAAAGAAATCACATATGGAATGATATATATGATTATGTTTCCATAATATATGTATAATAAAACTCTATTTATCATAGAGGAGTTTCAAATAGGTAAAGGAAATTAAACCTATGGTAAGGGGTTTCTTATCTCAATTTCTTTTTATTTGGTTATATCAATTATTTATTGATTATTTCATGAAAATATTATGTGGGAATTATAATTTTGTTTCTATATTTTTTACTTATACATATATTATGTGTATCTAAATTTTCACACATATTTACTTTGTTTATTAATTCTCACTTCAGTGGTATGACTTTACATATGGTTTGTCATCTCACTTTTACATTTTTGATAAAAATTTCATATTAAAAGTATATTTGTTTTGTTTCTTATACATACTAACCTTTTATATATTATATTATTAACATCACTATTTTAATTTTATTTAATGTTTCTTTTTATGTTATTTCTTTCATGGGGTTTACGATTAATAAGAAACCCAAATTATAAGGGATTGTTTCACAATCTCATCACTATTAGGGATTGTATACTTTTAAGTCTCATATGATTAATATTACTCATTCATGTCCATGTTTCCTAAAAAAATATTTTTTTAATTTTCCAATGAAAATTTAATTTCATTTTTACCCCTGCTTTACTTTTCACAGAATGTATTAAAAGGGATCATCTTATTATATTCAAAAAATGGAAATTTTTCATTTTATTTATTCAATTATAAAATGAATGATTTTTTTATCTTATATGTTATGAAAAAAATCCAACAACATCATGATTCCTTAATGAATTGATGCTTCCTTTATAACATTGTGATGATTTTTTCAAATAAAATGATTCCCTTATTATGTGTTCAATTTTTATATTGTAATTATTATTTTCAAATTAGAAATCATACTTTACTTAGGTTATTTTACAATATTATCGTAAATGTATTTTCATCAATGTCAATATCCTATAATGAATCATATGTTGAGGATGTACTCTAATTACACCATTAATTTTATTTATTTACAAGGTTTATGATTAGTTTTACTTTGGAAGAACTATTTTGATACTAACCTTTGAAATATTCACTTTGTTCACATAATTTGACATTATATTTCCCCTAAATATCCATATTATTCATCATGAACATACTAATTAATTAATCTGTTTTTCATTTCTATATAAGTAGTTTTACCTTGAAATTTATATAATTATATTTAATCTATATTCTTCACTCGATACAGAAATTTGTTGATCAGGAATATTGTTCAAGAATTAAATTGATTATTCAATATGTGATGAATTCGTTGGACCTACGGTGATGGGTGGGGACCAGAATATTATAGATCCCTGGTGGATTGATAGTCTCATAAGGCTAATTATTAATATATCATTAAATATATTTATACATATTTTTTAAACAAAATTTTGAATGTTTTTAATGTTATTGGAATCATGTTCTCTATAACTTGACATCTAATAATTAATCATTTATTTTGTTATGTTTTCTGTTATTAATATCCATGAAATTTTCCCAATAATATTATTTTAAGATGAATTTAATTCTCATATTATTGATAAAATGAAATTTGTTTTTAATTATTTACCTTTCCATAATTATGAGGCATGATCTTATCATGAATGAAAATTTATTTATTAAATGGAAGGTGTATCGAGTTATGTACCTTTCAATGTTTTTTAGTTTTAATCATTCATGATAGAATCTGTTCTACTTAAACCTTTCTCATCATTTAAGCTCACCCATTTATTATATTTCATTTTCCTAAGGATTTGTGAAAATGTTTTATCATTTATATGCAGGGTTACACTAAGGGGAATAATGGTTTTCTCAACTAAAATACATTTTGTTTTTTATATTTAATACATAATGTGAATTTTAAATATGTATAAATTTTACCATGTCTAGTTATCTATTCAGTCCTATAGGATGATATTTCAAAAATCAAATACATATATAATAAAATTCCTACAAAATATTTGACTTATAGATTTGGGGTTGTTATAGATTCTATCAAAAAGAATAATTTTACATATTTGTAATAGTTCTATAAAAATTAAATCAGATGGATATGTATAGAACTTCATGAGCTGTCATGTTAGATCTCATCAGACGTCATTTCACTCTACTCCATGAATCTTGGAATATGTTCATTAGAGATATCCCTATAAAATAGATGTGAATTCAAGGATCTGGGGAGATAATTATTTTATGACTCAAACCATATGAAATTTTTCTTTTCTAATATCTTGTTATTCTTGATTTTTAAATATTTAGAGAGTTTTTATTCTATAGAAACAAAATGATTATTTTAAATTATTTATAAATAATTCAATTGTATTCATTGGGTCTGATATTGGATAATATCATGTTCTCTTGGTGAAGGGAATACTAATTATTCTTATCATGCAAATCGAGGGATTCCCCCTGTAGAAATATATAGTATATTCCAAACATTAAGATTTAGTGACCTTTTACTATAAAAAGATAGACCTTATAGTTATATTGAAAACCCAAGATACTCAAGTTTAGAGTTTTTTACTTCATTAACTCTTATGGTCAACGATTTTGAAATATTTTATAAATATTTTAGTAATTCATTATTTATTTTGTTTTAGGATATACTTTTACTTGTTTCAAAAACATTAATAATTACTCTTTTTGTTGATAGAAATTTTATTTTAAAAATAATTACTAAGCTCTAATTTTCCACATATATTTTGTGTCCTTTATAGAAACTATGATCATTGAATGATATAATTGTATAATAAATATTAATAAATAATTTTGGGTTTTATATTAATTTAATTTTCTAAACAACAATTACTCCACCTCTTATAGCCATAATAAACTCTATGATCCAACATGATTGTAAATATTTTTAATCTGTATTATATTATAATATCCTTCACATTCCCTTGGGTTTTCACTATAACTTGTATAGTAATCCAAAGAATCCATTATGTAATTGAGAACCCTTTTAACTATATTTTTATTGGAATAGTCCAGATTACATGTATGAATTTACAACAGTCCAATAATATAAAATATATATGAATTTATACAAGTCAAAAAAATATATGATACAACCAATAAACATTTCATATTTTATATTATTAGCTTCCGTCCCATGATTTGGTAGAATCCTACACTTAAAATCAATTGTGGTGGAAACGAATGAGTAATTAAATCATTTAGACAACTTTAAAACCATTCAAATTTAATGATTTTTAGAATGTGAAATATAAAAATTATTATTACTAAAAAAATTATTTAATGTATAATATTATCTTTACCCAAGTATTTCATATTAATTTTTCTATAAAAACAAACATTTATTAAATTTATTTATTTATATTAGATCAAAAAATTAACATTTCATTAACAAATAAATAGATAACATCACTGTAATTATTATAGAATCTATAATAAATATATAAATGCGTGTTACATGAATATATTATTAAAATAATTACTAAAAAAATTATGGTCATAAGGCATGCCATACTAATAAGAAATTTGATGGAACAAGTAAGTAGGATATTTTTGTTTATCACTAAATATAATTCACGATATGACATCATTAAAATGTAAAAAAATTATCTATGTGTGAGAAAATTCCTTGTGTAATAAAATCATAAGGGTAAATTTTTCTTAAGATGTAAAATCCTTCATGTGTAGGGTTATGTAGAGTGTTAATTTCATTGTTTTTGTACAACTCCTATAATAATGTCATTTAATAATTTATTTATAAATAATTATCATTCCATTATTTTTTATATTCATTAAAACTAATTTAGATGTGCACCAATTTTTAAACCATCTTTTCATTCTTAGATTCTATGAATTAGTTTTATTGTGTCATAAATATATATATATATCATGATAATTATGTTTTAATATCCATTTTCTAAATTTCCTAATGAATTTTTATGTATGTTTTATATGGATTTCAATTGATGTAGTTCAAAAAAGGGGAGTATACAAATTTAAATAATATAATATTTTTTCATTAAATCCCTTGGGTATAGTATATAATGAAATTATTTATTATTTTCTCTCGGGAAAACCACATGGACATAAATCTATATTTATATATTTCCATGGTACTTTTGACTTCTATTTTCCTTTTAATTACTCCTTTCCACCCTTTTTTCTTGATCCTTATAGAAGATTAAGTGATATCTAAATGTTTTTAATAATTATAATGTCTAATCATTTATAGCTTCCTTCAAAATAAACTGATAAGAATATGATATATATTCTATGTAAGTTTGGAGATCAGACTCAATAGATATTGTGTGGAAATAATTACACTAATTACTTTTACTAAGAATATAAATAATCTCCAAAATGGGTTATATAATTCTTGAACCTTCATGAAAATATATTATTGTGAAATTAATTAATTTGAGTTAGGTTAAAAAAAATTAAATTAATAAGAAAATTAGAAATCATAGATTCATCCAAGACACATTTATTGATTAAATAAATATATTATTAAATAAGAAATCATTATATTAAATAACCATGAATCTATATGATTTAAAATTGAATACATATCATGGAAATATAGAATCATTGCATTTTTACATATTTTTTACTTTTTTATGTTCAATATCATTTATAATTTCTTCACATTATATAATTTTAAGTAATTTGCTTTTTTTATTCTTCAAAAATAATTTTGAGTTATAGCCTTTCATTTTTTTAACCTTATCTTGAATGTTACATGAAATTATTAACACCTCTACCGAAAAAACATGAGTGATTCCTAAAAAGGAAAGCATGAAATTAATAACTTCTATTAATTTATTTTACATTTCCTCATATACACCATTATATTAGTGTTTATAAGGATTAACGACTTCATGTACGATCCATTTTAATTTAGAAAAGAAATGGACTATAATATTCTCTTCCAGTGTTGGATCAAAGACATTTAATTGTATTCCATTACTTTTCGAATTCAATTTTATAAATGATAAATTTATCTATAACATTAACTTTGGAATTTAAATAATAAATAGGAATAAATATTGAAAAATAAAAAATGAAATTTGAAAATTATTTTTTATTTTTTATTTTTGGTTTATCTTGAAAATAATATACCGTTCTCTATATTAATTTTAAAAAATTACATTTTTTCTATTACTTTGTTTTTTCATGTGTTTTATTATTATTTATTCTCCCTAAATGATTGTTCAATAAGTCAAAAGACATCAAAAAATAAAAATATATATATTAAATTAAAATAATCAATAAATTAGATTCACATATCTAATAAAAATCCCATAAATGTATATATTAAATATATCAAACTCATATATAAATTTAAACCCTTTTTTACTCAATAACTTACTTGAAACTAAGTTACATTAAATTTTGAGTATACACATGAAACATTCAAACTAAGGATATTTCCAAGGGTAAATTCAATATTGAAAATATATCCATCTATATAATTACACATAGTGAGTCCCCTATATAAAACAACTTCTCATAATTAATATGTTTCATCATCAAGAAGAGTGATTTATTAAAACACACATGTTATGAATCATAATAATAATTCCACCAAGTAGATATATCCTAAAAATGAATTTAAATATCATTAATTTAAAGTGATCCCTATGATAGTTTTTACAGTTTTTATGCTTGTAGATATAGCCCTATCATATTAAGTAACATGGAATTTCACTGAAGTAACATGCCCATTTCTTCTTCTTGAATTTCACCTTCCAACATAAATAGTTATTTGGATATATGTATATATATATATGTATGTATTTATATATGTATATATATATATGACACGTAGATATCATAGATTTTCTATTTCCATCTTGTCTGAGGCTTATAATTGTAACATCCTTAGGTTATATTAACTCCTATTTTATTTTATATTTCTCAAAAATTTGATGATTATTGAGTAACCCCTTGAAGGATGTAAAGTCCTTATTATGATATATAGAATTTCTATGAAACGACCTGTCCTTGGGGCCCATGTCGTGATTACCCCCAAGCCACCTTTCATAGGCCAGGGGCTGGCAACTTGCACCAAAGGCGTAATCCCTATAAAAAGGATAGGTGTTTCCTTTTAACCTATATCACACACACAGACTAAACACAAAAAGCAGAGTATGCAATTGTAAGTAAACACTAAGTAAAATCGTATACGAAAGAATGTGCTAAAAGGAAAGGGGCAAGAAATACAATCCCAATAGTAAAGTACAACAACTGTAAAGCTAGTACAACTGCAGAAAGGTAAACAGAAACTATTGAGTCATCCTCCGGGAATCCCACCTGAAGGGTGGGTACAGATGGCCTCCTCAGTACCCCAAGAATGTATGTACGCTCCATGTATGTCTCGCCAAGTGTTCCACCTCTGGGTACCATCTATCTCTACAACTCTCTGCCTCGATCAGTGTTGTCTTTCATCTACAACCAACACAACGATGTGTGGGAATTGCCCGTGCAGGGGTGAGTATAATGATACTCAGTAGGGACCCTGAGACCCCCGAAGGTCTCCCAGAATCCACAAAGGATAAAATACAAAAGAAAGATAAAATCACGAAGTATCAACCAACCCTACTTAGTTATATTCCCATACATATACCTAAGTTATCAATCACAGTTTGGCTCCAACTCTCGTGCCCAAGCTCAACCCAGTCCACATAAGAAGTAAAGTCGATCACCTCGAAGATAATTGATTGAAATACAAGACTCAGCTAACACATGTATACATCTTTCATAGAGTGATTGAGATAATCATATGTATTCACTAATTCATCTATGTTGTCAGGAACACACAGGATACCGGACCAGCTAAGCTGTCGGACCCATAAAGGATACAGGACCAGCAATTCTATCAATCCAACACAGGATACAGGAACAGAAGTCAGAACTATTGGACCCATGTAGGATCCCATTACAGTAGTCATCGTTGTTGAACCCGTAGAGGATTCCAGTTTAGTATTCATCACTATCGAACCCAAGGAGCATTCAGTAGTCATCGTTGTCGAACCCACGTAGGATTCTGGTACAGTAGTCATCACAACCAGCTCTAGAGTTCTCGCACACAGTACGCTCGATTCTGAGAGGGTTCTCTCCTCGACCAAGTGTTTATACATAAACAATCATTAATTCCTCCGTTTATGTATCCCATAGTTCTGTCTCATCATAAAGAACTTAATGTGATAGACGGCGCGTCAATCGGATGCTTGGTCTGAGAGTTATTGGCATTTCTATTCCATGGGCCTGGTTGGATTTACGCTCAATCCAAACCTGTCTGTTTTCCAATGTTTTATAAAACTCACATAGAGTATCTCAAAAGGACCGCCTTGTCACGAAGGTCTCAATGTCGTAGACGGCGCATCGATCGGATGCACGGTCTTGAAGATATTTGTATTTAAGCGAAGTCGGACCCAACCCGTCAAGCCCAGTGGACTGTCGGGTCGGCCTGACCCGGGTTGGTGGGTCTGACCCAATTGGGGGTCAGCCCACCCTATTTTGGCGGGTTCGACCCAGCTGGGGGGTCTTCCCAGCCCGATTTGGCAGGTCCGACCCGACTGGGGGGTCGGCCCAACCCGGTGGGGCGCGGCCCACATGCAGACCCGGCCAGCGTTGCGGGTCGATCTGGTTTTCCTGGAAGCGCCGCATATCCCCTACTCGTCTAGCCATAGTCGGCCGGTTCTGCCTGGCACACGTGGCCCATGCAGTGGGACACAGTTATTCCCACGCGGTTCCTGTGGGAACCGCGGTTTTCCAACCCTTCCGGCGGGCGTCTGGACGGTTCACCCAGCAGAGCATCCCACAGAAGCGAGACATGGTCTTCTCCGCATGGCGCCTACGTGTGCCACGGACCTCCAGTTCGGCTGGCAGGCAGTCTGCCGGTTCTGTACAGCAGAGCGGCCCGCAGATGCGGGTTGCGTCCTCCATCTCCTTGCGGCGTCTGCGGGCGCCCCAATTTCTCCTATGGGTCAGCCAGTCATCGAGCTGTCCAGGCATCCCGAGTGGCTGTCGGACCCTCCACGCGGCTGGTGCGCGGCCGCCGCTGCCGCCGCAACCTCCGGTCATCGGGGCCTCTTCTTTTCGCCACGGCCCGTATGGCCGTGGCCCCCTTCTTTTAGATCGGTGTGACAGCACCATGCCCTACCATCTCTGCCTCCGTCGTCAACACAAACAAGGTTCAACGGAGGGACGTTGGGCTGTGTTTTTTAGGCCCGCACCCTTTACATTAGGGGATAACAACTTGGTCTTCATCAACCAAAAACAAACGTCGATGAACAATGATATAAATAATAAATTAAATTTAATCAAATCCCTCTACCTCGCAACCGGAGATCACTTGACGGTATCATGGAAAGACGACATTGTTCCATTGACATCGGAAGAGGAAGAGAGGTACTCATCATTGGAGGACTAGCATTTGAAGGTGATGAAGTAAAAGATGATATCTGCGTTCCTACCGGGCGTCGCTTCCTTTTCCATGCCTTGGTTGAAGAAGGGAGAAGAGGGTGTGGATTATCGGTGGAAAAAATTGTTCTTTTCATTCTCCACGGAGAGGATAAATTTCTCTAGAGGTTTTTCTAGGATCTACCAAGAGAATGATCAACTAAAATTATAGATTAAATACCTATTATTTTTATGGCACCATAACACATAAGATTTGATTCATTAAATTAGGCAAATCATTTAATTAAAAGGTGTGGAAAGGATTCAAAATGATTTGAATTAAATTGAATTTATTATTTTCATTAATGCTAGAGAGTTGGCAAGAATTAAACCATGGAAGTCCAAGAGTTTAAAGGGGTTTTAAGGGGATTCAAGGGGTTTGAGCTCGTGAGGGCCCCACCACATAATATCCTCTCATGGGAGGTTATGTGGGGGTGGGCCCCACATCCAACTTCATTTGGAGAAAATAACCACCACCAAAATAAAAATCATGTCACACATTATTTTTATTTAATTTATTAAGAATCTGCAAAGATTTAACTTCTATCCACGATAAAACACAACTGTGGTAAAGGTCTCCTTAAGTGAATACCGGTGATGTGAGTTCATCGGTGTCCTCGGATTTCAATTCCGAGAATCAAATCAAAAGATATAAAATCTCGCACATATGTTTATTAAATGTACTCAAACAAAACATCGGAAATGGATTCTGGGCACACCGGGCCTCGGAATCAGGTGTCGTCTATAACACCCCAAGCTTCTACGATACGCTTCTCTTTGAATAATGTGATAGCGTGTGTTGTACGCAACACCAAGTTCTAACACACTATAACCAATCAAACTAGCCGTTATGAATTGTAATACCTACTTTTTTAAATTATATATATTTTATAATTCAAAATGGACTTCATTTTTGGATTCGGAATATAAAATTTAGCACATGATGAAATTTTGGTACTTTTCGGATAACTTTAGTATTTTGATGAATAGTGAAAATTACTAAATTTTAATTAAAAACAACTTTTTTAATAAAAATAATTAATAGTGATAAATTATGAATTTGATTGGTTTTAAAGTATATTTAGAATATATTTTTACCATTTAATATAATTTTGGTCATTGGACATAATTTTACAATTAAACCGAACATAAACAAGTGTCAATCTTTTGATAGTTATTATCTCTTAAAAACACGCTTTTTGTTTTGACAGCGGGAATTAATTTTAAATTAATTTCTGTCACTTATGTGTTTTGAATTTAGAAAAATGGATTCCATATTTGGAATAAGGATGTCCAAATTGTGAAAATAGGTAACATTTATTTTTAGACATTTTGAATAATTACTGCGGTAAATATTTTATTTACCATGGTTAAGGGTAAATCCGGTAAATAAGGGTTAAAAAATAATATTATAATAATACTAAATTACCCTAAAACGTGTCCTAGCCTTATTGGTTGAAACATTTTCGACCATAGTCATCTTTGGGTCGATTTTGGGACCCCATGGTGCCACTTGTAGGTGATAGGGACACTTTATTTTAATTAAGTTAAAATGAATACAAAAATGACACAAGCATATATCTTTTAGAAAAACAATTTTTACGTAGGGTTATATTTGTTGGATTTTATATTATAAATATTCATTAGAAAGATAAAAAGATTTCCTACATAATTATATTTTAATTATAATTTTTAGACATTAAATTATTTAATTTATTTATGACACAATGATGATGAATTAATTATCATAATAGTGAAAAATTAAAATATTTGATATTATAAATACCCAAATAAATATAATATGAGACTTTTAATGAATTAAACTAATTTTATAGGATAATATGATATATTAGGATTGAGTTAATTGACTTTGTTCGAAGTAATAAATCTGTTATGAGTTTCACAAAAATCAACTATTGAATATTGTCAAAATTGACATAAAGGAGTTCTTAAAACAAATATTATATTATTAATTGATAATAAATTCCTAAAATTCTAAGGATCGCCAAAGAGACTTATATCATGATATTTTCATCATTAATGGACCACTTGGGGGGTCTCTTGGATGTATATAGTATGTTTATTAACCATATTATATAAAAATACAAAAAGACATTGTAAAAGTGAAACTAATTAACTTAGAGTTAATACTTAAAGATAAGGTTAATATAAATACCCAAACCTGTCTAAATTCTACTTGTTGAGTTGTTTTCAACCTATACCCACCTTAAAATTTAAATAATAATCTTTGGTGCCATTGGAAACCGAATATGAATTTATTATAAACTAATATCTCTTGCTTTTTCAAAGGTGCCCCTCACCCCTCTTATAAAAGGGCACACCTCCTTCTCATTTCTTCACACCTTGAAAGCCTTTTGGATCAGCCAAACACTGCCCAAATACTCTCCCAACTTTTCTCACTACAACCTAGAGGCCTTATTTTGATCAGAAATCCAACCTATGGAGCCCTTTTGATCAAATAAAAAGGAAGAAACCGAAGAAGAGGTAATGATTTCACCACCCTTTTCCATGTTCATTTCTTCTTCCACTTCTTCTTCCTTTGTTGTTACCATTATAAAATAATGACTCCAGTATAATATATATTCTGTGATTTTATTATATATATGGTGCAACCATATTCAGTATTCTATCCACCCTTTTAATAACATGTCACCATAAGTGCGTATGTACGGCTTACCGTCTCCACGTCGTGGTGTAATTGTTATTCAATATATTATTATTTGGATGGGTATAATAATGATATGTAACTCATGTAAATAATAAATATAACATTTTAATGATTCTGTATATATGATATACCATCCATTTATATATTATTTTAATATCAAAAGAATGATATTGTCGCTCATGCGTACGTACGGACTACTGTCTCCACGAACGCAATGAGATTCATTCTCCATCGTATCCATTAAAGTATAATTATCATTTGATGATTTAAAAAATGATGTTTAGGGACGTGATATAAATCTGGATATGAATAATATACAACGTATACTTTACAAACATATCTTACGTAACAAAACATATAAAAAAAACAAGTAAGTTAACACCCGAAACAACGATAATACTAAGATATTATTATCAAATCAGTATTAAAAGATCATATATGATATCATATTAATGTATATGATTCTTGTATAATTTAATAACAATTATTTCACCATTATACAGGAGGTTAACCTACCCCAACCAAGTAAAAGTACAAGGTAAGGGTTATTTCACAATCTCATCATTATCCGAGGTTGTTTATATGTAATAATCTACTGAGATCTCTTTATCATCCACATCCATGTTTTCATAAAAATATATTTCAAAACATTTTTATTATTTACAAGAATATGGGTTAAAGTCATTTATACCCTTGTTTGACTTTTTATAAGAGGAATCTTTCCGTCGTTTTCAAAACAAAGTCCTTTTTAACCTTTTCGACAGAATTAAGGTAAGAATGTTTTTTTAACTTATACGGCGGGTGTGGTTATTTTCCACCATTTTAAAATCATCAAAGCTTTCCGTACAAGCTTATAAGAATATTTTCAAAGAAAATTTTTTATTTTATATGGCTCTTAAATGATTTTAAAAAAAATACAAAGATATATTTCTCTAAAAAGAGATTTGATTTCATCTATGTCAACATCCTCTGATGGATTTTACGTTTATTTGAAGTTGATTTATTATAATACAAAACTTCTATATTGTATTGAAGGTTTTGTGATATGTTTGACTGTGGATGTGCTATTTTTATACCATTCATAGTTTATGGTGAAATTATTGACATTTCGTATGCTAGTTTTAATACGAATGTTTATGTTATATTTAATCCTTTTCATATGGGAATGCATTGGAATTATATGTTACGGGTGGAGCCCGCTATAGCTCCTCGATGCATCGGTAGGTCTCATGAGACAAACTACTGTCTTGGCACAAGGCCTTGAAAAAATCTTATTTGTAGTCTTGGCACGAGGCCTTGGCTATGTGGTTATGATAGTCTGGCATTATGCATTCCATCATTATGAAAGTGGTTATTGATTTTGCATGTGATTATTCGATTAGTAGAATATCCATGTGAATAAGTAAATGGAATGATTTCATTTTATTTATGCCATACCATGTTGAAAGTTCATGTTTGAAAGGCGTTTGTTTTAGTTATACATTTCCTTAAATGTTTATTCTTATTTATGAAAGTTTCCTCTATATTTTTATCCTTACTGGGCATTTGAGCTCACCCCTTTTCTATGTTTTATTTTTCCCAGGATTTGAAGAACTAAGTTATGAATGACCTTCAGGGATATTATGAGGGGATAATAGTGTGGACTATGGAGACATTATGTTGTTGTAGTATTTTTTCATTTTATGATGTAATGTAAAACTTATGAATATATCTAGTGTTTCCAAGGCCATTAAACCAATCGGTCTTTCGAGATTTTATCTTTCTTATGTTCATGCCAATGTTATGTAATAATGCGCCAACATTGGGTAACTAGGGTTGGGGCATTACAGTTGGTATCAGAGTAAGTTTAGTACAAACCTTGCAAGCTAGATTTATATAAACTCTGATTAGAGCACGTAGACCTAAGATGAACTTTGAGGATTAGTATAGAAGAACTTCCTAGAATTTTGGTATTGTAGAGATTTTGTGAGTTTTCCGAGAAATACATCCCTGTCTGGATACGAGCAGGTAGAGGTGGCTCTGGCACAGATGTACCTAGGGGTAAAACCCGAAAACACCACTTTGAGCTAGACTCGAACGGGAACTGGTGCACGACAACGGGCCTTACTGCACTCTTGGTTACAACACTCCCGGGGGATATGCTTAGGATAACTCTCATTTTCAGTACAAATAATTATGAAGGGTTTATGAGTATATACTTTCTCAAAGAAAACATTTTTATGATTATGGATTATATCCATAAATAGTTCAATTTATGTTAAGTGTTTTATAAGCATGGGATTATGTATTTTGATTCATAAACTGATCTAGTTTATGCCATTGTTTAGAAATGGGGCCTAGTGGAAGAAATGGAAACTGTATCAATTCACGCACTCCATGTAGGGATTTCCCTCCTGCTCAAGATAATTATATTAGGGCTGGTGATGCAACGGGTGCCGATCATCTAATCACCATAATGGGACAACTTACTCAGGTTATGAATAATAACCTTACCCGTATGGAGCACCTTGATCCACAGCGTGGAGGATCAATGTTAGAACGATTCATGAGGAAACAACCACCAACGTTCAATGGGAGTACAAATCCCTTAGTAGCTGAGCAATGGATAAATTCCCTAGAGAAAATATTTCAGGCTTTGGGGAGCAATGAAAGGGAAAAAGTTATCATGGAATTTTACCGCCTCACTGGAGATGCTGATCAATGGTGGTCATTGATTCAAAACACGAAGGAAGATGATGAAGTATCAAATATGGAATGGAGGGAGTTAAAAGATCTGTTTTTAGAAAAATATTTTCCTCGCGACCACCGAGCAGATATGGAAAGGCAATTTCTGAGTTTGAGACAGAAGGAGGATGAGAATGTCACAAAGTATGAGGCTAACTTTACATGGTTAGCAAGGTATGCTGTAGATTATATACATAACCCAAGAAGTAAGATTGATCGTTTCTTTGATGGGTTAAAACCATTTCTTTGTCGAGCATTAGTCTCACAATCCTTTTCGTTGTACGAAGACATTGTCTCATGTGCTATCAAGACCGAAAAGGAATTCTCTAAGTCTTATGACTTTAAAGCAGAGCAAGAGAAGAAGAGATCTGCTGATCAATCTGGGAATGGAAATATGGGGAAGAAGGGAAAGGTTGAATATCCATCATGTTGTAAATGAGAGAAGAAACATCCTAGTACTTGCTTGAAGGTAATGGGAGTCTGTTACAAGTGTGGTGAAAAAGGCCACCAAGCTCGTGATTGCAAGGGGATGAAGGAAGCTACCAACGTTCAGTGCTATAATTGCAGGGAGATAGGGCATTATGCAAATGCATGTCCTAAGCGTCAGGGGAACTTACCTCAGAAAAGGCCAAGGGATCAAGGTCAGGCTTATGCTATCACTACAACTGAGGTAGAAGCTCCGAAAGACGTGGTGGTAGGTAATTTTATGGTTTCCTCAAGTTTAGCAAATGCATTATTCGATTCTGGATCATCGCATTGTTTCATATATTCCCAGTTTTCTAAGAAAATTAGATATTTCCAATTTGATTTAATAAGGGAGTTGTTAGTTAAAACTCCTAAGGGAAGTATCATTGCAACAATGTTTTGTGAATCAGTCCCCATTAGAGCACATAAATGTTCTTTATCTGCTGATCTCATCATCATACCTGTGATTGAGTTTGATATAATCCTCAGTATGGACTAGGTTTCAGACTATGATGCGAAGATTTATTGTAAGAAGAAAGAGGTTACGATTCTTGATGATAATGATAAGGAACACCTTATCTTTAGAGCAGAATCGTCACCACCTAATTCTTATTTAGATCCACCCTCAATAGCTCAACTAAATTCAATTATTGGGGAGGAAGAGAATGAAATAACTGTGGGTAAGGAAAGGAATGTTCAAATAGAGGATGAACCTATTGTGAAAGAATTTGTAGATATATTTCCGGAAGATTTACATGGACATCCTCCAGAACGAGAAGTTGAGTTTTCCATTGATTTAATTCCTGGATCAAGGCCTATATCGAAGACCCCTTACAGAATGTCCACTGTAGAGTTAGTCGAACTAAAGAAACAACTAGAGTAATTGATTAATAAGGGATTTATTGGCCCTAGTGTTTCTCCATGGGGAGCCCCTATTTTTTTTTTAAAAAGAAAGATGGATCTATGAGGTTATGTATCGACTACAGGGAGATCAATGCTATAACAATAAAGATCAAGTATCCCCTACCACGCATTGATGATTTATTTGACCAACTGCATGGAGCTCAATAATTTTCAAAGATTGACCTTCGATCTGGATACCATCAGTTGTGTGTGAAGAAGGAAGACATTCCGAAGACAGCATTTCGAACCAGGTACGGGCATTACGAGTTTACTGTAATGCCATTTGGATTAACTAATGCACCCTCTGTATTCATGGATCTGATGAATAGATTTTTCAAGGAGTATCTCGATGAATTTTTTGTGGTATTTATTTATGATATCTTGGTATACTCCAAAACCTACGAAGATCATGAAAATCACTTGCGCATTATCTTGAAGACTCTGAGGAGGCATGAATTATATGGAAAGTTCAACAAGTGTGAATTCTGGCTTCATGAGATTTCTTTTCATGGCCATATTGTCTCTAAAGATGGAATCTCTGTTGATCCTTCTACGACCAAGGCAATCCAAGAATGGCCAGCACCTACGAGTATAACTGAGGTACGCAGTTTTATTGGTTTGGCAGGTTATTATCGACGTTTCGTCCAGAATTTTGCCCGATTGGCTAACCCATTAACGAAGCTCACACGTAAAGGGGTTAAATTTGTTTGGAAAAAAGAGTGTGAAGAATTTTTTGAAGAACTGAAGAGATGATTAGTCAATGCTCCTATATTGAATCTACTATCGGGGAATGATGGGTTCGTTATTTGTAGTGATGCATCAAAGAAAGGACATGGTTGTGTCCTTATGCAGAATAATAGAGTAATTGCCTATGCATCACGATAGTTGAAAATTCATGAACAAAACTATCCTACTCATGATCTCGAGTTAGTAGCTGTGATCTTTTCTTTGAAGATATGGAGGCACTACCTCTATGGTAAAAAATGTGAGATTTATACTGATCACAAGAGTTTTAAGTATATCTTCTCACAAAAAGAACTCAACATGAGGCAAAGGAGATGGCTTGAATTACTCAAGGATTATGATTGTACGATACACTACCACCCAGGGAAATCAAACAAGGTGGAAGATTCTTTGAGTAGGAAATACCATGGAGTTTTAAACAATATTAGAATTGAAAGGGATCCAATTTTCATGGATCTAGTGAAGATGGACATGGGAATAACCAGGGTAGGTGAAACATCAATGCTTTTTCAAATGTTTGCCAAACCATCTTTACTAGAAAGGATTAAGAGTTCTCAGACCGATGATGAAGAATTTCAAAAAAAGATTAAAGCTATGAATGATGGGAGATTGAGAGACTTTGTGTATGAAGTTGGAATTTTGAGATTCGGGAAGAGACTTTTTGTTCCCGATATAACTGATCTAAAAAGGGAATTGCTAGATGATGCTCATAGTTCAAATTTCTCTATACACCCTGGGAGCACCAAAATGTATAGAGATTTGAAGGAACATTTTTGGTGGGATAATATGAAGAGGGAGATTGCTGATTCTGTGTCAAGATGTACGGTTTTTCAGCAAGTTAAATATGGAAGGCAACAACCTGGAGGAGTCATGCAACCTCTTCCCATACCAGAGTGGAAATGGGACAATATTATGATGGAATTTGTCATGGGGCTACCAAAGACTCCTAGAAGGAACGATGCAATATGGGTTATTGTTGATCTTCTTACCAAGTTAGCACATTTTCTTGCTATAAGAGAAGATCTACCCCTGGAACGTCTATCAAGACTATATATTAATGAAGTTGTGAGACTTCATGGAGTACCCCTATCGATTGTTTCTGATCGTGATCCCCATTTTACTTAAAGATTTTGGAAAAGTCTTCAGAAATCCCTGGATACTGAACTTCATTTGAGCACTGCTTACCACCCTCAGACAGACGGACAATCAGAATGGACTATTCAGACCTTAGAAGACATGTTGAGATCTTGCTCACTTGACTTTCAGGGTATGTGGGATCAATATTTACCACTGGTAGAATTTTCCAATAACAATAGCTTCCATTCGAGTATTCAGATGGCACCATATGAAGAGTTATATGGAAAGAGATGTCGTACACCAACCTGTTGGGATGACGTTGGTGAAAGAAAACTTGTAGGCCCAGAACTGGTGGAGGAAACGTTGGAAAAGGTGAAGGTAATCCAAAGTCACATCAAAGCAGCTCAAAGTAGGCAGAAGAGCTTTGCCGATAATCGAAGGAAGGAGTTGGAATTTCAAGTCGGTGATCATGTTTTCCTGAAGGTATCACCATGGAAGGGAGTCATACATTTTGGTAAGAAAGGTAAATTGAGTCCCAGGTACATCGGACCATTCGAAATTCTAGAACGAATTGGGGTTGTGGCTTACCGATTGGCAATGCCGCCAAGTCTCTCCAAAGTTCACGATGTGTTCCACGTATCTCTGTTGAGGAAATACATGCCTGACCCAACGCATGTAGTCACCTATGAGGAATTAGAACCGGAACCCGATCTTTCCTATTGTGAAGAGCCTGTCAGGATTCTTGATACGAGAGAACAAGTACTGGGAAACTGGATGACGCATCTGGTAAAAGTTTTGTGGACAAACCATAAGATAGAAGAGGCAACGTGGGATCCCGAGGAACTTATGATGAAGAACCACCCGAGTCTTTTCATACGGTAGAATTCTAGAAATTTCGAGGACGAAATTATTTGAAGGAGGGGAGAATGTAACACCCCAATCTTCTATGGTACGCTTTATTTTGAATAATGCGATAGCATGTGTTGTACGCAACACCAAGTTCTAACACACTATAACCAATCAAACTAGCTGTTATGAATAGTAATACCTACTTTTTGAAATTATATATATTTTATATTTCAAAATGGACTTCATTTTTGGATTCGGAATATCAAATTAAGCCAAAGCTGAATTTTTGGTGATTTTCGGATAACTTTCATATTTTGATGAATAGTGAAAATTACTAAATTTTAATTAAAAACAACTTTTTCAATCGAAATAATTAATAGTGATAAATTATTAATTTGAGTGGTTTTAAAGTATATTTAGAATATATTTTTATAATTTAATATAATTTTGGTCATTGGATGTAATTTCACATTTAAACCAGTTATAAACAAGTGTCAATCTTTTGATAGTTATTATCTCTTAAAAACACGCGTTTTGTTTTGACAGTGGGAATTAATTTTAAATTAATTTCTGCCACTTATGTGTTTCGAATTTAGAAAAATGGATTCCATATTCGGAATCAGGATGTCCAAATTGTGTAAATAGGTAACTTTTATTTTTAGACATTTTGAATAATTACTGCGGTAAATATTTTATTTACCATGGTTAAGGGTAAATTCGGTAAATAAGGGTTCAAAAATAATATTATAATAATACTAAATTACACTAAAACGTGTCCTAGACTTATTGGTTGATACATGTTCGACCATAGGAATCTTTGGGTCGATTTTGGGACCCCATGGTGCCACTTTTAGGTGATAGGGACACTTTATTTTAATTAAGTTAAAATGAATACAAAAATGACACAAGCATATATCGTTTAGCAAAAAAAAATTACGTAGGGTTATATATGTTGGATTTTAGATTATAAATATTAATCACAAAGATAACAATATTTCATACATAATGATATTTTATTTATAATTTTTAGACATTAAAGTATTTAATTTATTTATGACACAATCATGATGAATTAATTATCATAATAGTGAAAAATTCGAATAATTGATATTATAAATACCCAAATAAATATAATATGAAACTTTTAATGAATTAAACTAATTTTCTAGGATACTATGATATATTAGGATTTATTTAATTGACTTTTTTCTAAGTAATCAATCTGTTACGAGTTTCACAAAAATCAACTATTGAATAGTGTCAAAATTGATATAAAAGAGTTCTTAAAACAAATATTATATTATTAATTGATAATAAATTCCTAAAAATCTATGGATCGTCCAAGAGACTTATAGTATGATAGGTTCATCATTAATGGACAACTTGGGTGTCTCTGGGATGTATATAGTATGTTTATTAACCATATTATATAAAAATACAAAGAGACATTGTAAAAGTGAAACTAATTAACTTAGAGTTAATACTTAAAGATAAGGTTAATATAAGCACCCAAACCTCTCTAAATTCTATTGGTTGAGTTTTTTGCAACCTATCCCCACCTTAACATTTAAATAATCATCTTTGGAGCCATTGGAAACCGAATATGAATTTATTATAAACTAATATCTCTAGCTTTTCCAAAGGTCCTCCTCACACCTCTTATAAAAGGGCACACCTCCTTCTCATTTATTCACACCTTCAAAGCCTTTTGGTTCGGCCAAACTCTGCCCAAATACTCTCCCAACTTCCCTCACTACAACCTAGAGGCATTAGTTTGATCAGAAAGGCAACCTAAGTAGCCCTTTTCATCAAATCAAAAGGAAGAAACCGAAGAAGAGGTAATGATTTCACCACCCTTTTCCAAGATCATTTCTTCTTCCACTTCTTAGTCCTTTGTTTTTACCATTCTAAAATAATAACTCCAGTATAATATATATTCTGTGATGTTATTATAAATATGGTACAACCATATTCAGTATTCTATCTACCCTTTGAATAACATGTCACCATACGTGCGTACGTACGGCTTGCCGTCTCCACGTCGTGGTGTAATTGTTATTCAATATATTATTATTTGGATGGGTATAATAATGATATGTAACACATGTAAATAATAAATATAACATGCCAATTATTCTTTATATATGGCATACCATCCATTTATATATTATTTTAATATCAAAAGAATGATATTGTCGCTCGTGCGTACGTACGGACTACCGTCTCCACGAACGCAATGAGATTCATTCTCCATCGTATCCATTCAAGTATAATTATCATTTGATGATTTAAAAAATGATGTTTAAGGACTTGATATCATTCTGGATATGAATAATATACAACCTATCCTTTACAATCATATCTTACATAACAAAACATATAAAAGAAAACAAGTAAGTTAACACCCGAAACAACGATAATACTAAGATATTATTATCAAATCAATATTAAAAGATAATATATGATATCATATTAATGTATATGATTCTTGTATAATTTAATAACAATTATTTCACCATTATACAGGAGGTTAACCTACCCCAACTAAGGAAAAGTACAAGGTAAGGGTTATTTCACAATCTCTTCATTATCCGAGGTTGTTTATATGTAATAATCTACTGGGATCTCTTTATCATCCACGTCCATGTTTTCTTAAAAATGTATTTCAAAACATTTTTATTATTTACAAGAATATGGGTTAAAGTCATTTATAACCTTGTTTGACTTTTGATAAGAGGAATCTTTCCGTCCTTTTCAAAACAAGGTCCTTTTTAACCTTTTCGACAGAATTAAGGTAAGAATGTTTTTTTTACCTTATATGGCGGTTGCGGTTATTTTCTGCCATTATAAAATCTTCAAAACTTCCTTACAAGCTTATAAGAAAATTTTCAAAGAAAATGTTTTATTTTATATGTCTCTTAAATGATTTTAAAAAAATAGAAAGAGATATTTCTCTAAAAATAGTTTTGATTTCATCTATGTTAACATCCTTTGATGGATTTTACATTTATTTGAAGTTGATTTATTATGATAGAAAACTTCTATATTGTATTGAAGGTTTTTTGATATGTTTGACTGTGGATGTGTTATTTTTATACCATTCATAGTTTATGGTGAAATTATTGACATTTCGTATGCTAGTTTTAATACGAATGTTTATGTTATATTTAATCCTTTTCATATGGGAATGCATTGGACTTAATATGTGACTGGTGGAGCCCGCTATAGCTTCTCGATGCATCGGTAGGTCTCATGAGACAAACTAGTGTCTTGGCACAAGGCCTTGACAAAATCTTATTTTTAGTCTTGGCACGAGGCCTTGGGTATGTGGTTATGATAGTCTGTAATTATGCATTCCATCCTTATGAAAGTGGTTATTGATTTTGCATGTGATTATTCAATTAGTAAAATATCCATGTGAATAAGTAAATGGAATTATTTCATTTTATTTATGCCATACTATGTTGAAAGTTCAAGTTTTAAAGGCCTTTGTTTTAGTTATACATTGCCTTAAATGTTTATTCTTATTTATGAATGTTTCCTCTATATTGTTATCCTTACTGGGCATTTGAGCTCACCCCTTTTCTATGTTTTATTATTCCCAGGATGTGAAGAAGTAAGTTATGAATGACCTACAGGGATATTATTAGGGGATAATAGTGTGGACTGTGGAGACATTATGTTGTTGTATTAGTTTTTCATTTTATTATGTAATGTAAAACTTATGAATATATCTAGTGTTTCCAAGGCTACTAAACCAATCGGTCTTTCGAGATTTGATCTTTCTTGTGATCATGCCAATGTTATGTAATAATGAACCAACTCTGGGTAACTAGGGTTGGGGCGTTACACCGTCAGAAACTGCGGACTCATAAAATTATGAAGTATTTCAGAAAAAAAAATTCCACAGAACTTATGGGTCTTTAAATTATCCCCACAATAGGGATTTATGTACTCGTAAGCTACAACACACACTAAGAGAACAAATGAGGGTACTATGCATGCATCTAAGCCTCCCGCTCCCATGTGCTCTCCGGGAGTTTCTTGTGCTACCAGCGAATGTGCACAAGGGGAATCAACCATCCATGCATGACCCGCTCTTGTCGATCCTCAATATCCACAGGGACATCCGTAAATGTTGCCCCATCATCGATGTCCAGCTCCCCATGGTCGATGATGTGGGATGGGTCAAGCACGTATCTCCTCAGCTGGGATATGTGCAAGACATCATGCACCTGGTGCAACTGAGGTAGAAGGGTCATGCGGTAAGAAACCTCGCATACTCTACCGAGGACCTGAAATTTTTGATGAATCGTAAAGATAACTTTCTGCCTCGGACAAATCTCATTAGACCTCATCGAGATGAGATTCGTAGGAAGACATGGTCACCATCCTCAAACTCCAGTGGTCTTAGTATCCTATCAGCATAGGTCTTCTGTCTGCTCTGTGCAGTCTTCATCCGTTCCAAGATGATCTGAACCTTCTCCATCATAGCATGTTCCATCTCTAGTCCTACATGTGCTGACTCCCAGGGGTCAGTCCAAAAGAGTGGAAATCTGCAAGGTCAGTCGTAAAGTGCCTCGTATGGTGTCATCCCGATGGAAGAGTGATTTATTTTGTTATACGAAAACTCTACCAAGGGTAAGTGATCCTCCATGCTACGACCAAAGTCGAGGACACATGCACAGAGCATGTCTTCAAGAGACTGAATGTTCCTCTCAGTTTGAACATCCGTTTTAGGATGGAAGGTGGTGCACAAGAGAATCTGTGTTCTGAAAGCCTCCTGTGACCCCTTCTGTAGCCGAGAAGTGAAACGAGCATCCTGATTGGAAACGATAGTCGATGGAACACTATGAAGTCCTAAGATCTCCTATATGTATATATGTCCTATGATCTCTACCGAGACTTGCTCTCTGATCGAAGGAAGTGGGACTACTTTGTGAGTTGTTCAACAATCACCCAGATAGAGTCATGTCCTCTATATGTACGTGGAAGTCCCGTCATAAAATCAATGGATATCCCATCCCACTTCCACTCTGGGACCTCTAAGAGCTAAACCATGCCTGCTGGAACCTAGTACTGCCTTCATCATACCTAGCCACTGGTACTGTTGTCTGAGGTCATAATACATCTTCGCCACTCATGGATGTACCACTAGAGGAGAAGTGTGGAACTCCTTCAACACCTCATCCTATAGTGCAACAGGTACCATGGTACATCCTCTGAAGAGTATGAAGTGATCTCTACCTTCAAAAACCCCATCAAGTGCATGCCCTAAGGATATTTCAGCACGTCGCATCTCACAGCCAACGTCCACATGCTATGCCTCTTTGACTCACTGAAGAAGTGTAGGAGAGATTTTGAGAGACTGTAGAAAGGTTTCTCTACCTCTATCCACAAAGGATATATACAACGCAACCACCTACTCTGTTGGCACTCATAGTAGTTGAATGCATGATCTTCTACTGAGAGAAATTGCTATAATGTTACACTTCCTAGGAGTATAGACTATCTAAAAGTCATAGTCCTTGAGGAACTTGAGCCATCATCATTGTCTCAGGTTCAGGACCTTCTGCGAGAAGAGGTACCTGAGACTCTGGTGGTCAGAGTAGACTGTAAAATGCTCACCCATCAGATAGTGCGGCCACGTCATCATGGAGAATACCACTACTGCTAACTCCAGGTCATGGGTAGCATAGTTTTTCTCTTGCTTTCTCAACTATCTTGAACCATATGAGATCACTCCTCACTCCTGCATCAGGACACTCCTGAGTCCGGTCACTGATGAATTGCAGTAAACTACGTACCCTACGCCCTCCTCATGTAGCCACAAGATGGGTGCACTAGTCAACCTCTTCCTCAGCTCTTGAAAGCTCTTCTGGAATCTATCTGACCACATGAAGAGTTTCCCCTTCTTCATCAATGCTGAAAGAGGTGCTCCAACTCTGGAGAAGTCTGGTGAAAATCTCTAATAGTACCCAGCCAGACCTAGAAAATTCCGTACATTCATCACACTACTGGGTGGCTCTAAGAAATTACTACCTCAATCTACATTGGATCCACTACAACTCTATCCTCTGAGATGACGTGTCCCAAGAGGTGAACCTGTCGAATCAAGAACTAGCACTTCGAGAGTTTACCATATAGCTGGTGCTCTCGGAGTGTATCCAGTACTACTAGCAAATGGTAGGTGTGATCCTCCTCAGTAGTTGAGTAAATTAGTTTGTCGTCGATGAAAACTACGACAAAGCAATCAAGGTAAGGCTAAAAGATCCTATTCATGAGACTCATGAACACTGCTGGAGCGTTTGTTATGCTGAAGGGCATAACTAAAATCTTTAAGTGTCCATACCTACACCTGAAGGCCATCTTCTAGAAATCCATATCTCGAACACTAAGCTTGTGATAACCTGACCTAAGATCTATCTTCAAGAACCATCATGCTCCCTTGAGCTGATCAAATTGGTCTTCAATCCTCCTGAGTGGGTACATGTTCTTTATGGTCACCTGATTCAAGCAACGGTAGTAGAAACACAGTTTCAATCTCCCTTCCACTTTCTTGGAAATCAAAATTGGATATGCCTAGGGTGAAACACTGGGTTGGATAAATATATTCCCCTACAAGTCATCTAGTTTTACTCACTGCTCACGAAGCTTGGCGGGAGCCATCTGATATGCTGGAGTTGATATCGATGATGTCCTGGGGTACAGGTCAATGTAGTGGTCTACCTCTCTGTGAGGGGGTAGTCTTGGAAGATCGTTAGGGAAAACATCCGCATACTGATCCACCACAACTGGAAAACTCGGACTCTGCACGTCATCCGCTCTGAGGATGAGACTACCAAACTGATGTGTGATCAGCTGCCCCCTCCTCTGTGTAATTCCATCATATAATACAAAGGCTCCCTTCTCACCAGTGAAGGTGATCCTGGTCCTATCCATGTAGATACACCAGAATTTGTTCCTAATATAGACAATCTGAGCATGAACTGTGGATAACCAGTCTATACCCAAGATGACGTCGTAAGGCCTCGACGCCGCTACATGAAGATCCCAGTCGAAGCTCTCACCTCCTAGAGTAAGCTAACACTACTAGAACAAGTTCATATTCATAGAGTCTACTCTCTTAATAGTCTATAGCCGTAAGGATTGAGACAACATCTCCATGAAAATCTCTGAGCTTAGAACGAGGGTAGTGGAAATAAAAGAATGACTCGCACCTGTGTCAATTAGTATTGAAGCAAGGGTATAGTATACACAGATAGTACCATGAATCATCTTAGGTGTTCCATGTTTGTAGGCCTCGACTTCCTGGAGCTGAGCTAGCCTCTGTTCGCTAGCTCCCTATGGTCGGGGTTGACCCTTTAGTGGTGGTGGTGGTAGAGCCTCGAAATGTCGTACACCGCCCGGAGCTCGGGTAGCTCTTTTGCCATGCCTGCCTGCTCCCAGAGGACCACCATGATCGAACCATTGCATCTACCTGGGAGGACCCTCTATTGTCTTCTACTCATCTGCATGGATGGTTGGGCAGTCTCGTGCCATGTGGCCATGCCCGCTGCATGCATAGCACTTCCTGCTCCTCGTATAGGTGGCTTTGTCTCATGTGCCCCGAACAACCAAACCTGTATCCTGGGGTTTCCCACCGGATGGCCTGGTCCTATTGGACCTCTGTGTCATCTATTTACAGCTGTTTGCAAAAGAATCTTCTACATGTTGCCCTGTTTTTGGTCTCTCCACTAGTGTCCGCTCAGTGAGAAAAATCTCAACTAGAAGGGCTCGCTCCAGCACCCCCTCCTATGTCGGAATGCTGAGGGGAATCGTCAAAGCCCTGATCTCATTCCTAAGACCCTTCTCGAGGGTTTGGGCCCTAAAGAATAGGCAATGAACCATATCTATGGAGTAGCACGAAAGGATAGTGAAGCTCACTAAGTACTGAGCTACTGCCATGCTGCCCTGTTGCAGATGCAGTAACTCCTAAATCCACACTACATGAAGGGTGTCTGGAAGAAACTCCAAGGGGAAGAGACTCTTGAAGTCTGTCCAGAGTAATGATGCTTCATCATTCACCTAGAGCATCAGGCTCTACCATCTGCCTACTTCTGCATGCACGAGACTCGTGGAAAGGATCACCATGAAGTCAGCTGGTATCCCTACCAATCTGAAAACTCTCACGAAAACCTCCAGCCAATCCTCAGCTTCCTGTGGGTCCATCACTCCCTAGAACCTGGGTGGCCACTGGCATTAGAACTCATGCGGTGCACTCAGGAGGCATGCACTCTCCCCTGTGGACCTGGTGGTATCGGTGGCCCAGCAGGTAGTGGTATTGATGGTACCTTCACTGTGATGGGGCCATGCACCAAGGCCTCATCGCTCGGTGGGATACCATCTCATACGTAACTCGAAACCCTATCTAGATGCTTTCATGGGGCCATCCTGAAAAAAATAGGCGCACCATATTTAAAACAGTATACCATGTGAGCTGACACAAAGTAACCACAAAGGAAACTCTTTTTCAAAAGAAACGCACTCGTAATTAGTGTTTTCATGAAATGAGTTGGAGATTAGAAGTCAAAGTCCTAGTGTATGGATACGTCGGTCGCCACACCAACACCGGTTTCCCTAAACTTATAACCACACCAAAACACTTAACACTATTTATGTTAAAAGAATCAAAGTCCATGTTTCTCGGTAGAACAGACTCCTCTGATACCAATTTGTCACGAACCATCCTCGGGGCCCGTTCCGTGACTACCCCAAGCCCGCCTTCCATAGGTCAGGGGCTGGAGACTAGAACCAAAGGTGTTATCCCTAAAAAAATAGAAGACATTTAATTTTAACCAATATCACACACACAACCTGAATGCAAGAAGCAGAGTTCACAACTGGAAGTAAACACTAATTAAATCTGTATACAAAAGAAAGTGTTGAATGGAAAAGGGATGGAAATACAATCCCAACAGTAAAGTACAACAACTATAAAGCTAGTACAAATTTCTAAAGGTAAACAGAAACTACTAAGTCATCCTCCGGGAATCTCACCTGAAGGGTGGGTACAGATGGTCTCCTTAGCACCTCAGGCCCATCCATCCGCTCCATGTAGGTCTCTCCAAGTGGTCCACCTCCGGGCACCGTCCAGCTCTACAACACTCTACCTCAATTAGTTTTGTCCATCATATGTAGCCAACACAACAATGTGTGGGCATAGCCCGTGCAGGGGTGAGTATAATGATACATAGTAGAGATCCAGAGACCCCTGAAGGTCTCCCAGAATACACGAAAGATAAACCACATAATAGAGATACAATCATGATGTATCAACTGACCCTACTTAGGTATATTCCCAAACATATACCTAAGTTATCAATCACAGTTCGACTCCAACTCTCGAGCCCATGCACAACCCAGTCCACACAGGAAGAAATGTTCATCACCTTGAAGATAATTGATTGAAATACAATACTCATATCACATAGTTATACATCTTTCATAGAGTGATAGAGATGATCAGATGTAGTCACTGATTCATCTAAGCTTTTGGATCAACACAGGATACAGGACCAGCTGAGCAGTCTGACCCACATAAGATACAAGACCAGCTATTCTGTCAGACCCACACAGGATACAAGAACATAAGGCAGAACTGTCATACCCACAAAGGATCCCGGTATAGTAGTAATCGCTATCGAACCCAAAGAGGATTCCGGTTCATTAGTCATCGCTGTTGAACCCACAGAGGATTCTGGTTCAGTAGTCATCGCTATCAAACCCATGTAGGATTCTGGTACAGTAGTAATCACAGCCAGCTCTAGGGTTCCCGCACATAGCACGCTTGATTCTAGGAGGGTCCTCTCCCCATGCCAAGTGTCGATACATCAACTATCACGAAGTCTTGAGTTGATGTATCCCGTAGTTCTGCCTCATTATATGGAACCGAACGCGATAGACGACACATCAATCGGACACCCGGTCTGAGAGTTCTTGGCATTTCCGCTACAGGGGCCTGGTTTCATTTATGCTCGATCCAAACCGGACCGTTTTCTACAGTTGCCCAAAACTCACTTATAGTATCGTAAAAGGACAACCTCCTCACGAGGGTCCCAGTGACGTAGATTGTGCGTCTATCAGACTTGTGGTCTTGAGGATATTTGTATTTAATCAATGTCGGGCCCAACCCATCAAGACCAGTGGATTGGCGGGTCGGCCCGACCCAGCTTGGAGGGTCAGACCCAACTGGGGGTCAACCCGGCCCTGTTTGGCGGGTCCGACCCGGCTGGGGGGGGGTCGGCCCGGCCCAGTTTGGTGGGTCCAACCCGGCTAGGGGTCGGCCCGGCCTGGTGGGGCGTGACCCACCTACGAACCCAGACTGCACTACGGGCCAGTTCGGTTCACCTAGCGGCGCCGCCTCTCCCCTACCCAGCCAGCTGTAGCTTGCCGGTTCTACCCGACAAACACGGCTCACACAGCGGGCCGCGTTTCTTCCAACGCGGCGCCTACGGGTGCCGTGTTTTTCTAGGCCGGCCAGTTTTCCCAGCAGAGTGGCCCGCAGAAGTGGCCCACGATCTTCTCTGTGTGGTGCCTGCTGGCGCCGCGGACCTCTAGTCCGGTTGATAGGTGGCAGGCCGGTTCTGTTTGGATGAACGTCCCATAGACGTGGGCCGCATCTTCCACCTTTTTGCGGTGCCTTTGGGCGCCACGGTTTCTCCAGTGGGACGGCCGGTCGTCCAGTGGTCCAGGAAGCCCGAGTGGATGCCGGACCCTCCATGGGACCAGCGCGTTGTAGCCGCTGCCGCCACCACCTCTGGTCATCAGCGCCACTTTTGTTCGCCCTGGCCACAGCCCCTTTCCTACGGCGCGGTGCGACGACACCGCTCCCTACCGTCTCCACCTCCATCGTAAACACAAAAAAGTTTCAACGGAGGGAAGTCGGGCCGTGTTTTTTCCGCCCACGCCCTCCGCGTTAGGTCATAACAACATGGACACTGTCAACAAAAAAACGTCGATGACGGAGGATATAAATCATACATTAAAATTAATCAAATCCCATTAACTCACAACCGAAAATCGCTTGACAGTATCACGGAAAGACGACATCGTTCTGTTGGTGTTGGAAGAGGAAGAGAGGTACTCATCGATGGCATATAGGCATTCGAAGGTGAATAAGTCGAAGATGACATTGGCATTCATCACGGGTGTTGCTTCCCTTTCCTTGCCTTGGTTGTATAAGGGAGAAGAGGGCCTTGGTTATCAATGGGAGAAGAATTATTCTTTTTCTTTGCGAAGAGGATACATTTCTCCAAAGAATTTTCTAGGGTCCACCAAGAGATTTATCAACCAAAATAATAGAGGATGTCCCTATTATTTTTATGGAACCATAACACATAAGTCGCGCTTCATTTAATGAGGCACTCATTTAATTAAATAAGGTGGAAAGGATTCAAAAATATTTGAATTAAATTGAATTAATTCTATCCATTAATGATATAGAGTTGGAAATAATTAAACCATGGATGTCCGAGAGTTTAAAGGGGTTTTAAGTATAGTTGAGAGGTTTAAGCTCATGTGGGCCCCACCACATAATATCCCTCCATGGGATGTTATTTGGGGGTGGGCCCCTCCTCCAACATCCCATTGGAGAAAATAACCACCACCTTAATAAAAATTATGTCACACATAGTTTTTATTTGTTTTATTAAGAATCCCCAAAAATTTAACCTCCATCCACGATAAAACAAAACTGTGGTAAATGTATCTTTAAGTTAATACTGAAGCTGTGAGTTCATCAGTGTCCTAAGATTTCAATTCTGAGCATCGATTCAAAATATATAAAATCCAACACGTACGTTTACTGAACGTACTCAATAAAACTTTACAAATTGATTCTGGGCACACTGGGCCTCAGAATCAGGTGCTGTAAGAAACGGCAGACTTGTAAGATTCCCAAGTATTTATGAAAAAAATTTCCACAGGACATCCAGGTCATTGCAGTCTATTACTATTATTGGTAATAAAATTATAAATGATGAATTTCCTAAATTTAATCATTCTTATTCTTATAATTTCTAATTAAATCATATGAATTTAATATGAATTTAATAAAGCTACACTTCCATACACCAATTATTTTCTAGATTGTAAAGAATATATTTTCTTATTATAAATTTTTTCTTCATAAAATATTTTATGAGTATTCTTCTTCCATGGAATCCCAATTTAATTTGTTTATTATAAGTTAATTATATAAATCTATTATATTTTTAGAAAATAATCTCGTCTGCAATTCTTGTAATATAGGACCATCATTATTTAATTTATTCCATTTTCAAAAAACAAACATGGTGCATTCCATCTTTGTATTTGAATCATTTGGTAATTAAAACAACACACACTAATTTAAGAGTTCTAAGCACTAAGTTCATCCTCTTTTATGAATTTTGACAATTTAAATCAAATTATATCACTATTATCATTTATTTTATCATCATTAGGTATATTTTTATTGTTGAAATATATTCATAACATTTTTTTATATATTAGGTAAATAGAATGGAAAAAATTATTATTATGTATGGAAACTGTAATGGAATGATATGATTTCATTATTATTTAGATGAGATTCACCCAAAGAAATATTTTTGGTATTATGAATTAAATAAAATTCTCTTTAGTATACAATAGTGTTTCATCCCATGACCCTAGTATATAGTAAATGGTGGCCCTATAAGAGAAAATATAAAAATGGAGAAAAAATTTAAATTAGATTCAATTAAGATTGGTTTCTCAATCCAATGGATCCTTTATTTTACAGTTCTATAAATAACCCTTTTAGTAATCCATCCTCCCATTTTATATTCGATGGAAACCTATCTTGAAATGTAATATCTCTTCATAATTAATATTTAATTTCAAAACACACCTGATCAAATAAGTGAGTCAGATCATACCCAATGAAATATTTAAGTATCCATTAAATTATAGAAAATCATATCTATAGGACATATCATATATTCTTAGTGAGATAGATTAACACACCAAATTAACTCATTTGATGAACAAAAACTAATATAACCCTAACTATTAAAGGTATCAAACTATTGTGTACAAAACATAAATTCACATAGAAGTACCTAAAATTAATATAGTCTTATAAGTATAACGAATTCCATTAAAGCATCATATTTTTTAATAATGTCTATAAATGTACATATTTCTAGTAGGTTCATTGTAGAATCCTACCAGAGGATTCAAACCCATTACATTATCCTCTTTGAATAATAATAACAATGTGATCCCCCTTATAAGGTGGTCCCCTTCTATCACAATTTTCAAGGTTGGATTCCATTCCAACCCCTTTTCATCAATATTTAAAATAATACAAGATTAAATATTTTAAAAATAATTAAAATTACTACATAGTTTTCAATTTAATTTCTTCATATTCTTTAAATTTATATGTGAATTCTAAGGGAAGGTAGAGTGTTTGTCTAGAATGGAAATTGGGTTTGAATATTTATCTATTTTCTAATATATCCTACACCTATTCTATATTTCCCAAAATCTTATAATTTCAAATTTATTTTTAGTGTGGTCTTAGAAAATAATTTTATTTATAAAATTAATTATATCATTTTTTAGGATAGAATAAATAATTGGTTTTTATATGAAATTGGTATAGGTGTTAATATAAATTTTGTATTAAATATTTATTTTTACAGCTCCCCATTTTTCATAGCTGGGAAGCCATACCTAGAAAAACATCCTAAAAAAATATGATCTTTTAGAACTAGAATAACTATAAGTTATTTATTTATTAGTTAATTCAAAGTATATGAATCTCATTGGTCTTAAAAAATATTTTTCTTCCTATTAATGTTGGAGTTAAAATATCGTCTTTATTTTCAAATAACATTGATGTCTACCCTATGGTACAACATCAAGATATTTATATATATTTGACATTGAAATATTTATTTTGATAATATTATATACTAATAGTTCTAAAGTGACAATTATAACTCTATTAAATGTTAATTTTAAAACATCCCTCTTAAATCCTATTTCCAAAAATCCATAATGTGTTTTTATGATATATTTATTGAAAACGTTGATGTAAATCCTTTAAATAACCCATTCTATAAATTTAAATTTATCAAATAGAGTGATGTTATTGTTAAGTTAATGTTAAGGAAATATTTTATAATTTGGGGTGTAAGAATGAAACTGCACCATTTCCATAGGTATTATATCCTGATTTATATACCCCTTTGAAAAAACATATGGATTATAGGGGTTAGTCATTGAGTTTTTTGTATATTATTAAATATATGAATTTGAGTATAAAAATTAAATATATAATTTTTAGTTTGATATCGATAATTATAATGTTTTGATAAAAATATTTCGCAAAATGTTAATAGGCATTTTATACATTATTTTCTAGAAATACGATGACTGATCATGGTATAAGGCATTTTTCTAATCATGGTGTCAAAAAAATCATTATATTATATAGGGAGGAAAAACAAAATCTAAGGGGTAAACTTATTAAAAATTTAAAGAGTTGTTTTATGAGAATCTATGTATTTTGGATTAATGTTTTATCTATCGAACAGACTATGATAAAAACATAACTAATATACATCATGGTGTATCTCCCATTAAATTTTCTAATGTAACATTTTTTATTTTAGGGAAATAATAGAAATTAAGGTCTTGGTTTTTAAATCAAATTAATCAATTGATTCAACACACATTTTTATAAAATTCACCACATCATGTGTATTCATGTTCGGTAAAAATGTCATTTTTAAATTCCAATCTAAAAGGATAGATCTCTAGAATTTATTTGGGAGGGTATTGATTCGGTTTATTAAAGATATGAATGTATAAGTTTCTTATGGTTAATAAATAAAACAATTTCATTCAAGTTAAAGGGAGTTTTTTTAAATTTAATTATAAAATCAAGTTCACACGGTGATAATATATAGAATATTTTGATATAGATTTTTCAAAATGTACCAAGAGACTATATCTTGTGGATAAATAAATCACAAGGAGAAATATAATTTCATCCATAAATCAGATCATGGAGTATATTAATACACTGATAACTTTGTAATTTATATTTCTGATTTGTATGATCCAAATTCATACTCTTAAGGAGTGGTGTGTTATTCTTTCGTGGGACACTACTGTGTTTTCAAATTTTTTGTGTGCTTCTTAACCAATAGGCATAATTAGCCCACTTTAAAATTCTAAATAGTTTCTTATCTATTTTTATTATGGTAAGCCAACAGATTATTTATTTTATAATTCTTGTATGTATCATAGTGTGGGTGAACCTATTAATATTTCTCATGTCGGATGTTTTGTGAGGAAGAAAGTTTTTTATCATCTAACCATAAAACAATTTCATTTAAATGGTTATTTTAAATCTATACCCCCAATTTCTAGGATATTATCACTTTTTGGAATTATAATTTCATATAATTTTATATCATTACATATAAATTTGTTCTCTCTCTTTTTATGATATTTATGTGGTAGTGAATTAAAATGGAATTTGGCTCTTCCATAGACCAAAATTCAAACTTTTTATGAAGGGGATGATGTGATACTATTTATCATTAATTATAGATATAATCAAAAATACAATTCATTGATTATTATGACTATAAAAATAATATCACTCATTATAATAGATCATTAGAATTTTTATATTAATACCAAAGGAATATAGTCATTAGTGGGAGCATTCCCCAATTAAATCTAGATGATGTTCGTTTCATGTAAATCCTCAAGCTTCAAATGGTATAATTTATTTAATGTTTATAAAGGAAACCAAAAAGTATGATAGGAATAATATAACGTGTCTTCTAATAGGTGTGAGGAAATGAGGATTTACCTGAATGAATATATTAACAAAAACATTGGTTTCATTAATGTTATTATAGAGGGATTAATGTAATTAGATAAACCAATAAAGAATTTAACATTGTGTAATGCATCTTGAAAAAAATTCCTTACCACATAAATCTAAATTTCCTTTTGAATGATGATAAATTTAAATATTGTATCATCATTTAATTTTTTCTATATACTTATTATATATGATATAAGAACAACCATGGATGTTATTATGAAAAATTAAATATCTTGTGTGGAGGTATTCAAGGAAATTAATAACCATTCTCTTGAAGAAGGAATATATTACAAGGGATTAGAATTGGTAATGACCATCTTCAACCCTGAAATGATGGTAAACATACCATCAAGCGTCCCATTATATTTTTAGACGATTAGGAAGATAATGCACCCAAAAAAATATCTTTTAAATATATTAATGTCAATAAAATCTGAATATTTATTTACATTAAGAAGATAACATTTCTTTGAAAAGAGAGTAATATCTCTACGCAAAGAAAATCATTTGATATTTAGGATTTTAAATACCATATTTATGAAATAATTATAAATACACTTAAAATACTACCAAATGAGAAGCAAATTTCTGGTGGAAATGTTTTGAAGTTAAGGCTATTGTTGAACTCTAAAAAGAGTTGAAGGATTTTCATGAATAAATCAATTTTTTAGGCCTCAAAAAAAGAAATTAAATATAGTGGTGTATTATTATATGATATATATATTATCTTTAAGAAGATAAATATTATTTTAAGGCTAAAATAAAACTAATTAAATATTAAAAACTATAAAACTATAAGAAAATTATTGATAAAGACTTAATAATGAATATTATGCTCGAATAATAAATAATTTCAATAACATCGTTCATGAGTTGTTAAAATGAATCCTTTAATTTGAAATAAAATTCAATGAGGTAAAGAAAATGATATAACATTATTTAAGAATAATGACTCCAAATACAACCTCATGATTTTGGCTCGCATTGGCTGTATAAAAGGTAAACAAGAGGCACAAACCATTAATCAAGTTTAAGGACTGATAATAAAAAGTGTACATTCATTAATGAGGTAAAATTATTTGTTTTAATTTATCAAAATATCAATATCCTCATGGTTGAGGAAATAACACAATATCCCACTCTTTTAAGGATGATTTAATTGGGAGATTACAAAAGGATTGATGGACCACCAATGAATACCCAAAAAGATTATGTGTTGTTATTATGGAATAATGGAAACTATAAAAAATAATTCATGTTAATTCAATTAGTACCTCAAGTAAATTGAATAATATAGATATAAGATAATATATTCATAATAATGGTATGTTTTAGAATGAAATTTTTTCACCATGAATGTTTAAGAAACATATCCATCTATTTCAAATCAAATTTTCAAAGCAATGTTCCATAAGATACTTGATATAGTTGTATCCAGATGCTCATTTAGTGATTTTGAAAGATAGTAACACATATGCTTACAAAATTAATATATAATTATATCTATTAAAGTAGTAGTGTTATAATAATCTATATATTTGTAACAACAATGTTGGATTAATAATAAAAGTTTTTAGAAGGTTATAGTGATTTGGATTCACTTAAGAGGAATGTGTAAAAATGAAGTGTGTTTTCTTGGGGGTGGGTTCACTTCTAGACTATTAGGAAATAAGTAATTTTGTGATTCTGATAAATTAAAACAAGAAAGGTGATATAATATTTATAAATTATGAATCAAAATAGATCATTAACTCTAGAAATTCCAAGATTGATTAAAAATACTAGACCAAGAAAGATGTATTGGTTATTGATGTTCTTTGAAATGGAATTATAAGTGTATGTCAATTTTCTAACATTCCAAATTCAATAATATTTTCTAATAACACTTTTAATATCAATGGAAATCATTGTGAAATTATTATATAAGGTATGAATAAAAAAATAAATCTCTACATTATATGTGGAGAAGAAGAAAAATACTTTATCTCCATGGAAAATGAAAAATAATTATTGTATAAAGATTCTTACCACTTAAGTCATTAATCTTAGAAATATTTAATGAAATATTACATTTTTTCTGATATCACTATGTATATTGGTGATCATACTCATATGTGGAATAATTTTTAAAAGATAATTTTTTAATAAAATTTATAATCCCAAAAATAAGAAGTTTATGAGTTTATTATGATTTTTTATATTAATGCTTGCGGGACTACATTACCTTGGTATATATATGGAAATAAATATTTTATACTCTTTATTTATTAATATAGTAGGATAAAATAGTTTATAGTGATTTCTAAAAAGTTCAAATTGTATAGAACTATTATGAAATATCAAATATTGGTAAAAAAATATGTTTGGTATGGAAATATTTAAAATTTGAACTAATAATTCCACAAGGGTTTACAAATTGAAATCTTTATGGTTGTTATAAAATTATAGGATAAGGAATATATTTTTTTGTGTTATAACTTCTTGGATAAAATGTAATCTTTGAGGGGAGAAACTAAATATTTGACAACATGGATTAGATTAGGATAATCATGAAATATATGTTAAAGAAATTATATAAATAATAAATATTGACATTGTCCTATATTAAAACATTCTTTGTGATATATTAATAAGTATAAAACCCTATATCTTATGTGTTTTACAAGGAAGAAAATATTAAAGTACGTTAATATATTTTGAAGTAAATTTTTTATTCTCAATAATGAATAAACCACCAAAAGGTTTAGATATATAGTGTAGAAGTTTTTTTTATTGTATACAATTTAGAAAATATTTGGAATTTAATATTTCACTTTCAGGTTAAAAGAGATAAAATTTCAATATAATAGTAAATAAATTATGGAATAAATTGTAATTGAGTTAAGAATATTAGGGGTACAAGGGGTATATTTTTATTCGGATAAACACATGAATTATATGGATACAAGAATAGGTATGTAAAAAAATGAAATCAATATGTATTTCAAGAATTAATAGAAAAAAATATTCAAATATACGAAAAAACCTATGAAAATGATAAAATAGGAGTTTGTAAACAAAATTATGAACTAATGTTAAGTAAATCATAAAATTTTTAACAACCTTTTAATTTGGAGTGTAAGATAACGTATATGAATAGAACATTTAAAAGTATGAAAAAAATAAAACCAGTTGGATTAATTTTTTGTTTAGAGAAAAAATATATTTTAAACATAATGAGTTTTTTTTGAATAATTTTATGAAATAAAGAAAATTGATTTTAAAAAACAATGAATATTATTTCAAGGATGAAACCAAATTGAAGTGATTGATGTTGATGAAAATTTTGTTTATGAACTAGACCATATCAACTCAACATGTAACCAAAACTAATATGTTGAAAGTCCTATAAAACTACATAATCACCATGGGAAATCTAAAAGGTCCATGTAATCACTATATAAAAAATAGGTATGGTTTCACCCCTGAGTAATGAAAAATAAGTTGTTGAATCTTCTAATAAAATGGAATGGAATGATCAGACAATATACTTCCATGCATAAAATATAAATAATAATAATTAAATAACTAAACTCAATGAACCATAAAAACAAATACCAACTAAATTAAATAAAATAAACCATAATGGTTAATATTACTTTTTTATTTATGGTGTCTAAATATAAATACCTCACATATAAATTTGGAAATATTTAAAATAAGGTATAACATGCCAAATGGGTCATACAAAGTCATCCTAAAAATAATCTAACATCCTTAGATACATTCTGAAAATCTCTATATTACCCATGGTTACTAACCATATGCACAATGTTTATATAAGGATTTCATGATAAACATCGAATCAGAGATGAAAAATTGTGCACATATATGAAACAAAATAGATACATACACACATAAGTGTTTATATAGTGCATGAGATAAATGTCCTCAATAGTATTTCACTAAAGATTTTGTATAACATTTTTAGTAAAATATTTCAAAAATTATAGTATGAAAATAATTGTAAAAATATTTTTTCAAAATTTAAGTCAAAAATTAAAATAAATATTATACAGTTAACATTTTTACAAAACCACGCATTAAATATTTTATGAGGGAAAAATACACAATTGGAGTTCAAAATATTCATTTCAATATTATAATGATTTCAAAACAATACATTGACATAATATTTAAAAATCTCATATTTTTTAACCACATGGTTTAATCCATGTTTTCAAAAAAGTGATGTATAAAAAAGTAAACAAGTTATCATCACATGGATATATAATTTTATATTTATCCAAATTTTCCATTACCACTTCAAATAAAGAGTAAAAAAAGATTAGAACATGGTATTTTTCTACGATTTAGCCCCAATATGTGAAACCTACTCCTAGAAATTTTCAAATCCTTTTGATAAACATATTCCCCACTATTAATATTTTTATAAAATACAAGTGTGTTGGCTAGATATTATCAAAGATCATGAAAGAAATTTTAGAATGTTATGGGATCACTATATTATACAACTAATCATATATTATTCTAGTAGGTTCTTTATATTGTCATAGCATCAGTTATTTATCACTTATTATTATTGAATTTGATCTCTAAAAGTATCACGAGATGTAACTACATCAATATGAGATGTTATTTTTCCTCACCTTATAATCATTGACTTACATTGGGTCTTTAATAAATACTTTGTAACTCATTCTACGGTATTTCACTCAGTTTCCTATTATTGACTTTTTCTTTATTTGAAACACATAAATTGTAACACTTCAATATAGTTATGGTTTCTCCATATATTTTTTCAAGATATAGAGATAGATAGATATATTGAAATATATTCAACTCTTTAGGTTCACTCAAATCAAAAATCTTATGTATTATAATTTTTCACTACTTACACAACCATCGATTCAGGTTCTACTTTTTATTATAAAATGGCACTTCCTTCTCTTATCATACTCAATTTCAAACTTTATTTATCGAATCATCATTTTTTATTCCATTATCTTTCTCCTCGATATTCTTATTCATTCATGTAGCTATATTCACTCATATTTCATTCTCATTATCTATTAATAGTGCACATGGAATATTTCTTTTATTCTAGCTGAAAGCCCAATAATAAAAAACAAATTTCAGGTTCCTATGACATATCATGCACTATTTTCCATATCATGGTATATTAGAAAAATAACATTAGAAAATAAACCTCATATTTCCAAATTAATTTAATTTTATAAGTAAAAATTGTGACACTATCTTCATTATCAAAGGTTTCCACAAAAAAATATTCCATGTTGTATAAAATATAAAGTAGTAGAATTCTAGTTGGGGGAGCATCCCCATTTTGTGCTTCAGTGCTTCGTGAATGTAATATAAATTTTTATTAGGAAACTCATTTTCAAAATATTCTTCTTAATATTAAATTTCAATAAACATTATAATTTTGGGAATTGCTTAACAACTCAGGATTTGATGAAGGTTTATCTAAATTTTTCTAGAAAACTAAATATCATCAGTATGACTGTAATTCACATGGTATTCCCCAATATCATACATGTATCATGGCTATAATAATGTTATCTGATATATTTAAGACTTGTTAGTATCCCCAAAATATCATATTTTATTTTCAACTGAATTTGAATAATTTTGGTAACTTGTTTTTTCATACAATAGAATTTATCCCATATTTAATTATTACATTATAATTTTTATTTTACTATTAAATATCTTTTACCATTTAATTCAATATTTTTATTTCTCACCATTTTATGTGATTGTGAAACTTAACACCTTTAAGTAATATCTATTTCACCATCAGATAAGAATGTCTCTTTAGATTGTTGAATATTAGTATCTCATTATTCAGTCCCCTAAAATCCATAATTTCACAGAATCCTAATTTTTATAAATATTATATGATGACTACCTAGAGTAATATAAGGATTATATAGATATATATTTGTGAATATATAGATCACAGAATGATTTTTATGTCAGTCTCAATTTAGTATATGATGCTTACACAAATAGTAAATTCATGATTACTCAAAGAAAAGATGACTATATAAAAATTATGTGTAGAAAGGGTGAAAATAATCCAAATAAAACCTATATTGTTCTTATAACTATTAATATTTATGATTAAAAAATCCTATAAAATGCTTTAATATATTTTATGATTTTGTTTACACATCTCTTCCATTGATATTTTTTCACTTAGCTACACTAGATGATCCTTATAAAACATATGAAATAATTCCTGCACAGATCTCAGATTGTATGAAATGATGTTTCCAAATCACTAGATAATAAATATGTGGTCCCCTGTATCATAGATGATACGTATAAAAATTTAAATAATTATATAATTTTAAAAATTAAACATCAAAATCAAGAACTTTTTTTCTCTATTCCAATATTTTTTTCTTTATTTATAATTACTCAGGTTTGAGTATTTCATGTTTCCCAATGAACTTTATTTCCAACCCTAATTTATTCCTTTAAAAACCTTAATCCATGATATGTAAAACAAAATAATTCAGAATCATTTTTAAAAGCTACATCATGGATGGATTCTCCTTCTTCATCTAGCTATTCATCCTGAATAATATAACCAAACATCATTAGATAACACTATCACCCATCAGTTATTTTCTTTGATATGATGAAAAACTCTTAAATAATTAGATATTTGGGTTTCCATTTGAATCTACCCCTTTAATTTTTTAGGGGTAG
This sequence comes from Viscum album, assembly GCA_963277665.1. Classification (NCBI taxonomy): domain Eukaryota; kingdom Viridiplantae; phylum Streptophyta; class Magnoliopsida; order Santalales; family Viscaceae; genus Viscum; species Viscum album. Next base: position 166,253,059 of record OY728151.1, read on the forward strand.
TAATTTAATTGCTCACATTTCATAAGAAGCCTTTTTTACTTACCTTTTCCAATATAATATAGACTATCCTTTATATCTTCATTGGTAGCTTCCAATCTAAATTTCAAAAAAAAAACATTGACTTTCACCAGTATACCAAAATATAAATTCATTTTCATGTATACCAAGAAACTTCAATCTCCTTCATTATATATATTGTTAATTATAACTTTTATCAATGAGGATTTAATAATACATCACCCAAAAATTTATAATAAATCAAAAGGATGGGATGTTTTTTCTTCCCATCAAATGAATTTATATGGAAGGATAATCCCAAAATATAATAACTCTTATAATTCTATAAATCTCCTCTTCTCCAAATTTTTTAATTTTACACCTAGATAAAGGATCAACATATTGACATAAAATGTATCATTATTAACTAATATTCATTTATCTTCCCTAACCCATTTTATATATATAATTTTTTCATCAGGTATCTTTATAATTACATCTAGATAATTATCTTGGTCCTTGATTCTTTTAGCCATCACCTCCAATTCAGATTCCCTGACATAAATTGTTCATTTATATGACTCTTTTAGAGAAATGATCTTTTCTCCATATGATTTACTTATATCAAATCTCACATAAATATCCCTTTTAAAATATTCTTCATCTAGTGTTTGTTGTTCCTAAGATGCCAATAAATTATGATCTTAAACATTCACTATTTTGGAATGGTTGTTTCATTCTACAAACTTGTTTTCCAATTATTTTTGTAAGCCCATTACATTTGATATCAATTGTGTGTTTTTATATTCTAGTCCTATAATAAACTGAAATATATGAACTAATTATTTTTTGGGGACTTCCTTAAAATAATCCATAACATCAAAAAAGAGGTTCTAAACTAACATACTAGATACCCCATTTTCATAATCAGAGTAAGATTTTTCATAAAGATTGGTCTTAATATAGAGGTGTCACCTCATTTTTTTTAGAAATGTTTTATTCACCTTGGACTCCTTCATCAATATTTTCATCATAGTTCTTATATAAGTTTTCTAATATATTTTGGTAGCTATGTAAACTGGCTTCTTAGATTAAAGTTATTCTAAACTCATAAAACATGCACACCATATCGTCTACTAAAAACACCATAGGGTAAATAAAAATTGAACCCATGAAGAGATAAATTATTCTATGATTCCAATTAAAATTTTGTATATGATTGTTTAAACAGATCTAGGAGGGGGGATCAATTAGTTATTTTCAAACATTTACTAAATTTCAACTAGACCTATAATAATTTCTTATTTTAATTTTTCATCCCATATTATATATTAGGATATAAATTTTATAATTTAACATTATCCCAAAAGTCCCCAACAACATTCAACGTTGAAAGTAATTAATAAATACGTATTTGTTAGTTTTTTATGGTCTGACACCAAGACATGAAATCTAGTATTTTGATTATTTAATTCTTATTGGTGAATGAATTATCTATTGGTAACCCTATTATGAAATTCCAATGGTTTAGGAAGGGATTATCATAAAAATATGAACCCATATTAGAATGGTTTGAGATCACTATATTATGAAAGTGATTAAATCTTCTTTTAGTAGGATCATTGTACTTTAATATGACAATTTCTCCATCACTTATTTCCCTTAAAGTAAATATTTTTAAATACCCTAATATTTCACTAAATCTATAGTAGATAATATTTATACTTTACTTATAGATTTTCAACACTTATAAGTATATAATAATACTTAGCAACTCGATCTTTTGTATTCTAGTTAGTTTTTTTATTTTTGTTTCATTCATTTAAATAAATATAGTTATAAAATTCAATTAGAGTCTTATATTAAACTTTCATTTCTTCATGATATATATATATATTCCACTATCTTGGTTCACTCATATCTGAAAACATGTGTATTATATTATTTACAAATTACACATTTATGGATTTTTTTTATTAATTCATTGAGGGTGAATCTTTTTTTACTCGGCCAACTCAGTCTGACTCTTTAATAGTAGAGACTACAATTATTTTATATTTTTTTCTCTTTTATTTTTCCTCCATATTTTCAATATCATTTGAAATTTTATTAACATTAATTTAATTTTCAATATATATAAATAGTAAACATGGAAGACATTATTTTCTATTGGCCAAAATCATAATACAAAAAATACCGATTTTAGGTGCCCATGATATTTCAGGAACCATTTGTTATCTTAAGAGATATTCCAAAAATACCATTAATAAAGGAATCTCACATGGAAAATTTAATCTACTATTTTTCTATAATATCCTTGGAATTGTCTTCTTCTTATAATGTTTTTATTAGAAAAATATTATAGCATGTATAGAATAAATAGTCATAGAATTATAAAAAAATTTGATTGATTATCTTTTTCTTGATAGTTTTACCAATGTTCTATAAATTTTCTAAAACAAACATAGCATCAAAATAATTATCCAAGGAACAAATCCCAATTACTATTATGATTTTAAGTTTGAGTGTTTCGATCATGCTTTGATGTGGCTTCATCTACATCATTTTAAATCTAAATTTCAACCATAAAAAGATAGTTCACTTGAAATTATCAAATATCGAACTTGTAAAATGGATTGAACAAGGATTACAGATATATTAAATAGTATAGAAAATCTCTAAAAACAATATGTTTTATATTCATAAAAGTTATATTTTTATTGTAAAATATATTTTCTAGAAATTAAAAAGTCTCTCAAATTCTCTGGTTACATTGATTTTTTTTCCTATAACTTTATATCAGTTCAAAAGTAATTAAACACTCGAATCACACATAATTCTGTGTGATTTTAATGCTTAATTCCATGATAGGATAGTCTTGAAATTATCACATACTAGGATTTCTATAGATTATCAAATCTAAAAATATCATTTTTCAGCATGAATAAATCCAAAATGTCACTATGTCATGATATTTACATACACATGATGATATATTTTCATATTTAAATCATCTTTTTGAAACTCTAGATCCATGAATATCTAGATCCATAAACGATTCTTACATAGATCCTGCTTCATTAGATGGTGTTTAAATAGATAGTAAATTAATATTAATACATATCAATGATTCTAATGAAGTGATAGCGATGTTTTTGTATGTTGGAATTCATGCATGTAATACTATAGGAAGCATACAAATATGTGGCTTGCTGTTTAAAAAAGAATGGTTTGTGCTTATATAAATTAATATATGATGTTTCCATAGCTCTAAATTTATAATGTTTCAAATTAGCTATATTAAATTATCTTTACACAACTCTATATATTATACTTTTAGAGATCAAACATTGATTCATATGATGTTTACACATCACCAAATCATCCATTTTCATGTCCATGGTCTCTGAGATAATGAATATACTTTTTTGAGACATAGACACATCTCAATAAGAATCTCTAAAATAAAAAACAATTTAGCACCATTCTACATTACTTATATATAATTTATAAATTCTAAAGATAGATTATTTCTTATATTTCATTGTGGTTAAATTCCTTCCTTAATCTCATCATTTCAAAATCTTGATCTAAGTGATTTTAAAAAATATTATATGCATGGATTCATTCAGTATACCATAAAGATGTATCCTACCCCTTCATCCATTTATTTTTATTAAATAACCTAACCAAGCTATTGTATAAATAACTTTCAACATGTACTTATTCACTTTAATGAGAAATATAGTGCTTCATTCATCAAATATTTGGGTTTTCCTTTCAATATGTGCAAGTAGTTATTCAAGGGAAACATAATCATTACCCAAACTGCTTGGTTGACCTCTTCACATACATTTTCCAATATAAAAAATATTTTCTTTTTATCTTCATTAATATTTTCTAAAAAATATTTTCAACATACATTGAAACACTCTAGTAGAAAGGAATGCAACACCAAGTTTACACATCCAAGGGTAGTTCGAGGTTTTATAAGTTTTACCTAAATCAGTTTTTTCAAGTTTATATCAATATAATAATAACTAAATGTTGGTTCAAATTCATAATAAAATGGTAGAAACATAAATAAATAACAAAACTACAATGAAGGAAACTATAATGGGTGAGACATATATGTGGTTTAATGCTATACATATCAAAACATAATGGGCTTATAAAGTTTAAGCTCACACATATTAGACCAAAGGTTGGTAGATTTTATAGTCAGAAATATTTTACCTAGATGCGAGTGTTACTTGATCAACAGGATAATTGATACCCCAACATGGATAAAGAATCAGATTCTATAATGAAAAACCTTTTCTTTATGACGACCCAAAATTTTATTGATGTAAATTCTATTATTATAATTATATTATATAATATAAATCACATAAAATCACTTATATAAAACAATAAATAAGAAGATTAAGTGAAATAAGAGGTATTTATAGAAATTAAAAAACCTAAAGCAATAAAATAGTAACATGACCATTAAAATAGTAATATGACCCTTATGAATAGTAAATCGGTGAATAGAATAGTAAACTCACCCATGAAATTATAAATAAATTTTAATAATCTTATAAATAGAAATATGATATAATTATATAATAGAATATGTAAATAAATGTATTAGGAATAATTAATTAAGTGTTGATATTTTTATAAGTCATAAATATTTAATTATAATTTTATAATTTATATAATGATTAAATGAAATTATATATTAATAAAAAAAATTATAAATTAATATTTTGTTTTTTTATGATTATATGTAAATTTTATGATACCATAATTAATTTTTTAAACTGTTACAAAATTAAATTAATTTTAAAATTGGTATTTCCCAAGTAAATGGTTAATTAAATTAAAAATAAATTTCACATATTTAGAAATTTATTTTCATAAAATGAATTATACTTTTTAATTCAACACATAAAAAATGGTCAGGGTAATTTTTTTTTGATTTTTCCAAAATAGTTGAATTTTTTGTGAATAGTGAAACATAGTAATTTTCAGTATATGTAAATAAATGAAATTTTGAGTCATGATTGAGTAATGGATGATGAAAGTGACTATTTTTTTCAACTCATATGAACTAATTAATCTATTCAATCACAACAATCCTCAATATTTATTTTCTCGAGCAATATAATAATCTAATGGACAAAGTAATGAAAAAATATCCCTCTCCTCCACTATAAATTCCACCCCTCAACACCTTTTCTCCTCACACGTTACAAACATTGATACTTTGAAAAATGTTATCCAAAAATATTCTAAAGCCACTTAACCTTGTCCAAGATTTATTTTTCTCATCAAAATACAAAATTATTTTCCCAATGAAGGTTTTCAAGGAGAAGGATTCAAGAGGTAAAACCCTCATTCTTTTCATTTACTTTATTATCATGTTCCTTTCTATTCTTATTCACTCCTCACCTCAACTTATCCAAATGTAATGATAACTCTAGTAACATACATGTATTGGAATTTTATTATGATAATGTAACAATCCATCATCATACCCATTCTCCTCTCCCTTTAATTATTAAAATGAAAGCATCATCCATGAGGTGTTGATTTATTACATTCAAGTACCACATGTTTCAATATTCCATCACCATTTTAAAGGATATTTGTGAAATTGTTTTAATAGTTTAAAAATATTTTTTTCGTTTATTTGATACCCCTTTATATGTTTTTTTGTAACATATTTACATGATATTAAATCATAAATCAAAATGAGTTTATTGTGATCAAAACCCACAATAATAATCTAAATGACTATCCCTAATGTCTTATCTAATGATTTATCCCCATACAATATAACAAAATTATATATATAACCATGTAAAAAAATTGATCATTAATAAAATATAATTTTAGTTCAGGAGAATTATTCCAATTGTACGTGAATTTACTTAATTATATATAAGTGAACCGATCCTAAAGACTAGGAAAACGAACACTCTCAAATGACGAGATTGAATCTCATGACCCATTAAAAAGGCCATAAACAAACATAATAAAATAATAATAAATAATATATATCTATAAAATATTATTAATTAATTAATTTGATTAATTTGATTATTCCTGACAATAACATCAAGTGTAGAACTATTTCAGACATAAGGTAAAAGTATTCTACCTGAACCTCTATTTTTTCCTTTGGATAACACTTTTTCTAAATTTACCCCATTGAAATGATTATTTTTTTTATTTTATATTCTTCTAAATTATGTTTATATGTCCCAAATTCATGCATCCATATCATATCATCCTTATTTTATGGTAAATACATCTTTTAAAAGGGTTACCTTCCCAATAATTTTTGATAAGCAAGCCCAATTGTTGGGAACATCCTGACATCTTACCCATTTTCATGTACCATCAGTAATCTATTTTAAGCCATCATATTTTTTCTAAAATCAATAATTTATCTTGAATAAACATCTTGGTTCATTTTTTTCTTTATAAAAATAAATTTTCCTTTTCCGTTCTAAAAAACATTGAATATTTTCCCTAAACCGCAATAAAATTATTTATTTCTAAAGATTCATAAACACAATTTTTTAATTTTTCACTAAATTTTCACATATATTATCAACATATATAAATATTTTCACTTATTATTGTCCATGTAATATTTAAATCCACACTTATATGGAAACAACTAAAAATTGTCAATTTATTATGCTTTATGGCATGATTATGATACCCATTATTTTATATGGGTAACCCTTATGATTATTTTTTTATGTTTATAACATATTCATTAACATGTTATGATGGGTTCATAGAGATATAATTACAATTATGTGGTTAATTTATAGCCTCATGAGACATCATATGAAATGGTCTTTATGTTTAACCTTAACACGTGCTCCATGGGAAAATGTCTTAGTGGTTATCCTTGACTCGTGCTCCCCTTATGCAATGAGAGTTGACTCATAGTAAATTTATGTTTTATGGTTCTTAAATATTACTATGATTCCATGATTATATGGTCTCATGTTAAGTATAGTATTCTTCCATACATTTATACATTTTTATTTCATTATGTTATGTCTTCTATCCTAGGTAATAGGCTTTATTCTTATGTTAATTCCCTTACTGGGCTTTATAGGTCATCCATTTATTCATGTATTCTCCTAGGTTTTCATATTCAAATTTAATAGCTAAAAAGAAGTTAGGATCTATTTATAGAGATAAAATAAAATATGTTTTTATTTTTTTTCCATTTTTTAGTTTTATGTTCCTAATCTTCCAAAGACACTAGACATTACAATACTTGGTTTGTATTTAATGGTTAATTATGCTAAAAATCATGTAATAATATGTGTAAAAGACTATAAACATTACAGTTGGAATTAGAGGTGGTCTAGTTATTTATGGAGATTAATACAATAAGATATTATTAATAACCCTAGGGATAATTTTATCATAATGAAAAACCTATATTGAAACATATAGTATTAGAAGTTATGAAATACTCTTCCTTTACATGTTTGTCCATCTATTTTCAAAAAAAATTATATACTTAGTTTCTAAGAGATCAGTCCCCCTAATTCTTATTTATTTTTCTTAGTTAATGGTTGGAAATAGAAGAAATTTGGCCAAAAATCAATGTTATATTCAATGTGATGATTTTCATAATGATATTCTAAATAAGAGAGGAACAGGGGCCAAAAAACATCATAACAGTACTTTACCAACTGTCCCATGTTATGAATAATAAATCTAATTGCGTGTAATTCCCATTTTTCCTAATAAAGAGAATTTTTTCATTGAATACATCATGTGTTAAATCCCACCAATGTTTAGTGGATATTCTGATACAATCATTATAGAATAATGGATTAACTCCATTGAGAAGATATTATTTGTCCTCCGGTGCTCATTAGAAGATAATGTTGTGCTGATGGTCTATCATTTTGATGGGGATGATTATCAGTGGAGGAAAATTATCAAGAACACAAAATCAAAAGAGAAAATTGATTCCATGGGTTTGGAATAGTTCAATAAAATGTTTTTAAATAAATATATTCTCTAAACCCTATATATCAACATGGAAAGTAAATTATTCATCTTGAAGTAGATGGAAGATGAGTCTATGTGGTGTATGTGGAAAATTTCACAAGACTTACAGGATACACCTCTCGTATTGTCATGAACATTAAAATCATGTTGGTCCGCTTCTTTATCACACTAAATACGAGTCAATGAAAATAGTAAGTTATTAAATACTTCAAAAGTTATGAATATTATGTCCTTTGTTCCCTCAAGGTTAAAATGGATATTGGAGACTCTTAGTGGTTTCATAGGCCTAGAGATACAATATGTAAACTAGAGTTTAATATGGCAAGATCATTAAATATATCCCATAATGGAAAGAAAATATAACATCCCGTATGTCAAAATTGTGAGAAGAAACATCCTAGGTACTATATAAGGGAACCAATAAATGTTTCAAAAGTTGGATATTGAGTCATCTGGATATAAAATACTGAAGGGATGTGAATAATACCACTAATGTAAATGATTAAGGGAATGTTCATATCAACACTCAACATGTAGTACATTTTTTCAACAAAAACAAACATGGGAATTATGTGAATAATTTACCTAAGCCAAAGATATTTTGAGGTAATCAATAACAAAAACCTCCAAGGAAATAAGAAAGGGAATATATTTTCACTAATACTAAGGTGGAGCTCGACAATGATGTGGGTAAAGGTAAGCTGGTTATTCATTCAATAAAAGAAAAATATTATTTTATTTGGGTTCCACACATTCATTTAATCAAGCAATTTTATAAAAATGATTCAATCTCCACCACAAAATTTGGAGGTTGAGTTATCTGTGAGAATATTAAATTGGAAAATTATTACATAAAATGTTTATAACTCCTCCCCGATTAATTTTTGGGGAATGAAGCTCAATGAAAATATTGTCTCACTCACATTGGTCGATTTTAATTCTATATTTGGAATGTATTATCTGTCTTTATATAAATCCAATATCAGTTGTCATGAAAGGGATATCACTCTTCATATCCTGAAGAATCCTCCAATTTTGTACTGGTGTATGGAGAAAGATTAGTCTACTTTAGAATAATAATATCATGTGTGGATATTTATACCATATAATCAATCAAGCATAGTAAAAATGATTGAGATAATGGAGAGAATCATGCTCAATGACATTCCCATCGTGAGAGATTACACTAATGTATTTCATAAAGAATTGTCTTCTCTTCCTCCTAATCGATAGGCTGAGTTTTCAATTGAACTTATTCCAGGATCTCTTCCTATATCAAATACATCTTATAGAATGTCCACCATTGAGCTGGAGGAACTAAAGAAGTAGTTACTGGAGAATCTAGACAAGGGTTGTATATGCCCGAGTGCTTCACCATGGGGTGAAACAGTCCTACTTATCAAGAAGAAGGATGGATCAATGGGTTTCTACATTTATCATCATGATCTAACCAAAATTATGATAAATAATATGTATCCCCTTCCATGGATATATGAAATTAATTATTAGCTATGTGGGGCCAGTTATTTATCTAGGGTGGACCTTTGGATCGGATATAACCAAGTAAAGGTGAGGAAGAAATATATTCCCAAGACAGTCTTTTGAATGATATATAGACACAATGAGTTCAAATTTATTCCTTTTGACTGACAAATGATCCAAAAATCTTCATGGAATTAATAAATATCATATTTAGAGATTACCTCTAGAAATTTTTGGAAGTAATTATTGATAATATTCTAATATAATCCAAGAGAATGGAGAAACAAGGGAAGCATTACAATAATATGATAAAGAATTTTCAAAGGGATAAACTTTATTCAAATTGTTGTAAATGTTCGTTCTATATATAATAACTAACATTCTTCGGTCTTGTAATCACCATAAATGGGATATATATGGAACCTTTCAAGAAAAAGGTAATCAAAGTGCGGCATAGGAAAACATATGTAACAAAAATATATAGTTTTCATTGTCTACTTGGGTATTATCGATGTTTTTTATGGAAATTACCATGATTTTAGAAACCACTAAGATGAATTATAAAGGTGAAAAGATTGTCTAGACTAGTGAATGTGAAGACTACATTAATAAGTTGAAAAAGGGGCTTATCACAGCTCTCCTTCTCACACTGGCGACTAGTGGGAAACTATATTGTGTATAAAATAATGCCTCAAACAAGTTATTAGGAAATTTAGAGATGGAAAATGATATATTTATATCATATTCCTCATGTTGGTTGAAAATTAATGAGAAAAACTGTCCCACATAAGATCTAGAATTTGCAGTTGTGATCTTCGTAATGAAAATCTAGCATCACTATCACTATATGGAGAAGTGTGAGATATATATTAATCAAAAGTGTTTAAAATATATATTCACATAGAAGGATATAAATATGTGATAGAGAAGATGGTTATATCTCATCATGTATTACAATTACTCAATCCACTACCATCCTGTTAAAAAAATAAGGGGGCAAATTCTCTATGTAGAAATAATCCTGCATCATTTTCAACGATGAGAATTGATAAGGATTCAATATTGTTTTACTATAAATAATTGACATGGGAATCATTAAGAAAAAATCACCAACCATTACGCAGATGATTTCTCAACCATACCTTGTGGATAAAAAAAGGTTTCTCAAAGAAATGATTCAAAAAATTTGATGAAGTTGGAATCTATGAGAAAGGTAAAGTTCTCATATATTAAAATGTATAAGGAAGAAGTTATAAGATTTTGTTCTTGACTATGTATACCATCTGATATATATATAAACATGGATATTCTAAATTATGAACATATAACAACCTTATCTATTCACATATGGACCATAAAGATAATTTTGAGATCTCTGAGAGCACTATTTTTTAGACAATTTGAAGAGGGAGTTTAATGAATATACATCAAATTGATTGGTATGTCCTCAAGTGAAGGCAGGAAGGAAAAATTCAAAAGGGATGGTGCTGCTATTTCCCATGCTAATATAATATTTGGGGAAAATCCCCATGGACATGGTCCTAGGACTTTTAACGAAATCTAGAGGAAAACATATATATGGGTTTTTGTGGATCATATTGAAAAGGAATATCACATTATTGAAACTCAAGAGGATTTATCACTATATCAACATACAGGGATATATATTACAGAAGTGGTAATTCTTCATGGACTACCACTTTCGATTTTATCAGATCAAGATCTGATATTCTACTTCAGGATTTGGAAAAGCCTTCAAAATGCTCTAAACACCGAGATGGAATTATGTATGCCCTATTATCTTATAACTGATTGCTAATATGACCAGACTATTCAGAAATTGAAATATATGTTGGGGTAATGATCTATAATCTTTAAAGAAGGATTAGACTAACATCTACATCTTGTTTTGTTCTCTTACAATTACCATTTTTACTAGAGAATATAAATGAATCTATATGAATCCATTTATGCGAAAATATGCATAACACCATCATGATAGAATGATATACATGAACATAAGCTTCTAGGACCAAAAATGGTTATTGAAATGGTGAATAAGGAGAAAAAAATTCAATATAACATCAAGGTATCCCACTGCCGATAAAAGATCTAGTCACAAAATCCTTGATGGGACCTAGAGTTCAGGATTGGAGACATGGTATTCCTCTACATATCTCCATGGAATATAATCATGAGATTTGGGAAGAATGTAAAGCTTTGTCCAAGGTACGTTGCCCCTTCAAGATTTCTGATCATTTTAGAGATGTGTCCCATTGACTAGTCATTACAACAACTATGTTTCAAGTACTCGATGTATTCCATGCATTCCTCTTCAGAATATACATACAAAATATCTCACATGTACTACATTGAGAGGTGGTACAGTTGGAGAATGATAGCTCTTATGATATCACCCAGTGAATATATTAGATCATAGAGATAATGTTCTACATAACAAGACCACTCACTAGGTTGAATTATAATGGCAGAACCAAACGTATAAAGATGAAACATGGGAACCATAGGAAGTGATGAAGGAGATTTACCCTCACATGTTTCACCATAGTTTGTAAACTAAAATTTCAAGGGTGATATTTTATAAGGGAGAAAAATGTAATGACCCAAAATTTTATCAATAGAAATTCCCTTCTTATAATTATGTTATATTGTATAATTCACATAAAATAACATATGGTAAATAGTAGAAATGAATACTAAATTAAATAAAAGATTTTAATATAAATTAAGGAACCTAAACCAATGGAATGGTAACCTAACCTTTGGAATATTAATATAACTCATATGAATAGTAAACCAACCAATAGAATAGTAATATCACATAATGAAGTATAAATAAAATTTAAGAGTCTTATAAATGGTAATATGATATAATCAGATTTTAGTGTAAGTTAAAAAATTTATTATAAATTATTAATTATGTGTTGGTATTTTTGTAAGTCATAAATATTTAATTTCAATTTCTTAATTAATATAATGATTTAAAGGAAAATTAATTTTTTAAAAATGTATTTATAAATTAATAGGCTTTTGTATTATTATTATAAGATAATTTTATGAGACCTTAATTCCTTTTTTAAAGTGTTATAAAATAAATTACAATTATTAAATTGGTATTTTCTATATAAATTGCGATTTTAATTTAAAAATAAATTTCTTATATTTAGAAAATTATTTTGATGTAATGGAATCCAAATTTTAATTCTACATGCCAAAATTTGTTAGGTGAATATTTTTTATTTTTCTAAAATAGTTGAATTTTTTTTGAATAGTGAAATACGGTAATTTATAGTAATGTAAATAAATGATTTTTTGAGTCATTCTTGAGTCATGGATGTTGTAAGTGAAAATTGGTTCAAACATAAATGCACTAATTATAGTATTTAGTCACAATAATCCTTATTATTTCTTTTCTTGATAAAATTAATAAACTAATGAATAAAATAATGAGAAAACGCCCGTCTCATTCACTAAAAAACCACCCCTCACCACCTCTTATCCTCACACCTTCCAAGATTTAATCATTCTTTGACTTCTACGCAATACTCATCTCAATCCCCTTCCATATATAATATATTTTTTCTTCTCATCAAAAGAACAAACCCTTTTTCTCTTAAGGATGTTTTCAAGGTGAAGGATTCAAGATGTAAAACCCTCTTTCTTTTCTTTTAATTTCATTTCATGTCCTTTTCATTTAATATTCTATCATCGCCTCACCTCATCCAGATAGAGTCATAACTATAGTAACTTTTATATAACTGAATTTAATTTTGATAATATAATAATCTATCATTAAATCCCTTCTCCTCTCTAATTTTTTCTTAAAATTAAAGCATCATATGTAAGGCGTTGATTTATCGCCTTCAAGGACAACATGATTTAATGTTCCATTACCTACATTAATGATTTTGATGAATCCATTTTAGTAGTTAAAATAGGATTTAAATTCTATTTTATAACCCTTTTTATGTTATATAAGTTACATATTCACATGATACTAAATGATAAAACAAAGTTTGTTTTTTGTGACCAAAAACTACCTTTATAATCTAAATGATTACCACTAATATCTTATCTAATCATTCATCCTCATACCATATAACCAAATTCTATGTATAACCATTTAAAATTTCATATAATCATTAATAAACTATAATTTCATTTCTAAATAACTATTCAAATTTTACATTAATTTTTATACTAATATGCATGTGAACCGATCAGGAAAAAAAAGAAAATGAACACTCCTTAACAATTAAATTGAACCTCATAACCCATCAAAAATTCCATAAATGAACTCTATAAAATGATAATAACTAAAATAAATTTATTAAAAGTTTTTAATTAACTAATTATTGGATTTATCTTGATTATCTAGGAAATTAAGATAATTGACAGAACCCTTTCAAACATTAGGTAAGGGATTCTACTAGAACCTCCATTTTTCCCTTCATGTTACTATTTATCTCTCTTTACCCAGATGTAATTCTTATTTCTATTTGTGTAATTGTTCAAAATTATTTTTATATGGTGAAAAATATTATATCAATATCATAAAGTCCTTGTTTAATGGGAAATACATGTTTATGGTGTCCTACTCAATTTTTTCAAATAAGTAGTCCTTGTTATATGGAACATATTCACTTCTCACCCATTTTAATCTATCATAAATAATCTGATTTAAGAAAAAATATTTGTAATAAAATCACCAATTTTATCATGAAAAACTACATTGGTTCATTTATGGTTTAACAAAAACCATTATTCTTTTTCCATTTTAATGAATCATTAATATTTTCATTAAACGGTTATAAAATGTTTTATTTCTAAATATTCTTAAAAAGTTATGTCTTTGCATTTTCACTTTGGTTTGCCCTAATTTATAATAATATATAACTATATTAAATTATTAATGCCCATGTATTATTTATACACATTATTTCATTGAATCTTTTATGATACACCCATTTTTATAATTTTTTATATGATTATGATACCCATTTATTTCAACAGGAAACCAGTGCATTTATTTTTTCATATGGGACACATATTCATGAACATAGTATGATGGGTGCACCCGTATAGTGCTCCAATGCATTTGGTAATGTGTAGCCTCATGAAAAATCATGTGAAATGGTCTTTATGGTAATACTTGACTCCTCTTCCATGTACAATGGTCTTTATAATTAGCATTGACTCGTGATCCTCCATGTGCAATGATCATTGAATCATGCTAAATTAATATTTAATATTTCATCAACATTACTATGATTCTATGATTATATTATCACATGTTATGTGTGTTATTCTTCCACATGTTTATGAATTTTTATTTTATTATTTTATTTTATCTAATATATGCACTAAACAGTACACTTATATTTATTTCATTACTAGGATTTTTATAAAATCCCTTTGTTCATGTATTCCCTCGGGTTATCTTATGTTGATGTAAGTTCTTAAAAGAATTTTGGATCACTTTTTAATGATTTAATAAAATATATTTCTACTTTGGTTCAATATTTTTAGTTTTATGTACTTAATCCTCCAATAAAACTATACTTTATGATCCTTGGATTGTATTTAATAGTCAATTATGCTTCAAATCTTGTAATAAAATGGGAAAAAGTCTATGGTTATTATATTTTTTGTTCTAGGGTTAATATAAAAACTCAAGAGTGGAATAACAATTATGAACATTTTTAACACCTTAAACAAAAGAATATTGGATTATGTGAATCATAGATTTAGATATTTTAATTTGATGTGGTGGAATTGTAGTTAATTTGAAATTGAAATCATTTATCATGTTCAAATTTATGGCTCATTTACACAAAATATGAAATATATTATGAAAAATATTATTGTCCTCATTTAAATTATGGGTTCAACTATAACACTATCAAATGAATATGAGGTAAAATAATCCTTCCTTTAGGATAAATTTGTTCCCTTTGGTGTGTATAGAAATGCAATATATATGGAATATCTTCCATCACCATGCCAAAAAAGGTACCTTTAGGTCATATTTAATAATTATAATTATAATGGGTGAATTATTTTAATTAAAATAGACATTACATGATATATGGTATGTGGGTATGAAATTTTCAATGCTACATAAATTTTTTGGGATAAAATAACTAAGAGGAGATGGATGTAGATAAGAGATCATATCTACGTCATGAATAAGATATCTAGAAACCATTATGTATCTAGTGAGAAAAATAATCAATCTACTAATTGTTTTAAAAATTTCCTTTCAGTCATATTGTATTGTTATTGGAAATAAACCCAAAATGATTTAGTTGTCTCATACATGGATTGTATTAATTAATTATGGGATAAATGTGGAAATTATGACTAGGCCCAAGATATGAGATCCATGTGTTGCTATATACTGTATAGGAATATGAATAAATAAACATATAGTTTCTTAAATGTATTATAACATGTTCAAATTAACATAAATTAATATGAAACATATATTTGAAATTGTGAAGTGGTGGATATATTAGTTTAAGGGAAAGAGGATAAGTCTTAAGTGAATTTTTATATCCCAAAACATTAGGGTTGGTTTTAGGATTAAATTGGAATGTGGTTTGTGATATGTTAAATGATAATATTTATTGACCTCAATTTATATCTTATAGTAAGATTAACCAAGAAATACTTAGTTATGGAAAATA
This sequence comes from Viscum album, assembly GCA_963277665.1. NCBI lineage: Eukaryota > Viridiplantae > Streptophyta > Magnoliopsida > Santalales > Viscaceae > Viscum > Viscum album. The sequence goes on from OY728151.1 coordinate 166,269,291, forward strand.
TAAGTTTTTTCAATAAATTAAGTAGCATATAACTAAAAAGTAATAATGTATACCCAATTCAAGAAATTTCAAACATCATTTTAATTTCATTTTTAGGTTAGGATATGATTTGAAAGTGATGGATGAAGTAGGGTTAATATTAGGAATATATATTTGGGTGACACTGTATTGTATCCTAGTGAAAGGTTGGAGGGGAAACCCAATATTAATTAATATTCCCACACAATGTTATAGTTTAAATATAAAATGTAATGGTGAGTGGATTTATGGTTGAAATGTTGATAAGTGATTTCAGTTTCATTACAAATCTTATGGTAATATGATTCATCCATAGGAATATCTCAGAAAAGATCTATTTATATTGAATGATAGGTGGAACTTGACATTTATATAGTAAAATATTATTAAATACACTAAAATTACCAACGAGATATGGATATCACATGATAAAAGTTACATTATATAATTCATACTACTTTTTTTGATAGAAAATAGATCACACCAAGTTATTTAAGGACACAATTTATTGGACACCTATATTAAACATTAAGGTCAAGTGATAACAACCATACACTATCTATTTGATGTTAATGTTTTAATGAAAATTAACAATATAGTATAATATAATTCCAAACTGTCAAATAGTTTAGGTTCATCTCATAAATACCTTATGTTTTTAAATTTAGGTCCATGAGATAAGATTATTATGTAATTAAATTTTGGGTCATCCAATAAGGGCCTTTGAATATTAATTTTTTTTAGAGTATATTTTATGGTTCCTTTTACTGGTGGAAGGAATTATTTGTTTCACAACCCTGGGTAATTAGGGATTAATCCCCGTTAGAATAAAATATATATACAGTATAAGGTCCCTCCCATTTCAACTCTAGTTTTAGAGGCTTATTTTTAAGTATTATTGGTTTCTTAGAAGAAAATGACAATTTATCTTCAATAAACATGTAGATATTAAATATACTATAAAATTCTTAGATAATGTGATTCTGTTGAAACTTATTGGTATGAAATTGTCTACTACTTTTCTCATCTAAATGCTTGACTTGTTCTAACAAATTTTTGATTTTTCATCTTTGAAGAACACAATGATGTTTGGTTGTTTGTTTTGAAAATTATGTTTTTTGTAAAGAATATTTTCAATGTAATTAATGAAAATTTCATGCATTGGGTGTTGGTTGTATTAGTATCCACCCAATGGGTATGTGAAGCTATTTTCCACACCCATAAGTGTAATGATAAGGGGAAGTTGCTACAACCTCTGAAGATCTGTCTATATGGATTTTTGGTCATTGGTATTCTAACTAAGAAATTATGAGATAATTATCAAGTTAATGATAGGTTAAAAAGAATGGATAGTCATGATCTATAATAGTATCATTAGAAGTGAAGAGTTTATGGATGAGCTGGATATTAAACATAATATAGATAGATAATATAATATTAATTGATCAGGTGTTGAATAAGCTCAATGTATTTTGATGGTCAACCCAAATAAGGATAATACATCCTTATAATTTATAATATTATTATGCTACATAGTTAAACACTAACATATTATGGTTTGTAATGGATAAATTGGATGTGAGATTTTTTTGGAAGAAATAAAATATTGATATACTCTATCTTGATTATTTTATACATGGAAAGGGTTTATAAAATTTTTAAAAGTGTTTGGAATAATTTCAATTAATTATACAATTATTAATACTGTTTTTGGTGTCATTTGAGTTAAATGACAATTCCCAAATAAGATTTAAATATCGTTAGATTTCATTTCAATATATTGTAGAATTATTATTATCGAGTTGGAGTAGGGAAATATGTCAAAGCGATTTCCCATAGACAAAAGTAATTTCTTCTAGTTTATATGAGATTTTATACGTGTTTAAGATATTTGGGGAATAGAAATGAAAATTATCCTTTGTGTATGAGAATTGATTTAAATGATCATACAAAAATATACTTCATGATTTTTTCCATATATTTTAGTTTTGGAGAATATGGAAAAGGAAGAAATTCATACAGTTCATTGAATTTGAGTTATGTGTATGAATTCTGGAAGACATCTTTGATATTAGAATTTTCTATAGTTTTTCAATGGCTCAACTAACTGAAAATTAGAATTTTATTTTAAAAATTAATATTATGAAAAAATCGTAAAACCACACAAGATTATACCCAAAAAAAGACTCCCTAATAAATCAAAAAATCCTTGCATTAGAGTTTGAGTTTATTAGAAAGATTATTTGTATGTAATTTACATTCATGTATAGTTACATTTGTTTCTAGATCATATTTGATAAAATATTAAAAATCATAATCCATCTTGTCCTATGTCTAAATGTACTTCTCCATGTTTATCTATCATTCATAGAAACCCCTTGTCAAAATATGATATTTTCTATTAATCTACACATGGTAATATTTATTAGTTTCAATAGGATTCATTCTTTTTGTCATCTTATCAACAAACTCTTGAGAATAATTAATCTATAAAACCTCCTCTATAGTTTCTTCCTCAAAGAGAACAATAATCACCTAAAAATTTTTTCCCTCCCTACCATTCTCCAACCGTAGGTCATCCAAAACGTCCTTAGTTGGGATTTTTAGATTAGTGATGGGGGAACTATTAGTAACATTCAAATCCACATATCCATTATTTCTATAAATATTATCTTCTCCACCACATTAATTCATTTGATTATTCATCAAGAAGTTATAACTATTCTTCCAATACTTGAAATTAGTATTGGTTTTGAATATCCATCGCCATGGTCTAAATATTTTTAATAGATCTTATATCCATTGGTTTAGGTAAGTTTTAGTAATCATTAAAATTTTAGATATCTTCCACTTAAGCACAATGTAGCTCCCCAAATCATGGATTTCCTTCTGACCCTTCTTCCTCAATAGGCTATGAAATCCTGTATCATGTATGACAACTACATTATCTCTAAAACAATTTGAGTCTCATCTCGTAACACTTCTACATATAATTCTTTTCCTTTGATTGTGTTCCATTCCTATACTGAATATCCTTATTCCTGAACCATACCTTCAATTTACATGCCTTCAAAATTTATTATTAAAATAATAGTTAATGTGTAACATCAGTAAATTAAGTTATTTATTTCATTCACCCAACCCCATGTATATATAGAGTGCCTTAATGTAAATTTACTTAGATTATTCAAATTGATGAACCTCTATCACTTGCCACCTATATCACCAACTCATGTATATGTCTAATGCTATGGTGAACTAACATTTTATAGGTGGATGACTTTGGGGAAATGGAAGTGAATATTCCAATACATGTATCAACCACCATCCCTTTTCCCTCATTTCCAAACTTTAAAGCATTTTTTAAGGAAGGGGAGATAAGGGAAAAGTTATTCCTAACATTGAATGAGATCTACACTGTCTGTCTGAATCTATCCAAATCACATCTAAACGGGCTAAATATTTTGTGAACCTTTCTTCTAAAATCAAAGGTTGTTTTCCTTTTTCTAAAAATATTACAAAATTTATGTTTCTCTATTACCAAAATAACCATCTCATATGACTTTGGGAGTGATACCCCTCACTTCATGTGGATGTGTGGATAACTCATCACCCAGCCTCATACATGATGAACAGAGGGAATCCCATGACTCATAGTAAACCTACTACTTCCATAAAAGTTCTCCTTAAATCGCAATGTAAATTAAATCTAATGGTTCCCTTGAGACATCCACTTTGAAACAAATATTTGGAGCGACAGGATGAAAAAGTACTCAATTATGATAATCTAAACAAAGAAATTGACCTAGGATATTACTAATTAACCTAAGTACATCCATATTTTAGAATGGAAGAGGAATACTGGGAAGTGAATTCAAAATTTAACTTGATGTATGATCCTTTTTTAGATGAGAAAAATGAAAAATGAAGAAAATAAAACTAATACTATTGAATAAAGAAGGATAAGAACATATTTGATGTTGTATAAAAGTGGAGACTGATTACTTGATGCAATTTGATCTGGAAAAGATAATATGGGTGTTTAGAAATAAAATATATTAAATTCAGAGATCCATATAGGATCATGCATTTTTTTTTAAAATATAGAATTAGTAAGATAAATATAAAATTTTACTAGACTGATTTGTTCAAGTTACTATGCAAGTGCTGACCAATGTATTTCAAAGTAAAACACTGTGAAATATTAGGAGGTTATGATTTAGTACATAAAATAATGTTAATAAATATTGCATGTTATTTTTTTAATAAGAGTGTATTAATATTCTATAAATAATTTTTTCCATAAAGAATTCAATATTTTTTCTATTAATAGAGGGTGAGTTTCATGTATTATATCTAAATACATAGGGTATTTTAATCCACAAAAATTTAAGGAAGTCGATCAAATTTATGGTGAATTTTCATTCTTGTGAAACATTTTTTACCATCTTGAGAATAAATGAAGAAAAATAAATACCAATGGGAGAGGAAGACCTTGTATTTTAGTATAAATATCCCTTAACTAGCTTATTATAGTAGAGGTGTTTCATCTATTTAAAATGGTGAGACACTTGTGTAAGATTGTATAGAATTGGTCTTATAATTATATATATTAACACACTTTTATTTTTCGATTCAAATATTATTATATATTTTGGCTCTCAATAGGATTTGAACTTAAAATGGAGTAGTTTTCCCATATTTGGTTCAAACCATATAAAAATGTCTTATCTTTTATTTTAGCATCTGAATTACATATAAGTGCATGGAATGTTAAAAAAATAGATTATTTTATATCATATATGGTGATAGAAGCTAAACCCAAATATGTTATAAATAAACTAATGATGAATTTTTTTGCTAAAATTGGTCTACATATGATTAGATCTACTAGTCTATCAACAATGATATTAAAATTAAATAAATCTTTTGCTAGTTCTAAAATAATTCCATTGATGTTTTTATTTAATATAAATGATATTAGAATTTTTTTTGAAGAGGCTCATATAGATGAATCTATACCCATACCTATGAGAACGAAGTTTTTATGAGTTTTTAGGATCATTTTCTCATAATTTAGAGCTATTTAAAAAAGTATCATTGGATATCATGTCTACCAAGATGAAATCAATAGAAATGGGATTATTATCTAGACATGTCCTTGTTAGATAAACTCTTATTGTATGAGGATAAAATTATGAATTTGAAGAATGGCTGGGAATATATCTTGAGATTTGTTCAGAATGAGAAGAATTCATTAAAAATAAAATGTCTTAGGCTATAATTGAAACTGAAAAATCAAAATTATGAACAACATAGAATATCTCAATATTATCATATGATATGTACTTATTAAAAACTATATAGATGGTAACAAATTCTCAAACATTCCAAATTGTGGGAAAATAAAATTTATATTATGTAGTGGAACATTTACATAAATAACATAAAAACATTTATCCCACTATTTAGATAATATAGTTTGAATTAAATCTAAATTTTCTAGACGTGAAGGAAGAAACCAAAAACATATAAAAATATAGAACTGGGAAATTTTGAGAAACCCTTAAATAATTAATGGTGGAGGTGAGAATTTACCATAAAATCTCCCCATAAACGGACGCCAATAGTTTTACATTCTAGCCCAATGATATCAATTATTGAAATCTGAAAAAATTTCATTTATGTGAAAATTAAGAAGATAAATTTTGATAATATGTTTCTATTTGAGGTTGGAAAAATAAAAATGGATTTCTACCATAGAATTTTAGTTTGAAAATTTTCTCAAATACTACAATTAAGGGGGAGAAATTTTAAATAAATTAGACTCCCTTTTTAAAATAAATAGACGCTAAATATAAATACAAATATTTACACAAGGAAAAACATTGAATCATTATGAAATTTTTGGGATTTAATTGGGATATGTGGTTACTATAATGATGAATTCTATTAAGAACTACCATTAATCATTAATAACGTTGAAAAAATTGAGAACAAACCCATGTTAGAAATAATATGAATAAATAATACAATCTTAGTTGGTGAGATAATATAGTGATGAAATTTATTGAATAAATTTCCATAAAGAATATAATTAATAAAGTAAAATTATTTGCTAAAACCACATGGAACAAATGATTATAGAGTTGAAAATATTTCAATTAATGGACCATTACAATATATCCATGAAACTCGAGAAATAAGTATGGAATATTCAAATGAAAATGGAATCTATCTGAGAAAGAAATACCAAAATTTTCATGGTTGTTGACAACCTTGATAAATAGGTTAATATGTTTCCTAAAATGGATAGATCAAATGGTGTTAAAATTTTGTGTGGAAGGTGAAATGAAGTTTAACATGAGGCTATCATATGTATGACTATTCTGGATGAAAAAATATAGACAATAGTGAATCGATGTTAAAATCAAAAGAAAGACAACGGTTGGGAATATTAAGTACATATATAATAATAATGTTATCCATATATTAAAAGAGTTATAGAAAATATGGCCAACATAATTTAAACTGTATATGAAGTTGGAGAACAATAGACACAAAACAAATCTAGTTATTAAATTTAAGTTGCATATTTCAACTATGAATAAAATTTAAATCAAGAACAAGTCCATTTTGATCATATAGAACTATATTTGAACAATCACAAGATCATCCAACATGAATAGTTCATAGACTATAGGAGTTGTAATGAAAACCCGGCATATTTCAAGAAATAGGTATCATCCCCACTCCTCTAATAGAGAACAATATGATGACCCGTTGTGTCCCCATAACCACCATATTATGTGATAAATTATTGGAATTTAATAGATTACGTATGGATAGTATCCCATGAGGAGGTACTATCAAAAGGTCCATATGGACTGAGATTATTCATTAGCTGACTAATACAGATATTTATACAGGTTATTCAAATTCAAAAGATTTGGAATTAAATCCATTATCACTTCAATATTTTAGCTCATATATACTATGTTTATCAAGGAGTGATTATCTATATAAATGGCAATGAAATAACTGTCAATTTATTTTTTTTTGTGTATATGTCCAATTGAGTTCATGTTTATAAACATTATTTAAAACTATTTCCGAAAACTCTATGAATTTAAAGACATATCTTAGTATCACATTTTGGATCATTTATGGGAAAAAAATTATCAAATTTAATTACTACAAATTCAATATTGTGTTATACCACTTGGGATAAAAGTTTATTAATTTATGGAATATTTCTAAGATAAATGTGAATAATGTTGATTTTTTTTATTATCTATTATAAATATTTTTTTATAGTTACATGATATTGGTGAGTATAGATTCTTGAATATTTTGATATCTTATGGAATAAAGGAAGAGATTATGTTTTGTAGTGAAAAGAATAAGGTGGCCCTTCCCATAATATAAATAAATGGTACAATAATATGTTTTTTATTTTTCTATATTGTGTCAATTAAGAGATTATAAATTTATCCTTTTCATTTATTTTTAATTTAGGGGAGATAATTATATTGAATAATGGAGTATATTTTCAGTTGAAAACAAACACATATGAAGATATTGATGTTTAAAAAAGTTTTTAGTATCATTTTTTTAAATAAGGATTTATTTTCAAGATTCAATACCATTTAATTATTGAAAACATAATTCTATAGGTGATTAAGGGAGTATAATACACAAAAATAATAACTAAATTTGTTACCCATACTCTATTGGGTGGTGATAAAAGGAAGTATTTGTAACCTATGAAGATATAGATAGAAAATTTCAAGGTAAATAACTTATAAATTTTATGATTTTAAAGATAATCATTACTTATAATTTAACTAAAAATGAATGGAAAAGTACAATTGACAATAGTTTCATTGGATGTGATTATTGGAAAAAGGAACTAGCTATTGAACATAACTTGGATATCATGTAAAAGTAGTATTTAGAAAATGTTAAATAAGGTCAAATAATTTTAGAGAGCATGATAAAACTATAGAATCCATCCTAATGGTTGATAATATATCAATTTTTGTGTTATATTGTAAAACACACATGATTTATGTATTGAAAATGCTCAAATTAATCTTTTCTCTTTTTTGGATGAAATGACATATTAAAATACTCTATTTTGAGTATTTAAAATGTTACAAGTCCTTCGAAAAATATAAATTGTGTTTATAATTATTCAAATTATTTATAAAAGTATTTGGTTTCTATATAATCATCTTATAGTTATTTGAAAATTCATATAGTTGATTTTGAATTTCTCATAGTTCATTTGGGTATATTCGGAATAACTATTTTCGATAGGGATTTTGGAAAATTTGAAAAGTGATATCCCAAAAATGTAAGTGATTCTATCCAGTTATGAATTATAGTTTTCCAATTCCGAGATCTTCTAATAAATAAAAAATCTAATTATACCATTCATAAATAAATTGATCTATATATGGCACACATAAGATATATTCTGAATATTATATGATATTTTATGGTTAAAATTTTGAAAAATTAAAAAATTCAATTGCTGTATTTAATTTTAAATACACATATGTTTTTTTGGAGGAAACATTTGATATTTGAGATTCCGAAATTTCAGAAAATAAAGAACCCATATGAATGTTGGTGAAGATTATATGATATCCCATTCCATGGAGAATTTTTAACATAGAAATTGTTTCAAAAGTTCTAAGGAAAAATAAAATATTCTATGTAATTTGATATTTTACATAGCATAATAGAAAACATTTGGATAGAAAAATAATTTTTGGAAAAAATGATTTTTTTGAACAATGTAAAAAATTAAATGATGCTTGGGCAGATCTTCAATGTCAAAAAGAGAACAAATAATTTTTAAAAATTTCATGAGTGGTTTTATAAATGATCTTCAATATAAGGGAGAATATGTTCAAATAATAAATAAATGTTTGTAACATTAAAATTAACTAAAATTAATTTATTAAACCTTAAATAAAATTGTTGGCATTTTGGAATCATTGCTTGACATGCCCATTAAATTTTTTGTCATTTATAAAGTGGTCTCTTTAAGATTAATAATGGAATAAAAGTATTTATTTTATACATGGGACATCGTTTTGGTCACTGGTTTGTTTTATTTTAATTTTTATTTATTTCTTTATTTATTTTAGAATTTTTAGATAGTTTGAGGAATACGACCTTTATCTTTTAGAAAGTGGGCCCTGATGTATGGGTTTTTAATGGTGTGTTAACAAATTTAGGGTGATGTTTTGAGGATAAGGGAATTTTTTATTGTTTTAGAATGGTTTTTCTATACATTCAAAATTATCCAAAATATATACTACTTTATTTTTGCGGGACAGTGGCTCCTTCATGGTTATTTCTTAATTTATATCACAGAGCATCCGAATAATGTGGTTTTTTCAGGTTACTGAAAAACTAGTTCCCCATTGAATTTATCTTTCATTTCCCAAATTATTCTCCTCACTCATGCACATCCATCTATCTATTACATGCATTAGCTATATCTATTTTAGATGTTTCTTATTATATCCTTGGTGGTTTAACATGAGGTAGGATTATTTTCTTCATGACTTTTCCTTAATTCCCACTTCATTTAATTATTCTTCAACTTCCATGGGGTATGGAAACCCTAGAATATGTTTCGAAAAATTACAGGGTCTTTAATGTGGGTTTGATATTATTTAATTTTGTTTTAGGTATTTCATGACTGATTTATCTGTATTAATGTGATTTTTGTTAAAAGTAAAATTTTTTAGTTCAATTTCCAGTATGAGTTTTTATTTAAGGGTAATTTTACATAACATTCAATTGAATATTATCTTTCCATTGGTTTTTTTATTAAAATTTCCATAAATTAGGTTTTTAGTGATGGTTAATTTATTATTTCTATTATCTTTCATTTTTTTCAATTTAATGGTTTCCTGTTTCTTTTCAAATGGAATTGGATTTGATGCACTCTATGTGTTTATTAAATTGGTTAAAAGGGGTTTTTTTATTTCAAATCGGTTTTTGAAATGGTTTTACAATAGCTCTCAAATATTGAAAAAGCATGGATTTTTATGTTCGTGAAATTTTTATGAAAATATATTTAAATTTATTTCTAATTTACACTTATTTTTGTCTATATTTTTGGAATTTTTTTAAACATGGGAGACCCTGAAGGATCCAGCCACAACATAAGTGGTATGTTGATCATAGATAACTTTTCATATTTTTATAATACATTAATAATTCATTATGTTCATGAATATGAATTATCATGAAAAATGGAATAAATATAAAGATTAATTAAAAAGATACTAAAACAAAAAAACAGAAGACATATTCACATATAATGAATAATTTATTTAATTAATTAATAATCAACTTTTGTTCAATTGTTTTATCTATTTGAATGAATAGATAAACCATTAATGTATTATAATAATTATTTCAAAGTAATAATTAGTTTATTCCCCTGATCATTGATCTAGATAAGAATTTTGAACCTCTTATTATCATCATATAATACTTAGAGTTCTACAATGGATGAATCTATCACTTTTTTATCGATGTTGACCACAATTGTATTCTTCAAGGGGATAAGAGTTCATTATAGTGGAAGAGGATAATTACTAGGTGTTCTTTATAGAATTATATGTAATTAATATATATACACAAATTTATTGAATACCTTATATAACTCATTATGTGAAACAAAATAATATGGATCTACCTTGAACATCCCATAAAATATTTCATAACCAGGTATAATTATTGTTAGGGTTAGAAAATAAAAATTAATCAAGGGCCCCATTAATTTTTCAATATCTCCAAAAAACCACATCTAAAGTATAATTAAATTATTATTATTTACTATAAATTCTCTAAAACACCTTTATAATTTAAAAAAAATCAATTAAATTAGTTTTCTTTGATGGCTTGTGCAACATGAAACACAACATTCTAATGAACTGAAATAGACTATTTATATTACTATTTTACATTGATGTTAGGACTTAGACATTAAAATTGGAGGTATGAATTGGAATAACCATATTTTAAATATTATTGATAATGTTTTAAAATAAATAAAATAATATGATAAATGTTACTTAATTTTTAGTAATGTTATTATTGTCTAAAAGAATTATTTTCTCAAAAAATGAATTTATATCATTTTGTGAACAAATAATAAATAAAATTTTGGAACCATTTTGGAAAAATATTTTAAAAAATGAATAGAATTTCTATAATAAATGTTTGAAATTTTTTTTAGGGTATTGTTTTTGGATTCTTCTAAAAAGTTTAATTTTTTTATGAACAGTGAAAATATTGTTTTGATTGAAAACTAACTATTAATTAAAAGAATATAAAATTAATTTTATTTATTTTCATTAAAAATTAAAATTTATTAAATTATATTTAAATTGAAACAATATAGTACATTTTAATCAATATCATATTTAATTTTGATATAAATATATTTTATCATTTGAAACTTAAATTTTTTGGAAAATAGCTTTTTCATCGCATTTGTGAGTCAATGTTTGAATTAAAAAAATCATTATAGTTTTTTGAAATTTTGAAAAAATACATCCATATTTTTAATAACAATAATAAATATTATTTAATAAGTTCAACATAATTTTTTACCAAAATAAATAGTAAAAATAATAAAGATTAATTTTTGTGATTAAGGTAAAAACGAGTTTATGGGGGGTGAATGAAAAAATATAAGGGTTAAAAATGACCCAAAAGATGTATAACTCCAATTTTATTGTCATATTTATACCTTATTTGTTTTATATTTCTATAATGTTCCAATTTTTTAGAATTTTGGAATGATAAAATCATGTGTGGTATTCTTTCATATAAAAAATTCCATGTGTGTTCTCTTCCACACTTATAAATGGGCACCCACTATCCTCTCCACTGCACACTTCTAAAGCCCATTGGTTTGACCAAAAACTACAAAAATAATATATGTAATGTCTTTCCTCATCTAATATTCCTTGATGTTTTCCAAAATTCAACCTATGAAGCCTTTTGGTTCAAACCAAAAGAAGTTGCCCAAAGAAAAGGTAACATCCTTGGTCGAGCATTTTATTTTATTATCTAATCAACCCAATAAAAATAATATTAAACCATGATGATATAATAAAATTATTATAAAAAATATAATTATACCTTTTATGTTAATTTAATAACCTACAACCACCTACCCCTCTATCAAATTGGAAATGAAATCATTGATCATGTGTGTTGCGAACTACAACCATGTAAACTGAAAGAATTTATTTTCTATCTCCACATCTCATAGAATTATATAATGATATAAATAATATATTTATTTTATATTTATTATATAATAAATCTTATTTAAGTATAAAATTATATATACCTTCTTACTTTCAATTTCATAGAGAATACAATAACGTCGTTCATGTGTAAGGAGGACTTACGACATTTGAAGCAATACAATTCATTTTCACTATTGATATTCATGTAAGGTGATAAGTATAAAACTAATAAATATATATAATATATATTCCATTAAAATTATTCTCCAAAGTAATTAGATAATTTAACTTTCCTTCTTTTTATCTGTTAAAAGATAAAAATAACATTCTTCATTACGTACAACCAATTGTCTCAAAGAAGAGCGTATTTCATTTTATATCTCTAACCTTGATGGATTACTATAAATACATATATATAGAGTATATATTATATTTATATTATTTTTTACATTCTAATGATTCTTTAACCAATATCAATGAAAAATGATCTAAAATACCAAACCAAAACACACATGAAAAATAACGAAATTATCCCCTGAAATGTGATTTTAACAAAGAATTATTTATAAATAGGTAATAAAATATTTTAATTAAATAATATATTGTATGATAAATCTTATTAAGGTTCCATAATACATGTATAATAAACTTATCTTTATTATACATGATGTTTGAACATGTATGAACGATGTCGAGACATAATGTAAGGGATTTTTTTTCTGGAATTTCATTCTTTGGGATAGAAGATATGTTATACACATATCTCCTTTAATGAGATGAATATTCCTCCCATTAGAATATTATAAAATTTCATGAAATTTAAATTTTCATCTCCAATGTTTCTTATGATTCAATATATACCCAATTTTTAAAGTTTTTTTTTACAATCTCATAATTTAACAATATTGTTTAGGATTATTTATTTTCTATTTAAATTTATAACACATATCTCAATGAAATAATGATTATTATTATCTTTTATTTATTTTATAAGAATATATGTTTTACCGATATTTTTCTATCTTTGTGTACTCAATAATTTATTATAATTTCTTTTAAAAAAATCATCTTAATTTCTCTCTTTAATCGAAAATTATTTTTTATCCATTTCCATTTTTAGAAAAAATTATTGATGTTTTTTTAAATCCCCTTATATTTTTTAATTAATTTCATCTATTTTTTACTTTTCCTAAAAAATTTAAAAATAAATCTTATTTTCATTTTTTAATGAGGTTCATTTTACTTTTATAAAAATTTTGAAAGTAATCTTTATTTCAATATGTGCAATGTGAATAGAATTTCTTATACTTGTGACTGATAAATGTTTTAAATATTACATTACATGTTTTTTGATAATGTTCATAGAATTTTTTTCATCAATATTTGTTATTTTTTATATTTTAATGAATTGTTTTCCAAATTGAAAAGAGAATTTCCTAAATAAATTTTTAAGGATTTTTTATGTAATTTATATTCATCAATAATGACAACCTTGGGTATAATTTAGGTTTTATTAGAGATATGATCTAGTTATAACATACTAATTATTTATAGGGATTATTTATTTTTTTGATGATATATTTTTGAAAAAAATAATTTTCCATGGGTTATGTTTTCTGGAAATATATATGATCCCATTTCATTTCAATGGGTTACTCAATGATATAATGCCTATGAAACCCACTTCTTCTCATGGGTTCTGATATTTTTAATGTTTAATGATCATGTTTCACACATTTTATTTATTTTCATTATGTGACATGTGAAACATATACCTCACTCCAATTAATTAGGAAAATACTGAATTCTCATGAGATAAATAGGATTGCAATTGAATGTGAACCATGTTTAGTAAGGGTCTTTTTCAACTATTATAGTCTTAGGAGTGAACTATGAATACAATTATGGTTTTTAAGTGAACCCACTCTACTGTGATAGACTTGGAAATGATCTATGACTACTATGGAAATTATTTTATATATTATATGGCTATACCACAATTGAAGATGTTAAGGAATTTTTATCCTGTCATGGATAATGTTTCTTTGTTTCCTTATGATTCATATATCATTAAATCCAAATATTTATTTCAATACCCAATATTATGATCTTTGATACATAGGGTATGGTTTTAGAATGTTATTTTCATGTTCTCATACCCTTTTACTCATGTTATATTTATGTATGTCTTATGTATACCTTTACAGTGAATCTAAGATCACCCTATATTATATTTATTTTACTTAGGTTAGAAGAAATTTATTATATATTATTTCTATAAAAAGGGTGCAAGTTAGGAATAAATTTGTGGTAGATTATGTAGTTTAGCTATGAATTAGTTTCTTATGATTCCAGGTTTCCAAATACACTATACCTTTATGATCCGGTGGAATTTTATTTATAATGTAATGAATGTTTATCATGAAATTACAAATATCTATGAATGAAAATCTTGGGTTTTTATGTTTTTAAATTGATTATAGGTTTGGTTATCCACTAGAAACTATGAATAGAAAATTTTATTAATAACCCTTTGGATAATTATAATTATATGGTAACATCCTAATTTTTTGTTAAAAATATATTGTGTGGTTTACTGAGAAATACATCAATTTCTAGAAATTAAAAGTTGAAATAGTTCATGAAAAAATGTACCTAGGGTTAAAAACTATGAAAAGGTGCATCGGTCTTGACTCATGTGTCACTTGGTACATGAAAATGTGCCTCACTATGCACCTTTTTTGACAATACAAGGGGAAATTCTTTTGTTAATTTACATTGTCTTTACAAAACACCAAAAATTATTATCATAGATTATTTATATGTATAACCTCGAATAAATATTAGGTGCCTTTTAATTAAAAGAAGGTTTATTATATTATATATTCTATAAATTATTTTTCATTCCTATTTTTTCCCACTATGATTATAGTTATTCACACTATACTTTTTTATTTTATTCAATGGATGGAGATTGGAAAACCCATAATAATGTTAAATGAAATGGATATTGAAATGATTATCCTCTAGAAAAACCAGGTTTCATTAGATTTGGAACAAAAAATCTAATAACAGTGCTTACAAAAATTTCTCAATCATTGAATCATTCTAAAATCCAAATGATCAAAGGAATAAACCACATTCTATTGAGTCCTTTATGAGGTAATATCAAATCTATTTTTACGTTTCTACTATTCTATTAATTTTTTATAAATGTACCAATACCACTAAAAATGTATTTCTTGTTATCAGGTGTTTGGAACATGAAATGGAAATTTTCGATATCGATCATTTTGAATAAAGAGAATATTAGTTCTAAAATCTCATAAAGAATATGAGGTAAGAAGATCAAATTGAATCCATATAGTGTGATGAGTTTAATTGATTATTAATAAATGAATAATTACCATTCATTCATTATATAAAAGTGAATGATTAATTCATTAAACAAAAGTATAGGGATGTTGAATATATTTAAACATATGGGAATAATTTTATATGAATTTTGAGGTATGGTTTTGTAGTTATCATCAAACCTAAAATTTAGGTTGATAGATTCTCTATAGTATTAAAACCAAGTCCTCGAAGGGAAATTCCAATAATGGACTTAATTATATATTAATAAATCATTAGATATGATCTTAAGGTGGAAATGGATATTTTATTTACACATCAATATCATGGTTTTGATAATAAAAGAAACATAGAGTTCAAAGGGAACACTACGATCCATAGAGAGTATAATTTTATCTGTCCATCATGTTCAAATTATTATAGGAATCATGTATAAAACTATATTTAATGGAATGGTAATGGTTATAAGTGTATAAGTTAATTTCAATGATAAATTCAATACTGACAATGTGGGAGGAACTTCACTAATTTAGTAAATAGAGGGAATGATCCTTTGAATACACCACCCACAATATAATGTTTCAAATTCAATGAGTATTAGAACTATTCTAACTAGTTCCCAATTAGGAAGCTTAGTAATGATGATCTATTTCAAAAACCATTTAAGCTTAAGGATATGGGAAATCTCATGTGATCAATATTTTTTATAATGGGTGTAAAATTTTCACGCTGAAAGGTAAACATACAAACCACTCTATAATAAATAATATCTTATTTAAGTCTAGACCTAACCATTATTTTATATCTATTTTTTCTTGGAATAATGATTCCACCCAAATGTTTTGATGTAAAATTGGTTGTGATAACCCCTAATGTTATGGTGATAGAATCTAAAGTATATAATTCATCTTCAATTAAATTTTGGGTAAATGTACTTTCTCCAAACTAAGTCATTCTTACAGTAGTTTAATTTGAGGTCATATTAGACATGTATTGTTTTTATCTATATAAATACCACATAGATTATTTAATAATGGAAGTCACAATTTATATTCTAAAAATCCTATGTATATGTATATGATTAATTAAAAATTTGAACTTCTAATGAAAATAGTATCCATCATACGGGTTTTGATTCCTATTTAAAATTGGTTTTTATCTCATATAGTTGGGGAGAAACTAAATGTTGATGATATTCCTAATTTAGGTGAGTTTATTACTGTATTTCTCAAAAATAATTTTCTACTATTCCACTGAATCATGAATTTTAGTATTAAATAGAACTCATACCAACTTCCACACCTATTTCAAATACCCCCAATAGGATAGACCTTATTAAGATACATGAATTGAAGAAAACACTCTAGAAGAATCATGAAAAGGCTTTTATTCAACCATGTTTGAATCCTTGGGTTTCACTCAATCTATTTTTCAAAAATAAGTATGGAATTATGTGGCTTTTAATTTATAATCATGATCATAACAGGATCAAAATCAACAAAAAGTCCTCTACCATGTATTGATGAATTGTTTGATCAATTTTCTGTAAATAAATAATTTTCTACAGTTATCCTTCATTTTGGATATCAACAATTATGGGTAAATATGAATTATATTCCCAATAAATCATTCTACATATGGTATAAAAAATATTATATATAATGATTCCATTTTTTATAACTACTTACTCTCATGCCTTCATGGATTTAATAGATGTAATATTTAGATATTACCTTGATCAGTTAGTAGTAGTATTCATAGAATATAGTATTATATATTTAAAAAGAAATTAAGATAATGAAGATCACTCAATAATTTTAATGAGTACACTATGGAATTATAAGTTGTGTGAAAATTATAAAAAGTGTGAATTTTGGATACAAAAGGTTTAATTTTGGGATCATTTAATCTGAAGTGAGGGTATATTGGGGGATCTTTCAAAGACAGAGGCTATTGAATTTTGGAATAGAACACCACTGTAACTATGATATGAATTTTTCTTAGTATTCCTATATATTATAGATTTTTTATTTAAAATATCACATGGATATATAATCCACTAAACAAATTAACATGGAATGGGTCCATGCTCATTTAGACAGATGATTTCTAGAAAATTTTAAGGAACTGAAGAGAATATTTTTTAGTGAACTTGTACATACAATACCCTATAGTAGAGAATTTTTTTTAATATTTATTACTGAAACCCAGAAGGGATTGGTATGTGAATTACTGCATAATTACATGATCTTTTATTATGACTAAATAACATTAACTGTACATGATCAAAATTACCCAAATCATGATATGGGGTTAGTTCTGTTAATTTTCTCTTCTAATATCTAAGGGAAGTATCTTTATGAGAAAATGTGTTTTATATTTACTCATTATAGAATTTTAAAGTATATTTTTTCATAGAATGATATGAACATGAACCCAAGGACATCGTTCGATCTGATTAATGATTATGGATGGTCAATACATTAAATACCTCATAATGTGAAAAATGGAATTGATGATTTGAGTTGAAAGGATTATGATAGATTATCCATGATAAGGATCACAAGAGATACACAATTTCTATATTTTCAATGTATACATCTAGAAATCCTTAATAAAGGGTATAAAACATATCTTTCTCAAATTAATGTTCAACCATCTATCCAGGTGAAGATTAAAGAGGTGAATATGTATGATAAACAGCTAAAGAAGTAAGTGAGAAATGTTCTTATGGTTAACCTTGATTAATATGGAATGATAATGTTTAGGAGTAGTTTATGTGTTCCACCGATAAAAAATTTCAAGAAAGATTTTTTAGATTAGGATCATGGTACTTTATTCTCTATTCATCATGGAACTATGAAGATGTATAGAGATTTCAAAGATTATTTATAGTGGCATGAAATGAAGATAAGTATAACAAAGTTTTTATCTTGATGTTTTTAGGTAATAAATTTAATGATGAGAAAAAACGTATAATTGGATGTTACATCAATCACATATAATGGATTGGAAAAAGGAAAATGTCACCTTTTTTTAGAAGACTCCCTTAAATGTATACTGGTAAAATTTATATATGTTTTGTCGTTGATCTATTAAAATAGTAAGTACAATTAATCATATTTAGATAATATTTATCTTGGGATCATTTTTCCAGGATTTAAATAAATTAATTGGTATGTTTTTATAAGGTTCTGTCTTCCATTATTACGGATCTGGACCTTAGGTTTAACTTGATGTTCAGGAGAAGTCTTCAGTGAGATCTGGATATGGAGTTGAGTTTCACCACTTCATATCATCCAATAACAAATGGTATGCCTGAGAGAAAATAGATTTCACACGAGTATTCAGTGAGATCTGGATTTGGAGTTGACCTTAGCAGATATGTTAAGATCTTATTCTATGGATTTAAAGGTGGTTGGGATAAACTCTATCCTCTACTATAGTTTTCATACAAAAATAGATTTCACACGAGTATTCATACGGATCCTTATGAAGCACTATATGGAATGAAAATTATAGCTCAAATGTATTTGAATGAATTTGTATAAAAAATAAATATTGAGACCATGTATAACTGAATAAATTAAAGATAATGTTATATCTATTCAAAAACACATAGGGTCAAAATAATGTTGATAGAAAAGAGATATTGATAATCACTTATTTGATCCTATGTTTGAAGTTGTTGAAAATGTGTTTCTAGGAATTTCTACATATAATTAGGTTCTGTTATTCTTGATGAAACGGAAACAAAACTCTATAAATCTTACTCTCTTTGAAATTTTTGGACCATATCAGGACAATATTTTAGTAGATGTGGATTCCAATAAACATATCTAAAGTCCAGGATGTTTTACATGTATCAATTGTGAGGTAGTACATATATGAACTAAACTTATAGATCATACCACAAGAGGATGATATTTCTTATGAGGAATAATCATTGGATATTCATGATCCTACAGAGATTGTTATATGAAATCAAACTACCCACCAAGTCAATGTTTTGTGGTAAAACAACATGTTTTAAGATGCTACATGGGAACTTGAGGATGTAATGAGGAAGAAGTATCCTTTTTTATATAAAATAATGGAATTAAAAGGGAGAATTTTTTTTAAGGGGGTAGAATGAAACACCCATATAATTTATTAAATATTTGTTTCACCAAATTTATATTCCTCGATAGCCTGCGAATCACACAACTTAAAGTTCTAACAATGTGCAATATACTGTTGATATTGTTATTTATGGTTTCAATTATGAACTAGACATTAAACTTGTAATTATGAATAAAAATATCAAAAAAATAAATATTTAGTATTATTGATTCATAAATAAACAAACCAATGAAATAGTACTTAATTTCTTGTATTGAATTTATATGTTCCAAAAAAAGATTCTAAAAATTTGATTATATTTATTTTAGTGAATAAATAAAAAAATAAATTTTTTAAAATTTTAGATAATTTATTTAAAAAATGAACTTCATTTTTGTAATATAAAATTAAATATTATATTTGGGTGAATTTTAGATATTTTTCTAAATATATGAATTTTTCAATGAATAGTAAACAATATTGGTAATTATTGAAAACTACCTTTTCATTTAAAGAATTTATAATGTTAATTTTCATTTCAAATGGTTTTAAATGTAAAATTTGTAAAATTATTTTATAATTAATCCGTTATTATTGATTGTAATCAATTTAATATTAAATTTGGTAAATGTTTTTTAATCCTTTTGAAACAGTAATCTTTGGAAATATGCTTTCCAATCACATATGGGTGTTTATTTTCAAATTAAATTTACAAATTTTGTTTATCAAATTTAGAAAAATTTATTACATATTTTTAATAATCATAATTTATATTATCTAATGAAGTCAACTTGATTTTTTTACCATAAAAAATTGTTAAAATTTTAAAAATTAATTATCATGACTGAGGTAAACCAAGTATACCATAAGTTAAAAAAAAAATTAACGGTTAAAAATGACCCAAGAGTTGCCTAATTACTATTTTACATTCATATTTTAACTTTAAATATTATTGTTTTTAAAACTCTTCCATATTTTATCCTTTTTCATAAGAAAAATTTTAGTATAATGATTTCTTTTCAAAACATCCAAGTGTGTCCTCTCCTGCACATATAAAATTCCATCCCATATCTTCTCATTTACACACTTCCAAAACCAGTATTATATGAACATAAATTACAAAATAACTTACCTACTTCAATTAACTGACACTGTAATCATTTTATTTATAATAAATCCCACCTTGGAAGGTTTTTGTTGAAATGAAAAAGAAGAGGTAATACCCTTAATTAAGTATTTTATTTTATTTTTTCCTCCACCTTTAAAACAATATTATTAATATATAATGGTATAATAAACTAATTATCTTATATATACTCTATTTTTTTATTTTATGTTCATGACCTAAAAACATATCCTCCTCCCTCACATGGGAAACAAAACTGTTTATTGTATGAATGGCGAACTGCCACCTCACGGTTTGATGATATTCATTTTTCCATCACCACTTCTCACATATGGGTATAATGATGTATATAATGATTATATATGATATTTTTTATGTAACAATACTTATGAAATTTTGATATCTTATATACCTTCTTAATTTCCATTCTATATAGAATATGATAATGTTATTAATGCGTACAACGAACTACTATCTCGTGAAGCGATGTGATTCTTTTTTCACTAAATAATTGCATAGATGTTAATAAGAATAAAATTTTTAAATATATTTTCTTTATTTGATATGAAAATGTCTCTATAAATATAATCTATTATGCACTTTTATTTTTATTCAACTGTTAAAAGATGGAATCAATGTTCATGCATATGAACCTCTTATTATCCCCATGAATGGTGTATTTCATTTTATATATTTATCTTTTATGGATTACTACAAATAAATATATACTAAATATATATGGTAATAATATCATGGTTAATAATCTTGAGATTATGAAACCATGATCAATGTATATTATCGAAAATAAAAAACCAAATCATACGTGAAAAAATAAGCAGTTATTACCCGAAACATGATTTTAACAATGAATTATCAATAAACAGATAATAAAAAGTCAAAAGTAGATCCTATGAGGTATGATACATATTATTATGGTTCTATAGTTGATGTATAATATAGTTATATTTATAATATATGATTTTTTATTGTGTATGAAGGAATTCAATACATAATGTGAGGTATTTTTGTCTCAAATTGCCTTCTTTGAAACATAAGATATGTTATCCACCTATCTTATATTATAAAGTATATATACTACCCTTTGAAATGTTATTTAATTAATTGAATTATTTTCATGATATTTAAATTATTATTTGATATTAATATTTAATGCCTCTAATTATTCACATTATACCAAAGTGGAAAATATTTTTTTGTTTAATTTCATTGTTTATCGATATTGTTTACGATTATGTTTTAGATGATGAAATATTATGATCCATATCTCAATAATATCTTGAATATTATTATAATATAGTAATTTATGAGAATAAATTTTTTCCCTTCACACTCCTCTCTTTATAAACTCAATAGTTCAAAAACAATATTTTTGTTAAAAATCAACTTTATTTCCCTCATTGGTAAAAAATGAATTTTCATCCATATAAATGTTTTTAAAAAAAATTAAAAATGTTTCTAAAAAATTAATTAATATTGTATTAATTCTTATAAACCCTGTCTTTAATTTAAAAAAAGTAATCTTCTGGTGATTTTTGGATGAGGTTAATTTTACATTTACCAAAAATGTGAAAGGAATCGTTATTTTAAATTATATAGCCTAAACATAATTTTCTGCAACCATAGACACTCAATGTTTTAATTCTTCTATTACATATTTCCAAGAATATTTTCAAATAAAATTCTTTATTAAATAATAGGGAAATTGTTATATTTTCAAGATGTGTTTTTAAAATGGAAAGAATATTTTTCTAATAAATGATTTTGTGGTTTTGCATGTAATTTCTAATCATAAATAACAATAACCATTGGTGTAAAAAATATTTTTATGGGGATATGGTCTAATTGTACTATCCTTATTTTCTCGTAGGATGGTTTATTATTTTGATAAATATATTTTTATGAAACCATTTATTTTCTACGAGTAATGTTATGATGTAATGTATATGAAACCTTTTTCTTTTATATAGATTATACATTTTTGTTCTAAAATAATATAAATCATTAATTATATTAGAAAATAATAAATGAAATAGGTTTCATATAAATTTAATTATAACATAACCTTTGGAAATAAAACATGTTTTATAATCATTTAATCAATGCTTAAAACATGGATAAAGTACCTAGTTTGATAATAATTTTGTCATGGTGTAACCCATGGGATAGAAACAAGTTTTCTAAATATATTTTTATGATAACATAATCCATTAATATAAAGAATAATAATGGTATCTTTATATCATATCCCCCATAAATAAAAATTCAAATAAATAGATTTTATATTAAATATAAAATTAATTTTCAAAGAAACTTGGAACATTTCTTGAGGAAAATAATTTTTCATTGAAAATCATTTTTTGTATCAAAAATATATCAATAATTTTTTGAATCATTTTCTCAATAAATAAACGATGAAACTTAAAATGAATCATTAGAAGTTATTTAAAACATTTATTTAGTAAAATATCATTTTCTTTTTGAAAAATGATTTTTTAAAAAACATTATCAAAATCCTTTTCATTCAGAATGACCTTGAGAAATTATAATAGAATATTCTGACAAATTTTTTTTATCATACTATAATTTGATTCATTTTGATCATGTTAAAACAAATATTACTTTAACATTTTCTATAAAATAAAATGGAATATTTTTTTGAAAATTACATGATTATTCCTCTAAATGTTTTCTGTCAAAATATATAACATGAGTAACATTTTATTTATTACATCATTTGAATAATCTAAAAAAATATTAATTTTTTTAAGAAAACATGTTTTTGAAAGAAAAACTACTTTTGAATGAAGAGAGAAATTAGAAAAAAATTATTGAAAAAAATCATTTGAACTATTGAGTTCCTAGAGAGTAGAAAATGAGGGGTTCTATTGTATTCTCATGAAATAACAAGAGGATTGGAAAATTCATGTGTTTCTTGATATACATATCATGATATTTAATTATTGGAGGAATAATCCTAAAAAATCTAGATAAATTATGAGATTATAACATAAAGATATCACCACATTAGTAACATTGAATCATAATACCAATGATATAATCAGATTAAATATAACTAATAATATCATAAAAATAATTTTATTAACGGTATAACATGTAAAAGAGTTATTATTTGCACTAAATAGTATAATATATGTGCATAAAACATCTTCGGTGCCTAAGAATGTAATTAGAGATAAAAATCTATTACTACAATGTTAATATTTAAAATGTAAACCCCATGATAGAGAGATAATAAAATAGAAATTTAAATACCAATTATTTTAGGTATTATAATAATAAAATACATTCATGGTCATTATATACAAACACAAAAGCACATCTTGAATAGGGGTTGTACCCCACAAAAAATTAATGTGATATAGAAATCCCAAACATTAACACTCAAAATTTATTCATCCATGTATTGACCTCCTGTATAATAAATATAATTTTTTTATAAATATAATAAAAAACCCTAATCATATTTATCATACCATATATGATTTACATTTGACCTTTTATTAAATATTTATCAAGAATTCATAGTTAAAATCGTGTTTTGGGTAATAACTGCTTCGTTTTTCATGTATATCATGATTTGTAATATTCATTCATGTTAATTTAAACATGGTTCAAATATAAATTCAATTTTAAAGATGATATATATATCATATATATTCATTGTATATGTATTTATAGTAACCCAATAAATTACGAAATAGAAAGTGAAATACACCATTCATGACGACGGTAGGCCTTGCACAGGCATGAATGTTGTTTCCATTTTCACGGTATATTTAAATAAATAAAAGAAAATAATATATTATAAATAAAAAATCATTTTTATTTTTTTATATTATTTTTTTTGAAACCATTAATATTACCTTCCATTTAATCAGTGAATCAATCACATCACTTCGGAAGGCAGTAGTATGCCATACACATGAATGACAATATCGTATCCCTAATGGAATGAAAAGATAAGAAGTCAAATTAGAAATAATTGGTAAATATTTTTAATAATTATAAAAATATAATATATATATATATATATGTATCTACTCTATCCTTATTACCATATAATTATATTATAAATGAAAAACATGTTGCATCGGTTCATGAGGCTATGGTTCATCATATAAATGAGCGGCATTAGTATTTTCCCATGGATTAGTAGGTATAAAGTTATACATGGTATTATAACTAAATATGCATATTAATATCATAACTATCATATATAAACAATATATTAATCATGATATATATCCTTGATAGGTGGTGTTGGAATACGAAATACATTGGCACGCAGGGCAGTAGTCAGTCTTACACATAAATGATGATTTCTTAATCCATTTGACTATAGGGGAGAGGTATTTATGATATTTTCTTAACATAATAACATATAATTATACTTAATATAATTATTTTATAGTATCATATTTGTTTAATATTAAATGAACATGGTGAATATAGAAATTAAATAAAATTCTTGATTAAGGACATTTCCTATTCTTTGGAAAATTTCTTTTAGTTTTTACCAAAATACTTCTTAAGTTAGATTTATGACCCAAAAAAATTACATGATGATATGATATAATCAAGTCTATGATTTGGAAGGTATTTGTTGAATGAATGTGTTTTTAATGTGTAAATAGGAGAGAACAGGGGTGTCATTTTATAAGTGAGGCGAGTGGCACACATGTAATTTTTAAAATGAAAAAGGTGTGAATAATTAGTTCACATAGAAAGGATAAAAAATGTCTAATTATCAATAATAATAGATATAAGTTAGAAATATGGAAATTAAATGTGTTTTTACTTGTTTTGGGTCATTTTTATCCATTAATTATTTAGTTTACCCCAAAGTAAACCCATTTTTACCTTAAGAGTAATAAATATTTTTTATTATTTTTAAAATTCACTATAAAAAAATTATATTTAAATTATTATATAATATAAATTATTCTGATTCCAAATATGGAATTAATCTTTCCAATTTCCATTCTCTTTAATGAAAAAAAAAATTATTTTAAAATTATTCTGATGGATGCGATGAAAAAATGGTTTTCCAATTTGAAATGTTCAAAATTTTAAAAAGTTTTAATATAAAAAAATACAAAATTAATTCTATTAAAATATATTGAATTAATATATATATGTGTGTGTGTGTGTCTATGTGAACAAATTTTACCATTAGACCCATATTAAAATAATTTTTATGTTTTTAAATTATTTAAATGAAATTCCAATTATTAATAAAAACCTGTATTTTTTTATATTTATCATAAAAATTGCCTTCTCAATAAATTCTCCAAAATTCACCCTAATTTAATTTATACATGTTTATTTTAAAAATGAATATTATTTTTTAGAATAAATTTTCTTTATGTGGTAATAATAAATTTTAATATAATTATGAAGAATACCTGAAAGCTTATTCTTAGAAAAATATAGTTTTTAAGAGAAAGTTTACACTAATTCTTATCTTTGTTATATAAATATAATAAGATTAATTTTATACATTTGAAGGAATATTTAATATATAAATATCATTTAAATTATTCTCCAATAGTGATTTTAAAAATTTATTAAAGTAAACAATGTTTGTGTGCATAAAATAGATTTTCCAAAATAGATTTCCTTTATTTTCATATAGTTTTAATTTTTATTTCTAATTTATTGGTCACTAAAATTTTAATTTTATATAAATTTTTAGACCATGTAATTTCAAAATTTACAAAATCCTATTCATACCCACTGTTATAATGGTTAGGATATACCTATCAAATTATAATATAATTTCTTCACAGTATGTTGTTTTTCATTTAAACTCAATTTTTTGTGTGTAAAGAGATAAACTAAGTGTTACATATTACACAAGCTAAACGCGCTGTTTCATGTAATTAAAAATATAAAAAATGTTAAACTTATTTGAAAAAATATATATTTCCCAAAATCTAAAAGTGTTACAAAATGCCTGAGCTCAAATGCTCAATTAGATTAATAATTATGGATATCTATAGATGATCATACGAAAGCCTTTGATAAGGATGAGGGTAAGTAATAATGACTATAACTCACAATTTTCACACATAATTTTCATAAACTATAAACATTAGTCTAGTTATAAAACATTATCATTTCAAAAGGAATGAATCATAAGAGTGATAAAGCATCACAAATCCATAGTGGACCATAAGTTTAGATCATAAACTTTATAACATGTCATAAGTGTGTGGAACCATCATATGTAAAGAAATAATTTTATATTTCATGGTATACTATTGATAATATCAATTTATAGGTTATTGAGAACCAAAACATGTTTCTTATATCATAACAGATAAGAATCATGACCTATTACCTATAGTGGACCATTAATCCCATCCAATTTCCCACAGTGGATCAAGATCATTGATATGTTTCCTATAATGGATCGAGTACATTGATTTGTTTCCCGTAATTATCTAATGAGATATAAATATTTTTCTGAATTAATTATAGTTACTTCTAATTATCTTCATACTCATCACATAATTAAATGCATACATATATTATCCACATGATGATAATACATTATTTATATCATCAAAACATAACTCATTATATGAGATAGGTTTCATAAACACTTCACTAATTCATCAAAGCATAACCCATGAATAATTGATAGGTTTTATAAAACTATCATCATCATTATCATAAAACCTCTATAAATATAATAATAGTGGTATCATTGGATAATATATATAGTAAGATATAATTAAAAACAAATATTTGTATCAAATAAGAAAATTATTTTAAAAGATCTTCAAAAGATTTCATCAATAAAAAACCATTTTAATTTTAAATCACTCCTTTAACATAAAATAGTTTATAAAATTTTTAGGAAAATATTTTCTTTTAAAATAACCATGTAAACCTTTAAATGAAGCTTCAATCACTTATTGGTCATGATGTTGGAAATTCTGATCATGTTGTGTACGTTAAAATAATAATTCCTTTTTAATTTTTTTGAAAAAAACACTAAAGTTACTCCTTTGGAAAATGATAAGAATTTTAATTTTATTATATGTTATAAAAATTAAATCATTTTTTAATATAATTTTCAAAAATAATATGATAATAATAAAACATTTTTGAAAACAATTTTATGAAACATTGGCGTAGATGAAAAATATTCATGACTGCATAAGAAAATAGTAGAGGATTTTCATAAAAACATTCTCTTTATCTCTTGAGTACATAAAGTGATGAAAATTAAAGGAAACATGTAATCCCAAAAAATAACTATATTATAATAAGAATTAAAAATATTTCACAAATAAGTATCATATAATTTCCTCATGTGAAATGTGTACATAAACAATACAATGTTTTTTGGGATTGAAAGGTAGA
Source organism: Viscum album (assembly GCA_963277665.1). Classification (NCBI taxonomy): domain Eukaryota; kingdom Viridiplantae; phylum Streptophyta; class Magnoliopsida; order Santalales; family Viscaceae; genus Viscum; species Viscum album. Next base: position 166,297,602 of record OY728151.1, read on the forward strand.
ACTCCTACCACTTTGTTACATTTTGAATGAAATCCAAAAGAAAAAGAGATAAATTTATATGGATATTTATATTCCCGTAATTTTCAATTTAGTTATCATAAAATATATTAATTGGATGTATATACAAAATATAGAACAAATAAGTGATGAATAGGGTATTTCTCTCACAGAAATTAAAGTGAGATGAAAATCCTTTTCCATAGGTCTAGTCTTTATTTGTATGCATTAAAAAATACAGTATATTATATATAGATTTGTTATTAATATATTAAAAACCCATAATTATATATACCATATCATATATTATTTACATATATTATTTTATGAGAAGTGTATTAATAATTTGTTTATTAAAACCACTATTACACTAATAATTGATTCATTTTTCACACAAATTTCGGTATGGAAGTCTTAATCCATATAATTATATCATGGTTTAACAATATAAAAAAGTTTATTAATTATATAAAAAATATATTCAATATATATATTTATTTAGTTTCATACATAAATGGTAGAGATAGTAAAATTAATAACACTATATATGGATACGGTAGGTTGTTTGTACGCACAGACGATGTTTTCACATTTTGATAGATGAAACGAGAGAAGGGTAATTAATAATTCCCCATTATAGACTAATTATTATATTATATATGTCTTTAATATTAAATAATTATATCCTTATTACCATCCATGTAAAACATATGAACAAAAATTCAAATTTCATGGATGTGGTGGTCCATATGTAAGCAAGAGTGATGTTATCATTTTCGAATGGATATAAAAGAGGCTGATAACAGTCGTTCAGTAATCATAATTAGAATTAAAAATATTTTATATACTTAATTCCATATTTTAGATTTATACCATAGATTAAGAAGATAAATGTTAAGAAATAATGCTGAAATTATTCAATAAATAGTTATACCTCTTCATTGCAAAATCTTACTTAGAATACACCTTAAGTCTTGAAATGATGGGTTTTTAGAAAGATAATCTACTATAAAATGTGTTAAAATAAGTTATGATTATATTACTGTAGGTATTGCGTGATCTATATGTGACATCCCAAACCTGGTTCACTCCAAATAAATAAAACCCAGTTGGGTAGATTTCCTTAAGAATGCCTCCCCAGGCACTATATTCTGTAGACTAATACGGAGGGTCTATGTTTATTTGGAGGATATATTGTACCATATTTATCAGAGTGCGTAATATCAGTAGATAATAATAAATAATTATAAGATTAAATAAATATTTTGTAAATAATGAGGATGTTGAAGTAAATCATAACGGTAATATAAAATGTCATGAATTAAAATAACATAATATATAGATGATTTCATGAACAAATATATAATTTGAGAGGGAAGACATGGATGCAAGCATTTAAAATTATATTATATAAAAAACAAAACCAAAAAGTCCATAAAAATTTTCTCTAATGGAATCATATATACTACATCGAGTATCTTCTATCAAAATCTTATATAAGAAGATTTCAACTGTCCATAAATTAGAGCTTCCTTTTATTATTAATTCTATATATATAGTCTTTCCAGGTAACAATCAGCAGCCCAAACAAGGACTGAGTAAACAAATATTTTCTAATGAAAATCTAGCCTCATAATGTAAGTTGTAGGATTGTTCAATAAAAATAAAAATATGAACATAGAAATTATAAAATGTAAGTGAACTAGGTAAGTTCCACATTTATTAGATTATTTCATCTATCTATTAAGGTGAGACATTTTAGTAGTCCAGGAACCCATGGATGATGGAAAAGGAATCCTCAATGAGTTTGAGGAGAATTTATAAGGTAACCATAGTACATAGTTGATTGGATACCAAGGATATTATCCATGGAAGTCTGTGTCTACCAAAACCAAGATTAATCCTTGGATCTCATCCTAGGTATTCTAATTCTACAGAGTTGAAAGGTAAATCTTTGGTTACAGAATTATGCATTTACACAACTAATACATTGATCAAGTCCAGGGTTGTTTTACCACGTGCACATCACAATATTTAATTGGGTTTTATCCTATGAGTTCTCCCAAGGCATTTGAATTCAGTAATCCAGGTCTTACTTAAGAATGAAAATGACTCTAACGGTATCATCAAGTTCCATAATAATATTCAACAATGATATAAGTAATAAATGACCAAGAGGCATGTCCATGTCATATAAAAAATCAATTACTTCCATTAGTCATTTCGATTTCATGTTACCAATATGGACAAGTGATGCATACATGTTATTTAAAATTTTATTTAATTAAATTATAGAATTCTAGTTACATGTGGAAAGATCAAAACACCTCAGGATTGTTTAGTTACAAGGGAATAAAAGAATTCATTATCATTTAATAGAATCCACCATATGGTGCGTTTAAATTTGAGATATTCAGCCTCCAACAACGTCAATAGGTTTAGTGAATGTTCTAGGTCATGGTCAATGAAAATATATAAATTAATTACACATTTTTTAGGCAATTTTTGGGAAGCTTGGGGTGCAGCACAATGGTGAAAAATTATAAACATTATGAATTTTACAGGAAAGTAATGTACCACCTACCTTATACCAATTAAGACTCCCCATCCATTATAATACTCGTATTTTTCTGGAAAGAGAAAATATAGAAAACCAAATAAATATCTTGAAAAATAATTTTATGAGGTAACATATAGATAACACCCAAAATTCCCAAGAAAACATATAAAGGAATAAATTTTATTGTTATACATACCATGGGGATTCATATTTGATTAAAAGGGAGATCTCAGATGTTGGTCAATTATGAAAATAAAGGAAGAGAAAGATAGGTTTTAGATTAAGGGCCATGGGGAGAATATTATTTTCACGGGTATTTAATAGGGAGAACTGTTTGGCTGCATGGTTGGCCACATCATGCACAAACCATTTGAAATTACTATCCATTTGAACATCGATTGAATGTTATATGGTAATAGTTAGAAAAAATATGTGTGAACACTAAATTCCTCATTGTCCCAATCCCCACGCCTTTCATGGTCTCGATAAATGATTTGGAAAACTATTCCAAAACTATAATTGGTGAATCTAAATTTTATTTAAGGTCTTTTATAGTCATGAATATCCTATTTGATAGTTTAAAAAACTATGATCCCCCATTTTTGATCCACACAATGGAGCTACATTACTAGTACAAATAATGTGTAAATAATGTACGCCAAAATATTTCTTTAAAAACCATTATGCAAACCATTATTCGAGACCAAATTCTTTTAAAAACATCATGATTCCATTAGACACTACCATTTAAGTAAAATTATCTTTTATATTTAAATTAAAATGACTTTTACATCAATAAAAAACTAGGATCCTAGAGCCTTCCCTCTTTAATATTTCTCATCCTCGAGTTGCACTTCAAAGGGTGGTTGACCTACATCCAACAATAAATTTGGCCACTAAAACATATATTAGACTCTCAATCCCATGTCTTGCCATATACATGGTATTTCATCCGTATAACTTGAAATAGGTTTAAATTCTATCCTAAAAGAGTATTCATTCTATGATAAATGATATGACCTAGATAATCTTAAAATGAAGCATCATCCACTAACAAAACATCATCTGAATAAAAATCATGACATGTGTCTAAATAATAATAGGAGATATGAGAAATATAAATACATCATTAGTATCCTTAAACCACTAATGAAGCGCTATCTAATATTCTACTGGCCCAGTTCCCTCCAAAGTCTTGAAATGTCTGGTTTATCTAGTTCATAATATAACTTTACTCGGAATCAATTGATAACCCAGTCTATGTGACATTCATAAGAAGACCAGATATCCCACCAAAAACTATAGAGGCCAGTGATGATTATTACCATAAGAATTATACCATTAAATATCTATATCCATTCATTACCTGATCAATTATACCTGATTCAATGCTTTCTGAATGAGATGCAGTCCCAGAATTATTGCATCTCCTACCTATATCCAATATAAGGGTAAATAGAATAACCAATCATAGAGTTCCTCCTAAGGATCCAATTGGGCAGTCAGCTCAATTTTTTTATTATAATTTAAATTATAAAGAGACAAGTGCTTTTCCCATGATTTACCAAAATCAAGGATACATTTAGGGAACATTCCCTCTAAGACCTATATAGTGCACTTGAATAGGAAAACATTAGAAGTGTTTCATTATGTACTCAAAATTACATTTGATCCAAGAACCCTCAATAACGCTTTTTAGAAACAATAAGTAAAATGGGAATCTTATATGATAAAATGGTATATATAAGTCCATGAAGATGTAAGACCTCTCAAATGTAAATCCACCCAATTTCATTCACTAAGAATCTCTCTCAGATAGTTATGAATTTGGGAGACCTTCATTAATATAAACATGATCGCCCATATTGCATCACTACCCTAAGGTGATCTCAGTAATCTTATCGTATATTTTATAGTGAAAGCATCCTATTTTCATTTTATAATGTTTGAAGAATGTAAGAGACTGATAGGTCATTGTGTTCTGCATTCACCTAATGACTATTGGACCACCTTTTAAAACTACATATAATTTATTTTTTCATACTAGACCACTAATACTGGTAGCATATGTGATAGTAAAACATAGTTATTATTAGATGCACATCACATTTTAAAGCATGATAATTTCACATCATATCATCTCACATGTCTTTATATACACTCACACACTCTTGAATATGCAAGATATTATCCTTTTTAACAAGACATATAGGTGGTGGTTCATCAAATGAAAAACATTCCCATTGGACTAAGTATTTGGGATATACAAGATAGCTCATTTTTATCTTATCTAGAAGTAATGAAGTCGACACTAAATCCATTAGAATATGAAGAAAACAATATTATATAATTTGTAAATTCATTTCATAAACGAGAGTCATCGACTTCCATTCTCTACTGGATTATTGAAAAACATGAATATGAGTCATTAGAATTAGATCTTTAGCTACAACATTACCATTACATGGGATATAAGTAAAAAACACAAAATACTGAATGTATTCAACCCATCTACCCAATATAAGGTTCAAGTCACACTGATTACATATATAATTGTGGATTTTATGGTCTATTGATACAATGAAATTATCCCATAGAAAGTAATGTCACTAGTAATGAAAATCATGAACCACATCTGCTAAGATGAAGTCATGTTTTAGGTAATTATTCATGTGTGGCTTCAGTTGATGAGACTTGTACACCCTGGCCCATTCCCCAATCATCAAAATATCCCCAACTTGATACCTGATATATAACAATAAATTGTATAGCCTCTACAAGGAGTAGGTAGAATTAATATTGGAACTATGTTCATCTTTCAATTTAACTACTAAAATTGATTCTAAAAATCTTTAATCAATGATAACATTACACATTTCTAGGTCAAAACAATAAGTGGATCTTAATTTTTTTAAAATATAATAATTAAATTTTGATAGTAATCAACTAACCCTAAGAAACTCGGTATATCAAATATGTTATTGGTAATTTCCTAGGAATACATGGCTTTCACCTTATCTGGATCCACAGATACCCCTATTTAAAATATAATGTGACCTAGGAAGTGAAAATTATCAATCGAGAAGTGAAATTTTTTTATCATAGCATAGATCCTATTCTCTCTTAATGTTCTCAATAATTTTTCAAGGTGTTTGTAATAACTAATTCTTGTTTAAGAATACACTATGATATCTTCTATTGAAATTAACAAAGATGAATCTAGGTATGGGAGGAAAACCCAATTCATCAAGTCCGTGAAAAAAGGGTGTATTTTGGTTAGACCTAACAGAATAAATAAATACTCATACAGTTCATAATTGCTTCAAAATTCCATATATGGTATATCATTGGGGGAAAATCAAACCCAAAGATAGGCTGATATCAAATCAATAATTTATAATATCTTATCTCCTTAGAGCTAGTTGAATATGTCATCTATTCAAGGAAGTGGGTACTGGTTCTTATATATATGTTGGTTCAACAACTGTTAATTCATCCACAACCTAAGGGTACCATATTCTTTAATAACAAAATGGATAGGTGAAACCCAAGGAGAAGTAACAGGTCATATGAACCCTTGATCTTTCATGTCCAAAAACTACCTCTTGAGTTCTTGAATCTCAATCAGATCCATCCTATATGGAGGGATAGATACTGGCCATCCTCCATGAACCAGATCAGTGGTAAAATATAACTCTATCTAAAGTTATTCCTAAAAATTCATATGGAAATACATCTCTAAATCAATCCACCGTTATTAAAAAATATATTTTCACAATCCAAAATAATCAAGAAAGATATTGGAAATCAAGGGTGTCACTCCATCCATCTCCTAACGCATCGGCCCAACACGACTTTCCAAGCCAACACATTCTCCCTTGTGGCATGTGAAATAAAATACATTATGTGGTGATGAAAATATGGTATCCATATTGTTTAGAATATTCCATCCAAAAAATTATATAAAAATAGTTCATCTTTAGGATAAAAAATTTCCATAAAAAATTTCAACCACAGATCTCGAGGAGATACTACTTGCATTGGCATACACTTTCCTACTATATTCCCAATGGGGTTCCAAGATTCATTTTCTGAAAAAGTAACCAATATTATTTCAAAAAATATCTATTTAATTCACTGATCATAATGAACAATAATAAATCCGATCAGATAATGAAAATATTAAATTCAACATTACTAAGATCATACATTACATTAGAGAAGGTTTATAATTATTCTCCTCATGTGAATGTTATACAACATTCATATGGTCTTATCCATTACTTTAAGTCTAAAAATAAACTCTTTTAGTATGTATTCTATAGTGTATATTCAAAAAATATGTTTGGGTTCCCAGGTATGAAAAATAACTAATCATGATTTTCTAATAGTACTCTAGCTCCTTTCCTAACATAGAGTTAGAAATCCCACACCATGACTCGGAGCTAGTTTATTACCTCTCCCACTAAAATCTGGTGGAAATGTATTAAAAAATATTTGGAGATACAACCTTCTACTATAGGCTCAACAATATTATTTTTATTTTTCACATTCAGGATTAAAGTAACCTTTCCTTCAACATTGATTGCATACTATATAACTACTTGTATATACACCATGACAGCCACAACCCTCATTAGAAATATGAAGGTGACACTTCCTTCTAATAGATGAAACAGTATCTAGCCTAGAAAAAAACCACCATGCCTTATACCATCATCTTATAAAATATTTCTTCCAGATATAAGGGCATATTTTATTATCTCTCAGAAATAAGTGAATCAAAATATGTTCACTAGAGATCGGATGACATACCTGAGTTCATCCTTTAAATGTCTCGATGTGGAAAGCTCCTCACCAACAAGAGTAGGTACAATGTGATGAAGCTATTGGGAAAAATTTATTAGTCCATTAAATGAATAGCACCATTATATATATGCATGAACACGCTATATTGATCATCCCTTAATGTTTCTACCAATAAGTGACCATAGAAACTATTCTCGAAATATCTCAAGAACATGACCTAATGTTAATCTACCTATGTGAAAACATTCCACAACATCTTGGATAACCCTCAAATCCTATAATATATAAGATTCCACCTCATTTATGGTGTTTTCAAAAGAAGATATAAGACCAATAATATTGCATCTGACCAAGACTTAGTGTCCTTGGGACTACGTTCCCCTCAAAAGGTAAGTTGATGCTCATGCTAGAACTCTCTCGTTAATTAGTATATTATCATTTCAGGTGGAAGAACACACTTTGTAAACTAAATTGGTCTTATAAAACACTCTATGAGATATGAATCTATTCAGATTTAATTTATAATAGATGGTCATATTGGACATTCTACAATCGGAACTACCAGAAGGTCACATCCCACCACCTCAAGGGAATGGTCATCACCACCCTCCTGTCATTTGACTTGAGTCATTTTGGAGGAATATATATTAAATCCATTAAAAACACCTCATAACAGATACATGGAAGAAATTATTATAGACAAAAATAATAATACATGAACAACTGAAATACTATAGATACTCTAGTTATCTAAATGTTTCTAAGATCAAGTTATAAGGTCTTATTCTAAGTTTTAACTACAAGTATTAGTTATATGGGGTGAAAAATAAATGTTTTAGAGGAAAACAGACTTTATGTTGGAATTGAAATCCAAATTTAACATATTTTTTATGTTTAAAATTAGATAAATATTAAATATATAATGGATTAATTTCATTTTTTTGAATTCCAAATAATAATTTCTTAGGATCTATAAGTTACAATTATCAGTCCATGTAACTGTAACCAACCCTTTCATATATGGTCTTAGGATGTATCAAGTTCGTATAATATGTTTTATTTATATGGATCACCATTCCCAATTAATAAAGATATAATGTTTATTAATTATAATTAGAATCCATTTGATCACAACCAACTAACATTTCATCCCATGTAAGTAAGGTTCTATGGCCTAAACAAGTCACAGTTGATTAATTAAGGTTCCACCATCAAGCTATTCTAGAAAAAATACATTTAGATTGATGTGGAAATGTTATGTTAAAAAATTATTCTTCTCCTTTTTCAAACAAGAAACATTAGAAAATTTATTGGTATAGAAATCAAGTCACATACAATAATAAAAAAGTAACAGGTATTTATATTTTCATGGAACGGAATATACATGGCACATTTAAATAGAAATTTTCCTGTATTGATATGTAATGACTCGCCAATTATCATTGGTTTGAGAGTATAATGGGTCATTACTAGAACATAAGCGACATCCCAAGATGCCAAAGGCTGGAAATAAATGCCAATGTGTTTCAAATACAAGTTGGAGGATGATTTACCCTTTATGAAATAACCCATAAACCCACAAAGCATAACCAAACATTCACTATATGATCCATGAACAAATGAATGACAACTAAAAAAATTATTTATGTCAAACCACATAAAGTACACAATAGTAGAAAACAAAACATAGCATCAAAGTACGTAGGGGATGAAAATTCAAGACACTCAAAAGAAACCATGATTCCATGCTCTACAAGCTCCAAACTCCACAACATCTCCCAAGCATCGCCACGAGCCACCAGCAATAAGATGTTTTACCTTTACTTGTGTCCCAGAAATTAACATATGAAAAAGCACAAAAGTTACAATGTAGTGGTTAGTATACAACTTAGTAGGTTTCCCTAATGACTTCTCCACTCACACCACTATGATAGAAGAGTTAGAAACATTTATAAAAAATTTATATAAAACATTTTCTCAAAATCTGTTTATAACTAAATATAAAAAAGTTTCAAAAACTATTCATAACCGAAGGCATTCTAAGAGAAATTTAAAATAATTTTCCAGAAAGTTATTTTCGATAAAAAAACCAAACAAAATTTAGAACCATTTCACAAACATTCTTTTTTGGCATACCCATCCATTCCAAAAAACCATGCAACCAACCATGCACGCTACCAGGAAGAGGGGAGAAGCCCTAACCCTTATCCATTCCAACCATGATGGGGGAGACATCTTACCCTTATCCAAACCAAATTCACATGAATGCTTGATGGGGAGAGCCCTAACTCTTATCCATCCCAACACTGATGGGGGAGACCCCTAACCCTTATCCATCTCGAATGCAATATGAATGTTTAATGGGGGAGAGCCATAACCCTTATCCATCCTAGAATGATAGGGGAGACTCCTAGCCCTTATCCGTCCTGAGTGAAATAAGAATTTTCACAACCATATATTCCCAATAATCATGCCAAAATAAACCTTTCAGAAAAAAAACATTTTATTGAAAACCATTTTCCGTCAAAACCATTTAAATGCCACACCATTTTGATTTCCAAACCATTTCAATAAAACACCCTTTTAAATGAAAACCAATTCCATCAAAGTCATTTCAATACCAAATAATTTCAATAAAACAACCTTTTTATTGAAACCCCATTTTTCACAAACAAAATAAAATCACATCAAATCAATAATTTAAAATCACAATTTTAAATTCAAGAATCCAAATCACCTTGCACAACAATTCACCATGATTTCACAATTTCACTAAAACCATAAATAATCACTAAGGAAGATTTATTCCATGATTTTCAAAATAAAATCCATTCAAACAAACCAATTTAAAACTAAGACAATCAATTATAACAAGAGGAGTTGAGAGTGAATCCACCTACCTCAAAGGTTTTGACAAAAACCACAACGGTCAAAGAACACTCAAGAAACCCGGGTTGGTTCTTCAAAAACCCGCCTTAAATCTCTTCTCCTATAACAATAAAGACCAAATATCATCCTATTTGGAATCCACACACATAGATATAACCATAAAGGGTTTAGATATAAGAAACCGAGAGAAGTGGAGAAGTACATCTAATTAGATCTAAGACACTGACCAAGAACTAAGAAGAATGATCACATACCTCATGAATCCGGATTCGATTCACCAAGAGAAGCCTTCAGATCGCCTCTAGAATGATGGGAGAACCTTCTTCTACCTTAATAGAAGAAAAATCCCAAGTTAGGGCTACTTAAGAGGGAATATGAGCCACAGAGAGGCAAAAACGCGTGAAATCCACCTTTATAGGATCTCGTTTAAGTGGCCGCATGGTTTTCTCACACGGTTCGATAAACTGTGTGCTAACTGTGTGTTAGCCACTGCCTCGACAGACACTCCATGCATGGTTTGGCCTCACAGTTAGACAAACCATGCACTTCATGTGCAGAAGCTACTGCCTCCAAGACCAACTACACAAGTTTTTACGATATGGTTTAGACAAACCATGGGTCGTCCGTGCGACTTCCCCTTTGCCTCAAACATCATTTAAAGTTCTAACAACTCTCCCATTTATCATCATTAACTTTAAAACCATTAAAAGAATCAATAAAGGGTTACATACCAGAAACTGGGGGTACTATATATACATGTATAAATTATCCATTTCCATATGTCCTAATAGTAAAATATATAAAATATATCATCATGAAGTTGTTTGTGACCTAATGATAAAAGTAATGTAACATTAACAGGAGAAATCGTGAATAGAAAGTCCCCTCCATGGTAATTTAGACTATCCCTAGAGCATGGGGTAGATACCCCCATACACATCTCATTATGATGTTCCAATATATCCTAGTCCTGTGTATACCAACCCAAGACAGTAACACACAGGAAAAAAATAAACACCACTGATACTACTTTTTGAAGTCCCTGTCCCAGTTCACTCATGAGTAAATAAACATTGTTGTCCACCTAGCCTAATCCTCAACACCTTGTGTAAAAAATACTATCAAATATAAATGATGGATTACAGTGGTATTTTGAGGAGGCCATACCCTATTTATCATTTACCATACATTGGTAGACAATAAAAAATAATGAGAATAGTAAATAAACCCAGTGGAAATAATAAAGTTTTAGAAGTAAATATCCCAAATAATATAAAATGATGTAAAAAATTACTACCACATACAAATGATATCATGAACCAATATAGAATATGGGAATGAAGACATTGAATTAAGCATATAATAGTATAATATATATGAAAGGAAACCAAAAAGACCAAATATCTATCTCAAAGGGAATCCTGACCACTAACTCTATCATCTTCTCATAATCCGTCATAGTAGAATACATCATGAATTAATAGAAGGGTTATTCCATTTATATTTATATAAATACATTACATATTTCTATGTACCAATCTATGGCACAAATAGGGTGTGATTAAAACTTAGAAGACCACCACCAATGGTCTCTAATTCAAATCCAATATTTTAATTTAATTGATAAAAGTGTCTAATATGCAGATACATAATGAAAAGAAACTATAAATTGAAGGTGAACCTTGAAAACAACACCAATATCAACTTATGATAGTTATGTAGAAGCACAAGAACATTTAGTAGGCTACGAACCCATGGCCCATAGACAAGGTGTCATTATCCAGCCTAAGGATCATGTCCAAAGTAACATAATTATTGATTTTACTAGAGCCCAAAGTGATTATTCAAGGTTTTCCATGTATGAGGACATCAAGATAAATATTGGGAACCCGTCCCCAACACTCTAATTCCTAAATGTTTTAGGTAAATTTTCAATGTCAAACCAAGTGATTCACACATCTAAGACATTGAACCCATCATTGTTAAGTGTAGCACATGGTTGTTACATCAATGAATTGGGAGGAATCCAATAATTTTGAAAAATAAATTCTAGGTCAAAAATCTATGTTTTACTCATGAAAGTCTGGGTATTTAAAAGTATCATCAAGGTCCATAATAATTTTCAAGCATAATATAAGTAATCAAAGACCAAGAGTCTTGTCCAATTAATGTAACAATTCAACTAATTCCATTAGTAATTTAATTTATAGGTGTTCCATAGTGTTTAGTGATGTATACATGTCATTTAAAAATTTATTTAATTCAATTATGGATCTAAAATTTTAAATGGAATTATTAAGATAACTAAGGGTGGTCTAGGTACACGTAAATAATGGTATTAATTATCAATTAATCAACCCCACACAAAGGGGTGGTTCATATTGAAGTTTCAACTCCAACAACTTAAAATGGTATAATTAAGGGTCTAGGACATGGTGTAGAAAATTTATTAGAGGAGTAAAATATTTTAGAGGAAACATGAAGAAAGTATAGTAAGTGTCATAATAGTGAAAAATTATTAACACTGTGAATTTTAGGGAGAAGTAATAGACTACCTACCTTGGCCATGTGGTAGACTCATCATCCAATATCGGTCTCAAATATTCGTCAAAATGTGAGAAAATGGAAAACCCATAAAACACCCTAAGAATAAGGTTTATTAGGAAACATGGATACAATGTCGAATATTGTGGATAAAACAGCTAAAGGAAGTAGGATGAGTGGTAAATTTCCATATAGGATTCTAATATAATGAATGACGTTTGATTCAGATTTTGAATGGATTAGATAATTCAAATCCTATGAAGAGAAAAACGGAGAGATCTGGTGTTTTTCCACTATTAAAAATGGTTGGTGTGGAATATTGGTTTTATATTTTAGCTTCATGTAGGGAATAGTAATTTGGATGTTTTTAATAGTGCAAATGGTTTTTCTACAAGGTTGGATAAACTGTTCTCCAACTGTGTGATCAAACTGTCTAGGTGTACACCAATTATATGGTATATGTGTATGGTTAGAAAATAAATGTAGAAATAATGAATTAACAACTATACCTTGTCTCACACTACATACGGTTTTACAAGATTTTCGGAAATCATGCATTAATAACTATCCCAAGGACCACACCCCCTACAGATTAAGTGTATGGTTCGACAAGCCATGTGCAAACCACGTCTGGTGACTCTGAAATTTTTTATAAGTTTTTCACGTTCATGATGATATATCCACATGGTTTGAAAAACATTTCCATTATATTTATAGGTTATGGGGATGATCCACATGATTGTTATAAATTGTTCACTAATTGTGCACCTGAGCTTGTTTAATGAAAAACCCTTATACAACTCCCCAAACCTAGTCCAAAAACTCATGAATCCAATATGAATTCATTGTAAATTATAATTTAGGTAAAATAATAGGTTTAGAGTGATATTAAAATAATTTATAACAAAATAAAAATCTATTATCTTATACTATAATCCCAAAAAACTATCCATAAATGGGGGTATATTCCCTTTTATAATCGAGGGCAGGGGAACTTCTAGAATTACATAAAGTGTTAAATTAATATAAATTAATTTTCATGAAAAAAATAACTTGAAATTAATTTAATTAAAATAGAAGTTAATTATATGTTTAAATACTCCCATTAAATAAAATCTAATAATGTTTTTTTTATATTTTAACCCTCATCGATTATATTTAACCTCAATTAAACCTTTGGAAAATTATTGCAGTATAAATTTTTTCTAATCTATAGGGGTTTCAAATTTTATTATAAAATAAAAATTGGATTATAAAGGGATAATGGTTTATATTATAAACCTTATTCAGTTCACTTGGCTAAATATTTCATATTTTTTAAAATTTTAAATCATTTAATGATTTATTATTTATTATAAAATATCATTTTTGTTTTTTGGAACCATTCTGTTAATTTTAATTCAAAAACCACATGAAAGAAAATTATTCAGAATATAAACCATTTTCACATCTATAATATCATAAAATTATTTAGAAAATTCATTTTTCACAGTCACTAACTCAAAAAATATTACTTGTATTTTTTTAAAAATATATATGTGACCTCACTACTCCTTGTACAAGAATTGTTTCAGTCTTATCGATCCATTTAAGGTAATTATTTCATCACTAAAAATTAAAAATAAATTATAATGATAAAAAAATAATCAATATTTAAAGAAAACATTTATAACTCAACATAATTTGTTTTTATCCCTATTAAAAAATATTATAGATATTAAAGTTATGAAAGTGAGAATTTTAACTTTATCTCTTACATAAATATTATAAGGGTAAATATGGAACTTAAATAGAAAAAAAATTAATATTTTTTATTTTTGATTATAATATATGATATATACTACTCCAACAAGAAAAATTAATTTTTTTGGATCAGTTTGAAGTCTCGTCACATTATTTTCAATACTAATTAACCCATTTTACCTTACCATGGCAACATAATTTACTCTTATTCCCGTTTATATTGAACGAAATAAAGGAAAAATATGTAGTGAATTTTTTCCTCCTAATTATAAAAATGTTAAATAAATTTCTAGATTCAATTTCTATAGGAGTTGATATTAATTTATTATAAAAATGAAAAACGCAGCAAAAAATAGATTTTCAGAAATATACATTTTTGTTATGAACATGATTTTATCCAAAATTAAAACATAAAATTGATTCCAAAAAATGTAATTTTATTATTTAAAATAAAGTGAAACTAATTTTACATTGAAACCATTTTAAAACAAAATAGTACATTTAACTTATTAAAATAAAAATACATTTTAAAAAAATGGGTTTTTTCAATATTCACAAGAAATTTTATATTTTCATAAAAATCACTAAAATTAAACCTAAGGTAATTTTGATATTTTTATATCTGAAATGATATTATTTTTCTTCAAATATAATTTCAAAATGTGTCAAAAATTAAATAAAACATTTTCTAAGAAAAAATCATTTTTCAAGGAAATAAATTTTTAAGAGTAAAATGAATATAGCCAAAAAATGAATGCTTATTTCTTTCCCATATACCAATACTTTTTTATTTATTACTATATTTTTATATATTAAATAATTCATTTACTTTTATTAAAAATTAAAAATTCAATTAATTTCATATAATGGTCATATAATAATAATATTTCATGGTTCGTTTATGTTTGGTGTTGCATGATGTATACACTATTGAAAAAATTAGTGTTTTATGATATAAGAGTGCAGATTCTATCACCTTTAATTTAGAAGTTTTATCAGTAAAATTTTATTTTGTTTCCAAAAATCAAGTGACTGATATTTTAAAATTATTCTATTTAAAATTCACATTGTAAAAATGGTTAATAAAATTTCCTCTTGAAAATGGGTAAGGAAAATATTAAGGTCATATAGAATAACCCATTAAATGATTTCCATATATGAGAACATTATATGGATGTGAGAATAAGAAATTTAAGGAAAATTATGTTCTAAATATAAATGGATAGAGATATATATCATTGATCACAAGAAAATGAATGATCATGAGAAACTTAATAAGCACAAAATAGTAAAT